>JBANSL010000013.1:27891353-29151770 GCA_037127255.1 Persicaria tinctoria | reverse complement strand
ATTAAAAATATCGAAAGAGACTGGAAAATCTACTTTACAAAAGAAATTTAATTTTACAAACCTTTGAACTCAATCCTATTAAGGTTCTGACTAAAATTCCGAAAGAATTTAATAAAACGCATGAGGTCTTGGAAAATCCAAAGTGTAATCGTAATAATTTGACCTCCCCAAACGCTCTGCGTTTTCGGGAACTCTGCACACAAATTTTCGATGGATGTTTGATCGTCCCTTATTGGTCCGTTTTTGTTTGTTCTTTTGGTGTCGGTTCATTACTTTGGCGTTGTGGCGTTTAGTTCCGACTTGGATTGCAATATCTGGCTTCCTGTATGATCGAGAGAATCGTGGTTGTGTCCGTGGTTTTCGAAGATCCCTCATCTATGTGGGGGCAACGTTAGTGATCCGCACTTGCCCAGGTTTCGCCCTTTCTGATGATAGATTACTATTCTCCGCCTTCTCGGCGTCGAGACACCGTGTGAGTCATTGCACTCTCTCGTGTTCTCGGCATTCGTGACTGGCCCTGGATCTCCTTCGACTTCTCTGCTAGCGGACGACTTTCTTCGGGTTGTTTGGGGGGTTTTTCTTTCCTCTGTGTTAATTTGTGTTTTTAATATGGTGTATGTTGGCGGTTAGTCCGTCTGCCGATTCATCGGGCTCTCAAGTTTCAGACTAGTCTGAATTCGAATTCCTACCTAATAAAATAAAATAAAACAAAAATAAAGTCCTCGGCACTTGTTTAGCTGAAAAAATGGAGGAATATGCAATCAAAACCATCATCTTCTTACATGAAAATCAGTATGAAGTATGAACCTTGACTGATAAAATATTAAAATATAACTGTTACGTAGTATTATTTTATTATGAAGAAAATTTAACGTGAAATTTAACGTAATCATAATTAACCATTGTTTTTCAAGCCGAACCAAACCGAGCGAACTTGATAATTAACCATATGCTTTGGTATGATTGATTGCGTTCCTCACCGAACGCAAAACAACAAATAAATACTAGTACAGTATATTTACAAAATGCTTATGGTCATGCAACTAACTATTGGGTAATTGACAGAAACTTGTTAATAGAAACCAGAAACTCCGGAAATTTTGGATGAACACAAATACTAATTAAAATAAAATTTTGTATTTATTTTATTTAAAATTATATAATATCAAAATAAAAAGTTTCAAAAAGCTAACCGATGGTTGCAAACATAGCCTAAGCTAGTTAGATTGGTTAAAAAATTTTATATAATAAACTAGATGATTATTTGAGGTAACTATATTTATTTTGCCTTTAGATTTGATTGTTTGAGGTAAAACTAGATGATTTTTGTGTAGATTGTAATATTAATATATTTTCTGAAAATTGAGCTGATAATGTTAGAATTATACTCTATTTGATTTTAATGTATGTGATTTATATAAAGGGAAAACTAATTAAAATACCCCCACATTTGGGATATAGTAAAAATATATCTTCAACTTTCAAAAATAATAAAAATATCCCGACCTTTGATAGTAGTGGTAATATATTACCACAAGTTTTCTCACTGGTCAAAAATGCTTACAAGACATCCTACGTTGATTTTTTACAAGGGTTTTTTTGAACGGTTTCCTTGGGAAAAAAATAAAGAGTTGGACCGGCTTCATACACCACGCCTTTTCTTCCCTCCTATCTTCTTTCGTGATTGCCTCTTGAGCTGTCTTCCGATCTTCCATGCAACTCATAGTTCATCTTCAATGACAGTTTTCCTCCCTTGTGGTCGGCTATCTTGAGTTGTCTCTCTCACACCTTCTTCCTCTTTGATTCGCTCACGGACTTATAAGCTGAATAAGTTTTTTCCCTCTATGTTGTTGCTGTTGTTTTCGGTTTAGTTTTATGTTGTCGGATTGGTGTTAGGAAAAGTCATGTTGTGTTAATTTGAGGCAATTTTGATCGGATTAGTTGCTTAGTTGAATCAATTTCGTTTTTTCGGGTTTATTTTTATTGTCGGTGCATTTTTCCCCTAAGGAAACCGTTTAAGAAACCCCGATTTTAGTAATAATTTATGAAAAAGGCTTCCACTGGCTGCCTCGTCAAAAACAAATTCAACGTAGGCTGCCTTGTCAGCATTTTTTACCCATAAAAAACTCGTGGTAATATGTTACCACACTACTCTCAAAGGTCGGGATATTTTAATTACATTTGAAAGTTGATAATTTATTTTTATCATAACTCCAAAGATGGGGTATTTTAATTAGTTTTACCTTATATAAATAGGAGTGATTTTTCAAACTCTCTTGAGTTGAAAGTTTGAAACAAACAAATGGTTGCCAAATATGAATTGGACTAGTCATCGCACGTCTCCCTCATTTTCTGGCCGCTTGGCCTTGTTTTCTTAATAGAGCTTGTCTTTTGCTCCATAAGTGCGATTGGTATGGAGGTGGATCTCTTGTGGGCCCGACGCACATGGGTCAGGTCATCTGTTAAGCATTAAAACGTCATTTGGGCTTTGTTAGACCCATCAATTCCCAAATCATACCCTGTATCAATTAGTGTGGTATAAAGTGGACGTTTGCGCATGCTTTACAAAATTAATCATATTCCAATTTCCAACCTTTCTTTTCCATCGCGCCTTACTTTGTCCCTTTGTGTTTGTATGGTTTAGGAATATGATTAAATCTTAAATTTTCTACCCCCAAAAAAAGGTCAAATTTTTCGGTTTGTTGATATGCTTGAATTACAAATTTGGCATGGATGTCACGCTTTGAGTGGTCTAGTTGATATGCTTGAATTACAAAGTTGACATTGCTGACACGCTTTGAGTGGTCTAATTTTAAAAAAGAGTTTTAACAAAAATGGTTGAGAGATTGAATAGAATATTAAAATTCGTGCATCATCACCTCGACACCTCCCATCTAAATCGTCAATTGTTGTATAAAAACATGTCAAAGTTTTCGGTTTATTGATATGCTTGAATTACAAATTTGGCATGGATGCCACGCTTTGAGTGGTCTAGTTGATATGCTTGAATTACAAAGTTGGCATGGATGACACGCTTTGAGTGGTCTAATTTTAAAAAAGAGTTTTAATAAAAATGGTTGAGAGATTGAATAGAATATTAAAATTCGTGCATCATCACCTCGACACCTCCCATCTAAATCGTCACTTGTTGTATAAAAACATGCCAAACTTTTCGGTTTGTTGATATGCTTGAATTACAAATTTGGCATGGATGCCACGCTTTGAGCAAGGCCGTCCCGATGACTTCGAAGGCCCGGTGCAAGATTATAATTAGGCCCTATTATTTTAACATTCTTATATGAAATTATAGATGCATTTTTTCATTATTCAAAATATATGGAATTAAAAGGATGAGAAGGCAACAAAAATCAAGGATTTTGTAAAAAAATTATTTAAAACGAGAATATTTTTCCAAACGATACATAATTATATACTATTTTGTTTTGAAATTTTCTTTTACTCTTAACACATCTTACACATAAAAATATTAAATTCTTCATTAAATTAAAAAATTAAAGTAGCAAATTTAGCATATATAAATAAAGTGATAATAATTCAACATTTTGTGTTTTGTCGAAAATTAAAGGGAAACAAACTTTTGAAGGAGAAATTAAGGTGAAAGTGGGTGGGGGGTGGGAAGGGCCCTGGGGAAAAAAGAAGGTAAAGTGGGCCCCCAAAATAGGTACGGGAAAAGAGGATGTTGGGAATCGAACCGCTCCCAAATTTCGAAGATCACATTCTTTCCACTATCGGTTACCACTACGCCATCATCTTTACTTTGTATATAATCGGAACCATATTATATATATATACATATATATATATATATATATATATATATATATATATATATATATATATATATATATATATATATATATATATATATATATATATATATATATATATAATTATATTGGACCCCAAATATTTTTGGGCCCTGCGTGAACAGACCGGTTGCACCGCCCTTAAACCAAGCCTAGCTTTGAATGGTCTAGTTGATATGCTTGAATTACAAAGTTGGCATGGATAATACGCTTTGAGTGGTATAATTTTAAAAAAAGAGTTTTAACAAAAATGGTTGAGAGATAGAATAGAATATTAAAATTCGTGCATCATCACCTCGACACCTCCCATCTAAATCATCACTTGTTGTATAAAAACAAGCCAAACTTTTCGGTTTGTTGATATGCTTGAATTAAAAAGTTGGCATGGATGCCACGCTTTGTGTGGTCTAGTTGATATGCTTGAATTACAAAGTTGACAAGGATGACACGGTTTGAGTGGTCTAATTTTAAAAAAGAGCTTTAACAAAAATGGTAGAGAGAGTGAATAGAATATTAAAATTCATGCATAATCCCCTCGACACATCCAATCTAAATCGTCACTTGTTGTATAAAAACATACCAAACTTTTCGGTTTGTTGATATGCTTGAATTACAAAGTTGGCATGGCTGCCACGCTTTGAGCAGGGCTGTCCCGATGATTTCGAAGGCCCGGTGCGAAATTATAATTAGGCCATATTATTTTAACATTCTTATATGAAATTATAGATGCATTTTTTCATTATTCAAAATATATGAAATTAAAAGGATGAGAAGGCAACAAAAATCAAGGATTTTGTAAAAAAATTATTTAAAACGAGAATATTTTTACAAACGATACATAATTATATACTATATTGTTTTGAAATTTTCTTTTACTCTTAACACATCTTACACATAAAAATATTAAATTCTTCATTAATTTATAAAATTAAAGTATTAAATTTAGCATATATAAATAAAGTGATAATAATTCAACATTTTGTGATTTGTCGAAAATTAAAGGGAAACAAACTTTTGAAGGAGAAATTAAGGTGAAAGTGGGTGGGGGTGGAGGGTGGGAAGGGCCCTGGGGAAAATAGAAGGTAAAGTGGGCCCCCAAAATAGGTACGGGAAATGAGGATGTTGGGAATCGAACCGCTACAAAATTTCGCAGATCACATTCTTTCCACTATCGGTTACCCCGACGCCATCATATTTACTTTTTATATAATCGGAACCATATTATATATATATATATATATATAGGTAAAGGTTCAAATGAAAATGAGGATTAAGATGAAAAATTTGCTTAAAGTAAAAATGGTCCAATTTGAAGGTAAATGGGCCTAATTTAATGAGTAATAGATAAATGAGTCTATTTAATGTGTAAATGACCCTAAATATGAGATAAATGTTACCACTTCTCCCATACTTTCTATTTCTACCAATATTGCCCTTATTTCAATTATAAAAATTACATATTTTAGCCCGTAATTTTTATTTGAAATAATGTTATAAGGTGCATCTACAAGATTACAAAATGCAACAAAGTATGCTACATCACATTTTTTGTCTTTATTTTAAAAAGTGAAAAATATGAGATTACAAAATATAAAGTAAACAAATAATACAATAAAGATTATTATTAATAAATGTGCATTTTCCTAATGTAAAGTAAGTTTTCTACCAAATATTTTCTTAATGGGTTGCTATTTTTATGCCGGTTTTATACTTTGATGCGACATGCGTCATTAAAAGCCTTTTAGTTCAAAAATAGTATAACGATGTGCCCATGCACAAGGGTTCGAGTTCAAAATCCTACATAGGCTATTTATGGTTGCCTTTTTTGTGTTCCCGTTCATGAACAAGATTATAAAGTGCAATAATAAAATAATAATGTGCACAAATAAGATGAAATAATGCGTATATAACATTATGGTGTGCAAATATAACATTATGGTGTGTAAATATAACACTATGTTTTGCAAATGTAACATTATGTTGTGCATATCTAATAATATAATGTTACGTTGTGCACATATAATATTATGTTGTGCGAATATAACATTATATTGTGCAAATATTACTATAATTTGTGCAAATATAACACTATGTTTTGCAAATGTAAAATTATGTTGTGCATATCTAATAATATAATGTTACGTTGTGCACATATAATATTATGTTGTGCGAATATAACATTATATTGTGCAAATATAACTTTAAGTTGTGCAAATATAACACTATGTTTTGCAAATGTAACATTATGTTGTGCATATCTAATAATATAATGTTACGTTGTGCACATATAATATTATGTTGTGCAAATAAAATAATTAAGAATATAAAGTGCATGAATAAAATGATAAAGTGCAACGAATAAGATTGTAAAGTGCACAATTAAGATTATAAAATGCATAAATAAAATGATAAACTGCAAGAATATTAAATTGAATTGTGCATGAATAAGATTACGAAGAGCACGATTAAGATTATAAAGTGCATAAATAAAATGATAAAGTGCGAGAATAAAATGATAATGTAGGAATAATAATACGAAGTGCACAATTAAGATTATCAAGTGCATAAATAAAATGATAAAGTGCAAGATTAAGATTATGAGATGCACAGTTAAGATTTTGAATTGAACTTTTATCAGAAAATAATACAAACTATTAAAATTAAGCAATTTAGCCTGTGTAGGAGTCGATCCCACATCTCTGCACATAAGTACATTGCTCTACCATTTGAGCTAATAGACTTTTAAATCTTTGATAAATTGGTTAGGGCCAGCACAAGTGATCAGTATGAAAGACAAACCTCTGTTATTTCCGAGAAAAAACATAAGACTTCTACTACATACAGGGACCTTTGTATTTTAATTATATAATGTACTTATAGTTATAATTATTGTGAAATTGTTTGGTTACACATTGAAGAATCAATTAAAGAATTTAAAACAGATTACAATATTAAATTGTAGAATCAATTAAAGAATTTGAGTAGACATTACCCCCTTGAGTAATTAATCCGGTGTCAGTAATACATGTTAAATTATGGGTTTCCAGATCTGATCAGTTATTCATATGGACGTGGTTAACATCTAATATTCCATAAGGAAAAAACAAATACTCCTTATTTTCCATTTCCATCAACAGAAAGCATCAAAATCTACGCTAATGCAATGCACACATGAAAATTGAAGCCAAAATATCAAAAGAAAAATGCATTCAATAAGAATTTGCCTGATGCAGATAATACAAACACACCAGTATAGGTATTGGCTTTTGCAATATGTTTTTGTTTATAACTTAAGAGGATTTTATTCATCAAATTATAATTACAGTAAAAGAACAAATCTTTCTTCTTCTTCTATCACAACACCCTTTGTAAAAAGGAGGGCAATCAATATATTGGCGAAAAAACATGGCTTACATGCTCAGCTCACCGTTTTCGCAGTGTGTGCAGTGGCATCCCCAAGCCTTTGGAATTCATGTGGAAGATGAGTTGTAGTTCTCTTACACACTCCTGCATTGTTGGCCTCTCACTGCTGTCGATTCTTACACACCGAGATGCCAAAGTCGCAAACACTGTTATGGACTCTGGTGTACGAGTTCCGTGGCAAATCTGGATCAATTACCTTTCTTAGCTTCTTCCGATCATTCAAGACATTCCTCACCTGAATAAATCGATTTTTTCTGGTCTATGTCACAAAGCTTGATTTTTTTAAAACCGACTTTTTGCTGAAGTAATGGAAGGAATATGTAACCTGCTAGACCAAGTTTTGATCAGCTGACCCATTGCTTAGCTCTATCGCTCTTCGTCCAGTCAAGAGCTCGAGAAGTACCACTCCAAACGCATAAACGTCGCTCTGTAGAGTGAGCTTACCTGTCTGTCAGAAAGGGAAATCACACCAGTGAACAAGAGAAATCAATCTTATTAATCTTAATGTTGCTTTGGTTTTGGGATTGCAATAATTATGAAACGTACAGAAGAGATGAGTACAGCATATGGGCACATCCAGACTGGCCAAAGTAGTATAAAATGACCTGAAAGGTGTGAGCACTTCAGCCAAATATGACAGATATCATTAATAGGTTGGTAACACAGTCATGTAATTACTTGATATCGGAGACATTTGCTACATGCACTCAAACTGACGGATCCATGATCCGTTACATTTGCAACACTCATACTCCCTATTTAATTTCCTTTTGATCTCCTTGCTCAAGATCCAAAAACCTAAAAGCACGCAGAAATCTCAAACAGCAAAGCTAAATGCAAAATACAACAGTAGAAACTAAAACCAGCTATTGGAATCTGAAATGACGAACTTGAAGAGACAACGAAATCGATCACTAAATTAGATGGATCACTCGTCTTCAGTTCGCAAGTCGACGAATTTGCCTCAAAATCTCAACTTTATTTGTGGATAATTGCACAAAAACGAGGTAAAATAGCGATCGAAATGAGTGGAGTACCATGGGAGCAAGATCCTCAAGGGAGTTGGAAATGAAAGAGACAAGCAAGCTGCTCTTGTCGACGGCGGAATCTCCGATGAGCAAGAAAGGAGGCGGCGGAGGCGTCAGATCCGAGGGCGGCGAGCACCGTGGAGAGCTCGGTGGAGCAGATCCGAGGGCGGGGAGCACAGCAATGCCATTTGGATACCGGCGTCGTCTCACCCTCTCTTTCTTGGCGATGCCGACGGCGAGGCGAGCAGGGGAACGGAGATCCTGAGACTCCGGCGAGAGGGGGCCTCCGGGTGTGGATTCCGGCCTTGACATCCAAAGATCCAGCCGGCAGGACGAGGCTCAGATCCGAAAACGGGAGGGGGGAGGGAGAGAGAGAGAGAGAGAGGGGGGGAAGGAGATTTGGGAAGCAAGGTTTGGTTTGTTGAATTGGGCCGGGTCTGACTTAATATTTTTTTAAATGAAGTACATTTTCACTTTAAGAGAATTTTCATCTTAAACCCCATTTTCACTTTAACCTCACCATATATATATATATTGGACCCCAAATATTTTCGGATCCTTCGCGAACAGACCGGTTGCACCTCCTTTAAACCGGGCCTGGCTTTGAGTGGTTTAGTTGATATGCTTGAATTACAAAGTTGGCATGGATAACACGCTTGGAGTGGTCTAGTTGATATGCTTGAATTACAAAGTTGGCATAGATGACACGCTTTGAGCGGTCTAATTTAAAAAAAGAGTTTTAACAAAAATGGTTGAGAGATTAAATAGAATATTAAAATTCGTGCATCATCACCTCGACATCTCCCATCTAAATCGTCACTTGTTGTATAAAAACATGCCAAACTTTTCGGTTTGTTGATATGCTTGAATTAAAAAGTTGGCATGAATGCCACACTTTGAGAAGGGCCGTCCCGATGATTTCGAAGGCCCGGTGCGAAATTATAATTAGGCCCTATTTTTTTAACATTCATATATGAAATTATAGATGTATTTTTTCATTATTCAAAATATATGAAATTATAGATGCATTTTTTCATTATTCAAAATATATGAAATTAAAAAGATGAGAAGGCAACAAAAAATCAAGGATTTTGTAAAAAAATTTATTTAAAACGAAGGATATTTTTCCAAACGATACATAATTATATACTATATTGTTTTAAAATTTTCTTTTACTCTTAACACATCTTACACTTAAAAATATTAAATTCTTCATTAATTTATAAAACTAAAGTAGTAAATTTAGCATATATAAATAAAGTGATAATAATTCAACATTTTGTGATTTGTCGAAAATTAAAGGGAAACAAACTTTTGAAGGAGAAATTAAGGTGAAAGTGGGTGGAGGGTGGGCGGTGGGAAGGGCCCTGGGGAAAAAAGAAGGTAAAGTGGGCCCCCAAAATAGGTACGGGAAAAGAGGATGTTGGGAATCGAACCGCTCCCAAATTTCGCAGATCACATTCTTTCCACTATCGGTTACCACTACGCCATCATCTTTACTTTGTATATAATCGGAACCATATTACATACATATATATATATAATTATATTGGACCCCAAATATTTTTGGGCCCTGCGTGAACAGACCGGTTGCACCGCCCTTAAACCAGGCCTGACTTTGAGTAGTCTAGTTGATATGCTTGAATTACAAAGTTGACATGGATAATACGCTTTGGGTGGTCTAATTTTAAAAAAGAGTTTTAACAAAAATGGTTGAGAGATAGAATAGAATATTAAAATTCGTGCATCATCACCTCGACACCTCCCATCTAAATCATCACTTGTTGTATAAAAACAAGCCAAACTTTTCGGTTTGTCGATATGCTTGAATTACAAAGTTGGCATGGATGCCACGCTTTGAGTGGCCTAGTTGATATGCTGGAATTACAAAGTTGGCATGGATGACACGCTTTGAGTGGTCTAATTTTAAAAAAGAGTTGTAACAAAAATGGTAGAGAGATTGAATAGAATATTAAAATTCGTGCATAATCCCCTTGACACATCCAATCTAAATCGTCACTTGTTGTATAAAAACATGCCAAACTTTTCGGTGTGTTGATATGCTTGAATTACAAAGTTGGCATGGCTGCCACGCTTTGAGCAGGGCTGTCCCGATGATTTCGAAGGCCCGATGTGAAATTATAATTAGGCCCTATTATTTTAACATTCTTATATGAAATTATAGATGCATTTTTTCATTATTCAAAATATATGAAATTAAAAGGATGAGAAGGCAACAAAAATCAAGGATTTTGTAAAAAAATTATTTAAAACGATAATATTTTTCCAAACGATACATAATTATATCCTATATTGTTTTGAAATTTTCTTTTACTCTTAACACATCTTACACATAAAAATATTAAATTCTTCATTAATTTATAAAATTAAAGTAGTAAATTTAGCATATATAAATAAAGTGATAATAATTCAACATTTTGTGATTTGTCGAAAATTAAAGGGAAACAAACTTTTGAAGAAGAAATTAAGGTGAAATTGGGTGGGGTTGGAGGGTGGGAAGGGCCCTGGGGAAAATAGAAAGTAAAGTGGCTCCCCAAAATAGGTACGGGAAATGAGGATGTTGGGAATCGAACCACTCCCAAATTTCGCAGATAACATTCTTTCCACTATCGGGTACCCCTACGCCATCATCTTTACTTGGTATATAATCGGAACTATATATATATATTGGACCCCAAAGATTTTCGGGCCCTTTGCGAACAGACCGGTTGCACCGCCCTTAAACCGGGCCTGACTATGAGTGGTTTAGTTAATATGCTTGAATTACAAAGTTGGCATGAATGACACGCTTTGAGTGGTCTAGTTGATATGCTTGAATTACAAAGTTGGCATGGATGACACGCTTTGAGTGGTCTAATTTTAAAAAAAAAGTTATAACAAAAATCGTTGAGAGATGGAATAGAATATTAAAATTCGGGCATCCTCACCTCGACACCTCCCATCTAAATAGTTACTTGTTGTATAAAAACATGCAAAACTTTTCGGTTTGTTGATATGCTTGAATTAGAAAGTTGGCATGGATGACACGCTTTGAGTGGTCTAATTTTAAAAAAGAGTTTTATCAAAAATGGTTGAGAGATGGAATAGAATATAAAAATTCGTGCATCATCACCTCGACACCTTCCATCTAAATCGTCACTTGTTGTATTATAACATGCCAAACTTTTCAGTTTGTTGATATGCTTGAATTACAAAGTTGGTATAGATGCCACGCTTTGAGTGGTCTAGTTGATATGCTTGAATTACAATGTTGGCTTGGATGACACGCTTTGAGTGGTCTAATTTTAAAAAAAATTTTTAACAAAAATGGTTGAGAGATTAAATAGAATATTAAAATTCGTGCATCATTACCTCGACACCTCCCATCTAAATCGTCACTTGTTGTATAAAAACAAGCCAAACTTTTCGGTTTGTTGATACGCTTGAATTACAAAGTTGGCATAGATGCCACGCTTTGAGTGGTCTAGTTGATATGCTTGAATTACAAAGTTGGTATGGATGACACGCTTTGAGTGGTCTAATTTAAAAAAAGAGTTTTAACAAAAAATGGTTTGCATCATCACCTCGACACCTCCCATCTAAATCGTCACTTGTTGTATAAAAACATGCAAAACTTTTCGGTTTGTTGACATGCTTGAATTACAAAGTTGGCATGGATGCCACGCTTTGAGTGGTCTAGTTGATATGCTTGAATTACAAAGTTGGCATGTATGACACGCTTTGAGTGGTCTAATTTTAAAAAAGTGTTTTTATCAAAAATGGTTGAGAGATTGAATAGAATATAAAAATTCGTGCATCATCACCTCGACACCTTCCATCTAAATCGTCACTTGTTGTATAAAAACATGCCAAACTTTTCGGTTTGTTGATATGCTTGAATTACAAAGTTGGCATGGATGCCACGCTTTGAGTGGTCTAGTTGATATGCTTGAATTACAATGTTGGCTTGGATGACACGCTTTGAGTGGTCTAATTTTAAAAAAGAGTTTTAACAAAAATGGTTGAGAGATTGAATAGAATATTAAAATTCGTGCATCATCACCTCAACACCTCCCATCTAAATCGTCACTTGTTGTATAAAAACAAGCCAAACTTTTCGGTTTGTTGATATGCTTGAATTACAAAGTTCTCATGGATGTCACGCTTTGAGTGGTCTAGTTGATATGCTTTAATTACAAAGTTGGCATGGATGACACGCTTTGAGTGGTCTAATTTTAAAAAAGAGTTTTAACAAAAATGGTTGAGAGATTGAATAGAATATTAAAATTCGTGCATCATTACCTCGACACCTCCCATCTAAATCTTCACTTGTTGTATAAAAACATGCCAAACTTTTCGGTTTGTTGATATGCTTGAATTACAAAGTTGGCATGGATGCCACGCTTTGAGTGGTCAAGTTTATATCCAACCTCTTTAACTTTTTATTTGTTTTACTCTATCATTAATTCTTCTTAATTTCTCTTTATATTTTTTGTTTCTATCAACAATTTCATTAAAAAATGTCTTATTTATGTTTAAATTATATATTAAACATTTTCTTTCAATATTAGATTAAAAATAATTCTTCATCATTTTTTTCTATATTTTTTGTTTCTCTTCTATTTTTTTGGGCACTCTCAACTATTTAAATACAAAAAAATCATTATAAAATCACAATTTTAGTGTTTTTTCAATTTGTTTTTACAAAATCTTCTTATCAAGTATATGCCAAAAAAAAATATTTTTTAGCAAAAATATTTTACGAAATTTTTTTAGCACACCCTGCCCAAAATCTTCTTATAAAGATCGAGACCTCATCCCACGAGGTCGGTACTCGAAATCTCTAAAGACATAGGCCAAGTTTCGTGGCTCTAAAAGCTTTCTCGGACATGATTTGTCTTGGTCAACGGGAGTATGCACTTGTTAGAGTCTAAGGGAGGGCAGTAGTTCGCAACTAGCTTAGACTTGGATCAGCCAAGGTTGTGGTGCACAGACAGTAATCTCATCTTGCCTCTCATGTAGGCCCAATAACCCGGAGTCGTCCACATTCTACTCGATTTTCATGGCTGATGCTAGGTTGCTGCTTATGGACTTCAATTTGGTCTACTGCGCCAATGTCTTTAGGGAGATTAATCAGGCTGCGGATAAAGTGGCGCACCTTTAGCTCAGCCTCAACCATGATCCCCCATGTGTCATCCTGAGATCCAGATGCTCGTCTGAAAGGACGCTCTTGGGTGGTGGGTTAGGAAGGGCTAACACCACCCAAATTACTACCTTGTGTAAAAAAAAACCACATTCACCGTAGCCTACCATCTCTTCAAAGAAACCACGCACTAGCCATGGCCAAGGGTCTGACCTGCCGGGTCGAGAACTCGGGGGACATGAAGCAAACCCTAACCCGAAAATGTCACGGGTGGACGGGTTCGGGTCGACCCGTTGACCCGACAAGTCACATTATTTAAATTTTTTTTGAAAAAAATTAACTACTAAAAATATATAAATGATAGGTTAAGATAAAATCTTCACAACATATTTTATCACTTTGATATGAAGTGTTAAAAATGTGGGAAGATTTTATTTCTCCATTCCAATTCTTTCATCTATAATAATTTCAATGTAGGATGTAAGAGGAAAAAATATGAGAATATATTTTTTCTCAAATTTCATTTCCAACCTCATTTCCAATGTAGGAAATGTAGAAAACAAGTGGAGTGGGAAAAAGAGGGTAGTGGAATACATATATATAGCCTCATGACTTCTCATTCTAACTCCATATTTTCAATGAGGGGATGGAAGGAAGACATCCAAATCTATAAAAGGAGAAGAATGGGGGTTCATTTGTCCCGCGTGGATAACGTATCCTCTAGAATATGGAAATCCTTATCAACACTCCCCGTGCCTAGAAATCATACACGGGCCGAAGATCGAGACTTCATATGGTGCTTTGCCTAGTGGTGGAGCTAGGGGGTGCTCGAGCACCCCCTGGCTCGAAAAAATAAATACAATTCTCTCATCCACAATAATTTCAATGTAGGATGTAAGAGGAAAAAAATATTAGAATATATTTTTTCTCAAACTTCATTTCCAACTTAATTTCCAATGTAGGAAACAAATGAAGTTGGAGAAATAGGGTAGTGGAATACATATATATAGTCTCATGACTTCTCATTCTAACTCCATATTTTCAATGTGGGAGGAAATCTTTGTCCAACATTGAAAATGAGGGGATGGAAGGAAGACATCCAAATCTATAAAATGAGAAGAATGAGGTTTCATTTGTCCCACATGGATAACCTATCCTCTAGAATATGGAAATCCCGATAACCACTCTTCGTGCCTAGAAATCATCCACGGGCCGAAGATCGAGACTTCATCCCACGAGGTCGGTTTTGTAACGGCCCGGGATTATGATTCCCGAGTTACGTTTCGAGGGATGAAACCCCTCGTTGGGATCTTGCGCCCCGAGTACAGGTTGAAGGTTTGAAACCGAAGATTTGTAGTTAGTGGGATTTCGGACCCAAATTCGAAAGGTCCATTGGAGACCCCGGGGTAAACCCCTGTACCTGTCATATGCCTACAATGCGGGAATTCCTTTATCATGCAAAGTGCATAAGTTCTGAAAATGATACAACCAGTGTCACGGCAGAGCCGGGTCAAAACAGAGTATAAGTAGGGAGAAATCCCAAAAGCATGAATCTGGTGAAGTCAGGTTTCAAACACTCACTCTCCGCCATATGAATAGACCCCGTCATAACAGCACAAAATCAAGCAGTGTATCGGGTACCTGAAACTATACCACCAAGTCAGGCCAAGAGTCCGCATGCGGGTCCTCTGACCGCGCTGAGGACATATAATACGCCTACACCTAGAATAAAAGATGCCTTCATACAGTATTGGAATATTAACCACACTATCATGTTCTTGATTCATATGTGCAGAATATTTAGTAAGGCCTTAACAAAGAATACCAAGTGGTATATCCCTCTTCTACCACCACCCCCCTTCCTGGCAGGGTGGAGACTGGCCAGTTCGATTATATAGCATATCATATCTCATCATCATATCATATTTCATGTCCATCTCGTATCTCGTGATATATATAAATGACTCGAGGAGGACAACACCCGATGAAGCTGGGCTGCCCTATGACCCTAGGAAGGACTCTAGGACCCACAGATAACAGCCGTTATGTATTCAAACGCATACAGAATAAGAATGCTCATTCGTAAGTGCAATTCCTAAGCATGATACTACATGGACATGCTTTTATGCATATGCAACACCTACATACTATATGACACATCAGGCAGGAGGTACTGGTTACTGAGTAAGCCCCGGAGGACTTACCTGGCTAGCAGATCGGCAACAGAAGAATCCAGCACACAGTAGTCACAATCACAGAGTATCACCTAGTACATAATGGAATATACGTAAGTCTACATCCAACTATTAAGCACTCAAGCACACCTCAATCATTAGAACAAGTAACATATTATGAAAGTCATTTCATCGCATCATACGCTCTTCAAGACCACATCGTTCTCCATAAATCATTCAACCAATTCCGCATGTTCATATACATCATTTCCGCATGTATCTCAACGGTTCATCAAAATCATAAGACATAATTTGTGTGATATAAAATCCTACTAGATCGCCATAATTATCCAACATTTAATCTCTTATAATAATTCACCAGTCACACATATCCCACCGTTAGTCAAACGATCATATCATCATGCTAGTTAGTCACTGAACAAGTGTAATTCCCATGTTAGTTCCAAAACCGTTTCAAAATCCAAGTCAAATAGTTAATAATTCCGACTCTTACAATACTCAAAAAATTCCTTTTTCAATTTATTTATTAAATCACTTTTCAACCTTGAAATTCTTTTCCAAATTCTTTTTAAATCTTCAAGTCCAAATAATGTTATATTTTAAACCCCCAATAATATTGTATTTTATTTTAAATATCATTAATTTATTAATTAAATACGGATAAACCCGAACCGAACCGATATAAATAATTCCACCCGGTCTAATTACTAAACAAAATGCAATTTGGAAAAGTGGGGGCCACACGAGCCAAGTCAGCTCATCTCCTTCCCGATTCAAATAAAGAAGCTGCTCTCACCTGCGCTTCCTCGCTCGCGACCATGGCGCCCGACGGAGCTCGATGCACCTCCGGCTTCCTCCGCTTGCTCGACGGCGCCTCGGAATCACAGCCTCCTCCCCGCTCACACTCCCACACAGGCCCCAGCTCCCTCGCTCTGCTCACGCTGCTCTCGACGCTCTCGACGTTGCTCGCTCATACGTCTCTCGAGCTCGCCGGAGATCTCGAGCCCACCCGAACGTCCCACACTCAGCCCACGCTCACTCCCGACTAGCCTAAGCACCGAAAAAGACTAAAAACGAATTGAAACGAGGATAAATTCGGAGCTCACCGAGATGGATTTTTCACGACTTTGGAGCTCTCGATCGGAGTTCTGGGCTTCGCCGGTGGCTTGCGATGGCTCGTCGCATCTGTACCGGACATGGGTGAGTGTATTGGTAAAGACCGAAGGCGATTTCGATCGAAAACGAAAGAGAACGGCTTACCGGAACGAGGCTTTGCGAAACAGAGCAAGGAGGCTGTTCGGTGGCCCGTCGACGGCGCTGGTGGCTCCGGGGCTGCTGGTGGTGCCTTGGCAGATGCTGGCGATGGTGGTGGTTGTCCGGCAACAATGGAACGGCGGCTAGAGGTGGTGATCGGCGGTGGTTGATGGAGCAACGGGGAGCGAGAGGTGGCGTTTGTAATGGTGATGAAGAACGAGAAAATGGTGATGGCGCAGGTGATTGTGAAAGGTAATGGTGAACCGATGGGGAAGGAGGAAAGTGATGGTGAATGGAATGGTGAAGGGTAGGAGTGGTTGATGATGGTGAATGAAGAATGATGGGGGTAGGGGGGTGATTTGAAGGAGGTATGGGCGAGGGATTGAGTGTGAAATTGGGTAAACAAATACCCGGATATAAATCCCGAATACGCGAATTTCGAATCCCGCAATTGGTTCCCGAATGTTAGTTCTCCCGACTCTCGCTTTTTCGGTCAATTAGATTTTTAAAATCGAAAAGGATATCGCCATCCGATAATTATTTTAAATCTTGAGGTGAAAGGACGGAAACCATTCATCAATTTGTTTATATTCCGGTCGGAATCCGCTAAATGAGTTTTAAATCCGATTAAATTCATTTTTAATCATATTTTCCCGAAAAATTAGGAATTGAAAATCCGAGCCTTTACCTCATCCACCTCTAAAAACAAGTCTCGTCCCCGAGACTAAAATCATCTTAAAATAGGGGATGAAGTTTGAAATTGGTGAGTTTAAGGATCATGTCATTTATCCCGTAAGTATCTCATAAGTGCCCCTATGAGATCTTCACAGTACCGTTGATGTGATCATAATATCCCCAATAGACCGTAGCAAGAATGTAATATGGGCCCCTACCACATCCTTACTTCGACTCCTCGGTCATATCATAACTCAAAACATCACAACGTCCTCTTTAAAACACCATTCAAAACTTCAAGTTCGACATTAGTCAAAAGCATTCATAACCTCTCCATTCATCATACCATCCACCTCTATAGGCTAATCTCATATTCCCTTCCTAGGCTCCAAGTCGGAATCAAGGTTCAAAAGTTCAATTTCTATCATTTCCATCATCAAGCATCATGTATATACATATCGAATAACAATAGCACCTCACGTCTAATAGCATAACATAATCACCTCAAGAATAGCCACACACCATAGCATATCTAGAATCGTATCATATATAGTAGAATTCATCATATCATCTCACGGAAGTTACACACCATATCAATCGAATAAGCACGTTATATCAATCGGATAAGTACATCATACTCATTCTAACTAACAAGCGTCATCGCATTAGAGGCAAACAACTGCTTCCGTACAGTAGCATTCCATCGAGTTCAGGGATAACTATGTTAGTACTAACAGTTCCCTATTGTCAACGACAACACATCAGAGAGTCAACATCGTCTATATATAGCATAGAATTCGTACAACATTCGGCCCCAAGTAAAGTATACACTAGATCACTACCTCAGGAGAATTTGCCTACACTACCAATCATGACGAGACACGGCCACTGCTCACCAGCTCATGCATTAATTACGATCAAATTCACCGAGCTCTACCAACTCAATCCACTTTGACATCCCGATCTAAAGTCCTACCTTCCATTTGACCATTTAAAACCATCTCTGAGAGTTCCCAAATCACAAAATTCCCTCATTCCGACAAGCTGAACCACTCGATCTACTACCAAGACTCCACCCGAACATCATCCCACAAAGAGATATCTCGAATCACCTTGCTATCTGATCATATTCCATGCACCACTGACCACCCTCACTAACCATCCACCTCTAAGAATCCAACTCATACTAATCATCTCACACCTGTCACTCTCGACCAACTATAATGAAGAAATCCATCTCATGCTACTCCCAACCACGAATTACCAAGACCCTCATCACCAACGCCTATCCTCAAAGACCAACCACTGATTTTACCTACTCATCATATTCCAGAACTCACGAAACCTGAACCACTCATGACTCATCAAGCTGACCTACCCTAGATCCTCTTCCCATCATTATCCGAATTTACTTCAAGTTACCACTCCTTAACCACGACCATTATCCCCAACGAAACCTTATGTCACCCTAGCTCGAATTACCCATGACATCGCAACTTGACCAATTCTCCCACGATTTTCCAACCGATAGAATTCCCACTGAACTCCAATGACATCCTCGTCCGAATTTACCAAGTACCACAACTTCACCACTTTCTAAAATCTCTTATCCTCTAGCGTCATCAATACCTTCTGCTTTGCCTAGTTCCCAAATCCATACTCATAATCTTCCTATCTCAACCTTAAGCACATAGTCTTACTAGGAATCTCAACTACATCCTTGCCTAGCTACCAGCCTTTCCTCGAAGACTCGTCTCACATCCTCAAATACCTCAATAGCCACAAAAACCTCCACTCATAAATTCCTCAAGCATTACTAATCCTATTTAAACAACCCCAAATACTCATCACACGAACAACCCTAATATGAACAACCTAATATCCCCGATCGATAATTTCCCAAGCAACCTCATACTACTCTTCCTTGGCAGTTCCTCAACCTCATCCTTTACCGAAATCGCTCCCACTCACAACACACACAACCTAGTCCCAAGTTATACGATTCCTTAGACGTTCCTTCATCGATCATCCTCGACACCGCCCATGATCCGCTCATAGAATATCTCGACACCTTCCTGAGCACACCAATCCGTCTCACAACCCTCCTCTCAAGAATCCCCCGATCAACTTCTAGCTCGCCCATCCACCTCTATAACTATCCTAACTACTTCTAACCACACCCAATCTCAAGATCACCCTAATGAAACTAGTCCAGACCTCAGTCAACCACTCTCTTATACTACCTGCAGACACTACCTGCCTAGACTACCACTTCTCACTAGGACACCCCCCTCAAAATCTCGCCATACTAGCCCCACTGCTCACCTAAGACCTACCTGGAAGCTCATCTATACTCACAGATCACTATCCTCGACACATCCCAACTCACTCGGCTCTACCCAAGCTAACACATCCTTCCTGCACCCCATCTCACACGACCAATGACCCAATCCGAATACTTTAATCCACCTGCCACTTTCCAACCCATCTCGCTGAAGGATCTCACGACTCAAGCTCAAGAATAAAGCACTCCCATACATATAACCCATAACCTACTCACCCGCAAGTTAGTATACCAAGCACCAAGGCACATCGTCATAGAAACAAGTTAGTCAGGCAATCATTGCTACCAATTCAGCACATCCGTCATCACACATTCAATTATGTCAGTTCTAGGCCTATCACAAAACATCAATTCCGCTTAATATAGAAGAATCCACGATTTGATTTAAGAATGTCCTTCCTTGAGTCATCTAAGAGAATCACGTACACGGCTACCATATTTCAAATGTGTTCATCCTTTGTATACTTTTGGCGACGTCAGTCCCGTGGTCTATGGGTCATGGACCCATCACACTTCCGTTGTGCTGCTATGGTGCCACTTGGTCGTCGGTCCTTTCTTGCATGTCGGCGTTCATCGAAGGATTGCAAGGGTTATAAGTTACGGAGATAGGGGAGAGACAAGGGCGGACGACACAACTTCCTTAAGAGTTCAGACATGGACCAGGACTAGGGACGACGAGACCAAGGAGAAGATCCTAACTCGAGAGTTAAAACGATGCCCTTATAATTGTGGCACAGAATCACATAAAAATCAAGAGATATCATCACATTATTTCACACTAGTATGCACCTATCTCAAGGGATATCGATTTATGCATTCATAACATGTTCATATAATCATTTTTATGTGTGCGCAGAACAAGCTAGCAACCTATCATTTCATTCACCAATCATGCTTGACAGACTAAGAACATGTATGCACAGACTGTCATGGGACATAGATGTCATAAGTTATGCAAGACCTAGCAAACATCACAAGATATCCTATGCACGACTTATCACTCAATTTAGATACACACATAAGCAAGTCATAATATTGCGAGATTGAGGCAAGCATGCTAAGATGCACCCTAAAAATCATGCTAAAGGTACAGTCAGTTCCTGCAGAGTTGGTATAGCAAATATCTCATCACATATATCCATATTCACATACTAAGACTAAGATGTCACACAATCATATGAGGGCTTATAACTGGGAGGTATATATCCTACATGATACTAGCAATACTTTTTAAACATGTACACAATCATGAGGTCCAATGAGGTTCATCTGGCATGCTAAGTCATCCAATTCACGTTTTAACATACAACGAGAGTTGATAACACTATCATGGACCTAGTTCATAGGGAGACGGTAATAATGGGGATTCAATACATACGACACATACATCTACTCATAAGTGCAACCATGCAAGGTACGAGGCAAGTCATGCTGAATTATACCAATATACAATTTCATGAAATCACAAGGAGGCCATCATTATAACTTGATAGAATTCTCTAAGGACACTCACCGACTCACCACCCGTTTTCCCGTGGGACGCTAGTATGACTCGCTTAACACAAGGACATTCACACCGTTTCCGAGAGGTGAGGGTAGAACTCGTGTTTAGACTCTTGTTGCAAGAAGACATGGTTGGCCATTACGAGGATCGAAAGGGATGACTTCATAAGACAACTCACTTCTATCTCGAAACGATTTAAATCCTCATTCCCACTAACATACTCAGGTAACCCTCACATCTGACCGACCCAAATTTCCCGTGAAAGACCCCAATCACAAGTACGAGAATCGATAGAAGCACCGATGGTGGGATACGAAACAAGACTCTAAACAGGGGGAGAGGATGCTTCTCGACCCTTGTAACATGCCTAGATGTTTTGGTGGGCGGATGACAGAGTCAGAACCATCAAGGGATTTGAATTATGAAAGGGCTATTTCGACAAAACAGGAATTCTGATTACATAAGCACAAGGTTTTCTCCCACTATCCCGTTTGCACAGTTATTCAACACATGATTCAAGTCAAGACATACTGATTAGTTAGATATCCTAAGCACAATAGAGCACTCATCACGGAAGCAATCAACAAGATTAATATGATCCTCTTCGAGGAGGATCGCCCTCGGGCCCAATTGCATATATGTACATATATAAACGTAAGCATAGAGACGATCTATGTCGTCCTTCGAGGGACGGCTGACCAGAGGGGCAAAACCTCACGACCTCCTAACTCAACACTCCAACCTCCGTAGTGTTCTTTGGAGTCTTCTAGGCCCATCTGTAAATAAAAGCTAGTATTTTGCCTACCGTTCTTCGAATTCTACATCCATAAGGGACGTCTACCGCTTGGGTCTCTACCCACGAGATTATTTCCCCTTTATTCATTTCAGGTTTTAAGTCCAATTAAATTCATTTTGCCCTTTATAAAATATTTTCCAAAACCATTTGAAAACATTGGGCGATATTCAAAACCTCTTCAACCTATTGTACTCAGATTGCAAAACCTCAGCTCTGATACCACCTTTGTAACGGCCCGGGATTTTGATTCCTGAGTTACGTTTCGAGGGATGAAACCCCTCGTTGGGATCTTGCGCCCCGAGTACAGGTTGAAGGTTTGAAACCGAAGATTTGTAGTTAGTGGGATTTCGGACCCAAATTCGAAAGGTCCATTGGAGACCCCGGGGTAAACCCCTGTACCTGTCCTATGCCTACAATGCGGGAATTCCTTTATCATGCAAAGTGCATAAGTTCTGAAAATGATACAACCAGTGTCACGGCAGAGCCGGGTCAAAACAGAGTATAAGTAGGGAGAAATCCCAAAAGCATGAATCTGGTGAAGTCAGGTTTCAAACACTCACTCTCCGCCATATGAATAGACCCCTTCATAACAGCACAAAATCAAGCAGTGTATCGGGTACCTGAAACTATACCACCAAGTCAGGCCAAGAGTCCGCCCGCGGATCCTCTGACCGCGCTGAGGACATATAATAT
Organism: Persicaria tinctoria; assembly: GCA_037127255.1. Lineage (NCBI taxonomy): Eukaryota > Viridiplantae > Streptophyta > Magnoliopsida > Caryophyllales > Polygonaceae > Persicaria > Persicaria tinctoria. Next base: position 29,128,888 of record JBANSL010000013.1, on the reverse strand, counting down.
GCCTATACCTAGAATAAAAGATGCCTTCATGCAGTATTGGAATATTAACCACACTATCATGTTCCTGATTCATATGTGCAAAATATTTAGTAAGGCCTTAACAAAGAATACCAAGTGGTATATCCCTCTTCTACCACCACCCCCCTTCCTGGCAGGGTGGAGACTGGCCAGTTCGATTATATAGCATATCATATCTCATCATCATATCATATTTCATGTCCATCTCGTATCTCGTGATATATATAAATGACTCGAGGAGGACAACACCCGATGAAGCTGGGCTGCCCTATGACCCTAGGAAGGACTCTAGGACCCACAGATAACAGCCGTTCTATATTCAAACGCATACAGAATAAGAATGCTCATTCGTAAGTGCAATTCCTAAACATGATACTACATGGACATGCTTTTATGCATATGCAACACCTACATACTATATGACACATCAGGCAGGAGGTACTGGTTACTGAGTAAGCCCCGGAGGACTTACCTGGCTAGCAGATCGGCAACAGAAGAATCCAGCACACAGTAGTCACAATCACAGAGTATCACCTAGTACATAATGGAATATACGTAAGTCTACATCCAACTATTAAGCACTCAAGCACACCTCAATCATTAGAACAAGTAACATATTATGAAAGTCATTTCATCGCATCATACGCTCTTCAAGACCACATCGTTCTCCATAAATCATTCAACCAATTCCGCATGTTCATATACATCATTTCCGCATGTATCTCAACGGTTCATCAAAATCATAAGACATAATTTGTGTGATATAAAATCCTACTAGATCGCCATAATTATCCAACATTTAATCTCTTATAATAATTCATCAGTCACACATATCCCACCGTTAGTCAAACGATCATATCATCATGCTAGTTAGTCACCGAACAAGTGTAATTCCCATGTTAGTTCCAAAACCGTTTCAAAATCCAAGTCAAATAGTTAATAATTCCGACTCTTAAAATACTCAAAAAATTCCTTTTTCAATTTATTTATTAAATCACTTTTCAACCTTGAAATTCTTTTCCAAATTCTTTTTAAATCTTCAAGTCCAAATAATGTTATATTTTAAACCCCCAATAATATTGTATTTTATTTTAAATATCATTAATTTATTAATTAAATACGGATAAACCCGAACCGAACCGATATAAATAATTCCACCCGGTCTAATTACTAAACAAAATGCAATTTGGAAAAGTGGGGGCCACACGAGCCAAGTCAGCTCATCTCCTTCCCGATTCAAATAAAGAAGCTGCTCTCACCTGCGCTTCCTCGCTCGCGACCATGGCGCCCGACGGAGCTCGATGCACCTCCGGCTTCCTCCGCTTGCTCGACGGCGCCTCGGAATCACAGCCTCCTCCCCGCTCACACTCCCACATAGGCCCCAGCTCCCTCGCTCTGCTCACGCTGCTCTCGACGCTCTCGACGTTGCTCGCTCATACGTCTCTCGAGCTCGCCGGAGATCTCGAGCCCACCCGAACGTCCCACACTCAGCCCACGCTCACTCCCGACTAGCCTAAGCACCGAAAAAGACTAAAAACGAATTGAAACGAGGATAAATTCGGAGCTCACCGAGATGGATTTTTCACGACTTTGGAGCTCTCGATCGGAGTTCTGGGCTTCGCCGGTGGCTTGCGATGGCTCGTCGCATCTGTACCGGACATGGGTGAGTGTATTGGTAAAGACCGAAGGCGATTTCGATCGAAAACGAAGGAGAACGGCTTACCGGAACGAGGCTTTGCGAAACAGAGCAAGGAGGCTGTTCGGTGGCCCGTCGACGGCGCTGGTGGCTCCGGGGCTGCTGGTGGTGCCTTGGCAGATGCTGGCGATGGTGGTGGTTGTCCGGCAACAATGGAACGGCGGCTAGAGGTGGTGATCGGCGGTGGTTGATGGAGCAACGGGGAGCGAGAGGTGGCGTTTGTAATGGTGATGAAGAACGAGAAAATGGTGATGGCGCAGGTGATTGTGAAAGGTAATGGTGAACCGATGGGGAAGGAGGAAAGTGATGGTGAATGTAATGGTGAAGGGTAGGAGTGGTTGATGATGGTGAATGAAGAATGATGGGGGTAGGGGGGTGATTTGAAGGAGGTATGGGCGAGGGATTGAGTGTGAAATTGGGTAAACAAATACCCGGATATAAATCCCGAATACGCGAATTTCGAATCCCGCAATTGGTTCCCGAATGTTAGTTCTCCCGACTCTCGCTTTTTCGGTCAATTAGATTTTTAAAATCGAAAAGGATATCGCCATCCGATAATTATTTTAAATCTTGAGGTGAAAGGACGGAAACCATTCATCAATTTGTTTATATTCCGGTCGGAATCCGCTAAATGAGTTTTAAATCCGATTAAATTCATTTTTAATCATATTTTCCCGAAAAATTAGGAATTGAAAATCCGAGCCTTTACCTCATCCACCTCTAAAAACAAGTCTCGTCCCCGAGACTAAAATCATCTTAAAATAGGGGATGAAGTTTGAAATTGGTGAGTTTAAGGATCATGTCATTTATCCCGTAAGTATCTCATAAGTGCCCCTATGAGATCTTCACAGTACCGTTGATGTGATCATAATATCCCCAATAGACCGTAGCAAGAATGTAATATGGGCCCCTACCACATCCTTACTTCGACTCCTCGGTCATATCATAACTCAAAACATCACAACGTCCTCTTTAAAACACCATTCAAAACTTCAAGTTCGGCATTAGTCAAAAGCATTCATAACCTCTCCATTCATCATACCATCCACCTCTAAAGGCTAATCTCATATTCCCTTCCTAGGCTCCAAGTCGGAATCAAGGTTCAAAAGTTCAATTTCTATCATTTCCATCATCAAGCATCATGTATATATATATCGAATAGATGACCTCCTCCATTCTTCGAATTCAAAATATGCAATTACTCGCTAAACTTGTGTAGATTCCGCACTTAAGTACCAAATGAGCAAACAAGTAAACTAACCCTTTTAAATGCAATATATACATCTAAATGACCCTAAAAGTACTCTATAATGCCTATCTAAATATGCATTATCAGTAGCCTACCACCTCTTCAAAGAAACCACGCACTAGCCATGGCCTTGGGTCCGACCCGCCGGGTTGAAAACCCGAGGGACATGACCCAAACCCTAACCCGAAAATATCACAGGTTGATGGGTTCGGGTCGACCCGTTGACCCGATAGGTCACATTATTTAAAAAAAATTGTTTTTTAAAATTAACTACTAAAAATAAATAAATGATATGTGAAGATAAAATCTTCACAACACATTTTATCCCTTTGATATGAAGTGCAAAAAGTTTGGGAAGACTTTAATTCTCAATACCAATTCTTTCATCCACAATAATGTCAATGTAGGATGTAAGAGGAAAAAATATGAGAATATATTTTTTCTCAAACTTCATTTCCAACATCATTTCCAACGTAAGAAATGTAGGAAACAAGTGAAGTGAGAGAAATAGGGTAGTGGAATACATATATATAGCCTCATGACTTCTCATTCTAACTCAATATTTTCAATGTGGGAGGAAGTCTTTGTCCCAGATTGGAAATGAGGGGATTGAAGGAAGACATCCAAACCTATAAAAGGCGACCATGGGGTTTCATTTGCCCCACATGGATAACGTATCCTCTAGAATATGGAAATCCCTATAAACATTCCCCGTGCCTAGAAATCATCCACGAGCCGAATATCGAGACTTCATCCCACAAGGTCGGTTTTTGAAATCCACTAACCCATTAACACACACATGTCCCATTCTAAATGACATGTGTCATCGGTTTTGGGACAAGTGTTAAACATGTCACATGGTGCTTTGCCTAGTGGCGGAGCTAGGGGGTGCTCGAGTACCCAGCCCCCCTTTGCCCGGAAAAAAAAGTACAATTTTTTTGTGTGCATATACTTAGTATTTTAAGATAATATAATATATTTAAATGATATTTAAAACAAAAGTGCTATCTAGCTCAAATGCTAAGGGAATGAAGGAGAAAGCAAGGAGAATTAAAAGGTCTTGGGTTCAAATCCCAACTCTTTAACTTTTTATTTGTTTTACTCTATCATTATTTCCACTTAATCTCTCTTTATATTTTTTGTTTCTATAAAAAATTTCATTAAAAAATGTCATATTTATGTTTAAATTATATATTAAACATTTTCTTTCAATATTAGATTAAAAATAATTCTTCGTCATTTTTTTCTATATTTTTTGCTTCTCTTCTATTTTTTTGGTCACTCTCCACTTTTTCTATATTTTTTGTTTTTCTTCTATTTTTTTGGCCACTCTCCAATTTTTTTACAAAATCTTCTTATCAAGTATATGCAAAAAAAAATATTTTAAAATTTTTTTTATACACCCCCTGGCCGAAATCCTGGCACCGCCACTGGCTTTGCCTATAAATAAAGATCGAGACCTCATCCCACGAGGTCGGTACTCGAAATCTCTAAAGACATAGGCCAAGTTTTGTGGCTCTAAAAGCTTTCCCGGACAAGTTTTGTCTTGGTCAACGGGCGCATGCACTTGTTAGAGTCTAAGGGAGGCTAGTAGTCCGCAACTAGCTTAGACTTGGATGAGTCAAGGTTGTGGTGCACGGTCAATAATCTCTTCTTGCACCTCATGTAAGCCCAATTACCCGGATTCGTCCACATTCCACTCAATTTTCATGGCTGATGCTAGGTTGCTGCTTCTGGAATTCGATATGGTCTACTGCGCTCATGTCTTTAGGGAGCTTAATTGGGTTGCGGATAAAGGGGCGCACCTTCAGCTCAACCTAAACCATGATCCCCCGTGTCTTATCTTGAGATCGAGATGCTCGTCCAAAAGGACAAGCTTGGGTGGTGGGTTAGCAGGGGCTAACACCACCCAAATTATTACCTTGTGTCAAAAAAACAAAAAAAAAACCACATTCACCGTAGCCTACCTTGAATTGGTAAATAAAGAGCTGCCATTCCGGGGTTCGAACCGGGGACCTATGAGTACTACCCACAAGTCCTTTCCGGTGAGCCATTCCGGAATGGTTTCCATAGCCTACCACCTCTTCAAAGAAACCACGCACTAGGCATGGCCACGGGTCTGACCCGCCGGGTCGAGAACCCGGGGGACATGACCCAAACCCTAACCCCAAAATGTCACGGGTTGACGGGTTCGGGTCGAGCCGTTTACCCGACATGTCACATTATTGAAAAAAATTATTTTTTTAAAAAAAAGTTAACTACTAAAAATAAATAAATAAATGATATGTGAATATAAAATCTTCATAATACATTTTATTACTTTGATATGAAGTGTTAAAAATGTGGGAAGATTTTATTTCTCCATACCAATTATGTCATCAACAATAATTTCAATGTGGGATTTAAGAGGAAACAATATGAGAATATTTTTTTTTCTCAAACTTCATTTCCAACTTTATTTCCAATGTAGGAAATGTAGGAAATAAGTGAAGTGAGAGAAATAGGGTAGTGGAATATATATATATATATATATATATATATATATATATATATATATATATATATAGGCTCATGACTTCTCATTCTAATTCCATATTATCAATGTGGGAGGAAGTCTTTGTTCCACATTGAAAATGAGGGGATGGAAGGAAGACTTCCAAATCTATAAATGGAGAAGAATGGGGTTTCATTTGTCCCACATGGATAACGTATTTTCTTGAATACGAAAATCCCTATCAACACTCCTCGTGCCTATAAATCATCCATGAGATGAAGATCGAGACTTCATCCCACGAGGTCGGTTCTCAAAATCCACTAACCCATTAACACACACATGTCCCATTCTAAATGACATGTGTCATCGGTTTTGGGACAAGTATTAAATATGTCGCCTGGTGCTTTGCCCGGTGGCGGAGCTAGGGGGTGCTCGAGCACCTCCTGGTTCGGAAAAAAAAATACATTTTTTTTTGCATATATTTAGTATTTTTAAGATAATATAATATCTTTAAATAATATTTAAAACAAAAGTGCTATCTAGCTCAAGTGGTAAGGGTAGGAAGGGGAAAGCAAGGAGAATTAAAAGGTCTTGGGTTCAAATCCCACCTCTTTAAATTTTTATTTATTTTACTCTATCATTAATTCTTCTTAATTTCTCTTTATATTTTTTGTTTCTATCAATCATTTCATTAAAAAATACTCACTCCGTTAATTAAAACATGTCGTTTTAGACATTTGCATATTTTTTAAGAAAGAAAATAAAATCAAATAAAAATACACTTATTATACCCCTAATTATTACTTTACTTTTTACTTTTTGAAAATTACAACTAACAAATCTCTAGACATTACAAGTGTAATTTTGGAAAGTGAACATCAAAATACCTAAAACGACATGTTTTTCTTAACAAGATTTTACTTCTAAAACGACATGTTTTTCTTAACGGAGGGAGTATCATATTTATGTTTAAATTTATATCTATATAAATTCTTAAAACAGAGGAGTTTTTGCCTATGTGACACATCCACCTTAATTCTCGCATTTTTAACCAATCACCTTTTTTTCTCTTTCCATTTTATTTCATTTTTGTAATTAATTTTTATTTTTGAAATAACTAATCTATATCTATACATCTATCTATATAAATTCTTAAAGCAGAAGAGTTTTCGCCTATGTGGAAAATCCACCTTAATGCTCTCATTTTTAACCAATCACTTTTTTTTTTCTCTTTCCTTTTTTTTTTTTAACTATATCTATATAAACACTTAAAACATATAAGATTTTGCATATGTGGCACATCCACCTTAATCCTCTCATTTTTAACCAATCATCTTTTTTTCTCTTTCCCTTTTTTTTTTGCAATTAATTTTTATTTTTGAAATAACTAATCTATATCTATATATCTATATTCTATATAAACTCTTAAAACAGAATGGTTTTCGCCTATGTGGCACATCCACCTTAATTCTCTAATTTTTAACCAATCACTTTTTTTGTCTCTTTCATTTTTATCTATATCTATATAAACTCTTAAAACAGAAGAGTTTTCGCCTATGTGGCACATCCACCTTTATCCTCTCATTTTTAACCAATCACTTTTTTTTTCTCTTTCCCTTTTATTTCTTTTTTGCAATTAATTTTTAGTTTTGAAATAACTAATTAGTTTAATTCAAAATAGTATATATATATATCTATATTTATATAAACTCTTAAAATAGAAGAGTTTTCGCCTATATGGCAGATCCACCTTACTCCTTTCATTTTTAACCAATCATTTTTTTTGTCTTTCCCTTTTATTTCCTTTTTGCAATTAATTTTTATTTTTAAAATAACTAATCTATATCTATTCTATACATAAACTCTTAAAACATAAGAGTTTTTGCCTATGTGGCACATCCACCTTAATTCTCTCATTTTTTAACCAATCACTTTTTTTTTCTCTTTCCTTTTTTATTTCCTTTTTGCAATTAATTTTTATTTTTAAAATAACTAATGGGTTTAATTCAAAATAGTAAATTAATATCTAACCTATATCTATTTGTAAATCTCCATAAATATAGTAATAGAATTCATCTTTAATGAATCAACTAGTAAAGTCCCCGCGCCACGGCGCGTATTTTTTTTTAAAAAAATAAATATAAAATTTCCTAAGTATAGAAAATTACTACAATATTACAAAATTAAACAAACTATTACCAAACGTTAATATAAAATAGAAAAAAATATTTGATAAAGTAAGTAATATTAATAATAATATTTCTGAAAAATGTGTAAAAATTACATGAGTTTAAGATTTGAGTAGAATAGATTAATTGGGTGAAAAATAAATGGAAATAATAATGTGTAATTAATATGGAATAAAATAATATTGTGTAGTTAATATTAACATTATTTTTTAAAAAAAAAATTGAATTAATCCCAATTGCTAAATAAAAAGGAATTAACTTAAATAACTTCGCGCGAGGATGCGACACGTGGCCAAAAGGCTTTGGTTTAAAGTAATATATAGATATATATTGCTAAATAAAAAGAAATTGGCTTAAATAACTTCGCGCGATGATGCGACACGTGACCAAAAGGCTTTGATTTTAAGTAATATATAGATAGATATAGATTGCTAAATAAAAAGGAATTGCCTTAAATAACTTCGCGCGATGATGCGACACGTGGCCAAAAGACTTTGGTTTTAAGTAATATGTAGATAGATAGATTGTTCAAGGTACAATTATTCAAACAGAGGCAACAACAGTACTAGAAGGGATGAAAGTAGCCACAACACTAGGAATAAGACACATAATAGTAGAAGGCGATAACCAAGAGCTGATGAGGATTCTCGCGAAAGAACGAGATAACAGATGGGAGATTTTACGCCAAATTGAACAGATCAAGATCATGAAGACAAAATTTGAAAAGGTTGAGTACAGACACATCTACAGAGAGGCGAACAAAGTTGCAGATTATATAGCTACTAGGGGTATCATTAGTGATAGATCTACAATCCCTTTTAATAGGGAACTTTGTACCATCATCCGTAAGGATGATCCCGGAGCACGTTTACATTATTTGTAATAGCTCCGACTGTTTGCCCACTGTAAAAAAATAAAAATATAGATAGATAGATTGCTAAATAAAAAGGAATTGCCTTAAATAACTTCGCGCGAGGATGCGACACATGGCCAAAAGGCTTTGGTTTTAAGTAATATATAGAATAGATATAGATTGCTAAATAAAAAGGAATTGCCTTAAATAACTTCGCGAGAGAATGCGACACGTGGCCAAAAGGCTTTTGTTTTAAGTAACATATAGATAGATAGATTGCTAAATAAAAAGGAATTTCCTTAAATAACTTCGCGCGAGGATGCGATACGTGGCCAAAAGGCTTTGATTTTAAGTAATATATAGAATATATATAGATTGCTAAATAAAAAGGAATTGTCTTAAATAACTTCGTGCGAGAATGCGACACATGGCCAAAAGGTTTTGGTTTTAAGTAATATATAGATAGATTGCTAAATAAAAAGGAATTGCCTTAAATAACTTCGCACGAGGATGCGACACGTGGCTAAAAGGCTTTGGTTTTAAGTAATATATAGAATAGATATAGATTGCTAAATAAAAAAGAATTGCCTTAAATAACTTCGCGCGAGAATGCGACACGTGGCAAAAAGGATTTGGTTTTAAGTAATATATAGATATAGATTGCTAAATAAGAAGGAATTGCCTTAAATAACTTCGCGCGAGAATGCGACACGTGACCAAAAGGCTTTGGTTTTAAGTAATATATACATTATACCCCTCTCTTATAAGTTTTTTCTTATCTATATCTATATAAACTCTTAAAACATAAGAGTTTTCACCTATTTGGCACATCCACCTTAATCCTCTCATTTTTAACCAATCACTTTTTTTTTTCTCTTTCCCTTTTATTTCCTATTTGCAATTAATTTTTATTTCTGAAATAACTAATTCTATATTCTATATAAACTGTTAAAACAGAAGTGTTTTCGCCTATGTGGCACATCCACCTTAATCTTCTCAATTTTAAGCAATCACTTTTTTTTCCTCTTTCCCTTTTATTTCTTTTCTATTTTTTGGTCATTCTCAACTATTTAAATACAAAAAAATCATTAAAAAATCACAATTTTAGTGTTTTTTCATTTTTTTACATAATCTTCTTTTCAAGTATATGCCAAAAAAAAATATTTTACGAAATTTTTTTAGCACCCCCCTGCCCGAAATCCTGGCTCCGCCACTGGATTTGCCTATAAATGAAGATCAAGGCCTCATCCCAAGAGGTCGGTACTCAAAATCTCTAAAGACATAGGCCAAGTTTCGTTGCTCTAAAAGCTTTCCCGGGCAGGATTTGTCTTGATCAACAGGAGCATGCACTTGTTAGATTCTATGGGAGGCCAGTAGTCCGCAACTAGGTTAGACTTGGATAAGCCAAGGTTGTGGAGCCCGCAACCACCGTATTCTCAACTAGGTTAGACTTGTTAGATTCTATGGGAGGCCAGTAGTCCGCAACAGGAGCATGCACTTGTTAGATTCTATGTAAGTCCAATCACCCAGAGGGGTCCACATTTTACTCGATCTTGGAGCCCGCAACCACCGTATTCTCAAAATGTGTTTCGTCATTTTGTTCTTCAAATTGGCTCCAAAATTGTTAAGTAAATTATCGGTGGTTCTTTTAGAAAGAGACTAAGCTTTGAAAGAAGTGACCAAAGCCAAAGAATTTCACAAGTATTTGTCTTCATGCAGCAATTTCGACTTCAGTTGTTGAGGTTTTGTTTATATAGCGAGTCATTTGTGCTCGCATCCACTTATATTTACTCATGGTATCGTAAATACTGATATTTATGTTAGTTCATCTTCACAAAACACACAACAAAACCAAAATAGAAATCTTGTTTTTATATAGCGGGAAACCAAAATTAAAATATAACTCCACTATAATCATGGATAAAAACAAGCGGCTTTAAAGGCCATCAAAATTGACTATATATATTTTATACCACAAGTGACGATTTCGACCGAAGCCAACCCCCCTCCCCCCCCCGGCACTAAGTCCGAGTGAGGGGAGGTTTATGTAAATATTAATGAAAGAATGGGGAGATCCAAAGGATCATACATCAAGAGCTTGGGCCACTTTTTGAGCTAGGACGCAACCTACCTCAACAAGGGGTCAAAGCTAAAATAAAATAATGAAAGTATGTCCCAAAAAAGATGCAGCTTGAGTGAGCACACACAAAATGCCAAGAAAACAAGAAACGGGAGCGGTTAGGGTATGCAAACCCAACACACCTCCAAAATACATCAAAAAGACCTTGCTCCCGGGCCACGCAGGTACCCAAAGGGACACAAGTAAAAAACCAACGAAACGGAGATGGTTCCCGAGTGCTCGTAGGCACTAGAGGCACGCAGGCCCAAGGACACCATCCAAAAACCTCATCTTTGCCACCATACAACGACCAAGAGAGCTTACGAGAGAGCCGAAGTTTAGATTTTCTCAACATCATCAAGGGAGAAGGCGTCATGAAGGAGTCGGAAGACATGAGTTGCTATGAGCCTAGCCACCACATCCTCGGGGATATGATTGTCATCATAAACCTTTGCATTCCGTGCATGCCAAATGAAATAGATGGCAGCGGAAAAAGCAAAAGTTTTCGCCTTGGCTTCACAACCTTTCTTCCTTTTGTATCTCCGGAGCCACCTAAGACCACGAGCCAAGCTATCGACTCCTTCCGGAATCAAGAACCTCTCTCTCGTTTTCCTCCAAATACCCTTAGTGTAAGGGCATTCAAAGAAGAGATAGTCGTGGGTCTCGAAGATGTCTTCACCACAAAACCTACACCCATGGTTAATATCAAGAAAGAAAAGCATATCCAAGGTAGGGAGCTTACCCAAGGTAGCGAGCCAAAGGATGAAGCTATGCTTCGGGATGTTTCCTTTTGCCAAGACTTCCTTATACCAATGGACTTTGGCCTCCTTGTCCCGAAATTCCTCATAAGCTCTCTTGACCTTGAATCTCTCTCCATCACACCAATCAACAAGCAAATTATTAAGGTTAGGGTTCAAAATCATCATTTTGTTCTTTGCATCAACAATAGCTTTGATGAGCGGTGAATCACGCCGTTGAGCTTCCCAAGTCTCCACCTCCACCACCCCAAGGTACCGGTGGTGCACCCACCGCACCCAAAGGCTATCCTTCTTCTCTTTTATCATCCACAAGTGCTTGGACATGAAGGCATCATTCCAAGGCCGAATATCGATCAGCCCTAGTCCACCTTCATGCTTAGGCTTGCACACCTTGCTCCATCTAATTCTCGGTGTTTTCCAAAGGAAGGAACGACACAAGCTTATGAGAGCTTGCATAACGGTCTCCGGAACAGGAAGAACCGAGAGCCAGAACCCTTCCGTCCCTTATATCACCGAAGCTATAAGCTCCCTACAACCTGCATAAGACAAATGCTTACCAGCCCAAGTAGAAAGTTTCTTACCGATCATGTCCAAAAGGGTCTGTAGTGCGTCAGCCGGAGGCCATGGGGGCTGATGGGAATCCCAAGGTAGCGGAAGGGAAATTCACCTTTCTTGAACCCCGTCACTCCCAAGATAGCTTGCGCTTCATTGGGAGGCACCGAAGCTAAGAAAGCCGATGACTTCTCCTTGTTGACCGAGAGCCCCGAAGCCTTCTCAAAACGGTGAAGACAAGTCATCAAGCACCTAACCGAACTCAAGTCACCATGGCTAAAGAGCACTATATCATCTGCAAACATTAGGTGGGCAATCCTAACACTCTCACAATGTTGATGGAAATGAAAAACAACCTTACTAGTCTCAACTTTGACAATCCTAGAAAAGAATTCCATAGCTAAGACAAAGAGTAAGGGAGAGAGTGGATCACCAAGCCTCAAAGTGAGGATCTTAGAGATGACCTTGTAAGCTACATTGCAACAAGAGATCGGCCTAAAATGTTCAACCCTAATGGACTCATCCTTCTTGGGAATCAAGCTAATGATTGTGTGGTTCATCTGTCTCAACAGTTTCCCATTCCGGAAGAACTCCTTGACCGCCGAGAAAAGCTTCGGTCCCGTGACATTCCATGAGGCTTTGAAGAAGCAAGAAGAGTAGTCATCCAGCCCCGGGGCCTTGTCCTCTCCAATGCTCTACAAAGCCGCCTTGATCTCCTCATTCGAAACCGGCGCCATGAGCATGCTTTTATCCTCCTCACGAATAGAAGCTCCTTTAGCAAACCAAGAGTTGTCGATCTCCACATCCGGTCCTGCACAACCAAGAAGATTTTTGTAGTACTTGACAAACTCATTTGCAACATCTAGGCTTGAAGTAGTAATAGAATCATCACTCTTATTCATAGAGACAATGTGCTTCCGATGGCTATTAAACTTCATTAAAGAGTGAAAATACTTGTTGCATTGGTCACTAAGGAGAATATACTTAGCTTTGGCATGTTGTCTCAAATAGGCATGTTCCGCTTTGTTGAGCCGATTAGCTAGGGACCTTGCACTAGCCAAGGCCTCTTTCGCTTCGTCACAACTAGGGTTAGCCACCGCCTCCTCCATTGTCGAAGCCAAGCCCTCATTGACTCTCTTGGCTCTCTCGGTGATGTGGGTGTACTCCTTGCAATTCAGCGCCTTTAGGGGTCTTTTTAGCCCCTTGAGAAGTTCGCAAAGGTGAAATTGGAATGACCCACCTCTAGGCACATTCCAATTAGCCCTTACAATCTCAAGGAACTTCTCATCTTGGCTCCAAAGTTTGAGGAATTTGAACATTCCCCCTTTCTTCCTCTCATACCTACACAAAGAAACAACCGTCGGCTTGTGGTCGGAGAGCTTCCACGAAGCCGGGTAATAAGTGTGGCAAAAGAGGTTTCTATTGACCTAATTGGCATTAATAAGTACCCTATCAATCTTGCTAGAGATGTTACCATCCGACCAAGTAAACAAACTATCACTAGTGAAGGGAGAGTCGATCAAACCAAGGTTTTGGCAAGCTTCAACCATGTCCTTGCACTCATAGTTTGTAACCGGGACGCCGTTAATCCTCTCCTCAAAGTTCATGACATTGTTGAAATCCCCTGAGGCCATCCAAGGGAGCAAAAATCTGCATAAGAGGTTAGCCAAAGCTTCCCATATTCCTCTTCTATAGACCACCGAATGGAGTCCATAGATGAAACACACCCCCATCTCGACACCCGTAGACTTGTCCTTCAAAATGCAGCCCATGTGTTGAACACCAACCTCAATCATATTTAAGTGGACAAAGTTGGGATCCCACACAAGGAGCATCCTTCCTCTAGGGTCTAGGTGGAAATTGGAGGCATGTTCCCAAAGGGGAAAGTGGAAAGACATAAACTTTTGAACATTAAAACAACCATCATGAGATTTAGTTTCAAGAAAGTCACATACCTTAGCATCATGGCTCCAAACCAAGTTTTTCACACCTTTTTGTTTCAGGGGTTAGTTCAACCCCTTCACGTTCCAAGTTACGATCTTCATAAAGACCCGTTGTTGTGTTTTCGGGTCCCCGTGTCTTCATGGACAACCGAGCTAAGGTTGGTAGATCCATGCTTTGGAGGCCATTTTGGTCCGGCCCTCAAACCAAAAAGTACCACCCTTCCTCCATTTACCTCCTTTGCCACTTTTCTCCTTTCTCCCTTAGACTTCACCTTGGTGAAATCCAGTTGGTTCTCTCCCTCCACATCACTTTCACTACGCCAAGTGTGGATGGATACACCATCTTCATCATTTGGGTCTTCCAACCCATCCGAAGAAGACACATCCAAGTCCAAGGTAGAAACCTCCACGGCATCTTCATCTCTCAACCTATTCAAGGGAGGGAGTGATTTAGATCTCGTGGCATAGCTATTGGGAGGGGTACTTACCTTTGTTGCCATGTGTTTTCCTTTCTCTCCTTCTTCATGCACAAGTGGTTGGTCCTTTGGTTTCTTGTTCTTAGATCTCCTTCTCATCCTTCCATCCCTAGATTTGTCTTCATTTGGTTTCTTTTCTTCACTCTCCTTGGTCCTTGCAACATCATTATCAAAACAAGAATCAATCAAAGGAGAGGAGACGTTAGGAGTGGTATTTACCTTGGTGTTGTTGTCCTTTTCAGAGGGGGTGTTAGCTCCTCTATCATTGGCGCCCATGGTGTTGTCTTTTCTAGCATCTTGCTCACCCTTGACACTAGCCTCGGCCATCTTCTCCTCTATGGTCAATCCGGATGTACCACACAGAGTGGGTCGGCTATGAAGCTCTTTATCTTGTTCCTTTTGCTTCCCTTTGTCTTGAATATTCACCTTAGGAGGTGCATTCTTTGGCAAAATATTAGTAGCTTTGATGTTCAAGGGGCACTCACAAGGATTATGACCAAAGGTAAAGCACTTACAACAATACTTAGGTTCATGCTCAATAAAGAAAGAAACATTAAGCTTAGTATTATTACTAAAGGCAAGGGTTACCTCTTTGTTGATTGGTTTGGCAAAATTAATCTCAATGAGGGCTCGAGCATATGACTTCTTCTTCCTTTCTTCGGTCACCTTATCAACAAAAAGTGGCTTACCTAGGGTTGAAGCAACCTTACCTATGACATTGTGTGTCCAAAAGTTGACGGGGACTCCCATCATGCGAACCCAAAGAGGTATCGTAGCCGCTTCCTTTTTGGTGAAAGAAAACATCTCCGGGACATGCTTAAGTATAAAGGGCCGACCATGGATGAAGTAAGGCCCTCCCTTGAGCACACCATTAGCCACATCCTCCGAGGCAAAGGAGAAGACGAACCATCCATTCTCCACATAGAACTTAGACTTCACAACCCATCCTCTTTGCATCTCATTGATCTTGAAATATCCCGGATGTCGGCCAACATATTGACCCAAGAGGGTCCATCCCCACACCTCATGACTAGGAAAAGCTTCATACATATCAATCTCAATAATAGTTTTAGACTTGTTTTCCTCAAAGAAATCAATCTTACCTCCGACTCCCGTATTCATGAATATCTTTTTAGGTTTATCAAACCAAGCATTAGATGGGTGAGAAGACGTACCTTGCTTCGGAGGAGGATCCTTACCATCGCTCAAAATCTGTTCCTTAGTCGCTTGAAGATCGCCTTCATTTGTCGCTGGCGGAAGAGAGGTGTTCGAGAGCTTCCAGACATCATGGCTTGTCTCCCGCTGCTGCTCGGGCACCTCGGGTATTTGGGGAACAAAGGTTTCTGCTGGAGCTCAGGCACCCATGTCATTGGGCGCCTGTGTCCGAGAGCCAGGTGCAGCATCCCGCGAGTCCTGGGCATCAGCGATAGGCATGTCCGGGGGTGTTCCAGCGAGAGCAACCACAGGTTCGCCATCAACGATAGGCTCCCGGGTACTCTGCAAAGGACTCACCTGCCCGGCTTCGCTGCCAGCGATTGATGCCTAGGCATCCAGCAATAGGAGAGGTTTGGCGCCAGCGGTAGGTGTCCGGTTGCGCAGAAGCTCAGGAATCTCGTCACCCATGTTAATCACCTTCACGAGGTCATCTAAGATAAACTCGATTACCAAGGGCCCATCCTTGAAGGGGGGGTTCTTTGGGAACCATACTTCATTAACGGTAGTAGCGATAGAGGCCTCAAGTGTGCTAGCGACAATGGTTTCCGGATTGGCGCCATGTCCGAAAGTTTGGGCGCCTAGCTCATGGTTAACCATATTCAAATTTGAATTCAAAATAGACTTGTCTTGGGAACTGACCTCAGAATTTAATTCTTCATTAACTTAGATCAAGTTTGAATTTGAATTCAAACTTGCTTCATTGAATGTAGACTGAAGGGGAGTTGAACCATGTTCCATCCCAAGACGAGCATTAATTGCACCCGCTCCCTCCATTGAAGGATCTCCAACGGCACCTTGGCAAGCCGGAGCGGAGTTGCGCTGTGGTGGCTCTATGGGCGGAGGTGGAGAAACCATGTCGGAAACCCGAGAGAACTCCTTGAAGAAATCTCCCTCAAGCTCCCCATTTTCGCCTTTTCCATGTGTAGCTTGAACTTCTCCTTCAAAGACATTAGATTTGAGCATGGAAGGGTCGTATTTCTTACCTTGAGTTGTTGAAGAAGAGGAAATCTTCTTTTTCGAATCCAGGATAGCTTTCACACCCATTCTTGTCGTCCTTGATCCATTAGCACTCGGATCTTCAACACCACCATTAGAAGGAGGAGCTTTCGGTTTCTTAACTTTCTTCTTGTCACCTCCCTTCTTAGCCTCCATGGGAGGTGAGTCCACAAGGTACTTGGAAGGGTCTCTATCTCCCATACCTCCAATATCCTTGTTTTTCTTGCTCATTGAACCTTAGAACATCACAAAACCAAAGCAAAGAAAACAAAGACGCAAGAACAGAAAAACCAAAATGAAAACAACAAAGAAGACAAAGAAAACTCACCGGAGAGGTGAGCTCCAAACTATGAAAAGCAAGAAGAGACCACGAAAACCACCACAAGAGAGCGAAAACCAACAACCAAAACAGTCTAGGACGAAACCAAAGAGAAAGAAAAACAGAAAAACCAAGAAAACGAGAGAGGGAGGAAAGAAGGAGAGGAGGACAAGAGGAAGAAGAAGAAGAAACACCTACCACCATTAGAGCACACTCCATACCTCAACTTCTACGGAGGAGGAGGAAGGAATTCCATTTATGACGGAGGAGAAACAAGGGAGAGAACCCCCAACGGGGCAAGGCGAAGCACCACACATAAGGGAAGCTGGAAATCGCCAAGGGAGGAGAGAGGAGAGAGCTTTTTTCGACGACTGACTGAGAGCTCTTTCTTACCACAAGTGACGATTTCGATTGGAGGTGTCGAGGTGATGATGCACGAATGTTAATATTCTATTATATCTCTCAACAATTTTTGTTAAAACTCTTTTTTATAAACATTACCTATAAGCTTTTCCAAACCAACGTGTGAGAAAATAGTTTAACAAAACCCTTCGTCAAACCCCAATAGGTTGTGGGTGGTAGTAATTAGTCGCACCTGGATAACGTGACCAAAGCCAAAAATAAAAATCCCAGTAAGTAGTTGTCTCTAGGCAGTGATTTCTACTTCAGTAGACGAGGTTCCGTTTATATAGCGGGTCATTTGTGCTCACATCCACTTATATTTACTCATGGTATCGTCAATACTGATATTTATGTTAGTCCATCGTCACAAAACCCACAACAAAACCAAAATAAAAATCTAGTTTTTATATCGCGGGAAACCAAAATCAAAATATAACTACACTACAATCATGGATAAAAAATAAGCGGCTTTAAAGGCCATCAAAATTGAGTACGTTTTATACCACTAGTGACGATTGAGATTGAAGGTGTCAAGGTGACGATGCACGAATGTTAATATTCTGTTCTATCTCTCAACAATTTTAGTTAAAACCATTTTTTAAAATCATTACCTATAAGCTTTTCCAAACCAACGTGTGAGAAAATAGTTTAACAAAACCCTTCGTAAAACCCCAATAGGTTGTGGGCAGTAGTAATTAGTCACACATGGATAACCTATCCTCTAGAATATGGAAATACCTATCAAGATTCCTCCTGCCTAGAAATCATCCACGGGTCGACGATCGAGACCTCATCCCATGAGGTCGGTTCTCGAAATCCACTAACCCATTGAGACACACATGTGTCATTCTAAATGACATGTGTCATCGGTTTTGGGACAAGTGTTGAACATGTTACATGGTGCTTTGCCTATATATAAAGATTGAGACCTCATCCCACAAGGTTGGTACTCAAAATCTCTAAAGACGTAGACCAAGTTTCATGGCTCTAAAAGCCTTCTCGGGCAAGATTTGTCTTGGTCAACGGGAACATGCACTTGTTAGAGTCTAAATGAGGCAAGTACTCCGCAACGAGGTTAGACTTGGATATGCCAAGGTTGTGGTGCACGGACAATAATCTCATCGTGCATCTCATGTAAGCCCAATCACCCGGAGTGGTCCACATTCTACTCGATTTTGGAGCCCGGAACCACCGTATTATCAAAATGTGCTTCGTCATTTTGTTCTTTATATTGGCTCCAAAATTGTGAAGTAAAATTATCGGTGGTTCTTTTAGAAAGAGACTGCGTTTTGAAAAAAGTGAACAAAGCCAAAGAATTTCACAAGTAGTTGTCTCCATGCAGCAATTTCGACTTCAAAAGACGAGGTTCTGTTTATGTAGCAGGTTATTTTTGCTCGCATCCACTTTTATTTACTCATGGCATCGTAAACACTGATATTTATGTAAGTTCATCATCCCAAAAGACATAACAAAACAAAATCAAAATCTTGTTTTTATATAGCGGAAAACCAAAATGAAAATATAACTCCACTACAATCATGGATAACAACAAACGGCTTTAAAAGCCATCAATATTGAGTAAATGTTATACCATAAGTGACAATTTGGATTTGAGGTGTCGAGGTGATGATGCACGAATGTTAATATTCTATTGTATCTCTCAACAATTTTTGTTAAAACACTTTTTTATAAACATTACCTATAAGCTTTTCCAAACCAACGTGTGAGAAAATGGTTTAACAAAACCCTGCGTAAAACCCCAATAGGTTGTGGGTGGTAGTAATTTGTCGCACATGGATAACATATCCTCTAGAATATGGAAATCTCTATCATCATTCCTCGTGCCTAGAAATCATCCAAGGCCCGACGATCGAGACTTCATCCCATTAGGTCAGTTCTCAAAATCCACTAACCCTTGAATTTGTAAATAAAGAGCGGCCATATCCGGGGTTCGAACTGGGGACCTTCGGGTACTACCCGCAAGTCCTTTCAAGTGAGCCATTCTGGAATGGTTAAACATGTTACATGGTGCTTTTCCTATAAATGAAGATCGAGACCTCATCCCACGAGGCCAGTACTCGAAATCTCTAAAGACATAGGCCACGTTTCGTGGCTCACAAGACCTCCCTGGCCAGGATTTGTCTTGGTCAACGGGAGCATGCACTTGTTAGAGTCTAAGGGAGGCCAGTAGTTCGCAACTAGGTTAGGCTTGGAATAGCCAAGGTTTTAGTGCACGGACAATAATCTTATCGTGCATATCAAGTAAGCCAAATCACCCGGAGTGGTCCACATTCTACTCGATTTTGGAGCCCACAACTACTGTATTTCAAAAATGTGTTTCGTCATTTTGTTCTTTAAATTAGCTTCAAAAGTGTTAAGTAAAATTATCAGTTGTTCATTTAGAAAGAGACTAAGCTTTGAAAGAAGTGACCAAACCCAAAGAATTTAAGAAGTAGTTGTCTCCATGCACCAATTTCGACTTTAGTTGACGAGGTTCTTTTTATATAGCGGGTCATTTGTGCTCGCATCCACTTATATTTACTTATGGTATCGTAAATACAAATATTTATGTTAGTTAGTCGTCACAAAACACAGAACAAAACCAAAATAAAAATCTTGTTTTGATATAGCGGGAAACCAAAATGAAAATGTAACTCCACTATAATAATGGATAAAAACAAGTGGCTTTAAAGGCCATCAAAATTGAGTAAGTTTTATACCAAAAGTAACGATTTGGAGTGGAGGTGTCGAGGTGATGATGCACGAATGTTAATATTCTATTATATCTCTCAGCAATTTTTGTTAACATTTTTTTTTATAAACATTACCTATAAGCTTTTCCAAACCAACGTGTGAGAAAATAGTTTAACAAAACCCTTCGTAAAACCCCAATAGTCGCACATGGAGAACGTATCCTCTAGAATATGGAAATCCCTATCAACATTCCTCGTGCCTAGAAATCATCCACGGGCCGAAGATCGAGACATCATCCCATGAGGTCGGTTCTCCAAATCCACTAATCCATTAACACACACATGTCCCATTCTAAATGACACGTGTCTTCGATTTTGGGACAAGTGCTAAACATTTTACATGGTGCTTTGCCTATAAATAAAGATCGAGACCTCATCCCACGAGGTCGGTACTCGAAATCTCAAAAGACGTAGGCCAAGTGTTGTGGCTCAAAAAGCCTTCCCGGGCAGGATTTGTCTTGGTCAACGGGAGCATGCACTTGTTAGAGTCTAAGAGAGGCCAGTAGTTCGCAACTAGGTTAGACTTGGATAAGCCAAGGATGTAGTGCACGGACAATAATCTCATCATGCATCTCATGTAAGCCCAATCACCCGGAGTGGTCCATGTTATACTTGATTTTGGAGCCCGCAACCACCGGATTCTAAAAATGTGTTTCGTCATTTTGTTCTTGAAATGAGTTCAAAAATTGTTAATTAAAATTATCAGTGGTTCATTTAAAAAGAGACTAAGCTTTGAAAGAATTGACCAAACCCAAAGAATTTCACAAGTAGTTGTCTCCATGAAGCAATTTCGACTTCAGTTGACGAGGTTCTGTTTGTATAACGCGTAATTTGTGCTCGCATGGTATCGTAAGTACTGATATTTATGTTAATTCATCGTCACAGATTACACCACAAAACCAAAATAAAAATCTTGTTTTTATATAGCGGGAAACTAAAATCAAAATATAACTCCACTACAATCATGGATAAAAACAAGCGGCTTTAAAGGGCATCAAAATTGAGTACATTTTATACCACTAGTGACGATTTGAATTGGAGGTGTCGAGGTGATAATGCACGAATGTTAATATTCTGTTCTATCTCTCAACAATTTTTGTTAAAACTCTTTTTTAAAAACATTACCTATAAGCTTTTCCAAACCAACGAGTGAGAAAATAGTTTAAAAAAAACTTTCGTAAAACCCCAATAGGTTGTGGGTGGTAGTAATTAGTCGCACATGGATAACGTACCTTTTCCAAACCACTAGGTTGGTACTCGAATTATCCAAATAAATAGGCCAAGTTTCGTGGCTCTAAAAGCTTTCTAGGGCAGAATTTGTCTTGGTCAATTAGAGCACGCACTTGTTAGATTCTAAGGGAGGTTAGTAGTCCGTAACTAGGTTAGACTTGGAAAAGCCAACGTTGTGGTGCACGGAAAATAATCTCATCGTCCATCTCATGTAATCCCAATCACCTGGAGTGGTCCACATTCTACTCGATTTTGGAGACTGCAACCACCAAACTCTCAAAATGTGTTTCGTCATTTTGTTCTTTAAATTATCACCATAATTGTTAAGTAAAATTATCGGTGGTTCTTTTAGAAAGAGACTAAGCTTTGAAAGAATTGACCAAAGCCAAAGAATTTCACAAGTAGTTGCATCCATGCAGCAATTTCGTCTTTAGTTGACGAGGTTCTGTTTATGTAGCATGTCATTTTTGCTCGCATCCACTTATATTTACTCATGGTATCGTAAATTTAATACTGATATTTATTTTAGTTCATCGATACAAAACACACGACAAAACCAAAATCAAAATCTTGTTTTTATATAGGGGGAAACAAAAATCAAAATATAACTCCACTACAATCATGGCTAAAAATAAGCGGCATTAATGGCCATCAAAATTGAGTAATTTTAAACCACAAGTGACGATTTGGTTTGGAGGTGACGAGGTGATGATGCAAGAATGTTAATATTCTATTCTATCTCTCAACAATTTTTATTAAAACTTGTTTTTATAAACATTACCTATAAGCTTTTCCAAACCAACGTGTGAGAAAATAGTTTAAAAAAACCCTTCATAAAACCCCAATAGTGTGTGGGTGGAAGTAATTAGTTGCACATGGATAACATATCTTCTAGAATATGGAAATCCCTATCAACAATCGTCGTGCCTAGAAATCATCCACTGGCCGAAGATCGAGACATCATCCCATGAGGTCGGTTCTCGAAATCCACTAACCCATTAACACACACATGTTCCATTCTAAATGACATGTGTCATCGGTTTTGGGACAAGTGTTAAACATGTTAAATGGTGGTTTGCATATAAATAAAGATCGAGACCTCATCCCACGAGGTTGGTACTTGAATTCTCTAAATACATAGGCTAAGTTTCGTGGCTCTAAAAGCCTTCCCGGGCAGGATTTGTCTTTGGTCAATTGGAGCATGCACTTGTTAGAGTCTATGTGTGGCCAGTAGTTCGAAACTAGGTTAGACTTGGATATGCCAAGGTTGTGGTGCAAGGACAATAATCTCATCGTGTATCTCATGTAAGCCCAATCACTCAGAGTGGTCCACATTCTACTCGATTTTGGAGCCCGCCATAACCGGATTCTCAAAATGTGTTTCATCATTTTGTTCTTTAAATTAGCTCCAAAATTGTTATGTAAAATTATCAGTGTTTCTTTTAGAAAGAGACTAAGCTTTGGAAGATGTAACCAAAGCCAAAGAATTTCACAGGTATTTCTACTTCAGTAGACGAGGTTCCGCTTATATAGTGGGTCATTTGTGCTCGCATCCACTTATATTTACTCATGGTAAACCACAATCAAAATATAACTCCACTACAATCATGGATAAAAACAAGCGGCTTTAAAGGCCATCAAAATTGAGTCAGTTTTATACCATAAGTGACGATTTGGATTGGAGGTGTCGAGGTGAAGATGCACGAATGTTTATATTCTATTCTATCTCTCAACAATTTTTATTAAAACTCTTTTTTATAAACATTACCTATAAGGTTTTCCAAACCAACGTGTGAGAAAATAGTTTAAAAAAACCCTTTGTAAAACCCCAATATGTTGTGGGTAGTAGTAATTAGTCGCACATGGATAACGTATCTTCTAGAATGTGGAAATCCCTATCAACATTCCTCGTGCCTAGTAATCAACATTCCATATTCTAGAACCAACCTCATCTCATGAGGTTGGTTCTAGAATATGGAAATCCCTATCAACATTCCTCGTGCATCTCATGTAATCCCAATCACCTCGAGTGGTCCACCTTCTACTCGATTTTGGAGCCCGCAAACACCGGATTCTCAAAATGTGTTTCGTCATTTTGTTCTTTAAATTATCTCCAAAATTGTTTAGTAAAATTATCGGTGGTTCTTTTAGAAAGAGACTGAGCTTTGAAAGAATTGACCAAAGCCAAAGAATTTCACAAGTAGTGGCATCCATGCAGCAATTTTGACTTTAGTTGACGAGGTTCTGCTTATGTAGCATGTCATTGGTGCTCGCATCCACTTATATTTACTCATGATATCTTAAATTTAATACTGATATTTATGTTAGTTCATCGTTACAAAACACATAACAAAACAAAAATCAAAATCTTGTTTTTATATAGCGGGAAACCAAAATACAAATATAACTCCACTACAATCCTGGATAAAAACAAGCGGCTTTAAAGGCCATCAAAATTGAGTAAGTTTTATACCATAAGTGACGATTTGGATTGGAGGTGTCGAGGTGAAGATGCATGAAAGTTTATATTCTATTCTATCTCTAAACAGTTTTTATTAAAACTCTTTTTTATAAACATTACAAATAAGCTTTTCCAAACCAAAGTGTGAGAAAACAGTTTAAAAAACCCTTTGTAAAACCCCAATAGGTTGTGGGTGGTAGTAATTAGTGGAACATAGATAACGTATCTTCTAGAATATGGAAATCCCTATTAACATTCCTTGTGCCTAGAAATCGTCCACGTGCCGAAGATCAAGACATAATCCCATGAGGTCGGTTCTCGAAATCCACTAACCAATTAAAACACACATGTTCCATTCTAAATGATATGTGTCATCGGTTTTGGGACAAGTGTTAAACATGTTACATGGTGAATTGCCTATAAATAAAGATCGAGACCTTATCCCACGAGATTGGTACTAGAATTATCTAAATAAATAGGCCATGTTTCGTGGCTCTAAAACCCTTCCTGGGCAGGATTTGTCTTGGTCAATTGGAGCGTGCACTTGTTAGATTCTAAGGGAGGCCAGTAGTCCGCAACTAGGTAAGAGTTGGATAAGCCAAGGTTGTGGTGCACGGACAATAATCTCATCGTGCATCTCATGTAATCCCAATCACTCGGAGTGGTCCACATTCTACTCGATTTTGGAGCCCGCAACCACTGGATTCTCAAAATGTGTTTCGTCATTTTGTTCTGTAAATTATCTCCAAAATTGTTAAGTAAAATTATCGGTGGTTCTTTTAGAAAGAGACTAAGCTTTGAAAGAATTGACCAAAGCCGAAGAATTTCAAAAGTAGTTGTCTCTAGGCAGCGATTTCTACTTCAGTAGACGAGGTTCGTTTATATAGCGAGTCATTTGTGCTCGCATCCACTTATATTTACTCATGATATCTTAAATATTGATATTTATGTTAGTTCATCGTCCCAAAATACATAACAAAAAAAAATCAAAATCTTGTTTTTATATAGCGGGAAACCAAAATCAAAATATAACTCCACTACAATCCTGGATAAAAACAAGCGGCTTTAAAGGCCATCAAAATTGAGTAAGTTTTATACCATAAGTGACGATTTGGATTGGAGGTGTCGAGGTGAAGATGCACGAAAGTTTATATACTATTCTATCTCTCAACAATTTTTGTTAAAACTCTTTTTTATAAACATTACCTATAAGCTTTTCCAAACCAAAGTGTGAGAAAATAGTTAAAAAAAACCCTTTGTAAAACCCCAATAGGTTGTGGGTGGTAGTAATTAGTCGAACATGGATAGCGTATCTTCTAGAATATGGAAATCCCTATTAACATTCCTCGTGACTAGAAATCATCCATGGGACGAAGATCAAGACATACTCTCATGAGGTCGGTTCTCGAAATCCACTAACCAATTAAAACACACATGTTCCATTCTAAATGACACGTGTCATCGGTTTTGGGACAAGTGTTAAACATGTTACATGGTGAATTGCCTATAAATAAAGATACATACCTCATCCCACGAGATTGGTACTAGAATTATCTAAATAAATAGGCCAAGTTTAGTGGATCTAAAAGCCTTCCTGTGCAGGATTTGTCTTGGTCAATTGGAGTGTGCACTTGTTAGATTCTAAGGGAGGCCAGTAGTCCGCAACTAGGTTAGACTTGGATAAGCCAAGGTTGTGGTGCACGGACAATAATCTCATCGTGCATCTCATGTAATCTCAATCACTCAGAGTGGTCAACATTCTACTCGATTTTGGAGCCCGCAACCACCGGATTCTCAAAATGTGTTTCGTCATTTTGTTCTTTAAATTACCTCCAAAATTGTTAAGTAAAATTATCGGTGGTTCTTTTAGAAAGAGACTAAGATTTGAAAGAATTGACCAAAGCCAAAGAATTTCAAAAGTAGTTGTCTCTAGGCAGCAATTTCTACTTCAGTAGACGAGGTTCCGTTTATATAGCGAGTCATTTGTGCTCACATCCACTTATATTTTGGATTAAGGGTGTCGAGGTGATGATGCACGAATGTTAATATTCTATTCAATCTCTCAACAATTTTCGTTCAAACTATTTTTTAATTTTACATTATCTATAAGCTTTTCCAAACCAATGTGTGAGAAAATAATTTAAAAACACCATTCGCAAAACCCCAATAGGTTGTGGGTGGTAGTAATTGGTCGCACATTGATAACGTATCTTCTAGAATATTGAAATCCCTATCAACATTCCTCGTGTCTAAAAATCATCCACGGGCCGAAGATCGAGACATCATCCCATGAGGTCGGTTCTCGAAATCAACTAACCCATTTACACACACATTTCCATTCTAAATGACACGTGTCATCGGTTTTGGGACAAGTGTTAAACATGTTCCATGGTGATTTGCCTATAAATAAAGATCGAGACCTCATCCCACGAGGTTGGTACTCGAATTATCAAAATAAATAGGCCAAGTTTCGTGGCTCTAAAAGCCTTCCCGGACACGATTTGTCTTGTTTAATTGGTGAATGCACTTGTTAGAGTCTAAGGAGGCCAGTAGTTCACAACTAGGTTAGAGTTTGATAAGCCAAGGTTGCGGTGCACGGACAATAATCTCATCGTGCATCTCATGTAAGCCCAATCACCCGGAGTGGTGGACATTCTACTCGATTTTGGAGCCCGCAATCATCGGATTCTCAAAATGTGTTTCATCATTTTGTTCTTTAAATTAGATCCAAAATTGTTCTGTAAAATTATCGGTGGTTCTTTTAGAAAGAGACAGCTTTGAAAGAAGTAACCAAAGCCAAAGAATTTCAAAACTAGTTTTCTCCAGGTAGCAATTTCGACTTCAGTAGACAAGGTTCCGTTTATATAGCGGGTCATTTGTGCTCGCATCCACTTATATTTACTCATGGCATCGGAAATACTGATATTTATGTTAGTTCACCGTCCAAAAACACATAAAAAAAAAATTCAAAATCTTGTTTTTATATAGCGGGAAACCAAAATCAAAATATAACTCCACTACAATCATGGATAAAAACAAGAGGCTTTAAAGGCCATCAAAATTGAGTAAGTTTTATACCATAAGTGACGATTTGGATTGGAGGTGTCGAGGTGATGATGCACGAATGTTAATACTCTATATTATCTCTCAATATTTTTTGTTAAAACTCTTTTTTTATAAACATTACCTATAAGCTTTTCCAAACCAACGTGTGAGAAAATAGTTTAACAAAACCCTTCGTAAAACCCCTATAGGTTGTGGGCTGTAGAATTTGTCTCACATGGATAACGTATCCTCTAGAATATGGAAATCCCTATCAACATTCCTCGTGCCTAGAAATCATCCATGGGTCGAAGATCGAGACTTCATCCCATGAGGTCGGTTCTCGAAATCCTCTAACCCATTAACACACACTAGTCCCATTCTAAATGACATGTGTCATTGGTTTTGGGACAAGTGTTAAACATGTTACATGGTGCTTTGCCTATAATTAAAGATCGACACCTCATCCCACGAGATTGGTACTCGAAATCTCCAAAGATATAGACCAAGTTCTGTCGCTCTAAAAGCCTCCCTGGACAGCATTTGTCTTGGTCAACGGGAGCATGCACTTGTTCGATTCGAAGGGAGGCCAGTAGTCCGCAACTAGGTTAGACTTGCATAAGCCAAGGTTGTGGTGCACGGACAATAATCTCATCATGCATCTCATGTAAGCCCATTTACCCGGAGTGGTCCACATTCTACTCGATTTTGGACCTCGCAATCACCGATTCTCAATATGTGGTTTGTCATTTTGTTCTTTAAATTAGCACCAAAATTGTTAACTAAAATTATCGGTGGTTCATTTAGAAAGAGACTAAGCTTTGAAAGAAGTGACCAAAGCCAAAGAATTTCACAAGTAGTTGTCTCCATGCAGCAATTTCGACTTGAGTTGACGAGGTTCTGTTTATATAGCAGGTCATTTGTGCTCGCATCAACTTATATTTACTCATAGTATCGTAAATACTGATATTTATGTTAGTTCATCGTCACAAAACACACAACAAAACAAAAATCAAAATCTTGTTTTTATATAGCGAGAAACCAAAATAAAAATATAACTCCACTACAATCTTGGATAAATATAACCGGCTTTAAAGGCTATCAAAATTGAGTAAGTTTTATACCACAAGTGACGATTTGGATTGGAAGTGTCGAGGTGATGATGCACGAATTTCAATATTCTATTCTATCTCTCAACAATTTTTATTAAAACTCATTTTCGTAATCATTACCTATAAGCTTTTCCAAACCAATGTGTGAGAAAATAGTTTAAAAAAACCCTTTCTAAAACCCTAAGAGGTGATGATGCACCAATTTTAATATGCTATTCTATCTCTCAACAATCTTGTTTTTATATAGTGGGAAAGCAAAATCAAAATATAACTCTACTCCAATCATGGATAAAAACAAGCGGCTTTAAAGGCCATAAAAATTGAGTAAGTTTATAACGCAAG
Source organism: Persicaria tinctoria (assembly GCA_037127255.1). Classification (NCBI taxonomy): domain Eukaryota; kingdom Viridiplantae; phylum Streptophyta; class Magnoliopsida; order Caryophyllales; family Polygonaceae; genus Persicaria; species Persicaria tinctoria. The sequence goes on along the minus strand of JBANSL010000013.1, from coordinate 29,100,669 downwards.
TGACGATTTTGGATTGGAGGTGTCGAGGGGATGATGCACGAATGGTAATATTCTATGTTATCTCTGAACAATTTTTTTAAAAAACTCTTTTTTTATAAACATTACCTATTAGCTTTTCCAAACCAACGAGTAAGAAAATAGTTAAAAAAAACCCCTTCGTAAAACCCCAATAGGTTGGGGGTGGTAGTAATTAGTTGTTGTAAGAGGAAATTGAGACTTCCAATTCAAAATATAAATAAAGTAAAGCAAACCAGAATCCGTCCCTTGCAAATGATTACACGACCTCCTCCTGATGTAGCAGTGGAAAGTCAGGATCGATCCTTGAGGAAGCGCGTCAGCGGATCTCAGGTAGCGGATGAATCTCACAGGCAGAATGCAAAGCATAGAAAACTGGTCGATATCGACCACTGTTCCTCGATATCGACTAAAGAAATTGACCAACAGTGCATGAAATCGACTGACATAAACCAAAACCAAACAAACTCAACTAGACCTCGACAAATCAACTCGACATCGACAAGATGCCTCAATGTCGACTAAATCTGCTCGAAATCGACTTGTGCAGAAACTAAAATTGCAACTTTTCGCAACACAGAACACGATTTTCGATGAAATAAATCAATAAACTAAAGACTTCCAAGATCAGGGCTTCAACACCATAATGATAACCATGCCAAATAATACGTAAAGGCATAAAAGATCATGATTTTCATCAAATAACTTTCGTTATTAACAAATAAGAATATAGAGGCTTTCACATAAACCCTAATTGTTACTAACCCTTTTCACATAATTAATCCAAGTTGTATTAAGATCACTTTCGCTTCAATAACATAAACAAGGATCACCTTCAACTTTCGCAAAAGAATCATGCTCACAGGGATAGAAGACGAATTGCATAAAAAGATCAAACCTTTACCGCATCACTTCACATGGCTACCGTCGGGCTCACCCCGACCCTAGAAGTGGGTGGACTACTCGCTCTTCATCATAAATAGAATCATCAATAATAAAAGGGAATAACTTTGCATTAAATTAAAACTAAAAAAAACTTACAACCGAACAAGCCAAATCCACTCTCGCATTTCCACCTTGCTCTCGTCACAAGCTCTCTTTGTCTCTACTTACTACCTCTTCTCCTTCTCTAGGATTGAATCAATGGAAATCACCCCCTAAGACTTTATTTATAGTCTTCATTCCCTCTCTAATTAGGAAAGAAAACTATATCTAAATCTATATCTATCTATCATTTATCTAAAGATTAAAACATGGAAATAAAGAAATAAATCTAAAAAGGAAATATATCTAAAGTAGGTAAATATCTTCTCTTGACTTGATAGCACTTGATAGAATTTGATGGAATTTGCTCTCGAAAATATCTCCATCGGATTCGAGATAGAAACTTAACACGACTCGGACTACTCGATTTCGGCATCGGTGTTCCAACTCGATATCGAGTAGCTTCCTCGATATCGACCAACTTTTCTCCGTCTTCAGCTTTTTGACTCGATCTCGGCTCCAACAAAATGAAAATCGACTTGATGTTTACTCGATATCGAGTTGAGTTACTCGATATCTGGGACTCCAGCTTGATCTGGGCTTGGTCGACTTCGACCAAGTTGGTCGATGTTGAGTAATTGTGACAGCTCTCAGCTTTCTGCTCTTTTCTTGAAACGCACTTTCTCGAGTCCTCGTTCGTCGGATTGACGCATATGACCATGCATTGGAAAGCTCTTTTCGAGGGCTACAACTCTCATGAAGACAAGAGAAATTGACTCGAAAAGATGAATGGTGAAAGATGACGTTTTCTCCGGTTGCACCATCCTTATCTTCTTCACGACTTTCCTTTAAGCTCCAAAGTGCGTCCGATTTCTGCGAAATATAACAAAAACTTGTGTAGACCTCCATAATTGGCAAATAAGTGTAAACTACACAGATTCTGTATTATTTTAACCCCAATGTACGAAATGCATGCAAAAATCGATATAAAAGTAAGTGTAAAACATGGCAATTTAGGCTCACAACAAACACCCCACACTTAAGCTTGTTTCTCCTCAAGCAATACTTTTAATTGTCATAAAGGGGAAGAAATCAAAACTCTCAACATCATAGATTCATTCTTATATGTCCATGCAATCAATTATCATCCTTGAAAATGTATTAGTGTCACAAATATTATGCTTTTATCTCTCTAACCTTAGCACTTGTTGTGAGCCTAATTCGCCATGTTTTATACTTACTTTTATATCGATTTCTGCATGCATTTCATACATTTGGGTTAGAATAATACAGAATCTGTGTAGTTTATGTTTATTTGCAAATATATGGAGGTCTACACAAGTTTTTGTTATATTTCGCAGAAATCGGACGCATTTTGGAGCTTAAAGGAAAGTCATGGAGAAGCTAAGAATGGTGCAGCTGGAGAAAAGGCCATTTTTCGGTATTCATCATTCTGAATCAAGCTTTGATGTCTTCATGAAAGTTGTAGCCCTCGGAAAGAGCTTTTCAACGCATGGTCATATGCATCAATCCGACGAACGAGGACTCGGGAAAGTGCATTTCAAGAACAGAGCAGAAAGCTGAAAGACTTAGTCGATATCGAGTTGTTTTACTCGATATCGAGTAACCCAGATTGAGTAAAGACCCCAGAAATCGACAAGAGAAGCCGGGAGCTGAAGATGCTACTCGATATCGACGACTTTTACTCGATATCGAGGACAGCCCAAGTCGATTTCCATGTCCGGAGCCGAGATCGAGAAGCTGAGCACTGGGATGCCGAGCAAGACTTAGTCGATATCGAGGAAATTTCTCGATATCGAGGACCACCGAAGTCGACATATGTTCTGTTGGCCGATATGGAGCTGCTGAGCACAAGACGAAGAAACTGCTAGTCGTTTTCGACGACTTCTACTCGATATTGAGTTGACCCAGGAGGCGGATTGCGAGCTATCCGATTATCTTGTTAAGTTTCTATCCCGAAGCCAATGGTGATGTTTTCGAGACGAAATTCTATCCACATCTATCAAGAGCTATAAAGAGGAGAAGATATTTATCCAGATTAGATATAATTCCTAGTTGATTTATTTCCTTTATTTCCATGTTTTAATCTTTAGAGAAAAGATAGATAGATATAGATTTAGATATAGTTTTCCTTCCTAATTAGAGAGGGAATGAAGGCTATAAATAAAGCCTTAGGGGGCTGATTTTGATTCATTAAAGTCAAGTCGTCTTAGGACGCAAGGAGGAGGAGAAGGAGAGAGGAGAAAGGAGGCGACAGAGGAGAGAGAGAGAGAGAGAGAGAGAGAGAGAGAGAGAGAGAGAGAGAGAGAGAAGGCGAGAGAGAAGGAGAAGGAAGGAGACGAACGGTTGTAAGTTTTAGTTTATTTTATGTTAAAGTTAATTTCTCTCCTGAGGACGAACCTGACTCCACTATCCTATAGCGGGGTCTTGACTACAAATTTATTTGGTCGAGAAACCCTCTCGTCAAATTGGCGCCGTTGCCGGGGAGATATCAATCGCGCCTAGTTTAATTGTGCTTAAGGTTCAGAAAAGCCCATCCCTTTTTCTTACCCTATCACATACCCTACCAGCACCTACCTCACCGGTACGAACTAGGTGCTAAGCTTTTGCCACTGATTTGTGTTCTTGATTTCAAAGCTTAGGTACAAAGATGGAAGACTTTGTCGAAGGGAATCCTGCATGGGAAGAATGATTTCAAGATTTGAGACGGAGAAATAGGATCGCAGTGGAGGGGTCACGATTAAGGGAAATAGCTCGGTTGGAAGACGAAATCCGAAGGCTTGAGGCTTCCATTCAGTCTAAAGGACCATGCCCTCCTCTTGACGAGCCAATTAACCCACTCGATGTCGACAACCATGTATGTCCTTCCTTGAATTTCATTCCTACTTTGCTACCTATTGTTGATGAATCAGTTGAAGGACCCCAAGAAGAAGAAGCACTAGAAGAGAAGAAGTTGGACATTGTTTCCCAGAGCATTCCAAGATCGCTTTTACCTTACAAAGTGAAGGTTATCCCCGATGATTTTGAGCAACCGATGTTCATATTCAAGTATGGGGTCATAGCAAAGTGGCATGATGCTCCGCATGATGAGGTGGAAATATCTCTTCCCACTCTACCGTTTTGTTGTGGTGGAGACGTGCAACCAAGTCAGTCTATGAAGCGGAAGAGGTATGATGATGAGGTATGTATATTTTCTTTATATCTTCCATTATACATGCTAGCTCGAGCCAGGGAAGATGAATGGGTGGAGCCATGGAGCGTCCACTCGGGGAGGTTTAAGCTTCTTCACATGATGCCCCCGGATGACATCCCACGCTTCCTACCACCGGAGGAACCACCAGATCCACCTATACCTCCGGAAAAAGATGAGTCAGGCTAATGCTTAATGAAGAAGTCGGCCTAGCGACTATAAAATCTAGAGCTTGTAAATAGACATTTATTTTTTGGGACTTTTGGACATTTTTGCTTTTGTTTGTTTTTGGTTTTTGAACTTTTAGTTTTTCTATTGTGGGTATTTCTCTTCTCCATTTTTCAGGTCCATGGGGATAGAAGCAAGCTAAAAACAGACTCGGCCCAGCAGCATAGCACTCGATTAGCACACCTGTCTAGTGAGTTTCTTTCTCTACCCTTGTTTTTATACAGTGAGGACACTGTAATGTTTAAGTATGGGGTGGGGGAAGGGCTTACTTTATACATATTTGATATATTTGACATTATGTGTGCATTTTTTATTTTGTTGAATTGCTTATATATGGCTATTTTGGAATTCAGTATTGATTTATGTGCTTATATGCATGATTTCAAAAAATTTGAAAAAATGACCCCCATTGAAAATTTTGGTTAATGTCATGGAAGCTTTATATTGAACTCGATGATACAAAATTAGATTCATTAGAGATATAACATGAAATTTCCTAGTAAAAGGAAGTCACAATGAAGCGCATTATTTATTGAAAACCATGAAAGGAGGTAAAGTTTGAAGTTGCTTTTGACATGTTGCATGATAAGAGGATGGAGGACTTTATATTTCCATATCATGCTCATATTGTTTTAACCCTAGCCTTACCTATGCTTATGCATCACAAAAGCCATACTATGCCTTATTTCATATATTGCTCCACATGATCTAAATATTGCCCATTCTTTACCTTATTTCCTATCCGGGGATTATGTTGAGAATGATGTTACATTATGGAGATTATTATATGGTTGTTGTGTTGTTATGTCATTATATGGAGTTTGGCAGGAAAGTTTGAAAAAAAAAATATGGAAAATTTAATGAGTGAAAGAAAATCCGATGACCTCAGGAGATAAAGATATATCGACCCTGCTCGCTGAGATAATAGTTCAGTGAGATGGGACATATGTGAGGAGTCCAAAGCAGTAAGTATCCGGGGCCATTCATGACACCCATGTTTGCGACTCGCGAGAAGGCAGTGCTAAGGTTAGAGAGGTAAAAGCATTATTGTTGATAAAAGCATTATGAAAGGTGATGAATCTTATGGAGAAGGAATGTGGAAATTCAGTTTGGAAATACTCCATTTCCCCGGATTAATTAACACCACATTGCCAAATATTGCCCACCTTTAGCCTTTTACCAATCTACTCCTTATTGGATGGTAATTAGGGTTTTCTTGCGAAAGTTGGTTAATCCTAATTAAAGAAAGCGAAGAAGAGAGAGCGAGGAAACAGATTGCGCGCGAGGCAGGACTGGGTGCGCAGAAGCCGGCGTCTCAGGGACCTTGCTCGCTGGGAGCGGAGGCAAGACGTGAGGAGACGGGAGTACTTGCTAGGAGCAAAGCCGATGGTCCGCGAGCGAAGACTGGCGAACGAGGGCGAGCGTTGCGAGTGAGACCGACGGTTACGCGTGCTTGCGACGAAGGCGCCGAGGTATCCTGCGAGCGTTGCTGCTTGGACAAGGGCGAGAGCGAGAGCCGAAGCGGCCCTGGCGCTAGGCGCCGAAGCCTATGGAGCCGGGTGCCGAGGCCCAAGGCACCGGTGTTCCTCTCCTTCCTTGAAGCGTCGACTGGTTAGGGGTTTAGGTGGTGTTTGGTTTCGGTGGTGAAGAGTGACGAAGGTGATGGTGATGATTGTGTTGGATGAATGTCGTATGTAACAATAACATAAGAACCGGATAGCTCTTGGGATTGATAATCGAGAACCCTTTAATCCATAAAGGGGTTTCTCAATTCTATTCAATCTGATTTAATTCAATAGAACTACAACGTTAAAATAGAAAACCTAAGAACCAATTCTACCATGCAAGATAGAGTTTTGGTTTCTTAAAGATAGAATTTTAATCCTAAAGATAAAGTAAACCTAGAAGATAAAACTTAATCTAAAATCCAAATATAGAAAATAATAAAATATGATAATGAAGAAAGCCTAAAGGATAGACTTTCCTAACCATCTTATTTGACCTAACTAAGAAATACTAAAAATAAGCAATTCTATAATTAGACTCCAACTAACATAGGAGTTACTAAAAATAGAATATATATAAAAAATAAGAAATATAAATAATAAAATAATTAACGTCGTTTCTTTAACGACTCCCAAGGTGGAGCCTTCTTCTTTCGCTTGAGGATGACATCAGTTGTGGTGATCTCTAACCTTGGAAGTTTGCATCTTTATTTGTTTTATTTTATTATTTTTATTCGGCACATATTCTACCCGACACCAACCACCAATCCCTCTCCATCCATCGACATCGACCCCTCTATTCTTTGTCGACAGCCACCCTCATCACCTTTTCCTGCTATCCCTGAACCCCAAAACACACTAAACCTAGAACCGCTGACTTCTCTCCTGAGGACGAACCTAACTCCACTATCCTATATCGGGGTCTTGACTACAAATTTATTTGGTCGAGAAACCCTCTCGTCAAATTGGCGCCGTTGCCGGGGAGATATCAATCGCGCCTAGTTTAATTGTGCTTAAGGTTCAGAAAAGCACATCCCTTTTTCTTACCCTATCACATACCCTACCAGCACCTACCTCACCGGTACGAACTAGGTGCTAAGATTTTGCCACTGATTTGTGTTCTTGATTTTAAAGCTTAGGTACAAAGATGGAAGACTTTGTCGAAGGGAATCCTGCATGGGAAGAATGGTTTCAAGATTTGAGACGGAGAAATAGGATCGCAGTGGAGGAGTCACGATTAAGGGAAATAGCACATACCAACTTCATATTTATTGGGCTCATCATTGGAAATCCTACATAATTGCACATACCAAGGCAGACCTCTTCCATGTATAGATAAATCTTTAATGGTAATAGGAGAAGAAGGATCCATACCTTGGCTTACCTTCGTAGAATCGGATTTTGGGACCTCAGATTCTAGTCGATTTTGAGTTAGATTACTCGTTATCGAGTTGAGCTACTCTTCTGGTGGAATCTCAGTCGATATAGACGAGGTTTTGTCGATTTGGGTTGGTCGATTTTGACCAGAGGTGGTCGATATCGAGTTGTCCTTCTCAGAATCGGCTGGCAGTGGCTTGACAGGGGGAATCAACTCGCCAAAAGTTGGTCGATATCGACCAGGCTTGGTCGATATCGAGTTGTCCTGCTCGATATTGCCTGATTCGATTCCTGGGGGAGACTTCTCGACATGGAGAGGTCGATATCGACCTAGTGTACTCGATATCGAGTTGTTTTCTAGGTTTGTCGATTTCTCCTGGTCGATATTGACCCCATACTTAAGACCTAGCAAGGCATTCGAAAAATAGTTAGTCCAAATCGACATACCTTGGTCTATGTCGACTGGATTCTCCGGTTCTTCGTTCAGAAGGGCCATGATCTTCTCCACCTGGGCTTCAATATCCCTCTTTTCTAGCTCTTTAGGAGTCATATTTCTTACCTTAGGCTCCCCACAAGTAATGTAACTAGCGGATATATACTTTACCTCTTCCATGGGACCTGTATGCCTTCCTGTTTTATTAAAAGAATACTCAATTACCTCATCGCTGATGTTGAAAGTGAGTACTCCCTTCCTTACGCTTATGTTGGCATCCACCGTCGCCAAGAAGGGTCTTCTTAGAATAATTGGACAAGCAGGGCTCTCCGCCATATCAATAACTAGAAAATCAGCAGGGACAAAGAACTTACCTACTTGTACTGACACATTGTCCACCATGCCTGTTGGGATGACCACCGTGTTGTTTGCCATATACAGCTTTGCATCCACAGGCTCTAAGACACCTATCTTAATCTTGGACCATATTGATAGAGGCATTATACTTACACTAGCTCCAAGATCACATAAAGCATTTAATTTGTATTGACCAAATCCAATGGTTATAGCAAACTTACTTGGATCTGACTTTTTCTCAAGTATGTCCATATGGCTGCACTCCTATGCGATCTCAGCCATTGACCGCTTTTTGCTCAGGATCTCTTTGAGGAAATTGACATATGATGGCATTTCATTAAGAGCTTATGTGAAGGGTATTGTGATATTGAGCCTCTGAAGCATCTTGATGAAGCGCTGAAATTTCTTCTCTGCTGGGTCCTTTGGAGATTTTATCGTGAAAGACGGCTTTTTCTTCGTTGGAGGTGCTGAAGATTGGTCGACGGGGACAGTAGGCTGGTCGACATCGACTACAGGTTGGTTGATATCGAGTTGGTGCTGATCGACATTCGACTACAATAGTCGACTTTGGCTTGGGCACAACATTTTTGTTGATATCGAGGAGAGTTTGGTCGACGTCGAGTAGGTTTTGGTCGATGTCGACTGGCTTGCTCGATGTCGAGTTGTCTGCTGCATCTTTCTCCTCTGTATTCTGATCGGCTGTTTGCATCTGTCGCCCATTCCTTAGATTCATTGCTGCTACTTGCCCAACAGATCGGCTCAAAAGATAACTGTTCGGGGACGCCTGCTGCTAGCTGACCAATCTGAGTCTCCATTGATTTCCGCCATATATCAATTTCTCCAAGCCTAGAGTTGACACCTTGTATCTGAGGGTAGACGGAATTGAAGGACTGCTTGGTGTCTGAATGGTTCCTCCGTATTTCCTCAAGGATGGTTTGTAGGTCATCTTTCTTCTGGTCCCTTTCCGGATGTCCTGGAGCTCGATATGGCGGGGGGTTCCTAGAGGCACCTTTGTTCCATTGTTGTTGCTGAAACCTTTGGTCCCCCATATAGCGATTGAGACCCCCTGTGTAAGCTACCTCTTCGTGGGTTTCTGCCATCCTGCCTTGCTCTGTGTGTGGGCACTCAATAGTGGTGTGCCATTGTGATCCGCATTCTATGCAGGGTTGGTTGACAGAAAGATACTTGACTTGCTTGAGGAGCTTGCGATTCTGATCTCTGTTGTATTGCTCTTTGACATCTGGGTCAATCTCCTTGGAAGGCTCATAGAGGTGCATGGATGGGGCTTGCCGGGCGTAGGCATTCTCATCATAGTTGTTGTGATGAGGAAATCAAGTATGAAATATAATAAAATAATTCAACAAAGATTTAGGCCCACGCAAATAATTACAAGACTCCCTCCAATGCAGTAGTGGGAAGTCAGGATCGAATCCACGAGGAAGCGTGTCAGCGGATCCTAGGCAGCTGTAAATCTCACAGAAAACAAAACAGAAGACAGAAAACAAAGAAACAAAGAAACAAAGACAGAAATAGCAAACGAAAGCAGAAATAAAAGCAAGCACAACAACTAACTCGATCTCGACAAGCACAGTGCTCGAGATCGGCTAACAACAGCAGACACAGAAACTTCAGAATCGATGACAGAAGCAGAAACTCAACTCGATATAGACCAAAACCAACTAGAGATCGACTAAGGCCTATTCGAGATTGACAAACCCCTCCTCTAGATTGACTAAAACACAGAAAATATAAATTGCAGATTCGAACACAGATTCGCAGATTTTGACAGAAATAAACCCAATATATAAAGAACTTCCAAAGCCAGGGTATCAACACCACAACGATAACCATGCAAAGTAATACATAAAGGCATAAAAGATCATGCTTTCCATCAAAATAACTTTCGTTACTAACAAATAGGCATATAGAGGCTTTCGCATAAACCCTAATTGTTAATAACCCTTTTCACATAATTAACCCAAGTTGCATTAAGATTACTTTCGCTTCAATAATACAAACAAGGATCACCTTCAACTCTCGCAAAAGAATCATGCTCATAGGAATAGAAGATGAATTGCATCAAAAGATCTAACCTTTACCGCATCACCTCAAATGACCACCGTCGGGCTCACCCTAACCCCAGAAGTGGGTGGACTACTCGCTCTTCATCGCAATAGCAGACATCTTTGATGAAAAAGAACTAACTTGCATTAAATAAACTCAAACTTACAATCTCTTCTCTCTATGTGTAACTAACTGTCTCTGACTTAAATTGAATGATGAAAAACCAGCCCCTAGGGCTTTATTTATAGCCTTCTATTCCTTGCTATTCAAGGATAGAATATATCTATCTATATCTAAGAAGCTTAAAAGATAAATAAAAGCACTTTAGGAATTAAATCTATAAAGGGGAAATAATATTTAAATAGGTAAGTCTTATCATGTTGATAGATCTTGTCTTCCATAGATAGAACTTGATGGATTTCAGATATACTCGGCTTCCTTCGGCCCCAAGGATTCCCAAACCGAGTAGGATAGTCAAACCGTGTAACGTGGCTTCTCGATATCGGCTTCCTTCGGCCTCAAGGATTCCCAAACCGAGTAGGATAGCCACATATCCTTGACGACAACCCAACTCGAGATCGAGTTGGGTTGTCGTCAAGGATATGTGGCTGGTGATGTCGATGAACTGGTGCTCGTCACGGACTCGGATTGGCGCTCTAGGGTCCTCGATCTCGACAAGCGTCATCGAGATCGAGTAAGGTTGGCTCGGCGTCTCCCATCCTTGGCTTCTCGACTTGGCACATCTCGTCAAATCCGGACTTGGCGTTGAGGTGTTGTCGATCTCGACAAGGGAACTCGAGATCGAGTAGGGTTCTAGGAGTCGGGTTGTCTCTGACTCGGTTTCTCGATCAGTGCTCAGTTGACAAGGCATGTGCTCGGACACTCTCGTCGAGATCGAGTAGGTTTACTCTAGATCGAGTAAAGCTTGGCTCCTAGCTTGATTCGACTGGTTCCGCTGCTTCTTGGCATTGGACTTATGTAGTTGATTTCCGAGCTTTTCCGGCCTTTCTCAGAACTGCTGTAATTTGCCTCGAATTTTGTGAAATTAAACAAAAACTGTTATAGATTCCATAATTTGGCAAATAAACATAAACTACATAGATTATGTACTATCTTAACCCACATGTATGAAATGTATGCAGAAAACGATATAAAAGTTACTGTAAAACATGGCAGATTCAGCTCACAACAAACACCCCATACTTAAGCTTGCTTGCCCTCAAGCAATACTTTTATTTGTCATTCAGGGGAAGAAATCAAAACTCTCAACATATCAGATTCATTCTTATATAACCCTGCAATCAATCACCATCCTCGAAAAGGTACTTGTGTCACAAATTCATGCATGTGCAAATATAAAAAAGCAACATCTACTCACAAAAGGAGGGTTATGCAAAAACAATTCATGTGACAAAGCATTAATAATCAAGAGGACTTTAATTTAAGCTCATTAAGGAGTAGATTGGTAAAAGGCTAAAGGTGGACAATTTTTGGCAATGTGGTGCTAATGATCCGGGGAAATGGAGTATTTCCAAACCGAATTTCCACATTCCTTCTTCCTTTGATTTCTCACCTTCCATAATGCTTTTATCAATCATAATGCTTTTAACTCTCTAACCTTAGCACTGCCTTCTCGCGAGTCGCAAACATGGGTGTCATGAATGGCCCAGGATACTTAGTGCTTTGGACTCCTCACAATGTGTCCCATCTCTCCAAACTATTATCTCAGAGAGCAGGGTCGATCTACCTTTATCTCCTGAGGTGATTGGATTTTTTTTTCTCACTCATTAAATTTTCCATATTTTTCAAACAATTTCCTTCCAAACTCCATATATGATAACAACACAAACACCATATAACATCTCCATAATGTAACATCACTCTCAACATAGTCCCCGGATAGGAAATAAGGTAAAGAATTGGCAATATTTAGAAAATGTGGAGCAAATAAGGCATAATATGGCTTTTGTGATGCATAAGCATAGGTAAGGCTAGGAATTTAAACAATGAGCATTATATATGGAAATATAAAGTCCTCCATCCTCTTATCATGCAACATGTCAAAAGCAACTTCAAATTTTACCTCCTTTCATGGTTTTCAAGAAAATATGCATTTCATTGTGACTTCCCTTTACTAGGCAATTTCATGCTATATCTCTAATGAATCTAATTTTGCGTCGCTGAGTTCAATATAAGCTTCCATGACATTATTTCAAAATTTTCAATGGGGGTCATTTTTCTCAAATTTTGGAAAACATGCATATAAGCACATAAATCAATAATGCATTCCAAAATAGCCATGTAGTAATTCAAAGAAATAAACTCTAAATATGCACACACGATGTCAAATATGTCAAATATGCACAAAGTAAGCCCTTCTCCCACCCCATACTTAAACATTACAATGTCCTCACTGTATAAAAACAAGGGTAAAGAAAGGAACTCACTAGACAGGTGTGCAGGGCTTCTCAATCTTGAATAAAAGGAACCGCTTGGGCCGAGTCTGAATATAGCTTATCCATGGACCTGAAAGGTGCAGAAGACATATACCCATAATAGACAAACTAAAAGTGTTCAAAACCAAAAACAAACAAAACAATGTCCAAAAAGTCCCAAAAAATATAAATGTCTATGTACAATCTCTAGATTTTATAGTCGCTAGGCCGACTTCTCCATTTAGCTCAAGGTGGCATTTGCAGGGGCCATGTAGCTTGGGCCTCAAATAAGACTCCATTCTTGTCTATCAGTTGTAATCCTCCAGAATGGATTTTGTTCACCACGAAAGGTCCCATCCTCTTTTTGTTGAATTTGTTAGGGAACCAATGATCCTTTGATTTAGAGACATAGAGCTTGTCTCCAACTTCATACTCCTTGGGCTCATCATTGGATATCCTACATAAGCGCACATACGAAGGCAAACCTCTCCCATGTATAGATAGATCTTTAATGGAAATAGGAGAAGAAAGATCCATACCTTGGCTTACCTTCGTAGAGACGAAATCGGGGATCACGGTGTTTGGTCGATCTCAAGTAGGGGTACTCGATCTCGACAAGCTTTCAGATTCTGGTGGTGAGCTGCTCGAGGATGCAGGAGCTGGTGGACGTGAGGGTTGGTCGATCTCGAGTGGGCTACTCGATCTCGAGTAGGATTCAGCTTATGGTGGCTTCAACGTCGAGGAAGGCAAAGCCGAGGCAGCGAGGTGGTGGTGGTCGATCTCGAGTACGGTACTCGATCTTGAGTTGGCTGGCACTTCAGTCTGGCTGCTCGATGACGCTGGTGTTGGTGGAGGCTCCTGGCTTTGGTCGAGATCGACAAGAGTCCTCGATGTCGAGGAGTCTTGGTCGACCTTGACCCCATATTTGGTTCCTGTCAAGGCATTCGAAAAATAGTTAGTCCATAACGACGTACCTTTGTTTGTGTTGATTGGATTCTCTGTGTCGTCTTTTAGGATTGCCATGCTCTCCTCCACCTGGGCCTCCATATCCCTTTTTTCCAGCTCCTCAAGGGTCATATTTCTTACCTTGGGTTCCCCGCAAGTGATGTAGCCAGCTGAGATAGATTTTACCTCTTCCATTGGACTTGTATGCCTTTCAGTTTTATTAAAAGAATACTCAATTACCTCATCGCTAATGTTGAATGTGAGCACTCATTTCCTTACGCTTATGTTGGCATCCACCGTTGCCAAGAAGGGTCTTCCTAGAATAATTGGACAAGAAGGGTCCTCTTGCATATCAACAACTAGGAAATCAGTTGGGACAAAGAATTTACCTACTTGTACTAGCACATTGTCCACCATGCATGTTGGAATGACCACTGTGTTGTTGGTCATATAAAGTCTAGCATCCACAGGCTCTAGGGCACCTATCTTAATCTTGGACCAAATTGTTAAAGGCATTATACTCACACTAGCTCCAAGATCACATAAAGCATTAATTTTGTATGGACCAAATCCAATGGTTATAGCAAACTTACCTGGATCCGGCCTCTTCTCCAGTATGTCCAAATGGCTGCATTCCTCTGTAATCTCAGCCATTGATCACTTTTTGCTCAGAATCTCCTTCAGGAACTTGACATAGGATAGCATTTCATTGAGAGCTTCTGTGAAGGGGATGGTGGCGTTGAGCTTTTGAAGCATCTTGATGAAGCGCTGAAATTTCTTTTCTGCCGGGTCCTTTGGAGATTTTGTGGGGAAAGGCAACTTATTTTTCTGATTCGGAGCCAGAACAGATGTCGGACTTGCTACAGTTTTCTCGATCTCGGGTTGCTCTTCCTCGATCTCAACCACACCTTCCTCGATCTCGACTACTGTAGTCGACTTCGGGTTGTTGTGTAGTGCAGACGATGGTTTCTGTATTTTCTTCTCGAGATCGAGCAGGCCCTCCTCGAGATCGACTAAGGTGTTGTCGACGTCGACTTGCTGCTGGTCGACTTGTTGTTCTTCGTTCTGCTGCTTTCTGACTTCTGGCTCTTGCGGTTGATGGCCGCTTCTGAGTTTTACAACAGCGATGTGTCCGGTCTTTCCCTTAGGATTTGGTTCGGAAGATCCAGGGAGCGAACCTGACTGTCTGGGGATTCCTGCTGCTAGCTGGCCTATCTTTGTATCAACTGATTTCCGCCATATATCAATTTCCCCAAGCCTACAGTTGACACCTTGCATCTGAGTGTAGACGGAGTTGAAGGACTGCTTGGTTTCTGAGTGATTTCTCCGTATTTCCTCCAGAACTGGTGCTCGTCACGGACTCGGATTGGCGTTGTAGGGTCCTCGATCTCGAGAAGCCTTCTCGAGATCGAGTAAGGTGGGTCGGTGTCTCCCGTCCTCAGCTTCTCGACTTGGCACATCTCGTCGACTCCGGACTTGGCGTTGAGGTTTTGTCGATCTCGACAAGGGAACTCGAGATCGAGTAGGGTTCCAGGAGTCGGGTTGTCTCTGACTCAGTTTCTCGATCAGTGCTCAGTTGACAAGGTATGTGCTCGGACACTCTCGTCGAGATCGAGTAGGTTTACTCTAGATCGAGTAAAGTTGGGCTCCTAGATTGATTCGACTGGTTCCGCTGCTTCTTGGCCTTGGACTTATGTAGTTGATTTCTGAGCTTTTCCGACCTTTCTCAGAACTGCTGTAATTTGCCTCGAATTTTGTGAAATTAAACAAAATCTGGTGTAGATTCCATAATTTGGCAAATAAACATAAACTACATAGATTCTGTACTATCTTAGCCCACGTGTATGAAATGTATGCAGAAAACGATATAAAAGTTACTGTAAAACATGGCAGATTCAGCTCACAACAATAGTTTGTCGGAGTCCCATACTTATTGTCGTAGTTGGTAAGCTTGTCGAGGGTAGCCCATGCGTCAGCTGGTGGCATTGTCAGATACTCATAATGAGTATACTGGTTGATCCTATCCTTAGCGGCCAGATCAAGAGAATTGAAGAAGATCTCCTGAACGACATAGGGTGGCTGTCCATGTGTAGGGCATGATCGTAATAGATCCTTATATCGTTCCCATGCTTTTGCTAGCGGCTCCCTAGGCTTCTGTTTGAAAGATGTAATCTTCTGGCGGAGGAGCGCTGTCTTGGCAGGAGGAGAGAATTTTTTGAGAAATTATTGCTTTACTGCAGCCCATGTGGTGAGGGATCGTGGAGGGAGACCTTCAAGCCACTTCAATGCTGGACCGGCTAGAGACCATCGAAAAGCTTTCATCTTGACATATTCCAGAGTAGTACCTTCAGCAAGAGTATGACACATGTCAGAAAAATGGGTAATATGTTTAAGAGGGCATTCATTAAATCTTCCATAGAAGGCATTATTTTTAATCTCAATCAGGACAGGAGTACGAATTTCAAAATTATTTTCAGGGATTAGAATGGCCTATTCAGGCACGACGAGAGTCGGGTGCATATATGTAATCCTCTGCAGTTGTAGGGTATTGGGCAAGCTCAGCTTCCACCTACCTCTTTCGCTCAGCTTCCTGTGTAGTGTGTGCTCTCTTAGCGGTGAGAGTAGTATCCTGGCTTCTAACTCAACTCGAAGCCTCTGTATCAGTTGTTCTTGTGTTTCTGCGGCTGCCATGGATCTTTTTAATATAGCGTGGACGTGTATAAGGCATTCCAGGTCGTCCAAGGCGTCAAACTCAGGTTGTTGACCAGAACGGCGCATACACTGCAAAATCAAAACTTAAAGAAAAAGTGAGATCTAACTACCTAAGGCGCGAATGATTGTTTCCCCATCAACAACGCCAATTTTTTGTAAGAGGAAATCGAGAGCTGCAGTTCAAAATATAAATAAAGTAAAGCAAAACAGATTATGTCCCTTGCCAATGATTACAAGATCTTCTCTTGATGTAGTAGTGAGAACTCAGGATCGATCCTCGAGGAAGCGCGTCAGTGGATCTCAGGTAGCGGATGAATCTCACAGGCAAAAAAATCAAACAGACAGACAGAAATAATAGAGAAAAGAAAAAAAGAAAGCAAAGTACAGAAAACTGGTCGATATCGACCACTGTTCCTCGATATCGACTAAATAAATCGACCAACAGTGCACGAAATCGACTAACAGAAACCAAAACCAAACAAACTCAACTCAACCTCGACAAATCAACTCGACATCAACAAGATATGTCAATGTCAACTAAATCTGCTCGAAATCGACTTGTGCAGAAACTAAAATTGCAACTTTTCGCAACACATAACACGATTTTTGATAAAATAAATCAATAAACTATAGACTTCCAAGATCAGGGCTTCAACACCACAACAATAACCATGCAAAATAACACGTAATGGCATAAAAGATCGTTATTAACTAACAGGAATATAGAGGCTTTCGCATAAACCCTAATTGTTACTAACCCTTTTAACATAATTAATCCAAGTTGTATTAAGATCACTTTCGCTTCAATAACACAAACAAGGATCACCTTCAACTTTCGCAAAAGAATCATGCTCACAGGGATAGAAGACGAATTGCATAAAAAGATCATACCTTTACCGCATCACTTCACATGGCTACCTCCGGGCTCACCCCGACCCTAGAAGTGAGTAGACTACTCGCTCTTCATCATAAATAGACTCATCAATAATAAAAGGGAATAACTTTGCATTAAATTAAAACTAAAAACAACATACAACCGAACAAGCCAAATCCGCTCTCGCCATAAGCTCTCTTTCTCTCTACTTACTAACTCTTCTCCTTCTCTAGAATTGAATCAATGGAAATCAGCCCCTAAGTCTTTATTTATAGCCTTCATTCCCTCTCTAATTAGGAAAGAAAACAATATCTAAATCTATATCTATATATCTTTTACCTAAAGATTAAAACATAGAAATAACGAAATAAATCTAAAGTAGGTAAATATCTTCTCTTGACTTGATAGCACTTGATAGAATTTGATGGAATTTGCTCTCGAAAATATCTCAATCGGATTCGAGATAGAAACTTAACAAGACTTAGACTACTCGATTTCGGCTTCTGTGGTCCAACTCGATATCGAGTAGCTTCCTCGATATCGACAAACTTTTCTCTATCTTCAGCTTCTTGACTCGATCTCAGCTCCAGGAAGTGAAAATCGACTTGATATTTACTCGATACTAAGTTGAGTTACTCGATATCGACCAGTTTTCTTCTTGGCTCAGCATCCTTGTCGATTTCTGGGACTTCATCTCGATTTGGGCTTGGTCGACTTCGACCAATTTGGTCGATGTCGAGTAAATGTGACAACTCTCAGGTTTTTTCTCTGTTCTTGAAACTCACTTTCCCGAGTCCTCGTTCGTCGTATTGACACAATGGCATGCGTTGGAAAGCTCTTTTCGAGGGATACAACTCTCATGAAGACACCAGAACTTGAATCGAAATGATGAATGGTGAAAGATGATGTTTTCTCCAGCTGCACCATCCTTAGCTTCTTCATGACTTTTCTTTAAGCTCCAAAGTGCGTCCGATTTCGGCGAAATATAACAAAAACTTGTGTAGACCTCCATAATTGGCAAATAAGTGTAAACTACACAGATTCCGTATTATTATAACCCAAATGTATGAAATGCATGCCAAAAGCGTATTATTCTAACCCAAATGTATGAAATGAAATGCATGTAAAACATGGCAATTTAGACTCACAACATTAGTCGCACATGGATAACATATCTTCTAGAATATGGAAATCCCTATCAACATTCCTCGTGCCTAGAAATCATCCACGTGCCTAAGATCGAGACATCATCCCATGAGGTTGGTTCTCGAAATCCACTAACCCATTAACACACACATGTTCCATTCTAAATGACATGTGTCATCGGTTTTTGGATAAGTGTTAAACATGTTACATGGTGATTTGCCTATAAATAAAGATGGAAACCTCATCCCACGAGCTTGGTACTCAAATTCTCTAAATACATAGGCCAAGTTTCCTGGCTCTAAAAGCCTTCCCGGGTAAGATTTGCCTTGGTCATTTGGAGAATGCACTTGTTAGAGTCTATAGGAGGCCAGTAGTTCGCAAATAGGTTAGACTTGGATAAGCCAAGATTGGAATGCACCAACAATAATCTCATCGTGCATCTCATGTAAGCCAAATCACCCGGAGTGGTCCACATTCTACTCGATTTTGGAGCCCGCAACCACCGGATTCTCAAAATGTGTTTCGTCATTTTGTTCTGTAAAATTAGCTCCAAAATTGTTGAGTAAAATTATCGGTGGTTCTTTTAGAAAGAGAATAAGCTTTGAAAGAAGTGACCAAAGCCAAAGAATTTCACAAGTAGTTGTCTCCATGCAGCAATTTCGACTTTAGTTGACGAGGTTATGTTTATGTAGCTAGCCATTTGTGCTCGCATCCACTTATATTTACTCATGGTATCATAAATTTAATACTGATGTTTATGTTAGTTCATCGTCATAAAACACACGACAAAACCAAAATCATAATCTTGTTTTTATATAGCGGGAAACCAAAATCAAAATATATCTGCACTACAATCATGGATAAAAACAAGCGGCTTTAAAGGCTATCAAAATTGACTAAGTTTTATACCATAAGTGACGATTTGGATTGGAGATGTCGAGGTGATGATGCACGAATGTTAATATTCTATTCTATCTCTCAACAATTTTTGTTAAAACTCTTTTTTATAAACATTACCTATAAGCTTTTCCAAACATTACCCTTTGTAAAACCCCAATAGGTTGTGGGTGGTAGTAATTAGTCGCACATGGATAACGTATCCTCTAGAATATGGAAATCCCTATCAACATTCCTCGTGCCTAGAAATCATCCACGGGCCGAAGATCGAGACTTCATCCCATGAGGTCGGTTCTCGAAATCCACTAACCCATTAACACACACATGTCCCATTCTAAATGACATATGTCATCGGTTTTGGGCCAAGTGTTAAAAATGTTACATGGTGTTTTGCCTATAAATAAAGATCGAGACCTCATCCCACGAGGTTGGTACTCGAAATCTCTAAAGACATAGACCATGTTTGACGGCTCTAAAACCCTTCCCGTGCAGGATTTGTCTTGGTCAACGGAAGCATGTACTTGTTAGATTCTAAGGGAGAACAGTAGTCCGCAACTAGGTTAGACTTGGATGAGCCAAGGTTGTTGTGCACGAACTGTAATGTCATCGTGCATCTCATGTAATCCCAATCACCCGAAGTGGTCCACATTCTACTCGATTTTGGAGCCCGCAACCACCGGATTCTCAAAATATGTTTCTTCATTTTGTTCTGTAATATAGCTAAAAAATTATTGAGTAAAATTATCGGTGGTTCTTTTAGAAAGAGACTAAGCTTTGAAAGAAGTGACCAAAGCCAAAGAATTTTACAAGTAGTTGTTTCCATGCAGCAATTTCGACTTCAGTTGACGAGGTACTGTTTATATAGCGGGTCATATGTGCTCGCATCCACTTATATTTACTCATGGTATCATGAATACTGATATTTATGTTAGTTCGTCATCCCAAAATATACAACAAAATCAAAATCAAAATCCTTTTTTTATATAGCATGAAACCAAAATCAAAATATAACTCCACTACAATCATGGATAAAAACAAGCGACTTTACATGCCAACAAAATGGAGTAAGTTTTATACAATAAGTTACGATTTGGATTGGAGGTTGATAAGGCATGTTTCCAATAGGCATTATAGGTTAGTTTAGTTGCATTTCATTGTTATATAATCATGTTTTAGTGTTAATTAGATTAGCATTCATTTTGTGGGAAAGTTCGGAATCTACGCTATTTCGATGGTTTTATGTAGATTCGTAGATCCGAGGCAAAGAACACGAGGAACGGAGCTAAGTAAGGCTAAGGCAAGACTTGGAAGAGCTTAAGGAAGAAGTCCCAAAGATAATGGAACAACCTAAGGAGCAACGGAGCACGAAATCGAGGTCTAAGAGCGAAAACAAGGACGAGTCGCGAAAGCTGTCCGCCCGGCGAGCTGAACTTGTAACGCACTTTCCGGGGGCCTCGGATGTCCGATCGACGCATATGAGCATGCGTTGGAAAGCTCTTTCGAAGATCTATGTGATGGTGTTCTGTTGGATTTTCGCTTCCAGCGAATGCCTTTCCGCTGCAGCGAATCAAGTCAGCAACAACATGTGCGAGAAGGTGGCCGGCCTGAGCATGAGTCGCTGCCAGCGAATGGCATCTCGCTGCCAGCGACTGGAGTTAGTGGGAGCATGTCCAGAAGCAGCATGACTCACTGTCAGCGAAAGGAAACTCGCTGCCAGCGAATGGCCGGACTCGCTCCAGCTAATGGAGTCGCTGCCAGCGGATGGTCGGACTCGCTCCAGCGAGTTGGAGCTCTCGCGGCAGCGGAAGGAGTGACTCGCGGGAGAGAAAACGACGGAATCAAAGAAGCTTGAAAATATTCTAAGGCATGGACATTCGCTGCCAGCGAGTGTGGTAGTGAGTGTGGTAGCGAAAATCCAACAGGAGCTTGATTGAGGCCATTCGCTGCCAGCGGAAATTTTTGCTGCCAGCGGAATCCGACGCTGAATTATTTTAGGAAAGTTCTATCTTTTATCTTTTATTTAGGAAGTTTCTATCTAGTTTATCTATCTTTTACCTTGTTTATGGAGGACATTAGGCTTATAAATAGGATGTTCTAGGGTTAGTTTAAGGAAGTTTCAATTTAAATTCAAGTAGAGAAATCACCATTGAAGAGAAGAAAGCTTAGGTAAGCCATGTTTGGCTAATTTTGTAGTTTTCGCCTACACTTTCGAGACTTGGTTGGTGGTTTGTGAGTTTCTAATTTAAGTTATTTTTCCTCTTTAATTCTTTCAACTTCTTTGTGTGATATTGATTATGTTATTGATGTTATCTTGATTCGCGACTTTGATAATATTGATTTCATGCTAGGATTTAATACTTTCGTATTTGTGTTATTTCCGTAGTAGCACGCATAAGATTGTGGATTCCGTGTTTGAAGCATGACTATGTAGGGAGTTGACATATATCTTAAACATTGATTTACCGTGTTTAATTGGTGTTATTTATATGCTCAAGTTCTTGGGACTATTTGCTATCTCTTTGTTAAATCTTGACCGTGTTAAGGTTGCATTGAGGTGTAAGGGATTAATTGGACTCGTAGGACTTTTAATCTATATAGACCAAGACGAGAGGAATTCGTAGGAAAAGATAATAACTTGAAAAGGATTCGATGATCAATAAAACCAACCAAAGTCGAGAACTTGTAGGTGGAAACGCTTTTCTTCTATCCTTTATTTGCTTTTGTCAATATTATTTTCTTTTATTCATAAAAATATTATCTTTTTATATTGATAAATACACAATATTTAGAAATACTTGATTCTCTAGGGTTCGACCCCTTACTTGCATACTATACTAGTTTGTTTGTTTGGGATTTATTTTTGGCGAGGTGAATCAACAACTTTCCCTTCGTCAGAGGTGTCGAGGTGATGATGCACGAATGTTAATATTCTATTCTATCTCTCAACAATTTTTGTTAAAACTCTTTTTTTATAAACATTACCTATAAGCTTTTCCAAACCAACGTGTGAGAAAATAGTTTAACAAAACCCTTCGTAAAACTCCAATAGGTTGTGGGTGGTAGTAATTAGTCGTACATGGATAACCTATCCTCTAGAATATAGAAATCCCTATCAACATTCCTCGTGCCTAGAAATCATCCACGAGCCGAAGATCGAGACTTCATTCCTTGAGGTCGGTTATCGAAATCTACTAACACATTAATACACACATGTCCCAATCTAAATGAAATGTGTCATCGATTTTGGGACAAGTGTTAAACATGTTACATGATGGTTTGCCGATAAATAATGATCGAGACCTCATCCCATGATGTGGGTACTCGAAATCTCTAAAGACATAGGCTAAGTTTCGTGGCTCTAAAAGCCATCCCGAGTAGGATTTGTCTTGGTTAATGGGAGCATACACTTGTTACATTGTTAGAGTCTAAGAAAGGCCATAGTCCGCAACTAGGTTAGACTTGTATAAGCCAAGGTTGTGCTGCACGGACAATAATCTCATCGTGAATCTCATGTAAGCTCAATCACCCGGAGTGGTCCACATTCTACTCGATTTTGGAGCCAGCAACCACCGGATTCTAAAAATGTGTTTCATCTTTTTGTTCTTTAAATTAGCTCCAAAATTAGTAAGTAAAATTATCGGGGCTTCTTTTAGAAAGAGGCTAACCTTTGAAAGAAGAGACTAAAGCCAAAGAATTTCACAAGTAGTTGTCTCCATGCAGCAATTTCGACTTCAGTTGACGAGATTCTGTTTATATAGCTGGTCATTTGTGCTCGCATCCACTTATATTTACTCATGGTATCGTAAATACTTATATTTATGTTAGTTCATCGTCGCAAAACACACAACAAAACCAAAATCGAAATCTTGTTTTTATATAGCGGGAAACCAAAATCAAAATATAACTTCACTACAATCATGGATAAAAACAAACGGCTTTAAAGGCCATCAAAATTGAGTATGTTTTATACCGCAAGTGACGATTCGGATTGGAGGTGTCGAGGTGATGATGCACGAATGTTAATATTCTATTCTATCTCTTAACAATTTTTGTTAAAACTCTTTTTTATAAACATTACCTATAAGCTTTTCCAAACCAACGTGTGAGAAAATAGTTTAACAAAACCCTTCGTAAAACCCCAATAGGTTGTGGGTGGTAGTAATTAGTCGCACATGGATAACGTATCCTCTAGAATGTGGAAATCCCTATCAACATTCCTCGTGCCTAGAAATCATCCACGGGCCGAAGATCGAGACTTCATCCCATGAGGTCGGTTCTCGAAATCTACTAACCCATTAACACACACATGTCCCATTCTAATTGACATGTGTCATCGGTTTTGGGAAAAGTGTTAAGCATGTTACATTGTGCTTTGCCTATAAATAAAGATCGATACCTCATCCCACTAGGTCGGTGCTGTGAGCCTAATTTGACATGTTTTACCTTAAGTTTTATATCGATTTTTGCATGCATTTCATACATTTGGGTTAAAATAGTACAAATTCTGTGTACTTTATGTTTATTTGCAATATATGGAGGTCTACACTAGTTTCTGTTTAATTTCGCAGAAATCGGGCGCACATTGGAGCTTAAAGGAAAGTCATGAAGAAGCTAAGCATGGTGCAGCTGGAGAAAAGACCTTTTTTCACCATTCATCATTCTGAATCAAGTTCTAATGTCTTCATGAGAGTTGTATCCCTCGAAAAGACCTTTTCAACGCATACTCATTTGCATCAATCCGACAAACGATGACTCGGGAAAGTGCGTTTGAACAACAGAGCAGAATGCTGAGAGCTAACAATTCTACTCGACGTCGACCACTTCTAATCGAAGTCGAGTACATTACGAGCAAGAATTTCACGCGAAGTCGAGAAGAGCCACTCGAGGAGCCCAGAGCTACTCGACGTCGAGTACACCTACTCGAAGTCGAGTACACCTACTCGAAGTCGAGTACACATGTCGAGTCCAGAAGGTGCCCGATCTCGAGCGCAACCCAGGAGGAAAAGTTCCAGTCGACGTCGACTAACTCTAGTCGAAGTCGAGTACAATCCAGATGAGTCTGAATCCGAGATCGAGTTGTGCCCAGAAGATAGAATTGCTTGCAAGAGAAGACATGTGGAATTCTATCCATCCACATCAAGATCTATCAAGTCAAGAAGGATTTATCCATACTAGATCTAGTTTGCGTTTAGATATATTTCCTTTATTTCCAATTTTAATCTTTAAGTATTTAGATAGATAGATATACATAGAGATAGAGTTTCTTTCCTAATTATATAGGGAATGAAGCCTATAAATAGAGCCTTAGGGGCTGAGTTTTTATTAATTCAATTTCATACACAATTCATAGCATAGAGAGGGAGAGAGAGAGAGAGAGAGAGAGAGAGAGAGAGAGAGAGAGAGCTTGTGGCGAGAAGAGAGAAGGAGTTGAGAGACGAGTTGTCTTCGATCGGTTGTAAGCTTTATTTTATTTTATTTAATGCAATTTAGTTCCATTTTATTATTGATGTCTTTCTTGATGATGAAGACCGAGTAGTCACCCAACTTCTAGGGTCGGGTTGAGCCCAACGGTAGCCATGCGAGGTGATGCGATAAAGGTACAATCTTTTGATGCAATTCGTCTTCTATCTCTATGAGCATGATTCTTTTGCGAAAGTTGAAGGTGATCCTTGTTTGTGTTATTGAAGCGAATGTGATCTTAATGCAACTCGGATTAATTATGTGAAAAAAGGTTAGTAACAGTTAGGGTTTATACGAAAGCCTCTATATTCCTATTTGTTAATAACAAAAGTTATTTGATGAAAAGCATGATCTTTTATGCCTTTACGTGTTATTTTACATGGTTATCGTTGTGGTGTTGAAACTCTGATTCTGGAAGTCTTTTAGTTTATTGAATTTCCCACAACTTTCATGTTGCTTCTGTTTTATTTCTGTCATTGCAAAGGTCACTGTGTTACTCGACATTGCCTGAATTCTACTCGACGTCGAGTAGGTCTAGTCGACGTCGAGTACATTGTGTTACTCGACTTGCTTGTTTTTGCTTTGTTTGCGCTTCTGTTTGCTTCTGTTGTAGTTTCTGACCGACTGTGTGGTCGGTGTCGAGGACACTGCTCGACGTCGAGGACTCTTCTGGTCGAATTCGAGAGGATTTTGGAACTGAAAAGGCGGGCGCTGACACGCTTCCTCGTGGATCGATCCTGACTACCTTCTACTACAGCGAGAGGAAGTCTTGTAATTAATTTTCGGAGATTAGGGAGTCGAATTTGATATTTATATTTCATACTTGATTTTCCTCCCAAAAAATTTGGCGTCGTTGCCGGGGAAGCCATCAATTGCGCCATTTTTAGTTCTATTTCTTTTCTTTATATTTGTTTTTATTTTTAGTTCCTTTTTACTTGCTTTTTCTTTTTTCTTTCCAAGTGCATGCGAAGAAGTGATCGCACGCCTATAGACCCTATTCTCGAGCCTGAGCGATTTTTCCATCTTTATCAAAGGCTTAGAAGGAGAATCATGTCAACATCCGACAAAGAGAATGCGGTCCAGCTCACACCAGCATAGGAGCTTGAGCAACTCCGCCGATAGATTGACGCATTCACCACCAGAGAAGCTGAACACGCCCGACGAGAGGCGGAATATGAAAAGAACCAGCAACGGTGGGAGGCAAGGGTAGATCGCGAGATCAACGCGAGAAGGTAACTTGAGGAGCGGATTGGGCACATCCCAGCCAACGCCAAAGAATATCTGCATCATACTCTGGAAGTTCCAGAATCAGCGATCGTTCTCCCTGCTATTAATTTTGAAATCCATCCTTCTTTTATTACTGAAATTAGAAGGAGTTAATTTAGGGGAAGAATAAATGAATGTCCTTTAGATCATGTCACCACTTTTATACACTTATGTGAAGCTATAGCTGATGGTGCCAATCTTGAATATCTAAAACTAAAGGCTTTTTGTTGGTCCCTTGCAGGAATAGCCCAATAATGGCTGGAAGGATTGCCCGCAGCACGATCAATTCGCACATATAATGAACTATTGGACCTGTTCCTCAACAAGTTCTTTCTTCCTGCAAAGACAGCTGCTCTCAGAAAACAAATCACGGCTTTCAGACAAAAGCCAGGGGAACCACTAGCACAAGTCTGGGAGCGCTACAAGAGGCTTCTGAAATCGTGTCCTACTGATGGCCAGCCGCCCTACGTAATCCAGGAGATCATCTTCAACTGCATGGATGCGCCTACTAAGGATAGGATCAACAACTACACCAACTATGAGTATCTTAGATACACTCCACCCCGAGCATGGATGGTATTTGAGATGATGGCCAACTACGAAAACACATATGGGACTTCTGCGGCCGCTTCTGACGAAAGGAATGAAAGGTCTGCCCCATCTATGTCGTTGTACGTGTCACCTAAGGAAGTTGATCCAGACGTCAGTGAGCAATTTCAGAATGACCAGGTACGTCGTCTTACCAAACAAGTTTCCTCTCTAAAAATCAACCTTGTTTGGAATGTGGGTCTGTGAGGCACAACACTACTGCGTGCCCACACGTCGATCAAGTACAAACAGCAGAGACCCACGAAAAGGTAAGGTATGCGGGAGGACACTACTGAGGGCCACACCAGAATCAAAACTAGAGCTACTATCGCCAGCCCCAGCATCAGAATCCCCCTTCCTATAGAGCACCTGGTCACCCTGACAGAGAAGGAAAGAAAGATGACCTATAGACCATCCTTAAGGAAATGCGGAGGAATTATTCAAAAACCAAGCAGTCCATCAATTCCATCTACACTTAGATGCATGGTGTCAACTCTAGACTTGGGGAAATTGATATATGGCGAAAATCAATGGAAGCACAGATTGGTCAAATGGAAGCATCCGTCCCCAGACAGTTAGGTACTCTCCCTGGATCTTCTGAACCCAACCCTAAGGGCAAATTTGCGGGGCAAGTAGTTGTCATGAATCTAAAGAGTGGGCGTCAGACACAAATGCCCGAACAAAGCACCGAGGGAGAAGCTACTGAGGAGTACTCGACATCGAGTAAACCAGTCGATGTCGGCCAGCTTCTACTCGACGTCGAGGACCCCCTACTCAAAGTTGACCTAAACATTGCGCCCAACCCGAAGTCAACTACAATAGTCGATGTCTACCAGACCATACTCGATGTCGACCAACCTGTGCTCGACATCGACAAAACCTCAGCACCTCCGGCAAAGAAGAAGCTGCCTTTCCTGACAAAATCTCCAAAGGATCCAGCAGAGAAGAAGTTTCAGCGTTTCATCAAGATGCTTCAAAGGCTCAATGTCACAATACCCTTCACAGAAGCTCGTAATGAGATGCCAAACTATGTAAAGTTCCTTAAGGAGATCTTGAGCAAAAAGCGGTCAATGGCGGAGATCGCAGAGGAATGCAGCCAGATGGACGTATTAGAGAAAAGGCCAGATCCAGGTAAGTTTACTATAACCATTGGATTTGGTCAATACAGATTTAATGCTTTATGTGACTTGGGAGCTAGTGTGAGTACAATGCCTTTATCAATCTGGTCCAAGATTAAGATAGGTGCCCTAGAGCCTATGGATGCTAAGCTTTATATGGCGAAAAACACGGTGGTCATCCCAACAGGCATGGTGGACAATGTGCCAGTACAAGTAGGTAAGTTCTTTGTCCCTGCTGATTTCTTAGTTATTGATATGGTAGAGGACCCTGCTTGTCCAATTTTTCTAGGAAGGCCCTTCTTTACGACGGTGGATGCCAACATAAGCATAAGGAAGGGAGTACTCACTTTCAACATCGGCGATGAGGTAATTGAGTATTCCTTTAATAAAACTGAAAGACATATAGGTCTCATGGAAGAGGTCAAATCTATCTCAGCTAGGTGCATAACTTGCGGGGAACCTAAGGTAAGAAATATGACCCCCGAGGAGCTGGAGAAGCGAGCTATGGAAGCCCAGATGGAGGAGATCATGCCAATTCTGAATGAGGAGACAGACGATCTACTCGACGTCGACCAAGGTAAGTCGATGTCGACTAATTTTTATTCAGAATCGTTGCCAGGTACTAAGTATGGGGTCGATGTCGACCATAAGTACTCGACGTCGAGTACTCTAGTCGACGTCAACCAGATCCCGAACCCTCCATTGACTACGCCAGCATCGAGTAAGCCACCCGAGGTCGAGAATTACTTGACGTCGAGTAGGCTACTCGACGTCGACCAGCCGCCTTCCTCCTCGACTCCCTCCTCCTCGACGAGCAGTCCACCAAACGCAGGAATGTACTCGACGTCAAGTACTTCTACTCGACGTCGAGTAGAACCTGAAGTCCCAAAAGTTGATTTCGCAACGGTAAGCCAAGGTATGGACATCTCTTCTCCTATTTAAATTAAAGATTTATCTATACATGAGAGAGGTTTGCCTTGGTATGTGCAATTGTGCAGGGTTTCCGATGACGATCCAAAGGATTATGAGGTAGGAGACATGGTTTATGTCTTTAAATCAAAGGATCATTGGTTTCCCAACAAATTCACCAAGAAGAAGATGGGACCCTTCACTGTGAACAAGATCCATTCAGGAGGACTACAGCTGATGGACAAAAATGGAGTCTGGTTTGAAGCCCAAGCTACATGGGCCCTGCAAATGCCTCCTTGAGCTTAATGGAGAAGTCGGCCTAGCGACTATAAAGTCTAGAGCTTGTAAATAGACAATTACCTTTTTGGAATTTTTGGACATTGTTGCTTTTGTTTTGAACATTATTTTCTATTGTGGGTATTTCTCTTCTAATTTTTTGAGGGACAAGGAAGGGCATTTACACTCGATTTTGAGGCTCTGCACATCTGTTTAGTGAGTTTCTTTCTTTACCCTTATTTTTTATACATTGAGGACACTGTACTGTTTAAGTATGGGGTGAGGGAATGGCTTACTTTGTGCATATTTGATTTTATTTGACATTATGTGTGCATATTTAAAGCTCAATTCTTGAATTGCTTAAACATGGCTATTTTGGAATTCATTAAATATTTATGTGCTTACATGCATGTTTTCCAAAGTTTGAAAAAAACGACCCCCGTTGAAAAATTTTGATTAGTGTCATGGAAGTTTTATTGAACTCGACGATGCAAAATTAGATTCATTAGAGATATAGCATGAAATTGCCTAGTAAAGGGAAGTCATAATGAAGTGCATTATTTTCTTGAAAACCATGAAAGGAGGTAAAATTTGAAATTGCTTTTGACATGTTGCATGATAAAAGGATGGAGGACGTTATATTTCCATATAATGCTCATATTGTTATAACCTAGCCTATACCTATGCTTATACATCACAAAAGCCATATTGAGCCTTATTTCATATTTTGCTCCACATGATCTAAATATTGCCCATTCTTTACCTTATTTCTTATCCGGGGATTATGTTGAGAATGATGTTACATTATGGAGATTATTATATGGTGTTTGTGTTGTTGTTATATATCATTATTGGAGTTTGGCAGGAAATTGAAAAAAATATATTATGAAAAATTTAATGAGTGAAAGAAAATCCGATCACCTCAGAAGATAAAGGTAGATCGACCCTACTCGCTGAGATAATAGTTTGGCGAGATGGGACACAAAGGTGAGGAGTCCAAAGCACAAAGTATCCGGGGCCATTCATGACACCCATGTTTGCGACTCGCGAGAAGGCAGTGCATAGGTTAGAGAGGTAAAAGCATAATATTTGGAAAAAAGAAAAGCAATGAGCGAATGAGCGAAAGGTGATGATTCTTATGAAGAAGGAATGTGGTATGAAAGTTTGAAAAGTACTCCATTTCCCCGGATCATTAGCACCACATTGCCAAAAATATCCCACCTTTAGCCTTTTACCAATCTACTCCTTCATGAGCTTAAATTGAAGTCCTCTTGATTATTAATGCTTTGTCACTTGTGAATTGTTTTGCATAACCCTCCTTTTGTGACTAGATGTTGCTTTTTATTCGCACATGCATGGATTTGTGACAGCCGTACCTTTTCGATGATGGTAATTGATTGTAGGGACATATGACAATGAATCTAATATGTTGAGACTTTTGATTTCTTCCCCTGTATGACAATTAAAAGTATTGCTTGAGGAAAAACAAGCTTAAGTATGGGGTGTTTGTTGTGAGCCTAATTTGCCATGTTTCACCTTAACTTTTATATCGATTTCTGCATGCATTTCATACATTTGGGTTAAAATAGTATAGATTCTATGCAGTTTATGTTTATTTGTAATATATGGAGGTCTACACTAGTTTCTGTTTAATTTCGCAGAAATCGGGCGTACTTTGGAGCTTAAAGGAAAGTCATGAAGAAGCTAAGGATGGTGCAGCTGGAGAAAAGCTCATTTTTCACCATTCATCATTCTGAATAAAGTTCTGATATCTTCATCAGATTTGTAGCCCTCAAAAAGATCTTTCCAACGCATACTCATTTGCGTCAATCCGACAAACGAGGACTCGGGAAAGTGCGTTTGAAGAACAGAGCAGAATGTTGAGAGCTAACAATTCTACTCGACGTCGACCACTTCTAGTCGGAGTCGAGTACATCCCGGGCCTGAATTTCACGCGAAGTCGAGCAGAGCCACTCGAGGAGCCCAGAGCTACTCGACGTCGAGTACACCTACTCGAAGTCGAGTACACATGTTGAGTCCAGAAGGTGCCCGAGCTCGAGTGCAACCCAGGAGGAAAAGTTCTAGTCGACGTCGACTAACTCTAGTCGAAGTCGAGTACCATCCAGACGAATCCGAGTCCGAGATCGAGTTGTGCCGAGAAGATAGAATTGCTTGCAAGAGAAGACATATGGAATTCTATCCATCCACATCAAGATCTATCAAGTCAAGAAGGATTTATCCATAATAGTCCTAGTTTCCTTTTAGATATATTTCCTTTATTTCCAATTTTAATCTTTAAGTATTTAGATAGATATATATAGATATAAATAGAGTTTCTTTCCTAATTATTTAGCGAATGAAGCCTATAAATAGAGCCTTAGGGGCTGAGTTTTATTAATTCAATTTTATACACAATTCATAGCATAGAGAGAGAGAGAGAGAGAGAATTGCGAGACCAGTTGTCTTCGATCGGTTATAAGCTTTCTTTTATTTTATTTAATGCAATTTAGTTTCCTTTTATTATTGATGTCTTTCTTGATGATGAAGAGCGAGTAGTCACCCAACTTCTAGGGTCGGGGTGAGCCCGACGGTAGTCATGTGAGGTGATGCGTTAAAGTTACAATCTTTTGATGTAATTCGTCATCTATCTCTATGAGCATCATTCTTTTGCGAAGGTTGAAGGTGATCATTGTTTGTGTTATTGAAGCGAAAGTGATCTTAATGCAACTCGGATTAATTATGTGAAAAAGGGTTAGTAACAATTAGGGTTTATGCGAAAGCCTCTATATTCCTATTTGTTAATAACGAAAGTTATTTGATGAAAAGCATGATTTTTTATGCCTTTACATGTTATTTTACATTGTTATCGTTGTGGTGTTGAAACCCTGATTCTGGAAGTCTTTTAGTTTATTGAATTTCCCATAATTTTCGTGTTGCTTCTGTTTTATTTCTGTCATTGCAAAGGTCACGTTTTTACACTGCAAATCACTCGACATTGCCCGAATTCTACTCGACGTCGAGTACACTATGTTACTCGACTTGCTTGTTTTTACTTCTGTTTGCTTCTGTTATAGTTTCTGAACGACTGTGTGGTCGACGTCGAGGACACTGGTCGACGTCGAGGACTCTTCTTGTCGAATTCGAGAGGATTTTGGAACTGAAAAGGCGGGCGGTGACACACTTCCTCGTGGATCGATCCTGACTACCTTCTACTACAGCGGGAGGAAGTCTTGTAATTAATTTGCGGATATCAGGGAGTCGAATTTGAGATTTATATTTCATACTTGATTTTCCTCCTAACAGTCGGTACTCGAAATCTCTAAAGACATATGCCAAGTTTCGTGGCTCTAAAAGCCTTCCCGGGCAAGATTTGTCTTGGTCAACGGGAGCATGCACTTGTTAGAGTCTAAGGGAAGCCAGTAGTCTGCAACTAGGTTAGACTTGGATAAGACAAGGTTGTGGTGCGCGGACAATAATCTCATCGTGCATGTCATGTAAGCCCAATCACCCGGAGTGGTCCACATTCTACTTGATTTTGGAGCCCGCAACCACCGGATTCTCAAAATTTGTTTCGTCATTTTGTTCTTTAAATTAGCACCAAAATTTTTGAGTTAAATTATCGGTGGTTCTTTTAGAAAGAGATTAAGTTTTGAAAGAAGTAACCAAAGCCAAAGAATTTCACAAGTAGTTGTCTCCATGAAGCAATTTCGACTTCAGTGAACGAGGTTCTGTTTATATAGTGGGTCATTTGTGCTCGCATCCACTTATATTTACTCATGGTATCGTAAATACTGATATTTATGTTAGTTCATCGTCACAAAAAAACGAAAAAACCAAAATCAAAATCTTGTTTTTATATAGCGGGAAACCAAAATCAAAATGTAACTCTACTACAGTCATGGATAAAAACAAGCGGCTTTAAAGGCCATCAAAATTGAGTAAGTTTTATACCACAAGTGACGATTTGGATTAGAGGTGTCGAGGTGATGATGCACGAATGTTAATATTCTATTCTATCTCTCAATAATTTTTGTTAAAACTCTTTTTTATAAACATTACATATATAAGATTTTCCAAACCAACGTGTGAGAAAATAGTTTAACAAAACCCTTCGTAAAACCCCAATAGGTTGTGGGTGGTAGTAATTAGTCGCACATGGATAACGCATCCTCTAGAATATGGAAATCCCTATCAACATTCCTCGTGCCTACAAATCATCCACGGGACGAAGATCGAGACTTCATCCCATGAGGTCGGTTCTCGAAATCCACTAACCCATTAACACACACATGTCCCATTCTAAATGGCATGTGTCATCGATTTTGGGACAGGTGTTAAACATGTTACATGATGCTTTTCCCATAAATAATGATCAAGACCTCATCCCACGAGGTCAGTACTCGAAATCTCTAAAGACATTGGCCAAGACCATCTCAGCTCTCTTTGTTCGCCTCCAAACTCGAATCCTAGCTCAAATCGCTTCCAAACTTCATCGAATCTGCCTGAATCCACTCGCTCAAATAGCAACCAGAGTTGAATCCTCAAATCACTTCCAAACTCGATCGAATCTACTTGAATCCACGACCATCTCAGCTCTCTTTGTTCGTCTCCCTCTCTGTTCGCCTCTCGTCTCTCGCCTCCATCTCGGGTCGCCTTAGTTGGCAGTTAGCCCTAATTTACTCGTGGTAAGTTCACATCTTCTCACTTCGTTGTTCTGTTAATTTAGATATTAGATAACTACTTGATTTATTTTTAGAGTTGGATATGCTATATATAGTTTAGACATTACAGTAGTTCTTATGGAGAGGGAAAAGTTCATAAGCCTTATGAACGGGGAAAATGCTCGATGCTTGTTCTTATGAAGAGGGAAAAGTTCCCCTAATCAAGTAAAATTGCTTGCATATGTGGATTATTGGATGTTGAAAACCTCTTTTTGGTCATTAATTTATTTTGCTCCCTTATCTTTGATCTTAGGTAAATATCCTCTTTGATCCTCGCAATTGCCCAAGGTAAGTGTAAAAGGCTACCATTTGGAAAAATATACCAGCATCGCATCTTGATATATGATTACCTTTCAACTGTTTTAATTGCAAGCTTCTTCGAGCAGTAGGATTAGGAGCCTTTTATGTTATACTTTGTTGTTTAAAGACACAAATTAACTAGAATCTTGAATTGAACTTTGGCCTTCTTACATACACTTAACCTTCTACACTCAATATGATTGGCAAACAGATAGCATCAGGGCTTTCGAGCATAACCAAAAAATTGCTTTGAAAGGGAACTAGATAGTTGTCTCACCTAACTTAACCCTCGGCAGTCCTAAATGACTAATCCAGTTCATACAACAACTGCACCCTTAAAGGATATAGGTAACTTGTTATTCAATTAGTCAAGGTACTAATTTGTGAATCCTCAATTAGTCAAGTTACCAATTTGAGAGTCGTTTCCATTTCAGAATCATAAGCTTAATTGGTAACTTGCTATTCATTTATAGGTATCAATTGAAAAGTTGGTGATGCACATTCCATTATCACAAAGAAGCTAAATTAGCTTATAGGTAAAAAAAGGATGATGGTGATCACTTACCGACATGGTAATTAAGGAAATGTTGGTGCCCAATTTTAAATCACATGGTCAAGATTCATATTCAAGTACCCTCTAGAAGTGTATTGTTGCTGCGTTTTTCATGTGTTGTTTCCTTTTCTACATTAGAGTAGTAAGATTAACTTCTTAAGATTTCTATCAAATGCTCTCTCAAACATTAATCTAAAATCTAATGTTTTATAGGGGGAGAAGAAATGGCAGAATGGCTCAAAGATCCATCATATCCCAATACCACTATCATGGAATGTTATACACGATAAGATGGAGGTGGATGATATTAATACTTTTTTGTTGCATCCTAAGCTAATTC
Source organism: Persicaria tinctoria (assembly GCA_037127255.1). Taxonomy (NCBI): domain Eukaryota; kingdom Viridiplantae; phylum Streptophyta; class Magnoliopsida; order Caryophyllales; family Polygonaceae; genus Persicaria; species Persicaria tinctoria. The sequence continues at coordinate 29,065,955 of JBANSL010000013.1, read as the reverse complement.
TGATGTCAGCTACCTCTCGTTATCATACGAAGTCGTGTGATTACACAGGATATATTCAAATTCTCTTACTATTATGTTGCAATGGGAAATATCAACCCTGAAAATGTGGAGGTAGTTCTCTTAATCAGACTTATCCCTGTGGACTTAGGATCATAGATTAGGTCAAATAGGCCAATACAGGATTGATGCATATACATAAACAAGGTGTTTTGTCTGCTAAGCCTACTGTTTTATCCTTCTGTGAAAATTGTGTGTTTGGTAAAGCTTCAGCATGCTTTCTCTAGATCTGTGTACATTGCTTCTAAGACCGTAGAGTATATCCATTCTAATCTCTGGGGTCCTGCTCAAGTTGACACTTTCAGTGGCAACAAGTATTTTATATATTTTGTTGATCATTTTTCTAGAAAAGTCTAGATTGCATTGCTCAAAACAAAAGATGAAGCATTTTTTGCCTTTAAAATCTGGAAAGCTAAAGTTGAAAACCAAACTGGGAATAAAATAGGCTGCTTAAAGACTGCCAATGGCCTTGAATTTTGCAACAAACTATTTGATGATTTTTATAAAGAATGTGGGATAAGGAGACACCTCACAGTGCCTGCCACCCCTCAGCAGAATGGTACTGCTGAGAGTATGAACAGAACACTGCTTAAGAAGGCCAGGTGTATGTTGTTTACTGTAGGGATGAAATCCGATTTATGGGGTGAGGCAGTTCACACAGCTGCATACCTTATAAACAGGTGTCCTTCCTCTGCAATAAACTTCACCACTCCACAAGAAAAGTGGGCTGGAAGGCCACACAACTTGACATACTTGAGACCCTTTGGATGCACTGTCTACCATCAGGTATCACAATGCAAGCTGCACCCTAGAGCTTTGAAGTGTGTCATGTTGGGTTACCCTGAGGGTGTAAAGAGCTATAGGCTCCTGCTCATCCAACCTGGTGGCTATAAAGTGATCACTTCTAGAAGTGTCACATTTAATGAAAAAGATTTCCACTTAAAAAATCTCATGGCTTCTGTTGATCCAGCAGGTACCAGTACAGCTAGCTCCAAGTTCTTTGTGCCTGATGAGTACTTCAAGAAGGGATCCAATGATGCACAGGAGCCTTATGAGGATGAGGGTATAGATGCAGACCTTGAGCCAGCAACCCCCTCACCTATGATAACACCTCTAGCTGAGGATCAAGCACAAAACCAACCACCTGATCAAGCAACTCAACAATTAAGGGGGGGAAGAAAAGAAGTAATACCTGGAAATATTGATGATAGTTCAGAAAAGGGAGTTACTTCCATCTCTTCCTCTGAACCTTCTACTTCTTCCTCTGCTGCTATGCCTGATGTGTCTGTGTCTGATAACCAACTTGTTAGGGATAGGGTTCCTTGAACCATTATTCCTAACAGGGGGTATTCTTCTGATATGCATATTGTTGAGTTTGCTTATGTGGCTTCCGAGATTGTTAAGTTTGATATTCCTGAAACCTTTAAATCTGCTATGAGGTCCATTAATTCTAAAAAGTGGTTCCTTGCTATGCTCGATGAGATTAAATTTATGCATGATAATAAGACTTGGATTTTGGTTCCTAAACCTGTTCATGCTAAGCTAATTCAAAATAGATGGAATTTTAAGGTTAAAGATGGAATTTCTAAAGATGACCCTCCAAAGTATAAAGCCAGACTTGTATCCAAAGGCTTACTCAGAGGGAGGGGCTGGATTACACTGATATCTTTGCCCCTGTGGTTAAATATAAAACCTTAAGGCTTCTGCTTGTTATTGCCACTGTGTTTGACCGGGAATTGGAGCAAATGGATGTTAAAATGCCTTTTTGCATGGAGACTTGAATGAGACTATATATACGAATCAGCCTAAGGGCTTTGTTGATAACAGTAAACTTGACCATGTATGTTTGCTCAAGAAATCTTTATATAGGTTCAAACAATCTCCTAGGAAGTGGAACATAAAATTTGATTTGTGCATGAAGAAGCTTGGTTTTCTGAGATCTAAATATGATTCATGTCTGTATTTTAAAGGTCTTAAATCTGTATATCCCTTTTTTCATATTACTATATGTGGATGACATTTTGCTTGTTTGTCCATCTATGCCTCTTATTTCTCCTGTAAAAAGGGATCTTATGAAAAAATTTGAGATGAAAGACCTTGGCCATGCTCAAAAAATTCTTGGCATCAGTCTGATAAGGGATAGGAAAAAGAAGCAACTCATGTTATCCCAAGTGGATTACATTGTGAAGGTTTTGAAGAGGTTTAATTAGGAGGGTACTTGGAGCTTACTAAAGCCCATTGCCCCAAAACTGAGAGTCGAAGAAAAGAGATGGCTTCTGTGCCATATGATGTTGTTGTGGGTTCAGTAATGTATGCAATGCTTTGTACAAGACCTGACTTGGCCTTTGCTATTAGTGTGCTGAGCAGGTTCATGTCAAATCCAGGGCAAGCCCACTAGATAGCAATGAAGTATCTTTTGAGATATATCTAGGGCTGGGCAAAAATTGGATCGGACCGGGACCAGACCGAAAATTACGGTCTTCGGATCGGACCGAAAATATTCGGTCTGGTCCACGGTCCAAGAAAACTTGAATTCCGGGTTCCGTTCCAAACCCGGGACCAGATCGGAATTTCCGGGTCAAACCGGAATGGACCGGAGTCTGTTGTTTTTTTTTTAAAAAAAAAAAGATTGTGCGTGCCTTGAGATATCAGGTCTGACCTACTTTAGTACTCCCCCTCCCAAAGAATGCTTCTGTTCAAACGACTTCAGGCCTCTCTTCGTGGGTTCTCGTACGTCTCTCATTCACTGAGTCTCCTCTCTCGGCCTTTCCAGTCTCCTCGACTTCAGTCGTCGACTCGGTCTGTCCAGTCTCCTCTCTTGTCCTCTCCAGTCACCCACTCGATTCCAAGCTTCTCTCTTCGCGACTCCGCACCTCCAGTCGACCCTCCTCCCTCGTGGTCACCACCTTCCACCGCCAGCGCTCCGCTCCCGTGCTCTCCGCCGGTCACGCCGCCCACAGTAAGCCTCCTCTCTCAAGTCTCAGCCTCCAGTCGAACGGAATCGACCCTCTTCTCTTTCCCTTTTAGATCTAGTTTAGATCTAGGTTTGATTGATTAATGGAATTAAATTGGTTTTCAATTTACAGGAACATGGTTGTTGTGCACAGAAATAGGCCACTGTTACCCCCAAAAAAAAGGAGAAGAAGAATACATGGCTACAAGGATGAATCCGGTCCAACCGGTCCTAACGGTCCGCGAACAGGAAAACCCGAGACCATATTTCTCGGTCCCGATCCGATGCGCGGTCCATGTTTTTGAAAATTCCGGTTCACCGGTCTTGGACCGGACCGGAAGCCCAACCCTAGGTATGTCAATGGCACCAGAAACTTGGGTTTGGTGTATAACTTCTACAAGCCTGCATCCCAAGTGTTGGGGTATGTTGACTCTGATCATGCAAGCAACAACGACAATAGAAAGTCAACTACTGCTTACTTTTTTACCTGGGCTAGGAACTATGTGTCATGGAAGTCACAACAACAATCTGTTGTTGCACTTTTTAGCACAGAGGCTGAGTACATAGCAGCTACTGAAGCTGCCAAGGAAGATGTGTGGATGAAAGGTATTCTAGAAGAGATATTTCGAAAGCCTTTCCTACCTGTAATTAATTTGGACTATCAAAGTGCTTTAAATCTGTGTAAAGACCCTATGTATCATGAAAGAATCAAACATATCGATGTAAGGTTCCATTATTATATCAGGCACAGGGTAGAAGAACAGGTACTACAGATGAAGAAGATCAAAGGGGAAGAGAACCCTGCTGACTTTGGAACCAAGATTGTTCCAGCTAATAAGTTTTCTTATTGCAGGAGTGCCTTGCATATTTTTTATGTCCACTAACTTGCAGGTATATGAGCCGACAACGGATAAGTGTTCACTCAACCCTAAGAAGATCCACTACTAGTAGTTCAAGGTCGACATTCAGATTAGGAGGGCATATTTGTTATGTTTTGTAATCTTAAATGTCTTGTATAAGTCATAGGATGGCATGTCATACTAAGGTATGAACTATAGGTTATGTAACTCTTGTATGATAGGCTAGGTATCTAGTGGTTTGGGATTAACCTCGGACTTATTTCATGGGCTTGATGTAAAGGCCCAAAGATCTGTCCCGGCCCATCTCCCTTGTCTGATGGATCGTTGCCAGCTCGCTTAAGTGGAACGCCTCGTTTTGTCTAAGGTTGCTCAATATAAGGAAAACCCTAGATCCAAGCTCCTTCAGTTGCGGCTTGCTCAAGTTGGTAAGTCCGCTTCCAGAAAGAGAGAGAGAGAGTCGGGAACCTAGAGAGCAATGAAGAGAATCTACCATTGCTGAAGCTTCCTCCAACCTTCCTAAGTCTGATATCTGCTAGATCCTTGAAGACGACGTCTATTTTTGGTGTTAATCGTCGTCCTGCCTTCATATCTTCTTCGATCCGAGATCTGAGAAGATCAAAGAGTTCTCTTTTGCACCGCGCTCGTTGTTCTTCCGCTTATTGTCTTTTCTGTTCATATTTAGAGTAGATCTATAGTTTGTCTTTGTTTGTGACATGCAACCATGACTTGTAACCTTGATCAGCTTAGTGGATTGTTCTGGAGTTGAGTCTCACCCTCCGGAGGCTCCGCAGAGTAGGTTCGTCGAACTGTGTCAACAAATCTTTGTGTCTCTTGCATTCTTTCGATTTATATCTTGTTCATAGAGTTAGTATTCGATTGAGTTTTACATAATAATTCTTAGTTATATTCTTTTTTCCAATAGGTTCCGACGACGACGGCTATTGCCCACCACTTTAACTAGCTATCTCGTATGAAGTAGACTAGCTAGGCTCAAACAAATAAATACAAGTCCCTTCGCTTTCTTATGATCGAATAATTTGTGGCTATATACATTTGTGCTTAAAAGTCCTTGCACGTGGCACACCACTTTGACTTCTTTTATTCCCCTCCAAAAATATAGTCCCTCTAATAAGTTTGAAATTATTTTTAATTTTTAAAAAAAAAATTAAATTTTATAAACTTTTAAAACATATTAAAAAGTGTGTCAAAAAATTAAACACTTAAATTATGAGAGTGATGGTAATAACTTTGGAACTTGACTTTGTCGTTAGGTCATTTCTATATACACCTTAAGCTGTTCATTTGTTATTATTTTTGTACTTAAATGTTGATTAAAATAGGGTGATTTTGGTAGAGGACCTTTTTTGAATATTCAATTAGCCACTTAGCTCTTAAATCAATTTAATTAGTTTTGCCTTAGCCCCCTTCCTAATAGGGTGGGTTGGTCAATGGTCAACCGTTTGACCATTGACCGGTCAACGTTGACCAACCCATTTTGATGCCAACTTTTTTTTTTTTTTTTTTTTAAATTTAGTGATGCCATATTTTACCGTTTTGATGCTAAAATTTTACTATATTTTATTTTCACTTTGATGCCACTTTTTTATGTCAATTTTTTGATAATATTTTTTTTTACCGTGATGCCATATTTTTGATGATATTTTTTCAAAGTAGTATTTTTGATGACATTTTTTTCTTTAATGTGATACAAATTTTTCAAAATGGCATCAATGGTCAACGTGACATTAGAGTAAACAAAAAATGTCATCAAAGTTTAAAAAAAGTGTCATCCAATAATTTAATTAGAAAAGTGGCATCAGAGTGAAAATAAAATGTAATAAAATTTTGGCATCAAAACGGTAAAATATGACATCACAAAAAATGTCATCAATGTTTTAAAAAAGTGGCATTAAAAAAAAGTCATCCAATCATTTCATTAGAAAAGTGACAATAAGGTGACAATATTTTGATTCCACATTTTAAGCTCTTATGCCATCAATTATATGAAATTGTCACCATAAAATTTTGGCATCAAAACGGTAAAATATGGCATCACTAAAAAAAAAAAAGTTGGCATCAAAAAAAAAAAAGTTGGCATCAAAATGGGTTGACCGGTCATCGGTCAACGGTCAACGGTTGACCATTGACCGTTTAAGAGGGCTAAGCATGTTAAAAAAACATTTAATGGGCTAAGCATGCTAAAAAAACAATTAATGGACCTATCTAGCTAACCAAATATGCTTAAAGGTCCATTTGAACAAAATCCCTTATTAAATTATACCAAGTTCTTATTAAAAGCAAGTTGGCCATCATTCTTTGTCTTACCTTGTTTGCATCAAATTAAATTAGTATTGACAATTGAAATACAATTGAAATATTGTTTGACACGAAATAAAATAATTATTACATTTTTAAATCATCAACAATATTATAAACAAATCAATATAATGTAAAGTTATAAGTTCCATGTAAGTATGATAGTCATACAGACCCTAAAAAACTTCAGCCATGAAATTTTGTAAGAAAATCACAAAACTTCACTCCCTTCATTGTGGATAGTAGTACTGATCTCACCTTGAACAGGTTTCAAAGTGTACCGGTTTGCACAAATCAAGTAATACCCAAAATTCACAACCTGCAGTGCAGTAATGAGCCAGTAAAACCACTCCAATCTCCCCTTGTTGAGATCATCCGGCAGCCATGAACTCCATCGATGCACCATCCCCACCAACAGCGAGCTCCCGTAGTTGCCAGCTGCCATCGTTACCCAGAACAGAGCTGTGGCCGTGCTCCTCATGCTCTCAGGCGCTTGATCGTACGAGAAATGCAGGTTTCCGGTTGAGATGAACGCCTCCGAAACCCCATGGAGCGCGTACTGCGGGACCAGCCAGAACACTGACATTGCAGCTGCCTGGGCTGCTTGTCGCTTCCTCCTGATCTCGACAAACCCGGCCACTAGAGTGGCCAGGGCCGACACCCCAAGGCCTACTCCGATCCTTCGCAAGTGGGAGATAGTGGTTGCGCGGGAGAAGAGGGCGATTGTGGTGAGCATGGAGAGCATGGTGAACACCGACATCGACCCTAATGGGATTTTGAAGGACTTTGTAAGGCGTCTGTTCATTGTGTTGGCTTGCCCGACGAAGAATGTGTCCTGCTGGGCTGCAGCCGTGAAGCAGATGATCCCAGCTATCCATATGGGGACCATTCGGAGGACGGATTTCAGCTCCTCCACTCGGTGGACGGTGCTCAGCCTCCATAGATTCGGCTTCTGTGAAGTGTCGACTTGGTTGTAATCTTGGTGTCGCGATTGCTGCCTTGTCCAAGAACCTGCATTCGACACTTTACAGTCACCGCTTATCGAATTTCACTGGCATTTCTTAGCAAACTTACTATGAAACATTGTAAAATGACCAACTTAATTACTTGAATTGTTTTGTATGGTATAGCTTTTCATCACTTGAATAGGAAGAGTCGAGTTGATCATCGCGAAAAAGCAATGTGGAATCAGGCAACAGGGGCAAGTTTCGCTTCCTAAACGCAGCCACGCCTACTTGCAACAGACGGAGATAGGGGCTTCCACTCGGATCAAAGCATAGATACCTTGGCTTCCCAACGACGAAGATGATTGTCATAACGAAAAAGATAAGCACAGGGATTCCGAAGCCCCAGTTCCATCCAATGTAGTCTTGGATGTAAACAAGCAGCGTGGCAGCTACGAGCATAGAAGTCGCAGAGACGAAGAAAAACCAGCTGAAGAAGGCCGTTCTCTTAGGGTTCTTGCTGCTCTTATGATAGTCAGAATCAGTTAACTGGTCTGCGCCGAATGCAGACAAACTGGAACGGATGCCACCCCATCCCAGCGCTATTAATACAAGAGAGGCGTAGAGGGCCACCATATGCTTCGAATTCGGAGGTTGGCATTTTTTATTGCCATGGCAGGGTGGTGGTCTTAGCTTGGGGATTGTAGCTGATATAGTGATGCATGTAAGACCCTGTTTAGAAGCCAAAACATGAACAAAATTGAAGTTATGTTGATAGCAAGAACTTAACCTTGGAAAAGTTTAAAGGAAAAAAACCCTAATGGCACACCAGAGAGAATATCTTAATTAAGCTTCAAAAACCAACCAATTAATTTTTTTTGGGTGAAGAAAACCACTCAATCAACTAAAGGCACACCGGCCAGAGAGAATATATTCGTCCTGCCAATCATTAAGCTTTATGCACGTTTGTTCATAATAAATTTATTTTGAAGTCAAAATAAAAAAGGGAAACTTTAAGAGGTCGTATGAAAATGCATCTATGAGTGGTAAATCAAAATGCGTTGATCAATTAGAACAATGTGCTAAATCTAGCCTTTAAGGTTTGTTTGGCGTAATAATATGCTCTTTATCCACTCCTTATTATATATATATATATGGGAAATTTACATAAAACCACCCCTTAAATATGGGTGTTTTCACTTAACCACCCCTTAAATTAATAATTACAGAAAACCACCCTTTAAATGGTTTTTACTTACAATTCACCACCCCTTTATCTATTTTCTTTAATTTATCATTAAATATATTATATTTTACTATTTTTAAACTTCATTTTGACTATAAATATATTCAAAATTTTAATTTAAGGGCTCGATTATATTTTAGTGATAATTTTATTTATTTTTAAAAAACAATAATAAATATAGCCTAAAATTATTATCTTAATAATTATATTTAAGTTATATGATTAATTGATAACCTATTTTTAAAAAAAATTAGGTAAATTTAAAGAAAAAAGTTACATATAACAAATAAAATGGATCAAATTCATATTTTAAGTTGAAAATTATTAACTATTTATTAAAAATAAATAAAATGATCACTAAAATATAATCAAGCCCTTAAATTCAAATTTTGAACATATTTATATACAAATTTGAGTTTAAAGATATTAAAATATAATATATGTAATGATAACTTAATCAAAATAGATGAAGGGGTGGTGAGTTGTAAGTAAAAACCATTTAAAGGGTGGTTTTCTGTAATTTTAAATTTAAGGGGTGGTTAACTGAAAACAACCATATTTAAGGGGTAGTTTTCTGTAATTTCCCCTATATATATATCAAATAAGTTTATCATCAACCATTAACACATGTTTAATAAAAGAAGATTTTTAATAGGCCGGTGTAGATATTTGTAGGGAATGAAGATTTTATTTATGGATTGTGGAGATGTGAATGTTAGGAGTTTTGACGAATCTGGATAGAAATATGATTGGATGGTTGGTGGCTATAATTAAGGGTTGTAAATGTGTTTGAGATAAAAATCTCTTTCACATCTATATAGGAAATCAAACCACAAAATATAAGCGGTAGCAAAGCCTATATATAATGGCTAAAAATTATGTGATAGAAGGTGGATCCTAACTTTATAACCTAAATATAAAATAAATTTAATATGACTCCTATTTTTATAGGACTCGATTGAGATTTCTTGAAATTATACATGATATCAGAGTAGGTCTGAATCGGGTCTATTTTCTAGCTCCAAGTTAGCTATAGGCTAAATGATATTGAGATGTCGAATACTCGAATTACGCCGTAAAATTGATTAAGCTAAAAAAAATATTGAGAAGCTCAGGCCAAAGAGAAAAATATTTAGATTGAGATGCTCATTAACGGTGTGAATCTTCTGTCCCCTAAATTTGTCCCCCTCTGTTGTCCCCTCTGACAAACTCTATTTATTTTTTATTGTTTTAATCTATTTTTTGTTTTCTTTTTCTTTTTAATTAAGGTTTGTGAGGGGGGAACGGGGGAGGGGGACAAGGAGGGGGGACTGAGGATGTGAATCCGCTCATTAAGGGGTTGCATTGAAGGGGAGGTGAAGCTTCTACTTATAATGTAGTAATAAAATAACGGTTTTCCTATTCTATGTCCCAAAGTCATAGGATAAGATTCTCTTTTAAAAAAAAAACATTTCCTTAATTTAATTGCTTTAGCAAAATTTTAAATTAGATTCTTAGAGTTGATGCGGGACCATCCAAGACACCTTCGGATGATGTCTTTCTAAAAAGGAAGAAGAAGGCTCCACCATGGGAGAAGGTCCAAAGGTGGAAGCTTGGCGTTTTACACTCGTTCAGACTTTTGACAGCATTTGGACGTCTCTGTAAAATGAGTTGTACGGATTCAATATTAATCGGATTGAGGCGTGCCATACCTTGTTGGAACGAGGACGAAGATATCTACAACTTTGTTGTTGAAGGTTTTTTCAGATTCGACATGGAGCGTGGCCGAAAATCACCATCTTTGCAAGTTGTACTGTTTGGAACGAAAATCAGCTCCTTATGTTTCTATTTTTAGTATTAATTTTACTTAAGTTATTTTAGGAAACTTTAGAGGTTAATTTTAATAATTCTTTTATTTCTTTTATTTAGTTAAATCGGCCCATCAGGCCTATGTTATGGCTATATAAGCCGAACACCTACCTTTGTAATTCAGATGGAACATAATGAATAGAATTAGGTTTCTCAAATTGTGTGAAACACATTGAGTGATTGTTGGATGATTAGAGATGTGCTCATCATTCACGAATTGGTATCTATCTCAGCTTGGTTTGCTTTGTGTTCATCAACTTCGCAAGACTTGGTGATCCTAGTATCCACGAGCCCCCTCCTTGTGCCTCCAAGTTGTCCGCTTGGTTGTGTAGGGTTGCAGAAGCGGGTTATATAGTCATTGGTATTGGTTCCTACCTTCTACGGAAGCTTGGGGTCTCTATCTTGTTCTATATAGATCGACCCAGTCCTTATCGGTCGTGTCTTTCAATTCTTGTTCTTGAATTTCGAGTCTTGCATCTTTCTTTAGAGTCTTTACTGCGTTCTTTAACTTCTTGATTGATCTTGCAGATTTCTTGATCGATTCTTGAAGCATCCTTGCTGCGTCGTTGAGTCTTGTTCAGTTCTTGAGTCTTTCTTTGAGTTTCTTGCTTGATTGTCGAAGTTCGGACCATTCCACGGCTAACCCCGTATCAAATTGGCATCAGAGCTTTGATTTCCGACATCAAGATTGAGTCTTTTCTTTCCATAAACATAAAAACTCACAAAAAGAGTCATTTTCTTGTTTTGGTTATTTACTTCTTGCATTCTTTATTGATTCTTGCACTAATCTTGAGTTTGTGATTGTTTGTGTTTGCATAGCCTAAACACAAGCCTAGCCGAGACCGCGGAGTCGACCAAAGTGGTGCGCACAGCCCTTGTGAACACCCTAAAGCCGACGACAATTTCTGTCCCCATAGTTTCTTCTTTGGCCGATTCTACATCCCACACAAGACAAACCCTAGTTTGTTACTTTGTTCTATCTTTGGAACTTTTATCTATCTTTTATTTATTTCCATTATTTATTGCATATTGATAATCTGATTTTGTGGTGGATTTAACATTTAAATCTATCATATATCTTTAAAGGCATAAGATAGATCCTATTACCTAAATTAGCCAAGTTGTTATCTATATCTTTGCATTAGGGCTGAATTTTATCTTTTATCACCATCCTTTCCAGATTTTCGAGTCCTCTATTTTATCTAGAGTCTTTCTTGCATTAGTAAAAAAAAATCAGTTTCGAAATTTATTCAAAAATAAAAAGATTTATCTTGGACCTAGGAGGATAAAATTCACTAGGGGTAAAAGTAAGTAAAAAAAAAGAGTTATTGATATCTAGTGCAAGAAAGCTCCAAGGACATCTTTTGGTGATTTCTACAGCCCTTAGTCGACAACCCTATCCCAAACACATACCTCCACAAAATTGAAACCCTACCCTGCAACTACAACATCCTAACTTAAAGGTTTTCAATAAAAAGAGGTAAATTTCCATTCTTTATTAGTTTTTCTTTATTTTTCTTTTATTTCAGCTACTGTCGAGTTGTTTGTGGCTGTTTGTCGAGCACTTCTCCTTCTGTCAAGTGTTGTTTGTGATTGTGTCGAGTAGATCTCAACCCTTGCCGAGTTCTCTCTTTGTGGTGTCGAGTTGAATTCTTGCAAATACCCATCTATTTTGCTTGAATTGAGTTGTTAATTGTTTAGTTGAGCACTAATTTCCTTGATCAAGTGTTCTCTTTGAGTTTGTCGAGTACCACAGCCTAGTCGAGTACTCTTTGCTTGTGTCTTTGTTCATTCTCTTGATTCATATACCTTGATTGCTAAGTTGTTGCTTGAGTATTGGTTCGCCCAAAGCGGATTGCCCCAACAAGCGTGACATACCAAATAGAGAGGGAGTGTGAGCGAAACACTTGTGAGGTTGTTTGTATTTTGCTAACTTTTACATAGTTCTTTGTTTATCTTTATTTGCAATGTCTAATAGCCAGGGCAATGACTGGTTCAGTACCGTCATGGAGAAGTTAGCTAAGATCCAAGAGACTTTGGTGACCTATGAAGACTTGGTTAAGTTGGATCAAAGCTTTACGGCATATGAGTTTCGGCGTTTTGGCTCTAATACGGTGTTTGGACAAGGAGTCCCACCTAGAGATGAAGTTCCACTAATTAAAAGGGAAGAAACTTATCATATTCCTCCTAATAATGTTATTCAACGTCATGTTTCTTCTAGCATAGATGAAGCTGAGACAAAACCCGTTGAGGAGTGGTCAATCCCTACAACAAACGGCCTTGAGAAGAGTTTTCATGGACATGAGGTTTTCGATCCAAGAGCTCGTGTGGATGTCTTTGCGAAATCAATTGCGACCTTGGATTCAAGGACGAATCCTTTTCAAGAAAGGGAGATTGACGCGGGACCATCCAAGACACCATCCAACACACCTTCGGATGATGTCTTTCTAAAAAGGAAGAAGAAGGCTCCACCATGGGAGAAGGTCCAAAGGTGGAAGCTTGGCGTTTTACACTCGTTCAGACTTTTGACAGCTTTTGGACATCTCTGTAAAATGAGTTGTACGGATTCAATATTAATCGGATTGAGGCGTGCCATACCTTGTTGGAACGAGGACGAAGATATCTACAACTTTGTTGTTGAAGGTTTTTCCAGATTCGACATAAAGCGTGGCCGAAAATCACCATCTTTGCAAGTTGTACTGTTTGGAACGAAAATCAGCACCTTATGTTTCTATTTTTAGTATTAATTTTACTTAAGTCATTTTAGGAAACTTTAGAGGTTAATTTTAATAATTCTTTTATTTCTTTTATTTAGTTAAATCGGCCCATCAGGCCTATGTTATGGCTATATAAGCCGAACACCTACCTTTGTAATTCAGTTGGAACATAATGAATAGAATTAGGTTTCTCAAATCGTGTGAAACACATTGAGTGATTGTTGGATGATTAGAGTTGTGCTCATCATTCACGAATTGGTATCTATCTCAGCTTGGTTTGCTCTGTGTTCATCAACTTCGCAAGACTTGGTGATCCTAGTATCCACGAGCCCCCTCCTTGTGCCTCCAATCCTACCTTCTACAAAAAATATAGAGAGAAAAGTGAAGGTGTTGAGAATTGAACCCAAGACCTTTCGATTTTAATTCTCTTTCCATCATTCATTCCTTACCACTTGAGATAGATATGACTCTTGTTTTAAATATCATTTAAATATGTTATATTACCTTAAAAATACTCCCTCCATTCGGCAAAACTTGTCATTGTAGGTATTGTGCCCTTCACTTTACAAAAATACCCCTGATATGATTGATGTTTGTTAGTTGTAGTTTTCGATAAAGTAAAAAAGGAGAGTAATAATTGAGGGTAAATTAGTTCATTTGTTAATTGCCTTAAAACTTGTGAAATAAGTTAAAATGCCAAGTTTTGCCGAACGGAGGGAGTACTAAATTTATGGAAAAAAAATTGTATTTTTTTTTTTCGCCAGGGGCCGGGTGCTCGAGCACCCCCCTGGCTCCGCCACTGGGAGAGAGGGTGGGCATGGCAGCACCCGGAGGAGGAAGAACATGGCGGATTGGAAGGTGCTGGTGCAGCGGGGAAGATGAAGAAGAGATCGAGGAGCAGGAAGAGAAGAGGGATCAAAAAATTCAGACATGGATCAATCATGGATGGTCTCTCATGGAAGTATAAAGCTTGCCCCTACAATACTGTGGTAAAGTGGAAGCAAAATGGAGGGGCAGCTCAGGGACAGAAATGAATAATCTCCCCAAAGAGCCTCCACAACCTACCTAGCCTTTATTTTCAAGGTTCCTAAATTTTGATTTTAACACCTCCCTAAACCCCTTTGTAGAATCTAGTAATCTACTGCCAAACACACACGAAAATGTTAGCCAAAAGTACTTACTAGTAGGAAAATGAAGGAAGAAATGGAGATAGTACAGAACTTTCCGGCAAAGGAATCGGAAACTAAAGCTCCGACCAACGGGGTCAAGCTAGCGGTACCGGTGAAGTTGGTGAGAGTGGTAGCTGATTTGCTTATTGACAAATGAAGCTCTCTTTTCAAGTAGTTCACCATGTTCATCTTCAGTCCAGCTGTTGCTATCTTCTCACTTGCCTCCAGTCCTTCAATCAAAACACATTGTTAATTATTTGCATATTGGAAACATCAATTGAAAGAAAACAGATTGAATTGAAGGCATTAAATTGAATAGAGTTGCAACCAGGGGGGATATAATGCTAATTATCACTGGATCATTACGCAATTGACATTCTCAATGCTCATTACATGTGGACCATTAAACTAGATTTTGGGAGTAAAATAAAAAATTTCACAATCTTAATATTATAGTATATAAAATAAAAAATTATATATGCGTCCGAGGAATTTCGACTTAAAAGTTAGGTGTATGTTGTAATTACTATGATATCATTTTATGTATGCCATTCCGATTCTAGACAAAGGGAGACGAGTTTAATTAATTATTAACAACTCATCATATTAATCAATTATAACTTTGATGGTAGCACTAGGACAGTTTGACGTTCTAGACACGGACAAATTTCGTCTCCTGAAGAGGGTTTTGGACGCCTAATAACTCTAGGCACGTACATCCGTCCCCTGAGGTTTGTCCCTTGTGCAGCGCACCTAGAGCACTTAAAACACAGACCAATTAAACCTCCGTCCCTTGATTGACATCCAATTCACCGGCCCACGAGGACATTGTCAGAGATTTTATTGTTCAGGTGACCACTAAAGTTTATGTCTTGATAACGGAGGGGACGAAAATAAGATGAACTAATGTTGTGTCTTGATGAACATTTGGTTAGTCATGTTGTCTTGATGGACATCGTTTGTGGTGCCCTGAGAGTTTTGGAGATCAACTTTTGATTCAAAATGTTTGTGGCTTCAGTTAATAGAACCTAGTCGTTTTAGGTTTGTGGCTTGAGTTTAATAAAAATTAACAACATATATGCTGCATTTTGTGATGCTCCCTGTCCGAAACCAAATGTAACCCACGAAAACTGCATACAAAATAGAGTTCACCAGCACGCAAACACAAAGCTATTCCATACAAACCAAATACCATGTCCAAACATAAAAACCTGCAATACCATGTCCACCTAGTTCATCTACTAAACCAAACAACCATTTCACCATACAACCTACCAATGTACTTAAAGTTTAGAAATGTCGTGTGCATCGAGAATTGTGATCCAAAAGTTGCACAAGCTAACCCAAAAGTGAAGTAAAGAAGCTGTGCAAAGCCCAACAGAAGCTGCAATCAAGTTCGTGTTGTCACCTACCTAGATCGCCAAGTGCTCAAACCTGCACTTCGACAGGGAAGTGTTGAGCCATCAGACTCACAAAGCGTTCCATCTGTTCCCTCATCTCATCATATTTATCATTGACTAGCTTGGCGTCCTCCTCAACCTTCCTTGCTTGCTCATTAGCCTCCTTGACTAGGTCTTCCAACTAATCCTGATTATGATCTGTAAAAATGAAGTCACTGAACATGTATTTATATTGATACAACTGTACTGCATATTAATATTCTGTATGAAATGTGATAGCATAAAAAAAACAGATTTTAAAGTCAACAATGTCAAAATGTTGACAAAATAACTGATGCGAATTTTGAAATGGACATTTCCCATACAAAGAATAAGACCTTAATGATGTCTATTTCTCATTCCACAAAATAACCTCCCTTTTGCTACTTTCTTTCAAACAGAGCTAAGAATAAGAATGCAATGGATGATCATCTATCAGAGTACCCAACACTCATAGATTGGGCTTGTATGAAGTTGAGATAGATTGTTCAACCTTCCTTTATAAATTGATTGAGGTTAGTGCCCAACACTTGAGTTATTGAAGCTTTATATGTTGAAGTTACAACCTACATGATATAGAGGAGTATTCAGTGGACATTGTGTGTAGCTATGTGACTCTTAAAGCCGCATGTTATTACCAGCTTCGGGACCATGTCGGTTGTTGATCACCACTTAGATGATACTATAGACTTGTAATGTAAGGCACCCAAATCAATCAATTAGGGCTATATATATCATCACTTTTTACTAATCAATTAACGGGGCCGATTTGGTTTGTAACTAGTCTAATAAAATGAAATGCTTGTTTGGAAATTAATTACACCAGAGTTGAAGGCAGAGATTTTGATAATCATATCAGGTAAGCTTTTCTTTTTGAGATAAAATTTGCCTAAAATGTTTTATAACTGTCTGGATCGATCTCAAAGTCAACTCCACAATATATGCAAGTTTGTTGGCAGATAAAGAATCAACCTGAGCAAGCTCGATTGGAGTCCCGGCCAACAGCTTTAGCCTGCTAGGAATTCAGCCTTCCTTGGTTTCTTTCTAATGAAATGTTGAGTAAGAGGTCAAGGGCATGTACTCCGAGATGACCTGCAGCTTCCCTTGATGACAAACTCATGCCACATATTACATGGCACAACAAAGCAATTCAAGTAATACTTGTATACACCTTGATACAGAATTTTCACCTAAAATTGGAGATTCTGGATTGGTGAAATTGTTTCAACATCACAAATTTTATATCTGCTTATTTCAGGTTGGTATAAGTAATGATAAGTCAGTTTTCTGCAAAATTCCAATATAAAGTGCAAGGAGAAATAGTTTCAAAGAAAAAAGAAAAAAAAAGAACAAGGAGAAAAAGATTAGCCCGATATTCAAAACTAAAAGGACAGGGCAGCATTCAGACCGAAATCCATTCAAGCTAATGCTCTATGTCATTGTCTGATAGCTTCAGTTTTCAATCTGATTTTGATTGAGATAACAGTCCATTAAAGTTGATGGGTACCAAGATTTTATGCCGTAAACTTCAAATATCAAGTCTGGTAACTTGATATTTCTATTAGTGAATCGAAATCAAAATCAGGAAATTGGAAAGTAAACAAAAAGCAAAGGAAAGGGACAACCTTGGAGGTTTGGGAGTCAAGTCTAGGGAAAGGCAGAGCGCGTAGATCGGAAGGTGAGACAGGGCAGGTGGAGGAGGCGGGGGAGACGGCGGCAGGCGGCGGAGGCGGTGGTGGAGCCGGCGGAGCGGAGAGGATTACCACAGAAAGACAAGTCAGAGAGAGATTACCGAACATGGAGAAAGAGGAAGCCAGAGAGAGCGAGAGAGATTACCATACAAATTCGTCGAGACATGGATATTCGAAGGAAGGAGGAAGCAGAAAACTTCAAACCCTCCCACCTCGTTCTCCTTGATGCCGCCTTCTCCAATCTAACCGCCGACGCCAGAGTGCAGAACGATGAATGAGGGAGCAGCGAGGGTCTGAATTAGGGCTTAGAGAAACGAATGAGGAAGCGGCGAGGGGCCTGAATTAGGGAGCGGCGCTGCAGAATTCGAATTAGAGGTAGGGTGAGAGGGAGAACTGAGGGTGAGCAAGAGGGAGGAGCAACGGAATGCTCGCAGCCATGGAAGGTTTTTGGCTCACATCTGAAGAAAAAATGAATCAGGGAAGAGGGAGAGGAAAGCGGCCATGAGTTTGCCCATATGTGAGGAGGCGATTCTTAGGGTTAAAAGTCAGCTTTGCATTTTGGCCCCAAATTTTGGGGGGAAATTTACCGCCCAAAAATATATATGCCACTATAAACATTTTGAGAGGGTGAATTACTTTTTTTTTTCCTTTATAATTTGCTTCTAAAAAATAAAACTATCAATACAACTATTTATTATTAAATATATATTTTAAATAATTTTTTTATCAAATTTAATTAGATATCTATATGTATTTATAAGATTTTACCCAAGATCATTAAACTAGTATTCTAATAAGAATTTATTACTTAATATAAAATTTTATTCAACACTCATTAGTTACTTCTATAAGTTTTCCTCAAAACACACTCTTATAGTATTCTAAGATTTTATTAGTTACAATAAGGTGTTATTCAACATTTATTAGTTACTTATATGATTTTTCTTCAAAACATACATTTATATAGTATTCTAATAAGAATTTATTACTTAATATAAGGTTTTATTAAACGTTTATTAGTCACTAATATGAATTTTCCTCAAAACATACTATTATAGTATTCTAATAATAATTTATTAGTTAATGTAAAGTTTGAGTCAAAATTTATTAGTCACATATTTGAGTTTTTCTCAAAATATACTCTTATAGTATTCTAATAAGAATTTATTACTTAATATAAGGTTTTATTCAACATTTATTAGTCACTTATACGAGTTTTCCTCAAAACGGTCTTATAGTATTCTAATAAGATTTTACTAGTTAATATAAGGTTTTATTCAACATTTATTAGTCACTTATATGAGTTTTTCTCAAAACATACTCTTATAGTATTTTAATAAGAAGTTAGTAATTAATACTCCCTCCGTTCGGCAAAACTTGTCATTTTAACTCTCTACACAACTTTTAATAAAGTTAATAATTACACTCCTTTTTTACTAATTTACCCTCATTTATTACTCTACTTTTTACTTTATCGAAAACTACAACTCACAACACATCAATCAAATCAAGGGCATTTTACTAAAGTAGAAGCAAAAATACCTAAAATGACAAGTTTTTCCGAACAAAAACAAAACTCTAAAACGACAAGTTTTGCCGAACGGAGGGAGTATAAGGTTTTATTAAACATTTGTTAGTTACTTATATGAGTTTTCCTCAAAACATACTCTTATTGTATTCTAATAAGAATTTAGTAGTTAATATAAGGTTTTATTAAACATTTGTTCATTACTTATATGAGATTTCCTCGAAACATACTCGTATTGTATTCTAATAAGAATTTATTAGTTAATATAAGATTTTATTAAGCATTTGTTCATTACTTATATGAGTTTTTCTCAAAACATACTTTTATAGTATTCTAATAAGAATTTAGTAGTTAACATAAGGTTTTATTAAACATTTGTTAGTTACTTATATGAGTTTTCCTCAAAACATACTCTTATTGTATTCTAATAAGAATTTAGTAGTTAATATAAGGTTTTATTAAACATTTGTTCATTACTTATATGAGATTTCCTCAAAACATACTCTTATTGTATTCTAATAAGAATTTATTAGTTAATATAAGGTTTTATCAAGCATTTGTTCATTACTTATATGAGTTTTTCTCAAAACATACTTTTATAGTATTCTAATAAGAATTTAGTAGTTAACATAAGGTTTTATTAAACATTTGTTCATTACTTATATGAGCTAGTTTTACTCAAAACATACTCTTATAGTATTTTAATAAGAATTTAGTAGTTAATATAAGGTTTTATTAAAAATTTGTTCATCACTTATATGAGTTTTCCTCAAAACATACTCTAATAGTATTCTAATAAGAATTTATTAGTCAATATAAGGTTTTTTAAACATTTATTCGTTACTTATATGAGTTTTCCTCAGAACATACTCCTATTGTATTCTAATAAGAATTTATTATTTATTATAAGATATTATTCAACATTTATTAGTTACTTATATGAGTTTTCCTCAAAATATAACCTTATAATTATAGTCAATAAGAATTTATTATTTAATATAAAGTTTTATTCAACAATTATTAGTTACTTATATGATTTTCCCTCAAAAACACACACTTATGTTATTCTTATAACAATTCAGTAGTTAACTTGATCACAATCTCAATATATTCTATAAAATTATAACTAATATATCTTCATCTGAATCTCAATCTCAAATCTCGATTCTCGATCTCGATCTCAACTTGTATCTCAAATCTCAATCTTGGTCTCAATCTAAATCTCAAACCTCAATCTTGATCTTAATCTTGATCTCAATATCAAATATCAATCTTAATCTCATATTCTAATCTCAATCTCAATATCAAATCTAAATCTTGGTCTCAACCTGAAATCTCGATCTCAAATCTCAAATCATATTCTCAATCACAATCTCAAATCTCGATCTAAGCTTTTAAATCAATCTCAAAGCTTGATCTTAATCTTAATCTCAATATCAAATCTCGAACTTGATCTCAGTCTCAAACATTGATCTTAACTTGATCACAATCTCGGTTTCAATCTCAAAGCTTTATCTTAACCTCAATCTCAAATCTCAAATGTTTATATTGACTCCAATCTCAAATATCAAATAACATCTGTGAAATCACGAGCTCAATCTAAATCTCAATCTCGATATCTAGTCTAAATCTCAATCTAAATCTCAATTCCAATCTCGGTCTCGATCTCGATCTCCATCTCAAACAGAAAATTAGAAATTCATATCATACAACACGTAGAATACCTTGGTATACCTTGGTATAACATCTATCACAAAATCTATATTTTATTTAAGAAACCAAAATCTCAATCTTTTGATCTCGGTCTCAATCTCAATCCACATCTCAATCTCAAACAAAAACTGAAAATTCATATATAACATTTATATAACATTTCAATCTCTATCTCTATCTCAAATGGAAATTGAAAATTCATATATAACATCTATCATAAATTCTATATTTATATATTAACCAAAATCTCAATCTCGGTCTTCATCTCAACCTCACTCTCAATCAAAATCTTGATCTCAATCTCAAATGAAAGTTGAAAATTCATACATAACATCTAACACAAAATCTATATTTATTAACCAAAATCTCAATTATTTGATCTCGATCTCAATCTCAATCCACAATTCAATCTCAAACAAAAACATAAAATTTATATATAACATCTCGATCTCAATCTCAAATGGAAATCTCAATCTATATTTAATAACCAAAATCTCAATCTCGAACGAAGATTAGAAACTTATATATATAACATCTATCACAATCTTAGTCTCGATCTCAATCTCAATTCCAATCTCGATCTCGGTCTCAATCTCAAACAGAAATTGGAAATTCATATTATACAATACGTAGAATACCTTGGTATATATCAATGCTCACTTTAAAAAACTAATCAATTGAAAATTTATATACAACATCTATCACATAATCTATAAATAATAACCAAAATCGCAATCTCGAACTCAATCTCAAATGAAAATTGGAAATTCATATATAAAATCTATCACAAAATCTATTTTTATATATTAACCAAAATCTCAATCTCAATCTTGATCTTGAATTGATCTTAATGACAATGACAATCTTGATCCTAATCTCAAATGAAAGTTTGAAATTCATATATAACATCTATCACAAAATCAATAGTTTATTTAACAACCAATCTTGATTTTCGATCTCAATCTCCATCTCCACAATGGAAAATCTCAAATGACCCGAAATTGAAAATTGAAAATTCATATATAACATATAAATATAAAATATATGCGTTTGTACAAATATCATTAGCACTAGTTAATATGTACTCAAACAACCAAAAAAATTGGCGGGAAAAATCCCGCCACAAGTGAAAATCACTCAAGCCACGGACTATGGACAATGTTCGTCCCTTGAATGATGTGGTCAAATTGCACTTCCAACATATGGTTTCTATATAAATATAGCATTATAAATTATGGTTTCATAGCATTATAGTATATAAATATAACATATATGCATTTGTACAAATATATATAGCACTAGTTAATATGTACTCAAATAACCAAAAAAATTGGCGGGAAAAATCCCGCCACAAGTGAAAATCACTCAAGCCACAACCTATGGACAATGTTCGTCCCTTGAATGATGTGGTCAACGTCTGGTCAAATGTTGAAACTTAAGTATGTTGAATTGGGTTGAATCTATTTCATTGATCTTTACAAATTTAAAGGACCATGAATCACAAATCTGGAATTGAAGGCGAAGGAAAACAAATAGGTCATGAATCAAGGAGATCAATCGAACAAGGAAGGAGAAAAGAGGTACCTGAGAGTGAGGGCGAGTGAAGAACAAGGAAGGAGATCGAGGATGAGATGCCAAATAACCCTCACTATCTGGAATAGACAATGCCAAATAACCCCACTGTCCGGAAGAAGACAATATGCCAAACACGTACGGAGTCACATGTTTTTTTTAAAGTACAGTTGAATCAAGGGACGAACATATATATGTTCTTCCCTTGAATGATGATGGTACGACTGGCACCTGACAATCCTGGTTGATTCACCATGTTTATCGATGGTCAACGGTGTGGTCAACCTCCACTTATTATTCAGGCGACGAACTTAGTAATTGTTCGTCTCCTGAAAGGCTCCCTTGGATGGGTATACATCCGGTCCTATTGTAAGTGACGACTCAGGCTTTGTTCGTCCCTTGAAGTGCATTCAGACGACGACAAAAAAACCGTATGTGTCTAGAACGTCAATCTGACCTAGTGTAGGGAGATTAACCAGTGGATTTGGATTCATGGATAACTATGTGTAAATTATGTATCAAAAATAGTAAAATGGTTCTTTCAATTTATATATTCTAATTTTTTTCATAGCCTGAAATGATAAACTACGTGCAAGATGAGACTTCAAAAGCATCTACCCGTAATTATTTCATTTCTTTTAACGCAACTCAAAAATTACGGGACAACCACCTCCACTATTTTTTTTTCTTTTCAAAAGCATCTACTTAACTATTCCACTAGTTTTTTCTCTTCTTTCCCCCCCCCCCCTCAAAAGCATCACTTTTCTAATCGGACAATCTCTTTGATCTTATAAAAGGATACCATATATCACTAATTAAAAAGGCATAGGATTAGAAAAACTGTGAAAATAATCTAGGGAAGGTACGTATTGATTTCGACCTTATAAGGATAGAGTATATATTATTCGAACATTATCTTATTTTGCAACCTATCTATTTATTTATATCTAACTATTAAAAGAGAAGTATTTTTGATGAGGTGTCACTTTCACCTCAAAAGTAGAGTATTCAATCAATTTTTTTTAAAATTAATTAATCCATAATCTTAGCCTAAATTACAATTTTGATAGTTTAAAAAAAATCTATATCTATATCTAACTATTAAAAGAGAGGCATTTTTGATTGAAGTGTCACTCTCTCCTCAAATTCAATCAATTTTTTAAAACATTCAAGGTTTTTTTTGTAAGTGTCCCTTTTTTATAAGGTCATTTCGCAAAATGTCCATCTTCATAATGGATTTTACAAAATGTCCATTATTGACAATTATACCCCTACATTTATATTTACCAGTTTTTCTTCCCTCATCCCGTCCCCCTTTCTTCTATCTCCAAATCTTAACCAACCATAACACCTCTCTCCGCCGTTTTCGAAGAGGTTTTCAAGGTGAAGAGAACATCCGATGAAGAAATCCGGCCTACTTGTGGCGTCGATCAATTGTTATGGCACTCGCAACCACGATTGTCCTATAGTCCCCGTCAAAGCGAAGCTCGACAGAGATTTCAGCGCTTGACTGGTTTCGAAGCTACTGCAATCTCAAATTTGGGGTGCTTCGTTGTTTAGAAGGTTTAATTTTGGTGTGAATGGTGAATTTTTGCTGTCTAGGGTTTGGATTAGGGGTTTTTGCAGTGAAAATTTGGAACGGGGAGAAGAAAGAGTGAGTTGTGAAGATATTGATGATTGGGAGAAAGGGGATGAAATAATTGAGGTGGTTCATCAGTCTAATGCTGAGAGGTAAATCAGGTCTGCAAAGTAATTGAGGAATTGTTCTCTTTTGATCGGAACATGGAAGCTGTTCTGGATGAATGTGGGATTCATTTGACTTTGATCTGCTTGTTGTGAATTGAAAAGTTGTTGTCAAATATTGGTGGCATTTAATTGCAATGCTGTTGTAATGCTATGTGTTACATTTCCCTACGTCTTGCTTTCATATGTGTTACATGTAATATTGCTTTCATATGTGTTACCTAGTGGATTTGGCCGCTTCTTGAGGCCCCGAGGACGTAGGCATCTTTTGCCGAACCTCGTAAAACTCTGGTGTTGTTCTTGCATGTTTTGTTTGAGTTTCTTGTTCTTATCTCTCGCTTCCGCATAAATCACTTTCGTTATATCGAATCTCGGTTTCAACAAGTGGTATCAGAGCTTGAGTGTTGCGTTTCTGATTTCCTGGCTCATTGTTGAGTTCTAGGGATAGGGAACGGGTGTAGGGCCTCGGGCTGACCTAAAAGGCGACATCGCTGGTGCAGCACCCCCCCTACACGACATACCACACCCTTGTTTGTTTAGATCTAGGCTTGTGTGTGTGCGATTCTGTGCTCTGCTCTTAGGTTCAAGGGTTTCTTGAATCTCTTGCGTGATTTACTGTGTTTTGTTAAGTTTTTTTTTAAGCTCTTAACTATAAACATGGGTGAATCCTATCGTTTAAAACCCTTCAATGGCACTACCGACTTTGCTATGTGGCAGGTAAAAATGAAGGCCATATTAATCAAAGAAAACTGCTATGAAGTGATCACTGGAGAAGATGTCGAAGAAGACAAGAAGAAGGATATAAAACGTCTTGATAAAATAGCACACAGTGAGATTATGTTGAGACTCTCAGATGAGGTGGCTAGGCAAGTCCTTACTTGCACAACTACTGAAAAACTCTGGAAAAGGTTGGAGGAATTATACTTGGTAAAATCACTACCAAGTAGGGTAAATCTCTTCAACAAACTTTTCAATTACAAAATGTCTACTGCTTGCACTCTTGCTGAAAATCTTGACAGATTCTTGGCTATCACCCAAGATCTGGAAAGATGTGGTGACAAGGTTGATGAGACTCAATTGTGTGTGTTATTGCTTAACTCTTTGCCTGCTCAGTTTACTACTTTTGTTGATGTTGTTCAGTATGGTACTAATAAGGTGACTCAAAATGAGCTTATTGATTCTATCATACAGAAAAATGAAAATCTGAAAGTGTTTAAAACTGTAAATGGAAATAAGACTGACCCTAAACCTGAAAACAAAGATGTGGTTCTTATGGTGAAGTCTAAGTACAAAGGCAATAAGAGAAATAAGCAACAGGAAAATAAAGACAATAAAACTGATTTTGTGTCTTCTGATAAATCCAGTGGGGAAAAACCTGATAAATCTCATCTTTTATGTACTTACTGCAATAAAACTGGTCATCTTGAGAAGCATTGTTTTAAGAAGAAAAGGGATATTAAAGCTGGTAAGAAACCTAATGTGTCTGCTATTTGTGAATCCCATCCTTATGTTACTCATGAAGTTCTTGCATTATTAAGTAACACTGATTCTACTACATGGATCTTGGATTCTAGGTGTACCATGCATGCTACCTTTCATAAATCTTGGTTCTTTGAGCTTAAATGTTTTGATGCTGGTACTATTATGCTGGGTGATCACTCTATTCTTAAAATTAAAGGTGTTGGATCTGTTGCTTTAAAGATGTTTGATAATGTGATTAGAATTGTTAAGGATGTTAAATGGGTTCCTGATTTAAGGAGAAACTTGCTCTCTGAAAGTGCTTTTGAAGAATTACACTATGATATGTCCAGTTCCAATGGTGTTAGGATTATTTCTAAAAATGGGAAGCCTGTCATTAAATGCTTTAGAAAGAAAGGTCTTTATGAAGTGTTGGCTACTCCTGTTGTGAATTATTCTGCTTCTGCCTTTACTGCTTATGTGCATACTATGTCTCTGCATGATACTATGTTGTGGCATAATAGACTGGGACACATTGGTAATAAAGGCTTAGAACACCTTCATAAAACTGGCATTATCAACTCCAAACCTTGCACGATTTGTTGTAATGCTATGTGTTATATTTCCCTATGTCTTGCTTTCATATGTGTTACATGTAATATTGTTATGTGCTTGTAATCATGTATGAGTGTATGATGAGTATACATATAACATATATTATATACTTAGGTATACATGGATGCACAAGTTATAATTAGGCTCGACTGAGTCGTATTGAGTCGAGAAATCGACTTGATCCTCTAACGAGTCTAATAAACACTTGTGGAGTGATAATGTATAAACTATAGTATATAATTTATGTATAACATGTATGATATATGTATAGGAGAAGTCTTACCCGGATGTGGGCTTTAGGCCCATTACCAAAGCCCAAAGATCTCTGACGCTGGAGCGAGCTTGGCGGCCTTGGTCCCGTTGATGAAGCGCTGCGTTTTGGCCTTGGCTTCACTTGAGATCTGAAGCCTTAGCTATTTAAGCTCGCTAGCAGCTTCTGGATCTTCAGTTCAGCTCTCTCTCTCCTCCGTCTCTTCTCAAACGCTCTCAAAGGGTTTCTAGGGTTTGCTCCTGGTTCCTCCCCGGCGATTGTGAAGACGAAGGCGTTGGCTGCTCTCGGTGATCTCCTGGTGGTGGTGCGGCTAAGCTCCTGGCTTTGGTTGCCGCTTGTCTCACGTCTGCTGGAGATCTAGGGTTTGGGAGTTTCGAAGCGTTCTTCGAACTCCGGTCATCCCACACAGGGGGATCTTCTTCTCCTTGTATCTCTGAAACTCGTACATGCTAGATCTAGGGTTTATCTTTGCATTGCTTGATTGTAACCCTCTGTTGAACATTACCTAGTGGATTCGGCCGCTTCTTGAGGCCCCGAGGACGTAGGCATCTTTTGTCGAACCTCGTAAAACTCTGGTGTTGTTCTTGCATGTTTTGTTTGAGTTTCTTGTTCTTATCTCTCGCTTCCGCATAAATCACTTTCGTTATATCGAATCTCGGTTTCAAAAAATGCGAATGCCAAATGTTTTCAATTGATTTTATAATTATGTTTCCCTCTATTTCAAAATGCCAAATGTATTTCAATTGATGACACACAATCGTATTTCAATGGTAGAGTTAATATGTGTCACCACCATGTGATCACCCTTATATAATACGGAGTAAAGTTGTAGCACATGTTTCACCAAATGTGTCACCAATGGTGACGCTGATCTCGTAAAAAAATAAAATAAAATAAAAATAAACTTGTAAAAAAAAAGGTGCCACCAAATAAAAAATCTTAGAGTTGTTATATGTCATGACAAATAGTATCATCGGATCAAAAAAATTAGAGTTGTCACCACATCAAAACCTTAGAGTTGTCATCAATAGCATATAAGGGTGGTGACACTGCCATCGTAAAAAAAAGTAACAAAAAAAAGTTGTCGTCAACTTGACCTCGTTTAAAAAATGTAAAAAAAAAGTTGTCACCACTTCTGTCACCAAAGTCGAACCCTAGAACAAGAAAAAAATGTTATTCATACTGTCACCACAATAAAAAAAAAACCAGTAATGTCATCAAATGAAAAACTAGTGTAACCGGGAAAAGAATGGTCAAGTGTTATTAGTGGTGTAACCAAGGAAAAACAGTATCTCCACTGTTGTCACCAAAGGAAAAACCCTAGGAAAAGGGAAAGTGTTATTAGTACGTAGTGTCACCATAATTTTAAAAAAGTAATCACTACTGTAACCAAAAGAAAAAACCCTAGGACAAGGGAAATTATTATCAACAGTGTAACCACAATTAAAAAAATGTAATCACTACTGTCCCAAAAATAAATAAAAAACTTAGGACTAGGGAAATTGTAATTAGTAGTGTCACCACAAAAAAAATGTAATCATTATTGTTACCAAAGAAAAACTCTAGGACAAAACATAATGTTATTAGTAGCGCCACCACCATAAAAAAAATGTAACCACTCTGGCACCAAAAGAAGACAACACTCCGTTAAGAGATGAATGACTAAGTATGTTAATGGTGGTGTCACCAACACAAAAACAGTGTCACCACAAGTGTAACAAGTAGTGTCAACACCAATGTACCAAGTGAAAGAATGGTCAAGTGTTCTTAATTAGGTGTCACCAAAGGTAAAAACAATATAATCAAGACTGTCATCAAAGGAAAACTCTAGAACAAGGGAATCACAAACCCTAGAGGGGCTAATGCTAAGCAAAACAACTGTTGTCACCAACGCAAAAACCTAGGACAAAGGAAAATGTTATTAGTAGTGTCACCACACTAAAAAAAATATAAGCGTTGGTGTCACCACTATAAAAATAGTGACATCGCAAATGTCACCAAAGAATAAACCTAGGACATGGGAAAGTATTATTAGTGGTGTCACCGCAATAAAAAAAAATGTAACCACTGTTTGTAATTTATAGGTATATAGTTAGCAAAAACAAATAAAAAACACATTAAAGAGGACATAATTTTTAATCGTATGAAAGGATGAATAACACACAAAGAAACTTCAATTCAAACCCAAAAAGGGAATTGAGAGATCAATTCAAAATATCAAACAAGAGAACATTTGGATCTCAAACTTCATTGATCGATAGAATAGAGGAAAGCAAGGTGGAAGACGGCGAAGACACCGAAGACTGCGGCAACGATGGAGTTGCAGTCGAGTAGATCAATATGGAAGAGTCGGTGTTGGCCACCGTGTTCATCCTCGAAGGCCGAAAATCTCAGCCTCTTCACCGTCCAATCACCACTGCTTGACCTAATTCCCCGACAAAAGAACCAAACAAAATCAAAATCAAAATCAAATCAACTTCAAAAATGAAAAATTCCAAACAGTTTGACGGAGGAGGATTACGGAATCGAAGAAGTAGGAATGAACAACAAATTAATTGAACGAAGCCACAAATCAAAATGAATACCGATGTAGCAGAGGGTTAGGGAGAAGGATGTACCACGTGAAATCAGATGGAAAGGCAAAGAGGGCGAACTTGGAGAGAAGGAGACGGGGGATCAGACTAGAGAAAATTTGTGTCGAAGGCACAAATTTTCGCTCTAATTTTAGGAGTGTCATAGTTTTTTTAAAAATTGGTAGAGTGTCCATCTAATATTTTTTTAAAAAAAAACTAACCCTAATAACGATGAATTTTGTTCTGCACCTCTCTCTCGCTCGACCTCCTCCTTACATGGCGTTCTAAAGCCGCCCTCCTCAATCCTCGTTAACCTCAATCTTCCGCTTCTCTTGGTTGAGTCCGGGGCCGCCTCAGGTGGATAGGGAGTAGTCGATCGGTTACGAAGAGTGAGGAAGATGCGACCTCGCAAGCGCCGCCAAGGATAAACATGGCTAGACTCGATGCTTTGGATATCCAACGACAGGTTTGGCTTCTCTCAATATCTCTTGTACTTTTGGCTAGATTTAGTGCTTTTCTCCCCGGATCTAAATAGTACATTTCAGATTTGGTTGGGTGGTGATCGGATTTGAATGGGTTGTACATCTTGTCATCGTCTTCGATAACAATCTCCAGGTCCCGCTCCCTCAATCTCCAGGCTCAGGAGGACGAGTAGCTAGAAGGTAAATGTTGTTTCTGGTATGTCAATTTGTGTGTGGCTATCTACTATTGTTGTCATCACACAATTAGATCATGTGCATTTGGCAAAATGGTAGCTGTTGGAGGAGCTGAAGCTGTTGGGCTGCTGCAGCTGTTGGATTATTTGAGTTAAATATACGTTAATAAGCTAGTATAGTGTTTGGTAAACCTAACTGATAGGGTAGTTGTTGATAACTTGTGAATAAAAAACCAAAAGCTCCAAAAAGCTTGGGTGAATAGCTGTTGAAAAACTTAGATTTCAAAAGCTTTCAAAAGCTAATTAAACCCAAATCTTATATTCATTTCATTTAGGACTATAGAATATCAAAACCATAAGCTGCAAAAAGCTACTTTCTTTTGCCAAACACACCCCATATCAGCAACATGTTAGCACACAATTAAAGTGGGTTATAGTGGTGATTTTGGGATATTTTGTAACCTAGATGCTGCTTGATTGAATGTAGGATGAGGAATGGATGAGAAAGGGGGCTATAGATTTAAAGTTAGAGTTTCTTCTGATTTTCTTTCTTAATAATTTTTCTATTGTTTCTGTAGTTTCAGTAGTTCCTTCTAATTTTCTATTCTTTCTTAATAACTCTTCTATTGTTTTTGCAGTTTTCAATTGGGCAATGTAAACAAATGCAATTGGCACTTCAATATATTGGACAATGTTAGCAAATCAAATTCACATATATAAAGCCAAATATGTGAGAGGTATGGGGTTAGGTTGATTTTCCTATTTATGAGAGGTATGGGGTAGGTTGAATTGTACTTGTTGATGAGCTCATCTTCTTCTTTAATGGTTAATTTATATGAATGTTTGCTGTCTACACTCTATGGGCCTATGTGGTGATGATTGAATGTACCAAATTTGTGACACACAAGCTCAAGGAAAAAAGAGTAATATGTACTCCCTATCACTGAAAATTTAAGATGAACTCTCATTAACCGTAGCTATGGGTTTATCACCCAAGAGTATGTATGTATGAACTCTATGTTACATTTTATGGGGGTAGTTTGATTTTTATATAATGAGCCAATATTAAACTAGATTGATGCACACATCACATTCATACTTTAGGTAAGGATGCAACTAATGATTTTTTTATCTCATTCCTTTATTTGTTTATGAATTAAAAATCCTAGTGTTAGCACATAGCAGCTTCCTCTGTTTTTTGTTGGAGTGAGTATTTCTTTTAAATTGGTGTTTGGGTATGTTCGAATGTGTTGTTGGTTGCGTAAGCTTTTGTTGATATCAATTTTGAGAATGATCTTATTTGTAAACTTTATCTTTTATTGAATGCTGACATCTTATGGAAACTTTAGAAGTTCATTAAATGTTGACATTTAGCCGTTGATGGGCAAACACTTTATCTTTTACCATTTCTTTTATTAGAGGATTGTAGAAGTTTGAGCTTATCATCTCATGTAATATGATATCAATTTTGAGAATGATCTTATTTGTAAACTTTATCTTTTATTAAATGATGACATTTTCTGGAAACTTTAGAAATTCATTAAATGTTGACATCTAGCTGATGATAGGCAAAAGTTTTATCGTTTACAGTATCTTTTATTAGAGGATTGTAGAAGTTTGAGATTCTCATCTCATGTAATATGATATCAATTTTGAGAATGATCTTATTTGTAAAATATATATTTTCCCTCTTAATTGTGAGTGCGTACATGTGAACAATATATGATTAGATGTGCTGGAATGTGCTTGCGAAAATTCAATAAGCTTAGATGTGTTTGAATGTAATTGCTGGATGTGTGTGGTTAGATGTGCTTGTGAAAATTTAGTAAGCTTTGAAGTGCTTGAATTTAATTCCTAGATGTGTGTCGTTACATTGAAATTGAATATTGAGGGACAAGTGCAATGTGTGTAGTTATATGATTAGTTTATGCTTGCTCTTGTACACAAATTGATAGACTTTTTTACTACAGATTGTGCTAGTTTTTATATGATTAGTTCATTCTTTTATATGGTTTGTCCCATTAGTTTGCTTCAAATTAAGAGGTACAAACAATTTTGCTGACATCTGGTGTCAGCAGTAACAATTTGCACAACAGATTGTTATTTGTGAATATCATAAAGTTATATTTGCATAACATTAACTTATATTTGCACAACATAAACTTCTTATTTTTCAACTTTTTTTTAATTTAGATTGCTAGAGGAATATGATTTTTCACATTATTTGCTTAAAATTAAGAGGCAATAACAATCTTGCTGACATCCGGTGTCAACAGTTTCAATTTTCATAACAGATTGTTATATGTGCATATCATAAAGTTATATTTGCATAACAAATTGTTATATTTGCACAACATAAACTTCTTATTTTTCACTTTTTTTTAACTACCTTCCTCTTTTTTCTTTTTTGTTTTTTTGGTTATGTGAGAACATAGCAATGATTTGTGATCTGTTTTACTAGTTATGCTATATTTATCCCATTCTCTCTATGAAGTATGAATTCCCTTACTAGTTATCCGATGTTTTATATTGATTTGACATTTATTGTTCACAACTTCACATGTTATTGCTCATGCTAAAAACTACTGATATACTGTAGAATTTGTTAACTATGTTGATTTTAAAATAGATAAACAGAAAGAAAAGATACGTGTGTTGACATGATCTCTTTTTTGTGAAATTCAAGTTGATTTATAGGTTTTTTTTTATATTTCTAATTTTGTGCTGACATGGTCTCTTTTTGTGCAATTCAAGTTGATTTATAAGTTCTTTTTTATTTCTAATTGTGTGCTAACATGACCTCTTTTTATGCAATTCAAGTTGATGTATAGGTTCTTTTTTTTTGTTAAAATGTAGAGGTTCTTTTTTATTTCTAATTGTGCTGACATAGTCTCTTGTGCAAATATAACATGCTGAATTCGAATGTGTAATTAACTTGATTTGACATTTGTATAAAATTCATTTAATACTTTAATCTTTGTTGGAGAATTAAGCAAGAATGGAGGATACTTTCTTTAATTTTCCTTGTTGTTTTTCGTAATATTCCTAATTGATGAGTCATAGACTTGCATAACTCTTTACTAGACTTATTGCTGAAGGAATATGATTTTTCACATTATTTGCTTACAATTAAGAGGGAATAACAATCTTGCTGACATTCGGTATCAGCAGTTTTAATTTGCATAACGGATTGTTATATGTGCACATCATAAAGTTATATTTGCATAACAAATTGTTATATTTGCACAACATAAACTTTTTGTTTTTCACTTTTTTTTAATTAACTTCCTCTTTTTTTTTTTTTTTTGGTTCTGTGAGAACATAGCAGGGATTTGTGATCTGTTTTGCTAGTTATGCTATATTTATCCCATTATCCCTATGAAGTATGAATTCCCTTGCTAGTTATGTTATGTTTTATATTGATTTGGCATTTATTGTTCACATGTTATTGCTAATGCTAGAAGCTACTGATATATTGTATAATTTGTGTAACTATGCTAATTTGAAGATAGATATATAGAAAGAAAAGATATGTGTATGAGGTTTGGTTATTTCTTCAAATTTCTTTGCGAATTAGAGCTTGTTCAGCTTCATGTCTTTTCTGTAGAGCGATGTTTTTTCTTTTTACATCAGTTTGTTGTAGGGTTATATTGCTTATCTGAATGTTATGTTATAATATAATTAAAAGCCTTTTAGCTCAATGGTAGAACGATGTGCATATGCGCAAATACGTGGGTTCGAATCCCGCATAGGCTAAAGTTTATAATAATTCTAGTAATTAACAAAATTTTCTAATAAAGGTTCAATCATAAGATATTTTAATGCAATTTTAAAATATAAATGCATTACAAAATTGTTAATAATAAGATCTATTAGCGTCGGCAGCATGATGCCGACATCTCTGTTGTTAGCGTCAGCATCTCCGATGTTGACGTCAGCAACATCAACGTCAGTGTCAACATCTCCGATGTAAGCGTCAGCAGCATCAACATCTTGAATTTCGGCTTCAACAACGTTAGCGTCAGTGCTAACACGAGAAAAAGAAGCGTTAGCACGAAAAAAAGCATACCTAACGTCGGCGTCAGTAGCGTTGGCAGCATCGATGTCGGCTTCATCCGACATCTCCGATGTCAGAGTCAGCATCTCCGATGTTGACATCGGCAACGTCAACGTCAGTGTCAGCATCTCCGATGTCGGTATCAGCAATGTCAACGTCAGTGCTTCTGACACGGAAAAAAGCATCTTTGACGTCGGCGTCAGCCCACATCAGCGTCATCATCTCTGATGTCGGCGTCAGCCAACATGAGTGTCAGCATCTCCGATGTCGGCGTCAACGCTGACACGAAAAATGTTAGTGGTGTTTGCAATGTTAGTGGTGATAGTGTGTGCAGTGTCAAGAATGTCGGTGTCAGCAACATCGACGTTGACATTAATCCAATTTTAAAAGCCTCTTAGGTCAATCAATGGTAGAGCGATATGCTTATGTGTAAATAAGACATATTAATGCAATTTTAAAATAAAAATGCATGTGCATATTCTTTCCATAAGGTTGTTTAAGCTTGCATAACATAATATTATATCTGCATAACATTGGGTTATATTTGCATAAAAGAAAGTGCTGACATGTAATTTTTTTTTTTAAAAAAAAATGGACATGCGAGAGGGGGGGCCTGGGGGGCACTGAGGATGGGGGGCAGGGGCAAAACGGGGTTTCCAAAAAATATTCGGACATTTAACAAAATGGTAGTTTAGGTGGACAATTAGCAAAAGTGATATACAAAAGTGGACATTTAGCCAAATAACTTCAAAATTCAATTAATCCATGATCTTAGCCTAAATTAAAATTTTAGTAGTTTTAAAAAAAATATCTAACTATTAAAAGAGAGGCATTTCTGATGAGGTGTCACTCTGTCCTCAAAAGGAGGGTATTCAATCAATTTTTAATAAAATTCAATCAATCCATGATTTTAGCCTAAATTACAATTTTAGTAGTTTTTTTTAACAAAATGGGATTAATTCAAAACATAAAATTAATGATAAGGAAGCATAAAATTAAAATTAGTAATCTATATATATACTAATTTAATTCCTTTTTCAACCAATGGGCTTAATTTAAAACATTTAACTATCTAAAATTTTACTATTATTTTATAACATTAATTTAATATATTACAAAGATTTTATTTATAAAATATTTTTCCATAGCGCTGAGATCATACTAGTACTGATCTTTAAATGATGTAGAATATCAACAAAGAAAAAATGGAAAAACCCAAGACGATAGATGCTAAAAGAAAGTGCTTGGAGTATTTCAAAGTGGTGCATCTTATACCAACACTTGAGGCTATGGCTGTTTAGCTTGTTTCGATCAACTGTCTTGATTGAGACCTCTTCCTTCATTCCTTCTTAAATACTCAAAGATGCATGAGATCGATCGTAGATAGGTCATGGGTGTTGGATTGGATCGAGTTGTATATGTCGGGTAGTGGTCATAGTCAAGTTTGCAAGGACCTCTTTATAAGCTAGGTTTGTCAATCGTACTAATTAACTAAGTTACACAGAATCAGCCAAAGCAAGATAAATTATTTTATGCGGAAACCTTAAATTACACGGTGCAGGATAAAAAAAACAACTAGATCCCTTTGCATGTATAAGATTTTCAATAAGTACTTATTTTATTGATCGGAAAACCTTGTATAACATCATAGTACAACCCATAATGCTAGTTGTGGATCATTAACCACTAAACCGCAAGCACACCTTTTACACGAACTCTGCAACTAACAAAACACAATGAAGAACACAAGTAACTCGCGCAAATCTACACTCATGGAAGTTATGCACTACAATGATCACGAGCTTCGAGGCGATGCAATGTCAACCTTCTTCCTGATGCATCATCTTCTTCTTCTCTAAGTCTTCCCCACCCGTTGTAATCTCAATCACTTCCCTTATAACCTCGCATGCAACCAACTCAGCTTCCACCATACTATCATTATGTAAGGTTCGTTAAGATAATCGACATTGTCTCAAACTAGGGTCTTCAAGACCTTCTCTTCAACTGCTAAAACTGCAAGGATATAGGGCACAAAAAATAGATCATATGAATTTGTTACAAGCGCCAAAACATAGAGGTCATGGACAACCCTCAAAACTTCCAACAATTTCTCCCTTTTTGTTGTTTGACAACTGGAAATCATATCCACTATGTCAACAACACCAACCAACCACAATTCTCCCTTATAACATGTTCCCTTTCACGTCGATACCATCATTATAGTCGGAAGAAGGGTGGGGGTAGGTGGGAGCAAGCGGGAGCATTCGCCTCCCCCCCCCCCTCACCCCCAATCCGACGAATCACTTATATTTGTTCTACTCATTGATAGGGTCGTTTTGATATATTATAAGCTTCAATCAAATAGCCGAGCAAAAACTTATGAACGTTTGAAAGTTAAACATGGATTATTTATTTCAAATGTCTTTTAATAAATCATGATGGTTTTATATTTTACTTAATTTGATAGTTTGGTAATATAATTCAACCAAATAGCTTCGAAACAAG
Source organism: Persicaria tinctoria (assembly GCA_037127255.1). Lineage (NCBI taxonomy): Eukaryota > Viridiplantae > Streptophyta > Magnoliopsida > Caryophyllales > Polygonaceae > Persicaria > Persicaria tinctoria. The sequence continues at coordinate 29,030,025 of JBANSL010000013.1, read as the reverse complement.
AGGTTATATTACTAAATTCGATAATTATATAAGAAATTAGACAAGTTTAAAGTTTGTGTATCTTGTTACATGTTATTGCATACTAAGAGAAAAACAAGTTGCATGTTGATTTTGCAGGTTTCAAACAATATATTTTTAGACGAAAAGAATGAAAAGATTGAAATGACATCGTTTTATTCGTTTAAAGAGAAAAATATATATTTAACAACTAATGACACAATTTTAAACTAAAACACTAACGTTTTGAAAAAAAAGTGTGTGTTTGAACTATAAAGACGTTGTCTTGAACTAAAATATCATCATTTGATCTAAAAATATTATAGTTTTGATTCGCTAAACTATATAGAAAAATCTATCGAAGAGTAAATCAACAATTTGTATAAAACATCGCACACCCCCCTCTATAAATTTCTGGCTCCGTCACTGGTGGAAAAGCCTTCTCAACTATCATTTCTTCTTCCTAGGGTTTCTATGACATCATCAAAAAGATCAATAGTACAAGATGTTCAAGGTAGTGACTCAATATACAAAGAAGGCCTAATATCATGCAAACATATAATCGATAACATGCACTCCTAAAGCCTATAGTATAAGAAAGATGCCGACATCAAAGAGCAAAAAGTATTAGAACAATGGAACATACCAAACGATGGATAAAATTGTCGGGAGTGTGTTTGGGAGTAGGGCTGGGCTTCCGGTCTGGATTGGATCGGACCGGACCGGATATTCCGGTCCCGGTCCGATCCGGTGGATCAGAATTCTCGGAAACTTGGACCGCGGATCGGACCGGGACCGAGAAATATGGTCCCGGGTTTTCCGGTCCGCGGCCCGGAAAGAACGTTTTGACCGGTTATTCCTGTAACCCCTCTTTGTTTTAAAAAAATAAAATTTAAAGACACAATAGCCTTAAATTTTTGTTACAGTAGTTGTATTTTACATCAATACAAGCATTACAACTTGCTATCCTCTTGGCCATTAACATACTAAGGGAGCTCAGATTCAATAAGAACACAAACAAATGTTCTTTAATGTCTAAAACCCTATATCTGAAATCGAAATTAATTTCTAAAAATAATCAAAAATAAACTTAAAACAGAGCTACTAACCAGATTTAAAAGGGAAAAGAGAGGGAAGAAGAAGAAGAAGTGAAGAACGCATGCTTCGGGACAGAGAGTCGAGAGGGAACAATGGAGAGGCTTCGGGACAGAGAGACGAGAGGGAAGAAGAACGGAGGGAGGAGGGCCGATTGAGAGCGGAGCGGCTTCAGGACGGAGGGACTGAGGGAGGAGAGAGCCAAGAGCGCTGGTGGACAGAGCCGAGAGGGGTGGTCAAGGCCTGAAGGCGTGTGGCTTCTGGTGAGGGAGGTTTAAGTGAGGGCCGATGGGAGAGTAGGTGGTGTTGGGGTGGTGAACAGAGAGACTGAGCCTGGCGGGCGGCGGCTAACGAGTGCAGGGAAGAACCCAGAAAGAAAGAGATGAATGGAATGAAAGTGTGTGAAACGCGTTTAGGGTTGGGCTCTTCAGTGTTTTATATATATAAAAAAAAATTATATGGGTTCCGGTCCAATTTCGGTCCAGACCCGAAATTCCGATTTGATCTCGGGTTTGGACCGGAACCCGGAAATTAAAAAATCTTGGACCGTGGACCAGACCGTAATATTTCGGTCCGATCCAAAGACCGTAAATTCCGATCTGATTCCGATCCGATTACGGTCCGATCCAAATTTTGCCCATCCCTATTTGGGAGGTAGTTCAGTCAATCAGGGTGCTCATGTCCATTCACATGTGCTAATGGTTTGCAGAGTTTGCTTTCTTTCCACTCATCGATACAACTATTGATTTTAACCCCCTTCAGTCACAACATAAAAAGGTTATTTGTTCAACGCCTTAGTTAATACATGTGTCCCACCAAGCAACCAACATAAGTTTCAAGTATTTGAGAATTGCATGAAAACACAACATAAAAACATGAGGATCCTTGGGATATGATGAATCTTGATGAGTTAATATAAATATCAACCGATTCTAGCTAGCCAGTTATCAAGATCCCTAGATCAAGTACTCCTAATTAAAAGAAATCATCCATAAGTTTAATCTAACCTTCATAAAAGGTTATTTGTTCAACGCCTTAGTGAATATATACCAGCCATTTGAGCCTCTATGCAGAAAAAATACATCCTAACTTTCAGATTGGATAAATTTCCCCTTGGGGTTTGCCTTTCATTAAATAGAATATATATAGGTTACACGGATGAATAATTACAACGAGGCCCTTATGCCCATTAGCCTATACAATACTACTGTTATCATACCCCCTCAGTCGAAACACGAGGGGACCGAAGAGTGAGACTGGATCTGAAGTCCAAGAACAGTTGACGTGACAAACCCTTTGTGAAGATATCGACATACTGGTAGGCCGAAGGCACATGGAGGACACGGACGTGACCCAAGGCAACCTTCTCACGGACAAAGTGAATGTCAATCTCTACATGTTTGGTCCGTTGATGATGGATCAGATTGTGAGCAAGTATGTGGCGCTGACGTTGTCCGTGTAAACTATGGAGGCACGAGACAAAGGACAATGGAGCTCAAGAAGAAGGTTCCGCAGCCAGGCACATTCGGCAACGACGTTGGCCACTCCGCGGTATTCAGCCTCTGCGCTGGAGCGGGACACAACCGGCTGCCGCTTGGAAGACCAGGAAATCAGAGAGTCATTCATGAAGACACAGTACCCGGAAGTGGAGCGACGGGTGTTAGGACAACCCGCCCAATCAGCGTCGGTGTAGGTGACCAAGGAGACCGGTGACGCCGTTGGCGAGATGGTGATGCCGAGAGCTGAGGTGCCATGGACATACCGTATGATGCGCTTCAGAGCAGCAAAATGCGACCCTATGGGATCATGCATAAAGAGACATACTATTGTGAGCCTAATTTTCCATGTTTAACAATAACTTTTATATCGATTTCTGCATACATTGCATACATTTGGGTTAGATAGTACAGAATCTATGTAGTTTATGTTTATTTGCCAAATTATGGAATCTACACCAGTTTCTGTTTAAATTCGCAAAATTCGAGACATTTTACAGCAACTCTAAGGAAGGTCCGAAAAGCTCGGAAAACCACTATAGAAGTCCAAGATCAAATAAGCAGTGGAACCAGTCGAATCAAGCTGAGAGCCCAGGCTACTCGATCTCGAGTAGGCCTTACTCGATCTAAACGAGCATGTCTAAGCACATGCCTTGTCGACTAGGAGCCAGACCAACCCAGCTCCGGAGCCCTACTCGATCTCGACAAGCCCTAGTCGAGATCGACGACACCTCAGCGCCACACCTGGAATCGACGAGGAGAGAAGGAAAGCCGAGGATGAGGACGACCAGGCAGCACTCGCTGCCAGCGACTCGACTCGCTGCAACGAACCGCTCGCTGCCGCGGAAATCTTTGCTGCTAGCGGGACGCACCAAGACGAGGGAGCTCGCCAACTCGCTCCAGCGGAAGGGGGTTCTCGCACCTGCGGACGGACGGACTCGCTGCAGGGGAAGAAGCGGCTCGCTGCAGCGGAAGAAGCCACGTCGAGGACCTGCTAGCCGAGACGACAAGCCAGTCCAGTCGACGACGAATCCTAGTCGATGTCGATGAGCCCTTGTCGATGTCGAGTAGACCAGTATCTGGAAACGCGTCGGCGTGAGCAGTCCGAGTAGAATTGGGATTCCTTGGGCGCGAAGGAAATCGAGAAGGCCGAGATTCTATCCAGATCTATCATCATGAAGACATATTACCTAGTTTAGATTTATCTTTTCCTTTTAGATTTATTTTCTTTATTGCTTTTATTTATCCTTAAGCATTTTAGATATAGTTTTAGATATAGATATATATATTCTATCCTTAAGTAGCAAGGAATAGAAGGCTATAAATAAAGCCCATGGGGCTCAGTTTTATGAATTCAATTTCAGGTAGAGAAGTAGTTCCACAGAGACGGTTTAGGGAGTTCAGAGGTTTTAAGGTTTTGGCAGTTTACGAAAGTTGATTGCCGGGATTGTAAAGGCTTTGAATTTAGTTAATGCAAGTTATTTCCTTTCAATCAATGTCTGAGTTTGCGATGAGGCGTGAGTAGTCCACCCACTTCTAGGGTTGGGGCGAGCCCAACGATAGCCATGCGTGCTTGAGGTAAAGATCCGACCTTTATCATGCTTTGAGCATTTTCCTACTTGTTTATGTGTTTATTACCCGTCTAATGGAGATCCATTTTAACAACTTGGATTATAAACATAAAATCGGTAGAGACAATTAGGGTTTCTTGAAAGAGTTGTCTAATTGTTGGAAAAGGCGAAAGCTTGTCCTTGATGCTATTCACATGATTATCTGTTTTATCTCTGCCTTATGCATGCTTGGTTATCGTTGTTGCAAACCCCAATCTTGGAAGCCCTTTTATATTAAGTTTAGTTCGAAATCCCAAAGCAATTGTTTTTACTTTCTTTTACTTTCGTTTTATTCTCTGTCTCCTCGATATCGAATAGCACTCGTCGATATCGAGTACTGATTCTCGATCTAGCATCGTTGTAGTTTCTATGTGCAGGTACTCGACGAGACGAAGCGAAGTCGACCAAGACTGTACTCGATATCGAGTAGGCCTTGTCGACATCGACGAGCCCCTGTAACTGCTGCTGCGCTGTGTTTGAATGTGCCTGACCCCTGTCGACTAACCCTTAGTCGAGGTCGAGTACCACTGTTGTCGACTTCTGACCGTGAGATTCCATCGCTGCCTAGGACCCGCTGACACGCTTCCTCATGGATCGATCCTGACTTCCCGCTGCTGCATCAGGAGGAGGTCTTGTAATTATTTGCAAGGGACGGAATCTGGTTTGCTGTGATTTATTTCTATTTTATTGTTGCTAGTCTCGATTTCCTCCTATCAACAAATTGGCGCCGTTGCCGGGGAAGCAATCATTCGTGCCTTAGGTAGTTAAGTCTCACGTTTCTTTTGAGTTACTTCGCAGGTGTATGCGTCGTTCTAGTCTACCACCCGAGTTTGACGCCTTAGACGAACCGGAGCGCTACCTACACATCCACTCTAAACTCAAAAGGATCGTGGCGGCCGCTGAAACACAAGAGCAACTGGTCGAAAGGCTTACAAGGGAACTAGCCGATAAAGATGCTGCTATCGCCACTGAGAAAGCAGCAAGGGAGCTAGCAGTAGCCGAGCTTGCCCAATATCCAAATACTGCAGAGGATTATATGCATCCAGCTCTCGTCGTGCCTGAATCGGCGATTCTAATCCCTGATAACTCTTTTGAAATTCGCACTCAATTTTTGATAGAGCTTAAAAATAATGCTTTTTATGGCAAATTTAATGAGTGCCCTCTTGAACATATTACTAACTTTCATGATATGTGTCGTACTCTTGCAGAAGGTACAACTCTGGAATGTGTCAAGATGAAATCTTTTCGTTGGTCGCTCCCTGGACCTGCACTGAAGTGGCTTGAAGGGCTGAAGCTGAGATCTCTCACCACCTGGGCCCAAGTAGAGCAAGAGTTCCTGAACAAATACTTCCCACCCGCCAAAACAGCACTTCTCTGTCAGAAAATCACCGCCTTCAAACAGAAGCAAGGGGAACCGCTGGCAAAGGCATGTGAACGCTACAAAGAACTGCTGCGATCTTGCCCTACTCATGGACAGCCACCCTACGTCATTCAGGAGATCTTCTTCAACTCTCTTGATCAAATCACTAAGGATAGGATCAACCATTATACTCGCTATGAGTATCTGACGATGCCACCAAGCGACGCATGGGGTGTGCTAGAAAAGCTCACTAACTACGACAACAAATATGGGGCTCCTACAAACTATGAGGAGAACTCCTACGCCAGGCCAGCACCATCAATGCCACTCTATGAGCCAGCAAAGGAGATTGACCCAGATGTCAGGGAGCAGTTCTACAGAGACCAGAATCGCAAGCTCCTCAAGCAAGTCAAATATCTATCTGTCAACCAGCCTTGCATCGAATGCGGATCACAGCGCCACACCACTACTGAGTGCCCACACACTGAGCAAGTTAGGATGGCAGAAACCCATGAAGAGGCAGCCTACGTTGGGGGTCCAAATCGACACATGGGAGATCAAAGGTTCTATCAACCACAGTGGAACCAAGGTCCTCCTAGGAATCCCCGACCCTACAAAGCTCCAGGACATCCAGAAAGGGATCAAAAGAAGGATGATCTGCAGCTGATCCTTGAGGAGATGCGTCGGAATCAGGGCACCATCAACAACCAATTCCAGAACATCACTACAAAATTTGGAGAATTAGACATCTGGAAAAGGGGAATAGAGACGCAGATGGGTCAGATCGCTGCACAGATCCCACGACCATCCGGACAACTCCCTGGGAAAACAGAACCAAATCCTAAGGGGAAGACCGGACACGTCGCAACTATCAAACTAAGGAGTGGACATCAATTACACGAGCTAGAGGTCGGAAAACAGCAAAGCAAGGCAGAGCAGCAACTCGACATGGAGCACAGCCAACTCGATCTCGAGGAAGGTGTACTCGATATCGACGAGCCTCTACTCGACAAAGACCAGAAGCTGAGCTCGGACTCCGCTGCGTAGACCAGCAACTCCAGGTCGACCACTATACTCGATGTCGACGAGCCCGTTGTCGAGATCGACGAGCAGCGTCTGGCCGACGTCGACGACTCTGCAGCACCTCCGACGGCTGATCAGGCTCTAAAACTGAAAAAGCCACTGTCTTTCCCTTCAAAGGCACAGAAAGATCCCACTGCAGGTAGGTTTACCAGATTTGTTAATATGCTGCAAGAACTGAATGTTTCTATTCCTTTTATAGAAGCCCTGCAAGAGATGCCTGGATATGTCAAATTTCTCAAGGAAATCCTAAGCAAGAAGCGATCCATCTCAGAGATCGCAGGCGAATGCAAAGTACTCCACTTCCCTGAAAAGAGACCGGACCCTGGTAAGTTTTCTGTTGCTGTGGGTTTTGGACAATATAAATATGATTCTCTATGCGATTTAGGAGCAAGTGTGAGCATCATGCCTCTATCAATCTGGCTGAAAGTAAAGATAGGATGCATAGAACCTCTGGATGCCAAGCTATACATGGCAAATAATACAGTAGTCATCCCTACAGGTATAGTTGAGAACGTCCCTGTCCAGGTTGGTAAATTCTTTGTTCCAGCTGATTTCCTTATCATTGACTGTGCTGAAGACCCTACTAGCCCAATTATTCTTGGTAGACCATTCTTAGCTACTGCAGATGCCAAAATAAGTGTCAAGAATAGATCGCTCACCTTCACCATAGGCGATGAGGTTTTGGATTTCTCTTTTGGCCCTGCAAAAGAGGAAATTGCATGGCTGGAGGTGAAAAGCATCAGCAACCATGGGACCAAGCAAACAACGGAGGAAGGTGCTGACGCTGTACCCGAGGTCGACAAGCGCTACTCGACATCGACAAGAGACCTACTCGATCTCGACAAACCTTTGTCTACCTCGACAACCACTGCAAAGCCAGAAATTTGCCAGGAGCCTAAGTATGGGATCCCTGTACTCGAAGTCGACAAGCCTTCATCGATGTCGACTAGCCCCAAGCCCAAAGATTCCTGTTTTGGGTCCGAAAAGGCAAGTTCAGGTATGAATCCTACTCCCCCTCAGTCCATAAAGAAAATTTTAAATGATTTAAGGGGAGATAAGATGTCGTGGCAAGAGAATCTGCGAAAACTGAGAGCTGGAAGGAAAAATGAGAAGGCAAAGGGAGATGATGCAAGCAACAACCTATCAGCTAAGCTTGCATACTACCAACAGGACCTAGATGATCCAGGAGAAGGGCCAAGCATGAGCGGGCCCCACAATAAGGGTCCTTGAGCGCAAAATGAGAAGTCGGCCTAGCGACTCTAAAATCTAGAGCATCTATATAAACTTTATGAATTTTTAGGACTTTTGAACTTTTTTTGTTTTTGGTTTTTGTTTTAGGGTTTTATGTCTTTTAGAATGTTTTATGTGGATAGTCTTGTTTTTGTGGACAATCTAACACTTTTAGGTCGGCGAAGCATAAAAGGATCGCGAAAAGTGGAATAAGAAGTCCTTGAAAAACAGTCAAAATCGACGAAGGCCAAGTCGACGGCGACAAGGAGGAGCAGCCCAGACACAACTCGACCTCGAGTAGACGTACTCGACATGGACCAGCCAGACGCTCCTCGACTTCAGATTCCACCAGACGCTGAGAGCCTACTCGATATCGGGTACTGTACTCGATATCGACAAGAACATCTACTCGACATACACTAATCAGCCTTCCTCGATGTTTTATCCTGTGAGTTCCTTCCTTTACTCTTATTTCTATTTGATTTTATACAGTGGGGACACTGTAAATTTTAAGTATGGGGTGGGGGAAGGGCTTACTTTATGCATATTTAGTTTATTTGACATTATATGTGCATTATTTCATTAAATTGCTACATGGCTATTTTGGAATGCATTATTGATTTATGTGCTTATATGTATGTTTTCCAAAAAAGTTTAAAGAAAAAAATGACCCCCATTGAAAATTTTGAATAATGTCATGGAAGCTTATATTGAACTCGACGATGCAAAATTGGATTCATTAGAGATATAGCATGAAATTGCCTAGTAAAGAGAAGTCACAATGAAGTTCATTATTTTCTTGAAAACCATAGAAGGAGGTAAAATTTGAAGTTGTTTTTGACATGTTGCATGATAAGATAATGGAGGACTTTATATTTCCATATAATGCTCATTGTTTGAAATCCTAGCCTTACCTATGCTTACGCATCACAAAAGCCATATTATGCCTTATTTCAATTATTGCTCCACATGACCTAAATATTTGCCATTCTTTACCTTATCCGGGGATTATGTTGAGAATGATGTTACATTATGGAGATTATCATATGGTGTTTGTGTTGTTATTATCATTATTGGAGTTTGGAAGGAAATTGTTTGAAATATATGGAAAATTTAATGAGTGAAAGAAAATCCAATCACCTCAGGAGATAAAGGTAGATTGACCCTGCTCTCTGAGATAATAGTTTGGAGAGATGGGACACATTGTGAGGAGTCCAAAGCACTAAGTATCCGGGGCCATTCATGCCACCCATGTTTGCGACTCGCGAGAAGGCAGTGCTGAGGTCAGAGAGGTAAAAGCATTATTGTTGATAAAAGCATTATGAAAGGTGATGAAACTTATAAAAAGGAATGTGGAAATTCAATTTGGAAATACTCCATTTCCCCGGATCATTAGCACCACATTACCAGAAAATTGCCCACCTTTAGCCTCTTACCAATCTACTCCTTATTTGAGCTTAATTGAAGTCCTCTTGATTATCAATGCTTTGTCACTTATGAATGTTTTTGCATAACCCTCCTTTTGTGAGTAGATGTTGCTCTTTCAATTGCACATGCATGGATTTGTGACACTAGTACCTTTTCGAGGATGGTAATTGACTGCTGGGTTATATGACAATGAATCTGATATGTTGAGAGTTGTGATTTCTTCCCCTGAATGACAATTAAAAGTATTGCTTGAGGACAAGCAAGCTTAAGTATGAGGTGTTTGTTGTGAGCCTAATTTGCCATGTTTAACAGTAACTTTTATATCGATTTCTGCATACATTGCATACATTTGGGTTAGATAGTACAGAATCTATGTAGTTTATGTTTATTTTCCAAATTATGGAATCTACACCAGTTTCTGTTTAAATTCGCAGAATTCGAGACATTTTACAGCAACTCTAAGGAAGGTCAGAAAAGCTCGGAAAACCACTATAGAAGTCCAAGGTCAAATAAGCAGTGGAACCAGTCGAATCAAGCTGAGAGCCCAGGCTACTCGATCTCGAGTAGGCCTTACTCGATCTAAACGAGCATGTCCAAGCACATGCCTTGTCGACTAGGAGCCAGACCAACCCAGCTCCGGAGCCCTACTCGATCTCGACAAGCCCTAGTCGAGATCGACGACGCCTTAGCGCCACACCCGGAATCGACGAGGAGAGGAGGAAAGCCGAAGACGAGGACGACTAGGCAGCACTCGCTGCCAGCGACTCGACTCGCTACAGCGGACCGCTCGCTGCCGCGGAAATCTTTGCTGCCAGCGGGATGCACCAAGACGAGGGAGCTCGCCAACTCGCTCCAGCGGAAGGGGGTTCTCGCACCTGCGGACGGACGGACTCGCTGCAACGGAAGAAGCGGCTCGCTGCAGCGGAAGAAGCCACGTCGAGGACCTGCTAGCCGAGACGACAAGCCAGTCCAGTCGACGACGAATCCTAGTCGATCTCGATGAGCCCTTATCGATGTCGAGTAGACCAGTATCTGGAAACGCATCGACGTGAGCAGTCCGAGTAGAGTTGGGATTCCTTGGGCGCGAAGGAAATCGAGAAGACCGAGATTCTATCCAGATCTATCATCATGAAGACATATTACCTAGTTTAGATTTATTTTTTCCTTTTAGATTTATTTTCTTTATTGCTTTTATTTATCCTTAAGCATTTTAGATATAGTTTTAGATATAGATATAGATATTCTATCCTTAAGTAGCAAGGAATAGAAGGCTATAAATAAAGCCCATGGGGCTCAGTTTTATGAATTCAATTTCAGGTAGAGAAGTAGTTCCACAGAGACGGTTTAGGGAGTTCAGAGGTTTTAAGGTTTTGGCAGTTTACGAAAGTTGATTGCCGGGATTGTAAGGCTTTGAATTTAGTTAATGCAAGTTATTTCCTTTCAATCAATGTCTGAGTTTGCGATGAGGCGTGAGTAGTCCACCCACTTCTAGGGTTGGGGCGAGCCCAACGATAGCCATGCGTGCTTGAGGTAAAGATCCGACCTTTATCATGCTTTGAGCATTTTCCTACTTGTTTATGTGTTTATTACCCGTCTAATGGAGATCCATGTTAACAACTTGGATTATAAACATAAAATCAGTAGAGACAATTAGGGTTTCTTGAAAGAGTTGTCTAATTGTTGGAAAAGGCGAAAGCTTGTCCTTGATGCTATTCACATGATTATCTGTTTTATCTCTGCCTTATGCATGCTTGGTTATCGTTGTTGCAAACCCCAATCTTGGAAGCCCTTTTATATTAAGTTTAGTTCGAAATCCCAAAGCAATTGTTTTTACTTTCTTTTACTTTCGTTTTATTCTCTGTCTCCTAGATATCGAATAGCACTCGTCGATATCGAGTACTGATTCTCGATCTAGCATCGTTGTAGTTTCTGTGTGCAGGTACTCGACGAGACGAAGCGAAGTCGACCAAGACTGTACTCGATATCGAGTAGGCCTTGTCGACATCGACGAGCCCCTGTAACTGCTGCTGCGCTGTGTTCGAATGTGCCTGACCCCTGTCGACTAACCCTTAGTCGAGGTCGAGTACCACTGTTGTCGACTTCTGACCGTGAGATTCCATCGCTGCCTAGGACCCGCTGACACGCTTCCTCGTGGATCGATCCTGACTTCCCGCTGCTGCATCAGGAGGAGGTCTTGTAATTATTTGCAAGGGACAGAATCTGGTTTGCTGTGATTTATTTCTATTTTATTATTGCAAGTCTCGATTTCCTCCTATCAACACATACCTGCTGCACGGCGTAACTGATGTACGGGCGGGTGAAAGTCAAGTACTGCAGAGCACCCGCCAGGCTTCTGTAGAGAGTAGGGTCTGAGACGGAGAGACCCGAAGACTGGACTAGCTTAGATGATGTGTCAACCGGAGTGGAGACTCGTTGTGCAGTTCATCATATTTGCTTTGGAAACAATCTCCTTAGCATACTTTTCCTGAGAAAGAAACAGGCCTGATGCAGAGCGAGTAACAGAAACCCCCAAGAAGAAACTGAGAGGGCCAAGATCAGTCATAGCAAACTCCCTGCTCAGCTGCTGAATAATAGTAGACCGGAGAAGCTCTGTGGACGCTGTGAGGATGATGTCATCAACATACAACAATAAATAAGCCAGGTGATTACCTCGACGGTAGATGAAGAGGGAGGAGTAACTCTTGCTACTAACAAATCCAATCCGAAGAAGGAACGTAGCAAAGCAAAGATACCACGCTCGAGGAGCTTGCTTCAGACCATAAAGAGACTTCTTTAGCAGACACATATGATCCAGTCTAGCGGTGTCAACAAATTCTGGAGGTTGATACATGTAAACTGTCTCGTGCAGATTGCCGTGAAGAAACGCATTCTTCACGTCAAGCTGATGAATGGGCCAAGATCTGGAGACATCAAGATGTAGCATTGTGCAAATTGTGGGAGGCTTAACCAAAGGGCTCAAGGTGTCCGTACAGTCAATCCCAACTTGTTGGGAATAGCCGTTGGCTACTAACCTGGCCTTGTAATGCTCAAGGCTGCCATCCGAGAGCAGCTTATGGCGAAACAACCACATACAACGAACAATATTGGCCCGGGGCGGGCGAGGAACAAGAACCCATGTGTCATTACTAATAAGAGCATGACATTCATCAGACATTGCTCCACTCCAGTTGGGGTCAAGAGTGGCCTTTTTGTAGGAGGTGAGGATGAGAGACAGATGAGAGGCAGACAGGTCAAAGATCTTATTTGGGCGGAAAATACCACTCTTACTACGAGTCTGAATGGTGCTAGAAGCAAGGGCGGGCGTTGGATTAGGGATAGATGTCGGCGCTGGCGGGGGGAGGGGGGCAGGAGCCGGATTCGGCAGCTGGTGGGGAGGGGGAGGGTTCGATAATGGAGGGGAAGCGTCGACAGCGATGGCAGGCGTGGTGTCGGCGTGTGGTGACGGGGAAGGCGGGGTACCCTTATTTGCAAAAGGTTACATGTGTGGAAGGGGATAGTGTGGAAAGGTGGATTCGTAAAAGGTTACATGTGTTGTGAGCCTAATTTGCCATGTTTAACAGTAACTTTTATATCGATTTCTGCATACATTGCATACATTTGGGTTAGAATAATATAGAATCTGTGTAGTTTACACTTATTTGCAATATATGGAGGTCTACACAAGTTTTTGTTATATTTGGCAGAAATCGGACGCACTTTGGAGCTTAAAGGAAACTCATGGAGAGGCTAAGGATGGTGCAGCTGGAGAAAATGCCATTTTTCACCATTCTTTATTCTGAATCAAGCTTTGATGTCTTCATGAGAGTTGTAGCCCTCGGAAAGAGCTTTCCAACGCATGGTCATATGCGTTAATCCGACGAACGAGGACTCGGGAAAGTGCGTTTTAAGAACAGATCAGAAAGCTGAGAAATCTTTACTCGATATCGAGTACACTCTACTCGAGATCGAGAAGAGCCTGGTCGAGAAAGAGCTGATCGAGAAGCCGAGGACGAAGACGCAGACCACCTTTACTCGACATCGAAGAGCCCTAGTCGAGATCGAGGAGCCTTGTCGAGTAGATCCACCCGACCAAGCCAGCCAGACGACGAATCCTACTCGATACAGAGTAGTGCTACTCGATATCGACGACGCCCAGGAGCCCAGATCCGAGCTTGTCAAGCAGAGTCACCCGAGAACACCAGTCGACGACGAAGCCTCGTCGATGTCGACGAGCCCTTGTCGATGTCGAGTAGACCAAGTCCTGGAAACGCGTCGCCGTGAGCAGTCCGAGTAGAGTTGGGAACCCTTGGGGCCGAAGAAATCCTAAATTTGCCGAGATCTATCAAATTCTATCCATGGGAGGGAGATCTATCAACATGAAGAGACTTACCTAGTTTAGATTTATCTTTTCCATTTTAGATTTAATTCCATTATTACTTTTATTTATCCTTGATTAGCAAGGATTAGAAGGCTATAAATAAAGCCCATGGGGCTCAGTTTTATTCATTCAATTTTAGAGTTAGAGAAGTAGTTCCACAGAGACGGTTTAGGGAGTTCGAAGGTTTTAGGGTTTTGGCGTTCAACGAGAGTTGGATCGCCGGGATTGTAAAGTCTTTGAATTTAGTTAATGCAAGTTATTTCTTTTCAATGATGTCTGAGTTTGTGATGAGGTGTGAGTAGTCTACCCACTTCTAGGGTTGGGGCGAGCCCGACGATAGCCATGCGTGTTTGAGGTAAAGATCTGACCTTTATCATGTTTTGAGCATTTTCCTACTTGTTTATGTGTTTATTACCCGTCTAATGGAGATCCATGCTAACAACTTGGATTATAAACATAAAATCGGTAGAGACAATTAGGGTTTCTTGAAAGAGTTTTCTAATTGTTGGAAAAGGCGAAAGCTTAGTCCTTTGATGCGATTTACATGATAATTTGTTTGGTTCTGCCTTATGCATGCTTGGTTATCGTTGTTGCAAACCCCAATCTTGGAAGCCTTTTTACATTAAGTTTAGTCGAAACCCTAAAGCCTTTGCATTTATTTTCTTTCGTTTTAATCTCTGTCTTACTCGAGATCGAATAGCACTCGTCGATCTCGACTACTGATCTTCGACCCAAAGTCGATGTAGCTTACTTGTGCAGGTACTCGACGAGACGAAGCGAAGTCGACGAAGACTCTACTCGACATCGAGTAGCCCTTGTCGACATCGACGAGCCTCTGCCTGCGACTGCTGCGCTGTGTTCGACTGTGCCTGACCCCGGTCGACTAACCCTTAGTCGAGGTTGAGTACTACTATTGTCGACTTTCGTTCGTGAGATTTCTCCGCTGCCTAGGATCCGCTGACACGCTTCCTCGTTGATCGATCCTGACTTCCCGCTGCTGCATCAGGAGGAGGTCTTGTAATTATTTGCAAGGGACGGAATCTGGTTTGCTGTGATTTATTTCTATTTTATTATTGCAAGTCTCGATTTCCTCCTATCAACCATCCCCGGCAACGGCGCCAATTTGTTGATAGGAGGAAATCGAGACTTGCAATAATAAAATAGAAATAAATCACCGCAAACCAGATTCCGTCCCTTGCAAATAAATACAAGACTTCCTCCCGTTGTAGTAGAAGGTTGTCAGGATCGAATCCACGAGGAAGCGTGTCAGCGGATCCTAGCTAGCGGTGAAATCTCACGAACGTCGACAACAGTGGTACTCGACCTCGACTAAGGGTTAATCGACAGGGGTCAGGCACAGTCGAACACAGCGCAGCAGCAGTGACAGGGGCTCGTCGATGTCGATGAGGGGCTACTCGATGTCGAGTACAGTCCTCGTCGACTTAGCTTCGTTTCGTCGAGTACCTGCACAAGTAAGCTACAGCGATGCTAGATCGAGAATCAGTAGTCGAGATCGACCAGGCTTGGTCAAGGTCGACGAGGGCAGAAATTAAAACGAAATAAAGAAATAAAGTAAAGACAAATGTTTTGGGACTTTCGAAATAAACTGTATGTAAAATACTTCCAGGATTGGGGTTTGCAACAACGATAACCAAGCATGCATAAGGCAAAACCAAACAAATTATCATGTAAATCGCATCAAAGGACTAAGCTTTCGCCTTTTCCAACAATTAGACAACTCTCTCAAGAAACTCTTATTGTCTCTACCGATTTTATGTTTATAATCCAAGTTGTTAGCATGGATCTCCATTAGACGGGTAATAAACACATCAACAAGTAGGAAAATGCTCAAAACATGATAAAGGTCAGATTTTTACCTCAATTTTGCATGGCTATCGTCGAGCTCGCCCCAACCCTAGAAGTGGGTGGACTACTCACGCCTCATCGCAAACTCAGACATTGATTGATGAAAAGGGAATAACTTGCATTAACTAAATTCAAAGCCTTTACAATCCTGGCAATCAACTCTCGTAAACTGCCAAAACCGTAAAACCTTCGAACTCCTAAATCTCTATGTATTACTGTATCTCTGAAATTGAATGCCTAAAACTGAGCCCCATGGGCTTTATTTATAGCCTTCTATACCTTGCTACTCAAGGATAGAATATCTATATCTATATCTAAAACTATATCTAAAATGCTTAACGATAAATAAAAGCGATAAAGAAATTAAATCTAAATATATCTAAATTGTTTCAAGTGGATAAAACTCTCTTCTTTGATAGAATCGGATAGATTCTCGTCTTCTCGGCTTCCAAGTACTCCAACTCCGAGTAGGATTCGTCAAGCCACGTCAACAGCTTCTGGATTCGTCGTCGATGTCGACTAGGGTCTCCTCGACATCGAGTAGGAGTGTTGTCGACTGGCTCCTCGGGTTCGTCGTCTCGGTTAGCTGGTGCTCGATGTGGCTTGGTGATAATGCACATTTCTAATTGGCATTATAGGATAATTTAGTTGCATTTACATTGTAGAATATGCATGTTTTAGTGTTAATTTAGATAAAACTCTTTATGTGAAAAAGTTCGGAATCTACGCTATTTCGGTTGAATTGTGCAGAATCGTAGATCCGACATGGTGGAAAGCAAGGGAAAGCTGTTAAACATGGCCAAGTGAAGTCAAGAAATCAAGCTAAGAAGAGAAAGAAAGGAGGAAAGAAAGAACGAGGGAAGAACAATGAAGAATCAAGTCTCTGGGCATCAGTCGCTGCCAACGAATGATACAGTCGCTGCCAGCGAGTGGAACCAGAAGCCTGGAGCCCGGCAAGCCCGCGGGAAGAGAGAGCCAGCGAGAGGAGAACCAGCGAGAGAGAGTCCGCGAGAGGAGGAGCCAGCGAGAGAGGAAGGGCAAGCAACGTCCGCTGCCAGCGACTAATCTCGCTGCAGTGAGACGTCCGCTGCCGCGGAAAATTCCGCTGCCAGCGAGAATCACCAGGACCCGAAGCTTCGGCTACTCGCTCCAGCGGAAGAAGGAACTCGCCCCAGCGAGTTTGAGATCTCGCGGCAGCGGAAGGCCCAGCTCGCGGCAGCGGGTTCAGTGTCTCGCGGAAGCGGAAAGAAGGGTCCTCGGAGAAGCTCGAGAAAATTCTAAGGCATGAAAGTCGCTGCCAGCGAGTGTGCTAGCGAGGTGGTAGCGGAAATCCAACAGGAGCTCAATCAAGGCCATTCACTGCCAGCGGAAATTTCTCGCTGCCAGCGGAATCCGACGCTGAATTATTTTAGGAAAGTTCTATCTTTTATCTTTTATTTAGGAAGTTTCTATCTAGTTTATCTATCTTTTATCTACCTTTTATGGAAGACATTAGGCTTATAAATAGGATGTTCTAGGGTTAGTTTAATTAAGTTTTAAATTAATTTTCAAGTAGAGAAATCACCATTGAAGAGAAGAAAGCTTAGGTAAGCCATGTTTGGCTAATTTTGTAGTTTCCGCCTACACTTTCGAGACTTGGTTGGTGGTTTGTGAGTTTCTAATTTAAGTTATTTTTCCTCTATAATTCTTTCAACTTCTTTATGTGATATTGATTATGTTATTGATGTTATCTTGATTAGCTACCTTGATAATATTGATTTCATGCTAGGATTTAATACTTTCGTATTTGTGTTATTTCCGTAGTAGCACGCATAAGATTGTGGATTCCGTGTTTGAAGCATGATTATGTAGGGAGTTGACATATATCTTAAACATTGATTTACCGTATTTAATTGGTGTTATTTATATGCTCAAGTTCTTGGGACTATTTGCTATCTCTTTGTTAAATCTTGACCGTGTTAAGGTTGCATTGAGGTGTAAGGGATTAATTGGACTCGTAGGACTTTTAATCTACTTAAACCAAGACGAGAGGAATTCGTAGGAAAAGATAATAACTTGAAAAGGATTCGATGATCAATAAAACCAACCAAAGTCGAGAACTTGTAGGTGGAAACGCTTTTCTTCTATCCTTTATTTGCTTTTGTCAATATTATTTTCTTTTATTTTCATTCATAAAAATATTATCTTTTTATATTGATAAATACACAATATTTAGAAATACTTGATTCTCTAGGGTTCGACCCCTTACTTGCATACTATACTAGTTTGTTTGTTTGGGATTTATTTTTGGCGAGGTGAATCAACGACTTTCCCTCCGTCACTCGGACTTGGCTCACGGGTCTCGTCGACATCGACAAGGGCTCGTCGACATCGAGTTGGGTCTTCCCTTCCGCTTCCGCGAGTTGGCTTCTTCGTCGGTTTGGTGCATCCCGCTGGCAGCGAGATTTTCCGCGGCAGCGAGAGGTCCGCTACAGCGAGTGGAATCGCTGGCAGCGAGTGTCGTCAGGTCATCCTCGTCCTCGTCCTGTCGACTCCGGGTGTGGCGCCCGCTGGCAGCGGGGATTTCCACGGCAGCGAACGGTCCGCTGCAGCGAGTGGGATCGCTGGCAGCGAGTGCCTCCTTGTCGGCCTCGGCTTGTCGACTAGCTCTTCTTCTCGTCAACTCCGGGTGTGGCGTTGAGGCGTCGTCGATCTCGACTAGGGCTTGTCGAGATCGAGTAGGGCTGCGGAGCTGGGTTGGTCTGGCTCCTAGTCGACAAGGCTTGTGCTCGGACATGCTCGTCTAGATCGAGTAAGGCCTACTCGAGATCGAGTAGCCTGGGCTCTTGTCTTGATTCGACTGGTTTCGCTGCTTCTTTGACCTTGGACTTCTGTAGTGGTTTTCCGAGCTTTTCTGACCTTTCTTAAAGTTGTTGTAAAACGTCTCGAATTCTGCGAATTTAAACAGAAACTGGTGTAGATTCCATAATTTGGCAAATAAACATAAACTACATAGATTCTGCACTAGCTACCCTAAATGTATGCAAAGTATGCAGAAAACAATATAAATATTACTGTAAAATATGGCAAATTCAGCTCACTACAAACACCCCATACTTAAGCTTGCTTGTCCTCAAGCAATACTTTTATCTGTCATTCATGGGAAGAAATCAAAACTCTCAACATCTCAGATTCATTCTTATATAACCCAGCAGTCAATTACCATCCTCGAAAAGGTACTAGTGTCACAAATTCATGCATGTGCAATTATATCAAAGCAACATCTACTCATAAAAGGAGGGTTGCGCAAAAACATTCATAAGTGACAAAGCATTGATAATCAAGAATACTTCAATTTAAGCTCAAATAAGGAGTAGATTTGGTAAAAGGCTAAAAGGTGGGCAATTTCTGGCAATGTGGTGCTAATGATCCGGGGAAATGGAGTATTTCCAAATTGAATTTCCACATTCCTTCTCCATAATATTCATCACTTTTCATATTCTTTTATCAATAATAATGCTTTTACCTCTCTGACCTCAGCACTGCCTTCTCGCGAGTCGCAAACATGGGTGTCATGAATGGCCCCGGATACTTAGTGCTTTGGACTCCTCACAATGTGTCCCATCTCTCCAAACTATTATCTCAGAGAGCAGGGTCAATCTACCTTTATCTCCTGAGGTGATTGGATTTTCTTTCACTCATTAAATTTTCCATATATTTCAAATATTTTCCTTCCAAACTCCAAATAATGACAATAATCACAACACAAACACCATATGATAATCTCCATAATGTAACATCATTCTCAACATAATCCCCGGATAAGGTAAAGAATGGCAAATATTTAGGTCATGTGGAGCAATAATGAAATAAGGCATATTATGGCTTTTGTGATGCATAGGCATAGGTATGGCTAGGATTTCAAACAATGAGCATTATATGGAAATATAAAGTCCTCCATCATCTTATCATGCAACATGTCAAAAGCAACTTCAAATTTTACCTCCTTTCATTGTTTTCAAGAAATAATGCATTTCATCATGATTTCCCTTTACTAGGCAATTTCATGCTATATCTCTAATGAATCCAATTTTGCATCGTCGAGTTCAATATAAGCTTCCATGACATTATTCAAAATTTTCAATTGGGGTCATTTTTCAAAATTTTGGAAATTATGCATATAAGCACATAAATCAATAATGCATTCCAAAATAGCCATGTAGCAATTCAAAGAACTAAACTTTAAATATGCACAAATAATGTCAAATAAAGTAAATATGCATAATGTAAACCCTTCTGAACTTTAGTCTCGATGTTATTATGAATTGGCGCCGCTGCTGCACCCTAATTGTCTCTATTTTAAATATGCACAAATAATGTCAAATAAAGTAAATATGCATAATGTAAACCCTTCCCCCACCCCATACTTAAAATTTACAGTGTCCCCACTGTATAAAAATTGAATAAAAACAAGAGTAAAGGAAGGAACTCACAGGATAAAACATCGAGTAGGGCAGATCAGTGCATGTCGAGTAGAGATAGGCTTGTCGACATCGAGTACAGGATAGTCGATCTCGAGGAGCCTCGTCTGCGTCTGGTGGAATCTGAAGTCGAGGAGCGTCTGGCTGGTCCATGTCGAGTACGTCTACTCGAGATCGAGTACTGTCTGGGCTGCTCCTTCTTGTCGTCGTCGACTTGGCCTTCGTCGATTTTGACTGTTTTTCAGGGACTTCTTATTCCACTTTTCGCGATCCTTTTATGCTTGCCGACCTAAAAGTGTTAGATTGCACACAAGACTATCCACATAAAACATTCTAAAAGCCATAAAACCAAAACCAAAAACAAAAGTTCAAAAGTCCCAAAAATTCATAAAGTTTACATACATGCTCTAGATTTTAGAGTCGCTACGCCGACTTCTCCTTTTGCGCTCAAGAACCATTATTATGGGACCCGCTCATGCTTGGCCCTTCTCCTGGATCATCTAGGTCCTGTTGGTAGTATGCAAGCTCAGCAGACAGGTTGTTGCTTGCATCATCTCCTTTTTCTTTCTCCCTTTTCCTTCCAGCTCTCAGTTTTCGCAGATTCTCTTGCCACGGCGTCTTATCTCCCCTTAAATCATTTATAATTTTCTTTATGGACTAAGGGGGGTAGGATTCATACTTGAACTTGCCTTTTCGAACCCAAAACAGGAATCCTTGGGCTTGGGGCTAGTCGACATCGATGAAGGCTTGTCGACTTCGAGTACAGGGACCCCATACTTAGGCTCCTGGCAAGTTTCTGGCTTTGTAGTGGTTGTCGACATAGATAAAGGTTTGTCGAGATCGAGTAGGTCTCTTTTCGATGTCGAGTAGCGCTTGTCGACCTCGGGTACAGCGCCAGCACCTTCCTCCGTTGTTTGCTTGGTCCCGTGGTTGCTGATGCTTTTCACCTCCAGCCATGGAATTTCCTCTTTTGCAGGGCCAAAAGAGAAATCCAAAACCTCATCGCCTATGGTGAAGGTGAGCGATCTATTCTTGACACTAATTCTGGCATCTACAGTAGCTAAGAATGGTCTACAGAAATTTGACATATCCAGGCATCTCTTGCAGGGCTTCTGTAAAAGGAATAGAAACATTTAGTTCTTGCAGCATATTAACAAATCTGGTAAACCTACCTGCAGTGGGATCTTTCTGTGCCTTTGAAGGGAAAGGCAGTGGCTTTTTCGGTTTCGGAGCCTGATTAGCTGTCGGATGTGCTGCAGAGTCATCGACGTCGGTCAGACGCTGCTCGTCGACCTCGATAACGGGCTCGTCGACATCGAGTACAGTGGTCGACCTGGAGTTGCTGGTCTGCACAGCGGAGTCCGAGCTCAGCTTCTGGTCTTTGTCGAGTGGAGTCTCGTCGATGTCGAGTACACCCTCCTCGAGATCGAGTTGGCTGTGCTCTGTGTCGAGTCGCTGCTCTGCCTTGCTTTGCTGTTTTCCGACCTCTGGCTCGTGTAATTGATGTCCACTCCTTAGTTTGATAGCTGCGACGTGTCCGGTTTTCCCTTTAGGATTTGGTTCAGTTTGCCCAGGGAGTTGTCCGGATGGTCGTGGGATCTGTGCAGCGATCTGACCCATCTGTGTAACGGCCCGGGATTATGATTCCCGAGTTACGTTTCGAGGGATAAAACCCCTCGTTAGGATCTTGCGCTCCGAGTACAGGTTGAAGGTTTGAAACCGAATATTTGTAGTTTAAAGCGGGATTTCGCACCCAAATTCGTAAGGTCCGTTGGAGACCCCGGGGTAAACCCCTGTGCCTGTCCTAAGTCTACAACGCGGAAAATCCATTTAGGCATGCAACCAACATAAGTGAAGTTAAAGCGAAATACAATCCCAAAGGTGCCACGGCAGAGCCGGGACAACACAACGTAAAAGAGTATAAAAGAGAGGGAGTCTAGTGGTCTCTCGAGCTCTCAATCTAACGCCAAAAGTCTGAACCCGCCAAGCATCCATATAAGCAAAGATAGCGGCTAGCGGTTACCTGAATCTAAAAAAAATGAGGGGGATCTGGGTCAATCATCAGGTCACTCATGCACGTGTGTAAACACACTCTGAGAGGCATATAATAAGCATCCTATTCCTAAGATGAAATGCGTAATGTAAGGCGGAACTTAAACAGACAAGCATACGAATAATTAAGTGCGGACATAAATAAAGAGGCGCGTAGTTACAAGAAATGCCAAATAGCATGTCCCTCTAGGCTCATAAGGAATCCTCTAGCAACTCCCTTCAAAGGGAACTACCTCACCCACGGTGCAGGCCGTCCCTACGTAAAGAGCCTACTAACTATGAAGGGAAGGCAAACAACGACACTCATATAAGGCCTAATGCTCTAAGAGTCCTATGGAGACTTATTACCAAAAAGCCTACCTCACCCATCAAGTGCAAGCAACTTTCTATAATAAGCCCCACTAAGATGACAAGAATAGAGAAAAAGATCACATCTAATAAACACCTATAACGGCCGTTTTCTAGCAGAGACATATAGCAAGTCATATGGTTTCCAATTTAGATCCTAAGCGTGATTCTAAGTCGTATGGTGCATGAACACTAGCCTACTATATAACACCCAGTGCATAGAGCGCCCATCATGAGTAAGTTCAAAGAACTTACCTGGAGAAGCGCAGAATCCAAGCAATATAGCAATCAAGCAAATCCATGCAGATTAGAGCTCACCTAGAAGATAAGTAACATAATGAGTCTAAGTCTACTTACACAAAGCATATCAAATAACACACACAAGATTCACATAAAGCATATATAGGTTAACCATCTCATCATCAACAACATTAATGTCTCAATTCAAGTTCTCATCTCGTTTCATCATCTCATATCGTTTTCATGGTAACTTGCCAACTCATCGGCTTAAAATAACTCTCATATCATACTTAGTCAAATTTGCATATTACCGTTTCATACTCACACTTGGCATACAGATATATATATCAACATCATAATATCTAACATTTTAATCTCATATAGTAAATCACCGCAAGTCATGCTATTAGTCACACATATCATGTCGTTAGTCAAACACTCATATTATCATGCTAGTTAATCATCGAATAAGTCTTATTCCCAAGTTTAGATTCAAATCTGTGTCAAATCCGCGTTAGAATCCCGACCCTTGAAAGTGTTAGCAAAATTCCCTTTTTCTATTATTTATTAAATCATTTTCCGACCTTGAAATTCTTTTCCAAATTCTCTAAAGTTCAAACCATTTTTATTTAATAAACCAACCTTATAATTCTCCCAAAATAATATTTTATCTTTTAAAACCTCAAATAATATTGTATATATATAATACTTTTAATTCCGTTAATTAGTTAAATAATAAACGGATAACCCGAACCGAACCGAACCAAACCAAACCCATTATTATTAATCCTAAACCAGGCAAACAAAACAAATAAATTAAAACAACCAAGGAGGTGGGCCACGTGAGTCTTCCTCTTCCTCTCAATTTCAAAATCTTGCCCCGCCCTTTTTGTCCTGCTCGAGACTCCATCCCCGCCGGCGAACCAGCTCCTCCTCCCGGCCTCCGACGTCTCCGTCCTCCTGCGCTCGCTCCTCACTCCTTGCTCCTCGCTCACTGCTCGACGCTCGCGCTCTCATCCTCACTCAGCCTCGACTCGCGCTCGCTGCTTGATGCTCGCTCACTCACGCCCGCCCGCTCTCGAGCTCGCCAGAGCTCTCGAGTTCGCCCAAGCTTCCCGCACTCAGATCTCACGCACTCTCCGACCACCCAACGACACGGAAATGAATTGAGACGAACCAAGGAAAAGGAAGGATGTTCGAAAGCTCACCGAGGTGATTTCGCGACTTCGGAGATCTCGATCGGAGGTCTGGGCGTCGTCGGTGGCTCACGATGGCTTATCGGACCTGCATCGGACATGGATGAGGGTATTGGTGAAGCTCGAGGACGATTCCGATCGAAAACGAGTGAGAACGGCTTACCGGAAGATTGGTTCGCGATCAAACGGGGGACATGGTGCCTCGGTGGCTTGTCGGCGCCGCTGGTGGCTCTTGGGCGGCTTCTGGGTGGCGTTGGGTGGCTCCGGATGTTGCTGGTGACTCCGAGAAGGTGTCGAGGGCTGCCGATGGTCCTTGGGTGGAAGGAGAACGAAGGAGAAAGAGGTGGGCTGGAGGCGACAATGGAGGTGACGGTGGAGGTTTTAG
Source organism: Persicaria tinctoria (assembly GCA_037127255.1). NCBI lineage: Eukaryota > Viridiplantae > Streptophyta > Magnoliopsida > Caryophyllales > Polygonaceae > Persicaria > Persicaria tinctoria. The sequence goes on along the minus strand of JBANSL010000013.1, from coordinate 29,005,801 downwards.
GTGATGGTGAATGTGACGGTGGTGGTGATGATTAGCCAGAGAATGGAGGGAGAGGGAGTAGATGAAAGTGATGGTAATGAGGGTGGTGTGAATGAACAATGACGGGGAGAGGGGGTAGATTTGAAAGGGTATGGTGAGGTGAGGGAGTAGGTGAGGATGAGTGTTGAATTGGATAATTAATACCCGAAAATAAATCCCGAATACGCGAATTTCGAATCTCATAATTAGTTTTCGAATGTTAGGTTCCCCGACTCTCGCCCCCTCGATCAATTAGATTTTTAAAAACGACAAGGATATCACCATCCGATAATTATTTCGAATTTTCGAGGTAACAGGATGGAAATTATTTATCAAATTTTATATTCCGGTCGGAATCTGCTAAATGAGTTTTACAACCGATTTAATTTCATTTTTAATTCTCTTTTTTTTTCTTCCGTAAAAATTAGGATTTAAAAATCCGAGCCGTTACAATCTGCGTCTCTATTCCCCTTTTCCAGATGTCCAATTCTCCAAACTTTGTAGTGATATTCTGGAATTGGTTGTTGATGGTGCCCTGATTCCGATGCATCTCCTCTAGGATCAGCTGCAGATCATCCTTCTTTTGATCCCTTTCTGGATGTCCTGGAGCTCTGTAGGGTGGTGGATTCCTAGGAGGACCTTGGTTCCACTGTGGTTGGTAGGATCGTTGGTCTCCCATGTAGCGATTTGGACCCCCAGCGTAGGCTGCCTGCTCATGTGTTTCTGCCATCCTGACTTGCTCGGAGTGTGGGCACTCAGTAGTGGTGTGCCTCTGTGATCCGCATTCAATGCAAGGCTGATTGACAGATAGATATTTGACTTGCTTGAGGAGCTTGCGATTCTGGTCTCTGTAGAACTGCTCCCTGACATCTGGGTCAATCTCCTTTGCTGGCTCATATAGTGGCATTGATGGTGCTGGCCTGGCGTAAGAGTTCTCCTCATAGTTTGTAGGAGCCCCATATTTGTTGTCGTAGTTAGTGAGCTTTTCTAGCACACCCCATGCGTCGCTTGGTGGCATCGTCAGATACTCATAGCGAGTATAGTGGTTGATCCTATCCTTAGTGATTTGATCCAGAGAGTTGAAGAAGATCTCCTGGATGACGTAGGGTGGCTGTCCATGAGTAGGGCAAGATCGCAGCAGTTCCTTGTAGCGTTCCCACGCCCTTGCCAGCGGTTCCCCTTGCTTTTGTTTGAAGGCGGTGATTTTCTGACGGAGAAGTGTTGTTTTGGCGGGTGGGAAGTATTTGTTCAGGAACTCTTGCTCTACTTGGGCCCAGGTGGTGAGAGATCTCGGCTTCAGCCCTTCAAGCCATTTTAGTGCAGGTCCAGCGAGCGACCAGCGAAAAGATTTCATCTTGACATATTCCAGAGTTGTACCTTCTGCAAGAGTACGACACATATCATGAAAGTTAGTAATATGTTCAAGAGGGCACTCATTAAATTTGCCATAAAAAGCATTATTTTTAAGCTCTATCAAAAATTGAGTGCGAATTTCAAAAGAGTTTTCAGGGATTAGAATCGCCGATTCAGGCACGACGAGAGTTGGATGCATATAATCCTCAGCAGTGGTTGGATATTGGGCAAGCTCAGCTTCTGCTTGCCTTGCACGCTCAGCTTGCTGTTCCCTGGCTACTCTCTTAGTGGCGAGAGCAGCATCTTTGGCGGCTATTTCCCTTGTAAGCCTTTCGATCATTTGCTCTTGTGTTATTATGAATTGATGTTATTATGAATTGGCGCCGGCAACGGCGCCAATTTGTTGTTGCAAGAGGATGTTCAAGTATGAAATAAACAATTTGTTGTTGCAAGAGGATGGTCAAGTATGAAATAAATATAGAATAAAGTTCAGACCGACTTCCCTGTCTCAGCAAATAAATACAAGACTTCCTCCCGTTGTAGTAGAAGGTTGTCAGGATCGAATCCACGAGGAAGCGTGTCAGCGGATCCTAGGTAGCGGTGAAATCTCACGAACGTCGACAACAGTGGTACTCGACCTCGACTAAGGGTTAATCGACATGGGTTAGGCACAGTCGAACACAACGCAGCAGCAGTGACAGGGGCTCGTCGATGTCGATGAGGGGCTACTCGATGTCGAGTACAGTCCTCGTCGACTTAGCTTCGTCTCGTCGAGTACCTGCACAAGTAAGCTACAGCGATGCTAGATCGAGAATCAGTAGTCGAGATCGACCAGGCTTGGTCGAGGTCGACGAGGGCAGAAATTAAAACGAAATAAAGAAATAAAGTAAAGACAAATGTTTTGGGACTTTCGAAATAACTTGTATGTAAAAGACTTCCAAGATTGGGGTTTGCAACAACGATAACCAAGCATGCATAAGGCAGAACCAAACAAATTATCATGTAAATCGCATCAAAGGACTAAGCTTTCGCCTTTTCCAACAATTAGACAACTCTCTCAAGAAACCCTAATTGTCTCTACCGATTTTATGTTTTTAATCCAAGTTGTTAGCATGGATCTCCATTAGACGAGTAATAAACACATCAACAAGTAGGAAAATGCTCAAAACATGATAAAGGTCAGATTTTTACCTCAATTTTGCATGGCTATCGTCGAGCTCGCCCCAACCCTAGAAGTGGGTGGACTACTCACGCCTCATCGCAAACTCAGACATTGATTGATGAAAAGGGAATAACTTGCATTAACTAAATTCAAAGCCTTTACAATCCTGGCAATCAACTCTCGTAAACTGCCAAAACCCTAAAACCTTCGAACTCCTAAATCTCTATGTATCACTGTATCTCTGAAATTGAATGCCTAAAACTGAGCCCCATGGGCTTTATTTATAGCCTTCTATACCTTGCTACTCAAGGATAGAATATCTATATCTATATCTAAAACTATATCTAAAATGCTTAACGATAAATAAAAGCGATAAAGAAATTAAATCTAAATATATCTAAATTGTTTCAAGTGGATAAAACTCTCTTCTTTGATAGAATCGGATAAATTCTCGTCTTCTCGGCTTCCAAGGACTCCAACTCCGAGTAGGATTCGTCAAGCCACGTCAACAGCTTCTGGATTCGTCGTCGATGTCGACTAGGGTCTCCTCGACATCGAGTAGGAGTGTTGTCGACTGGCTCCTCGGGTTCGTCGTCTCGGTTAGCTGGTGCTCGATGTGGCTCGGACTTGGCTCACGGGTCTCGTCGACATCGACAAGGGCTCGTCGACATTGAGTTGGGTCTTCCCTTTCGCTTCCGCGAGTTGGCTTCTTCGTCGGTTTGGTGCATCCCGCTGGCAGCGAGATTTTCCGCGGCAGCGAGAGGTCCGCTGCAGCGAGTGGAATCGCTGGCAGCGAGTGTCGTAAGGTCATCCACGTCCTCGTCCTGTCGACTCCGGGTGTGGCGCCCGCTGGCAGCGGGGATTTCCGCGGCAGCGAACGGTCCGCTGCAGCGAGTGGGATCGCTGGCAGCGAGTGCCTCCTTGTCGGCCTCGGCTTGTCGACTAGCTCTTCTTCTCGTCAACTCCGGGTGTGGCATTGAGGCGTCGTTGATCTCGACTAGGGCTTGTCGAGATCGAGTAGGGCTCCGGAGCTGGGTTGGTCTGGCTCCTAGTCGACAAGGCTTGTGCTCGGACATGCTCGTCTAGATCGAGTAAGGCCTACTCGAGATCGAGTAGCCTGGGCTCTTGTCTTGATTCGACTGGTTCCGCTGCTTCTTTGACCTTGGACTTCTGTAGTGGTTTTCCGAGCTTTTCTGACCTTCCCTAAAGTTGTTGTAAAACGTCTTGAATTCTGCGAATTTAAACAGAAACTGGTGTAGATTTCATAATTTGGCAAATAAACATAAACTACACAGATTCTGCACTAGCTACCCCAAATGTATGCAAAGTATGCAAAAAACGATATAAATGTTACTGTAAAATGTGGCAAATTCAGCTCACAACAACATGACGCGAGAGGATGACTCGATTCCGACTGATATCGAAACAGCGAAACCCCCTATGGTGAGAGTGATACCCAAGAAAGACACACGGGGTAGAGCGAGGAGCAAGCTTATTAGGGGCAAGCGACGCTTGGTTAGGATAACACAAGCAACCAAAGACTCGAAGATGAGAATATGATGATGTAAAGCAAAATAAGACTTGTAACGGACATAGGTTTTGAAGGGTGGTGGTGGGTGTTATATTGAGGAGGTAGCACGTCGTTTCGACCGCATATGGCCAATATATAGAGGGGACGTGTCCATGAAGGAGAAGGGTGCGCATGGAATTGGTAATGGTGTGAATGATGCGGTCAACTTTTCCATTATGAGATGATGTATGAGGGCAAGAGAAGCGGAATTGGATGCCATTATTGTTAAAGAAGGTGTGGAGATTGGTGTTGTTAAATTCACCTCCCATGTCACATTTGAAGGACTTAATGGAGCATTGAAATTGAGTGTGAACATAGGCATGAAACGAAACAAATTGAGCGTAAACTTGAGACTAACTTGTATTTGAGAGGGAACACCCATAAGTAATGAGAGAAAGCATCCAAGAAAACAAGAACAAAGCGAAAACCTTCATTGCTAATGACCGGAGAGGTCCACAAGATACTATGAATAACATCAAAAGTCGCTAGTGCGCGATTCAAAGAACTGACAAATGGTAATCTAATGTGCTTGCCGAGTTGACAGGCTCGACATATAGGAGAGCGGGGCTCTTTATTACAATGAAAAAACTTAGACCTAAGAATATCAAAAGCAGGTGATCCTGGATGGCCAAGTCGGGCATGCCAGACGGACACCGATTGAGCAGCCAGGGATAGATGGGCGGACGCAGAGAGAGTGACCGAGTAGAATTCTCCTTTGCTATTACATCTCATGCACAGAGTTCCCGTGGGGTAATCCTTCACAGAGAAATCAAAAGGGTCAAACTCAATGGAAACTTGATTATCAGTAACAAGACGCCTAACAGACACAAGGTTTTTAATAAGTTTAGGAGAGAGAAGGACATTGTTTAGGTGAATAGGGCTGTCGTGGGTGGGGAGGGTGGTTTGCCCTAAACCCAAGGCTGGAATGCAGGCACCGTTTCCGACAATTATTGACGAAGACATGTTGTTAGAAGTAGATGAAGAGAGTATACCTGAGTTGTGAGACATGGATGTTGGAGGCACCGCAAATATGAGATTCGGATAGATCTGGGCTTTCCGGTGTTGACCGGCGTGGATATGTGGGTGATGGCAAGACTGGAGCGACGACGATGGAGCGAGAGAGGTCGGATCTAAGACAGCGCTTAAGGGGATGGAGAGGCGAGACAGGCGGCTGCACGAGGGAGCGAGAGGGAGAAGGAGCAACGTCGGTGAGGGGGTTGTGGGTGTTGGGGATGGCGGATCTGGATCTGATGGGTGCGGGACTGCGAGGGTGCGGTGGTGGTGATGGGCAGATGAACAAGGGGCGGCGAGGAGGATGAAGAGATGAGGGATGTTGGTGGGTGCGGGACTGCGAGGGTGTAGTTGTGGATTGCAGCGGCGAGGACCGAAGGGGATAGAGGGAGCAGCGTTGGCAAGGGGGCTGCGAGGGTGCGGTGGTGGGCAGATGAACAGGGGCGGCGACGAGGAGGATGAAGGGACGAGGGATGACCGGTGGTGGGAAAGTGCCGGCGGGGGTAGGTCAAGGAGGCGAGGAGGGATCTAGAGAAAAAAATTAGGGTTGATTTTGATGAAAGCCTAAAGGCTCATATACGATGTGAGATTGGATAAATTCCCCCTTGGGGTTTGCCTTTCATAAGATAGAATGTATATATATATAGGTTACACGGATGAATAATTACAACGAGACCCTTAGGCCCATTAGCCTATTCAATACTACTGTTATCACTAACATGTTCTTTATCAACATTGTCCTTCGAGAAGTGATGTCTCGTATCTATATGCTTAGTCATAGAATGTTGGATAGGGTTTTTAGAGATGCTGGATAGGACTTTCGATGTGGAACTCTTTTTGATCTTTTTACATCTCTTAACATTAATTAATGTGTTGATATATTTTGAAGATGTTGATTAGAAAAATAGTATTTTTAACCTATGCCTTTTAACATAATAATAGTAATAGTAATAGTTTTATATAGCATGATTGATTGATCAATTTCAATTAAATATTAAATAAATTTTTTTTAATCTATTACTAATATTGTTGAGAATATATAGAATCAGATTAATTCATATACTTTTAGGGTATAGGAAATCAATTTTTATGTCTCAAACTATATATCATGGTTTATGTTATGTTTTGAAATTTAACAATTTCATCGATTTAAATTGAATTTAGGCAATTCTTGATAAAATGGTAGTTGATGGGGTAGCTGAATCTGATGAATTATTTATGTTAAATATATGTTTATAAGCTAGTATTAGGGCTGGGCAAAATTTGGATTGGACCGGAATCGGACCAGAACCAGACCGGAATTTACGGTCTTGGATCGGACCGGAAGTATTACGGTCCGATCCACGGTCCGAAGAATTTTAGATTCGGGGTTCCGGTCCAAACCCGGGACCAGACCGGAATTTCCGGTCCGGACCGAAATTGGACCGGATTCCCTGTCAATTTTTTTTTTAAAAAAAAAAAGAGAAAGAAAGAAAGTAAGTACTGGAGTGGAGAGTGCAGAGGCGTGCTCATATTTCAACTATTCATTAATGTTCATTCGGCCTCTCAATTCTCAATGCTCCCAGCTAGGCCTGATACATGAGCCGAGTAGCTCGGGATCGACTCGGGCTCAGCTCGGTAAAAGCTCGACTCGGGATCGCTCGAATGTATTTATGAGCCGAGTTCGAGCCTATACCTGAGCTCGAGTAGCTCGCCAGCTCGTATATATATAACTTAGCCTAGGGTTTGTGTAACCCTTCCGCTAGTCCCAGCCGCCTCCATCCAATCTTTCATCTTGTCATCTCTCGATCGCCTCTCAGTCTCTCAATCTCGCTCGGCCGCTCGTGACCTCTCCTCCCTCCCATAGTCTCGTCGTTTGACAGTCTCCAGCCGGTCGCCGGCGCCGCTCGCCAAGTCTCTCCTCTGGTCGCCGCCTCTCTAATCTCCCAAGTCTCTGCTTCTCTCCGCTCTCTGCTCTCATCCCGTCGGCCTCCCTGCTCCGCTTTTCTTTTCTCTCTCCGGCTTCATCTCTCTAATCTCCCTCGCTTCTCATCTTTCCGCTCCTCCACTTACAGATCTGGTCTCGAGTCGTCAGGTTTACGCTCAATCTCGCTTCTTCTTGAAATCCTGTGCATAGATGATTTGTGCATAGATTAAAATTGCAAACTTTGTGCATATATGATTAATTTGAGATTCTGATTTGGTTTGTGTTGTTCTATTGAATATGATTGCAAGTGCATCTTTCTTTTGATTTTTGGCTTGTACTACTACGGTTTGTTTGCTGTGTTTGCCCTGTAAAATTTGATTTGTGTGTTTGCCTTGTAAAATCTGATTTCTGTGTTTGCCCTTTACTGCTACGGTTTCTTTCTATTATGATTTGTGTGTTTGCCCTGTACGGCTACGGTTTCTTTAGTTGCTGATTTTCTGGAATGTTGCATAAGTACCTAATTAAGATGCGAGAGTTAAGTTATGCGGAGCCCTATGTTTTATATATTGTTGGCTTTGCACTCTATCCATGCTTTAACTTCAAGAGTTGATTGCAGAGGGGTATCTTGGAGTAATCATACCAATTTTGAGGCTTCACATGCCAATTAATGTTTTATGGCACTAGTTCTTTGAGAAAGTCTTTGCCAAAATACAAGTCCTATAATTATTGGTACCTTCAAATTTTGATTTTAGGCATTGTAATGCTTCCTGTACTGTAGGTTCTCAAATTGTATACACCCAAATTTCATTTCCACGTTGGTACAAGTTTTGGTTGCTTCATTTAGCCCATGCATAATCCTAGTCTAACTGCAAGCATGAAATTTTCGTGAAGGTTCTTTATAGAATTGTGGTTGTTCATCTATGATTTTTGCTTTTTTTTTTTTAAATTGCTCTCGACTTCCCAGATGATTGAATAAGTAAATAACTCTAGCAACTTCTTTGTTTGACATAATATCTCTCAGTACAAAGCCAACAATTTCAGTAAGCTGTTGGATTGCTGCTGCTACTGAGTTTCTAGAGTGTTGCTGCTGCTGGAACATTGCTGCTGCAAGGAGTGCAAGCTGTTGGAATGCTGCTGGAATGTTGAAGCTGTTGGATTGCTGCTGGAAGCTCGTTCTACTTATTCTCTCTACTTAGTTTGAACTTTAATTTCAATTGAATTGTTAGATTGTTGTTGGATTTTTGAATCTTAATTTCAATTCCAAGTGAACTGTTGTTCATTAGGTTGCTGTTGCTCAATGCTCACTTTAATTTCAATTCCAAGTGAAGTGAATTGTTGTTCATTAGGTTGCTGTTGTGTTCATCCATTTATGTTTGCTGTTGCTGAAATAAATTGGGTTTTGTTTAGTGCCGAGGTCATTCGAGCCCTAACGAGCTCATCGAGCCCGAGTTCGAGCTCGTAACGAGCCCAATCGAGCTTATCGAGTTCGGGCTCGTGTTGGGGCTCGAGGACAACTGAGATCATCGAGCCGAGCTCGAGTTCTACACCTTACTCGCGAGCCGAGCTTGAGCATAAGTATATACTCGAATAGAAATTGAGCTCGAGCTCAGCTCGTTTATAAACGAGTCGAGCTTGAACATCAAGTACTCGAGCTCGTAGGCTCGTATATCAGGCCTACTCCCAGCCCTTCCCTCATGCCCTCACTCTCTCAGCCCTCTCGCTTTCTCAGCCTCTCCCTCTCTCAGCCCTCTCACTCGCTCAACTTCTTGCTCTCTCAGTCTCTCGCCCCTTCGATCGCTCTCTTAGTCTCTCGCTCTCTTGGCCTTCTCGCTCTCTTTGTCGCGCCTCTCAGAGGCTCAGGCCTCGTGCTCACCGGACGCAATTACCGTCGGCGCCAGTAGGCCACCAACGACAAGCCCTCTCTCTGTTCACCGCCAGTAGGTCGTACTCTGTGTCGTTAAAAATTAGATCTAGCGTTTTTAGGTTTATTTTGACAAATTATTATCGATTTTGACAAATTATCTAGTTTAAATTTTAGATCTAGGTTTATTTGGTTTTTTTAGATCTAGGTTTATTTGGTATTTTGAAAAAAAAATAGATCTTTGCAGCTGGAAAAAAAAAAACACATGGCTGAGGCATCAAACCGGTCTTTCCGGTCCGGAAAACCCGGGACTATATTTCTCGGTCCCGGTTCGATCCGCGGTCTATGTCTCTGAAAATTTCGGTCCATCGGAACGGACCGGGACCGGAATTTCCGGTCCGGTCCGATCCGGTCCAGACCGGATGCCCAGTCCTAGCTAGTATGGTGTTTGTTAAATACGGGTTTTAGGGTTGCTAATGAAAACATGTGAATAAAAAAAATCTCCTGAAAGCTTTGGTAAGTAACTATTGAAGGCTATTCAAAAAGCTAATTAAACTAAGGGCCCATTTGGTTTAAATTTTGGAAAGGCAAAGGGAAATGAAATGAATGTACCTAGTCCATTTATAGTACGTTCAAGATACATTAATGTCATAATTTTTAATCATTACCCTGTTCTCCTAACTTTTCATACAAAATTGGTTTTATTTCCCGTCTTTCAATCACCTATATATATTTGTTTTGATTAGGAAATAATTCGAGAGCCAAGCATACCTAGCAACTCGAGAGGCCGACTAGGTCGGCAAACGGTGTAACCATCTCTACATATAAAAAAGGTGCAACAACAACAAAGTGGGAGGCGTAGAAACCCGGACGATCAAGCGAGCCAAACCCGTATATGCTGGAGACAACGTAGACTAGGATCCGATGCCAAGCATCCCCAGACGGCGACACCGTTGGCCGGCGGTAAATCAGGGGTAGTCCTGTGGGAGGTGAAGACGATCCTCCCAGGAATTTCCTACACACGGAAGAGGAATGCTAAAAACAACAGAGATCACACCAAGAACCACCCTGGGAGCCGCGCACCTTAAATCCCTTTTAGGCGAAAGAGACTTTATTTAAACCCTAACGGGATATTCAACCCCTTACGGGATTTAGGCCCTTTTGGGGTATGCTCAAAGTAGGGTGGCTCAAACGGGCCGAACTGGCCCGAACCGAACCGAGTCAAACGGTTCGGGCCGGAACCGACGACCCGATTTTTTGAAGAGGTCGAACCGAAACCCGGCCCGAAACCGAGTATCCGGTTTTCGGTTTTTTCGGTCCGTGGCCCGAAAAAACCGAACCCTTTTTTTAATATAAAATACACATTAGATATATATATATATATATATATATATATATATATATATATAATATACACATATTTTATTTATATATTAATATCTATATATATGTATATTAATATACTACTAATATATACTGTATTACAGTGTAATATTATTATTTATATATCTATAATACGTATATTACAATGTGTAATATTTACGCAGTGAATGTAACCTTCATTTTATACATGGCAAGTCACTGTATGTACGGTTCATTCGGGCCGAAAACCGAATTTTCCGGTTAGGTTCCGGAGTATTTTTACGAACCGTGGCCCGAACCGAAGTATTTTCGGGCTAGACCGAAACCGATTTTTCGACTCGGTTTAGGTTCGATTTTCGGGCCGGTTCACTTTTTGAGCAACCCTATCTCAAAGAGTGGTTTCAACCCTTTCGGGGGGGGGGGGGGGGGTTCCTCCAAACCTTGGGTCCTAAGGACCCGAATCTTGGGCCCCAAGGACCCGAAACTTAGGCCCCAAGGATCAAGGAGGAGCGAGAGGGTTTCAGCCATGGATGCCCACCCGAACAGCGGCGACGACGGCCACCGGAGAGCGGTGGAAGCGCCCACCGACAGGCGGACAAGCGGCGCCCCATGCCAAATGAAGGGGAGAGCACCGAAACCAAGGCAAGGAGAGAGGTAGTGAGACGACCCAAAAGACGTCGACAAACAACAAATTGAGGGTTGGACAACGATGATGGAGGACATGGAGCCCGAAATCAGCCAACGATCAAGCCGATTGGAGGGAGGAGATGATGATTTGTGGAAGGGGCCCGAGTTTAGGATTAGGAGGGGGAAGCGGTTCGATGGACGCACAAACTACATCCACCCAGGATCGTTGATGGTGGTGAGGGGCCGATTGACGACAGACGGAGCGAGTGGCGGTGGTGGCCGGAAATAAGATGAGATGGTGGTGGTGGTTAGAAGGGTTAAGGGGTTGGGTTTTTTAGAGACTCTCTCTCTAATTTTCTAAACCCTTTCAATCACCTATATGAACAAGGGGTAAGGTAATCATATCCACATTACTCTTCTAATTATTACTATTCTAGTATTCTATCTTAATTTTCATACAAAAAATAGTATTCTTCTCTAATCTTAACTAACAAAACTTAAATACAATACATTTTCTCGTACATATTTTGTTTCCATTCTGTTTACCTTACACAATCTTATACTACCAAATGAACCCTCAAATTTTATATTTATTTCAATTAAAATTATATAAAATATTAAAATTAAAAGTTTTAAAAAGCTGGCTGATCTGTGCATTTGCCATTTGGTGTCTAACAGGAAGGCTTAGTTGACAAACTGTGTGAAATAAAAAAATAGTTGACATGGAAAGTCAAATAGGCGTAAAGTAACACATAGTAATAATTTTCGATAAAAAAAAACACATAATAATTCAAATCATGTATGCAAATTCAGCATTATATAATACTCCGTAAATAGAGTGGATTAACTAATTAGACATTTGAGAGAATTTAATTATGGTCAAAACCCGAGAAAGTCAAAGGAGAGAGAGTTTGTATCAACAAAACAGTGACCAGCATGATCCATGGAGATACTTTGCGATACTATTATATATATGTTCTTTATGTGAACTTTTGTTGTAATGGAAGGATATATTTACGAATTAAATTAACAAGAAAATATTATATCATTATATGAAAAGAAGAATAAATCAAATTATATTAATCATTGTAATTCAAAATAATGGAAATATCAATGGAGTAACATGAGATTTGGACTGCATCATGGTACTCGATCGGTAAACAAAAAAATTGAAAGTTAATCTCTCTTTAAAATGAAGTCTTTTTTAATTAATTTAAAAAATTCAATAATTGGTGGAATATAATTCAAAATATTTTTTTTCTACATATGTGTGTCATGTATAGGGTTATATAGATAATATTGGGTATTAATATATAATATACCCTTAGTTATAATTGTGGATCATCCATTGAATAATTAAACAAATCTCTCTTACCTTTCTCTTTCCCTATACCTTTTTCCCTAACAGTAAACTCTTTCTTCCCTAATCTCTACCTTTCCTTTCACTTAAATCATGTCAGGACATGACAAAATGGTATATGAGCTGGTTGATTCCTCTTTTTTTTTTCCCTCCCCTGAATTTTTTGTTCCGGTGAGGCGGTGACCTAGAAATCAAGAAGACGACAGAAGTTGAAGGTCAGGCGGCAATGGATGGACAATGGGTTATGCGAAGGGAAGAATCGGATCGACGATTCTACAAAAATCTCAACGAAATCAGAGCTTACCTTGGGATGCCACCGATTGATCATTTGGGCGATTCAATCGGGAGTGGGAGCACCACAATCGCGGATGAACGACGCCGAATCAAACGGGATCGCCGCTTTTACAGGACAATCAATGAACTCCGAAGGACGATGGGCATGCCTCCAATCAGTTGCCCCTGCAATCCAGTTGCGAATGGAAATCAAGAAGTCGCCCCTTCCCCACCGATTGTTGCAGAGCAAGTAATTGAAGACGACATGAGCAAGAGCGAGCGAAATCAACCACGACGCCCTAAAGAAGACGATCGAGGTCATTCGGAAGAGGACTAGCATACCATTTGTGACAAAGACTTCACCCTTGAAATCGACGAGATCGAAGAACCAATCCAAGAGATGAAACTTGAAGGAACAACCCAAGAAACTGAATTCAACTTGCTTCCAAAAGATCTTCAAATTCAATGCCCATTATCGCAAGTCGAGCATCCGAAGGTAATGCCCTACCCTTTAGTGATAGTAGTTGAAACCGAATTAGAAGGAATGAATGAAATGGGTGATGTTTTGACTAGTTCGATCAAGATCAAATCGGGTGAACGAGTTGAAAATGGTGAAGTTTTAGTTAATCTGGTAGAAACTGAAACTGCACACCAAGTGTTTGATAAAAGGCCTAGTGGAGGTATCAAGATTAAAAGTTCTTCAATTAAGCCAGGGAAGCCACAACAGTATCTGAGTTCCAAATTGTTAGTGGAGATAAACCTTAGTTGTCCATACATGTTAATTTTCGACCCTGGAGATGATAGCAAGTGGAACTATCTTAGAAGGGTAAAAGCTAATGACAATTGTCAATGGGCGGAGGTGATCAGTCAGGGTAATGAATCTCCACATTTGCTTGCTCATTACTTCAATCCATTGGGTCTGCCGGGTATTTTAGTGTTTGATCCGGGTGGATTGCTTGCCATGGCTTATGAATTTGCACTAGATTGCAATGATATTGAGTTCAGGAAGAAGGGAGCTAGACAACTCATTTCCTTTTGAAGAGGTAAAGTTACCTACCTATCAAGTTTGTGGTTGTATGCAAGGATGGTCTTGGGCTACAAATGCAGTTGTGTAATGTGATGTGGGAAGTGCCAAGATGCAATATGTGATGTTGTTGGCAAGTGTAATAGGTATCAATGTCGGCAAGTTAATGGCAAATTGCTAGAAAGGTTGCATTAGTTCAGACGTGTGCTTAATTATGATGTTGTGGTAGTAAATTCTGAAGTTACTATGTTGGTTGCTTGTGGTGTTACTCCAAGTACTTGTTGTTGGACAGGTGTGCTTAGTTTGAAGCTACCAGAGAGCATGTATAGGTTATATTGGGACTTTCTTTGGGGCAATTTGACAAGGAGGAAAATTGATGCAATCAACTTAAAACATTGGACAACTCAGTAACTTGTGGAAGGTTATGAACCAGTGGCAACTGAGACTAAATTGTTGGGTGTACCTGAGGCTCAAATAGGGCATTAGAGATCAGAGGAGCATCCTCATTTTCATTTGGTGGACAACTGTGGAGTGGTGATGATGGCCTGCAAGGCTTGGGTTCAAAATATTCATATGGATTTTGCAGTTCTATTTTGACAGTAGGTTACAAGTAAGTGGACATGTGCATTGTTGACATGATCATGGGCTATATTTCGTAGGGATTTTTGTAATTTTTTTAGTAGTTACAATTTGGCGAAGTTTCCGTAAGCTTTGCACTAGTACAAAATGTATATTATAAGACGCTGCATAGACAACGATTTCTATAAACATGGTGTCTATGTTGAAATTTTTTTTGAGATTTTTGGGACGAACAACGGTTATAAGATTTAACCGTGGTCTTTCTGTGTGCTTGTATTTATAAAGACAACGGGTATTTAAAAAACCGTTTTTATATATACAAAAGAGTTCTCAAAGAAAACGTACGGTTCATAAAACCGTTGTGTAAGGCCTATTAAAATCTTTGTCTATTAGGTTATAAAGACAACGAATATTTAAAAAACCATTGTTATATATATAGAATACGTCTCAAAGAAAGCGGTTATTAATACCGTTGTCTTCGATTAAATAAAATTGGTATTTATAAGTTGAAAAGACAACGAATATTTAAAGAACCGTTGTTATAGGTACAGAAGACACCTCAAAGAAAACGGTTCGTAAAACCATTGTGTAAGGCCTATTAGAATCGTTGTCTATTAGGTTATAAAGACAACAAATATTTAAAAAAATCATTGTTATATATATAGAATACGTTATAAAGAAAACGGTTATTAAAACCGTTGTCTATGGCTGAATAAAATCGGTTTTTAGCAAGTTTAAAAGACAATGGTTATTTAAAGAACCGTTGTTAAATGTATAGACGACGTCTCAAAGAAAGCGATTATTAAAACCGTTGTCTAAGGCCGAATAAAATCAGCATTTAGTAAGTTGAAAAGACAACGGATTTTTAAAGAACCATTATTATATATACAAAAGACTTCTCAAAGAAAACGGTTCATAAAACCGTTGTATAAGACCGATTATAATCGTTGTCTATTACGTTATAAAGACAACGAATATTTAAAAAACCATTGTTATATATAGAACACGTCTCAAAGAAAACGGTTATTAAAACCGTTGTATAAGGCTAAATAAGATTGGCATTTTGTAAGTTGAAAAGAAAACGGATATTTAAAGAACCGTTGTTATATACAAAAGACTTCTTAAAGAAAACGGTTCATAAAACCGTTGTGTAAGGTCGATTCGAATCGTTGTCTATTACGTTATAAAGACAACAAATATTTGAAAAACCGTTGTTATATATAGAAGACGTCTCAAAGAAAACGGTTATTAAAACCGTTGTCTAAAGCTGAATAAAATCGGCGTTTTGTAAGTTTAAAAAGACAACGAATATTTAAAGAACCATTGTTATATATACAAAAGACTTTTCAAAGAAAACGGTTTATAAAACTGTTGTGTAAGGCTGATTAAAATCGTTGTCTATTACATTATAAAGACAACGAATATTTAAAAAACCGTTTTTACTTACATAGAAGACGTCTCAAAGAAAACGGTTATTAAAACCGTTGTCTAAGGCTGAATAAAATCGTCGTTTAGTAAGTTAAAAGGACAACAGATATTTAAAGAACTGTTGTTATATATACACAAGACTTCTCAAAGAAAATGGTTCGTAAAACCTTTGTGTAAGGCATATTCGAATTGTTGTCTAGTACGGTATAAAGACAACGTATAGTTAAAAAAATCGTTGTTACATATATATATATATATATATATATATATATATATATATATATATATATATATAACGAATATTTAATTTCGGTAGGTTAGAAATGTTCTAGAGATTTTAAATATTACTAATGGATTAACATTTAACATGGATATTTTAATGAATTATTAAAATTTTAGAATTTTATCAAGTGGAATACAATTTTAATAGATTTTTAAAGATTAATTCAAAATTCTAGTTCAAATCCTAAGCTTACCAAATTTATTTTACATACTGTAATAAATGTAGATTATGATTTTTTTTTGAGAAATTAACTTATTGTAAATTACATATATAATGAATTTAGTTTTAAACATTTTTTTTAAAAAAAAGTTCTAACCGTATATTAATGATATTCATGTGAAAATCGATCCTATTCCCATCCTTCCATTAATTTGAAAATACTAGTTATCTATGGTGCAATATCAAAGTTTGTTTTAGATTTTAATAAATACGTAATATAAACGCTTTTCAATAAATAATATTTATAACTCATTATTACTTTGTTTGCATTCAAGGCATCAAAATCATTATTATGTTGACCACAAAGAAGTGCCGATTTTGAATGTTGGTGAATATAGAAGTTTTTTTGTCTCTAGAAGTCGGTGATGGTATTGATAATCGTGCATATATTTAACGAGACAGTCGTTGTTCAACAGGACCCGTATTTTTTGAGGACATTTAGTCAACATCGAAACTAATGATGGTATTTGTAAAATATTTTTGTATAACAACAAATCAGCCTTAAACATTTGAAATTCATTGAAAGAATGATTCTCATAAGGGTTACTGACAAGATTTCAAAATGACTATTGACAAGACAATTTCAACTAAATTACACACAGGTCCTTATTAAATTTTCCAAGTCTTGGATGCACTTACCCTTAAGCTCTCTCCCATGGAATACATACTTCTCCCCCAACTCCAATGATAGGAACAGATAGAAGAAATAATCGTTTGTCCTAGTTTTGATTACCAAACAAACAATTAGATTCAAATCATCTCAATCAAACTTATTCCAAATTAAAATAGAATGGATTAGGGTTAGGATTAGGATGGCGAGCGCGGTTGAGAGAGGCAGACATTTCTGCTTCCATTGAGAGCGAATACTTGTAGAAAAAGATTTGCGAAAGCATAAAAGTGGTCGAATTTCAGCAGTAGATCGGTGAGGAACAAAGACAATGTAACGGCCTGGGATTATGATTCCTGAGTTACGTTGTGAGGGATGAAACCCCTCGTTGAGATCTTGCGCCCCGAGTACAGGTTGAAGGTTTTAAATCGAAGATGTGTAGTTTAAAGTGGGATTTTACACCCAAATCTGGAAGGTCCGTTAGAGACCCCGGGGTAAACTCCTGTACCTGTCCTAAGTCTACAACGCGGGAAATCCTTTATAATGCAAAGGGAATAAGTTCTGAAAGTGATTCAACCAGTGCCACGGCAGAGCCGGGTCAAAACAGAATACAATTAGGGAGAAATCCCAAAAGCGTGAATCTGGTGAAGTCAGGTTTCAAACACTCACTCTCCGCCATGTGAATAGACCCCGTCATAACAGCACAAAATCAAGCAGTGTATCGGGTACCTGAAACTATACCACCAAGTTAGGCCAAGAGTCCGCCCGCGGGTCCTCTGACCGCGCTGAGGACATATAATACGCCTATACCTAGAGTAAAGGATGCCTTCATGCAGTACTGAAATAAAACCACACTATCATGCTCCTAATTCATATGCGCAGAATATTGAGGAAGGCCTTAACAAAGAATACCAAGTGATATATCCCTCTTCTACCACCACCCCCCTTACAGATAGGGTGGAGACTGACCAGTTCGATGCTATAATCATATCAAATCTCATCATCATATCATATCTCATGCCCATCTCGTATCTCGTGATATATACAAATGACTCGAGGAGGACAACACCCGATGAAGCTGGGCTGCCCTATGACCCTAGCAAGGACTCTAGGACTCACAGATAATGGCCGTTCTGTATTCAAACGCATACAGAATAAGGATGCTCATTCGTAAATGCAATTCCTAAGCATGATACTACACGACATGCTCTTATGCATATGCAACACCTACATACTATATGACACATCAGGCAGGAGGTATTGGTTACTGAGTAAGCCCCGGAGGTACTTATCTGGCTAGCAGACCGGCAACAGAACAATCCATCACACAGTATTCACAATCATAGAGTATCACCGAGGGAGTTCGCGACTTCGGAGCTCTCGATCGGAGTTCTGGGCGTCGTCGGTGGCTCGCGATGGCTCGTCGGACCAGAAGGTTGGTTCACGAACAAATGGACGAGGGATATTCGGAGGCTCGTCGATGACGCCGAGAGCTCCGGGGGCGGCTACGATTGCTCTACGATGTAAGAGGAGGTGACGAGGATGACAACGACGAAGAGGGATCACCGAGGCGTGGAGTGTGGCGATGGCGACGAGAGGAGGAAGTGGATGTGTTGCTCGGGTGAAAGAGGGGAGGAAGGCTTCGGCTTGACCGAAGGAGCAGAGGAGGAGGACCGCCTGGTGGAGCAGGTGGTGCCGGTTCTGGGCTCGGAAAACAAAACAGAGGCGTGGGGGGAGGTGACGGTTTCAGTGGTGATGTCGGTGATGAATTGATTGAAGGGAGCAGGTGAGGGTGATGAATGAATGAATGACGGGGGGTGAGGGGTGACCTTTAAAGTGGTATGGTGAGGTAGTGTGCGGAAGTGGTTAAATCAATACCCGGAAATAAATTCCGAATACGCGAATTTTGAATCCCGCAATTAGTTATCAAATGTTAGTTTCTCCGACTCTCGTTCTCTCGATCAATTAGATTTTTATAATCGACAAGGATATCGTCATCTGATAATTATTTTCAATTTTCGAGGTAAAAGGATTGAAATCGTTGGTCAAATTTTTTTATTACGGTCGGAATCCGCTAAACGAGCTTTTAATTCGATTTAAATTCATTTTTAATTTTCTTTTTCCGAAAAATTAGGATTTGAAAAATCTGAGCCTTTACATACAAATTAATAAAAAATTACATCAAAGGCAAGCATCAAGCGCAAGCGCACGAGGCATTGGATTCAACTTGAGAAAGAGTAGACCTAAAAAAAAATATCTAATCGAAAATCTAACAATCACCGCAATAAATACTGTCATTAAACGACATCACCGCAATCACCAACATATATCCGAGCGCCGAATTGACGTTGTAGATCAAGGCACCGACCGCCTTCCACAACCTAGGGATTTAGATCGAGCACCACCGGCAAGCGCTGAGGAGTGGCACTCGGATTGCCGGATCTCTGCCATTTGCGGAGGATGAAGAAGAAGCGGAGATCGACTGGAATTGGAGGTTGCGGGATTCGAGGTACTGGTAGAGTGGTAGAAGGCGAAGAAGAGGAGGCAATCGAGGAGAGTAAAGGAGTGATCAACAATATCTGTCGACCTTTTGTGTCCTAGTAAAACGTCTTGTGCATCATCTTCTATTCTTCTTGAGTTCTTATTCGTGTTCTTGATTTGATATCTTATTTTGCAGACAAAAGAGGGAGAGGAAGAAGAAGCTTTGAAGGGCTGCTATCTGAATTCGTCGTATAGGAGTACAACAACATGTTTTCAGGATTGAATTTCGATAATCATTGTTGAACGAATTGAGTAGTTGAAAAGATCTTTTTTCCCCTCTCGGCTCCATTTGTAAATATTTTCTAAGGTTGAAAAGAATTTGTGTGCAATTGACCCAAATTATCTTGTCAATAGACGTTTTGCCATCTTGCCGGTAGCCTCACTCAATGATTCTTTATAGTCTTTGTTCAACTTTCCCTTTGGTAAACTCCACAAAATTACCAATTCTTCCACATATACACAAAAATCACTTTTTATTTGTAAAACATTGCATTTCACTCCCCTTAATTCTCTCTTCCCCATTTCCAGCACCAACCTTCTTCATTTGTATAGCCATATATTATGACTCACACACAATACAATATTGTGTTTTATAAGTCAAAATATATGGCTATCCAAACGGACCCAAATGGTTTGAGAAAATAGTTTACCTTTTATTATTTCACAATAGCATTATGTTACTTTCGTTTCAATATATATATGACTTTTTATTTTTTGAAATATTTTTTAAATGATGAAAAAACTATACTATAAAATAGTATTTTTTTAAATTAATTAAATTAAATTTATTTATAATTTGTATAAAACTATGTAAAAATAATAATTAAAAAATTAATATTTGCATAATTTTTAGCTCTAAAAATGTCAAACAACTTATAAGAAGAAGATATTTCTTGGCCTTAATCCACTGTAAATTTGATTTACGAGGGTTAGTTAGGAAGTAAGAGAGTTTTCCGCCTAATTGCCAATACATTTTGTTTCTAATTTACATGGTTAAATTTTAAAATAATTTAGTACCTACCACATCCATTGATTAATTGGTATTACTGTTGTATCCAACGTTCCAAACTTCTCCACGTCATCGATCCGCTCCTCTGCTCAACACCCAACAATACTGAAAATTTTCTTCATAAATAATAATAAAACGGAAACGCGGCCACATCGTTCTTCCACATTAATCAATTCCTAACTCTTCGTTTGCTTTCGAATTCAATCTCCTTTTCCCCGATTCCAAAACCTTTTCCATCGAATTCAATGGTGTCGAAGGCCGAGGAGAAGTCGGCGGAGGAGAAGAAGACCGTCGACAAGGCTCTAGCAGATAAGAAGAAGATTAAGAGGTCGAAGAAGAGCGCGGAGATGTACAAGATCTACATCTTCAAGGTCCTCAAGCAGGTCCTCGAAGTACAAAAAGAAGTCGAGCACGATCTTTCCCTGACGAAGGAGGTGGCGGCGGCGGAGGGACGCATTGGATTAGCGGCGGCGGGCGAATAATGTACTCCGACGAGCATGAATTCGAGCAGCCGGAGGCCAAATTGACAAGCGCCGAGAGGCATAAGCGAGCAGAATTTCCCATAGGCGAAGAGATCAAGTTCGGATAGGAGGAAATTTGGGGATTTCCACCTCGGATTGAAATGCCTCAATGCGCGCTAGGGCTTCCGATGCTCCTCTAGAGCTTGAGGCTCTTAATATCTCTAATCTCCCAGCGGAGTTCACCGGCGAGTAGAACTCGTAGTCGCTGGTGGCGTTTGAATCAGAGTTACTAAGAAGGTTCTCGTTGTGGAGAGGGGAGAGAGGTCTGATTTTGGGGATTCAAGATGATGAGAGGGTAGAGAGCTCGAGTCCTTAAGCTATTTTTTTTTTGATAAAATTTTTTCTGGATTATGGATTTGCTTTTTTTTTTTGTTAAGGATATTTGCTTTCATTTAATTGAATCACTTCCTTTCCTTCATCCGAACAATCGTGCTTTGAAAATCAAATTATATTTTTTCAAAAAATGGAAAACCGAAAAGCAGGTATAACCGTATAAATCTCGTGCAGTTCTTCGGCAAGTTTTGATGCCATTAATATTAAACAACGACTAAAAGATTTATATACAACGGTTTAAAAGACTATAGACAATGGTTAATAGTTCCTCAAAAGAATATAGACAATGGTTAATAGTTCCTCAATTAACGGTTTAAACTTACATCGACAACGATTAAATATAATTAGACAACGGTTACAATATACTTAGAAAACGGTTATTAAATATTTAGACAACAGTTGAAACATGAAAGTTACTTGGACAACGGTTGAAAGTTACTTAGACAATGGTTTACGTGAATCTAGCCAACGATTTTTTTAATTTAGACAACGGTTAACGATTATATAGACAACAATTAAAAGATTATATACAACGGTTCAAATGAATATAGACAACGGTTAATGGTTGCATAAATGACGGTTACAATATACTTAGACAACGATTATATAGTATTTAGACAACGGTTAAAAGTTACTTAGACAATGATTGAAAGTTACTTAGACAACAGATAAAAGTTACTTAGACAACGGTTTAAGTGAATCTGGCCAATGATTTTTGAATTTAGACAACGGTTAATAATTATATAGACAATGGTTAAAATATACGTACACAACGATTTTAATGTACATACACAACGGTTTCATTTGTGTTAGACAACGGTTATCATGTACCTAGAGAACAATTATGATCACCTTAGACAATAGTTAGAATATGATTAGACAACGGTTAAAAACGGATATCCTAATTCGAGACAACGGTTAAAAACGGATATCCTAATTCGAGACAACGGTTATAGTGACTTTAGACAACGGTTAGAACCGATTCATATGATTCAGAACCAATTTTGGAAGTGCATAGACCCAACCGTTGTGATAGACCCAACCGTTGTATTTTCAAAAACCACACGGGCTGATGCAACGGTTCTAAAACCGTTGTGCGTTTTGTAAAATAACCGTTGTGTAAGGGCTTTTTTGTACTAGTGTTGAGGACAAAACTTTTATAAGGGGTATGTATTGTCATATATAGAGTTATATAGATAATATTGGATATTAATATATAATATACCCTTAGTTGTAATTGTGGATCAATGGATCATCCATTGAATAATCAAACAAATCTCTCTTACCTTTCTCTTTCCCTAAACCTTTTCCCTAGCCCTAAACTGTTTCTTCCCTAATCTCTACCTTTCCTTTCACTTGAATCATGTCAGGACATGACAATGTGTTTAAAATATGACACAAAAGTCTTAATTTAAAAACTATTTTTTCTAAACATATATAATTGGGTAATACACATAAAAAAACTAAATATATCAATATATCTAAAATAATCTTTCTTAAATCAGAACTTGCATGTAATCAATACCTTAATGCGTTGAGTATATAAGTTAGAAGAATCTATCAAAATTTTACATTCTTGTAAAATTTATGTTTATTCATTATTCGGTCTTTGTAACATATATTTATGTACAGATTCTCTATATTAAAAAGAGTGGACTTGTCAAATTAATTTTATAAAATCCTAAATTAATTAAGATTTATAAAAAAATAAATAAAAATTTTAATATATATTTTTACGTATAAATTGGAAAAATCGTTTACCATTTGATTTTATGGTTCTTATTTCATGAGTGATGTGCAACTTTTATTGATGGCCGGATGCAGAATGATTTAGTAAGAATCTTTCAGTTTCGAGATTCTTTAATATTGCTAATTGCAATTGGACAACGTAACGGCTTCATATTTAGCGTACATTCTTTTTCGGGTTGGCTATATGCACCCAAAGCATGTGCTAAATGCACTTCATAGGACGGATCTATAAGTTTTTTAAAAAATACACAGACGGATCACGAATCACGGATCCGTTTGTTATTAAAAAAATTGAGTGGGGAATCTAGGGTGGATGTATGAACCACCCTTTGTTGTGATGAAATTGGAAAAAAGGTTGCTGCATTGTGCAGCCTTTTGCTTGTCCTTTTTTTTTTTTTTTAGTAATAGAACGGACGAATATATGACCCGTCCGTTTATTTAAATTTTTTTTTACAACAAACGGATTTATAATTTGTCCTAATTGAGTGCATATAGCACCTGTCTCGGGTGCAGAGACGGATCTAAGAGAGAGCTAGCCCAACTATTGATGGGTTGACTTTTTTTGGACCTGCTTTAGAAAAAAAATTGTTGGGCTGAGTTATTATTTATGTTAGCCAAAATTGGGTCCAAACATTTGTAAAATCAGCCTAGATGGCTATATTTTCAGGAGATATCTAAACTTGGTCCATTTAATCTTTTTGTTGTCCTAATTCTTGCTTTATCGATTTTTTTTATTCTTTAAATTTCAAACTATTTACATTGTTTCAGGGATTTTCTCTTTTATCTATTATTCCTCGTTTTGTTTTCTAAAAAAAACTGTTCATGTTTTTAGCTTTCCCCATTTGTTTCGGTTCAGTTTGACATTGCCCTTTTTTTCTAATTCATCAATAGCAAAAAAAAAAACACTTGTTGAATTTCTTTTTAATTCTTAATATATGGTATTTCATGATCATATTTTTCGCTCACCTAACTTTAAAACACTAGATCTGCCACTGCTCGGGTGTATATAGTGCCATCCTTTATTTTTATCTAAGTTTAGCCAACATTTTGATATTCGTCACACACACACAAAAAAGGTTGTTTTCGTAGTTTCTTTAAAAAAATTAAGAAACCAAAAGTAAACACAATATATATATACAAAAACAAAATTCAACAAAAAATTCAGTCTCTCTAAATAAAATTCTGGATATGCCAGTAGGTATAAACGATGTTATCATATCGGCCTGTCATATACGTATTGCATGTCTAATTTTTTACCAAACGCACTATCAATTCACAAACTTCTTGTCCTAGCAAGTATTTTTTGCTTGAAAATATCTTGTTGATATCAACTTTCTGTATCGGTAAAAATATTTGTTTATATTTGCCGACATAGAAATTAAAGATGGTGTTGACAAGCTATTTTCAGGCAAAAACCGTGTGTATAGTGGCCAACTATCTTATTGATAAAATCATATCTTTTGGTAGGTTTATCTTTCTTATTTCTAAGAATAGCATGCCATCTCTAATATGGAGAGCTAGCTAGCAAAATATACTCTTTAGTCTTTATAGCTCACATATATTTTTAAAAATGATAAAAACTATATACAATATCAATATTTTTTTGTCATCCTAAAAGAAAATATTTGAATAGTAAACGACATGCTCTTTCTAATCTTTTATTATTTTATATTTATTTTTAGATAAGAGTATCTTTTCAATAAGGGTAAACAACAGATCAAAACCACCCAAATTAAATACATCATATTTCACATAACCGCCCTTTCTAAATATAATAACCGAAAATCACCTTCTTAAACAACTCCGTCATCACATTATAACTAGACCTAGACAAACGCGGGTGCGGGCCGTGCTTGGGCCGGATTTTGGTCAAAATTTTGTCCCCTTTTTGCGGGCGCGGGTCGGGCTAAGCCCGCATAACGGGTGGAATGTCATGTCCAAGCCCATTCAGAAATGCGGGAGCGGGCTACCCGTAGGTACCCGCAAACCTAATCAATTTTTACTCTTGCCCCCAACGATTAAAAAAAATTAGTTGCTATTGTTATAATATTATTATATTGAGATGGATAAACCCTAGTTCTTTTGCACCTATATAATGGGTCCTTTGGAACCCTCATAAGACATCTTCATTCTCTTCTCCTCTCTACTCTCTATTATCACACGTTATCAGCACGAGTTGCTCAAAGGACGAAAAGTGGTCGAAGACTTCTCCAAACAATGGTCGACTATGCGAGTGCTTCCACGATCCCAATTCGATCTCCTGTTCCTCGCACAAGCCCATGGCGTGTCACCTCGGCCTCGACCTCCGTACATGGCTAGGTCACTGACCCGCGATCGTCACCACCAATCGAGAAGTCCGCGTTGGGGGTTTGCGGCAATCGTTACCCAAACGGCGGAGTCGTCTTCGCCGAAGTGTCGCATGCGAGTTTTCAGGTACTCGTAGCCGAAGCAGTTTGCTGTGATCAACTGCTTCTGCTTTGTGTACTGGTATCTTCTTTGCAGTTTGCACATATTTACATTTTGACATGATTGCATACAGTAAGTTTATTTCAATTTTGGACCTACGGTAAGTTTATATGTACGGTTGCACACAAGCCTTTCCATACATACATAGTACATATATCTTTTCCGATTGTAGAGACGTATGATTGACATAAAATCCCCCTTAGGGTTTCATTCCTCATCATGTTCATATATATAGGTTACAAGAAGGATTGGGCCTGAGCCAATAGGCCCACTATACAATATGTAATCTATCAAATCCCCTCAATCGAGAGTGGAGAGTCCCGAACAGTGAGATTGGACCGAAAATCGAGGAACAATTGATGAGGTAAACCCTCGGTGAAGATATCAGCGTACTGATAGGAGGACGGGACATGGAGAACACGAACATATCCAAGAGCAACCTTGTCTCGAACGAAGTGGAGATCGGGCTCAATGTGCTTCGTGCGCTGATGTTGGACGGGGTTGCTGGCGAGATAAACGGCGGAGACATTGTTTGTGTAGACCAGGATGGCCTTCTGAAGAGGTCACTCGGAAACAACGTTAGCGATCCCCCTATACTCAGCTTCTGTGTTGGAGCGGGAAACCACAGACTAACGATTCGCCGACCAGGACACAAGAGTGTCGTTGAGGAAGACACGGTAACCAGATGTAGAGCGACGTGTGTCAGGACAACCACCCCAATCCACATCCGTGTAGGCGACGAGGTCATGTCAAGAGGAAGGGGAGATCGTGGTGCCCAAATCGAGGGTACCACTGATATACCGAATGATCCGCTTCAAGGTCTGAAAGTGCGGCTCCCTAGCCAAATGCATAAATAGGCAGATCTGCTAAACGGCGTAGCTGATGTCTGGCCGAGTGAATGTATGATACTGCAATGTAAGACCCAGGGTCTTAGGAGGGGCCAACCCATGCCACCTAGCCCTCTCAGGTCCGTTGTCCTCACTTGGAGCCTTAAAAGGAAGAGCTCTTGTGACATGGGTAGGGCTTGAATCATTTATAAATCACTCCCAACATCCTTATGATATCCGATGTGGGACGGGGGTGTTACAATCTCCCCCACTTAAAGCACTGAAATCACTCCCAACATCATTCTGATATCCGATGTGGGACGGGGGTGTGACAATCTCCCCCACTTAAAGCACTAACGACCTCGTCAGGCCCAAGGGATTGCCCTCCGGGAGGAGCGTACCCGAGCATACTATCGGCGCACCTCCGAGCCCGGAGTCTGCTCTAATACTGCAATGTAAGACCCGGGGTCTTAAGAGGCGTCAGCCCATGCCACCTAGCCCTCTCAGGTCCGTTGTCCTCACTTGGAGCCTGAAAAGGAAGAGCTCTTGTGACATGGGTAGGGCTTGAATGATTTATAAATGACTCTCAACATCCTTATGATATCCGATGTGGGACGGGGGTGTTACAATCTTGATAGGCTAAAACCTACACCCACAAGTGTATGGGGTTCAGTTGTAGTGTATCGAGTGTCGAATCACAGGGACTATGTGGTATCGATTGTAATTTCAAACTGATTAAACTAAGCCAGGAAACCAAGAGAGAAATATTAATATGGATGGAGAAAGTAACCAACTAATACTAAAATAACTATACAAAAAGGTGGTATTCAAACACAATAGATTCGAAGCAAATCTAGGATAAAGGATCACCTTACAATTATCTTGTAGATTAATATCGATATTCGTGGCACAATGTCTGAGTTTGTTGAAGGTAGCTATCTAAGGTACTTACTAATCTCCTTTCTGTCTCATAGTAATTGTGCCTAAATTGGTTAACCATCTCCTTTCGGTCTCAAGCAACCAATTCAAACCCTTTACGCTCTTAGAAACTAGATCTCAATTGCATCAATATCCGCTTTCATGCTCAATCAAATACAATCTCGACCTAGAGTTTCTACGATAGCTATTAATCCACAAGGAATCTTATAAAGCTTTCACAATAATAAAATTCCAGGTTCAATCCTAAGGTTCCGATAGTAAGTTATCGCCTTTCGACCTCAAACCCTTATCTAATTGTCCTATTAGTCTTATCTCCTTTCGGTCTCAAATTCTAACAGGACTCTAGTCAATTATAAAATCAATAAGATTAAGCACATTAAGATTGAATCAAACAAGTTCTCAAACAAACGAATATCAATACTAACACTACCAAATAATCATTGGGATCACCCAAACCCTAGAACGGAGAAATCAACCAAACATAATATAATAAACGATGAAATAAATTATAGACAGAAATAGATAAAAGTTTAGAATAATATGCAAACCGAAATCTTCGTCCTCGATCCAGAGTGTAATACCGAAAACAATTAAGGGGAAAACTAAATCTAAACCTAAACTACGGCCGAAGCACTGTACGGCGCAAGTCTCCAGTCCGAACTCCCAATCTCCTTTTTCTCATGTTCTAATGTCCGTGAGAATATATAATGTAATTTTGATAAAATTACAATTTTAGCCCAGTAATTTAAGGAATTAAAATCTAACCCAATACCTAATTACAAATTCAGCCCATAAGATTCCAATTTGGCAATTTCCGCACTTTGGCTTCCAAGTTCCGATCCAGCCATTCTCGCTCCTTCATATAAACTCTTGAATTTCCACAATAATAGCCTCAAAATGCCTGAAATAAATAGAAAGTAGGTGTAGACTCAGAAAATGCAAAATAAAATAAATAAAGTATAAAATATGACAAATGTGCATGAAAATGACCTAAACTAATATGCAAATGCAACCCTAAAATATGACTAAAATAGATGTTATCAAATCACCCCATGCTTAAACCTTGCTTGTCCTCAAGTAAGAACAAGTGTAAATATTCACAAGAAGGATTTCGATTTCTATCCAAGCTATGCAATTGCTCATTTAGATCTAGACATCGGGTTCAAAACAAGACAAGCAAATCATACAGGAGACAAGTCAAGACATCAATTCTAAGACCTCACATAGGACATATTTTGTGGAACACTCTCACTCCTGTGTCTAAGGTATAAAAGTTTCGCTCTAGCTCAAATCTTGAAGACTCGTCTACCATAAGCTTGAATTAGCGTCCTAACTCTCCACCACTTTGACTATACACATAAACATAAATCATGAGGTCTTTTCATGGGTTGTAATGGAGCCAAGGTAAGAAACACAAGGTATGAGTTCTTTGGTCATGTGGTGCTAAATTAGGGAAATAGAACTACTTTCTAAACTTCAACCACAATTTCAACTTCTTTTCTCAATACACATACCAGATTTCATTACAAAGGCCACATCACATAATCAAATAAACTCATAAGCTCTCAACTTTTGATAACTCATTCCCTTTTCACAAATTATCTTCTAGCGATGAAGAAGAATTTATTCTCTCTTTTTTTTTTTTTCCTGTTTTTACTGTTTTTTTTTCTTTTTTTTTTCATTTCTTCATCACAAGAAACTTACAACTTAAGCACCCTACCCCTCACTCAATACATAATCACTCAAAGCACGTTATTCTCTCTTCTCCACTCAAATGAACTATAATTCTATTTCATCCTAATTCCCGAATGGGTAAACAAGGCTAAAATAGGCTTAAGGATAATCTCGTGGAGCTACAAATGAATAGGCTATTAGGCTCAACGGCTTCAAGCAAAGGATATCATAATAGGGTAGGAAGGGAATAATAGGCTAACAAAAGTTGCCTCAATCATGTTTATGCAATGTACACAAGTCATAAATGTGACCTCGAGAGGTTCTAACGCAAGTTCTGAAGATAGAGCAATCAAGATGAGCAATTCACACACAAAAGAATGAGGACTCATGAATGTTAGTCTTAGGCTCAGAAACTCACGGCTTTTGTCTCAGAATTTCAATCTTCAACAAGACTCAAGATGATTAGTTTTGAAAGAATTATAGCATAAACCCAACAATCTAAATCATCACAAGCCTTTTTAACATGTCTTAGAGGATATCATCAACCAATTTCAATCAAGGAAGTGACATGTTGTTCAAGAAGAGCAAGGAATTTTTATTAGCAAGGGTTCATCTCAAAACATCTATATGCAAATGAAGTGCAATGTATGAAATGCACATGAAAAAGAAAAATGAAAAGAACCAAAAAATTATATGCAAAAACAGAGTCACACAAGTAGTTCCCCACCCATGCTTAAAATCTACTTTGTCCCCAAAGTAGAGAATGAAAGAGTAAGGGAAGAGGAACTCACCAAACATTCAGGCAAAATCGAGCAATTCAAGCAAGAGGTAGTAGTGCAAGTTGTATTGAACCTTCCGTGACATTTAATTAAATTCTGGCAGCATCTCCGTTGTAATTTGGTCTGTACACAACACAAAAACAGCAGCAATGCAAGCCTCACAAGTACAACAAAATTCACATCAGCAACCAGGATCCAATAATCAATAAAATTCAGCACTACATCAACTCAACAATCAAAGAAAAATCAGCTCTCTAGATCATGCTCATCCATATTTTACGAGTAAATTCATGAAAAACTGGTATGGACACAGAGAGCATTAGACAAGCAAAAGAACTCTAGGAGGGACAAAGTGATAGAAATCACCAAGCCAAGCAGTAAACACTTCAAACAATCAGTGTACATGACTAAACTTCAAGAGCTAAAGTCATCAATTTCAGCAACAAAGATAGTCAAACTACACTCCTAATTCATTCAAAAGTACAGTGCTAGCAAAAATATGTATGGTTAAATGCCTCATAGCACATATCAACAAACCACCAAGATCTTGAGACTAGAATAAACTCAGCTGATTTCAGATATAACAAGGAAATTTCAATCAGCCTATGGAGTAGAATATCATTTCAAAGTCTCACAATCTAGCTAGGATTAACACAAGTCAAGTAAGCTAAGTCAAGGAAAAAAAATAGGAGTAAAGAGACTCAAGATCAAACGACTAAATAAAAGCATTGTGTGTTACAAGTAGTTTAGTCCAGGAGAATGATCAAGAGTCATGGGAATTGCAAAACGTCTCTCCCCAAATCAAGCTTATCGCAAGTAACACCCCAATTTCAATTCATTGGGAAGTAACACCCCAATTTCAACACTACCAAATAATCATTGGGATCACCCAAACCCTAGAACGGAGAAATCAACCAAACATAATATAATAAACGATGAAATAAATTATAGACAGAAATAGATAAAAGTTTAGAATAATATGCAAACCGAAATCTTCGTCCTCGATCCAAAGTGTAATACCGAAAACAATTAAGGGGAAAACTAAATCTAAACCTAAACTACGGCCGAAGCACTGTACGGCGCAAGTCTCCAGTCCGAACTCCCAATCTCCTTTTTCTCATGTTCTGATGTCCGTGAGAATATATAATGTAATTTTGATAAAATTACAATTTTAGCCCAGTAATTTAAGGAATTAAAATCTAACCCAATACCTAATTACAAATTCAGCCCAAAAGATTCCAATTTGGCAATTTCCGCACTTTGGCTTCCAAGTTCCGATCCAGCCATTCTCGCTCCTTCATATAAACTCTTGAATTTCCACAATAATAGCCTCAAAATGCCTGAAATAAATAGAAAGTAGGTGTAGACTCCGAAAATGCAAAATAAAATAAATAAAGTATAAAATATGACAAATGTGCATGAAAATGACCTAAACTAATATGCAAATGCAACCCTAAAATATGACTAAAATAGATGTTATCAAATCTCCCCCACTTAAAGCATTGAAATCACTCCCAACATCCTTATGATATCCGATGTGGGACGGGGGTGTTACAACTGCCACATGCCGCGCCTGCCGCACCAGCCCAACTCGCCCCCACCGTCCCCAAGGCACCTCGTGCATCAACCACAACCTCGCTTCCCCCGTCCCCACCTCCTAAAAAATAGCCCTTCTCGACCCGAATTGGCAGGCGGCTATGCTCGATGAATACCCCTTACAAGGAATGGTACATGGGTTCTTGTTCCTCGCCCTTCCGAGTCGAACGTAATTTGCTGCATGTGGCTTTTCCGCCACAAGTTCCGCTCTGATGGGACGTTTGAACGTTACAAAGCTCGTCTTGTGGTTAATGGTAGAGCTCAGCAGACAGATATTGATTGTGATGAGACATTCAACCCCGTGGTCAAGCCTGCTACTATCCGGGTGGTGCTGAGCATAGCGTTATCGTGACATTGGGCTATTCATGAGCTGGATGTCAAGAACGCCTTTATGCATGGCCATCTAAATGAGACGGTTTACATGTTTCATCCGCTAGGGTTTATTGATGCTGATCGTCCCAAACATGTTTGTCTCTTGAAGCGCTCTCTGTATGGTCTGAAGCAGACTTCACGGGCATGATTCAAGCGCTTTGCATCTCATCTGCTACGCTTGGGTTTCGTTGGCAACCGCTCAGATTCATCTCTCTTTATCTATTGCAGAGGCGCAGACATGACTTTTCTGTTACTTTATGTCGACGACATCATTCTCATCTCTTTCTCTAAAGCTCTTCGAACGTCCATCATTGCACAGTTGAGCTCCGAGTTTGCCATGTCGGATCTTGGGCCGTTGAATTATTTTTTGGGAGTCTCCGTGCAGCGTCATGCGTCTGGGTTGTTTCTCTCCCAGAGTAAGTATGCTGCCGAAATTGTTGCTCGGGCCAATATGAGCAACTGCAAGCCTGTCATAACCCCTGTTGATTCTTCCAACAAGGTCAGTGCTCACTCTGGTCTTCTGTTTGATGATCCGACGATTTATCGAAGTCTTGTCGGGGCATTGCATGTAACACCCCCTTTTGTAAACGAGGGAATGTTGCAGCGCCAGTGATTACTCGGACTTTAATGTCTTCGTAACCACCTTAGGCTTATAGGGACATGCTACCATGCTCCCATAAACAAGATGATAACAAAATAAAATGCAAATAGCGGAAGACTTGAAGTATAATAAATCTTTTTTTTTCGTTATAAATACAAACTCAAGATTCAAATTACAATATCTGATACATCAAAACATTACAGCGAAAGACTTTGTAAAAATAAACACATAAACGTTTATACAATATTTTCTAAAAACTTTAAATAATTAATCTCGAAAATAAAATGTCGTCTTGAACTTCTTTAACTTCTATTCGGAGACTCGACCTTAACCTGCAAACTGGAGACTGGGGTATTGTACAAAGACACGGGACCCCTAGTTGTCAAAACAAAGGACGGTTAGTTCGCAAGAACTAGCAAGTGACGGCTCGAAAACTGGGACTACTTCAGATTTATACTCATTGACCTTTAATGGTATGAATTTAAACCCGAATGCGATTATTAGAGTATTTTCGATGGGTTAATAATTTGACGACACAACTGTTATGATACGGATAATCCCAAAGGATTGAATAACATAAGAAGTGGGCGACGAGCACCCTTAGGAACCATATCCTGAGTACGGATGGGATATGATATAACTTGAATTAATTGTGATCACTATGAAATTCCAAATGTATATGATACACTTCACTCACTTTCCTCACGTTGAATAGCTTGAACACAACTTTACACAACGTTACACATTTTAACACATTGATATAGTTTACACACTTCACAACACACACTTTGATAGGTTACACGTTTTATTCGACACACACCTCTTAATTAATTAACAATCATAGGATACCGGTCCCGGCGTCCCGCTCTCAACATCGGATAACGACCTAAAACCTTTTTATATGGTAGTGTAACATTCCGATAGATAATATATGCGCGTTCGGAATGTGTGAGTTTCATGAAACTTTTAGACCGGAGAATAACGGCTCCGACCTGACTATACCACATCACTTTCACTTTACTTCCCACATTACTTTCACTTTGCTTTGCATTGATTGATAGATTTTACTTGCACTGATCTTGATTCAATTGAGTTTCGATGGTAACACGCAATCCTCACATTTTCACTATTGATTGATGACATATCTTAAGTGATCACACAATACAAAATTAATCCATATTATTTAAAGGTAACATAGATGCCAAATAGAATAAAATAAAATAACGGATGGAAACATCAACGAAATAACATGTTCCATACCTAACCATTTTAGCATGAAAGAACAATAATAAATCATGCTTTGAAGAAATAGTGGGTAAACTATGTTATTATTTTATATTAAGGTCAAATAATAACTTTACCCAATTTTACTTGCCAAATCCAAACTGATTGTTAAATAAATTACACAAAACAGGTGAATTGTAATTTATTTTATTTAACTTGGCAAGCAACCAAATGAACGAAAACAACTAGACACGAAAGCACCAAAGTGAGCAGAAAGGCTCGGAAAGTCACTTGCCTTTTTCGCCTTGTTGGATTTCGATACCAACTATGGACTTCAAAGACTTGCGGTGACAGATTTGAATAAACTGGCAGTGGATCTACATACATGATTTATGAGACGCGAGTAATAAATTAATTAATTGGTATTTTAATAATTGACTTATTTAATTCGAAGAAATATCGAATTAATTAAAAGTCAGAAAATAATACCAATATGATCCTCGTTAGGACCTCCTCGAAATCTGGGTGTCGGATTTTGAGATGACCGCTGCGAATTTTTAAGATTTAACGCGAGTTAGATATATTCTAAAACTGAGGGTTAATCTTGATAATTTTCGAATTGAACTAGGGGCATATTTTACCAAAATAGAAAGTCTGGGAGGTGTCTTGTAATTAAGACATCTTCTTCTTCTTCTCCCGACAGTAGCTTGGACAGCAACTCCCTCGCGTGTCCTCGAGGCTAATCCGGCGTTTCCTAGCGGCGGATACAAATCACGGAGGCGGACAAGGGCGGCGGATATGGATCCCAGGAGGTGGTGCGCTCCTCCGGGTGGCGTCTGGTGACTCCGACAGCGATGAACAGAGGCGTGGGTGGTGATCCGGCGAACTCGAATCCGAAATTGGGTGTTTTGTATTTGGAATGCTTTCCTCAAAAATTTTGGAATGGGATTGTATATGAATGTGTTTAGAACACGATGAACTAGATCGAGAGCTCATATATTGGCTAAAAATGGCGGACGGAGCTAACGAAGGTCGAAAGGGTTTTTTATAGGCCGAGCTTGCAGTGTGAACGAAATCACGAATTGAGGGCTTCATAGAATCGGAATTGATGAGAGGATTTAATTCACGTAATCAATTGGGAGTTTCATACTTTATCTCAACGTCAATTTGTCAATCCATAAAAGCTAGGGTTTTATGAATTTTGACGGATTCCGGGTTAGATTCATCACTAAAACCACAAATTGATTATTTAGTAACGGGTGGCATTGAGTTTTGGATAAGACTTGCGTTTAATACGTGTTGAATTGAATTAAGGAGGGATGAGTCCACCATTGGAGCTCTTGAGTTTTCTAACGAAGGAAGAAGAAGCAGATGGGTCCGCCGAGCCCGGTTCGTTTTTTTTATTTGTGCCGGTTCATCCGGTTCAACAAAACCAAATGCTTGATTTTATATCTACTTACATCCCTATTTATTTAATTTGATTTTTATTTTTATTATGTCTTACCTTAAATGATTAGGTGCGTGACATAATATAAAAATAAATATATGATAAGTTAAAATCATCAAAATATATATATATATATATATATATCATTTTTAATAAATCACAATATGTGTTTTTTTTTTCTGGAATAATTATTTCAAATAAACTTTTATAATACTTCAACTTTATAATAAATTCATTTTAACCTTTTAATTATAAGATACGTTAAATATATAAGTTGGGTCATATGTCATACTTCTTTTGCATAAGGTTATATCACAAGTACAACAAAATTCACATCAGCAACCAGGATCCAAACTGATTGTTAAATAAATTACACAAAACAGGTGAATTGTAATTTATTTTATTTAACTTGGCAAGCAACCAAATGAACGAAAACAACTAGACACGAAAGCACCAAAGTGAGCAGAAAGGCTCGGAAAGTCACTTGCCTTTTTCGCCTTGTTGGATTTCGATACCAACTATGGACTTCAAAGACTTGCGGTGACAGATTTGAATAAACTGGCAGTGGATCTACATACATGATTTATGAGACGCGAGTAATAAATTAATTAATTGGTATTTTAATAATTGACTTATTTAATTCGAAGAAATATCGAATTAATTAAAAGTCAGAAAATAATACCAATATGATCCTCGTTAGGACCTCCTCGAAATCTGGGTGTCGGATTTTGAGATGACCGCTGCGAATTTTTAAGATTTAACGCGAGTTAGATATATTCTAAAACTGAGGGTTAATCTTGATAATTTTCGAATTGAACTAGGGGCATATTTTACCAAAATAGAAAGTCTGGGAGGTGTCTTGTAATTAAGACATCTTCTTCTTCTTCTCCCGACAGTAGCTTGGACAGCAACTCCCTCGCGTGTCCTCGAGGCTAATCCGGCGTTTCCTAGCGGCGGATACAAATCACGGAGGCGGACAAGGGCGGCGGATATGGATCCCAGGAGGTGGTGCGCTCCTCCGGGTGGCGTCTGGTGACTCCGACAGCGATGAACAGAGGCGTGGGTGGTGATCCGGCGAACTCGAATCCGAAATTGGGTGTTTTGTATTTGGAATGCTTTCCTCAAAAATTTTGGAATGGGATTGTATATGAATGTGTTTAGAACACGATGAACTAGATCGAGAGCTCATATATTGGCTAAAAATGGCGGACGGAGCTAACGAAGGTCGAAAGGGTTTTTTATAGGCCGAGCTTGCAGTGTGAACGAAATCACGAATTGAGGGCTTCATAGAATCGGAATTGATGAGAGGATTTAATTCACGTAATCAATTGGGAGTTTCA
The DNA here is from genome assembly GCA_037127255.1 of Persicaria tinctoria. Taxonomy (NCBI): domain Eukaryota; kingdom Viridiplantae; phylum Streptophyta; class Magnoliopsida; order Caryophyllales; family Polygonaceae; genus Persicaria; species Persicaria tinctoria. Next base: position 28,969,740 of record JBANSL010000013.1, on the reverse strand, counting down.
TACTTTATCTCAACGTCAATTTGTCAATCCATAAAAGCTAGGGTTTTATGAATTTTGACGGATTCCGGGTTAGATTCATCACTAAAACCACAAATTGATTATTTAGTAACGGGTGGCATTGAGTTTTGGATAAGACTTGCGTTTAATACGTGTTGAATTGAATTAAGGAGGGATGAGTCCACCATTGGAGCTCTTGAGTTTTCTAACGAAGGAAGAAGAAGCAGATGGGTCCGCCGAGCCCGGTTCGGTTTTTTTATTTGTGCCGGTTCATCCGGTTCAACAAAACCAAATGCTTGATTTTATATCTACTTACATCCCTATTTATTTAATTTGATTTTTATTTTTATTATGTCTTACCTTAAATGATTAGGTGCGTGACATAATATAAAAATAAATATATGATAAGTTAAAATCATCAAAATATATATATATATATATATATATCATTTTTAATAAATCACAATATGTGTTTTTTTTTTCTGGAATAATTATTTCAAATAAACTTTTATAATACTTCAACTTTATAATAAATTCATTTTAACCTTTTAATTATAAGATACGTTAAATATATAAGTTGGGTCATATGTCATACTTCTTTTGCATAAGGTTATATCACAATGAATATTGAAATAATTCACTTTTCAAATAAAATAATGAAATCCAATCATCCTTTACATTTATAAAATTAATTATTTTGATATTAATACTAATGATAGTAATGCTAATACCAATAAAGTATTGTAGTCAAAATAAATTTCAAAATGAAAAATAATAATGTCAACTCAAGTGTCATGTTCTAAATAATAAGAACCGAATAATAAGATATATATATATATATATACCATAAAAAAATTTACAATTCAAAATTTTATCCTTATATTTTTATTTAAATGAAAATAGAAATACCCAAAAATACTTTGGGGTATTTCAGCAGCGGCCACGACAAGGCAGAAAGGTGTACCGCGGGCACAGCACGAGGCGGTGGCCGCGACAACGGGCGATGTGGGAGAGTAGTTCGGTGAGTCTGAGGGGGGGGGGTGTCTGGGCGACCGGAGGCGTGCATGGAGACAATTTGTCTTGGTCTGAACACACCGGAGACGCTACGGGTGTGTGGTCTGGTGGTAGGTGGGGGAGGTGGTGGTGGGGGTGGTGTAGAGGGAGAGACGGTAGCACCGGGAGATTCCTAGGGAAGGAGGAAGTGCGGGAAAGGAGACTCTGACTCAGACAGGGAGACAGTAGGTGTGGGATAGGGGAGAGGAGGAGAAGAGAAGGGAAAGCGGGACCCATCAAATGTGACATGACGCGACAGGATAAGCCTATGGCTTTGAAGATCGAGACAAAGGTAACCGTGATGATCAGACGAATATCTGATGAACACACATGGAGTGAAGCGTGGGTGAAGTTTGTGTAGGGCGGTGGAGGACTCGTTTGGGAAGCATAGGCACTTGAAGGTACGAAGATGATCATATCTAGGCAGGGTGCAGTATAGTGCCTGAGTGGGTGAGCGATGTTGGAGGGTAGTAGAAGGGAGGATGTTAAGGAGATAACATGTCATTGATAAGGCGTGACTCGTGAGGCCAATAGGCAAGGGGAATGGATGCGTGAAATAGGAGAGAAGGCATCATGTTGGTTATTGTTCGAATGATTCTTTCGGTATGTCATTCTGCTGAGAGGTATAGGGGCATGACAATCGATATGAGATGCCATTTGTGATGAAGAAGGAATGAAAGTCTTTTTTTATCAAATTTCCGACCATTGCCACATTAGAAGCATTTGATGGACGTGTGAAACTGTGTTTTAATGTAGGCATAAAACTTGACAAAAGTGGGAAACACTTGGGACTTGTGACCATCCTTGCTAGGCACAGGAGAGGTCCAAATGTCACTATGAGTGATATCAAAAGGTGCAAGTGTGGAGTTCAAAGATCGTTGGAACGGTAGTCTTGCATGTTTGCCCAACTGACAAGAAGAACATAAACTAGAGCGTTGGTCTTTATTACAGTTGACAAGACTCTAAGAACGAAGGACATCTAAAATAAAAGCACTGGGATGGCCAAGGCATGCATGCCATAGGCTGGACGACGATGCCGAGAGGGTGACCAGACACAACTGACGGGATGTAGATGGTGGTGTGACAGGGTAGAGCTCCTCGGTGCTGTTACATCTCAAGCGAGTAACCCCTGTAGTAAGATCGTTCACAGAGGAACCAAAGGGATCAAATGCAGGAGAAACGTTATTGTCAGTAGTGAACAGATGGACAGAGATAAGGTTCTTGACAATCTTTGGGGCAATGAGGACATTGTTAAGGTGTAGGGGGTGGGTTGGCCCAATTACCCATTTGTAATTAGGGTTAACTATTTTGTACTCATATATATATATATATATATATATATATATTATAATGATAGCAAAGACAACCCCAACGGGGATTATTCACTCTGACATGGTATCAGAGCCTATAGGGTTTCATCAAAATCAACCCTAATTTTTTTTTTCCGATCCTGATAATGCATATATTAGATAGGCATTATAGGCATTTTTAGCTTAGATAGGTTGCATTTCTTTCGTTCTTTGTTACTAAATTGCATCTTATGATTATTCTAGAAGAGTTCGGATTCTGCGCAAATTTGTGGTTATCTTGCAGATCGAATCAGAACACATGCGTGAGATGCAATACCTTGAAGAGGAGTATAAAAGACATTGGAGAGAAGCAAGGAATAAAAGGAGCAAATCACCTCAAGAAGCTAGTCTCGGAAAGAAGACAAGAAAAACCGCAAACAGTAATGCGGCGGCCGCAACATGAGGTGCGGCGGCCGCCGCATCTGCCGACAGCGTTGAGCGCGTCGTTTCAATTAAAAAAACCCTAGATTCTTTTTATGGTTTTTGTTGATGGCCGACTTTGGATGATACAAAAGGCCACTTTTTAGTTATTTTTGAGGTACTTCTATTCTATTCTATTCATTAGACACTTTAGAGAATTTGAGCAATGTCTTCCATGAGGAACTAAACTCATCTATTCTGCCTGCAATTTGAAGCTTTATTTGGATTGATTGTGAGTTTCTAATTCTCGTTCTTATTTCCTATATTTGAATGTTTCGATTTCTTTGTGCTTGATTGTCTATTGTTTTATTCTATCTAGCCCGCGCAACTAGTTAGAATCAATTCAATTGCTAAGGTTTTGTAGATTCCTGATTGTGAACCTTAACCTAAGTGGCAAACTTGTTCCTTTAGGGCTGATTGAACTAATTGAACAAGTAGGAAGTTGAATGTGTTGTTAAATCCTTCTTTAGGGACTGCAAATACCTTGGCTAATCTCTGAACTTAAAGCTATCAATTGGGTTAAATCCTTCTTTAGGGACTGTTCGATTGATAAGGGTTTCTAGGACTGATTGGACTAGTAACTATATTAGGTCGGGACAAGGGCATTCATAGGAAACTTAATAGGACGAGAAGAAGTTACAAGGATTGCTTCAATCCGATAAAGTGGAAAATTGTAGGTAGAATTACTTCTCCAAATTGTCTAAAACCAATTCCTTTACTTTGCTTTAGAAACTTCACTTCGAGAAAAGGAGAATCTTTCACACACAAAAACCCCCCAAACTGGTTACTTTGATTGACACTTGAAGCATACTTGAGTTACAAATTTCCCTGTGGATCGACCTCTTGCTTATCGCTATACTTGCTTTGGGTTTGAGTTTTCTTTGGCGGAATCAACGATAGGTTTTACCTCCGTCAAATTTGGCGCCGTTGCCGGGGAATTTTTTTATTTAATTCTTGTGTGTTTTTAGTGTTAACTTTGGTGTGGATCGTCTTATATGGTCCATACCCGTGCTACTAATTCTTCTTTGTTGCCATTAGATTCAGAGATTGAAAGGACCCTTGCCGCTCTAAGGCGAGAAGCTCGTGATCGCTTTCGCGAACTCCCTTTTGATCAAGAAGAACCTACAACAGAGATGGCTAACGAAGCGAACCGAACTCTTAAGGAGCTTTCTGCTTCTGATCTAACACAGCAACCCTTGGCAATCCAATTCCCTGCGCTTGCAGAAGGAGTTAACTTCGAGCTGAAGTCTGGGGTAGTTCATCTTCTACCCAAATTCCATGGGTTGAGTGGAGAGGATCCCACAAGCATCTGTCTGAATTCCATAGGGTGGTTGTTGGGATGAAACCAGAGAACGTAACTGAAGAGCAAATCAAGTTGAGAGCTTTTCCTTTCTCTTTGAAGGATGAGGCAAATGAATGGTTTTTCTATCTACCACCTGACTCTATTTCTACTTGGGCTGAGATGAAGAGAGTCTTCCTAGAGATGTACTTCCCTGCAACAAAGCTCAATGCTTTGAAAAGGTCAATCAGCAGCATTGAGCTGTACGCGACGGAGTCTATACATGAGTACTTTGAGCGCTTCAAGAAACTCTGCGCCAGCTGCCCATGCCATGGGTACTCTCAAAAGGATCTGGTTCTCTTTCTCTTTAATGGGCTGACTGATAAAGAGCGCAAAACAGTGAATTCTGCTTGTGGAGGAAACATGCTGAACAAGACACCTGCTGCAGCTTGGGATGTGTTTAAGGAGCTATCTGAGGGCTCCAGGCAGTTCAATAAGAGCCCTCGTGCTAGGGGTGTACTCGGTGTTGATGCTCCTGTGGCTGCACTTCAGACTGATATGGCAGAGGTAAAGGAGATGATGAAACAATTGGTTATTGATAGAACTCCTCAACAACTGAAGGCATGTGGTGTCTGCAGTCAATACACTCATCCTATGGACATGTGCCCGCTTCTACAAGATCCCAATTTTGATTTGAATGCCATTGGGAATTTCACTCAACAAAGGCCTAGGCAAGGCAATTATGGAAATCCTGGGTATGTCAACAACAACAACTACAACAGAGGCTATCAGCAAGGCTATGGGAACTACCAAGCTCCTTTCAATCAGCAAGGGGGGCAACAGGGAAGGCCTCAACAACAATATGAACCTCGACAGGGAGGTCAGAAGCAATCAAATGAGGATAATGAGGATCCACTACAGAAACTATCACGATTGGTCATAAGAAATGATAAACAACAGTCAGAGCGGATGTCAAACCTAGAGAAGCAGCAATCCGATCGGATGACAAATCTTGAGAATCAAATGAGTCAGCTCATTCAAATCTTGAGTGCTAAGGATGCAAATAGTTCAGGAAAGCTTCCGTCACAGACCATCGAGAATCCGACAAAGGAGAATGTCAGTGCTGTAACACTTAGGAGTGGCAAGGAACTGATTGTCACAAATCAAAAGGACGACGAGGAGATAATGGACGAGGAGATAGAAATTGTTGAAGACGAAAATGGCCAAACTAACGTGCGGCGGCCGCAGCAAGCTTGCGGCGGCCGCCGCCAGGGACGACATTCATGCGGCGCCCGCCGCAGGTGATCCCACCGCCAACTCCGATCCTGGTACGTTTTTCTCCCCTCTTTCTTCTTCCCTCCCTCTTTCTCCTCCTTCTTCTTCTTCCCCTTCTTCTTCCTTACCTATGGAGACTCCAAAGCCCATTCCGCCTTTCCGGAAGCCTTGAAAGATACACGAAGGTATGAGAATGACAAGGAAATCTTCGAGACATTCAGTAAGTGTGAGGTAAACATTCCTTTGCTTAATTTGATCAAAAGCATTCCTAGATATGCTAAATTTTTGAAGGAACTTTGCACTATCAAGCGGAACCAGAAGCTAAAAGGTAAGCAAAAGGTGAAGGTAAGCGAAAATGTCACTGCTGTATTTCAAAAACGTATGCCTGAGAAGTGTAGTGATCCTGGTATGTTTGCTATTCCATGTGTGATAGGTGATACTAAATTTGACAAAGCCATGTTAGATTTACGAGCATCTATTAATGTTTTACCTTCTAATGTTTATCATGCTTTGGGATTGGGACCTCTGAATGATACTAGGGTAGTAATTCAACTTGCTGATCGATCTACTATCTACCCGAAAGGGATTGTTGAAGATGTCTTGGTTATGGTTGACAACTTGATATTCCCTGCTGATTTCTTTGTGATTGACATGGGTCCTGGTAACAATGAAGGCCCTATTCTGTTGGGCAGACCTTTTCTGAAAACTGCTAGGACTAAGATAGATGTCTGTTCAGGATCTCTTACTATGGAATTTGATGGTCAAAGAGTTGAATATAATATTTATGATTCCATGAAATTCCCATCTGATGATCCTTCTCTGTGCTTTGTGGATGCTATTGATACTATGGCACAAGATTGTTTTGATTTGGAGTGTGTTGATGAGATGGAAGTTGCTTTACAGGCTCCTATAGATGAAATTGCTAGAGATTATGTATTGTCATCTGATTTGCAGGAGGCTATAGTAGCTTTAGACCATCGATCTCCCACCTATGTGCCAACAAGGGGAGACCGCATCGAGCTGACCATTCCTACTGAAAAGCTTCTGCCATCTATTATCCAAGCGCCTGATGTTGAATTGAAACAACTTCCTAATCACCTTAAATATGCTTTTCTTGGTGAAAATAATACTCTGCCTGTCATTATTTCTAATAAATTGACATTTGGACAGGAGGAGCGATTGGTGGCTATTCTAAAGGAAAACAAGGAGGCGTTAGGATGGACGATAGCAGACATTAAGGGCATCAGTCCTACCCTCTGCATGCATAGGATACTATTAGAGGATGATGCCAAGCCATCTAGACAACCTCAGCGGAGACTCAACCCGCCAATGATGGAAGTGGTAAAGAAGGAGGTGCTGAAGCTCCTTTAGGCAGGTATGATCTTTCCCATATCTGATAGCAAATGGGTGAGTCCTACGCAGGTTGTCCCTAAGAAGGGAGGTATTACTGTTGTTGAGAATCAGGATGGTGAATTGGTCCCTAGCAGGGTACAAACTGGATGGAGAGTCTGTATTGATTATCGCAAATTGAATGCAGTTACTCGCAAGGACCATTTTCCCCTTCCCTTTATTGATAAAATGCTTGAGCGCCTTGCCGGTCGTTCCTTTTATTGCTTTTTAGATGGTTACTCAGGATATTTTCAAGTACCAATAGCACCAGAGGACCAAGAAAAAACGACATTTACATGCCCTTTTGGCACTTTTGCATATCGCAGAATGCCTTTTGGGTTATGTAACGCACCTGGGACTTTCCAACGGTGTATGGTCAGCATATTTTCTGAGTATGTTGAGCGCTTTATAGAAGTATTTATGGATGACTTCACTGTACATGGAGATGATTTTGATACTTGCTTGCATCATTTGTCACTTGTGCTTAGACGGTGTGTAGACACCAACTTAGTCCTCAACTCTGAAAAGTGTCATTTTATGGTTGAGCAAGGCATTGTTTTGGGTCATATTGTGTCTAGCAGGGGTCTTGAGGTGGATAAGGCTATGATTGATGTCATTCAGTCTCTACCTTACCCCACCAATGTGCGCGAAATTCGCTCTTTCTTAGGCCATGTAGGTTTCTATCGCAGGTTTATTAAAGATTTTACTAAGATTTCTGCACCTCTTTGTGATTTACTGAAAAAGGAAGTAGCTTTTGAGTTTGATGACAGGTGTAGAGCGTCCTTTGATGAGCTTAAAGGTCGCCTGACTAGCGCTCCTATAATTCAAGCACCTATATGGTCCCAACCTTTTGAGATTATGTGTGATGCTAGCGACTATGCTGTGGGGGCTGTTTTGGGACAAAAGGAAGGAAGGAGCTCTCATGTCATCTACTATGCCTCCATGACTCTGAATGGAGCACAAAGGAACTACTCAACCACTGAGAAAGAGCTCCTGGCTGTGGTCTTTGCACTGGAGAAGTTTTGCTCCTATCTCCTAGGAGCTAAGGTAATTGTCTTCACTGATCACGCTGCTCTTCGCTATTTATTAACTAAGAAAGAAGGAAAGCCAAGATTGATTCGTTGGATTTTACTTTTGAGTGAATTTGACATTGAAATCAAAGATAAGAAAGGTGCAGAAAACTTAGTAGCGGATCACCTCAGCAGACTTGTCCAAGGAGAGGATAAACCCGAAGATCAAAGACCCATTCACGGTGAGTTTCCTGACGATACATTGTTTTACTTGACTCACACATCTTCTTTGCAGCTGCAGGAACAAACAGGGATGGAATATGCGGCGGCCGCAGCATTCATGCGGCGCCCGCCGCATAGCAGTGCGGCGCCCGCAGCACCCATGCGGCGCCCGCCGCACGCTGTTCAAACCACCGTTTCACCTCTTTCTCTCCCATCTGACGAGGTAAGTTCTGATATTCCTGAACTTTTGATGGGTGTCCATACTCCTCGACCTTGGTTTGCCAATATGGTGAATTTCTTGGTCACGGGAGAATTTCCACCAAACTTTACAAAAGCTCAGAAGGACAAGATTCGACATGACTCTCGCTTCTATGTTTGGGATGACCCCTACCTTTGGAAACATTGTGCTGATCAGGTAATTAGAAGGTGTCTGCCCGACAATGAGGTACAATCTGTCCTTACTTTTTGTCATGCCCATGAATGTGGAGGCCACTTTGGTCCCCAAAAGACTGCTAGGAAAGTTTTAGAAGCAGGTTTCTTTTGGCCTCACTTATTTAGGGATGTTAATGCCTTCTGTAAATCATGCGATAGATGCCAAAGGATTGGGAACATATCGACAAGAAATGAAATGCCACAAACTAAGATCATATTCTGTGAAATTTTTGATGTTTAGGGTATTGATTTTATGGGTCCCTTTCCTAGCTCTTTTGGGAATATCTATATTTTGCTTGCGGTGGACTATGTCTCCAAGTGGGTGGAGGCAAAGGCCACCAGAACTGATGATTCCAAAGTAGTTGCAGATTTCCTAAAATACATAATTTTCGCAAGATTTGGGGTACCTAAAGCTCTAGTCAGCGACAGGGGGACACATTTCTGCAATAGGACCATCACTGCCCTGTTAAAGAGGTATCATGTCACGCATAGAGTGTCCACTGCTTATCATCCTCAGACCAATGGACAAGCGGAAGTATCAAATAGGGAGATTAAGAGCATTCTGGAGAAAACAGTGGCCCCTAATAGGAAGGATTGGAGTCTAAGGCTGAATGATGCTCTTTGGGCTTATCGGACTGCCTATAAGACTCCCATTGGTATGTCTCCCTATCGAATTGTGTTTGGGAAGGCTTGTCATCTCCCGGTGGAACTTCAACATAAGGCATACTGGGCTGTCAAGAACTGCAATATGAGAATGAATGAAGTGGGAGAATTCAGGAAACTTCAAATGCAAGAGCTGGAGAAATTGCGTTTGGATGCATATGATAATGCAATGATCTACAAGGAGAAGACAAGAGCTTGGCATGACAAACATATCCTACGGAAGGAACTCAATGTAGGAGACAAGGTCCTCCTATACCAATCACGTCTGAAACTCTTCCCAGGAAAGCTTAAAACAAGGTGGGAAGGACCCTACACCATCTCAAGGATTTTCTCTCACGGAGCAATTGAACTCTATGATCCCAAGTCTAATGAGCTCTTCAAGGTCAATGGTCATAGGGTTAAGCCATACTTTGAAAACATTCCACATAGTGAAGAAGAGGAGTTGGTGCTTGCTGAACCAACCGACTAGGCCACTCAAGAGCCATCACGTCGAGCCAACGACTTGAAACAAAGGCGCTACTCGGGAGGCAACCCGAGGTAAGTTCTCTTTTCCTTTTCATCTTCATTATTTCTTAGGTAGTTTCATTAGTTAATTATTTGAGGATTCGTAACATAGGTAGTTTAAAATAAAATAATAAATAAATAAATAAATAAATAAATAAATAAATAAAAAAAAGCTGCGTACGGATGGCCACCCTCTGGCGGCGGCCGCAGCAACCCATGGGGCGCCCGCCGCACAGCAAATCCACAGCAATACCTTCTGGCGGCGGCCGCAGCAAGCCATGCCGTGCCCGCCGCCTCTCAGACCCGTGATAAACAAACAAAAAAAAAAAAAAAAAAAAGAAATTAATATACAAGAGATAGAAACCCTACCTCTTACTTTTAAGAACCTCCTCCTTCCTCTCAAATTACCTGCCGCCACCCACCCTCCATTGTCATCTCCTTCAACTTTTGCAAAACCACCATAACCACCTCCCAAGCTCTTTCTTTTCCTTTCCTTTTCCCCCTAATCCAACCTTTCCTCGCCGGATCTGCGCCCGCCGCTGCTGCTCGCCGCCACCGCTGCGCCCGCCGCCACCGCCGCGCCCGCCACTGTTGCTCGCCGCCGCTCCTGTACACGAAATCAGCCCCTAATTCGATATATTCTCAATTTCAACCCCTCTTTTACAACTCTCCTGGTATGATTCCCCCTCTATTCTCTTTCAATTTCAGATTTTATTTGCTATATTGAGAACTAGGTAGAGATTTGATATTTAGTTGCTTATTCATTGATCAAAGGTTGGAATTTGAGTGGGATATTTTTGTTGTTTTCTTTTTAAAGGAGACTGATTTATTTATATATATATTTAAGGGCTGATTTGTTTTTGGGTTGTGAAATTTGAAGTTGGATCTTTGGTTTGAAATGGTCAATTGAGTAAATTTGGGGTGGGATTGTTGATATTTGTTAAATATTCTTGAGTTTGGGTGGATGATTGGAAAAAGATTTGGCTTTTTGGGGTAAGTTTAATTGAAAAATTGGTGTTGTGATTTTGATTTGGGGTTCATGAGTTACTTGAGGAATGTTGGGTGCTTTATTGTTTGACTTGAGTTGTATTGACAATTTGTTATTGAATGTTAGATTTGATTATAATGGTGCGCCGGTTGAGGAACGTATCTAAGGAACAGAGGAAGGCTTTTGAGAGCTTCGACCTCAAGCGGTTCATACAAACGAAGTTCTTTGACGTTTCCACCCTTCAGAGACTGGGTATGTTAGATGTCACCAGTCGTATGCTCACTCATGGTGGGCTAGGGAGATTCATAGAGTGTAATGCCCCCACATACCCAGAACTGGCGGCGAAGTTCCTGATTACTTTTGAGCATATGGACGCCTCTAGGGTTAGGTTCAACTTGTTGGACGAAAGGCATACGTGCACACACGACCAGCTGAGACATGCCTTTGGGATTACTCGGGCCCCCTCCCCAGATTGGCAGTCCCTATCTTCAGAGAAACAACGCTATGACTTTTGGCAGGCAGCTACTGGCACCAGATTCGATGGACATCATGGCGAATACAACTACAAATTTGTCCATCCATGCTTACGACTAGTTCACAAGGTCCTGGCCATGTCTTTCAGCGGTCAGGGCGACGTGAACAAGGTGCCTGCAGGCGATCTGTCTTGGCTATGGAGCCTGGCTCCCCAGTCACATAGTACACCGGACTGGGTTGAGATTTTTATAGACAACTGCATCAAGATCCGCACGAAGAAGAGGAAGGGGAGAATTGGCTTGGGGGGAATGATCAGCCTGATAGCCTACCACATTCTGCAGCCTGACCAGTGCGGTGTACCCATGTCTGGTGGGCACACTTATACGATTGATCAGCTGAGGAGGGCATATTTGATTGAGGTACCTGATGGGCCAGGTTACATTTGGAAGGCGGGGCAGAATGGAGCCCACCGCCTAACCCTGCCTATGGCCTTACCTTATGGGCCTACCAACGATTCCCTCTACATACAACCTGGTTAGAATGTGATGGGGGAGGAGGATGATGAGGATGATGAGGACGAGTATGACGATGATGCCCCTGCACAGATAGATTACTATATGGGGGATGCACAGCAGGCTGCTGGATCTTCTGCGGGACCTCGCTTCTCTTCTGCAGAGGACGACCCCTGGCGGGACCATTTAAGCAATGAGTTCCACCGTATGTCCTTACGCTAGGATGCCTTTGAGTTCACCCTCAAAGACATCGGTCGCACTGTGCGGGAGACAGACTACAACGTGGTGGAGATGCGGAGAGAGCAGACCTACTACTTCCGCCAACAATACCCTCACATACCACCGTACCAGTCACCGCCTTACCAGCCGCCGCCTCAGTGAGTGGTTAGTACTACCTTCTTCACCCTGATTTTTATGTTTATTTTGGTTGTCTGTACTGTTTCAGTGAGGACACTGAAAACTTTAAGTGTGGGGGAGGAGATTTATATGTATGTTATGTCAATTCTGCATTTTCTAGGACCATGTTTTATTTCTGCACAACATATTAAGTTCTGTAATAATTAGTTTATTTCATTTATGCTAAGTTAAAATTTTTGTCTTTTATTTATTTAAATTTTCTGCATTTTCGGAATTAAAAAAAAAATAAAAAATCGAAAATTCAAAAATAGAGCATGCATTGCATACATATGTGTTATTCAAATACCCATCTGACTTAGTTTGTCCTCTATTTTAAATTTCAAGCATGATTCATAAAAATCTCATGGAGTTCTGGATGTTTTGATTTTGTCTTTATTTGATTTTTGTGGAACATGAGCTAGCAAATACAATTGAGCATGTATGATTGAGCTAAAGTATGATTGAAGTCCTCAAAACATGACCCTGTGAGAATATTTGACCTTAGTTGAATACTTTTGCTCAATTGTGTGAATTAATCGCCTAGTGTTGCTACCTCTGGGCATTGACTGCAATATCTAGTTTTAAAGACCGACTCACATGTTGTTGCTTGCGGAGTTGATGTTATACTTTGAGTCTTTTGCTGAATTGGTAAATATTTAGTGAATAAGGTGGCAATGGTTGATGCACTTAGTAACCGGATCTATGCATGACACCCATGGGTATGATTCGCGCAAAAAGGTGTTGAAAACTATCCATTAGGAAAGAAAGCTTGATCATTGAGTAACCAGGTTCATTCATGACACCCATGTTTGCAACTTGCGTCAAAAGGTCTTCAAGTGGACTTCATAGTAGTAGGTTGAGGTGTTGATAGACCGGGGCCATTCATGACACCCATGTTTGCGCTTCGCGTAAGGAAAGCACCAAGACAAGAAAAACGAAAAAAAAAAGAAAAAAAAAAAAAAAAAAAAAGAAAAAAAAATTCCATTTAATTTTCTTTATTGTTTCCCGCGAGTAATGACATTTCGGTAGAGAATTGGTGATATGGTGGTCAATGTCTATGAGCTTAGTGCATGATTGGTTTGAGTTGAGAGTTGTACCTTAAAGCCTAAACACATGAGTGAAACACACATTTCTGGTGAGATTGGATAATGTCTACTTCTAAGCTTTGATCACTAAAGTACATGCTATGACGTTTGTTTGCTTGGTTTATGTGTTCACCTGCTATAATGTTGTTTTTTTTTATAAGGATTGAAATTTGAAGGGATTTCCTGTGGGATACATTGATTCATGTTCATTCTATCATTGCTTGAGGACAAGCAAAAGTTAAGTGTGGGGGAATTTGATAATGCATATATTAGATAGGCATTATAGGCATTTTTAGCTTAGATAGGTTGCATTTCTTTCGTTCTTTGTTACTAAATTGCATCTTATGATTATTCTAGAAGAGTTCGGATTCTGCGCAAATTTGTGGTTATCTTGCAGATCGAATCAGAACACATGCGTGAGATGCAATACCTTGAAGAGGAGTATAAAAGACATTGGAGAGAAGCAAGGAATTAAAGGAGCAAATCACCTCAAAAAGCTAGTCTCGGAAAGAAGACAAGAAAAACCGCAAACAGTAATGCGGCGGCCGCAACATGAGGTGATGCGGCTGCCGCCAGTGACGAAGAGAAATAATACTAATGCTGCGGCCGCAGCATACATGCGGCGGCCGCCGCATCTGCCGACAGCGTTGAGCGCGTCGTTTCAATTAAAAAAACCCTAGATGCTTTTTATGGTTTTTGTTGATGGCCGACTTTGGATGATACAAAAGGCCACTTTTTAGTTATTTTTGAGGTACTTCTATTCTATTCTATTCATTAGACACTTTAGAGAATTTGAGCAATGTCTTCCATGAGGAACTAAACTCATCTATTCTGCCTGCAATTTGAAGCTTTATTTGGATTGATTGTGAGTTTCTAATTCTCGTTCTTATTTCCTATATTTGAATGTTTCGACTTCCTTGTGCTTGATTGTCTATAGTTTTATTCTATCTAGCCCGCGCAACTAGTTAGAATCAATTCAATTGCTAAGGTTTTGTAGATTCCTGATTGTGAACCTTAACCTAAGTGGCAAACTTGTTCCTTTAGGGCTGATTGAACTAATTGAACAAGTAGGAAGTTGAATGTGTTGTTAAATCTTTCTTTAGGGACTGCAAATACCTTGGCTAATCTCTGAACTTAAAGCTATCAATTGGGTTAAATCCTTCTTTAGGGAATGTTCGATTGATAAGGGTTTCTAGGACTGATTGGACTAGTAACTATATTAGGTCGGGACAAGGGCATTCATAGGAAACTTAATAGGACGAGAAGAAGTTACAAGGATCGCTTCAATCCGATAAAGTGGAAAATTGTAGGTAGAATTACTTCTCCAAATTGTCTAAAACCAATTCCTTTACTTTGCTTTATTCACTTCGCTTCGAGAAAAGGCGAATCTTTCACACACAAAAACCCCCCAAACTGGTTACTTTGATTGACACTTGAAGCATACTTGAGTTACAAATTTCCCTGTGGATCGACCTCTTGCTTATCTCTATACTTGCTTTAGGTTTGAGTTTTCTTTGGCGGAATCAACTATAGGTTTTACCTCCGTCAGATCCCCCCCCTGCTTGCTCCCCTATCACCGCCGACCTCCCCCCGTCTCCATCGATTTCGACCTAGCACAACCCAAAACTTTCAGTTGCCATCCCCTCCATCTCTCTCCTTCTCTATGTCCAAGAACCGGCCACCGCCTACAACCCCATCACCGGCGACCTCCTGCCTAGATCTGGCCACTAGTACACCGCAGCCTCGTCCTCTCCTTTGCCTCCCTCGCAAAGCCCAAGCAGCCACCATCGCCGCATCTTTATCCTCCATATCCGGCCGCCTCTGATCACCGAGCCCAGATCCGGTGACCCCGAGCCCGCAGTCCCCGTCCTCGCCTTCACTCTCCTCGCCGCCACCCCGTTCAACTGCCAAACACCACAACCGCACCCTCTTTTCCCGTTTCTTGACCCAGATTCGACCACCAACTTCCGTCACCGCCGACCACCACCGACCCTAGATCCGGTGACCCTGTCGCTTTCCGATCCCAAGCCCGATCCCAAGCCTGCCTCTCAATTAATCTACCTCTGCATTAATTTTCTACTCTGCACACCCCGGATCCCCTTGATTTTCTAAAAAAAAAACCGAAAAAAAACGAGACTTTCTGATCGACGACGATTATGACTTTCTACAATCCACAACAGCTTCCCGTCATGGCTACCCGACCTATACTCGTACGCCTCCCCCGTACGCCTCTCTAACGCGGCCATACTCGAGCCAGCAGGGACTCATCGGGCCCTCTTTACACCATCTGGATCAGGCCTTAGCAGCGGGATCATCGTCATCGTCCCGATAGAGGTCGTCCGCCATCATGACACCTACAGGCGTGTCACCTGCCGATCCGAAATGGTAAATGGATAGCGGAGCCACTGCGCACATGTCGCACAACCCAGGTATAATTTCTGTCCCTTCTTCTAAGAGTCTTTCTACCTCCATTATTGTCGGCAATGGTGAACGCATTCCTACCTTGGGTCTTGGGCACACTACATTACCAACACCTACAACCGACCTAAGCCTCAACAACATCCTTGTCTCCCCTGGCTTAACAAAGAACCTTGTATCCATTCGTCGCATCACCACAGACAATAATGTCTCCATTGAGTTTGACCGCTTTGGGTTTGTTGTAAAAGATTTCACAACCGGAGCCCCGTTCATGAGATGTAATAGCGCTGGAGACCTATATCCTGTCACCAACAACATACATCCTGTCACCTCCCCTGCAGCAACCAATCTATCAGCAGTTGCTCGTTCGACATCTCTCTGGCACGCCCGTCTTGGTCACCCAGGTTCCCCGACTTTCTAGTCTCTCATATCCAGGCTTATTCCTTGTAATAAAGCCCCTCCCTCCACTAGTTGCCCGACGTGCCAGCTTGGCAAACACACTAAATTGCCCTTTGCCATGTCTTATACTCGGGTGCACACTCCATTTGACATCATTCATGGTGATCTATGGACATCTCCTATTATAAGTCATGAGGGTTTCCGTTATGCACTTGTTCTGGTCGATGCATTCTTTCATTATTTTTGGGTGTTTCCCCTAAAGTACGAATATAAAGTTGTTCCACACCTTATGATATTCCATAGCTTCATCCGCACCAAATTCAACCTCCCCATTAAATCCTTTCAATGTGACATGGGCGGTGAGTTTAACAACAATGCCCTTACATCCTTCTTCGCTACTCATGGCATTAAATTCCGCTTCTCTTGTCCCCACACCTCCTCCTAAAATGGGAATGTTGAACGGACCATTCGCACCCTTACCACTTACATGAGGACTCTCCTTATCCATGGGCATGTCCCCCTGTAGTATTGGTCATATGCTATTGAATCGGCATGCTATCTTATCAACATCACTCCTTCCACAACCATCCAGAATCGGTGCCCTATTGAGATATTATTCCGAGTCACTCCTAAATACGACCACCTCTGTGTGTTTGGCTGCCAGTGTTACCCCAACCAAGCATCTGTTGCCCCTCATAAACTTGCTCCTCGATCCACGCCTTGTGTTCTCTTCGGCTACCTCTCCAATCATAGAGGGTATAAGTTTTTTGATCCCATTACCAAACGTGTCATCTTCTCTCGTCATGTCACCTTTGATGAGACCACATTCCCCTTTTCTAGTGCCCTACATCCCCAAACACCCCGCCCACTTCTGATGACTACCCTACACCCCACCTTCTTCATCAACCATATCCCTCTTACTCTCTGAATGCTATTACATCTCCGGCCCGGGCACCCAACCCTCCCCATCGTAACCTATCCTGCCACCTCCTGTCCCCATCCAGTTCCATGTGGCCTCCGTCCCATTACCTCAAGCCTCTGTTCCGTTAGTTGCAGCCCCTACCCTGCCACCTAACCCCACACAATCGGTCAACCAAATCCAAACTTGGAGCATGAGTGGCATCTCTCGCCCCAAACAGATTTTTGACCTCTCCGTTTCTCACCTATCGCCCCTCCCTACCTGCCACAAAAGAGCCGCCTTAGATCCAAATTGGAATGCTGCCATGCTCGACGAGTACAAGGCTCTTATTAGCAACAACACTTGGGTCTTGGTTCCTCGGCCTCCTAGGGCCAACATTGTGTGGTGCATGTGGCTCTTTCGACACAAGTTTCACTCTAACGTATCTCTTGAGCGCTATAAGGCGCGACTGGTAACCAATGGGAACTCTCAGCAGGTGGGGGTCGATTGTGATGACACTTTTAGTCCGATTGTCAAACTAGCTACCATTCGTACCGTCTTGCATCTTGCTGTCTCCAGGGATTGGCCTATTGATAATGCACATTTCTAATGGGCATTATAGGGTATTTTAGTTGCATTTACATTGCAGAATATGCATGTTTTAGTGTTAATTTAGATTAAACTCTTTTTGTGGCAATGTTCGGAATCTATGCTATTTCGGTTGAATTGTGCAGAATCGTAGATGCGACATGGTGGAAAGCAAGGGAAAGCTATTAAACATGGCCAAGTGAAGTCAAGAAATCAAGCTAAAAAGAGAAAGAAAGGAGAAAAGAAAGAACGAGGGAAGGGCGGTGAAGAATCAAGTTTTTGTGCATCAGTCGTTGCCAACGAATGCTCCAGTCGATGCCAGCGAGTGGAACCAAAAGCGAGAGAAGAAGAAGCCAGCGAGAGAGCCAGCGAGAGAGGAAGCTGCCCGGCAAGCCAGCGGGAGAGCTAGCAAGCGAGCAAGCGAACACCGTCCGCTGCTAGCGGCATGGCTCGCTGCAGCGAGACACTCGCAAACGAAGCCTCGGATACTCGCAGGTGCGGAAGGAAGAACTCGCCCTAGCGAGTTAGAACTCTTGCGGCAGCGGATTGGGTGACTCACGGAAGCGGAAAGGAAGGAATCGAGGAGCTTGAGAAAATTCTAAGGCATGGGAGTTCGCTGACAACGAGTGTGGTAGCGAAAATCCAACACTAGCTCAATCAAGGCCATTCGCTGCCAGCGGAAATTATCGCTGCCAGCGGAAATTATCGCTGCCAGCGGAATTTGACGCTGAATTAAATTAGGAAAGTCTATCTTTTATCTAGTATCTTTAGGAAGTTTCTATCTAGTTTATCTATCTTTTACCTTGTTTATGGAAGACATTAGGCTTATAAATAGGATGTTCTGGGGTTAGTTTCTAATTAATTTTCAAGTGGAGCAATCACCATAGAAGAGAAGAGAGCTTAGGTACGCCATGAGCGGCTAATTTTCCTAGTGTTTCGCCTATGTTTTCGGAGACTTGGTTGGTAAATTGTGAGTTTTTAATTCAAGTTATCTTTCCTCTATTTTAATTCCTTCAACTTCCTTGTGCTTGTTGTTATGTTATTAATGTTATCTTGCTTGGCCAACTTGATAATATTGATTTCGTGCTAGGATTTAATGCTTTCGTATTTGCGTTATTTCTATAGTAGCATGCATAAGATTGTGGATTCCGTGTTTGAAGCATGATTTTGTAGGAAGTTGACATATATCTTAAACATCGATTTACTGTGTTTAATTGGTGTTATTTATGTGCTCAAGTTCTTGGGATGTTGTGCTATCTCTTTGTTAAATCTTAACCGTGTTATGATTGCATTGAGGTGTAAGAGATTAATTGGACTCGTAAGACTTTTAATCCATATAAACCAAGACGAGAGGAATTTGTAGGAAAGTTAATAGCTTGAAAAGAATTCGATGATCGATAAGCCAACCAATGTCAAAGAATTCGTAGGTGGAACCGTTCTCTACTCTTGATTTTACAACAAAATTCCGTCTTTACTTTACTTGTTCTTATTTAAAAGTTGCATCTTTTCCCACTTTTGTTACTTGTTGGTGATCAAATTGCATTGTGAAATCTTAAATCTCCCGAGGATTCAACCCCTTTCTTGCTAATTATACTAATTTGTGACAGTGGGAACTATTTGATTGGGAATCAACGATTTTCATCCCGTCATGTTTTTGGCGCCGTTGTCGGGGAGATTTAATTCGATTTCTTTGTGTAGTTTAATCATCAACTTTTGTGTGGACCACTCGCATGGTCCACACCCGTTCTACTAAATCCAATCTCTTACCTTTTGATCCAGAAATTGAAAGAACGACTTCTAAGTTGCGAATAGAGCACTCATCAAACCCGGAAAACGAAGAAGAAATGGACGGAAACAACCAAAACAACAATCAACCACCGCCAAACTGTGGCAATGTGCTCGTGGTCCAACAACGACGCACTTTGAAGGAGCTAAAGGAGCCAAATTTACAAACACAACCATTGGCTGTTAGGCTCCCACCACTTTTGGAGGGCACCAAGTTTGAATTCAAGTCACCATGGGTCCATCTTTTGCCAATGTTTCATGGCATGAGTGGAGAGGACCCAAACAAGCACCTTGCGGAGTTTCACGGAATATGCGATTGTTTGAGACCTCAAGGCATCACGGAGGATCAAATGATGCTAAGGGCCTTCCCATTCACCTTGAAGGATGCGGCCAACCATTGGCTCTATTATTTACCCACGGAGCGCATTACTACATGGATGAAGATGAAAAAGGCCTTCTTGCCCAAATACTTCCCCGCCACTAGACACAATATTTTGAAGAAGGAGATATCAAGCATTGAGCAATCGGCCACGGAAACTCTCTAAGAATATGTGGAGAGATTGAAGAAGCTAAAAGCAAGTTGCCCCTATCATGGCTTTTCGGAGGATGATTTGGTCCTATATCTTTATGAGGGGCTACTCGATCATGATCGTGGGACAGTTAACTCGGCTAGTGGAGGGAACATCCTCAACAAAACACCGGAAGAAGCTTTGGAGATATTTGAGGAGCTTGATAATGCTTCTCAACAATATCGACAGTCTCATATAGCTAGAGGAGTCTTACACTTGGACTCCCCAACATCAAGCATGCAAAACGACCTTAAGGAGATTAGAGAGGCCCTAAAGAATCTAACTTTGCAAAGAGGTCAACAACAACTCAAAGCATGTGGGTTGTGTGGAGACCCATCTCATCCTATAGATCAATGTCCCGACGTGAAAGATGGAGCCATGGAGGTCAATGTTATGGGAGACTACGGTCCACGCCGCAACTATGGTAATAATCCCTATAATTCTAATTTTCAACAACAAGGTTATGGTCACCGGTTCAATCAACAACAACAACCTCCATATCAACAAGGAGGACCCCAATATAGAGCACCCTATGATAATCATCAAAGGAGGGCTCCTCAAGCTAATCAACAAGGTGAGGATCCATACAAGCTCATTCTAGAAACCCTCAAAGCTCAAACGGAAAAGATGAATGCACAAGAGAAGATGATGGGCCAAATGGCTCAAGCAATTGGAGAATTATAAGCAAATGACTGGGGCAAGCTACCACCACAAGTGTTGGTCAACCCAAGGGAGAACATGAGCGCCATCACCCTAAGGAGCGGTAAGGAACTGTTTTTCGCACCTAGGGGTGAGAAAGAAGCCTTAGAAGAGATCATGGAAGAAGGCTACGAAGAAAACAAGGAAGAGACAAGTTCTGTGCAAATTCCGCTGGCAGCGAAACCAGACTCGCTGGCAGCGAATGGGGTGAATGCATCTGCTGAACCAGGTACAATCCCAGTCGCTGACAGCAGAACTCAACTCGCTGCCAGCGAAAAACGATTTGCTGACAGCAGATTCTGCCCAGAAAGCTAACATTTGGTGAGTCCGAACACGACGCTGCCAATACCAAACCTCTTCTTGACGATTTTAAGCCACTGGCACCCTTTTCGGAGGCTATTCCTCAACCTAGTTAAAGCTATTCCTCGTTATGAAAAGTTTTTGAAGGAATTATGCACGGTCAAGAGGAATCAAAAGTTGAAGGGGAAGCAAAAAGTTCAAGTAAGTGAACATGTCTCCGCTATGTTAGAAAGGCGTATGCCCAAAAAGTGTAGCGATCCGGGCATGTTTACTATTCCTTGCACAATTGGAGAAGCTAAATTTAATCATGTTTTGCTAGATTTAGGAGCATCCATTAATGTTATCTCATACTCCCTCTATAAATCGCTTGGTCTTGGTGCTTTGCAAGAAACAAGAGTTGTGATCCAATTGGCAAATCGTTCTCAAATCTATCCTAGGGGGTTTGTAGAAGATATATTAGTTATGGTGGACAGGCTAATCTTTCCCGCAGATTTCTTTGTTTTGGACATGGAGCATGGAGTAGCGGAGGCGCCTATCCTCTTGGGTAGACCCTTCCTAAGGATTGCCCGAACAAAGATTGATGTCTATGTCGGTTCGATACTATGGAGTTCGATGGAGAGAAGGTAGAATATTGCATATTTGATGCAATGAAATATCCTCATGATGAACACTCTCTATTCACTACAAAAAAAAAAACAATTTAGCCACGCTCGGTAGCAACGGCAGGGATTTGCCGTGGCTATCGGGTGGGAAAAAAACAAATTAGCCACACGGAAAAGCCACGGCGAGATGATCCCGTGGCTAAAACATGTAATTTAAAAAAAAGGAATTAATAAAAAAAGGAAATTCCCAAACCCTAGTTAGCACCCATCTCCTCACTCCGCTCACTTTCAGATCTAAAAAACCCTCTCTCGCTCCTCCGTTCATCCCTCTCATCTCGACTTTCAGATCCGTCTGCCTTTACTCCTTCCTCATCCTTATTCATCTTCGTCTGCCATTGATGACCAGTGGAAGCTCTCCGAATCTTCATTCTCTCGATCTATCGTCCTTCCTGGCTCTCTGTCTCAACGGAGAAGGTTGCTGCTCAACCTCCTTTCTCACAGTAGAATTCGAACACATCCCTGGCCGACCAGGTCTTGCTTGCTTGACCTCGAGCTTCCCTTCGATTGCTTGACCTCGAGCTTCACTCTCCAAAGGTTAGCCCCCTTTTTTTTATCTCCTTTCGTAGTCAGCCTATCTCTATTCTCACTACCCTCTCAACTGTGTAGGAGAAGAAGAAAGTTCGACATAAACAAGGGAAAACAAATACGAACTGCAATGCTTCGTGCTCAGCGTATACCTCATCCAATCGGTAACCTTTCTTCATTTTTAGGGTTTCTTGTCCTCCAATTTTTCCTGTTTCTTTTGCTCTCTTTGTTAAATCAATCGCTTTTTCACTTTTTTTTGTTAAGCAATTCCTGCAATTTTTTTTTCTTGTAAGGTTGTGCATCTTTTAATCCATTGATATACCTATTTTATGTATGTGGTCACTGATTAAGGGTTTCATAGAAACACAAGCCCCTTTATGTAGTGATATAGTGATATTACTTGCTTCTGCATTGGTCTTCTATACGAAATAGCTTGTGATGTTGCATCTTGAAGTTAATTTAGAAACTGAACTTTCAGTTTAACATCCATCTGTCATTTGTGCATAATCAAATCTTAATGGTTTGTTTAGTTTCGTTGGAATTTGACCATATATGGGTGTGTAAGGGGCGGATTATATCTAAGAATCTTCATCGTGTTGTTCTTCTTCATACAGAACAAGCACTATATTTATTTAAGTAGTTACTAAATTTGGGATTCTTATTTGCCTTCAATAAGGGTTATGAGTTTCTGCCTCAGGAGCCGTTGTTGTATACACAAGGTGTATGATGATGTTGTGAGATTCTCGTACCTCTGAACATCATCATCAGCAGCCTCAGGAGCAGTTGTTTCATGTTAATCATGATCATCATCTTCACCCTATAACTAGAGGTAAAATTGTCTAATCTTCTTGACCATCTGTGACATTATTTTGGTTGGAAAAAATAGAGCAATAATAATGGTATAAATATAATCACGGGAAGGTTTAGAAGCAAGAGTTTTACAAATAATCTAAAACAAGAACATTTATATTCAACTTGTGATTGTCAAATATATCTTTTAAACCATGGGTTTTTTCAGACAATTCCTTGTAATCTAGTTGGTTTTGGGACTGAAGTTTTTAAAGTCTACATATTTCTTCTCCTTTTTGGCTTAGAATAAGGCATTAACAGAGGCACTTGGTTGTTCATATTGTTTTATAGTTTACATCTTTTTTTGATTTTTTTTTGGCTTAGACAGTGGCATTATCAAAGGGATTGTGTCCCATTAAATACTTGGTGCTATAACTGGAAAAGAAGGAGCTACTGGCAAGTATTATATAAATTTCTTTTTTTTTTACCCTAAAATATATTTTTTGATTTACTACTCTCTTTGCATGTTAAGTGAACAAAAAAATTGTTTGGAAGTGATTCACTGCATTCGAACATGATTTGTTAATAGGGACAACACTACTTATTCTATGTAAAGGGGACTGGAATAATAGACTGCCTTTGATAATGAAAAGAAGCTAGATTGAAAAATAATGTTAGACACCTTAAATTGTGTAAAGATATAGTGCTTGATTTGATTAGTCCATTCACCCTGAACTTCTAATGTAGGTTAGACACCTTCAATTGTGTAAAAACTAGTAAGTTATTAACAAAGAGCCTTAAAAGCTTCAACCTTCAAGACTCTTGCCTTCAAGACTAGTAAATTTATATTTCTGCCTCCTAAGTGATGCGGGTGTCTTAAAATGGGTTTACAAGCTCTTTAGGCGTCTTCACTTAAATTAATTGTTTCTAGTATCACTAGTGTACTAGCCTCTTGTCATTTCGATTTGAGCATCGATCAGTTTGAGTTAGGAGCCTCAAGATAAGATTTTGCATATCCTAACCCCTGTCTCCTTTGCTTCTAGTTCAACAAAAATTGTTCCTGGTTTTAATTTAGGGATTTAAATTAAATGGATATAACAAAATGATTGTAGAGAAATATAAGCTCATTGAGTTTACATCTCAAAAGATGAAAGTAGATAGTACCTATCTCATCAATTCAACCTTAATTATATATGGTGTTCAATGCCACTTGCATCGGACTTAATAGCATAGGTATTGCGATGCTCTATGTCCTTTGATCCTCCAGGTTCATACAACAAGGCTGAAAGGATCCAGAACTAATGTGGTCATTAAAGTCTTGAAGCTAGGGATTGAAGGTATTCTAGTGGCTGGTCTGAATTTTGTCTATGTTGTTGCTCGTATTTTGGAGTTCTTGAACCCTTAACTGAGGTGTACCTTCTTGGTGAATAAGTCCTCTTTCGAAATTACCACTTCTATGTACCATTCTAGGTTGTTTTCAAACATGAATTGTGGAATTTGGAGGCTTATTTATTCAGAAAGGTTCTTTTTTTTGGGAATTCTTTATATGCAAAATTCCTAGTTTTACTATTCTGAAATGTTTATTTGTCACTAAGCAGTTACAATCCATTTCAAAGTTGATTTTTCATTCACGAGCGATGCATTTTAGCTTTGACAGTTTGCTTGCTTGTGAGAGCTTCCATGCAAATGTTCATGCTGGTAATCTGTGGTTGCTACGCGGTGGTCGTATACAGGGTTTTTGGATTTTGGTAATGGATTTTGGTAATGAGTTGTTCATTATTTTCTTCTAACAAACTATTTGTCACCTTTTGGCTTTTTGTTGAGGTTTAAGTATTACTTAGTCTTAGAATGTATAATGATGACCTCTCCAAAGATATTGAGACTTTTGATGTGTGGATAGAAGCCTAGATGGGTATTCAACATAGACTTGTATTTCAGATGAGTTAATATCTACATTTTAAGGTCATGCCAACTAGCATTTCCCTTGACATCCCTTGATATAGCTAAAATTTTGAATATGAGGCAAGTCTTAACGAGTAATATTATTATTCCATCATTTTTAGTAGACTTTATAGAAAATGATAATAGAAACGTAAAAATGAGAGCCTAGGCTTTGGTGTTGATAAAGAGGATGCTAATTTAACTTATTTATCCATGACTCCTTTTAATTCTCTTGCTTTCGTTATCTAGTTCTATAATTAAGTTGATCTCTCTCTCTCTCTCTTTCTCTCTCTCTCTCTCTCTCTCTATTTTTATCTTTTGCGGAATTAAGTTGATCACTCTCTAATAGTTGAGAGGGCGAGTAGTTGCAGAAAATAATTTATTTTTATTTCTGGTAATACCCGTCGGTTCCCTTGATTCTATCACTTTATGATGCTAGAAAAACAATGATTGGTTTAGACTTGAGTGATTTCACATCTTAGATGTTCTTGTCATTCTCCCAAGCTTCTGTATTTGTGTGTCCACTTTGTAGTGAAGCTAAAAGTAAGAGCTACTATCCCTTTTATGGTGAAACTCAGCATGAAATTGGTTTATGTTAGATGCCTTTCGGTTACTTGTTGTGATCCTAGGGTGTATGCAATCATTGGTTCAAGTTCATGCCAGAGTTCGAGCCCATCAAGTCAGGATGTCCCTGGAAGGTGAGGCTTTGCAGCAGATGCTCGATGAAAGACGCTAGGAGGCTGATCTCTTGGAGCATGTTGAGTTATAATGGGCAGAACAAGACTTCAACCTTGAATTTTCGTGAGTATTAGAATCCACCTAGTTTAGCTACTGGTTTGATGTATTTGACAGTCTCGGGAAGGGTGGTGTGACAGTAAAGGAACAATAGTTGGCATTTAATATTATATTTTTGTTGTTGTATTATACTTGTGTTTGCATTAGTTGATATCAAATGCAAAACAGGTCATTTATTAGTGCGTGTTTGTTTTTTTAATAAAATGTGGGATTTTTTAGCCTGGTCCTGTAGAATTCCAGGCTAAAAAGCAATTTTTTTTTAATTTCCCATAAATAAGTTAGCAACGGCAGCTTGCCGTGGCTAGCACTTTAGCCACGACTATAGCCGTCGCTACTCTGTTTTGCCACCTCATGTTTCCCCACGGCTTGTTTCCCGTGGCTACAACCATGGCTACCACCCTTTGGCTACAACAAATGGACTTTTAGCCACGGCAAATAGCGTTGCTAATATCTTTTTTTTTTGTAGGGATTTGCTATTGATACTATTGAACCTTGTGTAGAAGATGTTTTTGAGCTTAATGGTAAAGATGAATTGCAAGTAGCTTTAGAAACCCCTCTAGATGAGCTTTCAATGGAATATTCTATTTCACCTTACTTACTAACACTAACCCTCCCAAGCGAGAGGCTTTTACCTTCTATTGTTCAGGCACCCTTGATAGAGCTTAAACCATTGCCAGATCACCTCAAGTATGCCTTCTTGGGTGATGGAGATATCTTGTCGGTCATCATATCAAATAAGCTCACTCTTGAGCAAGAGGAGAGGTTGATAGCGGTGCTTAAGGAACACAAGACGACCCTTGGATGGACAATTGCGGACATCAAAGGAATAAGCCCAACCATGTGCATACATCGCATACTCTTAGAGGAAGGAGCCAAACCATCAAGACAACCCCAAAAGAGACTCAACCCACCAATGATGGAGGTGGTCAAGAAGGAAGTTCGAAAGCTACTACAAGCCGGTATGATCTATCCTATCTCCGATAGTAAATGGGTTAGTCCTACGCAGGTGGTTCCAAAGAAAGGAGGCATCACGGTGGTAGAGAACAACAAAGAAGAAGAGCTAGTGCCTACGCGAGTCCAAACCTGATGGAGAGTTTGCATCGACTATCGCAAATTGTTTCTTGGATGGCTACTCGGGCTACTTTCAAATTGCCATCGCACCGGAGGACCAAGAGAAAACAACATTCACATGTCCTTTTGGCACTTTTGCATATCGCCGAATGCCTTTTGGGCTATGCAATGCTCCGGGTACATTCCAGAGGTGTATGGTAAGTATGTTCTCCGAGTATATTGAAAAGTTCATTGAAGTTTTTATGGATGATTTTACCGTTCATGGCGATGACTTCAACTCTTGCATAGACCATTTGGCATTGGTTTTAAAAAGATGTGTTGAAACAACTTTGGTTTTGAATTCCGAAAAATGTCACTTTATGGTTGAGAAAGGGATTGTTTTATGTTACATCGTCTCCCGAAAAGGAATTGAGGTTGTCAAGGCAAAGATTGACATCATTCAATCTTTGCCTTGCCCTACTAATGTGCGCGAAGTTCGCTCTTTCCTTGGTTATGCAGGATTTTATCGCCGGTTCATCAAGTATTTCTCCAAGATCGCCGCACCTCTTTGTGAACTCCTCAAGAAAGACACCACATTTGAGTTTGATGAGAAGTGTAAGGAGGCTTTCCACGAGTTGAGAAGTCGTCTTGTAATCGCACCAATCATTCAAGCCCCGGTGTGGACCCTCCCATTCGAGCTAATGTGTGATGCTAACGACTATGCCGTCAGAGCGGTTTTTGGACAAAGGATTGACAAAGCCTCACACGTCATCTACTATGCTTCAATGATGCCAAATGGAGCCCAACGAAACTACACAACCACGGAGAAGGAGCTATTGGCCGTGGTGTTCACCTTGGACAAGTTCTGCGCATACTTGCTAGGCGCAAAGGAAATAATTTACTCCGATCATGCAGCCCTTAGGTACCTCATGAAGAAGAAGGACGCCAAACCAAGGCTTATTCGGTGGATCTTGCTCTTGAGCGAGTTTGACATCGAAATCAAAGACAAGAAGGGTGCGGCAAACTATGTGGCCGATCACCTTAGCCGCATTGTGCACCCGACTAGTGTGGGGGAGAAACTACAAGCACTTGGAGAATTTCCGGACGAAACTCTACACTTGTTTCAAGTTCTGCTGAAGACTCGCTGACAGTGAACACTCCTGTAAGCTAGCGGACCGACTCGCTGACAGCGAACCCAACCCGCTGCTAGCGAGTCAAGTCACCAACGAGCCTCTCCAGTCGCCAGCACCAGCTCACATTCTGACTTAATTTGCTGATAGCGAACCTGACTCGATGCCAGCGAATTCTGCCCAGAAGTCATGTCCGGACTCCTTTACAACTTTGTCTTTGATGGCAGCCAACGTTCCTCGACCATGGTTCGCGGACATAGTCAATTTTTTAGTCACGAAAGACTTTCCGCCAAACTTTCCCAAGTACAAGAAAGACAAGATTCGCCACAATGCTCGATTCTATGTTTGGGACGATCCGTTTCTTTGGAAGCATTGTGCGGATCAAATCATCCGGTGATGCCTTCCGGATAATGAGGTAATGTCCGTTCTTAGCTTTTGTCATTCTTATGCATGTGGGGGACACTATTGGCCCACAATTTTTCGTGATGCATATGCTTTTTGTAAATCTTGTGATCGGTGCCAACGCATGGGGAATATTGCACCTAGAAATGAGATGCCTCAAACTAGGATGATGTTTTGTGAAATTTTTGATGTTTGGGGGATTGATTTCATGGGGCATTTTTCTAGTTCTTTTGGGAATCCTTATATCTTACTTGCGGTGGACTACGTCTCCAAATGTGTGGAGGCGAAGGCCACAAAAACTGACGATTCTAAAGTGGTTTCAGGATTCCCTAAGGACTTGTTTACTAGATTTGGTATTCCATGTGCATTAATTAGTGATCGAGGTACCCACTTTTGCAACAAGACAGTGGTCGCTCTCTTGAAGAAATATCATGTCACACATAGGGTATCCACCGCCTATCACCCTCAAACCAATGGGCAAGCCGAAGTGTCAAATAGAGAGATCAAGACAATTTTGGAGAAGATGGCTGCACCAAACCGAAAAGATTGGAGCCAATGGTTAGATGATGCTCCTTGGGCATATCGCATGGCCTACAAAACCCCAACAGGTATGTCTCCTTACCGCTTAGTTTATGGAAAATCATGTCATCTTCCGGTAGAACTCCAACACAAGGCATATTGGGCGGTGAAAGAATGCAACATGAGAGTAGATGAGGTTGGCGAGTTCCGCAAGGTCCAAATTCAAGAATTAGAGGAGATTCGTTGGGATGTATATGACAATGCCATCACTTACAAATAAAAGACCAAAGCGTGGCATGACAAGCACATCTTGAGAAAGGACTTTAAGGTAGGTGACAAGGTACTTCTCTATCAATCTCGCCTTAATCTTTTTCCGGGAAAGATACGCTCAAGATGGAGAGGTCCCTACACCATCATGCACATATATCCACATGGAGCGGTAGAAATCAAGGATGAGGAGAATGCACACGTGTTCAAGGTAAATGGCCACCGACTAAAGCGGTACTATGATGGCTTCTCCAACAAAATCATGGAGGAGGTGAACCTCAAAGAGCCCACCAAGGAGACCCTTTGAGGGGTCATACCGTCGAGCCAACGACATAAAACAAGGGCGCTTCTCGGGAGGCAACCCGAGGTAAGTTTTTCGTCTTGCAATTTCAATTTCATAAATAGTTAATTAGTTTTAGTTTATTCATTTATCTAATTAGGTTAGAAATTTCCTTGTCACATTAGATAGATTTTTTTTTCGGAATAGTTTGGAGCTAACCTCACAGGTTTAAGATGAGAAGTCGGAAAACGAAAGCACTGGGCTGATTTCGCTGGCAACGAAACCCACTCGCTACCAGCGAGATCAGTAGGCCAGTAACCCAGGCGGAGCCGGGAAGAACAACACCAGTCGCTGCCAGCGAACCCGACCCGCTGGCAGCGGGTTCTGAACTCCCCGAAGACCACACGTTGGCCCCACCCGGATAAAAAAAAATAGTGGAGATTCCCTTTTACCCATTTTTACCCACGTACCTTTTAACCACTTTCCTTTTTCCCCAATTTTAATTTTCATCATCCCCCACTTTCCATTTTCACCATCTCCTTCCTCCTTCCAAAAACTCCATTAAAAATCCTCCAAGCTTCACACCTCCATATTCACACCATCATCTCCGCCACCCCGAAACCAAATTCTAGCACCGGATTTCGGCTCCCGACGAGCCGATCTACGCAACCACACCACATTCACCACATTCCGACCACCCATCAACCACCTCATCACCACAAAATCACCCAAATCCTTTTCTTTTTTCCACCATTGCGTAGATCGGGTCGAGTTGGGCAACTTTCATGAAGATAATTTAAAATTCTGACGTCCAGACAACGATGCCGGAGTTTCGGAAGCTTCGACTCGCTCCCGCGGAACCACAACCGCTACCACAGCCACCAAGGAACCTGCAGAACCACCGAGCCCACCAGGTGATCCCAGTCGCTTCCAGCGAGCACCCTTCGCTGCCAGCGAATCTCACCCAGTACGCAGCAGTCCCGGAGTGATCCTGTTCGCTGACAGCGAACATTTTTGCTTCCAGCGAGCCTTGCCAGTTCCACACCTCCGCGCGCAACACCCTCGGCCTGACACCATTCGCTGCCAGTGGGACTTCCCTCACTGCCAGAGAAATTCCTGCATTGAGTCGCCTTTTTTGTGAGTCCTCGGTCTTCATCTTTTGATTATAATTGTTATGGCTTCTCCACCAATGGTTATGCCTAGGGGATTGACTAGAGCTCAAAGGACTAGGTAGGACGATCTTGATGCTCGTCGGTATATTTCAACGAAATTTTTTGATATCCCCACATTGAGATTATTGGGACTTGAGGAGAGTGTGCGGACGTTTATGGGCATTAGAGATATTGATGGTTTGGTAGACAAGTGTGTCCGCACTTATCCGGATTTGGTTAGGGAGTTTTTGGCGACCTTTGCAATGGCTAGTGATGATGGTGTTACTTTTCGATTGGGTGTGGCAAATCAAGCTATGACTTTTGAAGAATTGAAGAATGTGTTTGGGATCACGGGCAATCCCATCGCCCATTGGTCTGAATTGCCTTGTAGCTCCACCCCTCAACAAAGATGGTTGCAAGTCACACAAATGGTCATGACCTCCGGCAATGACTACAACTCTAGCATCGTCCACCCTTCCCTTAGACATTGCCACAAGGTCTTGAACAACACTTTCGGGCATGCCGAGATCAACAAGGTCTCCAAGGGAAGTTGGGCGTGGATGACTTGCTTGTTGCCACAAGCACGTGAGACTCCGGATTTGGTAGAGCTTTTCTTTGCCGCTTGTGGCGAGGCTACTAAGAAGCATTCAAGGAAGGAAGAAGTGAAGATTGGTTTTGGGGGCTTAATTACTTTGATTGCATTGGAGCTTGAAATCGATTTGAATGCATATGTCCCTTGTGCGGACAACTATAGGTTTAATTTGGTTTCTCTAAAGAAGGCTAGCATAGTGAGGGAGAATGATGATGGGAGGAGCTTCATTTGGTATGTCGGGGTCAATAAGTCCCACACTTTGGTACTCCCTCATCCACTACCCACCGGTCCCTCCCCCGCCGATTTATATATTCCACCTGACGCCCTACCATTGGACCCACCTCCGAACGCCAACGACGGAGTTGCTTATGAGGAGCCTTATGAAGAACCTACGGAGATGGAGTATGAGTCGGAGATGCAAATGGAGACATTCCATCCACGAGAGTCTTATGGAAGGGGAGCTAGTTCTTCCAATGAAGGGTACCATGGCCAACCTTATGATGGTTTTCCCTCTCATGGATATTTTGAGAGTGCCTTCCGTCATATCACCGAGCGTCAAGACGCCACGGACCGACGAATTGAGGAGAACCATACAATTCTTATATAGCAACGACGAAGGAATCATGAGGAGATCATGACCCAATTCCACGCTTGGGCACCCTTTGGGTGGCAAACCCAATTTCCACTACCACATTGAGCTCGTGAGTTTCCTTCTCCCTCACCTATTTCAATTGTTTAATTTTTGTTGTCTTTATTTCATTAGGGATAATGAAATATTCAAGTGCGGGGAAGGGGTTTAGTGTACATATTGCATTAGTTAGGTCATATTTAAAATTTTCACATGCACATCATGTTTATTTCTAGCATTTATATTGCATTAGAAAAAGAAAAAAAAATGAAAAAATTCAAAAACCAAACAATATCATGCATTGCATTCATGTATTATTCAAATACCCATCTTGCCTTAATTGTCCTCTATTTTATTTGAGTTTTTGAGCTTAACCTATAAATCCCATGATATGTTTGAATTGGCTAATCTTGTCACATACTTGTGTTGATTTTCATTGGAGCATGACTTGTTAGTTTAATTGAGCAAGTAGGATTCTTATAGGCATTATTGAAATCCAACGAAACTTGTCCTAGTGAGAAATTTTGGCCTATAAGGGATTTTTATATATTTATTCCCTTTTTCTTTCTTGTGTGACATTATACTCTCCTTATGCACTTACCTCTTGAGATTGACATTGTTATCTATATTTGAGGCCGAATTTATATGTCTATTGCTTATGAGTTTCAAATGATAGAGGCATGATTTTCTTAGCCATATTATTATCCATATCCACCCTACATATGTGTCCTTTGCTTGTAGCAAATTTGAGCCTTAGCCTTTTCTTTGAAGCTCCACAAAATTTATCCTAGCCGATGATGAGTATCTGGGAATTAGGATTATAATTGGTGAATGATTGATTTGGTTGAGTGGAAAAGAGATTATTGTTGAGAAAGTTACGCGTTTGGATGAGTATGTATTTTTAGTTTTATTCCTCACGTTGTGCATTATTGTTTTAGGCTCTAAAGAAGAAGAAAAAAATGAATGAAAAGAAAAAAAAAAAGGAAAAAAAATTAAGCATAAGTTTGAGCCTTTTATCTTCATTATGAATGTGAGAGTTGGAAAAAATCTTTGGTTGAGAAAGGAATGTTGTTTGAGCTTGAGTTTAAGATGATGTTTTTGAGATAGTTCATGGCTGATGTTTGATTGTCTAGGATCTTGATTCCCGGATTCTGAGCACCACATGACCATAAATTCTCCTTGCCCTTAATTCCTTACCAAGCCCCATTACAACCTTGATAAAAGACCTCTTGATGTTGCTTGTGAGTGATGGCATCCGCGGTGGAGAATATGTGATATATGTGTCAATTTCTATGTAGCTTTCTGCGTTTTGGATTGAGTTGAGAGATATATTATTAAGCCTAAACACAATGAGAGTGAGAGCAAACACATAATTCCGGTGAGGTCGGATGAGATGTGCCTTATTTTGAATCGTGCATATACTTGCTAGGATGTTAGCTTTCATGTTCATGGCTCCTCCACTTTGATGTTGCTTTTGACAAGGTTAGTGCTTGAAGATTATATGTGTGGGATAATGGTTTTGATCTTCTTTATTTTGCATTGCTTGAGGACAAGCAAAAGGTTAAGTGTGGGGGAGTTTGATAATGCACATTTCTAATGGGCATTATAGGGTAGTTTAGTTGCATTTACGTTGTAGAATATGCATGTTTTAGTGTTAATTTAGATTAAACTCTTTTTGTGGCAAAGTTCGGAATCTACGCTATTTCGGTTGAATTGTGCATAATCGTAGATGCGACATGGTGGAAAGCAAGGGAAGGATGTTAAACATGGCCAAGTGAAGTCAAGAAATCAAGCTAAGAAGAGAAAGAAAGGAGAAAAGAAAGAACGAGGGAAAAACAATGAAAAATCAAGTTTCTGGGCATCAGTCGCTGCCAGGGAGTGGAAACAGAAGCGAGAGAAGAAGAAGCCAGAGAGAGGGCCAATGAGAGAGGAAGCTGCCCGACAAGCCAGCGGGAGAGCCAACAAGTGAGCAAGCCAACACCGTCCGCTGCTAGCGGCATGACTCGCTGCAGCGAGACACTCGCTGCTGCGGAAATACTCGTTGCCAGCGAAAGGCACCAGGACGACGAAGCCTCGGCTACTCGCAGCTACGGAAGGAAGAACTCGCCCCAGCGAGTTGGAACTCTCGCGTCAGCGGATTGGGTGACTCGCGGAAGCGGAAAGGAAGGACCTGAGGAGCTTGAGAAAATTCTAAGGTATGAGAGTTCGCTGGTAGAGAGTGTGGTAGCGAGGTGGTAGCGAAAATCCAACAATATCTCAATCAAGGCCATTCGCTGCCAGCGGAAATTCTCGCTGCCAGCGGAATGTGACGCTGAATTAAATTAGGAAAGTCTATCTTTTATCTAGTCTCTTTAGGAAGTTTCTATCTAGGTTATCTATCTTTTACCTTGTTTATGGAAGACATTAGGCTTATAAATAGGATGTTTTAGGGTTAGTTTCAAATTAATTTTCAAGTGGAGCAATCACCATAGAAGAGAAGAGAGCTAAGCCATGAGAGGCTAATTTTCCTAGTGTTTCACCTACGTTTTCGGAGACTCGGTTGGTGAATTGTGAGTTTTTAATTCAAGTTATCTTTCCTCTATTTTAATTCCTTAAACTTCCTTGTGCTTGTTGTTAGGTTATTAATGTTATCTTGCTTGGCCAACTTGGAAATATTGATTTCGTTCTAGGATTTAATGCGTTCGTATTTGCGTTATTTCTATAGTAGCATGCATAAGATTGTGGATTCCGTGTTTGAAGCATGATTATGTAGGAAGTTGACATATATCTTAAACATCGATTTACCGTGTTTAATTAGTGTTATTTATGTGTTTAAGTTCTTGGGATGTTGTGCTATCTCTTTGTTAAATTTTAACCGTGTTATGATTGCATTGAGGTGTAAGGGATGAATTGGACTCGTAGGACTTTTAATCCATATAAACCAAGACGAGAGGAATTTGTAGGAAAGTTAATAGCTTGAAAAGAATTCGATTATCGATAAGCCAACCAATGTCAAAGAATTCGTATGTGGAACCGTTCTCTACTCTTCATTTTACAACAAAATTCCGTCTTTACTTTACTTGTTCTTATTTAAAAGTTGCATCTTTTCCCACTTTTGTTACTTGTTGGTGATCAAATTGCATTGTGAAATCTTAAATCTCCCAAGGATTCAACCCCTTTCTTGCCAATTATACTAATTTGTGAGAGTGGGAACTATTTGATTGGGAATCAAAGATTTTCATCCCGTCACCTATTCATCAGCTTGATTTCAAGAACACATTTCTTCATGGTCATCTGCATGTGACAGTGTACATGTTCCAGCCGCCTGGTTTTGTCGACTGGACCAAACCAGACCATGTTTGTCTCTTATAGAAGTCTCTGTCTGGCCTTAATCAGGCACCTCGGGCGTGGAATCTTCGCTTTGCTACTTATCTGCACATGCTTGGCTTCGTCAGTAGCAAGAGCAACTCGTCCTTGTTCATCTTTCGCCGAGGTAATCAGATTGCTTATTTGTTGTTATATGTCGATGATATCATCCTTACTGCATATTCAGAGACTCTTCGGGCTGCCATTATTACTCAACTCAACAAGGAGTTTGCTTTGTCTGATCTCGGGCCTCTCAGCTTCTTTTTGGGAGTCACTACATCTCGATCTGCATCTAGTTTGTTTCTCTCACAGGAGAAATATGCCAAAGAAATTATTGTCAAGGCTAACATGGCTAATTGTAAGCCTACTGCAACGCCTATTGAGACCACTGCTGAACTGGCTCAAGCTGTGGGTCCTCCTGTTTCTGATCCGACTATATACCGTAGCCTTGCTAGTGCTTTACAGTACTTGGCATTTACTCGTCCTGATATCAGCTACGCTGTTCAGCAAGTCTGTCTATTCATGCATGACCCCATAGAGTCTCACTTTGCTGCTCTTAAGCGCGTTATCAGATATGTTCATGGTACTACTTCTCTTGGCATCACTATTACCCCATCAGCTTCACTTCTCTCCATGGTTGCTTACACAGATGCTGATTGGGCTGGTTGTCTGGACACCAGATGGTCTACATCGGGATATTGTGTGTTCCTCAACGACTCTCTCGTCTCTTGGTCTTCTAAGCGCCAACATGTGGTTTCTCGGTCTAGTGCTGAAGCGGAATATCGCGGTGTTGCCAACGTTGTCACTGAGTGTGCCTGGCTATGCAACCTATTGCTTGAGCTCCAATGTCCGCTCAATCTAGCATTTGTTGTGTATACTGACAATGTAAGCGCTACTTACCTTGCTCACAACCCGCTTCACCATCAACGAACCAAGCATGTGGAGATTGGCATCCACTTTGATCGTGAGAAGGTCGCTGTGGGACATGTGCGTGTCCTACATGTTCCCTCCCCGTACCAGTATGCAGACGTATTCACCAAGGGATTTCCTCGCCATTTATTTCTTGATTTTAGATCCAGTCTCACTATTCGATGCCCTTCTGTTTCGACTGAGGGGGTATGTTAGATAGAATATATGTATAGACCCAATTACCCTTTTGTGATTAGGGTTGACTATTTTGTACTCCTATATATATTCTAATGATAGCGAAGGCAACCCCAACGGAGATTATTCACTCTGACACTGCCAAGAGTAGCGGCCGCTGCTGATGCCGCGGTCGCAGCATATGCTACGCCCGCGGCATGGATACGGAGAGAACTCTTGCTCGGGACCGGAGGCAGGACATGAGTAGGCGGTGGTAGGGCTTCTGAAGTGGCAGGAGGCGGGTAGGGGGATGCAATTGTTCATGCCGGAGATAGTAAGGGCGGACCCGGCGGAGTGGAAATGAGACTTAGGGTTTTCGGCCATAGTGCCGACACTACCAAAAACGCAGGAAATAGCCACGGATTTTTAGCCACGTCATAAAGTTGTTGCCACATCCGTAGCTGATAGCCACGAAGATAGCTTCGACCTGATAAGCCGTAGCTATATTAGCGTCGAATGAAAATATTCGTGGCAATGGCCGTGGCTAGTGATGAAGATATAATTTCGTGTCCAGAATTTTGTGGATTTTAGCCACGAATAAAAATGTTGTGGCTGGTGTCATGGCTATTAGCCACGACTTTGGTCACTATCACATTTTCCGTGGCTGATTTCGACGCCATTTTGGCGAGTCTAACCTGACGTGGCAATGTAGCCACAACTTTAGCCACGAATAATATCTGTTGCTATACTCATGGCTCAGAATGTGAGGCAATTAGCAATATATGACCCGAGTTGGAGGTGAATAGCCACGAATTTAGCCACGGTTAGATTATCCGTGGTGGAATTCGACGCTAACATGGAGGCGCCCATTGTCCTTTTGGTGTAACCGATTTGAAGAAATTCACAAATTAAAGCAAAATAATTTGAAAGAAAATATCAGTTTTTAAGCCCAAAATCTCAAAAAAAAAAAAAGGTAGGACCTAAAGATGGTCAATCCCAAAGGCGGTCAACCTGTTAGTGGTAGTCAAAGCCCATTGAATACGTAAGCCCAATTAATAGCTCTCGGCATATTAAGGAGCCCAATTAATAGCCACGGTCATATCCGTGGCTATTTACAGTTAACCTCAAATGATACACTTTAATTTCTAATGGGCTTTAATTTATTATGGGCTCAAATACGGCTATAATTTCCGCGAGTAGGCCCATTAATGGTATATGTATTTATATCTAAATAAATAATAGAACATAAACAAAACTAATAATTGTTAAATAAAATGTGTTTTGAGGGGAAAAAATCATATAAGTAATAAATAATCGTTGAATAAAACCTTATATTAACTAATAAATTCATATGAGAATATTATGAGAGTTTATCTTGAGGAAAAAATCATATAAGTAGCTAATAATTGTGGAATAGAATTTTATATTATGCAATAAATTCTTATTCGAATAATCTAAGTGAGTGTTTTGAAGGAAAATCATATATGTACCTAAAAATTGTGGAATAAAATCTTATATTATCTAATAGAATAGTTATAAGAATACTATAAGTGTGTATTTTGATGGAAAATCATATAAGTAACTAATAATTGTTGAATAAATCCATATATTAACTAATAAGTTGTTATAAGAATATTATAAGTGTGTGTTTTGGGGGAAATCATATAAGTAGCTATAAATTGTTGAATAAAACATTATATTATCTAATAAAATGTTATAAGAATTCTATACGTGTGTGTTTTGAGGGGAAAACATATAAATAGCTAATGAATGTGGAATAAAACCTCATACTATCTAATAAAATGTTACAAGAATACTATAAGTCGGTGTTTTGAGGAAAACTCATATAAGTAACTAACAAATGTTTAATAAAACTCATATAAGTAACAACTAGAATAAAATCTTATTTTAACTACTAAATTCTTATTAAAATACTATAAGAGTATGTTTTGAGGAAAACTCATATAAGTAACTAACAAATGTTTAATAAAACCTTATATTAACTAATAAATTCTTTTTAGAATACTATAAGAGTATGTTTTGAAGAAAACTAATATAAGTAATGAATAAATGTTTAATAAAACCTTATTTTAACTACTAAATTCTTATTAAAACACTATAAGAGTATGTTTTGAGGAAAACTCATATAACAAATGTTATTTTAACTAATAAATTCTCATTAGAATACAATAAGAGTATGTTGTGAGGAAATCTCCTATAAGAAACTAACAAAACACTAACATCGAGTATGATTTGAGGAAACCTCATATAACTAACTAACAAATGTTTAATAAAACCTTATATTAACCACTAAGATCTTATTAGAATTCTATAAGAGTTTGTTTTGAGGAAAACTCATATATGTAACTAACAAATGT
Source organism: Persicaria tinctoria (assembly GCA_037127255.1). Lineage (NCBI taxonomy): Eukaryota > Viridiplantae > Streptophyta > Magnoliopsida > Caryophyllales > Polygonaceae > Persicaria > Persicaria tinctoria. The sequence goes on along the minus strand of JBANSL010000013.1, from coordinate 28,931,499 downwards.
TTAATAAAACCTTATATTAACTAATAAATTCCTATTAGAATACAATAAGAGTATGTTTTGAGGAAAACTCACATAAGTAACTAACAAATGTTTAATAAAACCTTATATTAACTAATAAATTCTTACTAGAATAATATAAGAGTATGTTTTGAGGAAAACTCATATAAGTAACTAACAAATGTTTAATAAAACCTTATATTAACTAATAAATATCTATAAGAATACTATAAGAGTATCTTTTGAGGAAAACTCATATACGTAACAAATAAATGTTTAATAAAACCTTATTTTAACTAATAAATTCTTATTAGAATACTATAAGAGTATGTTTTGAGGAAAACTCACATAAGTAACTAACAAATGTTTAATAAAACCTTATATTAACTAATAAATTCTTACTAGAATAATATAAGAGTATGTTTTGAGGAAAACTCATATAAGTAACTAACAATGTTTAATAAAACCTTATATTAACTAATAAATTCCTATTAGAGTACAATAAGAGTATGTTTTGAGGAAAACTCACATAAGTAACTAACAAATGTTTAATAAAACCTTATATTAACTAATAAATTCTTTTTAGAATACTATAAGAGTATGTTTTGAAGAAAACTAATATAAGTAATGAATAAATGTTTAATAAAACCTTATTTTAACTACTAAATTCTTATTATTACACTATAAGAGTATGTTTTGAGGAAAACTCATATAAATAACTAATATATGTTAATAAAACCTTATTTCAACTACTAAATTCCTATTAGAATACTATAAGAGTATGTTTTGAGGAAAACTGATATAACTAACTAACAAATGTTTAAGAAAACCTTATTTTAACTAATAAATTCCTATTATAATACAATAAGAGTATGTTTTGAGGAAAACTCACATAAGTAACTAACAAATGTTTAATAAAATCTTATATTAACTAATAAATTCTTACTAGAATAATATAAGAGTATATTTTGAGGAAAACTCATATAAGTAACTAAAAAATGTTTAATAAAATCTTATATTAACTAATAAATTTCTGTTAGAATACTATAAGAGTATGTTTCGAGAAAAACTCATATACGTAACAAATAAATGTTTAATAAAACCTTATATTAACTACTAAATTCTTATTAAAATTCTATAAGAGTCTGTTTTGAGGAAAACTCATATAAGTAACTAACAAAGGTTTAATAAAACATTATATTAACTACTAAATTATTATTAGAATATTATAAGAGTATGTTTTGAGGAAAACTCATATAAATAACTAATAAATGTTAATAAAACCTTATTTCAACCACTAAATTCCTATTAGAATACTATAAGAGTATGTTTTGAGGAAAACTCATATAAGTAACTAATAAATGTTTAATAAAACCTTATATTAACTAATAAATTCCTATTAGAATACAATAAGAGTATGCTTTGAGGAAAACTCACGTAAGTAACTAGCACATGTTTAATAAAACCTTTTATTAACTAATAAATTCTTACTAGAATAATATAAGAGTATGTTTCGAGGAAAACTCATATAAGTAACTAAATATATTGAATAACACCTTGTAGTAACTAATAAAATCGTAGATTACTATAAGAGTATGTTTTGAGGAAAACTCATAGAAGTAACTAATAAGTGTTGAATAAAATTTTATATGAAGTAATAATTTTTTTCATACCAAACCTATAAATATTAAAATTTAAATTTAAAAAATTCGCATAAGATACGGGTACTGAACTAGTTTAATGATGTTGGGTAAAATCTTATAAATACATACAGATATCTAATTAAATTCGATAAAAAAATTACTTGAAATATATATTTAATAATAAATAGTTGTATTGATAGTTTTATTTTATAAATGTAAATTGCGAAGAAGAAAAATGTAATTTACACTGTCGAATTTTTTTACCGACATATGTATTTTTTAGCGGTAAATTTCCCCCCAAAATTTTGGGCCAAAATTTGAAGCGGAATCTAACCCTAAAATTCGCCACTTCACAGATAGGCAAACTCCATGGCCGCTTTCCTCTCTCCCTCTTCGCTGATTCATTTTCTCTTCAGATGCGAGACTCCTGGCCGCTTCCTCTTCTTCGCGCTCGGCCTTCTCGCTTCCATGGCTGCCACCATTCATCTGTTCCTCCCTCTTGCTCATCCTCCTTCTCGCTTCCATGGCTGCCGCTCCCTATAATTCAGAGTCTTCAGACCCCTCGCCCCTCCCCCATTCGTTGTTATTAACCCTAATTCAGACCCTTCGCCGCTCCCTCATTCGTCGTTCTGCACTCTGGCATCGGCGGTTAGATTGGAGAAGGCGGCATCAAGGAGAACGAGGCAGGAGGGATTGAAGTTTAACCTTCCTCCTTCCTTCGAATCTCCATGTTGGACGAATTTGTTCGGTAATCTCTCTCTCTCTCTCTCTCTCTCTCTCTCTTATCTTTCTCTTGTCGACAACTATGCATCTGTAAGTGACAGGATAAGAATCTCCATGTCTCAACTATGCAGTTGTCCTCTCCTCTACGCCGACTCCACCACCGCTCAGCCATCGGCCGCCGATTCTCTGACGTCGTCTCCCCCGCCTCCTCCACCTGCGCCGTCTCACCCTCCGACTCACTCCGCCTTTCCCTGGCCTTGAATCTCAAATCCTCCAAGGTTTTCCCTTCACTGCTTTTTTATTTTCCAATTTCCTGATTTTTAATACCTAATTTCGATTTCGTTTCACAAATTTCTGTTTCACATAAATTTCTTTTCACACATTTCATTTCCAAGAGCATCATCAGGTATAAAATTTTGTTTCACAGATTGTTCAATTGGTTCATATATTGTTCACAGACAGATTGTTCAATTGGTTCACATATTTTTCTCAGACAGATTTTTTAATTGGTTCACATATTTGTTCAATTGGTTCACATATTGTTCACAGATTTGATTTTTTAATACCTAATTTCAATTTTTCGATTTTGTTCAAAATAGATTTGATTTTGTTCACAGATTGTCAATTGGTTCAAGGAATGCTATAAACATGAGGGTTCAACTTATCTCTGAATCTTCCAAACAATGGGTGAGTTTTCTGTATTGGACCCTATATAAGCCTATTTTTTGCATAAAATTTGAAGGCAAGCATGTCCCAAACTTTTACGAGAACATACATGACTTAAAAACTGAATTAACTTGGTAACTAAAACAACATGAATTCGATCTCTTAACTATAAAATTTGATTATTTACAACCCTTTTGAAGGCATACAATTTCCTTATCACTACATATATGTATTGAACATGATGTTATGCTATTGCCGGCTGGTGTGTGATATAAGATCATCTTTACTAGTTGTTATTTTTTAGTTCATAACTACGTAACAAGGTAGCTAATTTTTCATATCAGACACAATCAAAGACTAACCGTCTCGTAACCTATGATAATGCATGGAATGACCTTTTGTAAATGTCCGTCTGGACAACTTTAATTTGATGCTGAAATTCAATTTTGTTTTAGAATGTCTATGCTGAAATTTAATTTGATACACGGTCTGATTTGAAATTTGGTTGTAGAAAGAAATCAAACAATGCATTGTTAAGTTGTAGAAAGATATTGTTATGTCCATAACTAATTATGTTGGGATTTTGTGTGTGTTGTGTGTAGGGAAATGGAAGGTAGTATGTTATATTCATCTTAGTTAACAGATTTTTTAGATTTGTTTGAGGGGTAGATTGAGACCGAGTATGAGGAAGACTAAAGTGCAAGTTTCCAAGGCTTGCATTGGCATACTACAAGAAGAAGCTATTGTTGTGTATGTGACAAGGGGAAGGCGGTGGTTGTAGAAAGGTTCGTTGTCTCATTTTTGTTATGTAGGTGCTCCGACATCTCATTTGGGTGTCTTTGTCATATTCGTGCATGTTGAGATCGACTTGTTGTATTGTTGACTTTTGAGTGTATTTTTTAGTGTATTTTGAATGGTGTAATTTATGGTTGTATTTTGGATGCGTTTGTGTGACATGTTTGTAAAATAATATTAAATTTATTTCCTAGCTCATAGAACGAATAAGGCCACGGACATGGCCAGGAATAAAGTCACGAACTTAGCCATGAATACTGCCATGGGAATAGCTACGGACGTAGCCAACAATAAAGCCACGAACTAAGCTACTTAATTAGCTACGGTTGTTGCCACAAAATCAGCCACGATAGACGCTAGACATCCCGCATGGGCCAAGCCACGAAATCAGCCACGACATATATCGTGGCTACAACCACGGGTGGCACGATCTCGAACCGGCCACGGACATAGCCACGGGGTTGTCAGATCGTGGCTATTAGCCACGGATATTGTGTTGGTGGCTGTTAGCGTCGAGGCATAAAGCCTTGAATGGCGACGAACGTCAAATTCATGGCTATGCCCGTCGCTAAACCGTTTAGCCACGGAAATTCGTGGCCGATTCGTGGCTATTTGACCGTGGCTATTTCATGTGTTTTTGGTAGTGCGAGAGGGAGAGGGGCGACAAGAAGGTGAGGAGGGCGGTGGATAGGACGGCGGCAGGGACTGCCGAGACGGGAGACGGCGGGGAGCTACCGCGAGGAAGAGGGGTGGAGGCATAGGCGGCAGATCGAAGTAGGTTTCCGGTAGGGAGAAAAGCTCGATACCATGTAGAGACGTATGATTGACATAAAATCCTCTTAGGGTTTCATTTCTCATCATGTTCATATATATAGGTTACAAGAAGGATTGAGCCTAAGCCAATAGACCCACTATACAATATGTATTCTATCACCGATAATACTCCGTATACGATAAGGGAGCAACGCCGGTTAAATTTTCACTAATACTGATACGGAGTATTTCATATGCTAATTTATTTGTTTTTCAATTAATGCTTGATCATTAGTCATTAATCTGCCGATTTGTCCAAATCTACTAAACTGTTACAGGTTTTTTTATTAATTACATAACAGGTTCAATGTTTCTTAAAAATTGCAAATTGGTCCATATATTTTATATAATTACATAAAGCGGCCTAAAACTTCCAGTATTGTATATGTGAAGTACAAACACATCCCAAAAATTGATGTGTAACATAAATTATATCTACCCCTCTCTTTTTTCGCCTAAATTGTTTTAAAAAGTTGTCAAATTACCCTGTTATCCTTATTTTAAATTTACTTTTGTTATTTTCCCATTTTAATAACATTAAAACAATAAAAAGAAGTAAAATTTGGAAAAGGTGAAACTAAAGTGATCGAGTTCCATAAGGTACACATTTCCCACCATCGCCATGATGCCATCATTGAACCTTACATTTGGTAAACACAACACCTAAAGTAATCCGAGAAGACGTCCCTTTGTTAAAGAGACTAGCTAAGTGACAACCCTGGAGACTCGCCTAATCACCTATTGATCCAATCCTAAAGAACACACATGCCGACCACCACCTATTGACCATACTAGCTTTGGGGCAATTCGGTAATTTCGTATGTAAACTTAGGGGTAGTTTCTTCAATACATACCCAATTATATTGGGGTATAAATGTACAAAGGCATAACAGCGAAAACTCAGGAAAATCTATTACAAGTTGGTAAACCAATTTTTCTTCGGTTCATCTTCTTCCTCTCTAGCTTCCATGGAGTTTGTTTTGTGAGTTGGTTCAATCAAGGTTCTTTACATGGTATTAGAGCACACGGCGTGCGACTGCCAATTGGAAGTTGTGTACGAGAAGCTTTAGGTGAACGATTCAATGGGAGATAATATAATCTTATTGCGAGAAACCAGATGATTGGAGAAATTGGATCTGGAAGCGGGAACATGAACGATCTGCTTGGCCTCTCCAATGTTGACCATTCAGGAGCACGTACAATTAGTGGCATCCACGTTTAATGGACACAATTTTTTGAGTTGGAGTCGAGGGATAAAGATGGCACTTGGAGAAAGTACAAGATTGCGTTCATTGATGGGAATACAAATCTGGAATCAGTCTCGCCAACGGACAGTCAAAGGTGGAACCAATGTGACTACATGGTGAGATACTGGATTCTCAATTCTATGAATGCGGAAATCGCTAAAGGCTTCATGTATGCTGATTCTGCAAAAGAAATATGGGACGAGATTATTGAGCGGTATGCACAGACTAATGGACCTCTTCTTTATCAGTTGAAGAAGAGTCTATCCAAACAAGTTCAAGGATCTCTTAAGATTGCCACTACTTCAACAAAGTGAAGAAACTGTTGGATGAAATACTCACTCTCAAAGGCTTGCCTAAGTGCACTTGTGGTGCAAGAGCTAGGTGCACCTGTGATCTGTCCAAGAAATGGAGGAAATGGACGATCGAAACAAGCTTCTTCAATTTATTATGGGATTAGGCGACACATATGACAGTGTGAGGAATCGGAGTTTGTCAACTGATCCATTGCCAATTGTAAATTGTGCTTATTACCTAGTTAAGTAGGTTGAAGTTGCAAGAGGAAGCAATAGCAGTGATTCACTTCAAGATGAAAGTGTCTTGGCTGCAGGCAAGTCTAATGGAAATAAGAAAATTTTCAAGAAGGACAAATTTGATAAATTGTATATCCATTGTGGAATGAAAGGGCACACAATGGATGAATGCTTCAAAATTATTGGTTATCCGGATTGGTTTAAGGATATGAAAGGGAAGAAATATACCAAGACTGTTGTGCATGCTAATGTAGCAGGCATTCTGGATGATGTTGATGAGGAGCTTTCAAAGGAAGGCATAGGAATGGATATGACTCTCGATAATGTACTTTGTCAAGAGGTCTTGAAAGCTATGAAAGGGAGAGAAGCTTCATCTAGTTGTACATGTAATTCCTTTGCTATATTTTCTTCCAATCATCATAGTACAAATAAATTAACATGGATCATTGACTCTAGAGCCACTAATCATATGATTCATGATGCTAAGCTATTGAAATGGAAACATGTCTTAGCTAAACCAATTATGGTATGTTTACCTGATGGTACTATTAGAAAAGTTACAGATGTTGAGGATATCAACTTAGTATTATAAATTTTGCTGAAGAATGTGTTTTATATGTCTGATTTCAAAACAAATTTGATGTCAGTAGGGAAGATTGTTGATGATGTTGATCTTGATGTGACTTTTAAGAAAACAAATGTATGTTTCAGGACCTAAGAATGGTCAAAAGGTGTTAAGTGCTGCCATACTAACTAGAAGATTGTTCAAAGCCCCATTGAAGACTGAGGATGAAGGATCTCATTGTGATGTTGTTCATAGTTCAAATAAGTCTAGTTCTATCTTGAATAAATCTATTTCTAGCCATGTTTGAATTGGTATGCTAGGCTAGGACACATTTTATTTTCCAAGCTAAAACATGGTAAGGGGTGCATTTTCACATACAGTGATAGTGACAGTTCATTTTGTGAAGCTTGCATTATGGCAAAACAATATTCTATTCCTTTTAATGTAAGTAAGTCCATAGCTAATGCAAAGTTTGATTTGATTCACATTGATTTGTGGGGACCTTACAAGTTTCAGAGTCGTTCTGGTGCTAGATCTTTTTGTCACCATCCTGGATGATCGTAGTCAGGTTGTGTGGACATATTTGGTTGCTAATAAGCTGCAGGTTTCTAAAGTTGTTTGTTCTTTTATTGCTCTTGTTAAGAATCAGTTTGAGGCCGCTGTGAAAGCCATAAGGACTGATCACGGGTCTGAGTTTTTTAAATGTACAGAGTTCTTTGAGAACAAAGGGCTTGTCCACTAGCATTCGCATTTTGTGCCTTATGTGCTTCAACAAAATGGTCGTGTTGAGCGTAAACACAGGCATTTAATAGAATCTGCTCGAGCAATCTAATTAGTTGCTCATCTGCCTCTACACTTTTGGGTTGATTGTGTGTTAGCTGCTACACACTTGATCAATTTGATGCCCTCTTTTGTCATACAGTGAGAGTCACCATTTGAATTATTGATGGGTTTAGCTCTTAACTACTGGAGGCTTAGAGTCATTGGTTGCCTTTCTTATGCTCCGGTTAAGGGAGTTGTTAAGGACAATTTTGCATATAAAGCTAGAAGGTGCATTTTGTTGGGTTATCCTCAAAGTCATAATGCATACATGTTGTTTGATTTGGACTCCAAGAATACATATTGTTTAGCAGTGATGTGTTGTTTATTTAAGATGTGTTTCCTTTTGCAAACACCGCCACACCGAAGTCTGTTATTTCCACAAACATTCGCTCTCAGCTTCCTCTGGTCAACCTAGCTCACTCCCTTGACCAAGATTTCCCTAATCCTCACACTTATATACCAGCTAATCCTCCTACAAATCAGAAGCATACACCTGATGTTGTTCATCCTTTTGAACCAGATCCATCTCATGCACCTTCCTCTTATGAACCATCCATTAATTCAACACCTATCCCTAAGATTCCTCTTCTGAACCATCTTGCTCATCTCAAAGAATTTGTTTGTCCTACCTTATCCACTTCCCACTCCTCATCCACTTCTTTTTTAGCCACTCTCTGAATGATCTAGATTTTTATCCTCCAAATTATGTTGCATATTTGGCTAATATTTTGTCCCTTAACCACTTCTTTTTTAGCCACTCTCTGAATGATCTAGATTTTTATCCTCCAAATTATGTCGCATATTTGGCTAATATTTTGTCCCTTAAAGAATCCTTAACCTATGCTTAAGCCAGAGATGATCCTTTATGGGTTGATGCAATGCAAAAGGAGCTTAAGGCCCTTGATGATAATGACAATTGATCCCTCACCTCTCTTCCTGCATGAAAGTCTATTATTGGCTGTAGGTGGGTTTACAAGATCAAGTTCAGGCCTAAAGGTAGTGTGAAGAGATTTAAGGCTCTCGTCTTGTTGCTAAAGGTTACAATCACATTAAAGGAAAGGACTACAAACACACCTTTTCGCCCGTAGCCAAGTTCACTACAGTACGGTCGCTGATCGCTATTGCAACTAAAAGAAAATGGCCTATTATGCAGTTGGACATCAGAAATGCATGCCTTCATGGATTTCTTGATGAAGAAGTGTATATGCGTCTTCCAAAAGGATATTCTAAGGGCAGTCCTCACCAAGTTTGTAAGCTCAAACGTTCTCTCTATGGCTTGATGCAAGCCTCCAATCAGTGGAATGTTGAGCTCTCGAAGTTTCTGGTGGCTGTTATGAGCCTAATTTGCTATGTTTTCTACTATCTTTTATATCTTTTTCTGCATACATTTGGGTTAGAATAGTACAGAATCTATGTAGTTTATGCTTATTTGCCAAATTATGGAGTCTACACTAGTTCTTGTTATATTTCGCAAAAATCGGACGCACTTTGGAGCTTAAAGGAAAGTCATGAACAAGCTAAGGTTGGTGCAGCTGAAGGAAAGCCCACTTTTCACCATTCATCATTCCAAATCAAGCTTTGAAGTCTTCATGAGAGTTGTAGCTCTCGGAAAGAGCTTTCCAACGCATGCTCATATGGGTCAATCTGACAAACGAGGACTCGGGACAGTGCATTTCAAGAACAGAGCAGCATGCTGGAAAATACAGAAGAGGTCGATTTCGACCTATGGTGGTCGATATCGACCTGCTTTTAGTTGAAAATTCTCCTGGAGGCCAGAAATCGACCCGAAAAGCTGGAAGAGGAAGGCATAGGTCGATTTCGACCAATGTGGTCGATATCGAGTCAAAATTTGGTCGACAATCCTCCTCGAGCTGAGACCGAGTGTCAGGAAGCAAAGCTAAGAAGACGAGCTCAATATCGACCATATTGGGTCGATATCGATTGACCAACAGTGGCCGAAATCGAGTGAATCCGAGTGAATAATCCGAGCTGGCTTTCTTCCACATTAAGCAAGAGATATTCTATCAACTCAAGAGGAGATTTATCAAGTTCTATCAATATGGAAGGGATTTATCTACTTTAGATATAGTTTCCTTGTTGATTTATTTCTTTTATTTCCATAATTTAATCTTTAAGTATTAGATAGATAGATTTAGATATAGATAGAGTTTCTTTCCTAGATTAGCTTGGAATGAAGCCTATAAATAAAGCTTTAGGGGCTGGATTTTATTCATTCAATCCCGGTTACAATTAGTTACATATAGAGAGAGAGAAAGAGAGCTTGTGGGGAGAGAGGTGGAGAGTTGACAGACGATTTTGCTTCGATCGGTAATACAACTAAACACAAACCGAACCGGCAAATAACCGAACCAAACACAAACCGAACCCAACACAAACTGAACCAAACACAAACCGAACCGGCAAATAACCGAACCGAACCTAATGCTGAGACTGAGGTAAGAAATATGACTAAGGTAAGAAATATGACTCCCGAGTAGCTAGAAAAGAGGGATATGGAGGCCCATGTGGAAGAGATCACGGCCATCCTTAACGAAGAAGCAAAGAATCCACTCGACATAGACCAAGGTAAGTCAATATGGAATAACTATTTTTCGGACGCTTTGTCAGGTCTTAAGTATGGGGTCAAAATCGACCAGGGAAAATCAACTGAGCCACAGGACAGCTCGATATCGACCCATACAGCTCGATATCGACCCATACTGGTCGATATCGACCCACCCAAGTCGAGCTGACTCCACCAAAAATCGATCCATCCAATATCGAGCAGGATCACTCGATATCGACCTATTCTGGTCGATATCGACCCCCCCAATATCGACTCGATTCCACCAGCTGAGATGAAGCCATACGATTTCAAACAGAGTCACTCGATATCGACCAACCCTGGTCAATATTAACCAACCAAAATCGACCCGTCTTCGTCAGAATCGACTAAAATTCCACCAGAGCAGCAGAGCTGGATATCGACTGATACCACTCGATATCGACCAGATCCTCAGGAGGCCCTCGAATCTGAATCTGCAAAGGTAAGCCAATGTATGAATCTTTCTTCCCCTATTTCAATTAAAGATTTATCTATACATGAGAAAGGTTTGCCTAAGTATGTGCACTTATGCAGGGTTTCCAATGATGAGCCCAAGGAATACGAAGTTGGAGACATGGTCTTTATTTCCAAGTCAAATGATCATTGGTTCCCTAACAAGTTCAAAAAGAAGAAGATGGGCCCCTTCACGGTGAATAGGATCCAATCAGGAGGACTATAGCTGATGGAAAAGAATGGAGTCTTGTTTGAGGCCCAAGCTACATGGGCCCTGCAAATGCCACCTTGAGCCTAATAGACAAGTCTGCCTAGCGACTATAAAATCTAGAGCTTGTAAATAGACATTTAGTTTTTGGGATTTTTGGACATTGTTACTTTTATTTTTGGTTTTGTACATTATTTTCTATTATGGGTATTTCTCTTCTAATTTTTGCAGGAATAAGGAAGAAAGAAGCAAGTCGAAATCGAGTCAACATGGTCGGTATCGACCATAGCACTCAAAATCGACCAGCTCTACAACAGCAAAGCACTCACTTTTCGACGATTCGCACGCTTGTCTAGTGAGTTTCTTTTTTTACCCTTATTTTTCATACAGTGAGGACACTGTAATGTTTAAGTATGGGGTGGGGGGAGGGCTTACTTTATGCATATTTGATTTATTTGACATATTTTAAGTTTATTTCTTGAATTGCTTATACATGGCTATTTTGGAATTCACTATTTCTCCATGTGCTTATATGCATGTTTTCCAAAGTTTAAAAAATGACCCCCATTAACAATTTTGATTAGTGTCATGGAAGCTTAAATTGAACTCGAAGATGCAAATTTGGATTCATTAGAGATATAGCATGAAATTGCCTAGTAAAGGGAAGTCACAATGAAGTGCATATTTTTATTGAAAACCATAAAAGGAGGTAAAATTGAAAATTTCTTTTGACATATTGAATGATAAGAGGATGGAGGACTTTATTTCCATATAATGCTCATATTGTTATATCATAGCCTTACCTATGCTTATGCATCACAAAAGTCATATTTATGCATTATTTCATATATTGCTCCACATGATCTAAATATTGATCATTTTCTACCTTATTCCATCTGGGATTATGTTGAGAATGGAAGTTACATTATGGAGATTACTATATGGTTGTTGTGTTGTTGTTATTATCATTATTGGAGTTTGGTAGGAAATTGATATTTTATGGAAAAATTAATGAGTGAAAGAAAATCTGGTCACCTCGGGAGATAAAGGTAGATCGACCCTGCTCGCTGAGATAATAGTTCAGTGAGATGGGACACACAGGTGGGGAGTCCAAAGTACTAAGTATCCGGGGCCATTCATGACACCCATGTTTGCGACTCGCGAGAAGGCAGTGCTGAGGTTAAAGAGGTAGAAGCATAATATTGAAAAAAAAACATTGAGTGTTGAGAGAAAGGTGAGAGATCAAAGGAAGAAGGAATGTGGTATGAAAGTTTGGAAAGTGCTCCATTTCCCCGGATCATTAGCACCACATGACAAAAAATTGCTCACATTTAGCCTTTTATCAAATCTACTCCTTATTGAGCTTAAATTAAAGTCATCTTGATTATCAATGCTTTGTCACTTATGAATTGTTTTGCATAAACCTCCTTTTGTGAGTAGATGTTGCTTTTTACTACACATGCATGGATTTGTGACATTAGTACCTTTTCGAGGATGGTAATTGATTGCAGGGTTATATGGCAATGAATCTAAGATGTTGAGAGTTTGATTTCTTCCCCTGTATGACAATTAAAAGTATTACTTGAGGACAAGCAAGCTTAAGTATGGGGTGTTTGTTGTAAGCCAAATTTGCCATGTTTTCTACTATCTTTTATATCGTTTTTTTTGCATGCATTTGGGTTAGAATAGTACATAATCTATGTATTTTATGCTTATTTTCCAAATTGTGGAGTCTACACTAGTTTTTGTTATATTTCGCGGAAATCGAACGCACTTTGGAGCTGAAAGGAAAGTCATGAAGAAGCTAAGGTTGGTGTAGCCAGAGGAAAGCCCACTTTTTGCTATTCATCATTCCAAATAAAGCTTTGAAGTCTTCATGAGAGTTGTAACTCTCAAAAAGAGCTTTCCAACGCATTCTCATATGCGCCAATCCGACAAACGAGGACTCTGGAAAATGCATTTCAAGAACAGAGCAGCATGCTGGAAAATACATAAGAGGTCAATTTCGACCTATAGTGGTCGATATCGACCTGCTTTTGGTCGAAAATTCTCCTGAAGGCCAGAAATCGACCCGAAAAGCTGGAACATGAAGGCATAGGTCGATTTCGACCAATGTGGTCGATATCGAGTCAAAATTTAGTCGAAAATCCTCCTAGAGCCGAGATCGAGTGTCAGGAAGCAAATCTGAAAAGACGAGCTCAATATCGACTATATTGGGTCGATATCGAGTGACCAACAGTGGTCGAAATCGAGTGAATCCGAGTGTAGAATCCGAGCTGGCTTTCTTCCACATTAAGCAAGAGATATTCTATCAACTCAAGAGGAGATTTATCAAGTTCTATCAAGATGGAAGGGATTTATCTACTTTATATATACTTTCCTTATTGATTTAAATCTTTTATTTCCATAATTTTATCTTCAAGTATTAGATAGATAGATTTAGAAATAGATAGAGTTTCTTTCCTAGATTAGCTTGAAATGAAGCCTATAACTAAAGCTTTAGGGGATGGATTTTATTCATTCAATTCTGGTTACAATTAGTTACATATAGAGAGAGAGAAAGAGAGCTTGTGGGGAGAGAGGTGGAGAGTTGACATACGATTTTGCTTCGATCGGTTGTAAGCTTTCTTTTAGTTTATTTAATGCAATTTAGTTCCCATTTATTATTGATGTCTTTCTTGATGATGAAGAGCGAGTAGTCACCCAACTTCTAGGGTCGGGGTGAGCCCGACGGTGGCCATGTAAGGTGATGCGGTAAAGGTACAATCGTTTGATTCGAATTCATCTTCTATCCCTACGTACATGATTCTTTTGCGAAAGTTGAAGGTGATCCTTCTTTGTGTTATTGAAGCGAAAGTGATCTTAATACAACTTGGATTAATTATGTGAAAAAGGGTTAGTAATAATTAGGGTTTATGCGAAAGCCTCTATTTTCCTATTTGTTAATAACGAAAGTTATTTGATGAAATGCATGATCTTTTATGCCTTTATGTGTTATTTTACATGGTTATCGTTGTGGTGTTGAAACCCTGATCTTAGAAGTATTTTAGTTTATTGATTTATTTCACAAGTTTTGAGTTTTGTTCTACGAAAAGTTTATGTTTCCAGTCGATATTGAGTTACTGTGGTCGAAATTTCTAGTCGATATCGAGGGGTATTAGGTCGATATTGACCGGTCGTGTTTTTCTGTTTTCGTTTATGTTTTCTGCGTTCTACAGCTTGTTGACAGTTTGGTCGATATCGAGGTAAGTAGTCGATATCGAGCATTCTTCTGGTCAAAATCATTGAGTTTTGGAACTGAAAAGACGGGCGCTGACACGCTTCCTCGTGGATACGATTCTGACTACCTTCTACTACAACGGGAGGAAGCCTTGTATTTATTTGCTGAGACAGGGAGTTAGTTTCCTTTATATTTTATATTTAATTCATACTTGACACATCCTCTTGCAACAACAGTGGCTAGAGGCTTTTATCAGTCTCCATTTGATCATTCCTTATTTCCTCAAATCTGTGCCTGAAGATTTGATTGCATTGCTTGTGTATGTCGATGATTTGCTGCTTACAGGGGACATTTTCAGTGCATTTTCAGACTTGAAAAATGCTCTTCATTCGACCTTCACCATTAAGGACCTTGGGGATGTCAGGTACTTTATGGGCTTGGAGATTTCCCGGACTCATCAAGGTACTTTGTTGAATCAACGTAAATATGTCTTGGACATTTTGCAAGACACCGAAATGGAGAATTGTAAGGCTTCCTCTTTTCCTATGTCTCGGGGTTTAAACCTCACCATTGATGGTGGCGAGGAACTCAGTGATCCGGATAAGTATCGTCGCCTTGTTGGTTGTTTGTTATACCTGAATATGACCAGGCCGAATATCTCCTACCCCGTCCAACACTTGAGCCAATTTATAAATTCCCCTCATCTTCCTAATTGGCAGGCAGCTATTCATGTTGTTCGTTACATTCGTGGCACGACTAACTTGAGATTATTATACCCAGTTAACAATCACATTGATTTCACTCCCTATTGTAATTCAGACGGGGGAATTGCCTTTTCAGTGTCCGATCTCTAACTGGGTTTTGTGTCTTCATGGGGGAGGCTCTGGTATCTTGGAAAACCAAGAAGCAAACCACAGTCTCTAAATCCTTATCTAAGGTAGTGTATCACAGTTTGTCAAAAACCTCGACTGAACTTGTCTAGCTGGACTCCATTAACACAGGGTTTAATTTCTCTGTGTCCAAACCTAGTTTTACATGAACGAACAAGCATATTAACTTGGACTGTCATTACATCCGTGAGCGATTCTAGGAAGGGTTCTTGGTCCCAACTTTTGTTCGTTCCCAACTCCAGTTAGCAGACATTTTGACGAAGCCCCTTGTTCATGATCAACATCACTTTTTAGCTCGCAAGCTTAGTCTTGTTTGTTCAACTCCTTTATCTTAGAGGCAGTTTGACAATTCAGGATATAAACGTACAAAGGCTGAACACCGAAAAATCAAGAAAATCCGTTACAAGTTGTTAAACCCATTTTTCTTCGGTTCATCTTCTTCCTCTCTAGTTTCCATGGAGTTTGTTGTGTGAGATCCTTGGTTCGATCAACGTTCTTTACACCACCAAATATTTTCTTCTCGACACCTTCTGTGACCAACTAGCCACCATCAAATAACGAAGATGCCATTGCAGTTAAATCTTGACATGATCTGATGAGGAAGAAGCATATTCACCAGTCGGGAAAGCCAGGCGGCAAGCCACCAGGCATGCTCACCCAAGCCAATACATAAAACTATATTCGTTTACCAATAAATTGTTGTTGACTTTTTAACGTGTTTTTTAAAAAGTTCAAAACTATATAAAAATTTTACTTTTTTTCCTTTTTTTTTACATAATTTCATACTTATTTGTATTTGTTTTATAGAAGAGAATATTTGAAATATTATGGAACAACTGACTATTTCTCGAGAGGTCGATAGATCAACAGACAAATTAACCGCATTAATATAGTACAAAGAAAAACATAACAAAAATTAAAGGCACGACAACAGGCTAAACACACTCTACTGAAAGTGGAATCCAAGTGAAACAAAGATCTTGAAGTAAAAAATGTAGACAAATAACGAAGTCAAGCGTCGGCATAATAGCTTTGATGGCCAGCAATACATGAGAAGAATATCTCCTATGGGAAAGGAAGATAAACTCTAAAGAAACACCTTTCGAAAACGGAGTCGTCTCGAACACACCACCACAACCCCAACCAATCCGACTCTTGACGTCATGTATTCAACCAATCCCCTAGCACCACCAAAAAGCACAAGCACGGAACAACGCGAACAAGGTACGCAAGGCCGACTAATGAGTTTCAGAGGCCATGTGCCAATTCTTGAACAAGGTGATATTCGTCGAAAATTTTAGATGAAATTTAAATGCATGAAAATCTTTTTATTCAAAATAACAACAGAATACTTAATTTATCAAATAGTTCTTAATCCAAATAACAATAAAACATTTTACTTATCAAACAATTTTTAATCAAAATAACTCCAACCTAATACTTCATATTATCGTTCACTTGAAAAGTATCATCCTCCGAACTTTGTTTGTAACAAGTTTCAATAGCGGATGAACAAAATCCCTAAAGGTGATGCATCTTGCACTAGCATACTCCTTAATGTCTCTCCATTCTTTAGTATTTATCAACATCGCACGTGCGTTTTTTCAAAAAATCGTTAATGGAAGATGCCTCACCTATATGCTATAACTACATCATATATAACAGACTAAACAAATAAACCGGGTTATCCCATGATGTAGCAATGGGAAAATTGGACTTGTTATTGAAACTAAGACTTGAAATTGAAACTGACAAAGGCTCCATCGGAAACCTGGAAAAAAAAGTGAAGCAATAGCAACAACACAACACACATGCATAGTTCACCTGATAGTTTCGAATTTTATGGAATAAAAATTTGCTTCAAAGAAAACCCCTTTTTGAAAGTTGCATCATGGCTTGATTAGATTTGATTTAGATTTGAGTGCAAGTACTTAATCAAATCCATTAAGCGTAGAAACACAATCTCAATCCTAATCCGACCACCTAACTAGGCATTTAAGAACTTGAAAAAAATGATGGACACAAACCCAATTTAGCATATCTGGACATCATTGAATCAGCCACCAACAACACTCACAACCAATAATGGACCACTTCCCATTTAAATCAACCAACAAATCTACAATTTGGCACACAAGGTGACGAGAGAGAGAGAGAGAGAGAGAGAGAGAGAGAGAGTACAATGTTTGAACGATAGCAGATTACGGGATTAGCACAAAGTTGCACAATACCTGCAGGGACACATCGGCACAAACAGTCGGCGACCTGCTGCAATCGATGCCTCCAGCACTAGGCACCGATGCCGCCAGTGACCGTGAACGGACTAAACCTCCAAACCAGAACAAGCCAACGCCGCTAGTGACCGTGAAGTCGTTAACGGACTGAACCTCCACGAATAAAACATCCGGACTCAACCTCCCAACAACCGGAACATCAATTTGTAGAGCCCATCTGTTGAACCACCATTATATTGGCTTAGATTTCGAGAAATCTTAAAGAAAGGAAGAAGGTTGAAGGTAGTTTGACAAATTAATTGGAGAAGATGAAGAGGCGAGGAGACGCGCTCTTTGTTTCTCTTCCCCACTGCCCGCTTTCAATTTAGTAATTCATCCGGCGTGCCACAAAATAACTTTTTTTTTTATGGATTTTTTGCGAGGTAACCTAATTCGCATGGTAAACAAGAATTTGTGATATTTCGCTTGATAACCTATGTTTTCAAAAAAATTGTCTCACGACCAGAACTTTTGTTTTGGTAAAAAACCAGCATTTTTAAGTTATAGGCTGTGAAATATCTGACGCGTCGTTAACGGGAGTCAAACACGTTTCGGGTTACATTGATTTATTATTAATATTTTTGCGATTATAAGGTCGGGATCCACCAACTTAACACAAAAGCTTAAGTTATTGTGTAAAGTTTCACACTTCCTTATAACCCATCATTTTTATTCTTTTTATAATCAATGTGGGAGAGACACTCTCATACCAAACCTCTGAACACGGCCCTCTCAAGTGCCACTGGCACTTGACAACGAACACATGTTATTTTTACTCTTTTTATAATCAATGTGGGAGGGGCACTCCCATACCAAACCTCTCAACACACCCCCCTCAAGTGTCACTTGCCCTTGACAATGAACACATGCCGGATCTAGCCGAACCCGACTCCGATACCATGTGCAATATCTGACGTGCCGTTAACGGGAGGCAAACACGTGTCGGATTACATTGATTTATTATTAATATTTTTGCGATTATAAGGTCCAGATCCACCAACTTAACAAAAAAGCTTAAGCTATTGTGTAAAGTTTCACACTTCCTTATAACCCATCATTTTTACTCTTTTTATAATCAATTAGGGAGGGACACTCCCACACCAAACCTCTCAACATGGGTAAATAATATAATATTAACAAAATTTGTGGAGTTTTTTTTAGAAATACGAACATATCCCCTTCCTAGATGAAAAAATAGGATCTGAGTAGTAGTAGCAGGAGATAACTCAAGTAGCAGAGGGAGAACACGAGTAGCTTTGGTGGCAACCGGTGGCTTTAGCGGTGGCGACGGGTGAGAAAGGGCGGCGGGCGGTTGCACCAGACGACTGGCATTGGGTAGCGTCATGGCGACTCGCTCGCTTGCCGGATCTAGCGTCATGGTGACTCGCTCGTCGATTGATTCTAAGATTGAGCCTTCGAAGAGATTGTCGCTCAAATCGAAAACCCTAAGACTCCACAACTCCCCAATATTAACAGGTATCTCGCCTTCTAGATTGTTCCGATAATGGGGAGCTTCAGCCTCGAGGAGCAATAGCCAGTCGATTTCAACAGGAATAGGACCGGCGACACTTGTTTCGATGACCATCAACCTGCCTAGAGAGGAGAAATTATCGACGGAGCCGCTGAGAGTGCCGAAGAGCGTGGGGTTTTCAATGAAGACGAGCTCCTCCATATCCGATCCGGAGCCAAAATCGGGGAAGGAGATTGTGGATGTGGTGAAGCAATTGTATAAGAAGAGCTTGTAGAGGTGGGGGGAAGCCAGAGACGGGGGATGTGGTAAGGTAATCGTATTTCTAAAAAAGATCCACAAATTTTGTTGATATTACATTATTTACACGCCTATAAGAGCATCTTCCCCCATAGGCCATAATGGCTAGGGAAAATAGCCTACTAAAAGAGAGTATTTTATGAAATATTCTCTTTAGGCCTATTGTGCGCTTTGGTTGTTCCTACCGTATGCCAATTTTGGCAGGCTAATTTTCTTTAAATACTCACATCTTATTTTCGTCACTCGATTCTATCGTTATCATTTCGATTTGAATCAACAATGAATTCTTCTCAAATATCATCATCATCTCACTCTTCAAATGAAACTATTGAGATTTCAAATTCAATCTTTGATTCATTTGAACAGGATCAAAATATGTTATGTCTTATGTATGCCAATAATAATCTACTCATCGCGGAACATATCAACAATGAAAAAGATGATGTTCAATCAAGACGAAGAGGTGGAGTTCATGGTCACATTACCATTTATCGTGATCGAGAAGGTGCTGCAAATAATCTATTTAATGATTATTTTGCGGAGGTCCCCCGATAATACAAATTATAGTCATATCGAAGAACTCTTGAATATCTTAACAATAATACAAATTTTATTTTTAATTGAAAATCATAACTATATAATAGATAGATTTATAATTGTATTTTTATAAATTTACATAAATATTAAACACTTAAAAATAAATAAATAAATAGGATTAGGTCTTCCAAAAGTGGAAGCCAAATTTGGCATTTGTTTTGGAATTATGCCAAATGCAAAAAGGCTAAAATGGGGTTTGGCCTAAGGTGGGAGCAAATTTTGGCCAAATCCCATTTTTTGGCTTGCCATGGGAGATGCCCTAACTTAAAAATGTCGATTTTTTATCAAAAACAAAAGTTCTGGGTGCGAGACAAATTTTTTCCAAAGTCTAGGGCTACCATGCGAAATATCAGAAACCCTTGTTTACCATGCGAATTAGGCGTAACCACAGGGTTACCTTGTGAAAAATCCGTTTTTTAACAGTAGTACAAGTATGATTCCCACGCCATGACACGATTTTTTATAAATAAAATCTTAGTAATGTGTTAATTTTGAATTAAACCCATTGGTTGAAAAAATAATTAAAGTAGTATATATAGATATAGATTACTAATATTAATTTTATGTTTTGAATTAATCCCATTGTTTATTAAAAAAACTACTCAAGTTATAATTTAGGCTAAGATTATGGATTAATTGAATTTTTTTTGAAAAAAAAATGAATTAAATAACCTACTTTTAAGGAGAGAGTGACATCTCATTAAAAATACTTCTCTTTTAATATTTATATAGTTAAATATAGATACCCTGAGCCTGCAAAACTTGAGGCCAATGGAATTTGAGGTCTGAAGTTACGCCAATAAAATTAAGACCTTTCAAGGCAAGTGGGTCAAGAGATTTTTTTTCCTTCAAAAATACCCATTTGGCATTGAAACAATATTGTGTTGGTTGTGTTTGATGCTCGATCGACCGGAAATGACAACGAAAGGAAACCTAGAAAGAGGATCCACAAGTGGAAAGACCGGCTGAGGGGCTTTCTTTGAGGAGTCGGGCAATGAATCGGTGATGGGTGGACATTAGACAAATGACTCTTTCTCTAGAAAATAGAGATAAGTGATCTATTTCCATTTAACAAAAATTTCACCTAGTACCGCTGAGGTATAGGTTTTTTCGTGTGGTGTACCAAAGTTTTGAATAATTCGTATGGTACCCTTGAACTTTTGTTTTTTGTTTTCGTCTCGTGCCCCTATGTTACCGTCGTTAACCTTTTTCGTTAAAAATAACGTTGTTGTTTAACTACAACTTCTTGCCTTCTTCTTCGCCTCTTTGTGGGAGAGCACGAACCAGGGGCACTAACAAAGGGAGACGCCGCCGTCGAAGGAGAAGCCTCCGCCGAAGGGTGATTCCTTACGGAGTAAGTTTTCTTCCCTCCCTCCTCAACTGCTTATGGGATTTAGGGGTTTTTTTTTTCCGAATTGGAGGTTTTCAAATTAGGGGTGAATTTTATAAGAATCTCAATTCATTTGTGTTATATATTGAGCTTTTTCACACTTATTTTCGAATTAGGGGTTTAGGGATTAGATTTCGAATTGGGGAATTGTATTTCGAATTGGGGCTCTAGGGATTGCTGCTATGATGCAATGAGTATCTTGTGTAAAGTTTGGATTTTTTTTCGAGCTTTTAGTTTAGTTTCACCTCTTTCCTTTCTTTATGAATTTGTGGTAGTATTTCCCCTGCTTTTGCTTACTTGAAGGATTTGTAGGGATTGTATTTGAATGATAATAATTTGACTGATACTATACATGAGAATTTGACTTGTACGATTAGAACTAATTCCTAAATAGCAGCAATAATTCCATGTATCCAACTATAAAATTAAAGTTATGTTAATCTATTTTTTGTTATTTTATACAAAGGAATAATTCAATAATCTTCATGCATTGGCATGAAATTCACAGTGAATAGAAGAGCCCAACCTAATTGAGAGAACATGAACATAAGGGGTGAGAAGCAAGAGCTGAAGAGTCCAACCAAATTGGACACCAACAAATTCTAAGGGGTATCCATTCATTTGATTTCTTGTTGATTTTGGTCTTTCATATAACAAACCTCTTAATGCTAGTCTTTAATAAGTAGTGCTTGACCAATTTTGAGAGTTAATCTGATGAGCAAAGACATCTAAGTTGAACAAAGGCTTCTTAGACTAAATTTCTGCCTTTTGGAAAATAAATCTATATATCTTTATGCCTCATTTAAAACAGAACATGTTAGTCTCTTGTTTTGAAAATTTAGGCTCATTAGCTCAACCGGTAGAGCATTGTGCTTATAGCACAAGAAGTGGGTTCAAATCCCACATAAGCCATAAATTCATTAGAAATTGCAACAAGTCTATGCTGGATCAACACTGTAATTTTTAGCAATTGGTTTCCTGTCAAATAACTCAACAGTGGTTCACTCATGCTTCAGTCATGGAAAAATATTTCCATGTTGTCTCAATATATATATATTCTTCTTCATGGTCTGACTTTCAAGGTAGGATTGCAAACTAAAGAAGGGAAAAGAAGTTGAAAATTCAATTAAGTTGATATTAGCTTATGTGGGATTTGAACCCACATTGATGTGCATGATCACATAGCTCTATCATTTGAGCTAATAGGCTTAAAGTTTATCACGTGGAATAAAAACCAAAAAATGTCATTATGGAGATGCAATGATCATTAATTTTTAGTTGTCATACATTACTTGCTATCATATAACAGCAATGAGCACATCGCTCTTGGTTGTCGCTGATTCCAGCTGCATTCATTGCATTCGGAAGATCTTGCTTGTTGGCAAACACGGGTGGCATTGAATCCCTCAACTCATCCTACTCAAAGCCACCCCAAAATATTAAGATTAGGATTGTTAGTGGAAGCTAAGTTCACATTAAGCTTAACATATTTGCAAGATAGAAGTTAGATGTAAAGAGGAGCCTACTTCATTCCATATCCCGTGCAGTTCATCTCTAGCTTCAACAACATGATCACGATAATTGCTATCCACCACAAAGATTAGCCCTCGAGTGTTCTGGAAATAGTGCCTCCATAATGGACATATATGAGTTCACAAAAACAAATGAAACACAAGATTGTCATAAAGATTCGAGATAAAAAGTTCAAACAAGAGGGCAAATGCCATTCAGTTATAATATAGTACATATTGAAGAAGTTTGGTACAATAACACTTCCAAAATCATAAATTATACATAAAGCAGTTCATTCACAATCATGGTCACAATATTGTAGTTCATTGCATCTGAAAGGCAAACTAATTGACATAGCGAGCTTGTGATTTATGTAATTTATTGTAACAGCACAGAGAATGCTGACTCAAACACATGCAATCAACACTGGACTGACATAAGCAGATTTCAATACTCAGAAGCAGCACCAAATATTGAAAGTTGTAGCTAGAAATGATCTAGAAATATCACCATCGAACCTTTGAACTTGAAACCTTGTTGAAGAGCTCGCGGCTGAATATATAACAAAAGAAAAGGCGGCCTACCAATTCATTGAGACATTTCCATCATGAGAAGTAGTAGCATTGACCAAAGTCAGGTAATCCTTAAACACCTAGATTGCACACATACAAAGGGCAATATGCTCTGCCGCAAATTTATAAAAAGAAAGAATTGAGATTCATAGGACACAAATGAATTGTGATTCATATAAAATTCATCCCTAAAACCCCCCACTTTGAAAAAAAAAACCCTAAATCCTGTAAGCAGTTGAGGAGGGAGGGAAGAAAACTTACTCCGTCAGAGAGATCTCTCCCTTCGGCGGCTGCTTCTCCTCTGACGGTGGCTTCTCCTTCGGCAACAACATCTCCCTTCGTTGGCGGCCCTGGTTCATGCTCTCCCATAGAAAGGCGGGGAAGAAGGCCATAACCAGTCATTAAAGACAAATGTTATTTTAAGGGAAAATGTTAATGAGGGCAAAATAGGGGCCCGAGGCGGAAAAAAAAAATCAAAGTTCAAGGGTACCATGTGAAATATTCAAAATTTTGGTACACCACATGAAAAAGCTATACATGAGGAGTACCATGCGAAATTTCCATTTATTTAATTAAGGAAGGGTGGATAACTATGGTTTCATAAAATTTGTTCCCTAAAAATAGATCATAGCTAGCCACTGGTCTACAAGGGCATTTTTATTGGGTGTATGATGTACAAGATATTAGGGATTATAATGTTAAGAAATTGGAACAGTGGCTTCATCGACACTAGCATGATGCTAGCGGAGCATCGATATAAGCCCATATGTAATTAATACCATGTCAGGCCAGCTGGAACCGATTGCAAATTTTGGAAGCTGGCCACACAAAACGATGTCGCATTCTCATTTCGGATGGCAAAACGCAAAGTGGAGCGGCTACCTTTGCACTGCAGCATCCACCTACTTCTTGGACACATGTAGCAGCGACATTGGCATGCAGGAAGGACTTTAATGATTGGGTGACACGTGGAACTTGATGGACGGTAGGGATTGGATCTGAATGCTAATTGTTTTACATATTAAAATCAATATTTTCATAATAAAAATGTAAAAAAATTACCATAATACTAGATTCATTTTTATCTACATGTAGACATCAATTTTGAATATAGTTGGCTATATTTTTTTAAAAATATTTCTCTTTAATTATGAATATACAAAAGAGTGTCCGAAAATTTTAATTATAATGATGAAAGAATTTGAAAGAATAAATAAAATAAGAAATGAAATAACTAAGTAATACAAAATATTTGTTAATATGTGGAAGTTGATGTGCCAGCTTTTTCCTATAAATACATACCATACAAAATATTTGACTATATTATTTAAAAAAAATTAATTAATATCGGTTTTTTATTATATATAGTTCGCAATATTTAGTTCATAAGTAAAATTAATTTAATATTAATATTTTAATAATACTATATGAATATAATAATATAATCGAGAATGGAAATAACTGTTAGAGATGTGTATATTTTGAAATTGAGTTGGTATAAAAAGATGTGTTTTGGGATACTAGGATGCTATTGATAAAGTAGGAAAATGAGAATGGGATGCTAGGATCATATTGCGGAAAAGAGCACCTGTAACGCCCGTTTTTAAGAGGGTTTTTAAAGTGATATATTAATTTAATAATATGGTTGGATAGAGAAACAAGAAGAAACGATAGGGGCTAGTTCTACCGTAGCAATTGAACAAGAAATGTTTAAAATGGCACTATTCAAAGTTTTAGCAATTTGTGGGCCCACAAGTTGAGATAGTTTTGTTCATCATGTGAGTTGTGGGACCACATGACAGATGACTTTGCCATTATGTGACATGCATAGCATGAATAAGAACACGTGGAAGAGGAGTGAAGAGGTTTTGCCATCATACTCATCCAAATACACTAATTGTGGGACATTTTGATTTTGTTAACCATTTTCGGCCAAAATATATGCGGAACACTCCCTATCTCCACCATCTCCATCTCCTTCATTAAAAAATTCTTAATTATTTATCATTATTATATTATTTTATGCGAAACATAATTTTTGTTTAAATAATGTAAAAATAATATGATTATAAATATTTTTAATATATAATAGATGGTGAAAGTGAAGTTAAGAAATTGAGATGAGTTTTAGGGATGTGGATAAAAAAGTAAGTTGAGTTTTTTTAAGAAAAGAGAAAGTGATAAAGTGGAGTTAAGAAACACTATAGGATTTCACTTTTTACTGATTCGGATGGTCTTAGTATCCTTATTGTGCCTAAGTCCCTAAACCTAACAAAAAAATCCGTTTAATTCCTTTCTCGAACCCTTTTTTTTTTTTTTTCTTCTTCGTCCAATTTTTTTTTTAATAAAATTGTTATGCTACATTAAAGAAACGCAAAGTAGTGAAGTGTTGAGGGAACGCTTGAATCGACCAAATGGGGTGACGGTGATGGGAATACTCCAAGAAGAAGCTAGGCTGACGGCGAATGTTTCCGTTGTGAGTCCCCCACCTGTACCACCACCCTAGATCAACAACTGCAGGATCCAATTTCTTTTCAGTTGTGTGAAAATCCAAAAGCAGGGTTCAATTTATTTATTAGTTCCGAGGATTACCCCCTTGTTCATAGATTTTATTCATATACTTGTTGTACTTGCTGTTTGGAAGGGCATTGAACAAAACTTGTTGTGTCTAAAAAACGCATCACTTTTGGGTTGTTTTATTTTTTTAATTTTGTTTGTGTTAGTATATACTTAGCTTACATAAGTCGGGATATCAATTTCATATAAATAGGGTCATTGTGTACATGATATTTAGTTGAACAATTACATAATCAAAAACACATTTTCCCTCTCTTTCTCTCTGTTTTTTTTTTCTATTACTTCACACATCATTTTGGTATCAGATTTTTGATCCTCTTCCGCTTCATCTTTTCTCCTTCTTCCTCTGATCATGGAGAATTCCATTGCTCCTTCTACAGTTCCTTCAATCTATCATCAAGATCTGTTGTATCTGCATCCCTCTGAAAATCCTGGATGCATTCTAACAACGAAGGTCTTCGATGGCACCAGCTTCTTCACTTGGCGTCATGCAATGGAGATCGCTCTTTCCGCCAAAAACAAACCCGGTTTCATTAATGGCGAGCTTGTTTGTCCTGTGCATGGATCTCCTATGCTTCGATTCTGGATTCGCTGCAACGACATGGTCGTTTCTTGGCTATTGAATGCCATGACAAGGTACATTGCTGAGAGC
Source organism: Persicaria tinctoria (assembly GCA_037127255.1). Taxonomy (NCBI): domain Eukaryota; kingdom Viridiplantae; phylum Streptophyta; class Magnoliopsida; order Caryophyllales; family Polygonaceae; genus Persicaria; species Persicaria tinctoria. The sequence goes on along the minus strand of JBANSL010000013.1, from coordinate 28,904,981 downwards.
TTCATGGGATCGCGCAATGCTCGTCTGATTTGGCTTGATCTGATTGCTTGATTTTCCAAATCCAGTGGTGCTCAGCGATTTGCGATCGAGAAACAAATTTACCCGATCTCGCAAGGTGCTAATTCCATTTCTAGATTGTTCACTCGCCTCAAGAAGGTTTGGGAAGAACACAATGCTCTCCGCGCTCTTCCTAATTGCACTTGTTCAGATGGATGTGGTCTTTGTCAAGCGATCAATATCGTTGCTTATTTTAGTTTCTCATGGCTCTTGATGAGTCCTACATCCCGGTTCATAGCAGCATCTTGATGATTACTCCTCTTCCAGATATAAATCATGCATATTATCTTCTATCTCAAGAGGAGACTCAACGCTCAATGAAAACGACGAGATCTCCAATGGATGTTTCTACAAATTCTGTAGTTCCAAGACTCCTCTTCAATCCTCTTCCAAAGAGCCTGACGCTTCAAGGGATTCGAAAGATTCCTCAAATCAAAGTCGTCACAATGGCAACAAACGGCGTCATGTTTGATCAGACTGTAACAGAACCGGTCATCTGGTTAATCGGTGCTTCAAGCTTAACGGATTTCCACTTGGATTAAAGAACAAGAGCTCCGCAAATTCGTCCATGTCATCTGATGCTTCTGATTCATCTCCAACTGCGCCGTCTTCAAATTCCACTTCAGTAATTCCTGATCTTTCTGTTGATCAGTACAATTAATTGTTGGCGCTGCTTCAGAGATCTTCTCCTTCTTCCGCTAATACTCCAAGCTTTGGGAACTTTGTTGGTATTTCTTGTTTCTCTTCTTCCTTGCATTCCAATTCCTTTGGTATTGTCTTTGACAAGTTCACATCGATCATTCACACGGGAGCTAGTGACCACATGTGTCACAATTTGGATTTCTTTCTGGATATTGCTCCTTTGCAAAGCTCTATTCAGATCAGTCTCAAGAATGGAACTTCTATTTCAGTTTCTTTAGCCGGAACTGTGAGAATTTCTACAGCTCTGGTGTTGACTGGTGTTTTCTTTGTGCCATCATTCAAGTTCAACCTATTATCTGTTCCACATTTGGCCGATCAACTTGACTGCATTGTATGTTTCTCATCTTCTATGTGCTAGTTGCAGGGCCCTTAATTCTCTGAAGAGCCGTTTGGAGCTTGGTAGAATTCACAATCGTTTATATGCATTCTCAGCACCTCCATCCATCATTCATAACAATAAGTTGCTTACAACTTAGCCATCGTGTTCATCTGTCAATGTTTCTTCTTCTATGCACATTTATGATGTTAATCTATTGCATTGCCGCCTAGGCCATTTACCTTTTTACTAGCTTAAATCCCTCTTTTCTTGTGATATAAATAAGGAGGGTCTAGGAGCATTTGAGGTCTGTGCTAAGGCAAGACATCAACGGTCTCCTTTTCCCAATAGTTCAATTACTACTACTTGTTCTTTTGATCTCATTCATGCAGACACATGGGGACCATATAGCTCTTGTACTTACAATGGTTTTCAATACTTTTTGACTATTGTTGCCTGTTGAAATCCCGGAAAGATGATTTCCATACATTACAGTGCTTTATTCAACTTGTCCATACTCAGTTTGGTAGATTGATAAAAATAATTCGCACAGACAATGCTCCTTATCTTGGCTTTAGCACTATTGGCACTGAGTTTTTCAAGTCTAAAGGCATTGTGCATCAATCATCTTGTGCTTATTCTCCTCAACAAAACGGATTTGTTGAGAGGAAACATAATCAACTATCAGAGACTGCCCGTGCCTTGCTGTTTCAGTCATCTTTTCCTATCAGATTCTAGGGTGAATGTTTGTTGACTGCTACCTGCTCGTGCCTTGCTGTTTCAGTCATCTGTTCCTATCAGATTCTGGGGTAAATGTTTGTTGACTACTACCTACCTTATCAATAGGTTTCCTTCCAAGGTCTCGAACAATGTTTTACCTTTTGAGAGGTTTTATGGTAGTCCACCCTCTTACTCTCACCTAAGAGCATTTTGATGTCCGGTGTATGCCTCTACTTCACCTGCTAGGAGAACAAAATTCATGCCTCGGGCATCTCCTTGTGTGTTCCTCGGATACCCACCTGACAAGAAAGCCAACAAGCTTTTATGCTTAACCACCTACAGGCTTATCCCTACCACCGATCAGTCTTCTGACTTTGATCCCTCACATGTTTACCCTTCACTTGTTGCTATAGCTCCTATGCCTGATGCCCCTGCTGCTAATCAGGTCCCCACATTTGTCCTTTGACGCTCTTCTAGGACACCTATTCCACCTGCTTACCTTCAAGACTATCAATGCAACTTTGCCCTCAATTTACCCAGCTTCTCATTCAATGTCATGTCCTTTTCTTCCCAAAAGCTTTTGAACACCCTTACCCCTCTTGTTGAACCTTGCTGCTATGAGGATGCAGTGCCTCATTCTGAATGGCAGGAAGCTATGAGTGCAGAACTAGATGCTCTACACAGGAATCACACATGGGATATTGTGGACCTTCCTAAGGGAAAGAGACCCATCAGTTCTAAGTGGGTCTATAAGCTCAAGTTTCGAGCAGATGGAAGTCTTGAGAGACACACGGCACGTTTGGTTATTAAGGGATGTACCCAGAACGCAAGAGTGGATTATCAGAAGACTTTTTCTCTCCAGTTGCTAAGATGACTACTATTCGTAGTCTTATTGTTGTTGCTACAAAGAAAAGATGGCCTCTTTCACAACTTGATGTCAATAACGCCTTCCTACATGGAGACATTGATACTGAGGTGTTCATGAAGGTCCCTCTTGGATTGCAACACATTCATTCAGGCAAGGTTTGTTGAATAAACAAGTCCTTATATGGTTTAAAACAAGCTTCGCGCCAATGGTACAGCAAACTCTCTGAATTTTTTATTGCACAAGGTTTTATTCAGTCCATGAATGACTATTCTATGTTCTACAAGAAGAAAGGCAGCTTATTTGTGTTCCTAGTAGTCTATGTTGATGACATCTTGGTCACAGTGAACCATATTTCAGAAATCAATCTTCTTAAGCAGGCACTACTTAAGCAATTTAGCATCAAAGATTTGGGTGCATTGAGTTAGTTTCTGGGCATCGAATTTCTCTCTCACGGCGAAGGTATTCTCATGACTCAAAGAAAGTTTCTTCATGAGCTTCTCAAGGACTTTCCTAAGGACTCTTCTCGCAATGTGCTTAGTCCTTTGGACCCTACTTTCAAGTTAGGATCAGTTGATGGATCTCCTCTCCAGGATCCTTCTTCATATCGCAAATTAGTTGGTAAACTCAATTTCCTCACCAACCCTTGCCCGAATCTCTCATTCACAGTGCAACATCTTTGCCAATATATGCAGTCTCCCACAACATATCACTGGAAAACTGTTCTTCATGTGTTACAATATCTACACTGCACAGCTGACTTAGGAATTCTTCTTGATAATTCCCCTGAATTTAAACTACAGGCTTCATGTGACTCTGACTGGGCAACTTGTCCCATCACTAGAAGATCTATCAGTGGATATTACATCACCATTGGTAGCTCCCCAGCTTCATGGAAATCCAAGAAACAAGCCACCATCTCCCTCTCTTCAGTAGAAGCTGAATACAGATCAATGAGGAGGGTCACTACTGAGCTTGCTTGGTTGAGCCATCTATTCCATGAGCTTGAAGTCCAAGACGTCACTCCGATTCCTCTCAAATGTGACAGTTAACCAGCAATTTACATCGCCAAAAACCCAGTTTTCCACGAGCAAACAAAGCATATTGATATTGACTGTCATTACGTTCGTACTCAACTCCTTCAAGGCTTGATTACATTGCATCATGTCCCAACTCATTCGCTGCTGGTAGATGTAACGGCCCGGGATTATGATTCCCGAGTTACGTTTCGAGAGATAAAACCCCTCATTAGGATCTTGCGCTCCGAGTACAGGTTGAAGGTTTGAAACCGAAGATTTGTAGTTTAAAGCAAGATTTCGCACCCAAATCCTGAAAGTCCGTTGGAGACTCCGAGGTAAACCCATGTACCTGTCCTAAGTCTACAACGTGGAAAACATTTTATCATGCAAAGGACATAAGTGCTGAAAATGATACAACCAGTTCCGCTGCAAGGCCGGGTCAAACAGATTATAAGTAGAAAGAAATCCCAAAAAGTGTAAATCTGGTGAAGTCATAGTTCAACACTCACTCTCCGCCAAATGAATGGACCCCTTCATAACAACACGAAATCAAGGAGTTAAACGGGTACCTGAATCTAAAAAAAAGAGGGGGTCTGGGTCAATCATCAGGTCACTCATGCGCGTGTGTAACCACACTCTAAGAGGCATATAATAAGCATCCTATCCCTAAGATGAAATGTGTAATGCATTGCGGAGATTTAATCACATATATACATATATATATACTGACAGTTAAATATAATGCAGGAAGCGATAAATGGATCCACACCGAAAGCCAAGTGGCATGTCCCTCTCCTACCTCCACCCCCTTCCGATAGGGCGGAAACTGGCCAGCTCGTGAATGCATTCCATAATAATCGGGCGGCACGCATGCCCAACCCGCCCCATAAGAAATAATAAAGCCCGCATGCAGCTCTCACAATCATGCTCATAATATAAGTAAAGGAACTTCCATGACTCGATTGACTCAGGACGGGACCCGATGGGACTGGGTCGTCCTATGACCCTAGCAAAGACTCTAGTTACTTCACAAATAACGGCCGTTCTCTTGCAAGGACATATAGCAATCATATGATTTTTATTTTAGCTCCTAAGCGTGATTCTAGGTCGTATGGTGCATGGACACTAGCCTACTATGTAACACCCAGTGCATAGAGCGCCCATCATGAGTAAGTTCAAAGAACTTACCTGGAGAAGCGCAGAATCCAAACAATGATCAACAATGGCAAGCAATCCAACATATCAGAGATCACCTAGTAATCCCATAAATAACATAATAAGTCTAACTCTACTTTACACAAAGCACACAAGTCACATATGAAACAAGTAAGATACACACACATATATGATAACTCAACCATCTTGTCATTATCAACATTATCATCTCATTTGCAATTCTCATATTATCTCATCATATCTCATAAATTAACATCTTTCTCAATTCGATCATAACATCATCGTCATCAGCTCATGACAACCTCCATATCACACTTAGCCAATTTCACATTTTACTGTTTCATACTCACACTTGGCATATAGATATTTATCATCTACATCATAATATCTAACATTTAATCTCATATAGTAAAACACCGCAAGTCACGTTATTAGTCACACGTATCATGTCGTTAGCCAAACACTCATATTATCATGCTAGTTAATCATCGAATAAGTCTTATTCCCAAGTTTAGATTCAAATCCGTTTCAAATCCGCATTAGAATCCCGACCCTTGAAAGTGTTTAGCAAAACTCCCTTTTTCTATTATTTATTAAATTATTTTCCGACCTTGAAATTCTTTTCCAAATTCTCTTTTTAAATCGACGAGTCTTAATAATTTATTTCTAAATCCCAAATGATTTTATGTTATATTTTAAAACACCATTTAATAAAACGCCCTTATAAGGTATTTCTAAATCCTATATGAAATAATTCCAGCCCGTTTGTATACGATAAAACCAACCCCTTATAACTCCCGAAATAATATTTTACCTATTAAATCCTTAATATTATATAATAATTTAAATACCGCTAATTAGTTAAATAATAAATGGATAAATCTAAACCGAACCGAACCCAATCGAACCCATAATAAAACTCTCAACCCGGTTTAATATTAAACCAAATATATATAACTAAACAGGGGGGGCCACAAGGTCTTCTTCCTCCTGTTCAAATGAGCTCCCGCCATTCCCCTGTTCAAGACCTTGACCCCGCCGGCACCTTGGCTCCGCCTTGCCCAGCCATGCCTCGGCCTTGGCTCGTCCAGCCCCGCCTCGGTCTCTCTTGCTCACGCTCTCGTTCTGCCTAGCTCGCTCGCCCGCACTGCTCCCTCGCTCACGATCTCCTCGCACTCACGCCGCTCTCCTCACCGGACTTCGAGCTCGCCGGAGCTCTCGAGCTCTCCCGACTACCCACACTCAGCTCACACACACTTACACTCGTCCACCACCTGGCCCAAGAGAGAAATCGAATGGAAACAAAGAAAGGAAAGGTGGAAACTCACCGAGGGAGTTCGCAACTTCGGAGCTTATAGGGGGCTCAATTCTCTGCGTCAGAGGGGGAGGAACCTCGGAGTCAGCCTAGGAAGAATAAAGGATGGTTAAAGGGGTGGGATTCCATGGGATTTTGAATCGAACGAGAGATCGACTTACCGACCTCGGAATCGCGAAACAGGGGAAGGAGGAGCTTCGTCGGCGACGTACGGGTTCATGGGCGGCGTCGGGCTGCTGCTGTGCTCTCAAGGAGGTGCCTCGTGGTGCTGTTGCTGCTTCTCTTCAAGGAAAAAGAGGGACAAAGGCACAAGGAGATGGTGGCGATGGGGATGGTGCTTGAAGAGGGTGACGCCAATGGTGGTGATGAGTATGGGGGAGACACTGCTGGTTATGATAATTGTAGTGCTGAAATGGTGATGGTGAACGATGGTGAAGATGCAGAGGAGTGGGGAATGCCGATGGTGATGGGGAGTGGGTGAAAGTGATGGGCTCATTTGAAGGTATGATGAGGTGATGGAAGTGAGTGAGGATGAGTGTTGAGCAGATTAACAAATATTTAGAGTTAAATCTCGAATACGCGAATTCTGAATCCCGAAATTAGTTTTGGAATGTTAGTTTTCCTGACTCTCGCTTCCTCGATCAATTAGATTTTTAAAATCGACAAGGATATCGTCATCCGATAATTATTTTGAATTTTCGAGGTTAAAGGACGAAAATTATTCATCAAATTTTATATTCCGGTCGGAATCCGCTAAACGAGTTTTAAAACCGATTAAATTTCATTTTTAGTTCTCTTTTTCCGAAAATTAGGATTTGAATATCCGAGCCTTTACAGTAGACATTTGTACAAAGCCTTTACATGGACCTTTGCACTCCTCTATCCTGCCCAAGTTGGGTTTTCCGAAAATTAGGATTTGAAAATCCGAGCTTTTACAATAGACATTTGTAGAAAGCCTTTACATGGACCTTTGCACTCCTCTATCCTAGCCAAGTTGGTGGTGATGCAAAAGTGTGTGTGTGTGGGGGGGGGGGGGGGGGCTGTTAGTATATACTTAGCTTACATAACTCGGGATACCAAGTTGGGGTTGACTTCTGGACTATATCATAACTCGAAAAACATTACAACATTTCCACTAGGTATTAGCAAGCAGTCTATAAGGGCCGTTATAAAATGCATGTATCCACTTCGTGGGGCGTCATAATGCAAGCTAGGTTAGAAAATTTCAAGAGAATCCTTTTTTTTACACCATTCAAATTTCCCTAACCCGACGTTAATCAAGCAATTTTCAAATCTCAAGAGGTGGAATCATCCACATCTAATGGCTAATCCCATATTTCCTTCCTAGGTTCAAGTCGGAATCAAATCTCATCAATTCGGTTCTATAATCCTAGCAATTCCAATTCAAGGCATCATATATCATAGCAATTATCCAACATAGCCATCGTATCACACATTCATAACCAGTCATACCCATGTTATGAATAGTCACATATCATAACATATCTAGCATCGTATCGTTCATGGAAGGATTTATCATATCATCTCACAGAAGTTACACACCATATCAATCAGATAAGCACGTCATATCAAACACACAAGCACATCATACTCATGCTACTGCCAAGCGTCATCACATTAGAGGAAAATAAGTACTTCTGTACACTAGCATTCCATCGAGTTTAGCTATGTTAGTACTAACAGTTCACAATTGTCAATGACAATATATCATAGAATCAACATTGTCTATAGCATAAAATTCGCACCACATTCGGCCCCAAGTAAAGCATACGCTAGATCACATCATCCAGAGAACCTGCGTATAACTACCAATCATGACAAAACACGACCACTAACCATCAGCTCTTGCATTAATTAAGATGAAATTCACCGAGTTCTACCAACTCAAACCACTTCGACATCCCGATCTAAAGTCATACCTTCCATTCGACTATTTAAAACTATCTCCCGGGGTTCCCAAATCACAACATTCCCTCATTCCGACAAGCTGAACAACTCGATCTACCACCAAGACTCCATATATAATACGTCCTTGCCCTAGGGGTCCTCTATTAGTCCCATCTTTACCCTCTAAGAGAAATTTCATATCCTCAACTAAACCGCTCTCACGATTGATCTAGACACCTTCTAACAATCTCGCTTACTCTTTCTAGGTTCTCAAGACTCCGCCTGAACATCACCCCCTAAAGAGATATCTCGAATCACCTTGCTAACCTGATCATATTCCACGCACCACTGACCACTCTCACCAACCATCCACCTCTAAGAATCCAACTCATACTAATTATCTTACACCTGTCACTCTCGACCAACTCTAATGCAGAAATCCATCTCGTGCTACTCCCAACCACGAATTACCAAGACCCTCATCACCAACGCCTATCCTCAAAGACCAACCAATGATTTTACCTACTCATCACATTTCAGAACTCACGAAACCTGAACCACTCAAGTTACCACTCCTTCACCAACCTTCTAAAATCTCTTATCCTATAGCATCCTCAATACCTTCTGCTTTGCCTAATTCCCAAATCCATACTCATAATCACCCTATCTCAACCTTAAGCTCGACTAGGAATCTCAACTACATCATTGCCTACCTACCAGTCTTTCCTCGAAGATTCATTTCACATCCTCAAATACCTCAATAGTCATAATAACCTCCACTCATAAATCCCGATTCATTCCCTATGCCAGAATCCCCCAACAACGATCTAGAAATCTTTCACTCATAATTTCCCCAAGCATTACCAATCCTACCTAAACAACCCCAAATACTCATCATACGAACAACCCTGATGTGAACAACCTAATATCCTCGATCGATAATTTCCCAAGTAACCTCAACTACTCTTCCTTGGCAATTCCTCAACCTCACCCCTTATCGAAATCGCTCCCACACACAGCACACATCACCTAGTACCATATTCTACGATTCCTCAGATGTTCCTTAATCGATCATTCTCGACACCGCCCACGATCCGCTCCTAGACTATCTAGACCTTCTCCTTAGCGCACCAATCCGTCTCACAACACCTTCCCTCAACAATCCCCCGATCAACTCCTAGCTCGCCCATCCACCTCTAGAACTATCCTAACTACCTGTACTCACACCCACTCTTAAGGTCACCCTCATGGAACTAGTCTAGACTTCAACCATTACCCTCCTAGCCTAAACGCTCACACCGCGCACCCACTACCTATCGACACTTCTAGCTAGGACATCTCCCTCAAAATCTCAACATACTCACGGACAACTATCTTCAACACATCCCAACTCACTCAGCTCTACTCAAACTAACGCATCATTCCTACACCCCATCTCACACTACCAAAGACCCAATCTGAAGACCTCAATCCACCTGCCACTTTTCGACCTAGCTTACCGAAAAAATTCTCGACTCCTGCCCAAGAAAAAGCACCACCACACATATAACCCATAACCTACTAATCAGCAAGTCAGTATACCAAGCCCCAAGGCACGTCATCATAAAAACAAGTTAGTCAGGCAATCATCGCTACTAGTTTAGCACATCCGTCATCACACATTCAATTATGTCAGTTCTTGGCCTATCACACAACACCAATTCCGATTAGTATAGAAGAATCCACGATTGAATTAAGAATGCTCTTTCTCGTGTCAGTTGGGAGGAACCTTTTCACAATTGTCCCCTTTGAAGCATATTCGTCCTTTTTGCCATCGGTGACGTTGTCCTTGAAGTCTATGGGTCATGGACCCACCACGCTTCCGTTGCGCCATTTTGATGCCACTTGGTCATCAGCTATTCCTTTTGTGTCAACGTTCATCAGGGAATCGCATAGGTTAGAAGTTACAGGGATAGGGGAGCGACAAGGGCAGACGACAAACACCCTCAAGGATTTCAGACATGCACCAGGACTAGGGACAACGAGACCAAGATAGAATCCCCACTAGAGGATTACAACGATGTCCTTAGGGTATTCTATGAGGTTGTAATTGTGACACACAAACACATAATACTCATGAATATCATCACATCATTCCACACTAGCATGTACGTATCTCAAGGGATAGCGATCTATACATTCATAACATATTCATATAATCAACTTTTCATGCATGCGGAACAAGCTAGCAACCTACCGTCTCATTCACTAATCAGGCTCGATATATATTAAGATCACATATGCACAAACCAAGAATAGACATATACAGAATGAGTTGTGTACGACATAGCAGGCACTGTAGAATGTCACAGGTATGATTCATCACTCATTTTAGGAACACACATAAGCAGATCGAGACAATGCGAAGTCAATTACAAGCATGTTGAGATGCACCCTAATAATCATGCTAGAGGATATGGTAAGGTCATATGGGCATAGTAACTATCACATCAAATACAACCATGTTCATATAACAAGACAAGATGACACACAATTATGCGAGGGCCTATGATTAGAAGGCATACGTCCTACATGGTACTAGAAACAATCATTAAGCATGTACACAATCAACAAGGTTCAATTTGATTAACTTAACAGGCTAAGAATTTATTTCATATGTTAATTATTCAACGAGGGTTGACCACACTATCATGGACCTAATTCAAGGGAGAGCAAAAATCATGGAAATTCATACATGCGACAAATACACTCATTCATAATTGCAATCCCGCAAGATATCAGATAAGTCATGCTGAAATATATCAATGTATTATGTCATGCAATTAGAAGGACGGTTACTATTATAACCGAACAGAATTCTCCAAGGACAATCACCGACTCACCACCCCATTTCCCCGTGGGACGCTAATATGACTCGCTGGGTAGGGCAGAAGGACATTCACACCGTTTCCGAGAGGGGTGGGTAGAACTCGTGTTTAGACTCTTATGGCGAGAAGACATGGTTGGCCATTACGAGGATTGAAAGGGTTAACTCCATAAAACAACTCACTTCTATCTCGAAACAATTTAAATCCTCACCCTCACTAACATACTCAGGTAACCCTCACATCCGACACGATTTCCAAAGGTAATTAGTTGACTGACCCAAATTTCTCGTGTAAGACCCCAACCAGAGGTATGAGACTCGATAGAAGCATCGATGGTGAAATACAAAACATGACTCAAAACGGGGAGAGCGGATGCTTCTCGACCCTTGCTAACAGGCCTAGGTGTTTTGGTGGGGCGGATGATAGAGTAAAATACATCAGGGGGTTTGAATTATGTAAGGGCTATCCCGACAAGACAAGAATTATGATTACATAAGAACAAGTCTTTCTCCCGCTATCCCGTTTTCACATACAGTCATTTACATGTTCACGTTAAGGCATTCTGATTAGTTCGCCATCCTAAGCACAATAGCACTCAACACGGAAGCAATCAACAAGATTAATATGATCCTCTTCGAGGAGGATTGACAGGCCTTGTGTCGTTATGCCAAATCAAAGTAAATTCCTAAGGTGCAAACTATAACAAGTATAATAGGTAAGTTAGGGTCGAACCCACAGGGAAAAATCAGTTTATCGACCATGACCAAAACGTCTTCTACTACTCCTTTAGGGTATTTATTAGACCTGTCAGCTAGTTGCACAATTACTCCAGTTTCATGCAAAGGTCCTAAATCTAGCGATTTGTAAAGTGAGTAAGGAAGCACATTTATGGAAGCGCCCAAATCAAGCATAGCTCTATCAAATTTTACATCTCCAATGACACAGGGGATAGTAACCATACCTGGATCAGTGCACTTTTTCGGCATTCTCCTCTGAAACATAGCGGAGACCTGCTCACTTACTTTCACTTTCTTTTTACCTTTCAGCTTCTGATTTCTCTTTACCGTGCAAAGCTTCTTCAAGAACTTGGCGTACTTGGGCACAGTTTTTATCATTTTCAGCAGAGGAATGTTCACCTGGCACTTGCTAAATGTCTCGAAAAGCTCTGAATCATCGATTATCCTCCTCTCTTTGAGTGCCTCAGGGAACGGAGGTTTTGGTTTCTCCGACCCGAGAGGGGGAAAATTCGGTCGTACATATGTATCGACATAGGGCTCGGATTCAGGTGTGATCTTGTTCTCAGGTTCAGGACTCGATGTGGGCGTGCCAGTACCCAGCGCGGGCGCGCCAGTACCCAGCGCGGGCGCGCCAGTGTTGGGCGTTGCCACGTCGGAGACCTGCGTGCTTTCCTCCTCTTCTTCCTGACTTTTCAGCTCTTTTCCATTTCGAAGAGTTATAGCACTGACGTTTTCCTTTGGATTGACCACCGTTTGAGATGGTAGACCCCCTGACGTCTTTGCCTCTATCCTCGTGATTGCTTCAGCCATTTGCCCCATTTGTTTCTGTATATCTTTTATGCTCGATTCAGTTGTCTGAACATGCGCAGTAAAGTGTTGTGTCAGGGTGTTGAGAATGGACTCAGTAGAGGGAGCGTTACCCTGCTGCCTCTGATTGTAGGGAGGTGGTTGTTGCTGTTGTGGTTGGTTTGGTGGATCCCTCCATCTGAAATTTGGGTGATCCCGCCACCCTGGGTTGTAGGAGTTTGAGTAGGGGTCATGTCTGGGTCTCTGAGGTCCATTTCCACCTATAGCACTTACTTCCGCGGTGTCTTCCTGGAGTGTAGGACAGGAATTAGTTGGGTGGAAGTTATCATTGCAGATTCCACAAGCCTTGAGTTGTTGAGGAGTCCCTTGCAGAGTGAGCCTCTTAACCATTTCCTTCAATTCAGCAATATCTTTAGATTGGTTAGAGTCTACCGAATTCACTCCTTTCTTTCTGGTGGACTTCCCAAAATTTCTAGTCCCCTCAGCCATTTCCTGAATCTTCTCCATGGCTCCGTCTGGTGTGGCATTCAGAATGTTTCCTCCGCAGGCGGGATCAATCATTCTTCTATCAGATTCCAGCAACCCCCCATAGATGTATAGGACTAGGTCCTTAGTGCTGTAGCCATGGAAGGGGCAATTAGCGCAAAGCTTCTTGAACCTTTCATTGTAATCGTAGAGGGTTTCATCATCTTCCTGCTCTATATTGCTGATCGCCTTCTTCAAGGTGTTCTCCTTCTTAGCAGGAAAGAATTTCTCCAGGAAGGCCTTGTGGAGCTTAGGCCAAGTGTCGATGCTCCCTGTAGGAAGACTGTAGTACCAGTCATCCGCAGCATCGACCAGCATGAACCCAAAGGCTCTCATCTTTATCTGTGCTTCATCTATATTGGCCGGTTTCATGCTCATGCACACATTATGAAACTTCCCCATGTGCTTGATGGGGTCTTCTCCAGCCAATCCATGGTATTTGGGCAGTTGATGAATCAGCCCAGACTTTAGCTCAAAATGGTTGTCATCCCCCAGAGCAGGGATTGTCACAGCAGGTGCCTGCTGTGTGATGTTTGATGCTGTCAGCTGTCGCAGCATCGGATTTACATTTCCAGCCATTGGATCAGGTTGTTGGGAATGTTGGTGTTGTTCTCTAAGGCGGCGGTGGTATGTCCTGTCAATTTCCCAATCAAAATCAACAAGATGGGGATCAGTAGCACGAGTGCGAACCCTGCAAGAGGTTCGCACCCAAACAGGTAATAAGACAAACAAGAACAAAGAAAATCCGTTTCCCCGGCAACGACGCCAAATTTGACAGGCCTTGTGTCGTTATGCCAAATCAAAGTAAATTCCTAAGGTGCAAACTATAACAAGTATAGTAGGTAAGTTAGGGTCGAACCCACAGGGGAACAGAATCAATTGTAAGAGCAAGTATTATTACCCAAAAGTAACCAATTCAAGGGGGAGTTTTGTGTGTAAGCAATAGTTACAGAACAAGTTGCAAATAGAGGTTGCGAATATATGATGGAAAAGTATTACACCAGGTAATTATCCGCACAACAATTGAGATGGTTTATCATCGAATTCTATAAATCTCAAGTTCTAATGTCCAGTAATTGTTCTCAATTCAGATCGTGTAATAGCTTTTAGTCCTACCAGTCCTAAAAGCGCTTATCACCAAATTACAAGGGGAAACCTTCACCGAATAATAAAGCAATAGCATTCAAACATGAATTATAATGAGATACAAGCGATTATAACAACCCGTTAAAATAGCCTGTAATCGAATCTCCTTCACAATCCAACACAAGCAACCTACTTCTGACGATTGTGTTTGCTACAATGGATCTACAACCCCAAACCTGGAATTGGAAACCCTAGCAATATGACTAGTATCGATAAACCTAGGTGATCAATCCAGATTAACCAATAATAAGCAATCAAGCAATAAGCTCAAGAGATCGAAACAATTAACAAAGGACGAATTAGAGTAGAATACTCACAACCAATTCAATCGAGGGCTTCAAAGAACCAAGTGTAACAAAGGAGAGTTAGTTCTCCATAGGGTTTGTGAGATGAAGAAGGGAAAAATACGTCTCTGGAAAATAACCTAATCCCACTAAAACTACCCCCCTTCGGACATAATATATCCTAATTAAAGGGTTTTTAAAATCCCGTAAAAATATAAATTAACAACTAATATAATAGGGGAAAATCGGATAAGAATCCGTCTCCAGGGACTGACGCGGGCGCGCCATGTAGCAGCGCGGGCGCGTCAGTGAATGTTTGCTACTTCTTCTCTCTGGGGCAACGACGCAGGTACTCCCTCCTAGCAGCGCGGGCGCGTCAGTAGCAGCGCGGCCGCGCCAAGCTCACCTGATTCCAGCTGCTTCCGAATTTCTTCACTTCAACTCTTCTATAACTTGCATGATCCTATGATTTCTTCAACTTCTTCAACAAGTTCCGAATCACCAAGTTCATACAAATATCCCTCACAATGACATGTAAATGATGACAAAAACTACTAAATGCGCTATAGAATATATCGCATATCAAATTCCCCCATACTTAAACCTTTACTCGTCCCGAGTAAGCATAGAAGCTAAGCCTACTCTCACCATAAATCTCAAAGGTTCACAGACAGTACAAGGAAAATGAACAATAAGTACTAGTAGTTTCCACCATCTCAACAATCAGTACAAAAGACAATCAAAATAGGAAATGAGACTTACAATTATATCTCAACCATCTACACCTTATAGCTCCCAGTGGCCTACCCGAAAACCTCCTTATCACTCCACTTCTTATGTCGCCTTCGCCAAGAGATCAATCCTAAACACTCAAAGTAAACGCTCATCTTGCCAAGGCGCCCTTTTGGGGTTTTCACCAAGCCACTCATTTTTTTTTTCAAAGATGGTACTCACATAAACATTCTCACTTCCCTCAAGTCTCATATTGCCAAAGCCTAAAGCTCGCCAGACTACCTGCTTTTTGCCTAAGTCGCCCTTTCGGGTTTTCAACTCATCCCAGGATTTTGATTGTCTCTTTTAAATTTTTTTTTAAATTTTTTTTTTTTTTATATATTTTTTTTTTTAGAATAACAAGTGCAGAATCTGTACAAAAATAATGCGGAAATGAAATATGTACAAGATATGTAAATCCTTTCCCTCCCCCATTTTTGAATGAAGCATTGTCCTCAATGTGAAAGAAGACCGAATTAAGTAGGGAGAAAGAAAACAGAAGGACTCACTGAGGGGGTGGATAGTGGGGAGAGTAATCCTCTCGCATGCGGCGAAGCTCTTCCCTCATACCTCTGAACTCGCCAAAGCCTTCTAGGTTGTCGGCCTGCTGGTGGAGAATCTGGTTCTGCACTCTATCTTGGTTTTGAACCATCGTCGTCAAACTCCCTACGTCTTGGCGCAGAAGGCCAATCTGGTCAAGCAGGTAACCCCACTGTTGAGGCTGTTGATGAGCATCCTGAAAAGCTTGTGGGGGCCAAGGGGCCCACTGATGTGAATCCTGCTGGCTCTGATATGTCGGGTGAGAATCCCAACCGTGAGAAGGGGTATGATAAGCAGGTACCTCCTGCTGTGGGTTCTGTGCGAAACCCTGAGTATCTGTCTGAACAAAAGCCTGCGGAGCCACATGCGCATCCTCAATCGTGGCAGCTCCAGCTGTGCCACTACTGCTACCCACTTCTAGGCGATGCAGTCTACCCAGAACTGATGTCGGAAAGTAATCAGCCTCAATATACCAATCAGTCCAAGTCTCAGACCAAGGAAGGGGCTTAGGGAGCCTGAACTGATGCTCTTTCTTCTTGCCTGTACACCAAATGGTTCCCCCATCCGGCGCAGTGTCAAGCATCAAACACCTCCGCAGATACTTCTTTGTGTAGGTCCTTGCTATGACCTGCTCCTCCAGCTCTTGCAAACCACCTGGCTCAACGCCTGCAGCAATGGCTACCCGAGTAATAAGGCCGCCTTGGACCATTTCTGGTCCAGCGACACTGCGATCCCTTCTGACCTTGTCGAGCCCATCGAAGAAAAGCCTAACCCAGTCAGGCGTATAATTTGCAGTAGGCCCAGCGCTGTAAGCAAACCTCAGGTGTGTCATGGAGAGCTTGGTATCTGTGGTCAGCCCATAATATGTCCCAGCGACGATCTTGCACAACATACGGAAGACAGGATGGGTAATCCTGCTGTTGTACTCGTTACTGGTTAAGAATTCCTCTCCAGACACCGCTCTAAAGAATGCAACTAAGTCTTGGTCGGTCGCGGCTGTCACCCATCCTTCAGTTGGGGCTTTAGTGATCCCTAAAGCAACTCGCATCCTTGCTGCAGAAATCCTGTAGGTAGTGCCATTGAACCTGAAAGAAACCCCTCTAATTCTGTTATCCCCAAGGGTCAGCTGATATGTCGCAAGGAACTGCTTGCAAAGTTCGGGGTATCCTACAGCTCTCAACTCCAAAAATCCACCAATACCAGCGTGAGCTAGACACTTCTGCATACAATCTAGCATCTGAAGTCTCTGAAGGGTCTCTCTATGCAAATATTTTGTAGAACTGATGCAGTTTACCTTATTATAAATAGCCCACTCCTCTTCAGACAAATCTAACTCATCATCAGATCGACTCACCTCTTCCTCCGATGAACTCATATTCGACAGATAATAAGACTAGATCCGAATCGAAATAAGGATAGCTGAAATAACTCACAAAGAACAGATGAGGCTCGGCTCAGGAGGCCGACGCGGGTGCGTCAGGGACACAGCGCGGGCGCGTCAGTGAATTCTCCCTCGTTTCGTAACTCTGACAGCACGGGCGCGCTGACATGTGGGCGCGGCCGCGTCGGTGGTTTCTGCAGATTCGGAAATCGCCCAAAACGGTTGTCGACGCGGAGCTTCCGGGACTCACCGGGAGGGTCTTCAGTGCTCGCGCCGACGGCTGAGTGTGGCGGGGTGGTGTGAGTGTGAGTGTGGCACAGGGGAGTGAGAGTGAGTGTGGGTGTGGGGTAGATTGGGTGTGAGAGGAGAGGATGTGGGGAAGGGTAGGGTTTTGGTTGTATTTGAGGGATGGTGATGGGGGAGTGATGATGGGGCTTGAAGATGGCGGGCTGGCCCGAAGCGGGTTTTCCAACCCGTGGTCTTTTTTTTTTTTTTTTTTTTTTTTTGGACAGAAAATTGACACTGCGGAAGCAATGGGTCCGAAATGCGGATGCAATTCGTCACCAGAAACTCTTTCTTTATTACCTACAAGTTAGAATAAAATCGAGTTAAGGGAAAGAATGCAATACCTTGGGTTGCCTCCCAAGCAGCGCCTTTGTTTCATGTCGCTGGCTCGACTAAGCCTTTTTGATTATTCTAACTCTGCATTTGGCTCCTCCAAAACTAACTCATCCATAGCCTCCTTTGGGAACCCTTCATAGTATGTCTTAAGCCTTTGACCATTTACCTTAAACTTCTTGTGGCTATTTGAGTCATATAACTTTACAGCTCCATGTGGGAAAACTTCAGCAACAATGTATGGTCCCCCCCACTTTGACCTGAGCTTCCCAGCGAAGAGTTTCAGGCGAGACTGAAAAAGTAGAACTTTGTCACCAGCTTTAAAGTCCTTCCTATGGATGTGCTTGTCATGCCATGCCTTGGTTTTCGCCTTGTAAATTGCAGCATTATTATAGGCGTCCAAACGTAACTCCTCGAGCTCGCCTAACTGTAGCTTCCTGTGTTCTCCAACCCCGTCACTCTGCATATTGCATTGTTTCACTGCCCACCAAGCCTTGTGCTCCAGCTCAACAGGAAGATGACATGCTTTACCATAGACAAGTCTGAAAGGAGACATCCCAATTGGAGTTTTGTAAGCAGTGTGATAAGCCCACAATGCCTCATCAAGTCTCAAACTCCAATCCTTCCTGTTAGGATTTACAGTCTTCTCGAGAATGGCTTTGATCTCTCTATTGGACACCTCTGCTTGGCCGTTCGTCTGTGGATGGTATGCGGTGGAAACTCTATGTGTGACATGATATTTCTTCAGCACGGCAGTCACAATTTTGTTGCAGAAATGGGTACCCCTGTCACTAATCAGCGCTCTAGGAATTCCATGCCTGGCAAAAATATTGCTTTTCAAGAACCCTGCCACAACTTTAGAGTCATCAGTTCTGGTGGCCTTCGCTTCCACCCACTTGGAAACGTAGTCCACCGCAAGCAAAATATACAAGTTCCCACAAGAACTAGGAAAAGGTCCCATAAATTCAATGCCCTAAACATCAAAGATTTCGCAAAAAATCATCGATGATTGTTGCATTTCATTCCTTTGAGAGATATTCCCCATTCTTTGACACCTATCACATGCCTTGCAGAAGGAATAAGCATCCTTAAAAATATGTGGCCAATAAAATCCAGATTCAAGCACTTTTCTAGCAGTTTTATTGGCACCAAAATGTCCCCCACATGCTTGAGAATGACAGAATTCAAGAACAGATCGTACCTCATTATCTGGAAGACAACGACGAATTACCTGATCAGCACAATATTTCCAAAGGTATGGGTCATCCCAAACATAGTGGTTTGCTTCTCTTCGAATCTTCTCCGTTTGAGCCTTGGTGTGATCCGGGGGAAATTCCCCACAAACTAAGTAGTTCACAATGTCCCGGTACCAAGGGTTCACAGAATGAAGTCCTAGAACGAACTGAGATGGGGAGAGAATATGCTCGGAAGAATTCACTTTGCAAAAATCGGAGTCAGGAGTCATTAATAGCGTGGGCACGTCAGGGATCGACGCGGGCGCGCCAGTACTCAGCGCGGGCACGTCAGGGATCGACGCGGGCGCGCCAGACTCCGGCGTGCTTTTGTGCTCGATTTTGCACAATGTGTCATCCGGAAACGTGCCTAAGATGGGTTTCTGTGACTCCGGCTTGTCCTCCTCATTCACCAATCTGCTTAAGTGGTCAGCCACCAAATTCTCCGCTCCTTTCTTGTCTTTAATCTCCACATCAAATTCGCTGAGCAACAGGACCCATCGAATTAATCTTGGCTTTGTCTCCTTCTTTGTCATCAAGTAGCGGAGGGCTGCGTGGTCTGTGTAGATAATCACTTTGACTCCAAGCAGATACTGTCGAAACTTCTCTAGTGCAAACACCACGGCTAGCATTTCTTTCTCAGTGGTGGAGTAGTTGCGCTGCGCTCCATTCAGAGTCATGGAAGCATAATGGATCACATGAGAGGCTCTTCCCTCTTTTTGGCCTAGCACTGCTCCCACTGCATAGTCGCTCGCATCACACATGATCTCAAATGGGCGAGACCAATCTAGTGCCTGAATAATTGGTGCAGTAGTGAGGCGTCCTTTCAGCGAGTCGAACGCCTCTTTGCACTCTTGTGTGAGTACAAAGGTCACATCTTTCTTCAGAAGCTTGCACAAGGGTGAGGATACCTTCGAAAAATCCTTGATAAACCTGCGATAAAAACCTGCATGGCCTAGGAAAGAACGAACTTCGCGCACATTAGTAGGATAAGGCAAAGACTGAATTACATCAATCTTCGCCTTATCGACCTCAATACCCTTTGCAGAGACTATGTGGCCTAAAACAATTCCCTGTTCTACCATAAAATGACACTTTTCAGAGTTCAAAACCAGATTAGTTTCAACACATCTTTTTAACACTAGTGTCAAATGGCTCAAACAAGTATCAAAGCTATCCCCATGTACTGTGAAATCATCCATGAATACTTCAATGAAATTTTCAATGTATTCAGAGAAGATACTAACCATACATCGTTGAAATGTCCCGGGTGCGTTACATAGTCCAAATGGCATTCTGCGATATGCAAAAGTACCGAAAGGACATGTAAATGTAGTCTTCTCCTGGTCTTCCGGCGCTATGGCCACCTGAAAATATCCAGAATATCCATCCAAAAAGCAATAATAGAGGCGCCCAGCAAGGCGTTCTAGCATCTGATCAATAAAGGGGAGGGGGAAGTGATCCTTCCTGGTTACTGTATTCAGCTTGCGATAGTCTATGCATACCCTCCAACCTGTTTGTGTTCTGGTAGGGACCAACTCACCTTGTTGATTCTCCACGACTGTAATACCTCCTTTCTTAGGGACAACCTGTGTAGGACTTACCCATTGACTGTCAAAAATTGGGAAAATCATGTCTGCGGATAGCAATTTCAGCACTTCCTTCTTCACCACATCCATCATGGGAGGATTGAGCCTTTTCTGTGGCTGACGTGATGGCTTAGCTCCATCCTCCAGTAGAATCCTGTGCATGCATGTAGATGGGCTAATTCCCTTGATGTCAGCGATGGTCCACCCCAGCGCAGTTTTGTACTTCTTCAGAACCTCCACTAACTTTTCTTCCTGCTCTGCTGAAAGCTTACTTGACACAATAACTGGTAAAGTGTCATCAACTCCTAGGAAAGCATACTTGAGATGACTAGGGAGTTGTTTGAGTTCAATTTTCAGGTGCCTGCACAACAGATGGAACAAGCACTTCGCTGGGAGTCAGTAGATTGGGGCCAATGCCCAAAAGATGTGTAGAGAACTTACCTTTTACATCCATCTGGGCTACTAATTCCTGCATGTTAGATGTAATTGAAAAATCTGTATAGGACTTGTCAATCGCATTCTCAATAATTGACTGCAACTCATCTTCCCTAGAAATATCAAATAGATCTTGAGCTAATGGTTCAATTACATCAATATAGCACAGAGAATGGTCATCAACAGGATGTTTCATAGCCTTGTATAAATCGAATTTAACCTTTTCTCCATCAAATTCCATTGTTAGTGTCTCAGAGACACAATCAATTTTTGTCCTAGATGTTTTAATAAAAGGTCTACCTAATCAAATAGGCGCATCATGCTTATCATGTTCCATATCCAGGACAAAGAAATCTGCAGGAAAAATCAGTTTATCGACCATGACCAAAACGTCTTCTACTACTCCTTTAGGGTATTTATTAGACCTGTCAGCTAGTTGCACAATTACTCCAGTTTCATGCAAAGGTCCTAAATCTAGCGATTTGTAAAGTGAGTAAGGAAGCACATTTATGGAAGCGCCCAAATCAAGCATAGCTCTATCAAATTTTACATCTCCAATGACACAGGGGATAGTAACCATACCTGGATCAGTGCACTTTTTCGGCATTCTCCTCTGAAACATAGCGGAGACCTGCTCACTTACTTTCACTTTCTTTTTACCTTTCAGCTTCTGATTTCTCTTTACCGTGCAAAGCTTCTTCAAGAACTTGGCGTACTTGGGCACAATTTTTATCATTTTCAGCAGAGGAATGTTCACCTGGCACTTGCTAAATGTCTCGAAAAGCTCTGAATCATCGATTATCCTCCTCTCTTTGAGTGCCTCAGGGAACGGAGGTTTTGGTTTCTCCGACCCGAGAGGGGGAAAATCCGGTCGTACATATGTATCGACATAGGGCTCGGATTCAGGTGAGATCTTGTTCTCAGGTTCAGGACTCGATGTGGGCGTGCCAGTACCCAGCGCGGGCGCGCCAGTACCCAGCGCGGGCGCGCCAGTGTTGGGCGTTGCCACGTCGGAGACCTGCGTGCTTTCCTCCTCTTCTTCCTGACTTTTCAGCTCTTTTCCATTTCGAAGAGTTATAGCACTGACGTTTTCCTTTGGATTGACCACCGTTTGAGATGGTAGACCCCCTGACGTCTTTGCCTCTATCCTCGTGATTGCTTCAGCCATTTGCCCCATTTGTTTCTGTATATCTTTTATGCTCGATTCAGTTGTCTGAACATGCGCAGTAAAGTGTTGTGTCAGGGTGTTGAGAATGGACTCAGTAGAGGGAGCGTTACCCTGCTGCCTCTGATTGTAGGGAGGTGGTTGTTGCTGTTGTGGTTGGTTTGGTGGATCCCTCCATCTGAAATTTGGGTGATCCCGCCACCCTGGGTTGTAGGAGTTTGAGTAGGGGTCATGTCTGGGTCTCTGAGGTCCATTTCCACCTATAGCACTTACTTCCGCGGTGTCTTCCTGGAGTGTAGGACAGGAATTAGTTGGGTGGAAGTTATCATTGCAGATTCCACAAGCCTTGAGTTGTTGAGGAGTCCCTTGCAGAGTGAGCCTCTTAACCATTTCCTTCAATTCAGCAATATCTTTAGATTGGTTAGAGTCTACCGAATTCACTCCTTTCTTTCTGGTGGACTTCCCAAAATTTCTAGTCCCCTCAGCCATTTCCTGAATCTTCTCCATGGCTCCGTCTGGTGTGGCATTCAGAATGTTTCCTCCGCAGGCGGGATCAATCATTCTTCTATCAGATTCCAGCAACCCCCCATAGATGTATAGGACTAGGTCCTTAGTGCTGTAGCCATGGAAGGGGCAATTAGCGCAAAGCTTCTTGAACCTTTCATTGTAATCGTAGAGGGTTTCATCATCTTCCTGCTCTATATTGCTGATCGCCTTCTTCAAGGTGTTCTCCTTCTTAGCAGGAAAGAATTTCTCCAGGAAGGCCTTGTGGAGCTTAGGCCAAGTGTCGATGCTCCCTGTAGGAAGACTGTAGTACCAGTCATCCGCAGCATCGACCAGCATGAACCCAAAGGCTCTCATCTTTATCTGTGCTTCATCTATATTGGCCGGTTTCATGCTCATGCACACATTATGAAACTTCCCCATGTGCTTGATGGGGTCTTCTCCAGCCAATCCATGGTATTTGGGCAGTTGATGAATCAGCCCAGACTTTAGCTCAAAATGGTTGTCATCCCCCAGAGCAGGGATTGTCACAGCAGGTGCCTGCTGTGTGATGTTTGATGCTGTCAGCTGTCGCAGCATCGGATTTACATTTCCAGCCATTGGATCAGGTTGTTGGGAATGTTGGTGTTGTTCTCTAAGGCGGCGGTGGTATGTCCTGTCAATTTCCCAATCAAAATCAACAAGATGGGGATCAGTAGCACGAGTGCGAACCCTGCAAGAGGTTCGCACCCAAACAGGTAATAAGACAAACAAGAACAAAGAAAATCCGTTTCCCCGGCAACGACGCCAAATTTGACAGGCCTTGTGTCGTTATGCCAAATCAAAGTAAATTCCTAAGGTGCAAACTATAACAAGTATAGTAGGTAAGTTAGGGTCGAACCCACAGGGGAACAGAATCAATTGTAAGAGCAAGTATTATTACCCAAAAGTAACCAATTCAAGGGGGAGTTTTGTGTGTAAGCAATAGTTACAGAACAAGTTGCAAATAGAGGTTGCGAATATATGATGGAAAAGTATTACACCAGGTAATTATCCGCACAACAATTGAGATGGTTTATCATCGAATTCTATAAATCTCAAGTTCTAATGTCCAGTAATTGTTCTCAATTCAGATCGTGTAATAGCTTTTAGTCCTACCAGTCCTAAAAGCGCTTATCACCAAATTACAAGGGGAAACCTTCACCAAATAATAAAGCAATAGCATTCAAACATGAATTATAATGAGATACAACCGATTATAACAACCCGTTAAAATAGCCTGTAATCGAATCTCCTTCACAATCTAACACAAGCAACCTACTTCTGACGATTGTGTTTGCTACAATGGATCTACAACCCCAAACCTGGAATTGGAAACCCTAGCAATATGACTAGTATCGATAAACCTAGGTGATCAATCCAGATTAACCAATAATAAGCAATCAAGAAATAAGCTCAAGAGATCGAAACAATTAACAAAGGACGAACTAGAGTAGAATACTCACAACCAATTCAATCGAGGGCTTCAATGAACCAAGTGTAACAAAGGAGAGTTAGTTCTCCATAGGGTTTGTGAGATGAAGAAGGGAAAAATACGTCTCTGGAAAATAACCTAATCCCACTAAAACTGCCCCCCTTCGGAAATAATATATCCTAATTAAAGGGTTTTTAAAATCCCGTAAAAATATAAATTAACAACTAATATAATAGGGGAAAATCGGATAAGAATCCGTCTCCAGGGACTAACGCGGGCGCGCCATGTAGCAGCGCGGGCGCGTCAGTGAATGTTTGCTACTTCTTCTCTCTGGGGAAACGACGCAGGTACTCCCTCCTAGCAGCGCGGGCGCGTCAGTAGCAGCGCGGCCGCGCCAAGCTCACCTGATTCCAGCTGCTTCCGAATTTCTTCACTTCAACTCTTCTATAACTTGCATGATCCTATGATTTCTTCAACTTCTTCAACAAGTTCCGAATCACCAAGTTCATACAAATATCCCTCACAATGACATGTAAATGATGACAAAAACTACTAAATGCGCTATAGAATATATCGCATATCAAGGATTGCCCTCGGGCCCAATTGCATATATGTATATATAACGTAAGCATAGAGACGATCTATGCCGTCCTTCGAGGGACAGCTGACCGGAGGGGCAAGAACCTCACGTCCTCCTAACTT
The DNA here is from genome assembly GCA_037127255.1 of Persicaria tinctoria. Classification (NCBI taxonomy): domain Eukaryota; kingdom Viridiplantae; phylum Streptophyta; class Magnoliopsida; order Caryophyllales; family Polygonaceae; genus Persicaria; species Persicaria tinctoria. The sequence goes on along the minus strand of JBANSL010000013.1, from coordinate 28,880,147 downwards.
GACACTCCAACCCTCGTGGTGCTCCTTGGAGTCTTCTAGGCTCATTTGTAAATAAAAGCTAGTATTTTGCCTACCATATCCCGAGTTCTACATCCATAAGGGATGTCTATCGCTTTGGTCTCTACCCACGAGATTGTTTCCCTTTTATTCATTTTCGGTTTAATTCCAATTAAATTCATTTTGCCCTTATAAAACATTTTTCAAAACCATTTGAAAACATTGGGAGATTTTCAAAACCATCTTCAACCTATTGTACTCGGATTGCAACACCTCAGCTCTGATACCACCTTTATAACGGCCCGGGATTATGATTCCCGAGTTACGTTTCGAGGGATAAAACCCCTCATCAGGATCTTGCGCTCCGAGTACAGGTTGAAGGTTTGAAACCGAAGATTCGTAGTTTAAATCAAGATTTCGCACCCAAATCTTGAAAGTCCGTTGGAGACCCCAGGGTAAAACCCTGTACCTGTCCTAAGTCTACAACGCGGAAAACATTTTATCATGCAAAGGACATAAGTGCTGAAAACGATACAACCAGTTCCGCGGCAAGGCCTGGTCAAACAAAGTATAAGTAGGAAGAAATCCCAAAAAGTGTAAATCTGGTGAAGTCATAGTTCAACACTCACTCTCCGTCATATGAATGGACCCCGTCATAACAACACGAAATCAAGGAGTGAAACGGGTACCTGAATCTGAAAAAAAAGAGGGGGATCTGTGTCAATCATCAGGTCACTCATGCGCGTGTGTAACCACACTCTAAGAGGCATATAATAAGCATCCTATCCCTAAGATGAAATGTGTAATGCATTGCGGAAATTAAATCACACACACACACACACACACACACACACACACACACACACACACACACACACACACACACACACACACATAGAAGCGATAAATGGATCCACACCGAAAGCCAAGTGGCATGTCCCTCTCCTACCTCCACCCCCTTTCGATAGGGCAGAAACTGGCCAGCTCGTGAATGCATTCCATAATAATCGGGTGGCACGCATGCCCAACCCGCCCCATAAGAAATAATAAAGCCCGCAGGCAGCTCTCACAATCATGCTCATAACATAAGTAAACGAACTTCCATGACTCGTTTGACTCAGGACGGGACCCGATGGGACTGGGTCGTCCTATGACCTTAGCAAAGACTCTAGTTACTTCACAGATAACGGTCGTTCTCTTGCAAGGACATATATCAATCATATGATTTTTATTTTAGCTCCTAAGCGTGATTCTAGGTCGTATGGTGCATGGACACTAGCCTACTATATAACACCCAGTGCATAGAGCGCCCATCATGAGTAAGTTCAAAGAACTTACTTGGAGAAGCGCAGAATCCAAACAATGATCAACAATGGCAAGAAATCCAACATATCAGAGATCACCTAGTAATCCCATAAATAACATAATAAGTCTAAGTCTAATTTACACAAAGCACAAGTCACATATGAAACATGTAAGATACACACACATATATTATAACTCAACCATCTTGTCATTATTAACATTATCATCTCATCTGCAATTCTCATATTATCTCATCATATCTCATAAATTAACATCTTTCTCAATTCGATCATAACATCATCCTCATCAGCTCATGACAACCTCCATATCACACTTAGCCAATTTCACATATTATCGTTTCATACTCACACTTGGCATACAGATATATATCATCAACATCATAATATCTAACATTAAATCTCATATAGTAAATCACCGCAAGTAACGTTATTAGTCACACATATCATGTCGTTAGCCAAACACTCATATTATCGTGCTAGTTAATCATCGAATAAGTCTTATTCCGAAGTTTAGATTCAAATCTGTTTCAATTCCGCATTAGAATCCCGACCCTTGAAAGTGTTTAGCAAAACTCCCTTTTTCTATTATTTATTAAATTATTTTCCGACCTTGAAATTCTTTTCCAAATTCTCTTTTTAAATCGACGAGTCTTAATAATTTATTTCTAAATCCCAAATGATTTTATGTTATATTTTAATACACCATTTAATAAAACGCCCTTATAAGGTATTTCTAAATCCTTTATGAAATAATTCCAACCCGTTTGTATATGATAAAACCAACCCTTTATAACTCCCGAAATAATATTTTATCTTTTAAATCCTAAATATTATATAATAATTTAAATACCGCTAATTAGTTAAATAATAAATGGATAAATCTGAACCGAACCGAACCCAATCGAACCCATAATAAAATTCTCAACCCGGTTTAATATTAAACCAAATATATATAACTAAACGGGGGGGCCACTAGGTCTTCTTCCTCCCGTTCAAATGAGCTCCCGCCATCTCCCTGTTCAAGACCTTGACCCCGCCGGCACCTTGGCTCCGCCTTGCCAAACCCCGCCTCGGCTTTGGCTCGTCCAGCCCCGCCTCGGTCTCTCCTGCTCACACTCTCGTTCTGCCTAGCTTGCTCGCCCGCACTGCTCCCTCACTCACGATCTCCTCGCACTCATGCCGCTCTCCTCACCGGACTTCAAGCTCGCCGGAGCTCTCGAGCTCTCCCGACTACCCACAGTCAGCTCACACACACTTACACTCGTCCACAGCCCGACCCAAGAGAGAAATCGAATGGAAACAAAGGGAGGAAAGGTGGAAACTCACCGAGGGAGTTCGCAACATTGGAGCTTCGTCGGAGCTTATCGGGGGCTCGATTCTCTGCGTCGTAGGGGGAGGAACCTCGGAGTCAGCCTAGGAAGAATAAAGGATGGTTAAAGGGGTGCGATTCCATGGGATTTTGAATCGAACGAGAGATCGACTTACCGACCTCGGAATTGCAAAACAGGGGAAAGAGGAGCTTCGTCGGCGACGTTGGGGTTCATGGGCGACGTCGGGCTGCTGATGTGCTTTCAAGGAGGTGCCTCGTGGTGCTGTTGCTGCTTCTCTTCAAGGAAAAGGAGGGACAAAGGCAAAAGGAGATGGTGGCGATGGGGATGGTGCTTGAAGAAGGTGACGCCAATGGTGGTGATGAGTATGGGGGAGACACTGCTGGTTATGATAATTGTAGTGCTGAAATTGTGATGGTGAATGATGGTTAAGATGCAGAGGAGTGGGGAATGCCGATGGTGATGGGGAGTGGGTGAAAGTGATGGGCTCATTTGAAGGTATGGTGAGGTGATGGAAGTGGGTGAGGATGAGTGTTGAGCAGATTAACAAATATCTAGAGTTAAATCTCGAATACGCGAATTCTGAATCCCGAAATTAGTTTTGGAATGTTAGTTTTCCTGACTCTCGCTTCCTCGATCAATTAGATTTTTAAAATCGACAAGGATATCGTCATCCGATAATTATTTTGAATTTTTGAGGTTAAAGGACGAAAATTATTCATCAAATTTTATATTCCGGTCGGAATCCGCTAAACGAGTTTTAAAACCGATTAAATTTCATTTTTAGTTCTCTTTTTCCGAAAATTAGGATTTGCAAATCCGAGCCTTTACAATAGACATTCGTACAAAGCCTTTACATGGACCTTTGCACTCCTCTATCCTGCCCAAGTTGGGGTTGATTCCTTTTGCATCACCACCAACTTGGGGGGGGGGGGGTGTTAGTATATACTTAGCTTACATAAGTCAGGATATCAATTTCATATAAATAGGGCTATTGTGTACATGATATTCAGTTGAACAATTACATAATCAAACACACATTTTCTCTCTCTTTCTCCCTGTTTGTTTTTCTGTTACTTCACACATCAACAATTTTTTTTGCCATCCTCACGCCTCTAGTGGCCAAGATGGCGCTCAAAAGAAAGAAACCCCTAAGCGGGTGAGCGCCGAAAATGACAATCGGAGGAGGGAAACCACCGACCGAATGAGCACGGTAGAAGAGAGGTGAATTTGGAAGAGGGCGTACATCTAGTTGGTTGATTGTTCAAATCATCCTCAATTTGGTTACTACGTAGGTTCAATGGTCCTCGGGGTCTTGTATATCCTTAGACTTAAAGATTTGATGTGTATGTTCAGTGGTACTTTAGGGTCAATGGTTGATACTTTGAGTTGATGAGAAAGACCTCCCAAACAGAACCAATTAATGCACACCAAACCACTAGGATCAATGGAACGACCTCTGATGGCAGCAAGGCGGAGATAACATCGAAAAGTCGAAATAAGGAAAAACAGAGTAACGGACCTCAGGACATGGAAACAACCGCCTGGAGAGGAACCACCAATCAAGCCACCACCCCCATGCCCGGTGAGAAGCTCGAGGAGGCCTATAGTGAATTATTTATCGTCTTGAATCTTACTATTGATCATCTCGACTCTCGAATCTTTGGAGGTAGAATCCCTCCCCCCCCAAAAAAAAAAACTTTCAGATTCAAAGAAAACACACTCCATTGCACAAAAGATCAACGCATGCCATAAAATCGCGCTCAATTTCTGTTTATTTTAGGTTGAATTTGGGGTATGAGTTTGATTTTCGGGGGAGAAAAAGGCTTGGAGGCTGGGAAAATAGGGTGGACTTGGCGGCGTATGAGGAACAATGGATAGCACGCTCTTTTATATTCTTGGTGTTTTTCAGTTTGCTATAATTTCATGCTTTTGTTTATGGAAATAATTTCATGCTTATTACTAGTATATAATAAAATTAATTTAAATTTTATATTTTCTATAGCTTTTATTTTTATTAAAATCCATGTCAATAAGTAACAACTATGTATTGCCAAGTAGAGATATTAAAAAGAACTGTTAATTAAAACTTTTCGTTTTAGAGATCAAATCTTGTTAAGAAAAATATGTCATTTTAGATATTTTGGTATTCAATTTACAAAGTTGACTTTGTCATAATTATAGAGATGTTAGTTGTAGTTTTCGAGAAAGTGAAAAAGTATAGTACAATTAGGGATATAAGTGTATTTTCGTTTGCTTCCTTAAATATTGTGAAGATTTCTAAAATGACAAGTTTTTGTGGAGTATTATATTTGAAGGGTGGTTGATTTCACTTTACCTTTTCAATTTTTTTTTCCATCTATGGGCCTTATTTTTTTTTCCATCAAGATTTAAAAAAAGTGTCATTAATCCATTTTATTAGAAAAGTTGCACAATATTAGTCGTTAAAAAAAAGGCTGGAAAATTTTCAACGACAATGCGACACGTGTCCTAAGCAGCTTCTACTTTAGTATTGTTTAGGATGAGATTACGGTAGACATTTTAGCAAAATATTCCTATTTTATATAGGGAGACTACAAAATAAGATCAAACAAGGAGGTCGGCAAAATGAGATCTCTAGATTTATTCTTCCACCTAAGAGTGTTAACTCTTTTTTACTCTGGCCATTAAAAAATGTGTATATTTGTAAAATGAGTATTAGAGTTCATATTTTTTACAAAGTAGGGCTAGAGATCTCATTTAGCCGACCTCCTTGTTTGGTCTTATTTTGTAGTCTCCCTATATAAAATAGGAATATTTTGCTAAAATGTCTACCCTAATCTCATCTTAAACAATACTAAAGTAGAAGCTGCTTAGGAGACGCGTCGCATTGTCGTTGAAAATTTTCCAGCCTTTTTTTTAACGACTAATATTGTGCAACTTTTCTAATAAAATGGATTAATGACACTTTTTTTAAATCTTGATGACATTTTTTTTGTTAACTGTGATGCCACATTGATCATTGATGCCATTTTTTTTACTGTTGACTATTGATGGCACTCTTTTTATGTCAAATTTTTGATGATATTTTTTTACCGTAATGCCATATTTATCCAATTGTATATCGCTATATTTTATCGATTCTGCTTTTATTCACTGATGACCCGTTTGTGATTACACTTCATTGATGCAATCACTTGTTGTGACATATTTATTACATTTTTATACATTTGATGACACAAGAGCATAAAATGTGATTAAACTTCATTGATGACATTTATAATTACACTTCGTTGATCTCAATATTTGTGATGACATTGTTCGTTGATAACATTTTTATTGATAACTTTTTTATAATATTATTTTGATGTAATTTTTATTGATAAGATTTTTATAATATATAATATAAGGTAGACTAAGAGTTGCAATTTGAAAGCCAATATAATGTCTAATAGGCTAATGGAATCAAGTGGAACATAAACATAATTAAACTAACATTTACACTTGAAAGCAATTTCAAAGCCACCACCCACTATTCGGGATAGCTATAGTATGACAGTAGATTAAGCACCACCACAATTCCATCTAAACTAACGCTTACACTTGCCCAATTATAAACGAACATAATGAAGCAAATGTTGTGTGTTTACCCAGTGATATAACCTTCACAGAAGTGATCCTCCTCATCACTAAGTTTGACCATCTCTTCCTATAACTCCTCCACCCGCCCAACAAATGCTCAAGCAGGCTGGTAAATTTCATCGTCCGTAGAGTGTCCCTTCCCGTCATCCTCCTCGGCATCCTATCCAGATTCCATCTCAAAAAGCTCCGCATCGCCCTCCTCACATCGGGCGATGTACATAGCAGGCACCGAGCTTTGTGGTACTGAAAGCTTAACACTTTCTGTAGTCATTACACTTTCAGTTTTCCATCTCCTTTGTCTCTTGGATGGCTCATTGTTTGCAAGTAATTCTTGATTATCTGTATCATGTTCCACAACCATTAGAAATAAGTAACACTTGAGATATTAAAAAATGAACAAATAAGTCCATTTAGCTAAAGTGTAGGTAGATGAAAGGAACGAAAGCCATTTTGCTCATTGCCTCTCAAAATTGACACCAGATCAATAATCTTGACGATACGAAAGGAGCAAAACGGAATCTCGTACATCTTGACTGTAGTGCCAGAATGATCTTATTGACATGGTTACAAATAAGTGCAAACCGAGTGTTTTTGGTGTATTTCTCAATGACTACATTCACAAGAAAAGAACAAATTATGAGCAACATCAGAAAAATTAGACAACAAACACGGATAGGAAAAAGACAGATTGGCACACCTCGTTGTAAAGCAAACTGTGCATCCTTGGTCATGGCATCAGCCTCATCTAGCAAAATCAACTTCACATGTGCCTTGGCACTAAAGCATCAATAACACAGTCAATCTTAGAAGGTGAGAGTGACAATGTTTATGGTATTTTAGCATAGCATAATATATTTGAAAACAGCTTCTCTAAGAAAACCTAGCTTGGAAATTGGGATAAATGCAAGAAAGACACAAAACTAATTCATATTCTTTCCATGGAGAAAGCAATAAAGTTCAGCCAGTTATATCTGAAGATCGGTGCAAATCTGGAACCGAATTTTCACCAATTACTCATTCATTAATCAGAAACTAAAAGAACTCATTCATCAGAAAGTCGAAGAGTGATTGAGAGCAAGAGAGCCCACCCAAACGAGAAGCTCTGAGTACTGGCGAAATCATGAATCTGCTTCCTAACAACAGTACCTCCTACATATTGTAAATTCAACCTGATTATAAACAAAGACTTATATATGGTGTTCTAGCCTTCTAGGCAGACATTCCATACCGACATCTTGAGGGATCTAGGGGTGTTAATTCGACCATATGTCCTCTTCTGGTGTACTATATAAAATGCTAATCATTTTCTAAAAGAAAGAATAGCATATCTATGGCATATCAGATGGTAAACTTAGTATATTGGACAAAATATTACTGGTGTCTTTACTCTTCTACCTTTCAAATTGTCATCAACTTCCAAAAGCCACAAAATCCCCAATTGTTGAAGCAATTTAATCACATAATCCAGATCATACGAATATAAAGACACGAATTAAACGCACAAGAGAAAGTGTCATCAATTTCAAATCTGGTAAAGAACCACAACCCGGGCATAAGACGAAGAAAACACTCATCAGTTTTGATTCCGGAAACTCTCCTGTTAACTAGGATAGAAGATGAAGAAAACACTCATCAGTTTTGATTTTAGTTGGACATCAGCAAGGAAACACAGCCCAGGGCAACATAACTTGTATAAAATCAGTTGAACAACATGAAATCTACTAAGCAATATTTTCCCTTTTTCAAGAAAATGTTACCTATAAAGACAATCCTAATATTTGGAAGCTAAAGGGGATCTTCAATTGAAAGAACACAAACTATTGCGAGCTACATGTAGCAAACCATATCTTATTCACACCACAAACACAATGTCATGTAATCAAGCACAAGAAGTTAAATCACACTGTATTTTTCTAACTACAAGTTCACACTCCATGAACATGTAGCATCAAAACCTAAGGAATCATAGACATCCCTTTCAGTTTTCACCTTCAAATGCTTCAGGAAAAATGGATTCATAACAATTTCTCATTGCCAATTTATTTAGATAACATACTTCAATTCGACTTCTGAATCTTAATTCAATTTTGGGGAAAACCGATATCAAGAGCAAATAACAAAATCGGATGATCAATTGAAGAAAAAGAGAGTACTTATAAACAGCGGGCAATTGGATCAAATAAGGACCTCATAGGACTCGATAGGAGGATTCATCATCGGAGAGAGGAGGTGATTGTCGAGGTCGGGGAGATGAGATTCGGAATCGAGGTTTCTCGGAATCACAGTGGCCACCCTCGTCTGTTGCAACATCACCTCGGAAACCAAACACCATACGCCCTTCTTCCTCCATCTTCGTCGTCTCCTCCTCCAAGTTTTCACCTGGAAGGTAGTAACTGGAGGCCCAATCCCCGGAGTGGGGTGGCGCCTTATGCAATTGGCAGTCGGAGAAGTCGAATCTAGGGGCTTGTCCCTAAAATCCCTAAAATTGGAACCTGGAAGGTAGTAATTGGAGGCCAAATCGCAAGAGTGGGGGGGCGCCTTGTCCAATTCGCGACCGGAGAAGTCAAATCTGGGGGGCTTGGAGCGGCCGTAGAGGCCGGCGCCGAAGTAGGGGTCGACGACGGCGGGGGAGGTGGGGGGAGGGTAGACGAAGTTGCTCATCCTCTTCTATGTGTCAGCAAATCGCCATCGGAGCGCGAGAGATGGAGATTGGAGAGAATGAACGAGAAAGAGTTAGGGGGCTAATTAATTTTCAAGGGGTGTTAGAACGGCCAATTTAAGATGCTAATAACTTAATTAAATTAGCAAAAGGTTATATTTCACTAAATTTTCTCTATTTTTAATTTATTTATTTCAATAATTACGTGATTATCTATGGTAATAATGATATTATTTTTGTATCTGTATATATAAAATATATTATGCTACGTCATTTATTATTATTATTTGTGTATATGTGAATATATATATATGACAATATTGATATTATCGGCCGCTGTATGTATACACTTACCTATTATACCTATGTGTATGAATATATCTTATTCCCTTTGTTTCAAATCACAGTATTCATCCCCTAAAAAAATCAATGCATTCATTCGAATCTGTATACTAACCAATTTTTAATTTATTTATTTTGATAATTATTTTATTATATATGGTAATAATGATTAATTTGTGTATGTGCCTAGGGCAATATTTTTTTTATTTTTTTTGTCGGTTGTCAATCCTAAACAATACTAAAGTAGAAGCTGCTTAAGACACGTGTCGCACTGTCGTTGAAAATTTTCCCACCTTTTTTTAATGACTAATATTGTGCCACATGTTAAATTTTGGCCACGTATTTCTAATTTATTTATTTCAATAATTATGTGATTATCTATGGTAATAATGGTATTATTTTTGTATCTGCATATATAAAATATATTATGCTACGTTATTTTTTTTGTCTTTTTTATTTGCCCATTATTTGTGTATACTAACCAATTTTTAATTTATTTATTTTAATAATTATTTTATTATATATGGTAACAATGATATTATTTGTGTATGTGTTTAAGGCAATATTTGTTTTTTTTTTGTCGGTTGTGAATTCAAACAAATCGGTTTTTAATTTATTTATTATATTTTTAAAGTTATTTACGTATATGTATGAATGTATCCTATTTTTAATTTATCTAATTTATTTTGTTACCGGTTGTGAATTCAAAAAAATCGGTTTTATATTATATTTTCTTTTCCCAATTGATCAATTCAAAGATGGTCAAGCTATATATAGATTCTGGTTTTCTCCAATAATATTAAATATTATTTCCTTTGTTCTATTTCCATTAAACTACCCTTTTCGGATCCTATATATGTTTTCATTTCATCATTATTCTTTATTTTGCCTATAAAAATACTATTTTCTCTTGCCGATTTACCATGCATTAACAATATATAATTACTATTTTCCCATTTTTTCCTCTATATTTTCCAATGAAAATGTAGTATATTTTCCCGATTTACCATGCATTAACGGTTCATTTTATCCCACGCTTTAAAAAATTAGATCATAACATTACTAATATTTGTTAACTCCTTTATTTTTTTTCTTGCAAATCAAGTGCGTCTTTGCAGACTTAATCGAAATAAATTTTATATTTTGATCAAATTTTCAATATAAAAATAAGTTTCAATTTAGGACATTTTGGTTTAAAAATTTTCCCTCCAAAATAATTGTCCAATTAGATTTTTCTATATCATTAAATGATGCCACCTATTTATCCTAAACAATATTAAAGTAGAAGCTGATTAGGACATGTGTCGCGCTCTCGATAAAAAATTTCCCGCCATTTTTTCTCTTCTATTATTGTGCCACGTATGAAAAATTTACCACCTATTTTTTTTATTTCATTTCATTTCATAAATTATTATATTTTGTTATTTATGGTAAATACTTATTCCGTTGAAAAAAGCCATCCGAATGGCCTCTTTGTTGTATGTATAGATTTACCTATTTTTGTCTGTCTATGTATATGGTAATAATATTATTTATGTACTATTATATACATGTGTATATTTTTGTGTGTCTATATATATAGATACCTTTTTATATGTGTTTACCAAGTTTACGTAATTATTTTGTATGCTTTGTTTTGCCAAATCAAAAAATATTTACACGAGAACAAAACCCTAGCCGCCTTTCTTCTTCCTCTTCTTTCCCGGTAGCTTTGTGCGGCCTGATGTGAGCCAAATTCGCCATGTTTTATAGTTACTTATATATCGATTTCTGCATACATTTCATACATTTGGGTTAGATTAGTACATAATCTATGTAGTTTATGTCTATTTGCCAAATTTGGGAATCTACACCAGTTTCTGTTTAATTTTGCAGAAATCGAAGCAATTTACAGCAATTCAGAGCAAGAAAGAAAAACTCGAAGTCAACTATAGAAGTCCAAGGTTAAGGAGCAGCGGAACCAGGATAAATCAAGCTGAAAGCAAGGAAAAATCGACGCAACACAATTTGGTTGATATTGAGGAACTTTGTCGATATCGAGTAAATCCAAGTCGATTTCCAGCAAAGATGACCCGAATCGAGCAAGGCTAGGGAAGAAGAAGAACAGCTTAGTCAATATCGAGGAATTTACCCGATCTCAAGTAAAACCCAAGTCGATTTCCACTTCTGGAGCCGAGATCGACAAGCTGAGCACTAGGAGTAGGAGTCGACAAGTGAAGCTGGGAGCTGAAGATGTTCCTCGATGTCAAGGAAATTTACTCGATGTTGAGGAAAAGTCAAGTCGACATGCATACTGGGAGCCAACATTGAGTTGTTGAGCAGAAGACGAGAAAAATGCTAGTCGATATCGAGTAATTCTACTCGATATCGAGGAACCCCCAGAAGCCGATGTCGAGCTATCCGAATCTTGTTAAGTTTCTATCCAAAGTCCAATGGTGATATTTTCGAGATGAAATGCTATCAAGATCTATCAAGTGCTATCAAGTCAAGAGAGAAGATATTTTATCCACATCATGTACAGTCCCAGTTGTTTTAATTATTTATTTCCATTATTTAATCTTTTGATAAAAGATAGATAGAATTAGATATAGATATAGTTTTCTTTCCTAATTAAAGAGGAAATGAAGGCTATAAATAAAGTCTTAGGGGCTGATTTCAATTCATTCAATTTTGGTTACAATTAGTCACATAGAGAGAGTAGAGGAGAGAGCTTGTGGTGAGAGGAGAGAAGGTGTTGAGAGACGGTTTGTCTTCAATCGGTTGTAAGTTCTCTTTAGTTTTAACGCAATATATTTTCCTGAAATCTTTGATGAGTTTATTCATGATGAAAAGCGAGTAGTCCACCCACTTCTAGGGTCGGGGTGAGCCCGACGGTGGCCATGTGAAGTGATGCGGTAAAGGTTTGATCTTTTTACGCAATTCGTCTTCTATCCCTGAAAGCATGATTTATTTAGGAAAGTTGAAGGTGATCCGAGTTTGTGTTATTGAAGCGAAAGTGATCTTAATACAACTTGGGTTAATTATGTGAAAAGGGTTAGTAACAATTAGGGTTTATGGGAAAGCCTTTATATTTCTATTTGTTAATAACGAAAGTTATTTGATGAAAAACATGATCTTTTATGTCTTTATGTGTTATTTTGCATGGTTATTGTTGTGGTGTTGAAACCCTGATCTTGGAAGTCTTTAGTTTATTGATTTATTTCATCGAAATTCGTGTTCTGTGTTGCGAAAGGTTGCAATTCAAGTTTCTGCTTTTTAGTCGATCTCGGGGAATTCTTGTCGACATCGAGAAAATCTTCTTGATATCGAGGAAAGTGTGTCAAAGTCGAGTACTTTCTGTTGGTTTTCGTTTTCTGTTTCGTTTTGCATTTTGTTTTACTTGCCGGGTTAGTCGATATCGAGTACTTTACTCGATATCGAGTAATCTTCTGGTCGACTTCGCTGAGATCTTTCCGCTACCTGAGATCCGCTGACGTGCTTCCTTGAGGATCGATCCTAACTTCCCGCTGCTGCATCAGAAGGTCTTGTAATTATTTGCGTGGGCACGAATCTGGTTTGATTTATATTTTATATTTTGAACTCGATTTCCTCCTTACAATACGGCCTTCTGGCCGCCCGGGCTTGCCTTCCTCTCTTTCTCTCTCTCTCCTTCTGCTGGTGTTCGCTCTGTTGGTCGCTGATTTCTTTGGTTACTGCTTTTCCTCTTCGGAGGATAGCAGTTTTGGATGTTGGCATATCAGAGGTAATTCTGTCAGTTTTAAATTGGGGCTTAACAACCAGGGTAAAAATATCTCGATATGTTCGAATCTTAAAAACTATCAGCTACCCGTTGTTTGATTTGATGGGGATGTATAATTCTCAAGGCATAACAGCTATTACCTTCTCAAATTTTGGTTTGAATTCTATATACTTACATCCTATCCTTGTTTGCCTATTCCTATCTCAATTCAACTTTGTTTTTTCCATCTTAGTTACATCTTTAATGAGGGTGGTGTTGTAAAGGCTCGGATTTTCAAATCCTAATTTCAGGAAAAAGGAAATTAAAAATGAACTAAAACTGAATTTAAAGCTTGTTTAACAGATTCCGACCCCAAATTTAAATTTGGACGAACGATTCCGTCCTTTTACCTTGCAAATTTAAAATAATTATTGGATGACGATATCCTTTAAGTTTTAAAAATCTAATTGATCGAGTAAGCGGGATTCGGGAAAACTAACATTCGAGAGTTAATTGTGGGATCCAAAATTCGCGTATTCAGAAATTATTTCTGGGTATATAATTTTAACTGTTACCCATAGTTAATACCCGTCACCTCCCCGTCAGATCCTTTCACATCCCCAACCACCCACCCGCTTTGCCCCTACTGCACCGCTACCCTGTTGCTTCTGTAAACCCATCCCTCCCGTCGTCTTCTTCTGTACGCCATCTCCCCCATCACTTCACATCTCTCCCTTTTTCAAGTTCTTCCTCCCCACTCTTCTGCTGCTCCCTTCCATCTTCTTCACCATAACCCTCACCATCGTCCCACATCTTCATCATCGTACGTTGTTCTTCATTCATCACCACCGCCGATCACCACCTCTAGCCGCCTTTCCATTCTTTTCGGACCACCACCAACACCGCCAGAATCCACCAAGGCGCCACCAGCAGCCCCGGAGCCACCAGCTTCGTCGATGAGCCACCGAACAGCCTTCTAGCTCTGTTTCGTGAAGCCTCGTTCCTGTAAGCCGTTCTGCTTCGTTTCTGATCCAAATTGCCTTCGGTCTTCACCAACACACTCACCCACATCTGGTGCAGGTCCGACAAGCCATCGCGAGCCACCGACGAAACCCAGAACTCCGATCGAGAGCTCTGAAGTCGCGAAAGATCCATCTCGGTGAGCTTTGAATTTAACCTCGTTTCGATTTTTTTTTAGTCTTTTTCGATGTCTAAACTAGTCGGGAGTGAGAGAGGGATGAGTGCGGGATGATTGGGCGAGGTCGAGAGCTCCGACAGCTCGAGAGTGAGGTCGAGGGTGCGAGACGAGAGCAGAGGCGAGCGCAGCGAGGCCGAGAAGTGGTGGGAGGAGCTGGGCGTGGGAGTGTGAGCGAGGAGGAGGCCGCGAGTCCGAGAAATGGGAAGCTAGCGGGTGAGGCGGAGGAGCTGAGCTCGAGAGCTCCGGTCGCCGGTGGGAGCGAGGTCGAGCTGAGCCATGGTGTTCAGGCGGGAACTTCCATTAAAATGAAGAAGCTGATGTTGTGGGCCCCTCCTGACTAACCTATATATATATATATATATATATATATATATATATATATATTATTCATTTTTTTAACCGGTTTGGGATTAATATGTCGGGTTTGGTTCGGTTGGGTTTAAATGGGTTCGGTACGGTTCGGGCTTATCCGTATTTAATTAATTAATTAATGGTATTTAAAATAAAATATAATATTACCGGAGGTTTAAAATATAACATTATTTGGACTTGGAGATTTACAAGAATTTGGAAAAGAATTTCAAGGTTTGAAAGTGAATTAATAAATAAATTGAAAAAGGATTTTTGAGTATTTTCAAGAGTCGGGATTCTAACGCGGATTTGACACAGATTTGAATCTAAACTTGGGAATAAGACTTATTCGATGATTAACTAGCATGATAATATGAGTGTTTGACTAACGACATGATATGTGTGACTAATAGCATGACTTGCGGTGATTTACTATATGAGATTAAATGTTAGATATTATGATGTTGTTATATATCTATATGCCAAGTGTGAGTATGAAACGGTAATATGTGAAATTGGCTAAGTATGATATGGAGGTTGTCATGAGCTGATGAGGATGATGTTATGATCGAATTGAGAAAGATGTTAATTTATGAGATATGATGAGACAATATGAGAATTGAACATGAGATGATGATGTTAATAACAACAAGATGGTTGAGTTATCATATCTGTGTGTATCTTACATGTTTCATATGTGACTTGTGTGCTTTGTGTAAATTAGACTTAAACTTATTATGTTATTTATGGGATTACTAGGTGATCTCTGATATGTTGGATCGCTTGCCATTGTTGATCATTGTTTGGATTCTGCGCTTCTCCAGGTAAGTTCTTTGAACTTACTCATGATGGGCGCTCTATGCACTAGGTGTTATATATTAGGCTAGTGTCCATGCACCATGCGACCTAGAATCACGCTTAGGAGCTAAAATGAAAATCATATGATTGCTATATGTCCTTGCAAGAGAAAGGTCGTTATCTGTGAAGTAACTAGAGTCTTTGCTAGGGTCATAGGACGACCCAGTCCCATCGGGTCCCGTCCTGAGTCAATCGAGTCATGGAAGTTCCTTTACTTATATTATGAGCATGATTGCGAAAGCTGCCTACGGGCTTTATTATTTCTTATGGGGCGGGTTGGGCATGCGTGCCGCCCGATTATTATTGAATGCATTCACGAGCTGGCCAGTTTCCGCCCTATCGAAAGGGGGTGGAGGTAGGAGAGGGACATGCCACTTGGCATTCGTTGTGGATCCATTTATCGCTTTCTGCATTATATTAACCTGTCAGTATATATATGTGATTTAATTTATGCATGGCATTACGCATTTCATCTTAAGAATGGGGTGGTTACACACGCGCATGAGTGACCTGATGATTGACCCAGATCCCCCTCTTTTTTTTTTTAGATTCAGGTACCCGTTTCACTCCTTGATTTCGTGCTGTTATGACGGGGTCCATTCATATGGCGGAGAGTGAGTGTTGAACTATGACTTCACCAGATTTACACTTTTTGGGATTTCTTCCTACTTATACTCTGTTTGGCCCGGCCTTGCCGCGAAACTGGTTGTATCGTTTTCAGCACTTATGTCCTTTGCATGGTAAAATGTTTTCCGCGTTGTAGACTTAGGACAGGTACATGGGTTTACCCCGGGGTCTGCAACGGACTTTCAGGATTTTGGTGCGAAATCCCGCTTTAAACTATAAATCTTCGGTTTCAAACCTTCAACCTGTACTCGGAGCGCAAGATCCTAACGAGGGATTTTATCCCTCGAAACGTAACTCGGGAATCATAATCCTGGGCTGTTACAGGTGTGTTTTTCTTCGGTTTGCGATCGAATTCCCCTCGAAGTTTGGCTCTGTAATAGGTGTGGTTTTTTGTTGATTGGTGTCTCGATTTGTTTTAGGTCTCTTAGGCCTGTGAGGTTAGACTTTTTGTTTATTGTCATTAATAAATATTTTCATTCTCGTTGCATGTTGGGTTTTATAGAGATTACTCTTGATTGGTTTGTTTCACTCATTACCTTTTATACTCTGTGTCATCTGCTTTACATTTACTGGGAATATTGTCCTCTTCAGACTGTAAAAACTTCTTCAGACTGGGAATATTGTTCTAAATGTCTCATTAATTTGTTTTCCTATCGACAAATTCATAGCATGAGATTGGGTTATATTTGGTTACCCAAAGTGATTTACTCTTATCTGATAAATAGATCATTTGAAGTCCCTTCAATTTTTCCTAAATTTCAGATATGTTCTTTCTATAGCTGTGTGCTGGATTTTTTTGGTATTGTAATATGTTTAGGGATGTGATGTTCTGTACCTCGGTTTGTCTTACTACGGTAAGGGTTGTGTGTTTGGTGTTTGATTGTACAGGTGATCCAAAGGCCATCCTTGATTTCCTTGTTCATAAGGGATGACTATTCGACGACTTGGTTTCCTGCTCTTGTTAAGGGCTTTGTGTGTAATGTGGTAGCTATTTCTGGTTTTAGTTACTATGTCTGTTGTATCCTTCGGAAGACCTATCTTATATCAGTTGAGGGTGTTTCCAAAACCTTGAGATCTCTAAAACGTTGGTTTCCAACTTATACTATAGAGCTTAACAACATTATCTTTGGGTTAAAAGCCTTTGTGTTTCTGGAAACATATTTTGAGTGATGTGGTATATCCCAACAGCTATGATATCCATAATTATAAGGCTAATGTTGATTCTAAATGGCTTAAAAGCCTGGGTTATGGAGTAGCACCACTAGGTGCAGATTTGTTAATCTTGAATCATGTTGATCACCATCAATCAAAACATAGTTGGAAAGATTTAAAATATCCAACCAAATTTGATATCAATCGGTATTTGATTAACAATAGTGGTTATAATTTTAATAATAGATTCTCGCATATCAAAAATCAGTTTAACATAATGTTAAATAATATGGTTAAAAGGTCTACAATTAAATTAAATAATATTGGTTATAAACCTACTTTAAAGATTTATTCTCAGAGGTTATACATTTTGTGCTTTATCAACCAAGTACGTTATGAGATCAAAATTTCTTCTATTAACATTTATATAATAAGTGGGGTCTTTAATATGCTCACAAAGTTGGTTTGTATTTTAAATATTTTTAAATGATTAATATTGCATACTAGAATATAAGAGGTGTGAGGAAAGATAACATTTGGCAAGACCCGACTTATATTCGGAACATAAACAATTTGGATATTTAGTACTTGCGGAAGCAAAGTCAACTGAACCACCATCTCCATCCCTCTACAAGCAAACAGGATTCAATAATGTCCATCATGTTGCTTCAAATGGTACAAAAGGTGGTTTCTGGATCTTTTTTAGGACTTCGAAATTTACAGATTCAATTCAACAAATATCGATAACTGATAAGTATATTATGTATCTTGTTAAAATTGATAATTTTAGATTTATCATTACTTTCATTTATGCACCTTCTAATCAAGGAGATAAAAATATATTCTGGGATGAGCTATTCATAGTTACTCATTGACATGATCTCCCATGTATGATAATGGGAGACTTCAATGAAATTGAAACAGTATATGAGAAAATTGGTGTTGTAACTCCGCAACCTAATAGATTTATGCGAATTCATCAGATTGTAGGAAAATTAGACTTTCATACGATTCATTATACATGAAGTCCTATTACATGGAGGAATAGACAATCTCATATGAATAATATCTATGAACGTTTAGATAGAGTTATGGTTCATACAGATATCTCAACGCAGTTTCCAAATTTAGCAGTTCACAATCATCCGTTTACAACTTCTGATCATTCTTTAATATCTATGTCAGTGGAGAAGACAAAAATAACGACTGGTTCGCCTTTTAAGTTTGAAATGTCTTGGACTAGTAATGATAACTATAACAGACTAGTTAAATCAACTTGGAAGAATAAGCTTCATGGGTCCTTTATGTTTACACTTTTACAAAAACATAAACTACTTAAAAAAATACAAAAATCTGGTGTAAGCCTCATCCAAATAACAATTTCAAGCAGTTAAAAGATATTGAAAATCAGCTCCTAATTCTTCAAACATAACTAATTATTGGGAATTCAACTGACACTTTGAATACTAAGCGTAATAGATTATTAGATAAACGTGAAGCTCTCATGACCTTTAATAATACTTTCTGAAAACAACGAGCAAAATCCAACTTTCTTAGGTTTGGAGACAACAATACCAAATATTACTAGTCAATATCTAAAATAAGAAATTTAAAAAATATTACTCGTAATTTTACAAATAAAAATGGTTTAGTGATTGAGGATGAGGATCAAATTAGAGATGAAATTACAACTGAATTAGCCGAAAGATTCATTTCAAATAATGCACCGATTAGTATTAATCCATATTTTCTAAATTTAATAGATCATACCATTACCGATTCTGAAAATGTAGCTTTAACACAACCTTTCTCAAATAAAAAAATTAAGGATACCCTATTTTCAATGACAGATGATAAGTCTCCAGGTCCTGATGGATTTCCACCAGAGTTTTATAAAAAATATTGGAACATTGTAGGCAGTTTAGTATGCAAAACAGTTAAATCATTTTTTCATTCTGGTGTTCATCTCAATGAAGTAAATACAACTTTTATTGCGTTTATCCCAAAAATTGATATACCTATTAACATTAACCATTACCGTCCGATTAGTCTGTGTAATACTATTTACAAGGTTATTTCGAAATTATTGGCTAATCATTTAAAACCCATTTTACCACGTATTATTAATCCATTTCAAGGAGCTTTTGTACAAGGAAGAAATATTCAAGATAACATATTAATTGCTCATGAAGTTTTCCACTCTTTTCATAACAAAAAGGGCAAATTTGGATGGATGACATTAAAGCTAGATATGGAGAAAGCGTAAGACAAAATTAGTTGGACTTTTATACGCATTATACTAAACAAATTTGGTTTTGACTCTAAATGGATTAATTGAGTTATGACATGTCTGACTAAAACGAGTTTCTCAGTTTTAGTTAATAATTTGCCTAGCCGTACATTTCAAACTTAAAGAGGAATTCGACAAGGTGATCCTCTTGCACCATATATTTTTGTATTAGTAATGGAGCTATTGGGAAGAATGTTCCAACAAGAATCATTGGAGTGTGACCCTTTGGTTGGAATCAAACTTACAAACAACAGTGCTCCCATTCCATTCCTCTCATTTGCAGATGATACGCTAATTTTGGGTGCGCTGATGAGTTATGTCTGGCTTATCTATAAACAACAATAAAAGTTCTTTACAAGTTTCTAAAAATATTCCTCTCTGTAAAGCTCAGTCTCTTGCTCAACAGTTAAATATTCCAGTTACTAAAACGATGGAAAAATACTTTGGGATACCACTTATTAGTGGCTGAGTTTGTAATGTTTTGTTTGATGAGGCGATCATAAGTCTTAAAAAACAGCTGTCAAAGTGGAAATCCAATACTCTCTCTCAGGCTGGTAGGTCGGTTCTTATTCAGGCAAACCTAAATTCTAAAAGAAATTATCTTATGCAATCATTTCTTCTTCCAAAATGCATTCTTCAAAAAATTAATCAGATAAACAAAAAATTCTTGTGGAATAAACTTCAATCTGATAATTATCATCCTTTAATAAGCTGGGAATATCTGTGTACTCCTAAAAAAGATGGGGGGTTAGGTTTTAAAACAGCTGAGCAAATTAATATTCGTATGCAAATGAAGTTACTTTGGAGAATTATGGCAAATCCTGATAATATTTGGTCCAAGGTGATCACGGATAAATATCTCTCCAAAGAATCATTAATGGAAAGGGGAAGATTCAAAACTTCATGGCAATTTGGTCGGCTTCTTAATATTAGAGATCTATTCTCAAAAGGACTGCTATGACTACTTGGTAATGGGAAAACTATCAATGTTTGGTCTGACATTTGGGTAAATGCACAATATCTCGAGTGCTTTAGGAATGACGGTGACCCTAATTTAAAAGTGTGTGATTTATTTACAAATTCGAATTCTTGGGATATTGATAAATTGAACAATATATTTCTCTCTCATATTGTTCATATGATAACTAATATCCATATTCCAGTAGTTGGTATTCCTGACAAGTTAATTTGGATTTACAGTAATAATGGGAACTTTTCTGTTAGATCCACTTCATCTCTCTTTAATACAAGGAATATAAAAAAAATCTCAGCCGACTGGATTTGAAAACTTAATCTTGCTCCGAGTATTAAAAATTTCATTTGGAAAATTATTTTAGATATTTTACCTACTACTGTTCGTCTAAACAGATATATAAATAGAGTTCCAAGTACATGTTCTCTTTGTAATTCTGAGATAGAAGATACAAATCATTTATTGTTTAATTGTAGGGTTACCAGATCCCTTATTCAAAATCTGGGTGTTAAATTGAAAAAATATTTTATTATACCAAATTTAACAAGTAATGTTTCAGAAAATATTCTAAATACTAAGACTCTTAATATAGATTTTACAGACCTGTGCCATTTATGGCATTCTATTTGGGAGCTGCGAAATAGTATTGTTTTTCACAATGCTTCTGATAAGAGTATTGGCAATTTCTTACTTCACACTATTGATAAGATTTCTTGTTGGAGTAAGGAACTGGTGAAAACCAAATTACCAAAGCATATTAGGCCTCCTGGGGAAAATAATTTGGAATCGCCCCCCAATAAGTGTCGTCAAAATTAATGTAGATGCTTCGGTAAAATTTGGGTGCCAATCTCAGACTTGGTGCATTCTGAGGAATAATTATGGTCAAGTTATTCGGATACATAAATGTAATGTTAGAATGAGTTCTGTCATTCTAGTAGAAGCGTTCGCAGTTTATGCAGGTATAAGAGTGGAAGTGGAGCTTGGGATTTGGAAAGTCATAGTTGAGAGTGATTGTAAATGCTCGGATTTTCAAATCCTAATTTTTCGGAAAAAGGAAATTAAAAATGAATTTAAATCGAATTAGAAGCTCGTTTAGCGGATTCCGACCGTAATATAAAATTTGACGAACGATTTCCATCATTTTACCTTCAAAATTGAAAATAATTATCAGATAACGATATCCTTGTCTATTTTAAAAATCTAATTGATCGAGAGAGCGAGAGTCGGAGAAAACTAACATTTGTGAACTAATTCGAAGTTTGAGATTAGCGTATTTGGGATTTGTTGCCGGGTATTAGTTTAACTAATTTCACACTCCACCCTTGCTTTACCCACTCCCTCACCATGCCTCCTTCAAATCACCTTACCCCGTCACCCTCACCATAAACATTCACCATCACTTTCACCAACTCCATCTCCCCGTCATCTGGCTTCGATTCCCATTGGAACAAGGATGAGCAAATCCTCCCTTCCCTCCTTCTGTTCCAATTCTCCCCGAGCCGCCGACACCATCACCGCCACCGTCCCTCCCCTGTTCTTCCAAGAGCATCGCAGCAGTAGCATCCACTCCTTGCTTCTTCCTTTCCACCTCGAGCCAACCGCGGGAGTCCTTCTCGACGCCCTGCCAAGAGCCACCCGCAGCAGCGACAACAGGAGGAGCCGGAGACCAAGCAAGCACCATCGTCCATCATCTCCCCTGCTCGAACTCGAGCTCCGCTTCGGTAAGCCGTTCTCCTCCGTTTTCAATCGGAATCGTCCTCATACTTCACCATCACCCTCACCCATGTTCCATGTAGGACCGACGAGCCATTGCGAGCCTCCAACGACGCCCAGAACTCCAATCGAAGCTCCGACATCCGCAAATTTACCTCGGTGAGCTTCGTTCGTTTTATTTGTTTCGTTCGATCCTTTATTTCATATTGTTATGGGTCGGGAAGAGAGTGTGAGCTGAGTGTGGGACGACGGGGTGTGCTCGAGAGCGGCGAAGTCGGCGCGGTTTCGTGAGTGTGAGCGAGGGCGCAGGTGAGGCTGTTGGATACGGGCAGACGAGCTGCGAGCGTGAACTGGACCGGGCGTGGGAGGTGCGAGAGCTGAGCCAGGCGATTCCGGGCGAGCAGACGAGCAGACGGGAGCGCGAGGGGTCATTTCGGCGGATTCGAGCTCCATCACCAAGCGCGGGCGGCTCCCTTCTGAATTCCGGAGGAGGAAGATGACGCTGACGTGGCTTTGTGGGGCCTTGTCCATTCTACAAATTTTGTTTTAATATTTTAACCGGTTGGGATTAATATTATGGGTTTGGTTCGGTTCGGGTTCATTCGTTAATTTATTTAACTATTTAATGGTAATTAAAACATATTATATATACAATATTATTGGGGATTTTAAGAGATAAAATATTATTTTGGAAAAATTATAAGGGTTGGTTTATTAAATAAAATTGATCGGGATTTTAGGGGATTTGGAAATAATTTATAAAAGTGTTAAATAAATGGTATTTAAAATATCATGTAATACTATTTGAGATTTAAAATATATTATTGGGACTTAAAGATTTGTGAAGAATTTGGAAACGAATTTCAAGGTTGGAAAGTAATCTAATAAATAAATTTAAAAGGGAATTTGACGAGTATTTTCAATGGTCGGAATACTTAACTATTTAACTGGGATTTAAAACGGTTTTGAAACTAACTTGGGAATAAGACTTATCCGATGACTAACTAGCATGATATTATGATCGTTTGACTAACAGTATGATATGTATGACTAATAGCATGACTTGTGATGAATTATTATATGAGATTAAATGTTGGATAATTATGACGATCTAGTAGGATTTTATATCACACAAATTATGTCTTATGATTTTGATGAACCGTTGAGGTATATGCGGAGTTGATGTATATGAACATGCGGAATTGGTTGAATGATTTATGAAGAACGATGTGGTCTTGGGGAGCGGATGATGCGATAAAAGGACTTTCATAATATGTTACTTGTTCTATTGATTGAGGTGTGCTTGAATGCTTAATAGTTGGATGTAGACTTATGTATATTCCATTACGTACTAGGTGATACTCTGTGATTGTGACTACTGTGTGCCGGATTCTTCTATTGCCGATCTCCTAGCGAGGTAAGTACCTCCGGGGGTTACTCAGTAACCAGTACCTCCTGCCTGATGTGTCATATAGTATGTAGGTGTTTCATATGCATAAGAGCATGTCATGTAGTATCATGCTTAGGAATTTCACTTACGAATGAGCATTCTTATTCTGTATGCGTTTGAATGCAGAACGGTCGTTATCTGTGAGTCCTAGAGTCCTAGAGTCCTTGCTAGGGTCATAGGGCAGCCCAGTTTCATCGGGTGTTGTCCTCCTTGAGTTATATTTATATATATATATATATATATATATATATATATATATATATATATATATATATATATATCACGAGATACGAGATGAGCATGAGATGCGATATGATAATGAGATTTGATATGCTATAGTATCGAACTGGCCAGATCTGGAAGAGGGATATACCACTTGGTATTCTTTGTTAAGGCCTTACTTAATATTCTACATATATGAATTAGGAGCATGATAGTGTGGTTAAGATTTTCAGTACTGCATGAAGGCATCCTTTATTCTAGGTATAGGCGTATTATATGTTATCAGCGCAGTCAGAGGACCCGCGGGCGGACTCTTGGCCTGACTTGGTGGTATAATTTCAGGTACCCGATACGCTGCTTGATTTTGTGCTGTTATGACGGGGTCTATTCTTATGGCGGAGAGTGAGTGTTTGAAACCTAACTTCACCAGATTCATGCTTTTGGGATTTCTCCCTAATTATACTCTGTTTTGACCCGGCTTTGCCGTGGGACTGGTTGTATCATTTTCAGAACTTATGCCCTTTGCATGATAACGGATTTCCTGCGTTGTAGACTTAGGACAGGTATAGGGGTTTACCCCGGGGTCCCCAACGGACCTTCCGGATTTGGGTGCGAAATCCCACATTAAACTGCACATCTTCGATTTCAAACCTTCAACCTGTATTCGGGGCGCAAGATCCTAACGAGGGGTTTCATCCCTCGAAACGTAACTCGGGAATCATAATCCCGGGCCGTTACAATGATTTCTCAATTGTTATCAATGCCATTAATCAGGGAAAAAATATACCATGGGAGGTGGTGCAAACAGTTCAAGAAATCCGATTATTATGCGAAGATTCGAGATCATCAATTTTCAGCATTGCTATAGAGAGGCAAATTGTGCAGCTGATTTTCTTGCGAAATCTCAGTTGAGCTGTAATTTTTGAATTCTTGTTGTGAGTTCCAGAACATCATCATGTTTGATGATCATGGATGTCGGTAGTACATCATAATTTTTGCATACTGTAAAAAAAAAAAAAAAAAAATTACACGATTTTGCCTTTGTTTTGGCCAATTCAATCACCGGTTGTATTTGGTAGGCAAATATCATATCACTCCTATAGTCATATACAATAGCATGTCATTTATAACTTCATAAAAATAAAATAGATCGAACTCTATACAATATCAATTGAGTCATTTTTATATCATGAGAAATAGAGTTTTTATATTTACTTTTGAAATGGTAATTAGTTGAAAGAAATAGATTAATTAAATAGTTCGATTTGAAGTCATTATATTTTTCTATGTGACTTCATATTTCTTTAATTTTAAATGATGAGTGAGATAAATAAATTATCGTATATAAAAAATAGAGAAATTTACAAAAAAAAAAAAAAAAACCAACCGTTAAATATACACTTTTACATTTAACCATACAATAAATATGAAATTATAAGAAACCACCCAAAGTGGTTTTGTTAACATGTCACCACCCACCACATATTTTATACTTAAAATTTAAAGTTTAAACTTGAATATTTTTAAATTAAATTTACAGTATGGATAAAAAAATATATATTAATATATTAAGGAAATAATGTGTACAGATTTTAAATTCTATATTTATTTGGAAGGTTTTTAACTGTGGAAAATATTATTGAATTTTATTTAAAAATTAAACCAAACTTTCAGAAAGATACTTTTAATATAAAAAATATTTTTGAGCCTAAAAATATTTTTAAAAAATTATTTAGATAATTTTTTCATTTTTAGTATATAGTTTAGTCTTTAGATGTTTAAAAATGAAAGAAAATGAGACATAAATTATAGATATAAAAATGCTATTAAATTTAAACAATGCTAATGACTTATAAACTTATTTTAATTTTGATTAAAAAGAAGCCTATAAGATATTTGTAAAATTTATAACCATTTTTAGGAATAAAATAGGAGAATGTGTTCATATATACACCAAGTTTTTAATTTTTTTTTTAATTTTGGTAAAATATATTTTTAAATCTATTTGAAATTCTAATGTAAATATAAAGCGTAAAATATTATAATATCATATATATTTTACATATTCCTAATAAAAATTGACAATAGGTGGGGATTTGTTAACAAAAAAAATTTTAATGGGTGGTTTTCTCTAATTTCGTTCCAAATAGGAGGTTAAGTGTAAAAGTTTATATTTAAACGGCAGTTAAGTGTAAAAGTCTATATTTAACAATTAGTTTTCTAAATTTTCCTAAAAAATATCTTTCTCTTTAATGCAGTGGGTACCTTGCTTGATTTTTCATAGCATTAATTTTTAAAATTTTAAATAAGTGAGTATTAGAAGTTGTTAAGTACAAGTGAAACTCTGAAACTTTAACTAATGAAATTTTAGGACTAACAATAAGGTACACCGATACCCATGTTAACCTTTGCAGATGATACTCTAATCTTTGCGAAAGCCTCGCATATAAGTCTAAACACAATAAAAAATACTCTCAACAACTTCTCTAATCTTTCAGGACTAATAATCAATTATCAAAAAAGCTCTATCCAATTATCAAAAAATGTAAATCAAAATCTTGCCAAATCATTAGCACAACAAATGAATATCCCCATAGCCCAAGGATTGGAAAAATATCTAGGCATCCCTATAATCAATGGTAGGGTTAAAAATTGTGTGTTTGAAGAAGCACTACAAAGCCTTTAAAAACAGCTATCCAAATGGAAATCATCTACATTATCTCAAGTAAGTAGAACGACTCTTATTCAAGCAAATTTAAGCTCCAAAACTAATTACTTGATGCAAAACTTCCTCTTGCCAAAAGGAATCATGCAACAGATAGACCAAATTAATAAAGATTTCTTTTGGAATAAAATGAGATCAGAAAGATATAGCCCTCTAGTTAGCTGGGAAAAAATTTGCACACCAAAGCACCAAGGTGGTCTTGGAATAAAACTAGCAGAAGAGCGTAATATCAGTCTACAACAAAAACATCTTTGGAAAATTCATACTCAACCGGATAATATTTGGGTTAAAGTTGTGACCGAAAAATATGACCTAAACTCGAATAAATTGAACTTGAACATCCACAACACATCCTGGCAATTTGGGAGATTAATTCAGTTGAATGAGCAATTCCAACAAGGCCTGCACTAGATTATCGGGAATGGAGAAAAGATAAACACTGGTATGATAACTGGGTAGAAAATTTCTCTCTAAAAACATTTCAAAATAATCTAGATCCTAATATGAATGCTTCTCGACTTTTACACCCCAATAAAAAATGGAATGAGCTACTTCTGAACCAAATCTTTCCTGCACAATTGGTTAGTCAGATCTTAAAAATAGATATCCCAGCTTGGGATACGGAGGATAAACTAATCTGGAAATATAACAAGGACAAGAGATTTACATCAAGCTCTGCTCGAAATCCACATCTTGTGAGCCCAACTAATGCTAATAATTGTGATTGGGTTTGGAAGCTTGACATCCCTCCTAGAATCCGTAACTTTATTCGGAAAATAGCCATTGATGCATTACCAACAAAGTTAAGGTTGAATAAATACTATAATAGGGTCCCATCCCAATGTTGTTTTTGCAACCAAGAAGATGAAGACACTACACATCTATTCCTAAACTTCCAATTTACTAAGTCCGTGATCAATGCTTATGAGATCAAGACGAGTAAATCTCTCCTTGGGAACATGAATGCTAATTTAACTCTTTCAGATGTTAAACAAATAAAGAATAACAATCCAAACTTTAACGATTTATGTTTCATTTGGCAAAATATATGGGAAGCCAGGAATACCATAATTTTCAAAAACAACAATAAAAACAACCTTGATAAAAATATCTCTGTTTGCCATATAATACAGAAAACCCTAACCAATAGAAAAGACTGGAAAGAAGATAAAAATATGGAAGCACCAACACAAAGGAAGAGGGAAGGCCGACATATTAAATGGAAAAAAACCACCAAATGAGGTTTACAAAATAAATGTCGATGGATCAGTTAAAAGTAATGGAGATTGCAAAATTGGAGGTATAGTTCGGGATTGGAATGGAAAAGTAATTGAAATTTTCCAACAACGGGTTCCAAAGGGATCAATACTCTTAACTGAATCCCTTGCGTTTTGTTTGGGGTTAGAGTTAGCCCGCACTAGAGGATGAAAGCGAGTGATAATTGAAGGAGATAACCTTATGGTGGCCAATGCAATCAATGATCCTGCTAAAGTTCCATGGGAGATCCTTAGAGTTATTGAGAAGATCGGAAGACTTCGTGCAACATTCACATCAGCAACTTTCTTCCACTGCTTTAGAGAAGCAAATTCAGCAGCTGATCTTATCACTATATGTGATTCTATATGTAACTTGTATACCTTCCCTTTGAATAGGGAGCTGACTACCATCATTCGAAAGGATGATCTTTCTGCGTAAAGACGTCCTAATTATTGCCTACTGTACTAAAAAAAACTAATGAAATTTTAGGTTGATTTGGGGTGGTGGTTCACATGAATATTTATGTCATTTGTAGAATTGAGCCAGTTCTTTTTATTGAGTTTGTAATTTCAAATCGGTTCAGAATCATTTAATATTAGATATGATTATTATATTGGCTCAAGGGAGGTTAGATATCATGAAAATTAGATTTATATAAGTTTTAAGTTTCAAGTACAAATTCGGTCAATAGATTCTTTAAAATATTTTTTCTATTAAAATAGGTTAATAAAAATTATTGGTTTTTAATTATTAACCAAATCTTATATAATATTTTTGTAATCTACAACCCGTGAAAGGCACGGGTAATGAACTAGTTTTTGCTAAATTCCCAAAAACATTTGATAATACCAACTTTACCCCTACCCTTTGTATTTTTTATGAGGACCCTAATTCCGTTCGAAATTTTTTGCAAAATACGCACTTTTTTTTGGACGAATTTGCAAAATGGTAATCCTCACTTCTCCTGCTAACTGTAATCCTCGTCCCCCTCTTCAGCGGCTTAGTCCGCGAATCCAGCGATTCGGAGGAGGATGAAGCGGTTGATTAGGTCCAATACACCTACAACGTCACTCAATATAAGGACGGATGCATCACCTCTATCTCCTCCATTGATAGTCGCCCCAAGCCCGATCCTGTAATCATCCTCTCTATTTTGCTGAGATCTACGATGAACGAGCTTGGAAACCGTCTCGCTCTCCCGACGAGGTTGATTTCGAAGGTGAAAGACGATAGACGGACATTAAAGGCGCTGGAGGACTGCGAGAGCCTGCTAAACGACGCAGTTCGTGGCCAGATCCGGCACCGCCTATTGGCGTGATTCAAGGAATCTCTTGCGGCCGGATCTCATTGGCCGGATTCCGCCTTCGGACATTAAAGGCGATGGAGGAGGATTGGAAAATCGATCTCAAAATTGATCTATGTGTGTTTGGATCTCAAAATCGATTGCAAAATCGATCTGTGTGTGCTTGGATCTGTGGGATTTGTGTGTGCTTAGATCCCAAAATCGATTGTAAAATCGATATGTATGTGCTTGGATATGTGGTGAGCGAGCGACGGATCTAGCGAGCGAGAGGCCGGATCTGGTCGACGTCTCCGGAGGCAGTGAGCGAGCGAGCGAGCGAGGGAGCGGGCGAAGGAGCGAGATCCGAGGCGAAGGCGGTGAGGCGCAGCGGCGAGACCGAAGGAGGCCAGAGCGAGCGAGGCTAGAGCGAGCGAGCGACGCCGGAGCTCGCCGGAGGCGGAGCCGGATTCAAGTCCAGATCGGGGAGGATTCCGGAGGAAGGAGACAAGATTTTTTGTTAAATTACAAAAATGACCCAATAAATATGGAAATTATAAAAAATATCTATATTTTGTTACAAAAATCACCCTATGAATATGAGAAATTTAAAAAAATATCTATATTTTATTATGTGATTCATAATCTATTTTTTTATTTTTATTTTTGCACAACAGAATGTTATATTTGCACAACTTACGGTATGGTTTATGCCCAATATTTGTGTTTCTTTCCTGGAGATAGCATATTAAATTCTTCGACCAATGCATCCTTGTTTATCATGCTCCTTGCTATGATTTCTGTATGTTATCATTAAAGGATGAATATATGATCTACTACAGTTTTATCATCCTTGTGGAACTCTAAGACGGAGTTGTGCAACTCTAAGACGGAGTTGTGCAACTCTAAGACGGAGTTGTGCAACACTAAGACGGAGTTGTGCAACTCTAAGACCGAGTTGTGCAACTCTAAGACGGAGTTGTGCAACTCTAAAACAGAGTTGTGAAACTCTAAGACAGGGTTGTGCAACTCTAAGGCAGTAAAATTGTGCAAATTCCTTCGAAATCTAAGAACAAGTGAAAAAACTGAGGGCAGTAAAAATGACTATAATGTATCCCTATAAAATCAGCAAACTGCCTGTATTTGATTTGGTTTGATTCCATTTGTCTTTATTGCAAGTTACTTTGTGCAATGTGCTTCTGTGTTGTTGTGCTTTGCCAATGTTTGATTGGGACTGCTGGTTTCATAGCTTTCTGATGATATTGCTGGTTTAATGTGCAGAAATGAATGTGTTAAGAGGCAGAAAAGTTAGGTTGGTGACAAGAACAACCAGATGATGCCGACCATCATCTCTTAAAGAGACATCTCGAATCACCTTGCTAACTTAATCATACTTCCCACGCCACTAACCACTCTCACTAACCATCCACCTCTAAGAACCCAACTCATGCTGACCATCTCACACCTGACACTCCTGACCAATTCTAACGCAGAACCCAACTAGTGGTACTCCCAACCCCGAATCACCATGACCCTCAAGCCGACCCACTCTAGATCCTCTTCCCATCATACTCTACCTAGACTAGTCCCCTCAACTCCGTATGTTTTCCCAAATTGCCTCAGATCACGCTTCCTTAAACTTCGAAATCTCAACCACTGAAACTCTTATGTACCAATCATCATTTTCACCGAATTCCTATAACATCATCGTCCGAATTTCCTATGTACCGCAACTGCACCAACCTTCTAAAATCTTTTTTCCTCTAGTGTCCTTAATACCTTCTGCTTTGCCTAGTTCCCAAATCCTCATAATCTCCCTATCTCAATCTTAAGCCCTCAGTCTTACTAGGAATCTCAACTACATCCTTGCCTAGCTACCAGCCTTTCATCGAAGATTCATCTCGCATCCTCAAATACCTCAATAGCCACAATAACCTCCACTCAAAAATCCCGATTCATTACCTATGCCAAAATCCTCCAACAACGATCTAGAAATCCTTCACTCATAATTTCCCCAAACGTTACCAACCCTATATAAACAACCCCAAATACTCATCATACGAAAAACCCTGATGTGAACAACCTAATATCCTCGATCGATAATTTCCCAAACAACCTCATACTACTCTTCCTTGGCAATTCCTCAACCTCATCCCTTACCAAAATCGCTCCCACTCACAGCACACACCATCTAGTCCCAAATTCTACAATTCCTTAGGCGTTCCTTAATCGATCATCCTTACGTTGTCCAAACTCTGCTCCTAGACTACCTAGACACTACCCTTAGCGCACCAACTCGTCAAATAGCACTTCCACTACAAGAACTCCTCGACCACTCCTAGCATATCCAGCCACCTCTAGAACTATCCAAACTACCTATACCCTCACACACTACTTGTCTATACTTCAACCTCTAACTAAGACCTACCTAGAAACTCATCTGAGAAACCCACTACCTACTACCTCCTATGAGTCCTAACTCACTCGGCTCTACCTAAGTTAATGCATCCATCCTGCCCACCCTCTCGCTCATCTCATGACCAAGAACAAAGACTTCAATCCCTCTGTCACTTTCCGACCTAGCTTACCGAAGAATCTCTCGACTCATGCCTAAGAAGAAGCACCACCACACATATAACCTATAACCTACTCACCAGCAAGTCAGTATACCAAGCACCAAGGCACATTATCATAGAAACCAGTTAGTCAGGCAATCATTGCTACCAGTTCAGCACATCCGTTATCACACATTCAATTATGTCAGTTCTAGGCCTATCACACAACATCAATTCCGATTAGTATAAAAGAATCCATGATTTGAATTAAGAATGATCTTCCTCGTGTAAGATGGGAGGAACCTGTTCACGACAGTCATCCTTGCAGTATATCTGTCCTTTTTGCCATCAGTGACGTTGTTCCTGGGGCCTAGGAATCCATCACACTTCCGTTGCGCCGCTCAAGTGCCACTTGGTTCTCAGTTCTTTCTTGCATATCGGCGTTCATTGAATGATCATAAGGGTTAGAAGTTACGGCGATAGGGGAGAGACAAGGACGGACAACACAACTTCCTTAAGAGTTTAGACAAGGACCAAGACTAGGGACGATGAGACCAGAGAAAAGAGACAAGATCCCAACCCGAGAGTTACAACGATGCCCTTAGGGTATTCCATGAAGTTATAATTGTGGTACGTAGACACATAATAATCACGAATATCATCACATCCTTACACACTAACATGCACCTATCTCAAGGAGTAGCGATCTATGCATTCATAACATGTTCATCTCATCCACTTTATACGTTCACAGAAGAAGCTAGCAACCTATCATTTCAATCATTAATCATGCTTGATATACTAAGAACATACATGCACGAATGGATATAGGACATGTGTGGCATAAGTTGCATTAGTTTTAGCAACATCAAAGGACATTATATACATGACTTATTGTTGTTGCAGGAGGATGGTCAAGTATGAAATAAATATAGAATAAAGATCAGACTGACTTCCCTGTCTCAGCAAATAAATACAAGACTTCCTCCCGTAGTAGTAGAAGGTTGTCAGGATCGAATCCACGAGGAAGCACGTCAGCAGTTCTTAGGTAGCAACAGATCTCACAAACAAGCAACAGAAAGGCAGAAATAAAAGCAGAAAAGACAAAGCAAAACAGAAACCAAAGCAAAGACAGAAAATAGCAAAAGAAAGTAAAGAACAAAGCAAGACAACAGACGTACTCAATCTCGACAACAGCCTACTCGAGATCGACTACCAACAGTGAAGACAGAAACTGCAAAATCGACAACAAAAGCAGAAACTCTACTCGACCTAGACAAGACCGTACTCGAGATCGACTAAGGCCTATTCGATCTCGACGAGCTCCTCCTCTGTATCGACTGGAAAGACAGAAAACTTAAATTGCAAATTTCGAACCCAAAACTCAGATTTCTGACGAAATAAATTCAATATATAAAAGACGACTTCCAAGACCAGGGTATCAACACCACAACGATAACCATGCAAAGTAACACATAAAGGCATAAAAGATCATGCTTTCCATCAAAATAACTTTCGTTATTAACAAATAGGCATATAGAGGCTTTCGCATAAACCCTAATTGTTACTAACCATTTTCACATAATTAACCCAAGTTGCATTAAGATCACTTTCGCTTCAATAATACAAACAAGGATCACCTTCAACTCTCGCAAAAGAATTATGCTTATAGGGATAGAAGACGAATTGCATAACAAGATCTGACCTTTACTACATCATCTCACATGGCCACCGTCGGGCTCACCCCAGCCCCAGAAGTGGGTGGACTACTCACGCCTAATCGCAATCGCAGACATTGATTGATGAAAAGAAACTTGCATTAAACTATATTCAAAGCCTTTATAATCCCGGCAATCAACCTTCGCAGAATGCCAAAACCCTAAAAACTTTAGAACTCCTAAAACTTCTCTGTGGAACTACTTGTTTCTGACTGAAAATTGAATTTTTGAAAACCCAGCTCCTGGGGCTTTATTTATAGCCTTCTAATCCTTGCTAATCAAGGATAAAATCTTCTATCTATATCTAAAATTATATCTAAAACCTTAATGATAAATAAATGCGATAAAGGAATTTAATCTAAAAGGAAAATAATAAATCTAATGTCTTCCATGTCTTCTCCATAGATAGAACTTGATAGATGTTGATAGATCTCGGCCAAATTGGATAGAATTAGATCCAAGGACTCCCAATCCTAGTAGGACAGCGAAACCGCGTAACGCGCTCCCGGACACGGCTCGTCGATCTCGACTAGGGCTCCTCGAGATCGAGTAGGATTGTCGTTGACGGGTGTGGCTCGGCTTCTCGGGTGACTGGTGCTCGACAAGGCTCGGACATGGCTCGGAGGTCTAGTCGATCTCGAGTAGCCCTACTCTGTATCGAGTAGGATTCGTCGTCTGGCTGGCTTGGTCGGGTGGCTCTGCTCGACAAGGCTCCTATCTGGGCTCACAGGTCTAGTCGATCTCGAGTAGCCCTACTCTGACTCGAGTAGATTTTCTCATAGACTAGGTCCTCCCGGGTGGATCTACTCGACATGCTCGGACCTTGGCTCCGGGCTCCTCGATCTCGACTAAGCCTACTCGAGATCGAGTAGAGGTGGTCTGCGTCTTCGTCTTCTCGATCAGCTCTTCCTCGACCAGACTCTCCTCGATCTTGAGTAGAGTGTACTCGATCTCGAGTAAAGATTTCTCAGATTTCTGCTATGTTCTTAAAACGCACTTTCCCGAGTCCTCGTTCGTCGGATTGATGCATATGACCATGCGTTGGAAAGCTCTTTTCGAGGGCTACAAGTCTCATGAAGATATCAAAGCTCGATTCAGAACGAAGAATGGTGAAAAATGGCCTCTTCTCCAGCTGCACCATTCTCAGCTTCTCCATGAGTTTCCTTTAAGCTCCAAAGTGCGTCCGATTTCTGCCAAATATAACAAAAACTTGTGTAGACCTCCATATATTGCAAATAAGTGTAAACTACACAGATTCTGTATTATTCTAACCCAAATGTATGCAATGTATGCAGAAATCAATATAAAAGTTACTGTTAAACATGGCAAATTAGGCTCACAACAAACACCCCATACTTAAGCTTGCTTGTCCTCAAGCAATACTTTTAATTGTCATTCAGGGGATGAAATCAAAACTCTCAACATATTAGATTCATTGTTATATGTCCCTGCAATCAATTACCATCCTCGAAAAGGTACTAGTGTCACAAATCCATGCATGTGCGATTATACAAAAACAACATCTACTCACTAAAGGAGGGTTATGAAAAAACAATTTTATATGTGACAAAGCAACAATAATCAAGAGGATTTTAATTAAGCTCAAATAAGGAGTAGATTGGTAAAAGGCTAAAGGTGGGCAATTTTTGGCAATGTGGTGCTAATGATCCGGGGAAATGGAGTATTTCCAAACTTGAATTTCCACATTCCTTCTCCATAAGATTCATCGCCTTTCATAATGTTTTTTTCAATAATAATGCTTTTACCTCTCTGACCTCAGCACTGCCTTCTCGTGAGTCGCAAACATGGGTGTCATGAATGGCCCCGGATACTTAGTGCTTTGGACTCCTCATAATGTGTCCCATCTCTCCAAACTATTATCTTAGAGAGCAGGGTCAATCTACCTTTATCTCCTGAGGTGATTGGATTTTCTTTCACTCATTAAATTTTCCATATATTTGAAACAATTTCCTTCCAAACTCCAATAATGATAATAATCACAACACAAACGCCATATGATAATATCCATAATGTAATATCATTCTCAACACAATCCCCGGATATGGTAAAGAATGGCAAATATTTAGGTTATGTGGAGCAATAATTGAAATAAGGCATAATATGGCTTTTGTGATGCATAAGCATAGGTAAGACTAGGATTTCAAACAATGAGCATTATATGGAAATATAAAGTCCTCCATCATCTTATCATGCGACATGTCAAAAGCAACTTCAAATTTTACCTCCTTTCATGGTTTTCAATAAATAATGCACTTCATTGTGACTTCCCTTTACTAGGCAATTTCATGCTATATCTTTAATGAATCCAATTTTGCATCGTCGAGTCCAATATAAGCTTCCATGACATTATTCAAAAAAAAGTCAATGGGGGTCATTTTTCTCAAATTTTGGAAAACATGCATATATAAGCACATAAATCAATAATGAATTCCAAAATAGCCATGTAGCAATCCAAAGAAATAAATTCTAAATATGCACAAATAATGTCAAATATGGCAAATATGCACAAAGTAAGCCCTTCCCCCACCCCATACTTAAACATTACAGTGTCCTCACTGGATAAAAACAAGGGTAGAGAAAGAAACTCACTAGACTGGTTAAAGGGCCTCTAAATTTCGAATGGAAGCACCTCCTGGGCCGAGTATGAATATTGATTAGTTCTATCCATGGACCTGAAAAGTATGGAAGACATATAACCACAAAACAAAAAACAAAAAAAAATGTTCAAAACCAAAAACAAGCAAAAAAAAACAATGTCCCAAAGAATGTCCAAAAAAAAAAGTCTATGTACAAGCTCTAGATTTTATAGTCGCTAGGCCGACTTTTCCATTTAGCTCAAGGTGGCATTTGCAGGGCCCATGTAGCTTGGACCTCAAATAAGACTCCATTCTTGTCCATCAGCTGCAATCCTCCAGAATGGATCTTGTTCACCACAAAAGGTCTCATCCTCTTCTTGTTGAATTTATTAGGGAACCAATGATCCTTTGATTTAGAGACATAGAGCTTGTCTCCAACTTCATACTCCTTGGGCTCATTATTGGATATCCTACATAAGCGCACATACCAAGGCAAACCTCTCTCATGTATAGATATATCTTTAATGGAAATAGGAGAAGAAAGATCCATACCTTGGCTTACCTTCGCAGAGACGGAATCGGGGACCACAGTGTTTGGTCGATCTTGACTAGGGCTAGTCGATCTCGATGAAGGTGCAGGTTCTGGTGGTGGGCTGCTCGAGGATGCAGAAGCTGGTGAAGTCGAGGGCTGGTCGACATCGAGTGGACTACTCGATCTCGAGTAGGGTTCTGCTCCTGGTGGTTTCAGCATCGAGGAAACAGGAGCTGGTGGAGTGGGGTCGTGGTCGACATCGACTAGGGTGGTCGATCTCGAGTAGGCCTGGCCGTCTGGTGGAGTCAGCGTCGAAGAAGGTGAAGTCGAGGTAGGGCTCTGGTGGTCGATGTCGAGTAGCGTACTCGATCTCGAGTAGGACCCAGCTTCTGTCTGGCTACTCGACGACGCTGGTGCTGGTGGAGGTTTCCGTTTTTGGTCGAGATCGACTAGGGTCCTCGATGTCGAGGAGTCTTGGTCAATCTTGACCCCATACTTGGTTCCTGTCAAGGCATCCGAAAAATAGTTCTCCTTTAGGATTGCCATGATCTCCTCTACCTGGGCCTCCATGTCCCTTTTTTCCAGCTCCTCAGGGGTCATATTTCTTACTTTAGGTTCCCCGCAACTGATGTAGCCAACTGAGATAGATTTGACCTCTTCCATTGGACCTGTATGCCTTTCAGTTTTATTAAAGGAATACTCAATTACCTCATCGCTGATGTTGAAGGTGAGCACTCCTTTCCTTACGCTTATGTTGGCATCCACCGTCGCCAAGAAGGGTCTCCCTAGAATAATTGGACAAGCAGGATCTTCTTGCATATCAACAACTAGGAAATCAGCAGGGACAAAGAATTTACCTACTTGTACTGGCACATTGTCCACCATGCCTGTTGGGATGACCACAGTGTTGTTGGCCATATATAGTCTAGCATCCACAGGCTCTAGGGCACCTATCTTAATCTTGGACCAAATTGTTAAAGGCATTATACTCACACTAGCTCCAAGATCACATAAAGCATTAATTTTGTATAGACCAAATCCAATGGTTATAGCAAACTTACCTGGATCTGGCCTCTTCTCCAGTATGTCCAAATGGCTGCATTCCTCTGTAATTTCAGCCATCGATCGCTTTTTGCTCAGTATCTCTTTCAGGAACTTGACATAGGATGGCATTTCATTGAGAGCTTCTGTGAAGGGGATGGTGACGTTGAGTTTCTGAAGCATCTTGATGAAGCGCTGAAATTTCTTTTCTGCCGGGTCCTTTGGAGATTTTGTGAGGAAAGGCAGCTTCTTTTTCTGATTCGGAGCTAGAACAGATGTCGGAGGTGCTGCAGGCTGCTCGACCTCGGGTTGGGTGTCCTCGATATCGACCACACCCTTGTCGATCTCGACCAGGTTGGGTGATGTCGAGTTGCTGTGCAGTGCAGACGAGGGCTTTTGCAGTTTCTCATCGAGATCGAGTAGACCTTCCTCGATATCGAGTAGACCCTGGTCGACGTCGACCTGCTGTTCTTCGTTGTTCTGTTGCTTTCCGACCTCTTTCTCTTGCAGTTGATGTCCGATTTTGAGTTTTACAGCAGCGATGTGTCCAGTCTTTCCCTTAGGATTTAGTTATGAAGATCCAGGGAGCGCACCTGACTGTTTGGGGATTCCCGCTGCCAGCTGACCAATCTGTGTATCAACTGATTTTCGCCATATATCAATTTCCACAAGGCTAGAGTTGACACCCTGCATCTGTGTGTAGACGGAGTTGAAGGAATGCCTAGTTTCTGAGTGATTTCTCCGTATTTCCTCCAGGACTGTCTGTATATCATCCTTTTTCTGGTCCCTTTCCGGATGTCCTGGAGCTCTGTAGGGCGGGGGGTTCATAAGGACACCTTGGTTCCATTGTGGTTGCTGAAACCTTTGGTCCCCCATGTAGCGATTGGGACCCCCTGCGTAAGCTACCTCCTTGTGGTGTTCTGCCATCCTGACTTGCTCTGTGTGTGGGCACTTAGGAGTAGTGTGCCGTTGCGATCCGCATTCAATGCAAGGCTGGTTGACAGAAAGATACTTCACTTGCTTAAGGAGCTTCTTGTTCTGATCTCTGTAGTACTGTTCCCTTACATCCGGATCAATCTCCTTAGGAGGCTCATAGAGGGGCATGGATGGTGCTGGCCTGGCGTAGGGGTTCTCTTCATAAGTTGCAGTAGACCTATACTTGTTGTCGTAGTTGGTGAGCTTCTCTAGCACACCCCATGTGTCACTTGGCAGCATTGTCAGATACTCATAGCGAGTATAATGGTTGATTCTGTCCGTAGCGAGTATAATGGTTGATTCTGTCCTTAATGACGTAGGGTGGTTGTCCATGAGTAGGGCAAGATCGCAGCAATTCTTTGTAGCGCTCCCATGCCTTTTCCAGCGGTTCCCCTTGCTTCTGTTTGAAGGCGGTGATTTTCTGGCGGAGATGTGCTGTTTTGGCGGGTGGGAAGAATTTGTTCAGAAACTCTTGCTCTACTTGGGCCCATGTTGTCAGGGATCTTGGTTTCAGCCCTTCAAGCCACTTCAGTGCAGGTCCAGCGAGAGACCAGTGAAAAGCCTTCATCTTGACATATTCCAAAGTTGTACCTTCAGCAAGAGTACGGCACATGTCAGAAAAGTTTGTAATATGTTCAAGAGGACACTCATTAAATCTACCAAAAAAAGCATTATTTTTGAGCTCAATAAGAAATTGAGTGCGGATTTCAAAAGAGTTTTCAGGGATAAGAATCGCCGATTCAGGCACGACGAGAGTTGGGTGCATATAGTCCTCTGCCGTGGTTGGATATTGGGCAAGCTCACCCTCTGCTTTCTCCCTTGCTGCTTTCTCAGTGGCGATAGCAGCATC
This sequence comes from Persicaria tinctoria, assembly GCA_037127255.1. Lineage (NCBI taxonomy): Eukaryota > Viridiplantae > Streptophyta > Magnoliopsida > Caryophyllales > Polygonaceae > Persicaria > Persicaria tinctoria. Next base: position 28,840,794 of record JBANSL010000013.1, on the reverse strand, counting down.
TTTAGCAGCCAATTCCCTTGTAAGCCTTGCAATCAGCTGTTCCTGTGTCTCTGCAGCTGCCATGGCTCTTTGTAGTTTAGCTCTGATGTGAAAAAGGCGATCCGGTTCGTCTAAGGCATCAAACTCAGGTGTTTGACCAGAACGATGCATACACCTGCAAAGTAACTCAAAGAGAACGTGAGTTTCAACTACCTAAGGCGCGAATGATAGCTTCCCCGGCAACGACGCCAATTTGTTGTTACAGAAGGATGGTCAAGTATGAAATAAATATAGAATAAAGATCAGACTGACTTCCCTGTCTCAGCAAATAAATACAAGACTTCCTCCCGTTGTAGTAGAAAGTTATCAGGATCGAATCCACGAGGAAGCACGTCAACAGTTCTTAGGTAGCAACAGATCTCACAAACAACCAACAGAAAGGCAGAAATAAAAGCAGAAAAGATAAAGCAAAACAGAAACCAAAGCAGAGACAGAAAATAGCGAAAGAAAGTAAAGAACAAAGCAAGACAACATACGTACTCGATCTCGACAACAGCCTACTCGAGATCGACTACCAACAGTGAAGACAGAAACTGCAAAATCGACAACAAAAGCAGAAACTCTACTCGACCTAGACAAGACCGTACTCGAGATCGACTAAGGCCTATTCGATCTCGACGAGCTCCTCCTCTGTATCGACTGGAAAGACAGAAAACTTAAATTGCAAATTTCGAACCCAAAACTCAGATTTCTGACGAAATAAATTCAATATATAAAAGACGACTTCCAAGACCAGGGTATCAACACCACAACGATAACCATGCAAAGTAACACATAAAGGCATAAAAGATCATGCTTTCCATCAAAATAACTTTCGTTATTAACAAATAGGCATATAGAGGCTTTCGCATAAACCCTAGTTGTTACCAACCCTTTTCACATAATTATCCCAAGTTGCATTAAGATCACTTTTGCTTCAATAATACAAACAAGGATCACCTTCAACTCTCGCAAAAGAATTATGCTTATAGGGATAGAAGACGAATTGCATAACAAGATCTGACCTTTACTTCATCATCTCACATGGCCACCGTCGAGCTCACCCCAGCCCCAGAAGTGGGTGGACTACTCACGCCTAATTGCAATCGCAGACATTGATTGATGAAAAGAAACTTGCATTAAACTATATTCAAAGCCTTTATAATCCCGGCAATCAACCTTCGCAGAATGCCAAAACCCTAAAAACTTTAGAACTCCTAAAACTTCTCTGTGGAACTACTTGTTTCTGACTGAAAATTGAATTTTTGAAAACCCAGCTCCTGGGGCTTTATTTATAGCCTTCTAATCCTTGCTAATCAAGGATAGAATCTTCTATCTATATCTAAAATTATATCTAAAACCTTAATGATAAATAAATGCGATAAAGGAATTTAATCTAAAAGGAAAATAATAAATCTAATGTCTTCCATGTCTTCTCCATAGATAGAACTTGATAGATGTTGATAGATCTCGGCCAAATTGGATAGAATTAGATCCAAGGACTCCCAATCCTAGTAGGACAGCGAAACCGCGTAACGCGCTCCCGGACACGGCTCGTCGATCTCGACTAGGGCTCCTCGAGATCGAGTAGGATTGTCGTTGACGGGTGTGGCTCGGCTTCTCGGGTGACTGGTGCTCCACAAGGCTCGGACATGGCTCGGAGGTCTAGTCGGTCTCGAGTAGCCCTACTCTGTCTCTAGTAGATTTGCTCATCGACTAGGTCTTCCCGGGTGGATCTACTCGACATGCTCGGACCTTGGCTCCGGGCTCCTCGATCTCGACTAAGCCTCCTCGAGATCGAGTAGAGGTGGTCTGCGTCTTCGTCTTCTCGATCAGCTCTTCCTCGACCAGGCTCTCCTTGATCTTGAGTAGAGTGTACTCGATCTCGAGTAAAGATTTCTCAGCTTTCTGCTATGTTCTTAAAACGCAGTTTCCCGAGTCCTCCTTCGTCGGATTGATGCATATGACAATGCGTTGGAAAGCTCTTTTCAAAGGCTACAACTCTCTTGAAGATATCAAAGCTCGATTCAGAACGAAGAATGGTGAAAAATGGCCTCTTCTCCAGCTGCACCATTCTTAGCTTCTCCATGAGTTTCCTTTAAGCTCCAAAATGCGTCCGATTTCTGCCAAATATAACAAAAACTTGTGTAGACCTCCATATATTGCAAATAAGTGTAAACTACACAGATTCTGTATTATTCTAACCCAAATGTATGCAATGTATGCAGAAATCGATATAAAAGTTACTGTTAAACATGGCAAATTAGGCTCACAACACTTATCACTCAGTTAGATACACACCAGCAGGTCGTAATATCATGGGGAAAAGGCAAGCACGTTAGGATATACCTATCACATCATATACATCCATATTCACATAGTATGACAAGAACGACACATGATCATACGAGGGCCTATAATTGGGGAGATATTAGTCCTACATGATACTAGAAACATTCATTAAACATATACACAATCAACATGGTCTAATTAGATTAATTCCGCATGCTAGGACTGTCATCTAATATATTAAACATACATGATACAACGAGGGTTGACCACACTATCATGGGCCTAATTCATGGGAAGACGATAATCATGGGAATTCAATACATACGACACATACATCCACTCATAAATGCAACCATGCAAGGTACGAGGCAAGTCATGCTGAATTATACCAATATAGCATGTCATGAAATCACAAGGAAGCTATCATTATAACTTGACAGAATTCTCTAAGGACAATCACCGGCTCACCACCCTGTTTCCCCACGGGACGCTAGTATGACATGCTGGACACAAGGACATTCACACCGTTTTCGAGGGAAGATGGTAGAATTCATGTTTAGACTCTTTTGGCAAGGCGACACGGTTGACCATTACGAGGCTCAAGAGGGATGACTCCATAAGACAAAGCACTCATAACTCGGAAGACTGTCGATAATTAACCTCAAGTAACCCTCACATTATACACAATCCCCGAAGGTAGTTAGTTGACCGACCCAAATTTCCCATAGAGAATGTTTACATTAGGTCTGAGACTCGATGAACATCTATGGTTGGAATACAAATAGGACTCAAGTCAAGAGGAACGGACACTCTAGACCCTTACTAACACATCCAAGTGCTTTGGTGGGACGGACGACGGAATCGGGATTATCAAGGGGGTTGTACTATGGAAGAACTATTCCGACAAGACAGAAAATCTGATTACATAAGAACAAGGTTTCCTCCAGTTATCCCGTTTAAACATACAGTCATTTACATGTTCAAGTTAAGGCATTCTGATTAGTTCGCTATCCTAAGCACAATAGCACTAAACACGGAAGCAATCAACAAGATTAAAATGATCCTCTTCGAGGAGGATCGCCGTCGGGCCCAATTGCATATATGTATATATAACATAAGCATAGAGACGATCTATGCCGTCCTTCGAGGGATGGCTGACCGGAGGGGCAAAAACCTCACGGCCTCCTAACTCAACACTCCAACCTCCGTGGTGTTCCTTGGAGTCTTCTAGGCCCATCTGTAAATAAAAGGTAGTATTTTGCCTACCGTTCCCCGAGTTCTACATCCATAAAGGATGTCTATCGCTTTAGTCTTTACCCACGAGATTGTTTCCCTTTATTCATTTTAGGTTTTAAGTCTAATTAAATTCATTTTGCCCTTTTTAAAACATTTTCCAAAACCGTTTGAAATCATTGGGCGATTTTCAAAACCTCTTCAACCTATTGTACTCGGATTGCAAAACCTCAGCTCTGACACCACCTTTGTAACGGCCCGGGATTATGATTCCCGAGTTACGTTTCGAGGGATGAAACCCCTCGTTAGGATCCTGCACCCCGAGTACAGGTTGAAGGTTTGAAATCGAAGATGTGCAGTTTAAAGTGGGATTTCGCACCCAAATCCGGAAGGTCCGTTGGAGACCCCGGGGTAAACCCCTATACATGTCCTAAGTCTACAACGCGGAAAAATCATTCATCATGAAAATGGCATGAGTTCAGAAAATGATACAACCAATGCCACGGCAGAGCCGGGTCAAAACGGAGTATATGTAGGGAGAAATCTCAAAAGCATGAATCTGGTGAAGTCGGGTTTCAAACACTCACTCTCCGCCATATGAATAGACCCCGTCATAACAGCACAAAATCAAGCAGTGTATCGGGTACCTGAAACTATACCACCAAGTCAGGCCAAGAGTCCGCCCGCGGGTCCTCTGACCGCGCTGAGGACATATAATACGCCTATACCTAGAATAAAGGATGCCTTCATTCAGTACTGGAATATTAACCACACTATCATGCTCCTAATTCATATGTGCATAATATTGAGGAAGGCCTTAACAAAGAATACCAAGCGGTATATCCCTTTTCTACCACCACCCCTCTTCCAGATAGGGTGGAGACTGGCCAGTTCGATACTATAGCATATCAAATCTCATCATCATATCGCATCTCATGCTCATCTCGTATCTCATGCTCATCTCGTATCTCGTGATATATATATATATATAACTCAAGGAGGACAACACCCGATGAAACTGGGCTGCCCTATGACCCTAGCAAGGACTCTAGGACTCACAGATAACGGTCGTTCTGTAATCAAACGCATACAGAATAAGAATGCTCATTCGTAATTGCAATTCCTAAGCATGATACTACATGGCATTCTCTTATGCATATGAAACACCTACATATTATATGACACATCAGGCAGGAGGTACTAGTTACTAAGTAAGCTCCGAAGGTACTTACCTGGCTAGCAGATCGGCAACAGGAGAATCTAGCACACAATAGTCAAAATCATAGAGTATCACCTAGTACATAATGGAATATACATAAGTCTACATCCAACTATTAAGCGCTCAAGCACACATCAATCAATAGAACAAGTAACATGTTATGAAAGTCATTTCATCGCATCATCCGCTCCTCAAGACCACATCGTTCTCCATAAATCATTCAACCAATTTCGCATGTTCATATACATCATTTCCGCATATACCTCAACAGTTCATCCAAAATCATAAGACATAATTTGTGGGATATAAAATCCTATAGATCGTCATAATTATCCAATATTTAATCTCATATAATAATTCACCACAAGTCATGCTATTAGTCATACATATCATACTGTTAGTCAAACGATCATATTATCATGCTAGTTAGTCATCGAATAAGTCTTATTCCCAAGTTAGTTTCACAACCGTTTCAAATCCCAGTTAAATAGTTAAGTATTTCGACCCTTGAAAAATACTCGCCAAATTCCCTTTTTAAATTTATTTGTTAGATTACTTTCCAATCTTGAAATTCTTTTCCAAATTCTTTATAAATCTTGAAGTCCCAATAATATATTTTAAATCTCAATTAATATTACATGATATTTTAAATACCATTTATTTGACACTTTTATAAATTATTTTCCAATCCCCTAAAATCCCGTCCATTTTTATTTAATAAATCAACCCTTATAATTCTCCCAAAATATAATAATTTATCTTTTAAATCCTCAATTACTATTATAATATATTTTAATTACCGTTAATTACTTAAATAATAAACGGATAACCCGAACCGTACTGAACCGAACCGAACTCGTAATTATATACTCGTAACCGGTTAAACCAAACAAATAAATAAATATAATAAAACGGAGGGGGACCCACAAGTGCCACAGCTTCATCATCTTCTTCGTTCCAAATTGGAACTCCCGCCCCGCCAAAAGCGCAGCCGAGGCTTCGCTCCCGCCGGCGCCAAGCTCCACCTCCGGGCCTCCGTCTCCGGTGTCGTCCAGCGCCCAGCTCCGCCTCACCTCGGTCTCTTGTGCTCGCTCCTCGCTCCCACTCCTGGCCTTGCACCCTTGCAGCGCTCTCAAGCTCGCATCGCCCTCTCGGACACGCTCTCGAGCTTGCCGGAGCTCTCGAGCCCATCCGACCGTCCCGCACTTAGCTCAGGCACACTCGACACTCGCCCACAGCCCGACCCAAGTCAGAATCGAATCAAAACAGAGGGAGGAAAGGTGGAAGCTCACCGAGGAAGTTTGCGACTTCGGAGTTCTCGATCGGAGGTCTGAGCGTCGTCGGAGGCTCGCGATGGCTCGTCGATCCGAAAGTTTGTTTCACGCTCGAACGGGGCGAATGAACGTCGGTGACTCGGTGGTTGCGCTAGGGGGCACCGGGGCTGCGTTTGTTGCTGGCTGCGACTCAGAGGTGTCGATGGATGCCAAGGGCTGCTGCTGCTGGCTGAAAGAGGAGGAAGGAGATATGTGCTCGGGTTAGCTCACGGAAACAGGGAGCTCGGGAGCTCTTGGCTTCGAAGAACAAGGCGCGCATAGGAGGGATGCTCGAGGTGTTGGGCGCTCGAGCTGTAGTGCAATGGTGGTGTGATGAAGAACGATGGTTATGATGGTGATGGATTGGATTGGATGAAGAGCGGGAGTGATGGCGGAATGATGAAGGCATGGAGCATGTGGGTGATGGCGATGAAATAAGCAGGAGGGGATGGGTTGCAGGGTAAGGTATGAGGGAGTGGGTGAGTGTGAGGTGGAGTGTGAATTTAGTTAAACCAATACCCGTAATTAAATTTTGAATACGCGAATCTCGAACCCTGAAATTAGTCCCCGTATATTAGTTTCTCTGACTCTCGTTTTATCGATCAATTAGATTTTTAAAATCGACTAGGATATCGCAATCCGATAATTATTAACAATTTCTGACGTAAAAGGACGGAAAATTTTCGTTAAATTTATATTCCGATCGGAATCCGCTAAACGAGTTTTAAAACCGATTTAATTTCATTTTTAATTATCTTTTTCCGAAAAATTAGGATTTGAAAATCCGAGCCTTTACTATCTTATTTTCTCTCAATATAATTTCATACTTTCTCAATAAATTATTGCACAACATGCTCTTATTTTTGCTCATCAATACTTTATTTTTGCACAACTAGTGGCGAAAATTAGTGCTGACACTAATATTAGTTACAAGTAGTGCTGACACTAATATTAGTTACAATTAGTGCTGACACTGATATTAGTTACAATTAGCGCTGACACTGATATTAGTTATAATTAGTGGTGAAAAATTGCTGAACTTGTTGACAAATACCATGTTGGGAATACCATATTGAGAAGAATGCCATGTTGTTTCTCAACATGGTATTGTTTTTTTAAGTAAACAATAATGATAAAATCTAAAATTTGATGAGTATCGATGATAGCATTTTGTTCATCAATACTTTATTTTTACACAACTAGTGGTGAAAGTTAGTGCTGACACTGATATTAGTTACAATTAGCGCCCCATCTTCTTGAAGTATGCCCCATGTCCTCGAAGTATGCAAATATGCTGCAAGCAATGAAGCAAAGTCCTCAAAAGCAAAGATCGATTTCCTTATCAATCAATCTTCGATTATGTGCAAAACGTAAAACAACATATCAATCGATCTTTGATAAGGAAACATCGGCTCGAAAAAATACAGTCACTAGGCCTATTGGGGCATTTCATCAAAGATATTATGTGCAAAACATAAAACAACATATCAATCACAAATATAAAACAACAACGATAAGATTTTAGATTTGATTAAGCAATTGCAGTCATCACAAATAATATTGTGGTAAAAAATTTACAATACAAAAATAGCGGAATTTTTTTATAATTTCCCCAAAGTTAACCTAACTGATGAATGATTGAACGCCGCCGCTCTGTTCAGTTCAGCAATTGCAAGCATCTGTTAAGTTCTCCCCGTCCGGCCGCCGCTCCGGCCGCTCTGGCCTCTGCTCTTCGGCGCTCTCGATCTTCGGCCGCCGCTCTGTTCAGTTTAGCAATTGCAGCCATCTGTTCAGTTCTCCCCATTCAGCAATTGCAGCAATTGCAGCCATCTCCAATTTCGCCATTGACTCCTCCTCCCGATGAATGCACAAGTATGCGTATCTCTTTCCGATCGGACCTGTGAAGACCAGCGAAGATCAGCTTTTGTTTTTCCGATCGTATCTCCGGCGCTCTCGAGCACTCTCGCTCGCGTCTCGAGCAATCTGAGATCCGAGATCTCTGGCGCTCTCGAGCACTCTCGCTCGCGTCTCTAGCACTCTGAGATCCGAGATCTCGAGGAGATCTCGAGGAGCGGAGGAGATCCCTACACCTAACTGAGATCTCGAGGATATCGAGATCGATATCTCGAGGAGATCTATCGGCACGGCGGCGACTAGAAAACTTGCCCAGAGGAGGAAGACGCAGTGGTGAATCGCGATCAATTTCGTGAATCCGATCTGCAATAAATCGAAGCCATGGACATCAGATCTCGCCGGATCTCGTCGCTGCCGGATTCAGGAATCGCTCGCCGGAGATGCGGGAAGATGGACGTGGGAAGGAGGAGCTCGCGGAGAGGACGGGAGAGAGAGCGCGTAGGAGCGCGTAAGAAGGGTTTATATTACGGAAAATTCACAAAATTGTCCCAAAATGTTGACATTTCGCAAATTATATCCTATTTCGTGGCTATTTTGCAAATTGCCCTATTCCGTTCTCCATTGATGAAGTCTCAAACGTCTTCACTCTGATCTCTCATGGATGATCGAGTCTTCGGTGCTCTCTCCTCTTCCATTGCTGAAGTCTTAAACCTCTTTTCCATTGATGAAGTCTCTCAAACGTTCTCGTCGATCGAGTCTTCGGCACTCTCTCCTCCTCCTCGAAGCCAGTCGGCTCTTCTCTCTGGTCTCTAACGGACAAGGAGATTGAGAAAAAAGAGTGGACCCGCGACAAGGGAACCCCCGACGACGACGGATGACCTCCAGAGCATCGATGATGGTGAAGCGAAACATCGCGATGTCGCTCGTTCTACTAGCGTCACAACCTCCAACTCCGTCTGCCTATGTATTTCCAGTCGACAAGGATGAGTACGCTGGCGGAGAACTAGTGCTGATTTTGAATCTCTCTTTTTCTACAGTCTCTGGCACCAAATCATCTCCGATTCCACTTTCATTCTCTTCGGTTTCTCCCATGGCGGATCTCAGTGTGCCATGACTCTGATTTCTTCAATCGCCAATGCATCGATGACAATAATGATGTGACTCGATGATTCCTCTTCGTTTTCCACTTCAATTTCATCTCAATTTCTCACGCCAATTAACTTCAATCGGTTTGGATTCATTCAATTTCTCCAATCTCCCTCTCTCTGAAATCTTTGATTTTCTTCTTCTTGTTCTTCGTTGTCATGTTCACAGATCTCTCTGGCTGAAAATTAGGCCACGGATTTGGAGTTTGGATTTCTTTGAAGAGTAAAAGTTTCGTTGGTGAACGATGGGGAATGCAAGCGATCGATCGATCGTTACCATATAGCTATCCAAGTAATCCAGTGTTAATTGTTCTTGATCTTCCTTTTGTATCGGCAGTTCGACACTGAAGTGTTAGACCTTGAAACATTTTGGATTGGTTTCTTGAAGGGATCAATGTTTTTCTCATTTTTAATGGGTGTGTCTTGTAGTTGTAAATGTCGGCGTAGCACTTTTCTTGTTCCATCCATTGGCAGGAATAAATTTTGAGTGTATTACTATACATCTGTCTTCCATACTGTTGGAAATTCATTTGATTTTGCTGCTAGTACAATTTGGAATTGGGATGAATTGGTTACATAGTAACAATTTGGAAATGCGATGAATTAGTTACACAGTAAAAAAAATATTCCAAATTTGACTGATTTATGCTTGCCTTGCATTTGCCTGGGGCTAGAATGTAATAGAAGTGGATGGATGAAGAACATGATGAAGTTTGCTAAAGAATTTATACTAGAAATTAGCAGACAAATCCGGAATTTTAAATTAAGGGAATCATGTTGTTTATGCACATTAATCTTTGGTCTGCAGATAGTATTGACAAATTTAGAATGCATTAATCTTTCTTAATTAGGAGCTTTTCTACTTTGTACACTGATGACACTAATAAGACTTATGACAATGATCTAGAAAAAAAAACTATAAAAACAAAGATGTCACCATCACTCAAAGAAAAGTTGTCACTAAATGTGTCACCAATGATATTAATAAGGGTGATGACAGTGATCCCGTAAATAAATAAATAAATATGTCACCAAAAAATTTGTTCCCGCATGTGTCACCACCGAAATAGTCACCACAACGATCTCGTAAAAAAAAACCTCTAAAAACAAAGGTGTCACCACAGTGATAAGGGTGGTGACAACGATAAGGGTGGTGAAAGTGATAAGCATGGTGACAGTGATAAGGATGGTTATAGTGATAAGCGTGGTTATAATGATAAGGGTGGTGACAACGATAAAGGTGGTGACAATAATAGGGTGGTGACATCGATAGGGGTGGTGATGACAACGATAGAGGTGGTGACATCGATAGGATGGTGACAACGATAGGGGTGGTGATAGCGAAGGGGTGGTGTCATCGATAAGGTTGGTGACAACGATAAAGGTGATGACAATGACCTCGTAAAAAGAACTTTAAAAACTAAGATGCCACCCCAAAAAAAATGTCACTGCATGTGTCACCACTAATAAAGGCAGTGACACTAATCTTGTAAAAAAAACTTTCACCAAATTTTTTTTTATCACTATACATGTGTCACCAGTCATTGACCTTGACTGATCAATGGTCAAAATAAAAATGAAAAGGAAGTAAATCAAATTAAAAATGGGAAGGATGGACAAAAATGTCATAATGAACATTTTGCAAAAGGGAATATGAAATTGGACATTTTGCAAAATGTCATGTTCAAAATGGACACTTAACAAAAAAAAAATCCAATATTTAATAGTAATAAATTGTATGTGTATTTTTATCTTCTCTCGCGTAGAGTTTTCTTCACCAATCTATGAGGTGTTTATCCCTTTCTAAATTCTACATGGTATTAAGGAAGTTTAGGTTTATTTCCTACCTTGATTAGCTAAAAAAAGAGAGAAAATTTATGCTGAAGGCACAAATTTTCGCTCTAATTTGAGCAGTGTCCTAGGTTTTGTAAAAATTTGTGGAGTGTCCATTACTATTAGCATAATAAAAAATAAAGAAAAAATTAAAAATTAAAAACAAGACTCTATCTTCCAAATCCCTAATTTTCTTCAATCCGATCGTCTTCATCCTGGAATCACTTCTTTCTTCCTTCTGGAATCGCTCCTCCTCCTCGCTCCTTGCTCGTCGCTCCTCCAGGAATCCCTAATTTGATCATCGCTCCTCCTCGCTTCGCTGCCACACCTTCTCCTCTTTCCTCCCCCTCGCTCCGATTATTGAAGTTCTAGGCCACTGGTCGGCAAGATCTGGCGCGATCTAGCAGTGATGAGATCCAGCAGCGAGATCTGGCGATTTCCAGCGGTGGCGGGCTGGCGCTCTCAGTGGTGGACGGCTCTCTGATTGTCCGATGGCTGGCCGACGCTCTGATTGTCGAAGTTCTAGGCCTCCTCCTCGCTCCTTGCCTGTCGCTCTGAGTTGTACCTGGCCGGCGACATCATATCGGTGAGATATTCTCTGTTTGTCTCTGGGTGTTCATCAGTTCATCAGTAATCTGTGTTCATTCTTGGAAAATGAATTGAAATCCAACGAGATAAGGGTCTTTCTGTGTTCATTCCCGTCTTTTTGTGTTCATCAGTAATCTGTGTTCATTCCCGTTTTTCTGTGTGTTCATTCCCAATTTCGCACCTGAACAAATCAATTGAATATAGAAATATGCCTAAATTGAAATCCAGTGAGATCTGAGTGTTTTCCCAATTTCGCACATGAATGAATTAGGGTACCTTATGTTCTTTTGTGTTCTTATACTTCTCTTTGTTCTCGTTGATGTGTTCTTGTGCTCTTCAAATTTTCATGGCCTTTATGCATCTGTTTGTCAGCAGTATGGATGTACTGAATATATATCTCAATAGGGTTACAACTTCAGTTTGTTGTTTGTCAGCAGTATGGCCGTATGATTCATCAAACTGTAAATGTAGAAGTTTAGAAATTCATTAAATGTAGAAGTTTGAGCATGATATACTTTGTAAACTATATGATTCATCAAACTTGTAAATGCTGACATCTTCTAGAACCTTGTAAATGCTGACATCTTCTAGAAATAAATGCGAACATCTTAGCATATTTAAGGTGGAAAGCAGAACTTTTTTTTTTGGTTATGTGATAATATAGCGGGGTTTTGTACACTAAATGAATAGTTTTTGTGCTGACATGAGTTTTTAAATTATTAAAAACCATGTCATCAAGTTTAATTTGAAACTAGAGATGCTTGCCTAGAATGCATGCGGTCTCGGTAGAAGTGATATTAAGTATTTGGTGTCGGATTCTCTATTATGATATCTTTCTGGATAGGGAATCGCGCTACGGTTCTAACACACGGCTATGCCGTTGCCAATGATCTTTTTCTGCCATCGGAGATCATTCCAGGGCTTAAAATTGAGTTTTTATGTTTTTTTCGACAATATCAACAATTTTGTTATTTTATTTTTGTTGCTTAACAACTAGGGTTTGGTTCCGCTTTTCCTATTTAATAACGTGTTTGTATATTTACATTGAAGTGCCTTGCGATTTCTGACTTATCTTGAGATATTAGCTAGTAGCTTTACAAAGTTTAATTGTGTGCTGCCATATTTCTTTTTTATTTCTAATTGTGTGTTGACATGTTTCTTTTTTATTTCTAATTGTGTACTGACATAGTCTCTTTTTGGGCAATTCAAGTTGATGTATATATTTTTTTTGTCAGAATATATAAGTTCTTTTTTATTTCTAATTGTGTGCTGACATTATCTCTTTTTGGGCAATTCAAGTAGATTTATAGGTTCTTTTTTTTTATTTCTAATTATGTGCTGACATGATCTCTTGTGCAAATATAACATGCTCAATTACAATGTGTAATTAACTTGATTTGACATTTGTATAAAATTCATTTAGTAATTTAAAGTGTGCTTTATTTATTTTTCCTTGTCATTTTTCGTAATATTCTTGATTGATGTAAAAACCTGGAAATTTTATAATATTAAATTATTAAAATAGTGATTTATAATCATTCTGCTTTCTAAGATTTGAGAGGTTTAAAATTTCCGTCCTTAAGCTATTGGTTTTATTCTAAATCTTTCGAAGCAAGTTCCGGCATTAATTGATTGGAAATTTAAAATATGTTATATTCTTCTTTTATATACTGAAAATTGGAAAATAATGTTCGGATTTCATTTATTAAATTCGGGTTTGGAAAATTGAGGAGCATTTTAAACGAGTCGGGATAACGTCGACGGAACGGGTTTTGAGATTCGTTTCCGGGTAATTTTGGGTTGGGATTTATGCGACCATTTTACTTTTCTTCTTCTCCCTCCATACTCCAAATTGGAAGCAGCAGCAGAAGCGTGCCTCTTCCCTAACTTTTGAATCCTTGCAGCAGTCTTCCCTCTTCCTTCTTAATCTGAATTGTGACCACTTTTGATCCCCTTCCCCAGATGAGCAAACAACCAAACAGTTGCAACATGTCCTCTTGCCTGCAAATGAACAACTAGCAACACCTCTTCTTTCTTCCTTTCTTTCACCCATTCTTTATTCCGATGGAAAAGCCACACAAACAAGCCCTTTTATTTTCCATCGGCAAGTCCCACTTCCCCCATCTCACCTACAAACCCATCCATCTCTTCCTTTTAAGCTGGGAAACCCGAACCCACAAAAAGAAACAAAATGAGCATTCTCCCTCTCCCATCTCTCTCCTCTGCAGCAACCTAGAAGTTCAGAGGAATCCAAGCTCTCCCGCCATCCCTCCTCCTTACTTCCTCCTTCCCATCTCTGTCGGCCAAATCGGCTAGCCAGCAGCTCCTCCTTCCTCCGACATCTGCAGTAGAAGAAGAAGACGCCCGAGCGCCGCCTAGGAGCCGCCACCGTCGCCCTCGTCCTCTTTCCCCTGCTCTCGCGTAAAAAACTTGGTAACAACCTTGTCTTCCCCTCTTTCTATGTCTTCCCCTCTTTCATCGGACTCCGATGAAGTTCAATCGTGCCTCCGACGAAGGTTCTCCGGCGAGAACTCCGAGCTTGGTAATCCTTCTCTTTCTCCCTCTCTTTCACTTGCGTTTTGTTCTCTTTGACTTGAGTGATGTCGGATTTCTGTGTCGGTTCGGGTGGGAGAGTCTTGGCCGGAAAGGAGCCGCCGGAAGGCTGAGCTTTCCTTCTCTTTCCTCCTCCGTTTCTTTTCCGTTCTAGCGTGTGTGCTCTGTTCATTCAAAGGAAGGGGATAACCCTGTCCTTCCTTTCTTTGTGGGCTGGGCCGGATCCGGGTGACTTCCGGGTTATATCATTTTTTAATCCGGGTTTCACATTTTGTGAGGGATCCAGGTTGGGCCTTTCTTTGATTCCGGGTTTCTCTGTTGGGCCTGCTGGCTATTTCCATTTCTTTTGGGTTTGGGTGTTGGGTTGGGTCCAGTTTATTTTCAGAAAAAGAGAGTTGGGCTTTTGTGAGCAATTGTTATATTATATATTATGGTTATATGATATGATTTGTATTTAATCTATTTTAGATTATTATTATATTATTATTATTATACTTATTTTGGGATTTATATATTATGAAATTCCTCGTATTATAAAAATGTTTGAAGATAGTATTATTTTATATGTATTATGTGGTGTTTTAATATTTGATTTGGGAATTAATTAAGTAATTTAGTATTGTTGTTTTACAAATGTGAGTTACTAAATGGATTGATCTTTGGTGATTTATTATATTTAAGCATTAAATGGGAATATGCATTTTGAGAGATTTTAATTTGTGATTTTGAAAATAAAATGCCGAAATTACTTCTATAATAACATGATTTTGAGGTATTGGTTTTATGGAAAATATGGTTGGTATGTTTTTATCGATGGGGTTGATTAGAAGTAAATGCTTTTGGTTGATGTTTTCGGAAAGGGCTTTAAAAAATGGTTTTACCGTCGATTGGTTTTGAAGACATTGAGAACTCGGGTTTGTGTGTGTGAGAATGTTGGTTCAGTAGCTTATGGAAATGACTTGATGATAGGTGTGTATTATGGTTGGATTGCGTTGCACTTGCATTTGGGCCCTTGCTTGCGTTATCTTTTGTTGTTCGGCATTTCAGGTAAGTTCCCTAGGGGGCTTACTCAGGTTGGACATTCATGTTTGTTGTTGCATTTTATGTTAGGTGTTGCATATGCATAAAAGCATGCCATGTAGTATCATGCTATGATTGCATTGAACTGAGCATGTGGTTGCTATGTGTGTTTGAAACAGAATGGTCGTTATCTATGATAGTTCTAGAGTCTTTGCTAGGGTCATAGGGTAGCCTAGCCTCATAGGGTACCCTGAGTCAATCGAGTCTATATGAGCATGATATGATAGCCCAACATCATCGGGCAAGCGATGAGATGACATGATATGATGATTCTGTGGTTTGTGCACCACCACGAGGAAATTGCTATTCTATAGCACCGAACTGGCCAGTCTCTGCATTAACGGGAAGGGATGCAAAGGTAGGAGAGGGATATGCCACTTGGCATTGTCTTGGGCCCTTTATAGTATTTTTACACATTATTATAACTAGGAGCATGCTAGTGTGTTTGACTTTCGTACTGCATTAGAGCATCTTTATTAGGTATATCACATACTATGTGGCCTCAGCGAGGACAGCCAGTCCCGCATGAGTGGCTCGATCTGACTCCTTTCCCCGTTCTTTTTTTTTAAGGTATTTTCTGCAGATTTTGAGTGCTCGATGTCTATATGACGGGGTTCCCTTTTGACGAATCGAAGAATCTGGAAAATATCCTAACTTAGTAAAATGGTAATTACCCACTCATGATTTGATTTTGACCGGCTCTGCCGTGGCACTTGTATCTTTACTTTGCTTCAACTTTACTTCCGTTTGAAATGGATTACGCGACATAGTCTTAGGACAGGTTAAGGGTACCCAACGGCCCTTCGAGGTTTTTGGGTTTGAAAACCCTCTTTCTACTAATCTTAAAATGAGTTTGAAACCTCGACCCGAACCTGGATTGCAAGATCGGAAAAAGGGGTTTTATCCCTTGAAACGTAACCCGGAAATCATAATTCTGGGCCGTTACAAAGATGGTATCAGAGATGAGGTTGTGCAATTCGGGTATGTAAGGGTCGAGTGTATGTTTTGGAAAAATCGCCCATGAATTTCAAAGGATTGAAAAGGATTTTAAGAAGGGCAAAATGAACTTAAGATGCCTAACCGAAATTGGACTAAGTAATGAACTTGACTTGTAATAAAAGAGGAAAACCGATCAAACGGGGATGCGAGTGGGTAGTAAAGGCGCTAGACCACCCCTATTGGGAATAGTTGGGAACGGTAGGAAAAATATCAGCTTGTTCTTTACAAATCGGTTGGGAGACTCTAAGGAGATCATTATGAGTGTTATTAACTAATTATGTGTTGGATGCTTGCTATGCTAGAGATCTGATTTGGATGCCTTAACTATGAAATGTGCATTGACTTACCTGTGCAAACGGGATAGCGGGAGTGCCTTTTCTTCTTCATTGTCAAACCCAACTTGTGTGAAACAGCCCCTTCCACTATGTTTGTTAACCCTTTGACGGTGCTATCGAGTCTTTCTCCCGGATGTCAGTGTCTCTCACGGGGAATCGGGTTGGTAAACGCATTGTGTCGGAATCATGTATGGATATGAAGATTCTCTGAGTGAGTATTGGAAGGTGGTTCTTGATGGCATTTTGAGTCAAAAGTAAGGTGTCATGGGGTTGTCTTTCTTGATTCATATGATGATCAACCTTTATTTTCTTACCACAAAGAGGCGTACCAAAGTCCCACGGGAAAGAGGGGTGATGAGTCAGTTGGGGAAGGTCAATGGTTGCCCTTAGGGATCTCTGTCTGGTTGTAATGGTGACTCTCTCTGAACTGCATGGTATGATTTTGTAACCTCCTACATGTACCTTGCAAATGCTCATTTGTAAAATGTTGCTCATGTTATTACATCTGTGATCAACTCCCCTTGTAACGGCCCGGGATTATGATTCCCGAGTTACGTTTCGAGGGATGAAACCCCTCGTTAGGATCTTGCGCCCCGAGTACAGGTTGAAGGTTTGAAATCGAAGATGTGCAGTTTAAAGTGGGATTTCGCACCCAAATCCGAAAGGTCCGTTGGGGACCCCGGGGTAAACCCCTGTACCTGTCCTAAGTCTAGAACGCAGGAAATCCGTTATCATGCAAAGGGCATAAGTTTTGAAAATGATACAACCAGTGCCACGACAGAGCCGGGTCAAAACAGAGTACAATTAGGGAGAAATCCCAAAAGCATGAATCTAGTGAAGTCGGGTTTCAAACACTCACTCTCCGCCATAAGAATAGACCCCGTCATAACAGCACAAAATCAAGCAGTGTATCGGGTACCTGAAACTATACCACCAAGTCAGGCCAAGAGTCCGCCCGCGGGTCCTCTGACCGCGTTGAGGACATATAATACGCCTATACCTAGAATAAAGGATGCCTTCATGCAGTACTGAAATCTTAACCACACTATCATGCTCCTAATTCATATATGTAGAATATTAAGTAAGGCCTTAACAAATAATACCAAGTGGTATATCCATCTTCTACCACCACCCCTCTTCTAGATAGGGTAGAGACTGGCCAGTTCGATACTATAGCATATCAAATCTCATCACCATATCGCATCTCATGCTCATCTCGTATCTCATGCTCATCTCGTATCTCGTGATATATATATAACTCAAGGAGGACAGCACCCGATGAAACTGGGCTGCCCTATGACCCTAGCAATGACTCTAGGACTCACAGATAACGGCCGTTCTGTATTCAAACGCATACAGAATAAGAATGCTCATTCGTAAGTGCAATTCCTAAGCATGATACTACATGGCATGCTCTTATGCATATGAAACACCTACATACTATATGACACATCAGGCAGGAGGTACTGGTTACTGAGTAAGCCCCGGAGGTACTTACCTGGCCAACAGACCGGCAACAGGTGAATTCAGCACACAATAGTCAAAATCACAGAGTATCACCTAGTACATAATGGAGTATACATAATTCTACATCCAACTATTAAGCACGCAGGCACACATCAATCAATAAAACAAGTAACATATTATGAAAGTCATTTCGTCGCATCATCCGCTCCTCAAGACCACATCGCTCTCCATAAATCATTCAACCAATTCTGCATGTTCATATACATCATTTCCGCATATACCTCAACGGTTCATCCAAAATCATAAGACATAATTTGTGTGATATAAAATCCTACTAGATCGTCATAATTATCCAACATTTAATCTCATATAATAATTCACCACAAGTCATGCTATTAGTCATACATATCATACTGTTAGTCAAATGATCATATTATCATGCTAGTTAGTCATCGAATAAGTCTTATTCCCAGGTTAGTTTCAGAAACGTTTCAAATCTCAGTTAAATAGTTAAGTATTCCGACCCTAGAGAAATACTCGCCTAATTCCCTTTTTAAATTTATTTATTAGATTACTTTCCAACCTTGAAATTCTTTTCTAAATTCTTTATAAATCTTGAAGTCCCAATAATATATTTTAAATCTCAAATAATATTACATGATATTTTAAATACCATTTATTTGACACTTTATAAATTATTTCCAAATCCCCTAAAATCCCGACCATTTTTATTTAATAAATCAACCCTTATAAATCTTCCAAAATATAATAATTTATCTTTTAAATCCTCAAATACTATTATAATATATTTTAATTACCGTTAATTAGTTAAATAATAAACGGATAACCCGAACCGTACCGAACCGAACCCGTATAATTAATCCCACCCGGTTCTAATCAAACAAATGAATTAATATAAAATCAAAGGTGGGGCCCACGATTCATCTTCTTCATTTGCAAAATGAAGCTCCCTGCTCCCCCCTTGGTCGAGGCCCCAACTCCGCCGGCGACGTCCTGGACTCACGCCCAGCCGTGGCGCACTGGCTCCGGATCCATGGTCCCGCCCCGTCCTCAGTTTCGCTCGCAGAGATCTCGCGCGCACCCGCTCTTGCCCGCTCGGACTGCTCCCTTGCTCACGCTCTTGCCTCGCGCTCTCGCTCGACGTTGCTCGCTCATGCCTCTCTCGAGCTCGCCGGAGCTCTCGAGCTAACCGAATCATCCCGCACTCAGCCCTCACTCACTCCTGACTAATATAAACATTGAATAAAGCACGAATTCAAATCGAGGAAGGAAGAAAATGGAAGAAGCTCACCGAGGTGATTTCGCGACTTCGGAGCTGTCGATCGAACTTTCGGGCTTTGTCGGTGGCTCGAGATGGCTCGTCGGACCGGCACCGGACATGGGTGAGTGTGATAGTAAAGATCGAGGTCGATTCCGATTGAAAACGAAGGAGAACGGCTTACCGAAAGGCGAAGCGCGCTCGAACAGGGGAAGGGGCTATAGTAGCTCGCAGGTGCTTTGGAAGGTGGCGTCGAGGGCTCGTCGGTGGCCAGTTGTGGTAGGGTGAAGCTCCCAGTGGTCTTCGGAGAAACAGAGGAGGCGGAGCTGTTGGCGAGGTCTCATTGGCGGCTGCTGCTCGGAGTGAAAACAGGAGGAATGGTGGATTTGAGCTGATGGCGGTGGCTTGAAAAGCAGAGGGGTGGTGGTGACGAGGAGTGTGAAGGTGATCAGAAATGGTGATGGTGATGAATATGGTGAAGGATAGGAGTTGGTGATGGTGAATGAAAGTGACGGGGAGGGATGGTGATTTGAAGGGGTATGGTGAGGTGAGGGAGTAGTTGAGTATTGTGCGTTGAATTGGGTAAATAAATACCCGAAAATAAATCCCGAATACGTGAATTTCAAACCCCGAAATTAGTTCATGAATGTTAATTTCCTCGACTCTCGCTTTCTCGATCAATTAGATTTATAAAATCGAAAAGGATATCGCACTCCGATAATTATTTTGAATTTTCGAGGTAAAATTACGGAAATCGTTCGCTAAATTTTATATTCCGGTCGGAATCCACTAAACGAGATTTAAATCCGATTTAAATTCAATTTTATTTTCCTTTTTCCGAAAAATTAGGATTTGAAAATCCGAGTCTTTACATCATCCACCTTTAAAAACAAGCCTCGTCCCCGAGGCTAAAATCATTTTAAAATAGGAGATTAAGTTTGAAATTGGTGAGTCCAAGGATCATGCTATTGATCCCATAAGCATCTCATAAGTTCCCCTATGAGATCCTAACAGTACCGTTGTCGTGATCATAATACCCCCAACAGACCGTAGCAAGAATGTAATATGGGCCCCTACCACATCCTTACTCCGACTCCTCGGTCATATCATAACTCAAAACATCACAACATCCTCTTTAAAACACCGTTCAAAACTTCCAGTTCGGCATTAGTCAAAAGCATTTCTAACCTCTCCATTCATCCTACCATCCACCTCTAAAGGCTAATCCCATATTCCCTTCCTAGGTTCCAAGTTAGAATCAAAGTTCAACAATTCAATTTCTATCATTTCCATCATCAAGCATCATGTATATATACATCGAATAATAATAGCACCTCACGGCTAATAGCATAACATAATCACCTCAAGAATAGCCACATATCATAGCATATCTAGCACCGTATCATATATGGTAGAATTTATCACATCATCTCACGAAAGTTACACACCATATCAATCAAATAAGCACGTTATATCAATCAGATAAGTACATCATACTCATTCTAACTACCAAGCATCATCGCATTAGAGGCAAACACCTACTTCCGTACAGTAGCATTCCATCGAGTTCAGGGATAACTATGTTAGTACTAACAGTTCCCTATTGACAACGGCAACACATCAGAGAATCAACATCGTCTATAGCATAAAATTCGTACAACATTCGACCCCAAATAAAATATACACTAGATCATTACCTCTTGAAAATCTCCCTACACTACCAATCATGACGAGACACGACTACTACTCATCATCCCTTTCACTAAGATCAAATTCACCGAGGTCTACCAACTCAATCCACTACCAGTTCTAGGCACCATTGTATCCTACTCACATACAACCTTTCTAGCCTCATAACTATTCACAATCAAGGTCGAATACCCCAAACGAACTAGCAGGTATCCCAACTCCTATCCCATCAAGCCATCTAAGGGCCAATCCATTTTGACATCCCGATCTCAAGTCTTACCTTCCACTCGACCATCTAAACTATTTCTCGGAGTTCCCAATCACACGATTTCCTGATCCGAAAAGCTTAACAACTCGACCAACTACGTACCAAGACTCCTTATCAAACGCACCCTCCTCCTTGAGGTCCTCTAACGGTCCCATCTTCGCCTTCTCAAAGAGATCCCAAGTCCCTAACTTAACTTCCCTCACGATCGATCTAGACGCTTCTTAATAATCTCGCTTACTCTTCTTAGGCTCTCAAGACTCCGCCCGACCATCATCTCCTAAACAGACATCTCGAATCACCTTGCTAACATAATCATACTTCCCACGCCACTAACCACTCTCACTAACCATCCACCTCTAAGAACCCAACTCATGCTGACCATCTCACACCTAACACTCCTGACCAATTCTAACGCAGAACCCAACTAGTGGTACTCCCAACCACGAATCACCATGACCATAAAGCCGACCCACTCTAGATCCTCTTCCCGGCATACTCTACCTAGACTAGTTCCCTTAACTCCGCATGTTTCCCCAAATTGCCTCAGATCGCGCTTCCTTAAACCTCGAAATCTCTACCACTTAAACCCTTATGTACCGATCATCATTTTCACCAAATTCCTATGACATCCTCGTACGAATTTCCAAAGCATCGCAACTTCACCAACCTTCAAAAATCTCTTATCCTCTAGCGTCCTCAATACCTTCTGCTTTGCCTACTTCCCAAATCCATACTCATAATCTCCCTATCTCAATCTTAAGTCCCCAGTCTTACTAGGAATCTTAGCTACATCCTTGCCTAGCTACCAGCCTTTCCTCGAAGATTCATCTCACATCCTCAAATACCTCAATACCCACAATAACCTCCACTCATAAATCCCGATTCATTCCCTATGCCAAAATCCTCCAAAAACGATCTAGAAATCCTTTACTTATAATTTCTCAAAGCATTACCAATCCTATCTAAATAACTCCAAATACTCATCACACGAACAACCTTGATATGAACAACCTCATATCCCCGATCGATAATTTCCCAAGCAACCTCATACTACTTTTCCTTGGAAATTCCTCAACCTCATTCATTACCGAAATCGCCCCCACTCCCAGCACACATCACCTAGTCCCAATTTCTACGATTTCTCAGACATTCCTTAATCGAGCATCCTAATGAAACTAGTCCAGACCTCGGTCAAGCACTCTCTTATACTACCCGCACACACTACCTGCCTAGACTACCACTTCTCACTAGGACACCCCCCCTCAAAATCTCGGCATACTAGCCCCACGTACTGCTCACCTAAGACCTACCTAGAAGCTCATCTATGCTCACGGACCACTATCTTCGACACATCCCAACTCACCCGGCTCTACCCAAGTTAACGCATCCTTTCTGCACCCCATCTCACACGACCAATGACCCAATCCGAATACCTTAATCCAACTGCCACTTTCCAACCTGTCTCATTGAAAAATCTCACGACTCAAGCTCAAGAATAAAGCACTCCCATACATATAACCCAATACCTACTCACCCGCAAGTCAGTATACCAAGCACCAAGGCACATCGTCATAGAAAAAAGTTAGTCAGGCAATCATTGCTACCAATTCAGCACATCCGTCATCACACATTCAATTATGTCAGTTCTAGGTCTATCACAAAACATCAATTTCGATTAGGATAGAAGAATCCACGATTTGAATTAAGAACATCCTTCCTTGAGTCATGTAAGAGAATCACGCACGCGACTACCATCTTTCAAATGTATTCGTCCTTTATATACTTTTGGCGATGTCAGTCCTGTGGTCTATGGGTCATGGACCCATCACACTTCCGTTGTGCTGCTATGGTGACACTTGGTCGTCGGTCCTTTCTTGCATGTCGGCGCTCATCGAAGGATTGCAAGGGTTAGAAATTACGAAGATAGAGGAGGGACAAGAACGGACAACATGACTTCCTTACGGATCCAGACACAGACCAGGACTAAGGACAATGAGACCAGAGACAAGAGACAAGATCCCAACCCGAGAGTTACAACGATGCCCTTAGGGTATTCCATGAAGTTATAACTATGGTACGTAGACACATAATAATCACGAATATCATCACATCCTTACACACTAACATGCACCTATCTCAAGGAGTAGCGATCTATGCATTCATCACATGTTCATCTCATCCACTTTATACGTTCACAGAAGAAGCTAGCAACCTATCATTTCACTCATTAATCATGCTTGATATACTAAGAACATACATGCACGAACAAATATGGGACATGCGTGGCATAAGTTGCATTAGTTTTAACAACATCAAAGGACATTATATACATGACTTATCACTCAGTTAGATGCACACAAGCAGGTCGTAATATCATGGGGCCAAGGAAAGCACGTTAGGATATACCTATCACATCATATACATTCATATTCACATAGTATGACAAGAACGACACATGATCATACGGGGGCCTATAATTGGGGAGACATTAGTCCTACATGATACTAGAAACATTCATTAAACATATACACAATCAACATGGTCTAATTAGATTAATTCAACATGCTAGGACTGTCATCTCATATATTAAACATACATGATACAACGAGGGTTGACCACACTATCATGGGCCTAATCCATGGGAAGACAATAATCATGGGAATTCAATACATACGACACATACATCCACTCATAAATGCAACCATGCAAGGTACCAGGCAAGTCATGCTGAATTATACCAATATAGCATGTTATGAAATCACAAGGAAGCTATCATTATAACTTGACAGAATTCTCTAAGGACAATCACCGACTCACCACCATGTTTCCCCACGGGACACTAGTATGACACGCTGGACACAAGGACATTCACACCGTTTCCGAGAGAAGATGGTAGAATTCATGTTTAGACTCTTTTGGCAAGGCGACACGGTTGACCATTACGAGGCTCAAGAGGGATGACTCTATAAGACAAAGCACTCATAACTCGGAAGAATGTCGATAATCAACCTCAGGTAACCCTCATATTATACACAATCCCCGAAAGTAGTTAGTTGACCGACCCAAATTTCCCGTAGAGAATGTTGACATTAGGTATGAGACTCGATGAACATCTATGGTTGGAATACAGATAGGACTCAAGTCAAGAGGAACGGACACTCTCGACCCTTACTAACACATCCAAGTGCTTTGGTGGACGGACAACAGGATCGGGATTATCAAGGGGGTTGTACTATGGAAGAACTATTCCGACAAGATAGAAAATCTAATTACATAAGAACAAGGTTTCCTCCCGCTATCCCGTTTGAACATACAGTCATTTACATGTTCAAGTTAAGGCATTCTAATCAGTTCGCTATCCTAAGCACAATAACATTCAACACGGAAGCAATCAACAAGATTAATATGATCCTCTTCGAGGAGGATCGCCATCGAGCTCAATTGCATATATGTATACATAACATAAGCATAGAGACGATCTATGCCGTCCTTCGAGGGACGGCTGACCGGAGGGGCAAAAACCTCACGGCCTCCTAACTCAACACTCCAACCTCTGTGGTGTTCCTTGGAGTCTTCTAGGCCCATCTGTAAATAAAAGCTAGTATCTTGCCTACCGTTCCCCGAGTTCTACATCCATAAGGGATGTCTATCGCTTTAGTATTTACCCACGAGATTGTTTCCCCTTTATTCATTTTAGGTTTTAAGTCCAATTAAATTCATTTTGCCCTTTATAAAACATTTTCCAAAACCGTTTCAAATCATTGAGCGATTTTCAAAACCTCTTCAACCTATTGTACTCAGATTGCAAAACCTCAGCTCTGATACCACCTTTGTAACGGCCCGGGATTATGATTCCCGAGTTACGTTTCGAGGGATGAAACCCCTCGTTAGGATCTTGCGCCCCGAGTACAGGTTGAAGGTTTGAAATCGAAGATGTGCAGTTTAAAGTGGGATTTCGCACCCTAATCTGAAAGGTCCGTTGGGGACCCCGGGGTAAACCCCTGTACCTGTCCTAAGTCTACAACGCAGGAAATCCGTTATCATGCAAAGGGCATAAGTTCTGAAAATGATACAACCAGTGCCACGACATAGCCGGGTCAAAACAAAGTACAATGAGGGAGAAATCCCTAAAGCATGAATCTGGTGAAGTCGGGTTTCAAACACTCACTCTCCGCCATAAGAATAGACCCCGTCATAACAGCACAAAATCAAGCAGTGTATCGGGTACCTGAAACTATACCACCAAGTCAGGCCAAGAGTCCGCCCGCGGGTCCTCTGACCGCGTTGAGGACATATAATACGCCTATACCTAGAATAAAGGATGCCTTCATGCAGTACTGAAATCTTAACCACACTATCATGCTCCTAATTCATATATGTAGAATATTAAGTAAGGCCTTAACAAAGAATACCAAGTGGTATATCCATCTTCTACCACCACCCCTCTTCTAGATAGGGTGGAGACTGGCCAGTTCGATACTATAGCATATCAAATCTCATCACCATATCGCATCTCATGCTCATCTCGTATCTCATGCTCATCTCGTATCTCATGATATATATATAACTCAAGGAGGACAGCACCCGATGAAACTGGGCTGCCCTATGACCCTAGCAATGACTCTAGGACTCACAGATAACGGCCGTTCTGTATTCAAACGCATACAGAATAAGAATGCTCATTCGTAAGTGCAATTCCTAAGCATGATACTACATGGCATGCTCTTATGCATATGAAACACCTACATACTATATGACACATCAGGCAGGAGGTACTGGTTACTGAGTAAGCCCCGGAGGTACTTACCTGGCCAACAGACCGGCAACAGGTGAATCCAGCACACAATAGTCAAAATCACAGAGTATCACCTAGTACATAATGGAATATACATAATTCTACATCCAACTATTAAGCACGCAGGCACACATCAATCAATAAAACAAGTAACATATTATGAAAGTCATTTCGTCGCATCATCCGCTCCTCAAGACCACATCGCTCTCCATAAATCATTCAACCAATTCTGCATGTTCATATACATCATTTCCGCATATACCTCAACGGTTCATCCAAAATCATAAGACATAATTTGTGTGATATAAAATCCTACTAGATCGTCATAATTATCCAACATTTAATCTCATATAATAATTCACCACAAGTCATGCTATTAGTCATACATATCATACTGTTAGTCAAATGATCATATTATCATGCTAGTTAGTCATCGAATAAGTCTTATTCCCAGGTTAGTTTCAGAAACGTTTCAAATCCCAGTTAAATAGTTAAGTATTCCGACCCTAGAGAAATACTCGCCTAATTCCCTTTTTAAATTTATTTATTAGATTACTTTCCAACCTTGAAATTCTTTTCTAAATTCTTTATAAATCTTGAAGTCCCAATAATATATTTTAAATCTCAAATAATATTACATGATATTTTAAATACCATTTATTTGACACTTTATAAATTATTTCCAAATCCCCTAAAATCCCGACCATTTTTATTTAATAAATCAACCCTTATAAATCTTCCAAAATATAATAATTTATCTTTTAAATCCTCAAATACTATTATAATATATTTTAATTACCGTTAATTAGTTAAATAATAAACGGATAACCCGAACCGTACCGAACCGAACCCGTATAATTAATCCCACCCGGTTCTAATCAAACAAATGAATTAATATAAAATCAAAGGTGGGGCCCACGATTCATCTTCTTCATTTGCAAAATGAAGCTCCCTGCTCCCCCCTTGGTCGAGGCCCCAACTCCGCCGGCGACGTCCTGGACTCACGCCCAGCCGTGGCGCACTGGCTCCGGATCCATGGTTCCGCCCCGTCCTCAGTTTCGCTCGCAGAGATCTCGCGCGCACCCGCTCTTGCCCGCTCGGACTGCTCCTTTGCTCACGCTCTTGCCTCGCGCTCTCGCTCGACGTTGCTCGCTCATGCCTCTCTCGAGCTCGCCGGAGCTCTCGAGCTAACCCAATCATCCTTCACTCAGCCCTCACTCACTCCCGACTAATATAAACATTGAATAAAGCACGAATTCAAATCGAGGAAGGAAGAAAATGGAAGAAGCTCACCGAGGTGATTTCGCGACTTCGGAGCTGTCGATCGAAGTTCTGGGCTTTGTCGGTGGCTCACGATGGCTCGTCGGACCTGCACCGGACATGGTTGAGTGTGATAGTAAAGCTCGAGGTCAATTCCGATTGAAAACGGAGGAGAACGGCTTATCGAAAGGCGAAGCGCGCTCGAACAGGGGAAGGGGCTATAGTAGCTCGTAGGTGCTTTGGAAGGTGGCGCCGAGGGCTCGTCGGTGGCCATCTGTTGTAGGGAGAAGCTCCCAGTGGTCGTCGGAGAAACAGAGGAGGCGGAGCTGTTGGCGAGGTCTCAGTGGCGGCTGCTGCTCGGAGTGAAAACAGGAGGAATGGTGGATTTGAGCTGCTGGCGGTGGCTTGAAAAGCAGAGGGGTGGTGGTGACAAGGAGTGTGAAGGTGATCATAAATGGTGATGGTGATGAATATGGTGAAGGATAGGAGTTGGTGATGGTGAATGAAATTGACGGGGAGGGATGGTGATTTGAAGGGGTATGGTGAGGTGAGGGAGTAGGTGAGTATTGTGCGTTGAATTGGGTAAATAAATACCCGAAAATAAATCCCGAATACGTGAATTTCGAACCCCAAAATTAGTTCATGAATGTTAATTTCCTCGACTCTCGCTTTCTCGATCAATTAGATTTATAAAATCGAAAAGGATATCGCACTCCGATAATTATTTTGAATTTTCGAGGTAAAATGACGGAAATCGTTCGCTAAATTTTATATTCCGGTCGGAATCCACTAAACGAGTTTTAAATCCGATTTAAATTCAATTTTACTTTCCTTTTTCTGAAAAATTAGGATTTGAAAATCCGAGTCTTTACATCCCCTTTGTATGAATGCTTGTACATGGTCTCCTTAGGATGCTAGATGATGACGCGTTAATGCTTATTACTCGTTTTGTGACCAGAATCTACAACATGTCGATCTATTCTGTTTTCTTTAGATTAACGACTGTTGGTTGCTTTGAAATTGATATGGTTGTGTGATTACTTGCGTTGGATGGGGAATATGTTGTATGATAGAGTCTTGATGAATGCATGATTTGATGTTCATGATGACCATTGTGTGATTCCAAGTTACACATGTTACGTCCCTATCTTTCCAGCATGCCTTACTCATGTGTTAGAAAGCTACATGAATGTAAATGTCATTCCAGCATGCCTTACTCACGTCCTTATCATTCCAGCATGCCTTACTCACGTCCCTATCATTCCAGCATGCCTTACACATGTTACGTCCCTATGATTCCAAGTTACACATGTTACGTCTCATACTAGTGCATGAATGTAAATGTCATGTGTTAGAAAGTTGCATGATTAATGTTCTCCCTATTATTAGGTTCATGATAGTGTGATCATTTAGTTGTGGTCTCATGATAGAGTGAGTTCCTTACTTGATGTATACGTGTTACAACTTGATGTCCAGATGCCTTATATGATACGTAATTCCCAGTACATGTTAAGATGATGATCCTTAATGTAAATTCGTGGTTGAATGACATTTTGTACCCATGGTTGCCCTATTGCTTAGGTCCCGTATTGCACCTTGTTTCATGTCCTGATTATATGTCGCCTTCGCATGTCTAATTGATCTGTTGTATTGGTCGTACTAACGACTGATTTGAAGCATGAATTGCATGATAGGAGCTTATATATAGTTGTCGTCTTCTCCTAGATTAGGCCCATGATAGTGTGCTACACTTCTCTTGTATGAATGTCGTAAGATGTTTCCTCTGCATGATTAGTCGATGTTACCCGTGGCTTGTCGGCTAAATTAGTAGTTCAATTGTGATCATGCAATTTGACGCGGTGTCTTGATATATGCATGCCTTATTCAAATAGTTGTTGACTTGGAACACATACCTTGTCAAGAACGAAAATTTTAATTATTATTTAATTAATTTCTGAGGGATAATCCGAGCAATTATCCTCCTTTTACGATTTTGAAAACCCGGAAAATTTTAAAAAAAATTGATGGCATATTTTATATAGAAAGAGGATTACAATTCCGATCTAATGGAATTCGTATGATAATTTTCCGAGAAATATTGGTGAGGCAAAGGCCTTGTCATCCATTTATTTCGGTAACTTTCATAACTTGTCGCGACTTTTCGAGACGTCTTTTAACCTCAAAATGCCGCCTCCCCTATGACCCATTTCAGCCCCATTTTGATGATCTTCATGAGCCATCATTTTGTTGATTAAAGAATAACCCCCCCCCCCCCCCAATGGATTGACACCTTTGAATGACCAAGTCCTATTCCATTCACTATGCTACCTAATACACACCAACTCCTTGACCACCCTTGCCCACCCTTCTGGCTCCATAAAGAACCCCAACTGGCTGCCATTCTCATCCATCTACACCACCAACACTGGAGAGAGAATAGAGAAAGAAAGAAAAAGAAAGAGAAAGAAAAGAGGGAAGCCATTGTTGGCCTAGCAACACCTCAACTTCAAACCACTATAACTCGCTCCTCACTCAAGCTTTGTGGCTGATTCTTGAAGCCTAATATCCAAAAAAGAGAGGCCTTTCCAACCATAGTTCTTGCACAAAAATCCAAACCAGTCAAGCCAGCCGTTGACCCCCATTTCCGAGCCAGCAGTGTCGAGCCCTTTGCGTTCTTGAGGTCCCGGGAAGCTTGGAGGGGTAATTTGGTCTTTTTCGAGAGAGGCTTCGAGGGTAATCTCTCATCCATGTTTCCCTCTGTAGATTAGGAGCCTTATGTGTAAATTACGGCTTAAGAAGTGGATCCTCTATGTGTTTTGGTTGCGTTTTGTAGCAAACGTAAAAAAAAAAAAGATATATATGCCTCTGTAATTTGGACTTTGATTCCAATCCAACGGTCTGATTCAGCTGAAATCTTAATAAGATGTTCACGGAAGTGTTATCTAAGGTCCCTTAACAAATTATGGCAATCCAACGGTTGGATCAACAGTTATTACAATTTTACTAACCAGTGTTTATAATGACTCGATTAAAAAACTTGGTTAAAGGAATTCTAAGAATATGGTTAAATATATGATGACATAACCGAAACTTAGAGCATATAAAATACAGAAATGAAGTATACCCATAACTTGGCTTATGATCCGATAAGAAGAATATCGATTATGTGATAATACGTTATAGATTATAACTGCTTAAGTCCGGATCACTTAACCAAAGTGCGTAATCTATAGAATCGTGAACCTCATGTGGATGTATGTTGATTATTAGGTTGGGTACCATGCATTAGAATACCACCTATTGAAAGCTTAATGAAATTAATAGGCTCTTGTTGATTGGATCCTTGGTTGTGCACTTTATGGCTTGCTTATTCTTCGGACTCCAGGTAAGTCCCCTGGACTTACTCATGATGGATTTATGTGATACTCTTTGTCTTTTCCAGAGTCTTCGTGCATCACACGACCTAGTAACATGTTTAGGAATATAAACTGGTAATATGACGTAGGTTGAACTTAGTAAATCCAATAATTCATATGTATGATATGTGTCTATGGTAGGAAGGCTGTCAAAATCTGAATAAATGACTTATATTCGATGGAACACGAATGAAATGATGAAAGACTTACGATGAGAAAGAATGAGTATGTTTGAGATTATGATATGATGATGATGATGATGATTATGATGATGATACGGGGGGCCCTTGTTTGTTTACTTCGCATTTAAATATATCTGTACACTTGCTTATGTGTTACATTTTAACATTCATGTAGTTTAAGTATACCTATTTATATGGCATTGAGTGTGCATATTTCCGATGATTGACCCCGATTTATTTCTTGTTTTTAGATTCAGGTACCCCTTACCCGATATGACTTACTTATGTTGATGGTTGTCGGGACAGACCTTTTGGACGATTAGAGTGAGGGAGGAGCTTGACATTCGTACTCTTTTGCTCATACATTTTATTCTTTTGACCCGGTGCGGCCGTGGCGTTTTGTTGTATTTATGATTTCCGCTTTTATTTCTATTCGAAACATTTTCGTGATAGTCTAGGTAAGATAAAGCCTCCAACGGGCTTATGATCTTTTCGGGGTTCGCAATCCCCATCTTTTGACAACTAAATCTTCCGCATAAATGAACCTAATAATAACTCGTACTCGGTCGTAAGATCCAAAGCTCACGGGAGAAGATCAAACTTCTCCTATAACGTTCCCCGATAATCTAGTATTCCGAACCTTATTTACCTTCTAAGTAGGTTTATGGAGGTTAATTCGGGTACTTAAATTTCGGGTCGTTACAAAGTTGGTATCAGAGCCAAGGTTGTTCGACCTAAGTACGCACGAGTTAAAAATTAATTTTCAAAACCCGCCCACCGTTTTGGAAATTTTCAAGGATTTCGAAGTGTTTAAAGGGAGAAGATGAAAACCCTTTGGGAATGAAAATGGTTAGGATCTTTATTGACGAGAGATAGGATCGACGGGTAGAGACAAGGCGATAGGCATCCTTAGAGATGTAGAAGGGTTCTAGTAGACTGCCTAGCTTTTTCTTACAGACGGGCCTGGAAGACTCCAAGGGAGCAACCATGGTGGTTGGAGTAGGATAGGATTTAGAGGCGGGCTCGCCAAGCTATCCCTCAAAGGATAGCTATCTAGTTAGCTTCCGTGCAATATAAAACTGTGTCTGCGGGCCTGGAAGACTCCAAGGGAGCAACCATGGCCGTCTTCCTTGAAGAAGACATTTTATTTAGTTGCATATTGAGTACACTTAAATGTCTAGTTTTCAGCATGGTCGACACCTAGATTAGTAGAGGACGCGGGAGACCGCGTGGCCGAGGTCGTGGCCGCATTCTCGAGATCGAGACTGAGACTGAGACCGATGCTGAGGTCGAGATTCCCGGACAGTACGAGGGAGAGACTGATAGGCAACAGCGGGGATCAGCGATAGAGAGGGCATTACTCGCGTTGCTTAAGCGAGAGAGATCGGCTGGCGTCACCGACTGGGTGAAGAGACTATCACAGAGTAGCCCGCCTATCTTCGAGGACGGACCCGGAGAGATTATCGAGCAGTTCTTTAGAGGACTCGAGGGAGTTTTCAGCTTGATTGGAGTACCCGATGCGGAGAGACAGAGGCTTGCGGCTGGGCAGCTTCAAGGAGATGCTTTTGACAGATGGCTTGTGTACTGTGATGATCGTACTGCATGGACCTACGAGGAGTTCAGGAAGTTGATGCTGAGAGAGTACTGTCCATCTGGGACACAAGCAGCACGAGAGGTTGCGTTCTTCAGCACCCGCTATGACCCACAACTATCTATCTCTGAGATCGTCTGCCAGTTCAAGAAGGAGCTCGTCTATTGTGGAAAGGTCTGTAACACCGACGAGATGCGCATCCGCTTGCTTTCTATGAGGCTTCCGTCAAAGGTTCTTTTGATCTCTACCAGCATGAAGGGAATAACATATGACAGATTTCTAGAGATGATCCTCCGCTATGACCAGTAGCTACATCTGACAGCTGCCACGTCTTCGGCTTTCCGCACTCCATTTGGCGGAAAGAGGCCACGACCCATGGAACACATATTTGATAAGGGCACATGGAAGGGGCTAGCGAGAGGAGGATCGACTAGAGGGACTACTTGGGCCATTCCAGTTGTACTTGTATCATCATACCACGAGGCTAGAGTGAGAGCTATTATCTGCCACAATTGCCGCGAGGAGGGCCACTACCAGACAGACTTCCCTAAGAAGTTCATTTCATGCTACACGTGTGGAGGGGTAGGACATTGTGCTATCATGTGCCCGCAGGGCGAGAGATCTTCAGTCACTCCTACAGCTTCAGCTTTACACCTTCCAGAGGCACCGTGACCCGCTCAGATTTCTTATGCACAGGGTCAAGAGAGGGGGACTCCCTCGGGAGCTGGCCAAGGATATAGTAGCTACGGAGGTGGCCGAGAAGACAGCAGCTTTAGAGGAGAACGAGGCCAAGGTGGAGGTCGAGGTAGAGGTAGAGGAGGAGGTCGAGGCAGCCGAGGATCTTACCAGCATCAGCAGGCACTGTTGTTGGTAGGGTCAGCAGGGCCAGGCCAGGGCAGAGGTTCTGCACAGCTGGGAGCGATAGCTATAGACTCTGATTTTTTACCACCCCCGCCGCCCCGCGCGTTCCCGACGCGGAACGACGATTCGACAGCTCCGACTTCCATAGGTACGATATCGTTCTGTGGCTCAATTCTTCGCATTCTATTCGATATCGGGGCAACCCACTACTTTATAGCAGATTCATGTGTAGCTAGATTTAAACTTGTATGTTCGATATATCCCGTGTTAGTAGTGCGTATGGCGGATGGGGCTAGGGTTTAGGACGGGGCGTGAGATCCTAGGATGCCCCATTCGGATAGGAGAGCAAGATTGGCCCACTGACTTGATAGTCATGCCACCGCGGACAAACGAGATGATCCTAGGGATGGATTTTATGAACTTCTACGGGGCGATCCTCAACCTGAGGACCCGTACAGTTTCCATCCTCGCGGAGGATGCAACTGAGCACGAGGTGTGGGGGAACGACCCCAAATGGAACGGAGCTTAGATCAGCGTCGTTCGAGCGGCGGGACTTCTAGACCAGGGATGCACGAGCTACAGGTGTTACGCTTTAGAGGTGGATCGCGAGCGACCCAGCCTGACAGATGTCCCCGTTGTTAGTGAGTTTGCTGACGTTTTCCAAGACGAGCTACCAGGACTTCTGCCACAGCGAGATGTTGATTTCTCTATACAGTTGGAGCTGGGCACCAGGCCGATTTCGAGGGTCTCGTACAGGATGGCGCCGATAGAGATGGCCGAGCTGAAGGCACATTTAGAGGAGCTAGCCGGAAAGAGCTACATCAGGCCGAGTGTTGCGTCGTGGGGAGCACCAGTGTTATTCATGAAGAAGAAGGATGGGTCGTTGAGGCTATGCATAGATTACAGAGAGTTGAATTGGGCTACGGTGAAGAACCCTTACCCGTTGCCAAGAATAGACGACTTGATGGATCAGCTACAGGGAGTTGTCGTCTTCTCGAAGATAGATTTGCGTTCGGGTTATCACCAGCTGAGGGTCAAGGCAGAGGACATCCCGAAGACAGCCTTCAGGACTAGATACGGACACTGCGAGTTTGTGGTTATGCCGTTCGAGCTAACCAACGCGACAGCCGCCTTCATGGAGTTGATGAACAAGGTGTTCATCGATTTTCTTGACATATTCGTGGTAGTATTTATCCACGACATCTTGATCTACTCGAGGAGCAGAGAGGAGCATGCTGAGCACCTGAGGATTGTGCTTAGGATTCTGTAGAAGCATAAACTGTTCGGGAAGTTTAGCAAGTGTGAATTATGGCTCCCCGAGGTGATGTTTCTTGGTCATGTTATATGGGCAGCAGGGATATCAGTAGACGCGTTGAAGGTTGATGCTATCGTTGCTTGGGAGGTCCCCAAGAACATCAGAGACATAAGTTCTTTTTTAGGTTTGGCTAGCTATTATCGACGGTTCGTCGAGGGCTTCTCCAGCATAGCTATACCGATGACGTAGCTGACGAAGAAGAGAGTACCCTTCGAGTGGAGCCCGGCGTGCCAGGCCAGTTTTGACCTATTGAAGCAGAAGTTGACATTCGTGCCAGTGTTAGCACTACTAGAGGGGACATAGGACTTCGTGGTCTACACGGATGTTTCGAGTTCAGGTTTAGGTTGTGTGCTACAACAGAGGGATCGGGTCATTGCTTACGCTTCACGCCAGCTAAAGCCAGGGGAGGAGTCATACTCCATGCACGATCTTGAGCTAGTCGTAGTGGTACATGCGCTCAAGATCTGTAGGCACTATATATATGGCACGTCGGTGAGGATCTTGACCGATCACAAAAATCTGAAGTACATTTTCACGCAAAAGGAGTTGAATATGCATCAGAGGAGGTGGCTGGAGTTGATCAAAGACTACGAGTAGGAGATTGAGTATCACCCGGGGAAGGTCAATGTGGTGGCCGACGCCTTGAGTTGGAAGACTCGTCAGGAGATTATTTTGTCCAAATTGACGGCTCAACCCAAGTTGCAGCGGGATCTGATCAGTTGTGGGATAGAGGTCTGGTCATAGCGAGAGAGTGGACAATTGAGTTTCTTGGAGGTTCATTCAGAGTTGATGGATGAGATCCGACGAGCGCAGACAGAGTGTCCGTGGATTGCCGATATCCGACAACGCATGGCTTAGGGCCACTATAGGTCTTTTACTGTCCAAGATGATGGATGTTGTTGTTGCAGGGACGAGTTGTTGTGCCTAATGTGCAGAACCTGAAGCAGAATATCATGATAGGGGCACATTCCACTCCTTATTCGGTCCATCAGGGATCGAATAAGATGTACCAGGACTTGAGGAGGACGTTCTGGGGGCGCGGGATGAAGACTGACGTCGCTTTGTTTGTAGCGCGATGTCAGGTCTGTCAACAGGTGCGGATAGAGCACCAAAAACCCGGAGGGATGACACGATCACTTCCCAACCATGTGTGGAAGTGGACGGATATCACGATGGACTTCGTGACAGGATTCAGGAGAGATGTACGAGGCTTTGATGCGATTTGGGTGGTGGTCGACAGGTTGACCAAGACCGCCCATTTCATTCCAATTCAGGAGACATGGCATGTGTCTGATTTAGTCCGAGCTTTTATACAGCATATAGTGAGGTTGCATGGGGTTCCCGAGATGATAGTATCTGATAGAGATGGCCGCTTCACTTCGAGAGTCTGGAGGCAAGTGCACGAGGCTCTGGGGAGCAAGTTGCATTTCAGCACGGCCTATTACCCGCAGACGGACGGGCAGAGTGAGAGGACGATTCAGACGCTGAAGGATATGCTGAGGGCTTGTGTTTTGGAGTGGGGGAACCTTTGGGTTCAGCATCTTTCCCTAGTAGAGTTCTCGTACAAAAACAACTATCATTCATCGATCAGGATGGCTCCTTTTGAGGCATTGTACAGGAGGCGATGCAAGTCGCCTATCTACTGGGATGAGCCTGCAGATAGAGTGGGGACACTACCACAGTACGTGCAGGAGGCGACAGATAAGGTCAGACGGATCCGAGAGCATCTGAGGGTTGCGCACGACCGACAGAAGAAGTATGCTGATAGGCGCAGGACTGAGTTGGCCTTTGAGGTTGGAAATCATGTCTGGTTACGAGTGTCACCGACGAGAGGGATCCGACGATTCGGGATGAAGGGCAAAATGAGCCCTAGATATGTGGGCCCCTTTGAGATCCTCGAGTGAGTAGGAGAGGTTGCTTACAAAGTTGCTTTACCGCCCCGTTTGGCTGGTATACACGATGTCTTCCACCTGTCACAACTGAGGAAGTACGAGACAGATCCGATCCACAGATTGGACTACTCCGGATTAGAGATAGCACCTAACCATACCTTCATGGAGCATCCGATTGATGTTCTTGACCGCCGGGTCAAGAAGCTGAGACGCAGAGAGGTACCGTTGGTACTTATACAGTGGGCTAGGAGGAGCCCTGAGGAGGCTACTTGGGAGACAGAGGAGAGTATACGGGCGAGCTATGGAGATGTATTAGATGAATTATTAGCGTCGTATGTACAGCCACGGGCAGATATAGTTTTGACTGGATGGATTGCCGGTGATTACCCGAGAGGGGGAACCTTAGCCGTACTATGTGTGATTTTGCCGTGTTTAGCTCTGTGATTGAGTGTGCATTTTCTGTGATTGATATACGTGGTGGGGCCCATGAGCGGTCCTACATGATGTGATTATCACTGATGTGTGATATTTTATGATATATGACTGATATGATATCGTTATGATTATGTGATTGTTGTGAGTATGGTTGATAAATGATGGTATGTCGGAATGTTGAATCTAGGAAAAGGAATAAGGCTTAGCCTTAGAGGTGGATGTTAATCAACCCTTTGTTTTGATTGAGTCGTAATGAGATCATATGTTTTATCCTTAGAGGTAGATTTTTTATCCACCCTCCCATTGGGAAAATAGAATGTCGGGAATCGGGTTTCAACTTTAGAGGTGGATGACCACCTCCCGAGAGAGAAAGTCGAGCGGAGTCTAGGCCAAGTCGTGTCGAGACGCCAACGCCTTTAAATCAAAATTGATTGAGGAATGATTGAGTTTAAGCTTCCATGATCCGGGTAAGCTCATTGTGCTTCGCGAAGTGGATACGGACTTTCCGCGACGGCCATCATGGGATTTTCGCTAAGACCTGGCGGTAGTGTGATGATTCTCTCGAGTTGTGATACTTTCGGGGTTGAGGCGAGATGTGACGGGGGCGCTCGTTCACATGCTCGGCGATGCCGTTCGAGATTATTACGATCGTGACAAAGGCATCATGAGATTCTTGGACGACGCATCCGAGATGATCGCGTGCCTTTTGTTCTGATCCAAGGACTCAAAGTTTAACACCTTCTCCACCGGTTTAAATCTTTTGGTCTCGGGGACGAGACTTGTTTTTAGAGGTGGATGATTGTAAAGACCGAAAAATTTAATTATTATTTAATTAATTTATGAGGGATAATCCGAGCAATTATCATCCTTTTACGATTTTGAAAACCCGAAAAAATTTAAAAATTTTGGATGGCATATTTTATATGGAATGAGGATTACAATTCCGATCTAATGGAATTCGTATGATAATTTTCCGAGAAATATTGGTGAGGCAAAAGCCTTGTCATCCATTTATTTCGGTAACTTTCATAACTTGTCGCGACTTTTCGAGACGTCTTTTAACCTCAAAATGCCGCCTCCCCTATGACCCGTTTCAGCCCCATTTTGATGATCTTCATGAGCCAACATTTTGTTGATTAAAGAATAAAACCCCCCCATGGATTGACACCTTTGAATGACCAAGTCCTATTCCATTCACTATGCTACCTAATAAACACCAACTCCTTGACCACCCTTGCCCACCCTTTTGTCTCCATAAACAACCCCAATTGGCTTCCATTCTCAGCCATCTACACCATCAAAATCGGAGAGAGAAGAGAGAAAGAAAGAAAAAGAAAGAGAAAGAAAAGAGGGAAGCCGTTGTTGGCCTAGCAACACCTCAACTTCAAACCACCATAACTCCCTCTTCACTCACGCTTTTTGGCTGATTCTTAAAGCCAAATATCCACAAACGAGAGGCCTTTCCAACCACAGTTCTGGCACAAAAATCCAGACCAGTCAAGCCAGCTGTTGAGCCCCATTTTCGAGCTAGCAGTGTCGAGCCCTTTGTTATCTTGAGGTTTTCAAGTGTGTTTGGGTGAGTCTTGGTTTCCTCCCCTTCA
Source organism: Persicaria tinctoria (assembly GCA_037127255.1). Lineage (NCBI taxonomy): Eukaryota > Viridiplantae > Streptophyta > Magnoliopsida > Caryophyllales > Polygonaceae > Persicaria > Persicaria tinctoria. Next base: position 28,802,281 of record JBANSL010000013.1, on the reverse strand, counting down.
AATCTGATTTTATATTTGTTGTACAACTAATTTTGAAGGTTTTTGTCTAAGATTTCCTTTTATGTTTTGGTTTGGAATTGTCAAAAATGCTCGGTATTTGGCGCAAGGTCCCAAGAAGCTTGGAGGGGTAATTTGGTCTTTTTTTAGAGAGGCTTCGAAGGTAATCTCTCATCCACCTTTCCCTCTGTAGATTAGGAGCCTTATGTGTAAATTAGGGCTTAGGAAGTGGAGCCTCTATGTGTTTTGGTTGCGTTTTCTAGCAAAGATCAAAAAAAAATAATAAATGGATATATGTGCCTCTGTAATTTAGACTTTATTTCCAATCCCACGGTCTGATTTGGCTGAAATTTGAATATGATGTTCATGGAAATGTTATTTAACTTCCCTTCAAACATTACAGAAATCTAACGGTTGGATCAAGAGTTATGATAATTTTAGTAACCAATGTTTATAATGACTCAATTAAAATACTTGGTTAAGGGAATGCTAAGAATATAGTTAAATATATGATGACATAACCGAAACTTAGAGCATATAAAATAAAGAAATGAGGTATACACATAACTTGGCTTATGATCCGATAAGAAGAAAATCGATTATGTGATAATACGATATAGATTATAATTGCTTAAGTCCGGATCACCTAACCAAAGTTCGTAATCTATAGAATGGTGAACCACATGTGGATGTATGTTGATTATTAGGTTGGGTACAATGCATTAGAATACCACCTAATGAAATCTAAATGAAATTATTAGGCTCTTGTTGATTGGATCCTTGGTTATGCACTTTATTGCTTGCTTATTCTCCGGACTCTAGGTAAGTCCCCTGGACTTACTCATGATGGATTAATGTGATACTCTTTGTCTTATCGAGAGTCTTCGTGCATCACGCGACCTAGTAACATGTTTAGGAATATAAACTGGTAATATGACGTAGGATGAGCTTAGTAAATCCAATAATTCATATGTATGATATGTGTCTATGATAGGACGGCCGTCAAAATCTGAATAAATGACTTATATTTGATGGAACACGAATGAAATGATGAAAGGCTTACGATGAGAAAGAATGAGTATGTTTGAGAAGGATGAGTACATTTGAGAAGATATTATGATATGATGATGATGATTATGATGATGATACGGGCCCTTGTGTGTTTACTTTGCATTTATATATATCTGTACACTTGCTTATGTGTTACATTTTAACATTCATGTAGTTTAAGTATGCCTCTTTATATGGCATTGAGTGTGCATATTTCCGATGATTGACCCCGATTTATTTCTTGTTTTTAGATTCAGGTACCCCTTACCCGATATGACTTACTTATGTGGATGGTTGTCGGGACAGACCTTTTGGACGATTAGAGTGAGGGAGGCTCTTGACATTCGTACTCTTTTGCTCATATGTTTTATCGTTTTGACCCGGCGCGGCCATGGAGGTTTGTTGTATTTATGATTTCCGCTTTTATTTCTGTTCGAAATGTTTTCGCGATAGTCTAGGTTAGGTAAAGCCTCCAACGGGCTTACGATCTTTTCGGGCTTCGCAATCCCCATCTTTTGACAACTAAATCTTCCGCATAAATGAACCTAATAATAACTCGAACTCGGTCGTAAGATCCAAAGCTCACGGGAGAAGATCAAACTTCTCCTATAACGTTCCCCGATAATCTAGTATTCCGAACCTTATTTACCTTCTAAGTAGGTTTATGGAGGTTCATTCGGGTACTTAAATTTCGGGTCATTACATACCTTGTATGCTAGTCATATTGCATGTTGCATAGGCTTGCATTATGCATTGCTATATTCCTCCCATGCTCTAGATCACGGGATATGTTAATATGATTTCTTGCACATCGATGTGTTGGTCATTCAAGCGCATGTATGTATCGAATGTCATGTTGAGCCTTTAGCATCATGTAGGATCCTTGGTTGTGACTTGTGCGAATTTATACCTTGCTTGCATTATTGATGATTCTCTCTCAAACTAGGTTCCTGATAGTGTGGTTCTTCCCTCTTTCTATTACCATAACATGTCTTACTCATGCAAGTTAATTGATGTTGAACTCGATGATCAATTTGCTTTCTGTGATGGTTCATCCTAGCATGCTTCCACGTTATCGCTCGGTAGTGTTTCTCCGTTACTCTATGATATCCTCTTGTACTTGCATAGATGTATGACTTGGCACCCCGCATGATCACACACCACGCTACACTATGATTTCGCATACGCATAACACATGAATGTTATAAGGAAGTTAGTAGAGTTACCTTGATTGTGCTTATGTTCGATGTGTGTTATTAGTATCCTGTAGGGCTTATGCTTCCCAACATGACTCGCTAAATGATCACATGTTGTACTTGTTCTATGATGTGATGACTATTGGACCATATATGTGCTCTGTGGTGGTTCGTTCTTGGCATGATTATAATCTATTGCCTATGATGTCCTTCTTGTTACTTTTGATGATGCCTCATGTTTCATGAATATTATGTTGAACTCCTCTTAATGACTCTTGACTAAGCTTGTATCACATCATGTATCGCTAGTACTATGTAGGACCCATGCTTTCTAAATGTATCTCGTCATAGGATTGCGTGCCATGCTTGACCTATTATATTATGATTGTGTCAGGTGTGATAGTTACTATGCTACTTTTATGTGTTCTCGTATGACGCTTCGTCTGATTGTTATGATATACGTCGTTATGCTATAATTGAACTCAATTGTTGATGATTATACCATGTCCATGCATCGTTCATATACATGATACTTGTTATCTTCATTAAATCACACATTACTTCGAATTATACATGATTATTGTTGGTTCCGCATAGCTTGCTTGTAGTTGCTAGGCATATCTGCTTCCATGGAATAATAGACTCCTAGTTCGCCTCACATGCATCTGTGTAGGATTCGATTATGTCTTTTAGGAATGAGTACATATGTCGTGCTCCTTGAGATATGTACATGTTAGTGTGGATTAATATGATTGATATGCCCCATGATGAATTTGTGTCTGCTTGTCAGAATTTCAACCTAATAGACCTCTATAAGGGCGTTGTTGCTATTCTCGGGTCAGAGTCTTGCCTCTAGTATTGTCGTCTTTAGTTGTGGTCCGTGTTTTCGTGTTTTTCCCTGAAGGGAATTTGGGTTGCCTTCTCTCGTCACTCCCCTATCTCCCCTAGCTTGGACTCTTGCGCGATATACTGGACGAGCGATCGCATAGAAGAGGGAGTGGAAAGTCGGATAGCGATAGCGCAGCGCAGTGGAAGCGTGGGCCCATAGCCCACGGGCCTCAGGATCTATGATGTTGGCGGAACGGGCACGCATCGAGAATTACGGTTACTGTGTACGATATGACTTGCAAGTGGGAGTGCTCTCCATTCAAATTGCTAACCTTTTTCAATTTGTTGGTGATGATATTGCACTAACCTGACGATGAGATTTATGTGTTGATGTGCTGACCTGGTAATGAATCTTGCCTGATTATCCATTGTCTATGATGATATGATTCGATGTCTTATAGTTTTCCTGTACCGTGATGTTTTGATGTGTTGCTACCCTATACTACTAAGCATGATCTAAACCCCTACGCCTATAAAAGTATGAACTGCAAATGTTGAGAACCTGAATTGTTTATCCGCTAAGGTTATGATGAAACTTGCTAGCTTGACTTGATTATGTGCATATATGATGATTTGTAATAATGATTGAGCATGATAGTAAATTGAGACTTATTGACTGATGATAATGTGGGAATTTTCTTTCTTACATGACTTGTTAATACGTACTTACATGATGCTAGATAGTGACCATGATGACCCTGATATGGATTGATATTACATGTTATGCAACACTGAAATCTAATTGGTAGTGACTAGTGTTATCATGATATATTGAAGCATTACTATCCTGCTATGCGCTTTAGAAGCATGTTACGACGTGTTATATGAATCATGAGATAATGGCATGTTGCTATGTGAAAATATGATATTATAATATGGGGTGATAAAGTATGAAGTTATGTTATGTGATCGTTAAGCATGGTTATGGATATGTTAAATGATGAATATGACTTAGAGTATTAAAATGATTAGTACGTATGAGATAATGATGCATGATCATTATATGGTTTTGTGACGAGTTAAGATGATGCCTTTTAGGACATATTGTCTATTTGATGATTTAGATACTGCTTGATCTTCTTTTTCTTGAATCTTAATAGCATGACCTTGTTGTGTTGAGATGTTAACGTGATGAATCTGTTCTACTTGTGTTGCGATATTGATATGTGATTGTGAGATTTGATGTGTACTGACGTACTAACCCCATAACACCTAACCCATTGATTTTTGGACATGTGTGCTTACGTGATGAGTGATGAACATTCGATTATGCACTTGTGGTGCCTTCAGTATGATATAGACATACCTTATGATTTGTAGTATGTTGAGGCATGTTGTTCCTTTGGTAATTAAGACTTGTTGGCATGTTTATGTTTATGTTAGACAGTTATGTGATGGTTGTGACTATGATATGATGTGGGACTTGCCATGTGTGAGATGGCTTATGATAAGCTTATATAAGAGTTAATGAAACTTTTTGTTATGGTACTTGTTGAGTTGTGAATGATGTTGCATGATCTGGAAACTAGGAAGAGAATATGGGATTAGCCCTTAGAGGTGGATGACTCCACCTCCGAGCTTCTGAATTTGATTGATTGTTATGCGGGAAACTGGTTTGGTTTTTGAGGATTTTGACGAAATTCTGATCGAATGGATTTTACTTGTTTTGGTGTAAAGTTGCTTGGTTAAACGTCTTATTTGAAGATTTTGAGCGGTTTGAAAAAGAATTACTTGGAATTTTATAGAATAAACGTTACCGAGGATTTCAACGATTTTGAGGTTAATAATTTTTTTTAATTGCGAAATTCCTTTTGAAACTTTTCAACCTGGGCTTATATTATAACGTCTCACGAAGTGAATACAAGCATTTTATAACGGCGCATATAGAATGCTTGCTAAGACCTAGTAGGGGCGCTATAGTTGCTTTCGAGTTATGATATAACCGAAAGGTCAAGGTAAGGGTGTGGTAGGGGCCCATATCAAATACTTGCTACGACCAGTTGGGAATATTATGATCACGTCATGGGTACTGTGAGGGCCTCATACGGGCCATTATGAGGAGCTTACGGGGCCAATGACCTGATCCTTGGACTCACCAATTTCAAACTTCATCCCCTCGTTTTGGAATGCTTTTAGTCTCGGGGACGAGACTTGTTTTTAGAGGTGGATGATGTAAAGTCTCGGGGACGAAACAAGTCTCGGGGACGAGACTTGTTTTTATAATATTAAATTATTAAAATAGTGATTTATAATCATTTTGCTTTCTAAGATTTGAGAGGTTTGGAATTTCCGTCCTTAAGCTATTGGTTTTATTCTAAATCTTTCGAAGCAAGTTCCGACATTAATTGATTGGAAATTTAAAATATGTTATACTCTTCTTTTATATACCGAAAATTGGAAAATAATGTTCGGATTTCATTTATTAAATTCGGGTTTGGAAAATTGAGGAGCATTTTAAACGAGTCGGGATAACGTCGAGGGAATGGGTTTTGAGATTCGTATCCGGGTAATTTTGGGTTGGGATTTATGTGACCATTTTACTTCTTTTCTTCTCCCTCCCTACTCCAAATTGGAAGCAGCAGCAGAGGCGTGCCTCTTCCCCAACTTCTGAATCCCTGCAACAGTCTCGCCTCCTCCTTCTTAGTATGAATTGGGACCACTTTTGATCCTGTTCGCCAGATGAGCAAACAACCAAACAGTTGCAGTTTGTCCTCTTGCCAGCAAATGAACAGCTAGCAACACCTCCTCTTTCTTCCTTTCTTCCACCCATTCTTTATTCAGATGGAAAAGCCACATAAACAAGCCCTTTTATTTGCCATCGGCAAGTCCCACTTCCCCCATCTCACCTACAAACCCATCCATCTCTTCCCCTTTAGCTGGGAAATCCGAACCCACAAAAAGAAACAAAATGAGCATTCTCCCTCTCCCATCTCTCTCCTCTGCAGCAACCCAGAAGTTCAGAGGAATCCAAGCTCTCCCGCCATCCCTCCTCCTTACTTCCTCCTTTTCGTCTCTTTCGGCCAAATCGGCCAGCCATCAGCTCCTCCTTCCTCCGACATCTACAGCAGAAGAAGAAGACGACCGAGCGCCGCCTAGGAGCCGCCACCGTCGCCCTCGTCTTCCCCTCTTTTGGTTCGAAACTCCGCAAAGCTTCACCTTTATTCTATTTCTTTCTGTCCCGGATCCAGATTTTTCGATTCTGACTCCGATGAAGTTCATGTAAAGACCGGGATTTAATTAATATTTATAAAATATCCGTAGAATAATCCGAATATTATCCTCCTTTATAATTATGAAAACCCGAATTTTTTTTAAATTTTTATGCCTAGCTTTACATGGATTCAATGATGGGGAAAAATATACCCAAGCCACTTTTCTCGTATCTTATAAACATAACGGATTTTAACGCTTCGCGAGCTCGGATTTTAGATTATGTTAAAGAGGTCATCCACCCAACTTGCCTAACATTGAGCCACCAAACCCTTAACTTGTGGCTTGCTTATGAATGTAGACATTCAACCACTCCCATCACACCCATGCTTTAACTCATGAAGCCAACCACTCCCATCACTTCCTTCCAATCACACCCATGCTTTGAATCATGAAGCCAACCACCCCTCTCCTCTATAAGCCTGACCCCAAGACTCATGAGGAGCTCATCCAAAGAAGCCCCACCGTCACTTGAGAGGAGAGAGAGAGAGAGAAGGAGAGCCTTGCTCCATTTTAGGTTCATTTTGGACAGCCTTCACAAGAAATAACATACCTCCCTCCATACTCATCCAAATGGAGAAACCCCGGTGGTCATGGATCCGTCTTGAACCCAGCTTTCCATACATATCTCAAACACAAAAATCCAAGGTCGTTTGCCCAGCCAAAATCGTCCATCTTTGGAGCTGTAGAAAACTGTTTTTGAAGGGTCTTGAGAGTTTGACTTGATTTCTTGGTAAGAACCCTTCCTTTCTTCCAAAACTGAGTTCCAACATGTTTTATAACTCCTTTTCTTCAACTTTGAGTAACAATCTAAATCATGTTTTGGGATTCTTGGTGACAAAATGGCAAGGTGTTTGAAAGGTGCTCCGAAGGACTCCCGAGGGTGTTCTTGAGCCGTTTGTGTGGGATTCTTCGAAGGTAATCCCTCATCCGCCTCCCCCCCTCTCTAGGAATAGATCTTGTGTGATTGGAAAGGGCTTAGGAAGTGGATCCTCTATGTGTTTTTGGTTGCGTTTTGTAGCGAACGTCACAAAACAAAATGGATATATATACCTCTGTAATTTGGACTTTATTTCCAATCCAACGGTCTGATTTAGCTGAAATTTTAATATGATGTTCATCGAAATGTTATCAAATTGTCCTTCAAACATTACGGCAATCCAACGATTGGATCAAGAGTTATTATAATTTTGGTAACCAGTGTTTATAATGACTCGGTTAGAAAACTTGGTTAAGGGAATGCTAAGAATATGGTTAAATATATGATGGCATAACCGAAACTTAGAGCATATAAAATAAAAAAATGAAGTATACTCATAACTTGGCTTATGATGCGATAAGAAGAAAATCGATTATGTGATAATACGATATAGATTATAACTGGTTAAGTCCGGATCATTTAACCAAAGTGCGTAATCTATAAAATCGTGAACCTCATGTGGATATATGTTGATTATTAGGTTGGGTACCATGAATTAGAATACCACCTAATAAAAGCTTAATGAAATTAATAGGCTCTTGTTGATTGGATCCTTGGTTGTGCACTTTATTGCTTGCTTATTCTCCGGACTCCAGGTAAGTCATCTGGACTTACTCATGATGGATTTATGTGATACTCTTTGTCTTATCGAGAGTCTTCATGCATCACGCGACCTAGTAACATGTTTAGGAATATAAACCGGTAATATGACGTAGGATGAACTTAGTAAATCCAACACTTCATATGTATGCTATGTGTCTATGGTAGGACGGCCGTAAAAATCTGAATAAATGACTTATACTAGATGGAACACGAATGAAATGATGAAAGACTTATGATGAGAAAGAATGAGTATGTTTGAGAAGGATGGGTACGTTTGAGAAGATATTATGATATGATGGTGATGATGATGATGATTATGATGATGATGATACGGGCCCTTGTGTGTTTATTTCGCATTTATATATATCTATACACTTGCTTATGTGTTACATTTTAACATTCATGTAGTTTAAGTATGCCTCTTTATATGGCATTGAGTGTGCATATTTTCGATGATTGACCCCGATTTATTTCTTGTTTTTAGATTCAGGTACCCCTTACCTGATATGACTTACTTATGTGGATGGTTGTCGGGACAGACCTTTTGGAACGATTAGAGCGAGTGAGGCATGACTTACACACTCTTTACTTTCTCGCTTACTTTGATTTGGTTTTGACCCGGCTATGCAGCGGCGACTTTGATGTACGTTATTTCCGCACTTTATATTTCCGACTTGAAAATCATTTACATGATAGTACCTAGGGCAAGTGAACGCCTCCAATGGGCGTGCGCATTTCTAAGAGTTCGAAATCCCCACTTTCGAAAACCATTGCTTCCGCTAAAAACAAATAACTTAGCTAAATAACTCGTACTCGGTCGTAAGATCTAAAGCTAACGGAAGAATTCAAAACTCTTCTATAACGTTCCCCGAATAACCGGATCATCTGAACCTTATAAATCCTCTAAGTGGATTTATGGAGGCATATTCGGATATCCATACTTTTGGGTCGTTACAGTTCAATCGTGCCTCCGACGAAGGTTCTCCGGCGAGAACTCCGAGCTTGGTAATCCTTCTCTTTCTCCCTCTCTTTCACTCGCGTTTTGTTCTCTTTCACTTGACTGATGTCGGATTTCTGTGTCGGTCCGGGTTGGAGAGTCTTGGCCGGAAAGGAGCCGTAGGAAGACCGAGCTTTCCTTCTCCTTCCTCCTCCATTTCTTTTCCGTTCTGGTGTCTGTACTCTGTTCGTTCAAAGGAAGGGGATAACCCTATTCTTCCTTTCTTTGTGGTTTGGGCCGGATCCGGCTGACTTCCGAGTTATATCATTTTTTAATCCGGGTTTCACATTTTGTGAGGGATCCGGGTTGGGCCTTTCTTTGATTCTGGGTTTCTCTGTTTGGCTTGCTGGCTATTTCCATTTCTTTTGGGTTTGGGTGTTGGGTTAGGTCCGGTTTATTTTCAGAAAAAGAGAGTTGGGCTTTTGTGAGCAATTGTTATATTATATATTATGGTTATATGATATGATTTGTATTTAATCGATTTTAGATTATTATTATTTTATTATTATTATACTGATTTTGGGATTTATATATTCTGAAATTCTGCCTATTATAAAAATGATTTGGGAATTAATAAAGTAATTCTGCCTATTATGGTTATATGATATGATTTGCATTCTGCCTATTATAAAAAGATAGTATTATTTGATATGTATTATGTGGTGTTTTAATATATGATTTGGGAATTAATAAAGTAATTTAGTGTTGTTGTTTTACAAATGTGAGTTACTAAATGGATTGATCTTTGGTGATTTATTATATTTAAGCATTAAATGGGAATATGAATTTTGAGAGATTTTAATTTGTGATTTTGAGAATAAAATGCCGGAATTACTTCTATAATAACATGATTTTGAGGTATTGGTTTTATGGTTTAAATGTTTAATGTCGGGATTCATTGTCTTGGTTGGTGATGTTGGTTTTGAGAAGGAAGTTTGGAAAATATGGTTGGTATGCTTTTATCGATGGGGTTGATTGGAAGTAAATGCTTTTGGTTGATGTTTTAAAAAAGGGCTTTGAAAAATGGTTTTACCGTCGATTGGTTTTGAAGACATTGAGAACTCGGGTTCGTGCATGTTGTTGCATGTTGTTGCATTTTATGTTAGGTGTTGCATATGCATAAAAGCATACTATGTAGTATCATGCTAGGATTGCATTGAACTGATCATGTGGTTGCTATGTGTGTTTGAAATAGAATGGTCGTTATCTGTGATAGTCCTAGAGTCTTTGCTAGGGTCATAGGGTAGCCCAGCCTCATCGGGTACCCTGAGTCAATCGAGTCTATATGAGCATGATATGATAGCCCAGCACCATCGGGCAAGCGATGAGATGACATGATATGATGATGCCGTGGTTTGTGCACCACCACGAGGAAATTGCTATGCTATAGCACCGAACTGGTCAGTCTCTGCACTAACGGGAAGGGGTGTAGAGGTAGGAGAGGGATATGTCACTTGGCATTGTCTTGGGCCCTTTACAGTATTTTTACACATTATTATAACTAGGAGCATGCTAGTGTGTTTGACTTTCGTACTGCATTAGAGCATCTTTATTAGGTATAGCACATACTATGTGGCCTCGGTGAGGACTGTCGGTCCCACATGAGTGGCTCGATCTTACTCCTTTCCCCGTTCTTTTTTTTTTAAGGTATTTTCTGTAGATTTTGAGTGCTCGATGTCTATACGACGGGGTTCCCTTTTGACGAATCGAATAATCTGGATAATATCCTAACTTAGTAAAATGGTAATTACCCACTCATGATTTGGTTTTGACCGGCTCTACCGTGACACTTGTATCTTTACTTTGCTTCCACTTTACTTCCGTTTGAAATGGATTCCGCGACATAGTCTTAGGACAGGTTTAGGGTACCCAACGGCCCTTCGAGGTCTTTGGATTTGAAATCCCTCTTTCTACTAATCTTAAAATGAGTTTGAAACCTCGACCCGTACCTGGATTGCAAGATCCGAACAAGGGGTTTCATCCCTTGAAATGTAACCCGGAAATCATAATTCTAGGCCGTTACAATTGATAAGTCATCTTTTTTAGATTTACACTTGCATAGCTCTTTACTAGACTTATTGCTGGGAGGCAATGTTCTAAAGAGCGCTAGGCGGTGGGTGGCCGCCTATCGCCTAGGCGGCTAGGCGGTGCCTGGGCGGACTTAGAACAAACTTGATTATTGCCTTATATTTTAACTCATAACACATGTCAATTATTTATATAATGTAATAATAATACATAATATCATTCACAAACCCAAATTTGTGGTGCTTAACTAACATTAAAGTAAATAAACGCGAAAGTATGTGTCCGACTAGCGACTCTAAACCTCCTAAAATCCAAAATCATAGGTTCGACTCAAAATCAAATATATCTCAACTTGGGGGACAAAAAAACCCTAAGTTGACTAATTACATGCATAAAAGCTAAAATTGAATAATTATCGGGCTAGGCGGGACTAAGCGGCTCTAGGCGGGGTTTAGGCGGCGCCTAGGCAGTGACTAGAAGGATTACCGCCTAGAGGACAGCCTAGACTTAAAAATTCCTAGGTGCCCTTCCGCCTAGGCACCGCCTAGGCGCGATTTTTAGAACACTGCTGGGAGGAATATGATTTTTCAAATTATTTGCTTAAAATTAAGAGGGAATAACAATCTTGCTGACATCCGGTGTCAACAGTTTCAATTTGCATAACAGATTGTTATATGTGCATATCATAAAGTTATATTTGCATAACAGTAACTTATATTTGCACAACATAAACTTATTATTTTTAACTTTTTTTTTAATTCAGATTGCTTGTTTTTTAATTGGATTTGCGACTCTAGGTTGATTTGCGACTCTCAACCATGTTCTCATCCATTGTCTCTTCTTTGTTTATCTATTTATTTGGTCGAAGACTCGAAATCGATTTACTAATTCTTGTTTATGCCAATTTTATTCCTAATGTCAAACTTCTTGATTGTCTTTTTGAACCGCATGTTCTTCTTCTTCTATTTATGCATATTTTAATCTTATATTTGCATATCATCAATTTATAATTGCATATCATACTTTTACATTTGCACAACATCTATTTATATTTGCATATTATAATCATACATTTGCACAACATCAGTTTGTATTTTTCCAACTTATTTTTATTTATTAAAAATTAAAATCTAAGTATTAGATATCAATAATCTTATATTTGCACAACATGAATTAATTTATGCATATTTTAATCTTATATTTGCATATCATCAATTTATGTTTGCATATCATACTTTTACAATTTGCACAACATCAATTTATAAGATGCAAGAATGCTAATGTAAGATGAAAGAAAATAGTGATGAGACAACAAAATATAAAAATTGTTCAAATTCAAATATAAAACTCTTGTCGTAGGGTTATATTGTTTATCTGAATGTTATGTTATAATATAATTAAAACCATTTTAGCTCAATGGTAGAGCGATGTACTTATGCGCAAATACGTGGGTTCGAATCCCGCATAGCCTAAAGTTTATAATAATTCTAGTAATTTACAAAATTTTCTAATAAATGTTGACATTTCGCCATTGATGTGCAAAAGCTTTATCTTTTACCATTTCTTTTATTAGAGGATTGTAAAAGTTTGAGCTTATCATCTCATGTAATATGATATCAATTTTGAGAATGATCTTATTTGTAAACTTTATCTTTTATTAAATGTTGACATTTAGCTTAAATGTTGACATTTAGCTTAAATGTTCACATTTAGCGGTTGATGTGCAAAAGCTTTATCTTTTACCATTTCTTTTATTAGAGGATTATATAAGTTTGAGCTTCTCATCTCATGTAATATGATATCAATTTTGAGAATGATCTTATTTGTAAACATTATCTTTTATTAAATGTTAACATTTAGCATAAATGTTGACATTTAGCTTAAATGTTGACATTTAGCATAAATGTTGACATTTAGCTTAAATATTGACATTTATCCGTTAATGTGAAAAAGCTTTATCTTTTACCATTTCTTTTATTAGAGGATTGTAAAAGTTTGAGCTTATCATCTCATGTAATATGATATTAATTTTGAGAAGGATCTTATTTGTAAACTTTATCTTTTATTAAATGTTGACATTTAGCTTAAATGTTGACATTTAGCTTAAATGTTGACATATTGCTTAGTATTGACATTTAGCCGTTGATGTTCAAAAGCTTTATCTTTTAACATTTATTTTATTAGAGGACTGTAGAAGTTTGAGCTTCTCATCTCATGTAATATGATATCAATTTTGAGAATGATCTTATTTGTAAACTTTACCTTTTATTAAATGTTGACATTTAGCCGTTGATGTGCAAAAGTTTTATCTTTTACCATTTCTTTTATTAGAGGATTGTAGAAGTTTGAGCTTATCATCTCATGTAAACAGATATCAATTTTGAAAATGATCTTATTTGTAAACTTTATCTTTTATTAAATGTTGACATTTAACTTAAATGTTGACATTTAGATTAATTATTGACATTTAGCCGTTGATGTGCAAAAGCTTTATCTTTTGCCATTTCTTTTATTATAGGATTTTAGAAGTTTTAGCTTCTCATCTCATGTAATATGATATAAATTTTGAGAATGATCTTATTTATAAACTTTATCTTTTATTAAATGTTGACATTTAGCTTAAATGTGGATATTTAGCCCTTTATGTGCAAAAACTTTATCTTTTACCATTTCTTTTATTAGAGGATTGTAGAAGTTTGAGCTTCTCATCTCATGTAATTTGATATCAATTTTGAGAATTATCTTATTTGTAAACTTTATCTTTTATTAAATGTTGACATTTAGCTTAAATGTTGACATTTAGCTTAAATGTTGACATTTAGCTTAAATGTTGACATATTGCTTAATATTGACATTTAGCCGTTGATGTTCAAAAGCTTTATCTTTTAACATTTATTTTATTAGAGGACTGTAGAAGTTTGAGCTTCTCATCTCATGTAATATGATATCAATTTTGAGAATGATATTATTTGTAAACTTTATCTTAGCTTAAAGGTTGACATTTAGCTTAAATGTTGACATTTAGCCGTTGATGTGCAAAAGCTTTATCTTTTACCATTTCTTTTATTAGAGGATTGTAGAAGTTTGAGGTTATCAGCGTCAGCATCTCTGATGTCGGCGTCGGCCAACATCAGCGTCAGCCAACATCTCTGATGTTGACGTCAGCAACATCAACATCAGTGTCAGCATCTCCGATGTCAACGTTAGCAGTGTCAGCAACGTTAGCATCAATGTCAGCATATTTGATGTCAGCATCAGCAATGTCAACGTCAGTGCCGCTGACACGGAAAAAAAGCATCTTCGACGCCGGCGTCAGCATCTCTGATGTCAGTGTCAACGGTGTCAGGAATGTCGGTGTCAACAACATCTCCGATGTCAGCGTCAGCAGCATCAACATCTCGAATGTCGGCATCAACAATGTCAGCGTCAGTGCTGTCACAAAAAAAAACGCGTTGACAATAAAAAAAGCATCCCCAACGTCGGTGTCAGCAACTTTGGCAGCATCGATGTCGGTGCCAGCCGACATCTTTGATTTCAGCGTCAGCATCTCCGATGTTGACGTCGGCAATGTAAGTGTCAGCATCTCCGATGTCGGTATCAACAATGTCAATGTTAGTGCTTCTGACACAGAAAAAAAAAAGCATATTCGACGTCGGCGTCAGCCGACATCAGCGTCAGCATCTCCGATGTCGGCGTCAGCCAACATCAGCGTCAGCCAACATGAGCGTCAACATCTCCAATGTCGGCGTCAGTAGACATCAGCGTCAGCGCTGACACAAAAAATATTAGTGGTGTTCGCAATGTTAATGGTGACAGTGTCAGCAGTGTCAAGAATGTCAGTGCTTACACGAAAAAAAATAGTGTTGACAAAAAAAAAAGCATCTTCGACGTCGGCGTCAACAACGTCCGCAATATCGATGTCGGCGTCAGCCGACATCTTCGATGTCGGCGTCATCAGCGTCAACATCTCTGATGTTGACATCAGCAACATCAAAATCAGTGTCAGCATCAAAATCAGTGTCAGCATCAAAATCAGTGTAAGCATCTTGGATGCTGACGTCAGCAACGTTAGCATAAATGTCAACATCTTCGATGTCGGCATCAGCAATGTCAATGTCAGTGTTGCTGACACGGAAAAAAGCATCTTCGACGTCGGCGTCAGCATCTCCGATGTCAGGTTTAAAGGTGTAAGAACTATCGGTCTCAACAATATCTCCCATGTCGGCGTCAGCCGACATCTCTGATTTCAGCGTCAGCAGCATCAACATCTCGAAGGTCAACATCGACAATGTCAGCACCAGTGCTAACACAAAAAAAAAGCGTTGACCCGAAAAAAAAAAGCATCTTTAACGTCGGTGTCAGCAGCTTCGGCAGCATCGATGTCGGCGCCAGCCGACATCTCCGACATCAGCGTCAGCATCTCCGATGTTGACGTCGGCAACATAAGTGTCAGCATCTCCGATGTCGGTATCAGCAATATCAACGTCAGTGCTTCTAACACAGAAAAAAGCATCTTCGACGTCGACGTCAGCCGACATCAACGTCAGCATCTTCGATGTCGGCATTAGCCGACATCATCATCAGCCAACATGAGCATTAGCATCTCCGATGTCGGTGTTAGCCGACATCAGCATCAACGCTGATACGAAAAATGTTAGTGGTGTTCGCAATGTTAGGGGTGACAGTGTCAGAAGTGCCAACAATGTCAACAATGTCAGTGTCAACGGTGTTAGGAATGTCGGTGTCAGCAACATCGACGTTCACATTAATGCAATTTTAAAAGCCTCTTAGGTCAATAAATGGTATATCGATGTGCTTATGTGCAAATAAGATATATTAATGCAATTTTAAAATATAAATGCATGTGCATATTCTTTCCATAAGGTTGTTTAAGCTTGCATAACATAATACGGAGTATTATATTTGCATATCATAATATTATATTTGCATAACATCGGGTTATAGTTGCATAGCAGAAAGTGCTGAGATGTAATTTTGTTTTAAGAAAAAAATAAAAAAAATAAACTGGACACGCAAGGGGGGCACTGAGGTGGGGGCGGGGGGGCAAGGGGGATGGACACTCCACCAAATTTTTCAAATTTTTGGACACTCCTCCAATTAGAGCAATTATTTTGGACATTTTAGATATTGCCCAAAAAAAAAGAATATTAGCTAAAAAAGAATATGATGTGAAACTTGTTTTAAAAAAAACAAAAAAAATATATACAGTGAAGCTAAAAAAAGGAGATTGAGATAGTTGGACCAAAGGGAAAAAAAGTTGAAATGTCAACCCAATTGGTTTTATCTTTTCTCATATTGTTTTATCTTCCAACATAGTTTTATCATTAAGAATATTAATAATCTCGCAACATGGTTTTATCTTTCAAAACTTCAAACACGTGACCCAGTCGATGAATATTACGTATCAGATAAACTGGCTTGTGTTGACCCATTTGTATAGAGCAAGACAAATCTTGGATAATCCAATGAAAAAGGCGGAGTCAATAATCGAACCTGGGAATCTTGGATAATACATAAATTTGTAAAAAAAAAAAATTGGTTTTAAAAAAAAGTAAATAAAAAAATTTGTTTTATCTGCCATGAAATTTGAAACTACAAAGGTGATCTTATCCCGTCAACACAAATAATGGAAGATATTATATACATCTGAAACATGTGCTAGTGCTATATACATTCTTTAAGACGGATCAGAGATCCGTCCGTTGCAAAAAAAATTTAAAATAAACGGACAGATAGATCTGTCCATTATATAGAGGGTGATTTTGATAGATGGCCATTTTTTAATGTTCAATTGGGTATTTGGACCCCAAACTAATTTAATTAGTTTTATGTAAACCCCTTCTCAATAGAGTGAAATGGTCAATGGTCAACCGTTTGACCAATGACCGGTCAACGGTTGACCATTGATCAGTCAACGTTGACCGTTGGCCTGTCAATGTTGACCAACCCATTTGAATATTTTTTTTGATACCATATTTTACCGTTTTGATGCAAAAAAATTATTATATTTTATTTTCACTTTGATGCCACTTTTCTAATGAAATGATTGAATGACACTTTTTTAATGTCACTTTTTTTAAACCTTGATGATATTTTTTGTTTACTGTGATGTCAGTTTTTTATGTCAATTTTTTTGATGATATTTTTTTTTACCATGATGCCAATTTTTTTTTAAGTAGTGTTTTGATGACATTGTTTCTTGAATGTGATGACACTTTTTTAAAGTAACTCGAATGTAATTATTCGATGCCACTTTTTTAATCAAATCGCTTGATGCCACTTTTGTAATTTAGTAAATTGTATATCGATATATTTTTATTGATTCTACTTTTATTCACTGATGAGTGATGACACACTTGTGATGACATTCCTTGTTGATGATATTTTTATAGAATTTATGACATATGACCTTAATACGTAGTTATACTTCATTGATGACGTCTTTTTATTGATGACAATTTTATTGATGACTTTTATTCATTGATGACATATTTGTAAGTACAATTAATTGATCTCAATCAATTGTGATGATATTTTTATAAAATTGGTGACATCGAAGTATGAAATGTGGAATCAAATTAGTGTCACCAAACAAGGCAATACGATCTCTTAAAATCAAAAGTTTAGGAGTTAATGATGACAAAAAATTGTTTCTATTTTATTGGCCACTAAAATTTTCATCGCAAAAAGACAGATTTTTCCGCGAAAATAGGTGAAGGATTCAAAAATAACCTATGCGGGATTTGAACCCGCATCTATGTGCTTGAGCACAACGCTCTACCAATTTGAACTAATAGGCTTTAATTTAGAAATAATGAAACAAGTAAAAGGCTTTAATTTTATTCTTGTTATGTGACCTTTCACGATTATTAATGTCCTAAATGTTGACATGGATTGGAACCCGCATCTATTGTCCTCAGTATCACATGGATCGGAGCTGATTAGCTTCATAAGACATTCCACAACCTATAGAAATACCAAAACACTAACATTAGCAAGTCCAAGTGGCAGGTGAAAGTGATAAATGGATGACATAAAGTGACATTCATGCAGTGATAGAATTATTGGAATTCAACCACACTACATGAAAATTTTCAGGATGAATAATCACTTAAAAATGAAAAAGTTATACTACCAAAAATTCATGAAGAAAGCAACTCATAGCTCTATAGGCTCCAGATGATGCCAAGACTTGAGATCCTTCTATCTTCATTGTTGTTTGACACAACATTGGAATCAGAAAGCAAATGAAAAAGGGTTGTCATGGACAAAACTTTAAGGATGAGTACTGATCAAACATATAGGTAAATTAAGAAAAATCACATCATCTATATAATTATAATAAGCTTTGGCCAAAACCTTGGCTCATCTCCCCCTTCAATTGTGAGCATAATGCCAGAAGTTCCTCAGCTTTCTTAGTACACATACTATAACATGAATGAAAGAGAACATGATGAAGAATTTAGTGGGAGGACAATATTATTAATTTATTATCTTCACTGCAGAAAGAGAACATGATGAAGAATAATGCAAGATCAGTTGAAAAGTATAAGGGGAAACTAGTTGTTGTCTAACGGACATATAATTAGCACAATGCCATTTAGTTTCTTAGGTGAGATCCCTTAATAGTTACATTCTATTGATGAACTAAATGATCTCTTCTGCTCTTAGAATGCTCTTAATTAAGCCACCCACAACCAAAACAAGAAACAAACAACATTGTCAATTATAAATATACTATAGTATTTTATTAAATAACCGAGCTAGTAAAACTCAAAATAAACCTTAACCTTGCCCCCATAACATACAACAACTTCACTCACATTAAACTTTCCAAAATCTAACTTGCTTGTCCTAGCAACAAGAGTGAGTCATTTTTAAGGAAAATGAAAGAAAACTAGTGAGATGAATACTAAGGAGGATTCCTCCCTCCCTCTTTGGAATTTTCATGGCATATCAAATGGCACTACTAAAAAAACAGGAAATAACTACAGATGGTTAGCCACGAATTACAGGCGACCCTATCTTCGTGTCCACTAGCGATGAAATTGGCCATGGCTGTTCCTGACCGTGGCTATATTCGTGGCTGATACTCATCCAGGAATGACATGTCAGAACATTAGTGGCTAATAGCAACGAACCAGATGTCCGTCGCTGATTTGGTGGCTCGATTTTTGTCAGTGTCAGTAGATAGCCACGACTTCAGCCACGAATATAATTGTCGTGGCTGTTTTCGACGCTAATCTGGCCATAACACAATAGCCGTGGCTAAATCTGTGGCTATTCGTCATCGAAAATCAAATGAATTGAACATGGGTGAGTGGGCCTTGGCTCACTAGTTGTAGGCGGGCCGGATATTATCATATACTTGGGCTATGATCCGATATGACATAACCCCGATCCGTGGTTGAAACCGGGTCTCCCAATTAATTTTCTGGGCTCGGCCCATTAGAAGCTAGTACGTGGAAGCCCAATATTTAATTAGCCCATAGAAGGAAGTGGTTATTTAGCGACGATTTAATCTGTGGCTAAATTTCGTTGCTATTACGGATGAGGTCATTAAAGTGATTTTGTACTTCACCTGCTTTATGGTTAGGTGCATTAAATGGGGCCGGCCCACTTGTGTTTTCTTCTAGCTTGGACATCTGTTGGCCATTTTGAGAAGCTCCATCGATCAGATCCACCTCCCAATCGCCTTGTACGGACAGAGGTAAGTTTTCATTTCTCTTGCACATATTTACATATATATATATATATATATATATATATTTATTATTCCTATTTATTTTAATTAGAAAAAGGAAAGTAGTATGTATATAAGATTATATATAGAAGTAGAAATGGTTATATACTTATATTATGATTACGGTAATGTTTGCATTGGTTGGTAATTTTTCTTTTGAAAAACATTTTGGGGGTTTTGGAAGAATATGTGTTTGACAATGTTTATATGTACAAATATATGTGATGTACTTTTAAAAATTGGTTATAAGTTGACACTATATGCTAAGTATTTCAATTTTATTCAATATTATGTGTAATTATTTAGAAATTTAGCAATGGGCTTTTTATTAAGAATTATATTTAGGAATATTCAATTTGTTTAAATATATAGTAATGTGCGCTAGCTATTATATATCTACTGTACGGATTAATCGAATTTGATAAAATATGGACGATCGTACATGGATGTATGATATGTACTTGGAGAATCGTAGAGGATTAAAGCCCGAATACTTCCAAGGGGTGGATAAGTTTATAAATTTTGCTTTTGCTCAAACTACCATGTCGGAGATGTGAGAATTGTTATTTCGAGAAAGTAGATGATGTGAAGGAGCATTTATACCGCCGTGGGTTTATGTATGGTTATTATCGTTGGACGGCACATGGAGAATCTATTGCACATCCAAACCATGAGAAAATGGTAGGGGGCAACCAGTTGGCTATGTATGATCAGTTAACTGCAGAACAGAGGATGGTGTTCGATGTTGCTGGGCCAAACTTTGTTCCTCCTATATGGTTTAGCCCCTATAATGTCGATGGTGTTTTGAATAATGGAGTTGATGTTGAATTCCAACCAGCTGAAGTTAATGAGGTCGATGGAATGGGCGAAGATCCGGTAGCAGTCGAGGAGGATATTAATCTCTTGTCCACGCGGTTTGAAGATGTGCTAAGAGCAGCTGATGAACTTGTGTTTCCTGGGTGTACTACACATACACAGTTGTCCTTTGTGAGCCGACTTATGAGCTTGAAGTGTGAATATAATGTTCCTCAAAACCTCTTCAATGGGTTCGTGCAATTGTATGATGAAGTGTTGCCTGATGCCCACAAGATTCCCACCAGTAACTATGAAACTGAGAAGATAGTCCGAAATTTGGGTCTACCGGTAGAAAGAATAGTCATGTGTCCCAACGGTTGTATGTTGTATTGGAAGAATGATGTCAATGAAGATTCATGTAAGTTATGTGGTCATGCAAGATATGTCGTGGGTGCTTCAGGGAAGCGCAAGCCACATAAAGTTTTATTCCACTTGCCTCTAATTCCAAGGCTACAGAGACTATATGCTTCTGAGGTGACAGCCAGCAACATGACTTGGCATGCAGAACACGTAACAGAGGAGGGAATGATGTGCCATCCTTCAGATGGAGATGCATGGAAGAGGTTGGACACGAAGCATCCTGATTTTGCTTGTGAGCCTCATAATGTTCGTTTGGGTTTATGCAACGATGGTTTTGCTACTTTCAACAAATCTGATCAGAATTATTCATGTTGGCCAGTGATTGTCACTCCTTACAATCTTCCACCTCATTTTTGCATGAGGAACGAGCACATGTTCATGTCGTTGATAGTGCCAGGTCCTCGAAACCCGAAGAAGTTGATTGATATTTACCTCCAACCTCTCATTGACGAGTTGATGCAATTGTGGGATGTCGGTGTCATCACCTACGATGCGTGGTTAATTCAAATGGATAAACGTTCTGTTTCATGTGTGAAAGTTAATGTAGTTAATTCAAATGGATAGGCGTTCTTGCTTCAAAGTGAAGAGAGATAGTTTATGTTATTTTCAATTTATTGATGTGTGGTTAATTCAAATGGATAGACGTTTTGTTTCATGTGTGAAAGTTCATGTAGTTATGAAATTTGATTTGCATCGAATGACATATCCAATATAATGAACATAAACTCTTCAAATCTTTGTGTCTGATAGATAGTTTTGAATTTGATCATGATGTTAAATTATAAATCAAGTGTCAATTACATTCCCCTTTTTTTATTATTTGTCCTTTATGAAGCTTTGGTATTAGATTATAAATCAAGTGTCTACTACATATCCAATATAATGCATAGAAACTCTTCAAATCTTAGTGTATAATACATTCCTAATTTTTTTTAATATGTACCTTATGAAGCTTTGATGCAAGCAATCCTGCGTTTGGAGTCCTCACACAGGTTATTCACTCCCATTTTGATGGCCCCTACATACGGTGGAGTGATGTTCCTGCCACCACCTTGGAGTTATGGTGGGAAATGTTCAAGGTATAAAACAATTCAATAAGATTTTTACTTTGATTAATTAGATGTATGTCTGAATAAATAATGCCCCTAGTTAATATGTTTGTTCAATATATTCAGGCACGAGCAACTTGGGATGAAACTGTATTCCCAGAGTCAGAAGTTCGCAAAGCATTCAACACTAAGGGAGAGGATCACCTAAGGAACGTCTTCGGGAAGGCTCGCACGGGGAGAACAAAGAAAAAGGCTTCGTGGGTGAAGCAAGTCATATGGGTCAAAATGTGTGAGAAATGGAAAAAGGAGGACAAATTTCTACACCAATCTGAGGTGAACAAGCAAAACAGAGTTGTAGCAACAGAGAAGGGCACACCAATTTTCAGTGGTGGTTCGGTTTCCACAACCGTAATCAAGAAGCGACTTGTATGCACACATTAGCTCTCATCTGACATCATTTTGTTTACCATTTACTCTCTATTCAGTATATATATCTAATTAATTAAACTAATACAATATTTTCCATAGAGGGAGGAGCTTGGAAAAGATCCTACACCAAAGGAAACATTTGAACGCTGTCATAGAAAAAAAGATGGTTCTTGGGCGGGCGCTCAGTGCCAAGAAACTGTGGTAAGTTAGTATTTGAAGTTACCCTTTAACTACTTAATGCCTTTGATTGTGTGATGTGCATGATTTGAACTGGGACTTTTATGCCTTAGAAATTAAAATGTGCATTCAACTGTTCTTGCTTCTGGTATTGGTTATGTGATGTGGTTTTTTATATCTTGCTTTTGGTATTGGTTATGGATTGGTTTTGGTGTTCTTTACTCATGTGTTGGGATCTGTAGTTTTAATTTCTATATCTTGCTTTTGGTATTGGTTATGGATCTGATGTTTCAAGTGTTTATATGTTGTGGTCTTTTATATCTTGTTTTTGATATTGGTTACGGATTGGTTTTGGTTTTGGTTTTGGTTTTGGTGTTCTTCACTCTTGTGTTGTGATCTGTTATAATTTATGTATTGGTTTTGTTTTTTTCCCTAGCTTTTTCTTCTGTTCCTATGCTCAGTTCCTATGTTCATTTATTTTTATTTCTTTTATTTTCCTATGTCTAGTTCTGTTCCTATGTTCATTTATTTTCAATTTTCTGTTGTTGGGATCTGTTATTTTCAGCTTTTGGTTTTACTGTTCTGAGCTTGCTTTTTGGTTTTCATTTTCGTTTTTGTGTTCTGAGTGTTGTTAAATTCATTTTCTTTCCACTTCTAGGACAAGTATGACCAGTTGCTTGAGGATGAAATCTTAGATGATGCTGTCTCAGAGGATGGATCCCATTCGGTTGACACAAATGCTCTTTGGCTCAAGGCAACAGGTGGTTCGAAGAAAGGCCGGGTTGTGGGCATGGGATCTGAGTCTCAACCTATCTTGTAGTCAGCACATTGCACACAAACTGGTGCCCAGAGTTCTGCAGCTGGTGGTAGTGGCAGTTTGAAGAATCGCGAGGGGAGACCGAAGAGGAAGGAGGAAGGACATGAGAAAGTGTGAGATGCGAGAGGATGGAGGAACCGAGGAAGGGTCTGGAAACCGAAAAAACATTTAATAAGGCCTAGGCATGCTAAAAAATTATTTAATGGGCCTATCTACCTAAGTAAAGATGCTTAAAGGTCCATTTCAGCAAATTCTCTTTTAAATAAAAAAAGATAGAGAAAAGTTGCACAACAGCTTAAAAAAAAAAAAAGGAGAGAACAAGGGCGGATCTATGATCCGCCCTTATAGTTTTTATATTGGCAAAAAGTAAAAGATGTGCATCTTTTACTCTCTCCTCCCCTCCTTTTAAATTTACAAAGATTCGTCTTAAACAGTGTATATAACACATGTCATGGGTGCATGTAGTCACCCCGCAAATAAAAAACTTTTGCCCCTCATGACCGAGTTTGATAGCTCATGCTATTTCAATTATAATGTTTCCATCAAACTATTAATTTATGTGAAAATTTTGTGCTTTCAAAATTCAATTATGTTGATTGTTGTGGGAAAAATAATTCAATCGAAAAGTTTATGATGAATCTTGCTCACACTTTCCAGCAATATCGTTGTGAATTTTCGTTGATGCAAATATAAAAGATCTAATAATCTACCAATAATTTCGATGAATTATTAAGGCTTGGTGACCCAACGGGCCAGCTCATATTAATCTTCGAATTCGACCCGTAATCTGTGTTTCCGTGTCCGTCTAGTCAACCGGTGTGAATCATCTGGTCCAAATTACTACCCCAACTTACTGTCCTATCTTTTAATTGGTCCATGTGGATTATATTTTTTTATATAAAACAAAAAACAACAAAGTCACATGATTTCAACACTATTGTTTCTTTTAAATTGGTTTATAAGTTTTTTTTCCTTTCTTTTATAGTCTTTTTTTTTACAGTAGGCAATAAATTGGATGTACTAACGACATCCATGATCATCTCATAAGATGATATTCTAGAACTCACAACAACAGGAACTAAAAATAAAATTACAATTCAATTGAGATTTAGCAAGAAAATCAGCTGCACCATTTGCCTCTCTGTAGCAGTGCTGAATTGTGACGCTCTCAAAATCTTTGCTTAACGAATAAATCTCTTAGATTATTTGAGCGACCTCCCATGGTATATTGTTCACTTGATTGATGGCATGGACGATGATTGCATAATCACTTTCAACTATTACTCTTCGAATCTCTATCTCCGCTACCAGTCTTATACCTGTATAAACTGCAAAAGCTTCTGCAAGAATAACCGAACGCATCCTAACGTTACATTTATAAATTCAAAGAACTAGACCGTCATTATTCCTCACAATACAACCAACCTGCGGTTGAGTATCAATTTTCACCGAAGCATCTACATTGATCTTAATGACATTTATTAGAGGGCATTTCCAAATCAATTTATCAGGAGGTCTAACACGTTTAGGTAACTTCGTTTTTACCTGCTAATTATTCCAACATGAGATTTTGTCTATAGTTTAATTTAGAGCATAGATAATACCTGTATCAGAAGTATTGCGAAAAATAATTCTATTTCTGTGCTCCCAAACAGAATGCCATAAATGACATAAGTCTGTAAAATCTATATTAAGAGCCCTAGTATTTAAAATATTTTCCGAAACATTACTTGTTAAATTTGGAATATTATAACATTTTCCCAACTTAACACCCAGATTTTGAATAAGGGCTCTTATGATCCGACAATTAAACAATAAATGATTTGTATCTTTTGTATCAGAATTACAAAGAGAGCAAATACTAGAAACTCTATTTATATATCTATTTAGACGGGTCGTGGTAGGTAAAATATCTAAAATAATTTTCCAAATAAAATTTTTAATATTCGGAGGAATATTATGTTTCCAAATCCAGTCTGCTGGAATTTTCTTAGTATTCTCTGTATTACAAATAGAAGATGTGGATTTAACAGAGAATTTTCAGTTACTAATATAAATCCAAATTAACTTGTTTGGAATATCAATGTAAAGGCCTCGAGTTTTAAAATAATAATTTAAAAATAAATAATATAAAATGAATTTAAGTCGGAAAATTAAGATATTTTGAAATAAAATAAACCTAAATTAAATCCCTTAACGCGAATTCCGACCTACTTTCGAAATTTTGAAGATTGATTCCGTCTTTTCACCTCGGGATTTGAAAATAATTTTGGATGCCGATATCCTCTTGATTGAAACATTATTTGAAATTTCGATTCGGAATAAGGTCGAGAAAGCAGGTTTCGGGTTTTATTTTCCGGGTGTTTTGAAATTGGTTCTTGGGACCTCATTCTAATTCTACTCCAATCTCCCATCCTAATTCAAAGGTCAAGCTGACAGCTCTCTCACCTCCCCCTTCTTGTCGAGTAGTCACACTCACACAGCAAGACCCGATACCTCTGCTCATATTTATACCCACGCCAAAGTTGAACCCTCCTCTCTTCACATTGCTTTCAAAACACCCCACCTCATTTCTCTCCTCTACCCCTGTTCTTTCTCTGTTCAAATATGCACACAACAAAACAATCCTTCCTCCCCTTGCTTCAATGTACTCGGCAGAACAACAACCCATCAACACCTTCTCTTCCTGAATCTTCACAGCCCTACGTCACACCTCTCTTCTGTCCTCCCAGCTTCCGGAACACCACCACCGCCCTTGTCGCCGAGTTTCACTAGAACCACCCCCCAGACCCGTCCGAGCACCCTCAACCTTCTTCTTCCACCGAAACTAGCAGTCCGAGTTCCGAAACTCCCCAGGTCCGGCGAAAACGCAGCGGAGCAACCAAGGAGCTTTCTCGAACCGTCGTCCCCTGCCTTCTTTCCCTCTGCTTTCCGAGAGCACATGCAGCAACAGCTGCAACCCTCTTGTTCTCCCTTATTCAGCCTCGAAGTCCAGCAGACCGAGCTTCCCAAGGAGATCTCCCTCAGTTTCCGGCCACGCCCGAGCTCCGACGACCTCCATTTCGATCAAAACTCTCAGTAAGCTCCCCATTACCGTTTTCTTGTCAAAAGCGCCGAAAAGTTCCACCTTTCTCATCCAACGCCTTTGATCTAGGTCCAAGGAGAAAGCTCCGTCTCCGAAGAAGCCCGCCAAGCTTCCGAGCACCTCCAGCGCATTCGAAACCCTCCTCGGTAAGCTTCTTCCCTCTTTTTTTTCTTTCCCTTTCTGTGGGTGTTGGTCTGTGCCACCAGGAGGGGTGGCCGGAGTCTGAGAGTGTCGTCAGGGGCTCCCCTTTGTTCTTCCTTCCTCCGGCTTTCTCGGCCCGAGCAGAGCCCCTGTTTCTTTCTTTCTTTCGAAAAAATAGAGTAGGGAAGATGAAGGCGTGGGCTTGAGCAGAGCCCCTAATTACAGTAGGACCTAATCCTGCGGGTGGGCCTCAGTCTGATCCTACACCCTTTATTTTTTTTAAGTATGTCCTATATGTGTAATGATGCTGATTTGGCTCCATGATCGCGGCATTTTGACATGGAGGAAATAGAGAGTTGAGCCCCTAAGGCTTTATTTATAGGCTTCATTCCCTAGCTAATCTAGGAAATAAACATCTATCTATATCTACATCTCTCTATCTAATACTTAATGATTAAATTTGGAAATAAAACAAATATATCTATAAAGGAAACTAGGATTAGTGTAGATAGATCTCTCTTGGACTTGATAAATCTTCTCTTGAATTGATAGAATATTTCTTGCTTAATGTGGAAGAAAGCCAGCTCAACACTCGGACTGCTCGATTTCGGCCTCTGTAGGTTGGTCGATATCGACCAAGTTTGGTCAATATCGAGCTATCTTCTTCGGATTCTTCCTCTGTCACTCGATTTCGGCTCCCATGAGGAATTTTGACCAGGTTTTGGTCGATATCGACCAGTATGGTCGAAATCGACCTCTTTTGTGTTTCATCACTCGATTTTGGGCTTTTGGTGGAAAATCGACCAGCTTCCTCGATTTCGACCAAGGTTGGTCGATATCGACCAGATCATGTCGAGTCGATTTTTCTCCTTCTTTTCTCGATTTGTCCTAGTTCCGCTACTCATTGACCTTTTCTCGATTTCTCCTTCTTTTCTCGATTTTCTCGATTTGTCCCAGATCATGTGCTTTTCTTGATTTTTCTCCTTCTTTTCTCTGAATTATTGTAAAATGGCTCGATTCCTGCGAAATTAAACAGAAACTAGTGTAGATTCCATAATTTGGCAATTTAGTGTAAACTACATAGAATCTGTATTATTCTAGCCCAAAATGTATGAAATGCATGCAGAAATCGATATACAAGATAGTATAAAACATGGCAAATTAGGCTCACAACATTATGTGAGTTTGGATGTGGTGTGGGCGTTTGGTTGTGGTGTGGGTTGGCCTTGTTGTGTTCAGGGATTTGTCAATTTTCAGTATATGGTGAACTTTACCGGACCTAGATCTATGGTAAGATTAAAAAATAAAAGGGTAGAAAGCTTCTTTTAATTGATGCTCAATATAAATGATTTAAACCTTTAGAATAAAATCCGTAAGTATATGTATTTGTTGATATGAGAAGTTATCTTGTATTCTTATCTTTCATCGGGAATGGAATATAACTCTATATATTGCCCTTCTTATGCAATTATGTAAATGGTGCCTAGAGGTTGTGTTGTTGCTTAAATTATAATATGGTTACATATGATAGTTTGTTGGTAAGCTTAAAGTTTGTGTGTTGCATATCTGCAGGACCATGAAGGCAGGAAAGTCATTCAGCTAAATTCCGCACGTTTTAGCAAACAAAGAGTAGAAGGCAAAACCCATAAATCATAGTATTTTTCTTGACTAATATCTATGTATTGTGAATGTACATGACATAATTTATAATAATATTTATGTACGTATTTGCCCATTTTTATTAATGCGGTTGTAATTTGATAAATTCTGTAAATATATACATTAGTTTATGTGAGAAATGCTACAACAACTTTACAAGGTTGTTCCAATAGCTTGAATTAAAACGGTTGCATTAGGTGTGAATTGTTGATGCATTATCTTTTGCCATGAATGTTACATTACATATCTATTGTAGCATGTTTTTTGGTCTAATGTAACATGTTATAGTTCTTATGCTTGACTGTTACATTAGCATGAAATAGTTGTTACATTTGATCTAATGCAACATGAGCGGGAGTAGCATTTACAAAAAAGCTGCATTAGACCTAATGTATCATTTTTTGAGGTTAATGTAATATTTTTCGACTATTGCCATAGGATTTTAATTTGGAGTCGTTATTATGTTTTGAGAGATGTTGTGTGTATGTTTTCCAAAAATCCTCCATAACACTACTCTCAAAATATATCAAAAACTCATACTCATCATATCTCATCATTACATACTCATGCAATCTACAACACCCAACCAATCTAATTTTTCACCAATATAAATCCAATTCTTCTTCATTATGCAAAAATAAATAAATTTGGCTTTTTGTTCTCTTTTTTTTGCTTTTTTTTTGAACTGTTTTTTTTTTAACTGAAGCCGAAATACATGTAAGAAGAAATGCATAAAAATGAAGGAACTAATAAGCACATAACATTACATCTTCTAAAAACCATAAACCGTAATACTCACACTTTAGCTTCTTTCTCCTCAACTCCAAAATAGATTCCATAACTCACTCAAAATCTCAATTTCTCCGGAATGAGGGTAAGGCTCATCATAGGCTAGGAATAATATAATTTTTTGGAGCTATCAATAAAACAGGCTAAATGCTCAAATTGGCTTCAAAGCAAGATATAACATAGGGTAGACATTGATACAATTTGGCTACAATTTTGCCTCTATCATTTGAACTTATCAAGCAATGACCATGTATATAATCGATCTTGAAAATAGATAACAATGACAATACTCAATGATAAATGCATAGGAAGAGTAAATCACACAAGAAAGGCAAAAGGAATATAGATGTATCCCTTATAAGGCCAAAAATATCTCACAAGGACAAATTTTTGTTGAATATCAAGCATGCTCACAAACTTAGATCATACATGCTCAATTACCTATGCCTAATCATATTTCACTTAAAAACCAATTTTAAAGACAAAGTCAAATCATTCCAGAATTACATGAGATTTATAAGATAATGCCCGTATAAAGTTAAATAGGACAAACTCAAATTAGATGGGTATTTTTTACAACACACTATGAAATGCATGAAACCAAACTTTTTTCTTTGATTTTTTCGACATTTTCTTTCTTTTTTTTCATTTTTGACATTTTCTAAAACGAATAACATTAAAATCGCAAATAACATAAAATAAAAAACCTAAAAATCAAAACATGAAACAAAAAAAATGACTAACCAATTACTATGAAAGCGGGGTCTGGGTTCCAGACCGCTGATTGATACCCTTTAGGGCGATCAATAACGCCTCTTGAAGACGAAAAAGCTTATCCGCAATGCCGACGAGCTTGTCTGCAGTGCTCACTTCATATTCAGCAAATCGACACTCAAAATCATCCAAAGTCAAGATCATCCAAAGTAGCATAGACAGTATCAACGTCATCCACAAAAACTTCTTTTTTCTCTACTATCTCTTCTTCTTCATTCTCAACAGGCTCATCCTCAGATGCCTCATCAACAACTTCATGCCATCGGCTCTCAAAACTATTTTCATTTAGGTCCAAGGGAAATCTGTTATGACGGATATGATAATTAGATATCCTATAACAATATGGTAACTCTGCAGGCAGATAAAGGCGATACTCAGAAGTCTCTCCTGCCATCCATTTGAAACACCATGTTCCGTCCGGACGTTGGATATACTCAGCAATGCCCCACCAATTCAGGTTGGAAATATTGTAAACCTTTTCACCACCAAAAGAGTGTAAATCATGAAGACACACACCCACTCGGCGAGCAATCAACGATACCATACCTCCAAAAACAATAAGACGTTCAGGCCTCACGTGAGTAGCTCTAGTCACCTCCATACAGCTCCCAAAAAATAGCTGAACCCAGTCAGGAATATGCACAGCCTCAGGGATCAAGCAATGAATATAGCTCCAGGCTCTCATAGTAACCACGGAAGAATTATCCACATCCAAGAGAGAACTACAAAGCACCAAATAGCACAACCTCAACACAGGATAAGTAATCATGGACTCGTAGTGGCGTTGTCTCGACTCAAAGAATTGTTCTGTAGCCTCCTTCCAAATGTCATAAGGATGTGAAGCAGCCATCTCATACACATAGGCGTCAGCAGGCGTCTTTGTAACACCAAAAGCTTGTGCAATGAGATACTCAGTCACCACAAACTTCTGATTCCTCAACTGGAAATGAATCTCCTCATCGGAACGATAATCCACGGTAGCTAAGAACTCTCTCACCAATGCCGAATACGTAAAATCAGTCAAATCCATGAAATCGCCCAAACCTCCTCTCTCAAGGAGTCGAGAGACCTCCTCAAACAGTCCCAAACGCTTCAACATTGGGGGATGAAATAACAGTGTGGAAAGATACTCCCTCTTTTCAAGCTTAAGCTAGCGCTCTTTCTCTTCCCATGACAAAAGACCAGGCATTTTCATAGTAGGAACCGAAGACATGATGCTGAACTCAAGAGGAAAATCAAAAGATACCACAAATATAACCAAAAATGACATTTCTGCAGTGACAACGGGCGCCGTGTAAGGGGCGGCGAGCGCCATGTATCACAGAACACAAATTCGAGCGAAGACGTTGAGCGACCGACGTCCAAACTCTCCAAACTTGAAACTTGACGACCAACTTGGTTTCAATAGCCTTCTTAGGTGATAGGTAGGAGAATGGAATGGGAAAAGATTGAGTTTGATGGATGTAGGGTAGTGGTGGAAAGTATTTTGTTGGGCAAGAACTCAATTGAAACACAAGGCTTTAGGTTTTTGGAGTGGATTCTAGTAGGCTCTAAGGTGTTTTATAGGCTTCTTGGAGAAAAAGCTTTGATTGATCAACAATAAGGAATGGAAATATATGGTGAGTTGGAAAGGGGGGCATCAAAGATCCGTACGCGTATGTGAACAAGACCGGCGACGGGAGTCGTGTAAGGAGCGGCAGGCTCCATGGTGCTAAGAGCGATATTCCGTATTCAAATAAAGAAAAATTCAACTCCAACAAATGTTCTAACTTACCATCACTCCATTATTCAGCGAAACGATCCATCCTACTTTATTGAATTGAAAAATGTACAAACTGTGAAAATGAAATGATATTACCTAAACTACCTTGGGTTGCCTCCCAAGATGCACCTTCGTTTCACGTCTTTGGCTCGACCTGGTGCATTTCTTGATCAAGTTATCCCGTCAAGATCCTCCACACTTGTCCTTTTCAAGAAAAGAGGGGGAACTTTAGGAATTTCTCCAATGTATCCATCAATTACACCAATCAATTTTTTATTGAAATGAGTTAATCGTGGAGGTTGCCTTGAAATTGCAAAAACCTCAACATTGTTAGGAATCGATTTCTCATAGGGAATAGCAATAGAATCATTTGAATTAGACACATTTTCATGTAACTTAAACAAATCCTCAATTGTCCTTTCAATGTCATCTTTCCCTAAATCAACTTTTTCTTCGTTAGAAGACTCAATATGCAAAGATTCATTTTCAATAGAAGCAATTAAGAAACTATTTAATTCATTCCTATGATCACTTTAATTAGAGTCGAGAACATCTACAGAATCATTAGTAGAAGAAACAATAGGCTCAAATATAGAAAACTCAATCTTTCTACCATCAAATTCCATAGTTAGAGAACCTTCAACACAATCAATCTTAGTCTTAGCCGTACACAAAAATGACCTTCCCAAGGTAATTGGAGTTTCAGGCGTACCTTGTTTCATATCTAGAATAAATAAATTAGCTGGAAATATCAAATCATTTACCTTTACTAGAACATCCTCAACAACTCCTCTAGGCTTAATACTAGAACGGTCAGCGAGTTGTATAGTGACACCAGTTTCAGCTAGGGGTGGAAATGGGGAGGGTTATGGGTGGATGAAGACACTCCATCACCCGCTCCGCGGGTAAATAATCTCACCCGCTCCACCCATCATCCGCAAACTCCTTCCCCTTCACCCGCCCTACACGGGTGATGCTGGTGGAGCGGGTACCCAATGGGTGTAGTCATGATTTTTTTAGTAACTTTGAATATAAGTCCGTGGAATTCAAATACATGTTATACACTCATACATCACAATAACGTGTTACTTAAAATGACAAAATGAAACTTAAATAGATGAGAATGGAACTTGAAGAGTTGATAGTAACAGAATCGCATGTTTTTCCTTTTCAATAATCCACCACAGTATCAATCCTAGCATGGACATGAACAAATAAAATTATATGTTCTCTATTAAACATGTAAAAAAAATATAGACAACTATAATTAGAGAAAAATAACATACATTTTCAGTTAGAAAGGGTAAAATAGTAAAATCACACACATCTATAGATAAACTTCTAGGGTTTTACGCGGGTATGCGGGGTGAGTGAATGGGGAGGGTTAATGGGTGGATTATTGGGGCGGGTGATGGGTGAAAAATCTTCACCCATTATCCATCCATCACCCACTTTACCCGCACCCGCTCCATCCGTCGCCCATTTTTTTGCGGATTTTCGCACGCAAAATTTATGCGGGTGGGGCGGGTGAAGCGGTTACTGCGGGTAATTTCCAGCCCTAGTTTCAGATAATGCACTGAGACCCAAAAACATGTACAAATTATAAGATATCACATTGAATGAAGCATCTATGTCTAACATAGCTTTGGTGAAGCTAGCATTACCTATTGCACATGGGATAGTAAATATACCAGGATCTCTGCACTTTTCAGGTAATCTTTTCTGAAGTAAAGCAGAAACATTTTCACTTAAACTTACCTTTACTTTCTTTTACATCCTTAGCGTGCGTTTCATCGTGCACAGTTCTTTTAAAAACTTCACATAGCGAGGCACAGTTTTAATCAAATTGAAAAGTGGAATATTTACCTCACAATGAGCAAATGTGTCATAAAGAATTTGTTCATCTTCCCACTTACGATCAGATCTTAATGCATGAGAAAAGGGTGGTGCAGGTCTTGAAACCTAATAAGACCACTCCTTGGAAGATTTCCTTGGGGATTCAACAACGGCAAAAACCAATTCCGTCACTAAAGGGGGCGGCAGGCGCCGTGGTGAGGGGCGGCGGGCGCCGTCATTACAGTGTATCTCCATCTCTTTTTCATCTTCTTTTCCCACCTCAATCACCTCCTTAGGCCTCTCTTAAATATTCCTAATGGGCACATTCATTTGTTTACCTCATCTAAGGATCATGGCGCTCACATTCTCTTTCGGATTCACTACCACTTGTGATGGCAACTTCTCCGAATCTTTCACTTTCAATTCTCCAATCTCCTTAGCCATTTGACTCAACGACTTCTCTTGAACACTCATCTTATCCAATAACAATCTCAATGTCTTATCTCTATCCTCTTGTTGAGTGTTTCCCTAACGATTCTCAAATTGTCCTATTTGATAAGGAACTTGTTGTTGTTGACCTCTGTCATTGAATCCACTTTGACAGTTCGCATTGTAGCCCTGATTGTAACCACTGTTACCAAAGTTACGGCGAGTTCCATAATCCATAGTATTCCAATCATCGACATCTTCTTGAATCAAAGGACACTTATCATTCAGATGAGTTGGATCTCCACAAACACCACAAGGTCTAGGCTGCTGAGATTGATTCATTTGTATAGCCATCCTGTTCACTATCTCCGTAACCCTATCCAGATCATCCTTGTGAACATCTCTAGAATTATCCAACTTATGAACTCCTTTAACTCCTTGGTGTCTCCCATATTGTTGCGATGCTTTAGCCAACCCTTCAAAAATTTACATGTCTTCTTGAGGTGTCTTATCTAAAATATCTCCTCCACTAGTAGCATTGATGAAACTCCTATCGGTGTCAAGAAAACCTTCATAAAGATATAGTCCTAGATCATCCTCGGGTATACCATGATGTGGACAACTACCCTTAAGCTTCTTGAACCGCTAAACATACTCATAAAGACCCTCCATAGGTGATTGCTCAATACCGGATAGCTCCTTCTTTAGTTTGTTGAGGCGAGTCGCATGAAAGTACTTTCGCAGGAAAGCTTTCTTCAATTCAACCCAAGTATTAATGTTTTCTGGGGGTTGGTAATAAAGCCAATCACTTGTAAAATCTTTCAAAGTAAAGGGGAACACTCTCAACATCAATTGGTCATTGGTAAGGCCTTGGGATCTAAGTCTATCACTCACACTCACAAAGGTAGCAAGGTGCTTGTTTGGTTTCTTCCCAGGCCATCCATGAAAGTAGGGTAAAATAGTAGACCAATTTGACTTATACTCAAATCTTGAACCCTCGGGAAGATCAGGAAGTCTAATTGCAAGTGGTTGAGCACTCAAATTAGGTTTCTTTAGGTTTCTCAGGGTCCTTCTTGGCGGATTAACAATTTCACCTCCCGTCTCCTTATTTATGTCAAACTCGAGCCTCCCTTTCAACCTAAGAGATAGTTCAATCTCAGAATCAAAAGACAAAGGCAATGAATTAGAAGATCTAGTTTGAACCATAAAAGGACACAAAGACTCAAAGAAAAGAATGAAAATAAAAACAAAAAGAAAGAATTAATGAAAGAGATAAAAAAAAGCAAACTCATTTCTTCTCCCCGACAATGGCGCCAAGAAGTTGATGCGGGACGAACGCCGTTGGAACTTTCGCCCTTTACCAAATAGTAATAAAATCCAAACTCAAGCACAAAACCAATATATTAGCAAATCAATCACTTCATAAACCAAATAACTACTAGTATAGCAATTAAGTCTGGTATCGAACCCACAGGGAGAACCGATTTACTATTCAATAACTCTTAACAAGAAATCTTATGACCAAACAAAGATTTATCACAAATAACCAAGATGTAAAGTAACCAACTTTATGATTGCAAAGTAAATTTATAATAAGGTAGAGAAAATATTTCACTTGTAATTCTCTGACATTGGTTGAGATTCAAGGTTCTAGGATAGATCTATCAATTACTCATAAACATATGTCTACTTGACTAAAGTTGAGAGATCCGCAGGAATACAATCACCTTACTCAATATCACTAAAGAATAGCATTAAGAACTCAAGTAATTAGACCAGTTGGCATATTGATTCAATGCAATTAAGACAAACCGGAACAACCCTAAATCAACGCTAATCGACATATCCCTAACATAGATCAATTGAAATCATCCACTACAAAGACAAAGAAATATCACTACTTCAATACCTTCGTTTGCTATCAAGAACACAACAACGAATTCATAGCTATGATGTAATTCCTAACATGGTGATCAATCATAGAAAATGAACACAAATATAATTAATAAGAACAAGATGATAAATAGGAATAGGTATAACTAAACAAAATAATTCCTTACAATCTAAGCAACCATGTCTTCGAATCACATGCGAAACTATGACTTTAGCAACTCATAGGCCAAATCTCTCTCTCTCTCTAATTGTGTTCATAGTCTCACACACAATAGCCACTCTCTCAAACTAATGGAAATAACCTAATAATCACTCATAAAGAGTCGGCAAAACCCTAGAATTATAATAGTAAAATAATAGGAAATAGAATCTTCGGATCCGGAATCGCTGAAAATCGGCCCACGGCGAGCGTCGTACAAGAGGCGGCGGTGACGGGAGTCCCTCTTTTTCCTCGATTCTCTACAATGTTGTGCTTTTTTGCTCTTATCTAGCATCTTCCTCAGCCTCCATATGCTCCAAAACATGTCTCTTAAGCTCTTCTAAAATCTCATCCAAGGTCATAATGTAACTCTGAAAAATAAACATTAAAAAGGTGTAGATTCCGAACTCGAATACTTCACAAGCAATATACGAAACTAGACTCAAACATATGAAAAAATCCTATCTAAATGCAATAAGAAATACATATAATGCATATATGAAATATGCATTATCACACCACAATAAAAGCAGTGTCATCAATGGTGTCACCACAATTAAAATATGTCAAAGGGTAACACCACAATCAAAACAATAATAGTGTCACCACTATTGTTAGCAAAAGAAAATGTGGTATAGTACTTTATTAAGAGATGAATGTTATCACCTAAAGAAAAACCCTATGATAAGGGAAGCACAAACCCTAAAGGGGCTAATACTAAGTCAAAATATATACGGTGTACAGTTCTCCTCTAAGATATGAATGGCTAAGAGGTATTAGTGGTATCCCAACAATTAAAAAAAAACAGTTTCATCAATGGTGTCACCACAATTAAAACGGTGTCATAAAGGTTGTAACCATAATTGAAACCCTAAAGGGACTATAGCTAAGCAAAAAAAAACGTGTGGTGTAAAGTCTATGTCATTAAAAAGTTCAAAAATAATAGCGTAACCACTTGTAACTAAAAGAAAATGCAGTGTACAGTGTGGTTTAGGGTTTAGGGTTGAGTATTTAGGGTTTAGCCCTAAACCCTAAAATGTTAAGTATAGTACTTCCTGAAGAGATGAATGTTGTCATCAAAAGGAAACCCCTAGGATAATGGAAGCACAAACCCTGAAGGGGGTAATACTAAGCAAAAATATATATGGTGTATAGTTCTCTCTTAAGATACGAATGGCTAAGAGTTATAAGTGGTGTCACCATAATAAAAAAAAAGCGGTTTCATCAATGGTGTCACCACAATTAAAGTAATGTCACGAAGGATGTAACCAAAGAAAAACCCTATGGCAAGGGGAGGAAAAACCCTAACGGGGCTAATGTTAAGAAAAAAAAAAGTGTGGTGATAAATGTATGTCATCACAAAGTTCACATACCAAGGTCACCACTACTTTGACCAAAAGGAAAACCCTAGGACATGAGAAGCACAAACCCTCGATGGGCTAATGCTAAGAAAAAGAACTCGTGATGTTAACTACATGGCATCAAAAAGTTTTAAAAATAATGACAACACTTCTGTCACCAAATAGAAACACTAGCATAAGAAAAACAATGTCACCAGTAATGACATCAAATCAAAAACATTGAAGTTGTAACCAGAAATAATCAAACCTTGTAATTGAATTGAAATTATAGAAACTTAAACCATATAAAAGCCATAAAACATTAATGATTAAAAAGAACATAGAAATTACTAGAAGACCATTCATTACAAGAGACAAGACACTAGGGTAAAAAGTGTTTCCAAGTATCACCATGAGTGTTACATCAACTAAATATCCAATAAGTAGATAACAAAAGATAGTTAGGAATTTCAAAACTATATAGTCCAACTACACAAACTTCACAAACTTATGTAAGGAACTAAACAAATGTCCACTGCTTGTTGAATAGATCAACTGCAATCCGCTCACGATAGGCTTGAACATAATCATCATTTACAAAATCCATGTCACCATAAAAAACCAGATGCTCAATGTGTTTTATGGTATAAATACCACATCTACCCTTACATAAATTGGCAAATAGAAAATCATGAATTTCTATAATGGCATGAAATAGTAAATAAAAAGCAAGAAAATGGAAAACATGAGTTACCCATCATCATTTTGTTTCAAACCCAATACTTTATCCATGTCAAAGGGAGAGTCATCAAAATCAGGAAATAAGCCACTCTTCTACATAAGAATAGGAAGAACTTTACACGTATGAGCAAGTTTCTGAACTAGAACTTCATCTTTGAAGTAACTACACTGGGAGTCATACACAAGAATCATCTTTGAATCTAACTCAATTTCAAGGGCAACCCAATGCAACTTGTCAATATTAAATGAAGTGTAGATCTTCTTGACACCTTTCCAACTCTTTCCATAGTGACCAAGATGGAGACCAATGAAATAATTGAAACAGATCAATTATAGGACAATTTTTAATAATATTGTTATTAGGAGGATATCGAGTGTGAAATATAACAAAATAAATCAAATCAGATTCTGCCCACGCAAATAATTACAACACCTCCTCCTGATGCAGCAGTGGGAAGTCAGGATCGATCCACGAGGAAGCGTGTCAGCGGATCCTAGGCAGCAATGGAATATCACGGTCAGAAGTCGACAACAGTGGTACTCGACCTCGACTAAGGGTTAGTCGACAGGGGTCAGGCACAGTCGAACACAGCGCAGCAGCAGTCGCAGGCTACTCGATATCGACGAGGGTCTACTCGATGTCGAGTACAGTCCTTGTCGACTTTGGGTTGCCTCGTCGAGTTCCTGCAAAAGTAAGCTACAACGACTTTGGGTCGAAGATCAGTAGTCGAGATCGACGAGTGCTATTCGATCTCGAGTAGGACAGAGATTAAAAATGAAAGAAAATAAATGCAAAGGCTTTAGGGTTTCGACTAAACTCAATGTAAAAAGGACTTCCAAGATTGGGGTTTGCAACAACGATAACCAAGCATGCATAAGGCAGAACCAAACAAATTATCATGTAAATCGCATCAAAGGACTAAGTTTTCGCCTTTTCCAACAATTAGACAACTCTTTCAAGAAACCCTAATTGTCTCTACCGATTTTATGTTTACAATCCAAGTTGTTAACATGGATCTCCATTAGATGGGTAATAAACACATAAACAAGTAGGAAAATGCTCAAAACATAATAAAGGTTGGATCTTTACCTCAAATACGCATGGCTATCGTCGGGCTCGTCCCAACCCTAGAAGTGGGTGGACTACTCACGCCTCATCGCAAACTCAGACATTGATTGAAAAGAAATAACAACTTGCATTAAACTAAATTCAAAGACTTTACAATCTCGGCAATCAACTCTCGTAAACTGCCAAAACCTTAAAACCTCTCAACTCCCTAAACCGTCTCTGTGGAACTACCTCTCTCACTGAAATTGAATTCCTAAAACTGAGCCCCATGGGCTTTATTTATAGCCTTCTAATCCTTGCTACTCAAGGATAGAATATCTATATCTGTATCTAAAACTATATCTAAAATGCTTAAGGATAAATAAAAGAAATAAAGAAATTAAATCTAAATATATCTAAATGTCTTAAAGTGGATAGATCTCCTCTTCCATGATGTGTCTTGATAGATTGGATAGATTCTCGGCCTTCTCGACTTCCTTCGTGCCCAAGGAATCCCAACTCTACTCGGACTGCTCACGTCGATGCGTTTCCAGAAACTGGTCTACTCAACTTCGACAAGGGCCCGTCGATGTCGACTAGGATTCGTCGTCGACTGGACTTCTCGGGTGACTCCGCTCGACATGGCTCGGATCTGGGCTCCTGGGAGTCGTCGACCTCGACTAGGGCTCATCGACATCGACTAGGGTTGTGGTCGAGGATGGCTCTCTGGTGATGTCGAGGACTCCTCCTCGGCATGGGCTCGGACAGGCGCTAGGTGGCTCATCGATCTCGACTAGGTCTTGTCGAGATCGAGTAGAGATGTGCTCGGCGTCTTCGTCCTCGGCTTCTCGATCAGCTCCTTTTCTCATCGACTCCGGGTGTGGCGCTGAGGTGTCGTCGATCTCGACTAGGTCTTGTCGAGATCGAGTTGTGTTCCGGGAGTCGGGTTGGTCCGGCTCAGCTTTCTCGACCAGGCTTTGTCGACCAAGTCTGTCTGGGCTCTCTACTCGAGATCGAGTAAGGTGTACTCGACATAGAGTAGCCCTGGCTTTAGCTCGGTTTTTTCTGGTTCTGTACTCTCGGATTCTGGACTTCTGTAGTTGTTTTCCGAGCTTTTCTGACCTGCCTTAGAATATTTGTAAAACGTCTCGAATTCTGCGAATTTAAACAGAAACTGGTGTAGATTCCATAATTTGGAAAATAAACACAAACTACATAGATTCTGTATTATCTAACCCAAATGTATGCAAAGTATGCAGAAAACGATATTAAAGTTACTGTAAAATATGGCAGATTTAGCTCACAACAAACACCCTATACTTAAGCTTGCTTGTCCTCAAGCAATACTTTTATTTGTCATTCAGGGGAAGAAATCATAACTCTCAACATATCAGATTCATTCTTATATAACCCAGCAGTCAATTACCATCCTCGAAAAGGTACTAGTGTCACAAATCCATGCATGTGCAATTTAAAGAGCAACATCTACTCACAAAAGGAGGGTTATGTAAAAACATTTATGTGACAAAGCAACAATAATCAAGAGGACTTTAATTTAAGCTCCAATAAGGAGTAGATTGGTAAAAGGCTAAAGGTGGGCAATTTTTGGCAATGTGGTGCTAATGATCCGGGGAAATGGAGTATTTCCAAATTGAATTTCGTACCACATTCTTTCTCATAAGATTCATCACCTTTCATAATGCTTTTTCTCAATAATAATGTTTTTACCTCTCTAACCTCAGCACTGCCTTCTCGCGAGTCGCAAACATGGGTGTCATGAATGGCCCCGGATACTTACTGCTTTGGACTCCCCACAATGTGTCCCATCTCTCCAAACTATTATCTCAGAGAGCAGGGTCAATCTACCTTTATCTCCTGAGGTGATTGGATTTTCTTTCACTCATTAAATTTTCCATATATTTCAAACAATTTCCTTCCAAACTCCAATAATGATAATAATCACAACACAAACACCATATGATAATCTCCATAATGTAACATCATTCTCAACATAATCCCCGGATAAGGTAAAGAATGGAAAATATTTAGATCATGTGGAGCAATAATTGAAATAAGGCATATTATGGCTTTTGTGATGCATAAGCATAGGTAAGGGCTTGGAATATAACAATGAGCATTATATGGAAATATAAAGTCCTCCATCATCTTATCATGCAATATGTCAAAAGCAGCTTCAAATTTTACCTCCTTTCATGGTTTTCACAAAATATGCACTTCATTGTGACTTCCCTTTACTAAGCAATTTCATGCTATATCTCTAATGAATCCAATTTTGCATCGTCGAGTTCAATATAAGCTTCCATGACATTATTCAAAATTTTCAATGGGGTCATTTTTTTCTTTAAACTTTTTTGGAAAACATGCATATAAGCACATAAATCAATATTCCAAAATAGCCATGTTGCAATTCAAAGAAATAATGCACATATGTGCACAAAGTAATGTCAAATAAATCAAATATGCATGAAGTAAGCCCTTCCCCCACCCCATACTTAAAATTTACAGTGTCCCCACTGTATAAAATCAAATAAAAACAAGAGTAAAGGAACGAACTCACAGGATAAAACATCGAGGAAGACGGATCAGTGCATGTTGAGTAAAATAAGCTCGTCGATCTCGAGTACAGGTTACTCGATCTCGAGTAGCTTTTCTGCGTCCAGTGGATTCTGAAGTCGAGGAGCTTCTGGCGGCTTGTCGATATCGAGTTGGCCTACTCGATATCGAGTAGTGTCTGGGCTGCTCCTCCTTGTCGTCGTCGACTTGGCCTTCGTCGATTCTGACTGTTTTTCAGGGACTCCTTTATTCCACTTTTCGCGATCCTTATATGCTAGCCGACCTAAAAGTGTTAGATTGCACAAGAAACAAGACTATCCACATGAAATATTCTAAAAGACATAAAATCCCAAAACCAAAAACAAAAAGTTCAAAAGTCCCAAAAATCATAAAGTTTTATATACATGCTCTAGATTTTAGAGTCGCTAGGCTGACTTCTCCGTTAAGCATTAGCCTGGCTCATCTTTGTCCGGAGGTATAGGTGGATCTGGTGGTTCCTCCGGTGGTGGGAAGCGTGGGATGTCATCCGGGGGCATCATGTGGAGAAGCTTAAACCTCCCCAAATGAACGCTCCATGACTTTACCCATTCATCTTCCTGGGCTCCAACTGGAATGCATAAAGGAAGATATAATGAAAATATACATACCTCATCATCATACCTCTTCCGCTTCATTGGTTGATTTGTTTGCTCGTCTCTACCATAGCAAAACGGTGGAGTGGGAAGAGATATTTCCACCTCATCATGCGGATCTTCATGCCACTTTGCTAGGACCCCATACTTGAACACAAACATCGATTGCTCAAAATTATCAGGAATGACCTTCAACTTATAGGGTAAAAGCGACCTTGAAGCACCATGGGCAACGACGTCCGGATTTTGCGTTGGTGGCTCTTCTTCTTCTTGGGATCCTTCCAAAGATTCTTCAAATATAGATAGCGAAATCGAAATAGAGGAAGGACCTACCTGGATTTCTGTGGTACAGTCGACTTTGGCTAGTGTTTCTGGATCAGTTCCTCCAGAATGTGTATATGTCAAGTCCAGGTAGTCGCTATCGACTGGCTCATAGAAGGGGACATTGTCGAACCAACTTGTCATTGTTGATTTGGGAGATTTAGCGTAATGTTCCCATCTACGCAATACAAGCTTAGCTTCTGCCTGCCTCGCACGCTCAGCTTCCTGTTCCCTTCCAGCTCTCTCAGCGGCGATAGTAACATCCTTGGCGGCTAGTTCCGTCCTTAGCCTCTGTATCAGCTGTTCTGGTGTTTCTGCGGCTGCCATGGCTCTCTTCAGTTTAGAATGGATGTGTAGGACGCGTTCCAGATCATCTAAGGTGTCAAACTCAGGTGGTTGACTAGAACGGCGTATACACCTGTATAATAACTCAAAGCAGATGTGAGATTTAACTACCTAAGGCGCGAATGATAGCTTCCCCGGCAACGGCGCCAATTTGTTGTTAGAAGGATATCGAGTATGAAATATAACAAAATAAATCAAACCAGATTCTGCCCACGCAAATAATTACAAGACCTCCTCCTGATGCAGCAGTGGGAAGTCAAGATCGATCCACGAGGAAGCGTGTCAGCGGATCCTAGGCAACAATGGAATCTCACGGTCAGAAGTCGACAACAGTGGTACTCGACCTCGACTAAGGGTTAGTCGACAGGGGTCAAGCACAGTTGAACACAGCGCAGCAGCAGTCGCAGGCTACTCGATATCGACGAGGGTCTAC
Organism: Persicaria tinctoria; assembly: GCA_037127255.1. Taxonomy (NCBI): domain Eukaryota; kingdom Viridiplantae; phylum Streptophyta; class Magnoliopsida; order Caryophyllales; family Polygonaceae; genus Persicaria; species Persicaria tinctoria. Next base: position 28,758,881 of record JBANSL010000013.1, on the reverse strand, counting down.
TCGATGTCGAGTACAGTCCTTGTCGACTTCGGGTTGCCTCGCCGAGTTCCTGCACAAGTAAGCTACAGCGACTTTGGGTCGAAGATCAGTAGTCGAGATCGACGAGTGCTATTCGATCTCGAGTAGGACAGATATTAAAAACGAAAGAAAATAAATGCAAAGGCTTTAGGGTTTCGACTAAAGTCAATGTAAAAAGGACTTCCAAGATTGGGGTTTGCAACAACGATAACCAAGCATGCATAAGGCAGAACCAAACAAATTATCATGTAAATCGCATCAAAGGACTAAGCTTTCGCCTTTTCCAACAATTAGACAACTCTTTCAAGAAACCCTAATTGTCTCTACCGATTTTATGTTTACAATCCAAGTTGTTAACATGGATCTCCATTAGACGGGTAATAAACACATAAACAAGTAGGAAAATGCTCAAAACATGATAAAGGTCGGATCTTTACCTCAAATACGCATGGCTATCTTCGGGCTCGCCCCAACCCTAAAAGTGGGTGGACTACTCACGCCTCATCGCAAACTCAGACATTGATTGAAAGGAAATAACAACTTACATTAAACTAAATTCAAAGACTTTACAATCCCGGCAATCAACTCTCGTAAACTGCCAAAACCTTAAAACCTCTCAACTCCCTAAACCGTCTCTGTGGAACTACCTCTCTCACTGAAATTGAATTCCTAAAACTGAGCCCCATGGGCTTTATTTATAGCCTTCTAATCCTTGCTACTCAAGGATAGAATATCTATATCTATATCTAAAACTATATCTAAAATGCTTAAGGATAAATAAAAGCAATAAAGAAATTAAATCTAAATATATCTAAATGTCTTAAAGTGGATAGATCTCCTCTTCCATGATGTGTCTTGATAGATTGGATAGATTCTCGGCCTTCTCGACTTCCTTCGTGCCCAAGAAATCCCAACTCTACTCGGACTGCTCACGTCGATGCGTTTCCAGAAACTGGTCTACTCGACTTCGACAAGGGCTCGTCGATGTCGACTAGGATTCGTCGTCGACTGGACTTCTCGGGTGACTCCGCTCGACATGGCCCGGATCTGGGCTCCTGGGCGTCGTCGACCTCGACTAGGGCTCATCGACATCGACTAGGGTTGTGGTCGAGGATGGCTCTCTGGTGATGTCGAGGACTCCTCCTCGGCATGGGCTCGGACAGGCGCTAGGTGGCTCGTCGATCTCGACTAGGTCTTGTCGACATCGAGTAGAGATGTGCTCGGCGTCTTCGTCCTCGGCTTCTCGATCAGCTCCTCTTCTCATCGACTCCGGGTGTGGCGCTGAGGTGTCGTCGATCTCGACTAGGTCTTGTCGAGATCGAGTTGTGTTCCGGGAGTCGGGTTGGTCCGGCTCAGCTTTGTCGACCAAGTCCGTCTGGGCTCTCTACTCGAGATCGAGTAAGGTGTACTCAACATAGAGTAGCCCTGGCTTTAGCTCGGTTTGTCCTGGTTCTGTACTCTCGGATTCTGGACTTCTGTAGTTGTTTTCCGAGCTTTTTTGACCTGCCTTAGAATTGCTGTAAAACGTCTCGAATTCTGCGAATTTAAACAGAAACTGGTGTAGATTCCATAATTTGGCAAATAAACACAAACTACATAGATTCTGTATTATCTAACCCAAATGTATGCAAAGTATGCAGAAAACGATATTAAAGTTACTGTAAAATATGGCAGATTTAGCTCACAACAAATATCAACATCGTACGTCACAATCTTGGCAAACAAAAGAGTGTCTAATATAAGACTATTGGAATGTTGATCAGAAAAATCATAAAGACGCTTTCTCAAATGATGAAGTGCTTTGTCTAGGTGTTGTGAAAGAAAATAGAATAATTTTTAACTGCCACCAAACTAGTGTCACCAAATGGAATCAACAATAGAAAGACATGTAAATAGGACCAAACAAACAAATATAAAGTTCCAACATCACGCAACCAGTTGGAATTCCCAACTAACTCGTTGAAAAATGACTTGTTCATGTCAACCTCACAACCATTAATTTTGTCATTACGCCTACAAAGTAAAATAACAAGTTAAAGAAACTTATTGTAAAATATGGTAATATGAAAAATCAAAGACAAATAAAAAACAAATAATTACCCAAGAGATCGAAAACTAGTATAAAAATCAACACACTCATCTTTTCACAAAAGAGGGCTTTGAAACCAAGTTTTGTACTTCAAGAAAGCAATTGGAAGGGATTTCTACATTAGGACAACGACAATGAAATTCGGGATTTTGATATGACCGTCGAACGATGCCTGCCGGCGCCCGCCGCCATTACATTGAGGCTATTTTTTTTTATTTTTTTGTGAGATCTCTTCGTTTTAGCATGGAGAAGCCAGAATATATGTCTGGAGTTGAGGAGGATTGTTGGTATCAGTTAGAGAGTTGGAGTTATCAAGTGACTCGATTCTTTCATTTGGAAACATTACAGAGGCTTGACCTTCTTGGCCCTGCATCGGCTTTATTCCAGAATGGATGTCTGAGTAACTTTGTGACTTTGAGCGTGCCAACTTACCCTGCTCTGGTGTGCGAGTTCTTTACAACTTTAGATGTGCGCTCCGACAGTGATATTCACTTCAGGATGTTGGTCATTGAATGTTTGATACCTAAGAGCACCATGACTCTTGCACTTGGGATTAGTAGACCTTGGTCTTCTACTTGGCGTTGTAGCATGTCTTTGATTTCACCAGAAGACACTTGTGCATTAGTAGCTGGAATCCCTGAAGGACATGAGGATTACCATGATTATTTGATTACACATCCCGCTCTTCGTTTGTGCCTCGGAGTTTTGAGCCTTGCATTCTATGGATTGGCAGAGCCACAAGTTGTCCCCTAGAGGATGTGCATGTGATGTATTGCTTGACGCCAGAAGCTTACAAACCAGACTGGGTGTTGTTGTTCTTAACTACTTGCATTGAGACACTCGGCCGGAAGGATGAGAGGCATGCTCGTTTTATCTCTTTTGGTGGTGTGACTACTTTTATGGCACATCATCTGGACATCAATTTGAGTTCGCTGCAGCCATTAAACTCATCTCAGGACTTTGACATGTCTGCCCTGCTTAGCACTCGCATCATTGAGAGGGTATTTATCCTAGAGACTAGTGAGGGTTTTCGTTGGTTGTCAGGCACCAGAGGGGAGCATCATCAGTATCTTCCCACCGCTCTACCTATGGGACCTACTCTTGCGGTTTTCCCTGTTAGACATGTTTATCCTGCAAAGGGGTTGATCCTGGAGACATCTTCAGCAAACAGGTCGTTGCTTGGAGATGTGACTCAAGATGATGATTTTGACATATCTAGTGAGAGTGACCATTTGCTTGAGCTTATTGAGAACATTGACCGTCGCTTGACCAAATTGGAGAGACAGTAGGCACAATGCTTCCAAGATCTGAAAAGGCAGCAGATGGCTTTAAGGAAGCGATTAGAGGAGATCCATGCCAGTCTTATGGGCCCTTGGCTTCAACTTCTAAGTCATCTTCGCCATCAGTCTCGATTCTACCCTCCGTCTTCCCATTGATAGGTTAGTATCCCTTCCTTCACCATGAGTTTATTTCATTGTTCTTTGATGTGCGCTCAATTAACCATGATTTTCGCTTACATTCATATCGATTTCTGTATGCATATCATATCATTGGGTTAGAATAATACAGAATATGTGTAGTTTATGCTTATTTCCTAATTATGGAGGTCTACACTAGTTTCTGTTTAATTTTGCAGAAATCGAGACACTTTACAAGCAATTCGGAGAAGGGAAGAAAACTATGAAAGTGCTCGAAGTCGACTACAAAAATCCCAAGGTCGAGTAGGAGCTGAGCCAGAACACATCGAGCAGAAGACAAGGAAGAACTCACTCGACATAACTAGTCGGCGTCGACCAAACTGGTCGATGTCGAGTACATTGTTGGTGGACAACACCTTCGGAGCACCATTCGAGCACAGGACCACTCGAGAGCACAAAGTGTAGACCGAGCTAAGGAAAGAACAATTCGAGTACATCCTGATGCTTATTTTATTTATTTATCGATGTCGAGTAATCTATTCGATGTCGAGTACATGTCGAGTGCAATCCAAGCCAAGATCGAGGACAAATCCGAGGAGGAGACGAATTCTATTCGATTTCAAGTACATCCTAATGCCTAGTTCGATTCGAAATCGAGTACCAATCCAGATGTGAGGTTGCTTACAAGCCAATACATAAGATTCTATCATGAAGAGAAGATATTTATCCACATTAGTAAATTCCCATAGTTACTTTAGGGAATTTTAATTATTTTATTTATTTATCAATGTTATATCTTAGGAAAGAGATAGATAGATATGGATAGAGATAGAGTTGTTCTTTCCTTGATTAACGAGAATTGAGCACTATAAATAAGGCCCTAGGGGCTGAGTTTTAGAATCATTCTATTCTCAAGGAATGGAGCAAACACTAGTTAGGCAATTTAGAGGTTTTATTTGGAGCTTTTGGCCAAGTAAGGTAAAGGAGGCGAGATCGGAATTGACATTGTTCGGTTGTAAGCTTTTGTTTGAGTTAATGCAAGTTATTTCCTTTACATTGTTGATGTGTGTTTTTATGATGAAGACCAAGTAGTCACCCAACTTCTAGGGTCGGGGTAAGCCCGACGATAGCCATGTAAGGTAATGCATCAAAGGTACAAGCTTTGTTGTGATTTCATCTTCTATTCCTAATTACATGATTCTTCTACGACGGTCAAAGGTGATCCTTATTTGTGTTATTGAAACAAAAGGGATCTTAATACATACATGGATTAATTATGTGAAAAGGGTTAGTAACAATTAGGGTTTATGCGAAAGGCTCTATCTTCTTAATTGTTAATAATGAAAGTTATTTGATGAAAAGGCATGGTCTTTTATACCTTTGGCATGATTATTATATGGTTATCGTTGTGGCGTTGAAACCCCGATTCTATGACCTTTTATATTCTTGAATCAAATTACCTTAATCTGTGTTTATTTCTGTCTTTATTTTATTTGCAAAATTTACGTTTTCACTGCACTGACGAACTCGAGATCGACCACTTCTAGTCGATATCGAGTACTACTGGTCGACGTTGAGTACTACGTACTCTACTCGACATCGGGTTGTTTGTCTTCTATTGTGCAGGTGCAGGTGAAGTCGATAGATTTGGTCAATATCGAGTACTTTACTCGACATCGAGTAAATCTGCTGGTCGATTTCGAGAGGAATTTGGAACTTGAAAGGCGAGCGTTGATACACTTCGTCGTGGATACGATCCTGAATACCCTACCACTACAGCGAGAAGGATTCTTGTAATTTTATTTGCTTGGACAGGGAGTTGGTTTGATCATATATTTTATATTTATTCTGATAACTAGTTTCCCTCCTCTTGTCAATTTTTATGTTTATGCATTGAAGACAATGCAACATTTAAGTGTGGGGGAGGTGGTTTATGTTAGTTAGTTCATGTTTATTGTTCCAGTTTCATGTTTGTCTATGTTTTTGTTTGTTTTGTTTATGTTTATGTTTTGAGTTTTGTTTTCATGCATCATGTTTATGTTTTATTGTTGTTATTAACGTCAAAAAATGAAAAAAAAATTGAAAAATGTTAAAAAGAAAAAAATATCATGCATTGCATATATATATGTTATTCAAATACTCATCTTACTTATTTTGTCCTCTATTTCATTTTGTCATGATCATATAAATCCCATGAATTCTAGATTCTTTAACCTTGTCTTGGAAATTGTTTTATGTGAGATATGATTTGACATATGTAATTGAGCATGTATGATCTAAGTTCCTAGGCATGATTAAAATCTAACAAAAATTTGTCCTAGTGAGAATTTTTAGCATAATAAGGTATTACATCTATTTCCCTTTCGCTTTTGTTGTGTGATTTACTCTTCCTAGGCATTTATCTCGGAGTATTAACATGGTTATCTATTTTTGAGACCGATTATATACATGATCATATCTTATGAGTTGCATATGATAGAGGCATATTTTTAGCCATATTTTATCCATACCTACCTTATGTTATGTCTTTGCTTGTAGCCAATTTGAACCTTTAGCCTTTTTATTTGAAGCTCCACAAAATTCATGTTTCCTAGCCTATCATAAGCCTTACCCTTCAAGGAATTGGGATTTTGAGTTGGTTATGGATGTTATTTTGAGTTTTGAGAGAAAAGCTAAAGAGTGTGCTTATTATTGAGAGGTTTTGAGTGAGATGTAATGTTATATGCTTATTTTTCCTCATATTTGTATTTCATGCATATGGCTCAAAAAAAAAGAAAAAAGAAAAAGAAAAAATGTCGAAAAAAAAAAAGAAAAAAAAAAGAGAAAGAATCAGAGCCTTGTTTATTTATTTTGCATATGAGAGATGGATAAATGTTTATTGTGAGAGTTTATGTTGAGTTTGAGAGCTTATTGATTATATCTTTGGGAGTTTATGTTCTTATGTGAGCTGGATGTGATCTTTTGAGTTGTTTTTAGTAGTGTTGGAAGTTTTAGAAATCTTAGTTCCCGGAATTGAAAGCACCACATGACCAAATGCAATTCCTTGCCCTTACGTTCTATCAAGCCCCATTACAACCCCGCCAAATGGAGTCTTCTTTGAAGATTTCCATTAAGCGCAAGTCCTCCTGATGTTTCTTATTTTGCTTTGATGTATCCGGTGGAGATTTTGTGATATAAGTGTCAATGTTTGAGATGATGTTTGCATATGGAATTGACTTGAGTGTATGCTTAAAGCCAACACATGAGAGTGAGAGACACACATACATATTTTTCCTTGTGAGGTTGGATTGATAAGCATGCGGGTTACTTGACCATCCATATACATGTTATTATGTTTATGTGCCTTATTCATATTTGCACTTTGATTTGATGTTGCTTTTGATGAGGTAAAGTTGTGAAGGAATCTCCTGTGGGGTGCATTGATTTATGTCTATTCTTCATTTGCTTGAGAACAAGCAAGAGTTTAAGTGTGGGGGAGTTTGATAATGCATATTTTAAATAGGCATTATAGATAGGTTTTATTGCATTTCAGTATTCATATTTCTCGTGTTTTTGTCTTATTTACATTGTCTTGCATTTGAGTATTCGCGTTCAGAATCTACGCTATTTTGTGTTTATTCTGCGGTTTTACAATCCGAGCTTGAGGGAGGCTTGAGAGATACAGAAGAGATGGTTTTCGAGTATAAGAGAGGCCAAGGAAGGATCGTCAAGGGAGCTTGATGCGGGACCATCTAAGACACATTCGGACATATCTATACTTGGGGATGGACCTATGATTCAAGCTTGTGAGAATGATGTCATCCTCAAGAGGAAGAAGAAGGCTCCACCTTGGGTCGTTCGTTTTTGGGTTCGTTCATGCGCAGTTGACAGCTTTTCGACGTCTCAGTAAAATGAGTTGTACGGATTCAATATTAATTGGATTGGATCGTCTCATACCTTGTCGGAACGAGGACGAAGAGATCTACAACTTTGTTGTTGAAGATTTTTCCAGATTTGACCTAGAGCTTGGCCGAAAATCACATTCTTTGATGTTGTCACGGTTTTAGACGGGAATTTATTCCAAGTGTTGGAACTATCTTTGTTGCTATTTTTAAAGACCTTATTTACTTATGTTATTTTAGGTAATTTAGGATTTTATTTTAATTTATATTTTATTTATTATTTTTATCAAAAATCAGCCCTGGGGTTATTATATTAAGCAGTTGATTCATCCATTGTAAGGAGACGCCTCTTTGAAATAGAAAAATACAGTTTGTGTGAAACACAACTGTGAGAAAAGTCAATCAATTCGTAGCGTTGCTCATCGATTGCACAATTGGTTTTAGATCTTGCTTGGTTTGCTTTGAGTTCATCAACCTCGCGAGAGCTTGGTGATCCTGGTAATCACAAGTCTCCTCCTTGTGCCTCCAAGTTGTCCGCTTGGTTGTGTAAGGTTGTAGATGCGGGCTTTGTAGTCGTTGATACTTGGTTCCTACCCTCTTAGGAGGCCTGGGGTCTTTATCTCATTCTATCTTAGTTCGAATCACCCTTCTATCGGTCTTTATTTCATTATTTTGTCGAGTCTTATTGCTGAATTTTCGAGTCTTTGTTCTTGTTCTTGAGTCTTTTCTTCCGTTCTTGTCTTTGAGTCTTGATTGTCGAAGATCGGTCCATCCTACGGCTGACCCCGTATCAAATTGGCATCAGTGCTTTGGTTTCCGACATCAAAGTTGTGTCTTTTGTTATTCATAAACACAAAACTACAAAAAACAAATAGAGTCTTTCTTTGTTCTTGGTTTTTACTTCTTGAATTTTTAATTTGATTGCATTAACCTTTGTTTGTGATTGTTGTGGTTGTTTTTAGCCCTAAACACACTAGCCGTGCCCCATAGTAGCTCATTGGATCCGATTAGAATCTTAATTTGCAGCCGCCATAATTGCTGGAAGTGGTCTTCTATTCGGCGTTCCACAAGCAGCATTGTGACGTCAATTGGTGCCTTGATCAGCCGATCAAATTGGTGGAAAGAACCTCCTAATCGGCAGTTTTCATTCCAAGCCCAAACCCTAGTTTGTTGTTCTATCTTTTGATCTATCTTGTTTTATCTATTCATTGCCTTATTTAATTTTGATTTTAGGTAGATTAAATTATTTTTATCTATCATAGATTATAAAAGGCCTTGGATAGATCTACTTACCTAAGATAGCCAAACCTTCATCTATATATATTTCATAGGGCTACATAAATTTTATTTTTCTTTCACCATAGTTTAAATTTCCGAGAATCCTTTTTATTTCATTGTTAATTGTTTCTGCATTAGTAAAAAAAAACAGTCCAAAAAAGTTATTAAAAATAACATTCAAGCTTTGACCTAGGAGGATAAAATTCACTAGGGGCAAAAGTAGCTTCAAAAAAAAAAAAAGAGGATTGTCGAGTCTAGTGCAAGAAGCTTCAAGGACCAATTTTGGTGAAAATTTCATAGCCCTACTCGAAAAAGCCTTAAATACATACCTCCCAAAATACAATTTTTTTTAAGCCCTACCTTGCAACTACAACGTCCTTACTAAGGGTTTGAATCAAAAAGAGGTAAAAGTCCAAGTTCTTCTTTTCTTTTCTTTATTTTCTTTTGTTCTTTTTGTGTCCAGCACTGTCGAGTGCCTTTACAGTTCGTGTCGAGTGGAAATTTTCACGTGTCGAATGCTGTGTCGAGTACCATTCCAGCTCTGTTCGAGTGCCTTTTGTGCTGGTCGAGTGTCGTTCGAGTGCTGCTCGAGTGCCAGTTTCTGTCGAGTTTGTTTTTGGGCGATTTCGACTCCTTTTGGTCGATTTCGACCTTGTGTCCGGCTTTTGTCGAGTGGTTCTTGCCTTGTCGAGTACCTAATTTAGTGTTTCTTTGTCCTTTCTCTTGATTACTCTCTTTTGATTGTTAATTCCTTGCTTGAGTGTTGATTTGCCCAAAGCGGATTGCCCCAACAAGCTTGTCATACCAATTAGAGAGAAGAGTGCGAGCGAAACACTTGTGAGGTTGTTTGTATTTTTTTCTAACTTTTACATAGTTCTTTGTTTTTTGCTTTGTGATGTCTAACCAGGGTAACATGGCGATTACTTATGCTGAGATGAACAAATTTTTGAAAGCCATGAATGAGAAATTGGTAAAGCTAAATGAAGGAATGGTAAAGGTAAATGAAAGATTGATGGCACAAGAGCTTCGGTTCGGCCTACCTGTACAAACTATTGATTGTTCTTACCCCGTGTTTAGTTCTTGTTTTGACTCTAACACGGTGTCCGGACAAGGAGTACCACCTAAGGTTGACGTGCCGCCAAAGGAAAGGGAAGAAACTCATCCTATTTCTAATCTCCTTAATGTTTCTTATAGCATAGATATTCAGCTTGTTGATGAAATTAAAGAGCATGATAATAATGATAAAGATGTTAATTTACTTGCTTGTGATGATAATGATTGCATTGAATATGAGCATGATGATTCTTTGATTGTTAGTAATGTTTTAAATGTTCAACCTATGCCTTGTGATGATAATCAAAGAGAAGATTTGTGTCATCCTAAATGCTAAGAAAAAAGCAATTTTTCTAATATGATCATTGATTGTGAAAATTGTTCTAATATTGTTAGCCTTGAATTAATTGAAAATCCAGCTTTGAAAAGGGATAAAAACTTGCTAGCCTTGGATGTAAACTTAAAGATTTGAACAAGCTACAGTGCATATTAAGTTAGAACATAATAACGATGATGTGCAATATGAATTGTGCACTAATCAAGCTTCTTTTCTTGGTGTTGTAGTGACCCCGTATCAGAGCTAAGGAGTGCAAAGTCTAAGACAAAGAAGAATCGTTGAGCCAAAGTAGGGCGTCTGCCGGTCATGCAGAGTCAACGAACCCGATTTCGTCCGAAGATATTATTATTATTTTATTTCCTAGGGTTTTGCTCGACACTTTTAGGGTTATATCTATTCTGTTTTCAGTCGAGAGAGAGAGAGAGAGAGAGAGAGAGAGAGAGAGAGAGAGAGAGAGAGAGAGAGAAGGAGAGAGAATTAGAGTGAAACAATTGAGAGAGATACGTTGATTATGAGTTGCTAAACTCATAGTTTCATCTATGATTCGAAGACATGGTTGGATGAACTGTGATGATTTGATTTCATATTATTATTCATGAGTTATTTCATTATCCTTGTTCTTATTGTTGGTATTTTCACATGTTCTATTGTTTTTACTGATCATCTAGACAGAAACTTCATCTTTGCTAGTGATTCCTTTCGTAGATTGGAATCCATGGTAGCAAGCAATGGGAAATTGATCATGTGAAAGCATCAATTATCTCTACAGGATGATGACTATTGGTTTATATTGGTTTCTATAAGATTAGGGTTAAGAGAATTTCAACCTTTTGATTCCTAATTTCATTGAGATTTGATATTGTTAATCAGCGAAGTAGTATGGTATTCATGCCGTTCTATGTTGTATTTCATAGAATGTAAGTGATTGTCCCTTTATTGATCAATTTATCTAAACCAAGTCGGAATAAATTTGATGTCAATTGCTTTGCATTGATTGAGAATAACAATGAAATCATTCCAATGATCATGAACCCCAACCATTGTCAAGAATTACATGTGAAGCGTTTTCCTCATATTTCGCAATCATTACTTCTTCTGCTTATTTGTTTATTTCATTCGTTTACTACAACTTTATTGCTACTTGCTTGAGAATCATCATAAGAATTACGAATCAGTCTTCTCTGTGGGATCGACTTCTTACTTTTCTGTTCTATTAATCTTTTGTTTAGCATTGAGTTAGGATATTATTTGCATTTGGGGGACCAGGACCAATGACACCACACCTGGTTAGCAGCCACTAGTTGCGTTAACCTATTTCTAAAATTTATTCCAATCTAATGTAAGAGCACATCCCGATGCAACTACTTAAGGAATCGAGCATATTGTATTGGAGGAGAACAACCACTAGCTCTTGCAACCCTTCACTGCAGCTGAGGTAAAAAATGCTTTCTTCGCTATGCACCCCACAAAAGCTCCGGCCTCGGATGGGGTGCCAACACTCTTCTACCAAAAGTGTTGGCACCTTGTCAGACCGGATATAACAAAACTTGATTTCGATGTGTTGCATGGGCAGCTGATACTAGAGGGAATGAATCACACTTTCATTACTTTAATCCATAAGATATCGGACCCAAGAATGGTGAAAGACCTTTGCCATATTAGCCTATGTAACGTGGTTTACAAGATTGTGTCAAAGGTGATTGCAAAAAGGTTAAAGAAGATTTTGGGGAAGGTCATAGCACCAAGTCAAAGCGCTTTTGTGCTCGAGAGACTCATCATTGACAATGTCTTGGCTGTTTTTGAGTTGTTCCATCACATAAACTTGATTTCGATGTGTTGCATGGGCGCTGAAGCTAGGTATGGATAAAGCAAACGATATAGTCGAGTGGTCTTTCTTAGAGCAATGTATGACGAAGTTTGGCTTTGACGGAAAGTGGACGAAGTTGATCATGAAATGGGTCAAAACGATCTTCTTCTTAGTATTGTTTGAAGGCATTCCTTCACTGGTGTTTCTCCCGAAAAGAGGACTCAAACAGGGGGACCCGTTATCCCCTGTTCTTGTTATGTGCAGAGGGGCTTTCTGGCATGATTTGAGAGGTGGAGAGGGTTGGTCGTCTCCATGGAATCAGAATAGCTCGATCGGCTCGGACTATCTCATACCTATTTTTTGTTGATGATTGTGTCTTATTCTTGAGGGCAATCTATCAACAGAGTGACAAAATAGTACAAACCATCCATACTTATGGAGAAGCATCAAGCCAACAGGTAAACTTCGTGAAGTCAGAGCTTTCATTTTGCGCAAATGTTGATGTGCGGCTAAAGGAGTCTATCAAGAAGCGAGTTGGGGTCCGGGAGGTGTCCAACCATGAGAAATATCTAGGGCTCCCAACGATGATCGGAAGGTCGAAGAAGGTTATTTCCGAGAGTGTAAAGGAACATGTTTGGAAAAAAACTCAGAGGTGGGAAGGATAAGTGTTTATCGAGAGCGGGTAAAGAAGTACTTCTTAAGTCGGTAAGACAGGTCATTCCATCGTATACCATTTCGTGTTTCCGCTTGCCTTCTACGCTGCATCGAGAGATCGAGAGCCTCATGTATCACTTTTGGTGGGTTGGAGGAGAAGTGGAACGCAAAATGCACTGGATGTCCTGGCGGAGGATGTGATGGGCTAAGAGTAAAGAAGCAATGGGGTTCCGGGACATGAAATAGTTCAACCTCATTCTCCTTGCAAAACAGGGTTGGCGATTGCTGAATGATCCAAATTCGTTGTTATCTAAGCTCCTCAAAGTCAAGTATTGCACGAGGTCGAACTTCTTGGATGCAACGATAAGGCACGCCCCAGTTTCACATGGAGGAGTCTACTGGAAGGGAGGGAGATGCTATGAAAAGGGTCAAGGTGAAGCATTGGGAATGGGGTGGATGTGAAGGTTTGGGACAACCGGTTGATAGGTAATCTCCGAGGTGGAGAAGCCAATATGCGGATCATTGATCTTATTGATTGGAAAACGGGACGATGGGATGAGGGAAGGGTGAGGGACTTGTTCCTCTCCGCTGATGTGGATTTGATCCTTTATACTCGCTTGATCTCCTCGACGAGTACCGATCATCACATACGACACTACAATAAGAATGGAATCTTCATTGTTAGAAGTGCATATCATATGCAGATCGAGAGCCTGAGGATAGAGGATGGGGGAGTTGGACAAGTGGAAGGTGCTACAAGGGAGAAAGGTTACAAAGCTATATGGAAAGTTGCATTGTTATTTGAATCTCGATCCGGATCTTTAGAATCCTACAATCCTACACATGAGCCCGATCCGGATCTATGCATAGAATCTTTTTTATGTAGGATCTACTTAGGATCTTTAGAATCTTAATGGATCGATAGGATCTTACGATTCTACTAGATTTTAAAGATTCTATTTTTATTAACAATATGTATTTTTTAAACATTTGTTTTGTTTCCTTTGTTGATTTTAGGAAGTTTAAATGTAGACATTCATGTATAAAACGAGAAAAATGGCTTAGAGACAATTGTTTTCGAGTCTTTTAATCAATATGATAATGTCTAAGGTCGTAAATGTAGCTTTTTATCTCTTAAAACCAAAATATATTGTGTGACTAACATATTTTTTTCCTCATTCTAGGACTTTAAATTAAGCCACTTTGTTATATTTATTTTTTATATTTTATTATTTTATTATATTTCGAGGATCTTACGATTCGATCAACAGACCCTGTTGTGATTCGATCCTAGAATCCCAATCCTAATAACCTTGGAAAGTTGACATCATCCCAAAGGTGAGAGATGTGCTCTCGTGTAATTCAAATATGGTGAGGCAGAAGATCACCACTGATGATATATGTGACCTCTGTGGACGAAAAGAGACAAGGTTCAATGCCTTATACGAATGTCGGCATGCAAAGAAGGTTTAGGGAAGTGTTCCGAGCACAACGAGGCATTGGAGGGGAGCTAGTTCTGTCTTTGATAGCTTCTTAATGGTCTTCACATCAGGGATAAGGGTGGAAAGATAGACTTGTATCGTGACGCTATGGAATATTTGGTTAGTGAGAAATGCCTGGATTTTTTAGGGCACGTTCTTCCCACCCGAGGAGATGGTGATCGAGGAAGGCAATGTTGGTGTTGACTGATCATAGAAGCCATATTGAGTACATGGAGGCACCGTGCATACGGGAGGAAGCAGTTGGGATTAGTGTATGGTCAAAACCGAATGGGATGGTGACTAAGTTTAACTGAGATGTCGGAGTCTTGAACGCGAGAAGGGCCACCATTAGCTTCATGCAGCGACATCCGATAGGCAGTTTCATAGCAGCAGGGCATCGAACAGTCCAAGCGACTTTCGACATTAAGATTGTGAAGACAGGAGCGATCAGATGGGTTGTTAGGTTTGCAAAGGAGAGGAAGATCCGGCATGTTCAATTCGAAATGGATTGTTTGCTGCTGGCTACAGAGCTTAAGAATGGCTATATTGGTCGAGGAACATTGGGCTTGATTATACAAGCAATTATCAAAGACACCAAGGTCTTTAGTACTGTCAGTTAGTCTCATAAGCGTGAGGAAAATAGGATAGTTCATTCTATTGCTTCCCTTAGTTGCACAAGCTCGTCCTTGTTTTTTTATTTGCATTCACTACTTTTCAATTATCTTAGGGCGTGTTGCAACGAGACAGTGTAGGTGGATGGGGATGGAAGGGATGGAGATGGAATCTCGGGGTGGACGGGGTAGAGTTTTGAAGTTAGTTTAATCTCATTCATGTTTGGTTGTGTGTTAAAGTATTTGAGGATGAAAACACCCAAAAAAGTCACAATTTCTCCCACTAATTGAGATAAAATGACGAAAATGCCCCTCCTAAATACCCTTTAAACCCTGTTCTCCCCTTCCTGTATCCAATAATGACATCCCCGCATGCGCCACAGCCGGCGTCGATCAAATGATTAATTCGATTTCTTGTCGTCGACGAATATTTTGCAATCTCGGAAGAGGCGGTTGGGGGTCGGTGGCGTAGGCAGCGTCCCAAATGGAGTCGAGGAAGCGGAGGCAGCGAAGTGAGGTGAGGGACAGGAGGAGGTCGGAGTCGAGGCAAAGGAGCTCCCGGACGATATCGTAATGGTCGTTGACGGTGGCACAGTCGATCGACGACGCGTAGCACCAAGAGATCACTGGTGGTCTCCCACCGGAGTGGGTAGCTCGTTGTCGAAGAATGATTTGGGGCCATTTTTGTTTGTTAATTAATTTTCTATGATTGATTGAAAACTGGATTTAAGGATTGAAGATCAACAATGACGAATCTAGGCGGGCAAAGTGAGAGGAGAGAAGGATGAGGGTGATGTGGGCAATTTCGGGTGTTTCTAATCCCCACCTCCTCTCTAAAAGGTGGGGAAAATTCCCAAATTTTTGTGTTCTATTTCCATCCTCATCTCACTCCATCTACTTCCACCCCCTTGCTAAACATCGAACCCGATTCCCGAAATCTCATCCCCACCCCGTTGCCAAACACGCCCTTTAATAAAATGAAATCTTGTGAGCTTTGATCTCAAAAAAATTAATATTTTTTTTATTAGATATGTAGTATATATATTTATTCAGTTAGTTTATTAAAATATCTATATATGGATAAATTACGGTTCTGATATTTGCACGGCGAAGTTCTCTCCATCGGCACGGTGACGGTGCCCGACTCCCAAACCGGCAGAACCTGATGCCGCACCCGGACTCCCAGATCGGCATAGGGGGAGGGAATCTACAGCTTTGGTCACATCAGTCAAATCGTCTGAAAAAGCTGATGTCGGGACCTGCACGCCGATGCCGGACTCCGGATCCGCCATGGTCACATCAGTCAAATCGCCTGAAAAAGCTGCAGATTCCCTACAGCTTTACGTCATCTCGGGGCATGCCGATGCCGAGCTCCTAGTCTGGCAGAGGGAGTGGCTAGGTATTATAAAAGGAGGGAGCCCCGCCCTCATTTAGTGCACCACACAAAAACACCACTCTCTTTCCTCTTACGTCGCCGATTTTCTAGGGTGCTTGTTGGAGCGGTCGATAGTCCGTAATACCTTCTAAGGAGAAATGTCGAAGTTCAGGGGCTTGTTAGACTGGTTTAGGCGAAGTCCGCGATCCTCTTCACCAGCGATCCCGCCTCCCAATGAGAATGAGCCAATACAACCCCCTCCAAATGATCCTAGAGCGCAAGCCGCCGTCGAGATAAGTAGAGATTTTATGTTATTATTTGTCAACATTTAAATGAAAATTAGATATAGATATGGAATTAGATATAGATATGGAATTAATAATGCATGAAAATTAGATATAGATATAATTATGCATGAAAATTAGATATGAAATTCTTAATGCATGAAAATTACCTAAGGAATATTTATTGAATGAAAATGTATATAGGGAATTTGTAATGCAATTATGAAAGTAGATAATGTAGATTTATGTGGAATGTATAACAAATTATTATTTACAAGGAATTTATGTTAACATAATGTAGTGGATAAATATGATGTATTGGCAATAATGAAATTACATAATGTAGATTTATGTGCACTTATGAAATTAGATAATGTAGATTTATGAAATTTAGATATGGAATATATGTTAATGGATATGGAATTTTATATTGTAGATGATGAGGCGGGCCGTATCCCAACGGGAACGGGTAAGGCCAACGGCCTCTTTGAAGAAAGGGGATAGGCCTATAGAGCCGGCGCGAGCAAGCACATCGGCAATAAGACAACCACCCATAGAGCCACCTCTATAGGAGCCCGCTAGGGCTAGCACGTCCTTTGTTGGGCGTGACGACGAGGATTTCTTGGGAGATTACACCGTCGACGAGGTCGACACTTCACAAGTGCTAGAGACCCCGTACGTTCCCGAAATCCCCCAGTCCCCCATTTATACGCAAGCGGACGAGGTCGACACCGGTTTCATGCAGCATTCGAATGCGTGGGAACCAGTACTCATCCGGACCCCCCCCCCCCCCATTTATTCGACCGTGGGGGGATCTGGACTGTGGACGAACTGGGCAGGCATGACTCAGCAGCCCATCCGCAACGAGGGGGCATCCTCCTCCAACCCAGCTGCTGGTACAGCGGCACGCGCGTCTAACCCCTTCGGGGTCGCTGACACGTTTGGGGGTATTTCCAGTACAGATCCTGAGCATAACCCCAACTGTCGTCCTGGGATGAATGACGAGTTGAACAGTAGGGATGTGGACGACGACCGCCCCAAGTTTGTGGAGCCACTTCAACACTATAGGACTCACAGGTGTCAGTACCTGTGGTTAAGTGAGGTGTGTGTTAATGTATGAACGATTTGGTCATATTTAAGGGTATATTCTGTGCAACTGTGGTATCCGGTGGTATCCGTGCAGCTCATACTCTTATTATTTGCCTTGTAGGAGGTGGAGATGACAGTCAAGAGCATAAGGCGTGCAGACCGGTGGCAGTCAGTGCGCAACTAGCCTCGTTTACCTGGCCAGTGGCAGTGGTGGTATGTGGCGAGACATAGTGGGTTACATATGTTGGATGACATCGGGATGGACACAGTGGATCACTGTCTCATCCAAGCATTTTTCTACCGTTGGCATCCAGAGACCAACAGCTTCCATCTCCCATCGGGGGAGATGACAATTACCTTGCACGATGTGCACAAGTTGTTTGGTCTTGCCATCGACGGACGCGCCATGATCCCTAACAGCACAAACCAGCTACGGCAGGCGTGGATGATGGAAAAATTAGGCTTTGGCCTCCACGACTTTGTACGAAGTGGGAATGCTTTTTACCATGGAAGCCTAGATTTCCACATGGCGCAACTAGTTAACAACCCGCAGATACCCCCAGGTGTCATCGCAAGCAGATATATGTTGGAGGTTCTTGGCTACTTGGTTCTAAACGACCGGACCATGACAACCATACCCATAATTGCTTTGGATTTCGTGACTGGTCATCGAATCACATCAGAGTATGCATGGGGTGTGGGAGTCTTGGCTTATTTGTATCGGCAGTTGGGGATCTCGTCGAGACAGGGGATGTCTAACTTAGGGGGATGTACTGCTCTTCTTCAGGTATGTCTCGATCCCCATACATATGTTGGGTGTTATTATTGAATACAACTCAATGTCTAACTTACGTCGGGATTTTTCAGTTTTGGATATTCGCTCAGTTCCCAATGTTCGCGCCTGGCGTCTATGAGGACCTCGCGGACCATGGAGACGCACGTTGGGCAAAGCGGTACGCGAGTCAACCTACACCACCGATCACCCACGATAGGACTCTGAAGTTTATCATACAATTAGAAACGATGCGGGCAGAGGACGTCAAATTCATGCCCTACGGTCCCCTTGACTTTGATGGGTATTACAAAGTTTCCCGGTACAGAGGCATAATCCAATTCTCCTCTGTCATGGAAGCCTACATGCCGGACAGAGTTATGCGAAAGTTCGAGTATGTTCAGACGATCCCCATGTTGCGAATCCTCCCACTTCGAGAAGAGAGACCACCACAGGTCAAGGGTCTGAAGCTGAACTGGCACCCAGTGGACGACCGTTGGGATGACTATTTAATTGTTCCAACTGTGTACATATCATTCAGCCAACATAGGGCAGCGCATGAGCCACACAATGTTTCTGCTGAGTACATGGGGTGGTTTGGTAAGCACGGCCATCCATTTCTTTTCAAAAGCTCAAGCCACCAGGTGCCAGCAAACATTGCTCCGCCAGTGGCCGTTTACGATCACCGGGTACGTGTGAATAATAGCAATGGCCTTTCCTTATTGTTGGGTTGTTTAATAAAATGTTAGTTATCACCATCATATTGTTTGAAATGCAGCGAATGGGGGTGTTGCTTCATCGTCTAGATGTTGTGCTTACTCGGGGCGACGAGTGGGTTTCCACAGAAGAGCTTCGGGAGTACTGACAAGAGGAAAACCTGTCGTTGTTCTTGCCAAAGAATACTCAAACTCACTAACTAGTATAGCGTGCAAGCAAGAGATCGATCCACAGGGAAATCTATTAAATTCAAGTCTAATTCTAATTGCTAAGAGAGAAAAGGCGGAGTTTTTAGTGTGAAAAGATCCGCCTTTTAGCAAAGCGGAGACAAGCAAACAAAGGAAATTAGTTTTAGAATGCAGTGGAGAGAAATAGGTTCACCTACAATTTATCACTTCGATTGATGAATTCGATCCTTGTTTCAGCCTCTAGTTCTTGTCTTTTCCTACCAATGTCCTTGTCCAAATCTTAGGTAAATTACTAGTCCTACGAGTCCTAGCAACCCTTATCTCTAAATAACCCTAACACGGTTAAGATTCAACCTAGAGATAGCATTAAGATTATGAATTAACCAAGGTACACATAACATCAAGCTACGAGTCGATATTCAACATGTATTCAACTTCCTACACATCCAATTAGTTCTACGAGTCCTAAAGGGATATGATTGCCACTTTGGTTAAGGTTCGCTGCGAGGAATCTACAAAACCCTAGCAATTGAATGAATCTTCTCTAACTAGTTGATCAGGCCAGAGAGAATAAAACACATTCAAGCAATTAAGCACAAGGAAGTCAAAACATTGCAATAGGAATAAGAACTAGATTAAGAAACTCACAATTCAACAATCAAAGATCCAAACTGTAGGCGAAACCTCGAGAGTTTAGTTGCTCATGCTCAATGGCGCTCTCAACAATGGTGTAAAGTGCATAAGGTGAATGAATGAATAACTAGAAAAGCCTTAAATAGTCTAGAGAAAATCGGCCCAAAATAACTTAGACAAAACCCTAAGTAAAATCCATAATTGAATATCGGTCTCTGCACGGGCCGCGGGGCGGCCGGCGATTGCGAACTTCTCCGTTTCTTCCTTCGAGCCGCGGGGCGGCCTGCGATTCGTCCGAGCTAGCATTAAGATTATGAATTAACCAAGGTACACATAACATCAAGCTACGAGTCGATATTCAACATGTATTCAACTTCCTACACATCCAATTAGTCCTACGAGTCCTAAATGGATATGATTGCCACTTTGGTTAAGGTTCGCTGCGAGGAATCTACAAAACCCTAGCAATTGAATGAATCTTCTCTAACTAGTTGATCAGGCCAGAGAGAATAAAACACATTCAAGCAATTAAGCACAAGGAAGTCAAAACATTGCAATAGGAATAAGAACTAGATTAAGAAACTCACAATTCAACAATCAAAGATCCAAACTGTAGGCGAAACCTCGAGAGTTTAGTTGCTCATGCTCAATGGCGCTCTCAACAATGGTGTAAAGTGCATAAGGTGAATGAATGAATAACTAGAAAAGCCTTAAATAGTCTAGAGAAAATCGGCCCAAAATAACTTAGACAAAACCCTAAGTAAAATCCATAATTGAATATCGGTCTCTGCACGGGCCGCGGGGCGGCCGGCGATTGCGAACTTCTCCGTTTCTTCCTTCGAGCCGCGGGGCGGCCTGCGATTCGTCCGAGCTGCTTCCTTTTCGTCTCCAGCAGCTCCTAAGTATTCTTCAACTTATTTCCGTCCTTTCAATATTAATTCACCTCCAATCGACTTTTCCTGAAATAAAACATAAAATCATGTAGATTCCGCCTCTTCTAACTCAACAAGTGATAATGCAAATTCAACTAAATAAATGTAATATTCACACCTAAATAATGCTAAATGCAATCTATTATGCAACACTAAACATGCTCTATCAAATTCCCCCACACTTGAACCTTTGCTTGTCCTCAAGCAATAGAAAACTTAACTCTGCAGCCCCACAGAATAGCAATTCATGTATCCACACCTCAATATTCTTTAAGTGCATGAAAACTAGAAAACACAAAAGATTAATAACATCATAGCACATAATTGGAATAATCAATGAAATCAGGCAACCATATTCATTCTAGACCTCACAAAGGATATGTGTTTCACTCTCGTTCAAGTGTTTAGGTTTAAATGTTTATGCTCAAAACTCAATCTTCAAAAACTTAGCTACAAGAGACTTGCACCAGTGTTCTAAATCTCCACCGCTGGTGACTCTACACACAACAAAAATCATGAGGTCTTTCAATTGGGTTGTAATGGGGCCAAGGTAGAACATATAAGGCATGGAACAATTTTGGTCATGTGGTGTTCAAAATCCGGGAACCAAGGGAGTTACCAAATCATACAACCACTCATAAACATCTCATACCATATCTCTATAATGCCAAACAACACCAATCTCAAGCATAAAACTTTAGAAACCATAATCAACTCCTTCTTTTTTTTTTCTTTTTTTTTTATCTTTTTTTTTCAATCATTCATGCTATATCAAATGATTTTCCTTGACTTTTACCCCTAAGTGAATTTTATCCTCCTTAGGTCCCAAGTAATAAAAATGCTAGCAATAATCAAACATCTCATAAATACACCTCCAACATACAATCCACCACCATAAACCATCATCCACACTATAGATATTCACCAACTATTCCTAAACTCCCGGATGGGGTCAGGCTATCATTGGTTATGGAAAATTCTTGTGGGGCTATAAAAGTACAGGCAATTAGGCTCAAACTGGCTTCAAGCAGAGGATAATATGTAAGGTGGGAATAGAGTCAAATAGGGCTAATAAAGGTGCCTCAATCATGTTTAAGTCATGTGCAGAAATCATAATATGCAGCCTTGAACAAGATATCTCAATGCAAGTCAAAGAGGAAGTAATTGAGGAGAGTACACACAACAAGCAAGAGGACTCAATAAAGTGTAGTCCTGAATAGGCCAAAATAAGCTCACCAGGTCATGTCTAGAACTTCAAGATCACCCAAAAATTCAAGATTTTATGTTCTCAATTATTAATCAATCATGCATACCAAATAGTGTAGAAAACATATATCAAAGGCTTCAACAATCCAAGCACATCATGGGGCATAAATCTCAACAGAAAATATAGAGGACAAACGGCATCCACATGGGGAAATAAGACCTATTCCTAATAATGCAAGAACTAAAACTATTTTTTTTTTTTTCAAAATAAAAATAACAGTTATAGAAACTAAATATGCATACAACCAATATAAATAAACATGCAACCTTAAAACTTAAAATGCAATGCAAATTAGAACCAAAATACAGAGAGTTTTCAAGTCTTCTCCCCCACACTTAAATCTAACATTGTCCTCAATGTAGAAAAGAGAACAAAAACATCAAAATAAACATAAAAGGGAAAAGAAAAGAAACAACTAACATGCTCACTACTGAGGTGGTGGAGGCGGCGGATATGGTGATAGAATGGGGAGAAAAAGAAGGGTAGGGTCTATTTTGCTTGGTAAGTGGGGGCCCATACGGGAGTCTTGTAAGCCGTTCGATAAGCCCATAGAGCATCATCAAGTCTGACACTCCAATCCTTCCTGTTTGGGGCAACAGTCTTCTCCAAGATAGTCTTTATCTCGCGATTCGACACCTCAGCTTGCCCATTGGTCTGGGGGTGGTATGCAGTAGACACCCTTTGAGTCACATGATACTTCTTTAAGAGGGCACTCAAAGTCTTGTTGCAGAAATGGGTCCCCTTATCACTGATTAGTGCTTTTGGGACTCCAAATCTAGAGAATAGCTCCTTGAGGAAACCTGCAACTACCTTTGAATCATCAGTTTTGGTGGCCTTCGCCTCCACCCACTTGGAGACGTAGTCCACCGCAAGCAGAATATATAGGTTTCCAAAGGAGTTAGGGAATGGTCCCATGAAGTCAATGCCCCAAACATCAAAAATCTTACAAAATATCATGCGAGTTTGTGGCATCTCATTCCTCTTAGAAAGATTCCCAACTCTCTGACAGCGATCACATGATTTGCAAAAAGCATAAGAATCACGAAATATATGAGGCCAAAAGAATCCTGCATCAAGTACCTTCCTAGCTGTCTTTTGTGGTCCAAAGTGTCCACCACATTCATGGGAATGACAAAAATTAAGGACAGATTGTACCTCATTGTCAGGAAGACACCGACGTATCACCTGATCTGCGCAATGCTTCCATAGGTAGAGGTCATCCCAAACGTAGAAACGCGCATCGTGGCGTATCTTGTCCTTTTGAGCCTTTGAAAAGTTGGGTGGAAACTCTTTCGACACTAGAAAGTTTACCAAGTTAGCAAACCAAGGGCGTGGAAAAGCACTAACCTTGAGAAGAGATTCGAGTTCAGAGTCTGCAGGGGCCGCGGGGCGGCCAGGGGTGGCTACGGGGTGGCCGGCGATTCCGAGGGAAACTTTCTCCGAGGATTCGGTAGCGGGGCGGTCTGTGGTGGCTACGGGGCGGCCGACGATTGCGGAGAAATCCACCTCTGATGACTCGGCCGCGGGGCGGCCTGGGTTGGCAACGGGGCGGCTTGCGACGGCGAAGACCTGTAGAAGTTCTTCGTCAGGAAAGCTTCCCAATATGCCTTCTTGTACATTCTCCTCCTGCACAATACGACTTAGATGGTCAGCAACTAGGTTCTCAGCACCCTTTTTGTCCCTGATTTCAATGTCAAACTCGCTTAAAAGCAAGATCCATCTAATCAGTCTTGGTTTAGCCTCTTTCTTCGTCAAAAGGTAACGAAGTGCTGCATGATCAGTGTAAACAATAACTTTTGTTCCAAGCAAATAAGATCTAAATTTCTCAAGTGCAAAAACTATAGCAAGAAGTTCTTTTTCTGTGGTTGAGTAATTTCTTTGAGCTCCATTCAGGGTCATAGATGCATAGTATATGACATGAGAGCTTCTCCCTTCTTTTTGTCCAAGCACGGCTCCCACAGCATAGTCACTAGCGTCACACATCAATTCGAACGGTTGAGACCAATTTGGTGCTTGTATGATTGGTGCACTGGTAAGACAAGTTTTTAACTCATCAAACGCCGTCCTGCACTTCTCATCAAAGGCAAATGTAACCTCCTTCTTCAGCAGCTCGCACAAGGGTGAGGTGATCTTTGAGAAGTCCTTAATGAACCTGCGGTAGAATCCTGCATGGCCTAAAAAGGAACGAACTTCACGCACATTAGTAGGATAAGGCAATGATTGAATGATGTCAATCTTTGCCTTATCAACCTCAATCCCTTTATGGGAGACAATGTGACCCAAAACAATGCCTTCATCAACCATAAAGTGACATTTTTCTGAATTGAGCACTAAATTAGTGTCAACACATCTTTTAAGCACAAGCGCCAAATGGTTGAGGCAAGCATCAAAACTATCACCATGGACTGTAAAATCATCCATAAAGACCTCAATAAATTGCTCTATATATTCAGAGAAAATACTTACCATACACCGTTGGAATGTCCCAGGAGCATTGCACAAGCCAAAAGGCATTCTGCAATATGCAAAAGTGCCAAACGGACAAGTGAATGTTGTCTTCTCTTGATCCTCGGGTGCGATGGCTATCTGAAAGTACCCTGAATATCCATCTAGAAAGCAGTAATATGGACGACTAGCAAGTCTTTCAAGCATTTGATCAATGAAAGGTAAGGAAAAGTGATCTTTTCGAGTTACCGCATTCAGCTTACGATAATCGATGCAAACTCTCCAGCCTGATTGGACCCTGATAGGGACCAACTCACCTTCTTGATTCTCAACCACTGTAATGCATCCCTTCTTTGGTACTACCTGCGTTGGACTAACCCATGGACTATCAGAGATGGGATAGATCATACCTGCCTGAAGGAGTTTGAGCCCCTCCTTATTTACAACATCCATCATAGGTGGGTTGAGTCTCCGTTGAGGTTGCCTAGAAGGTTTGGCTCCCTCTTCTAATAAGATCCTGTGCATGCAAGTATCTGGGCTGATTCCCTTGATATCCGCTATGGTCCATCCCAGAGCTGTCTTATGCTCTTTGAGCACTCCTACCAACCTATCTTCCTGTGCTTTGGTAAGCTTGTTAGAGATGATGGCAGGCAAGGTGTCACCCTCCCCCACAAATGCATATTTCAGATGCTCAGGAAGAGGCTTGAGCTCAACTTCAGGTGCTTGTACGATAGAAGGTAAGAGCTTTTCATTTGGAATAGTTAATGCTATAAAGGTTTCTTCTTGCGATTTGGAAGGAAGAGAAGACAAGTCTCTTATGGTATCCTGCAGGTTAGTAGTCAAAACATAATTCAATGAAAATTCCTCAGTAGGAGATTCTAAAGCTACCTGCAGGTCATCTACACAACTCATATCAAAGGTATCCTGCATACAAGTATCAATGGCATCCATAAAGCATAAGGAATGATCATCAGAAGGGAATTTCATAGCATCATATATATTGTATTCAACCTTCTCACCATCAAATTCCATAGTCAAAGAACCAGAATACACATCAATTTTTGTTCTAGCAGTCTTTAAAAAGGGTCTTCCTAGCAAAATAGGAGCCTCTTGGTTACCATGTTCCATGTCCAGGACAAAGAAATCAGCAGGAAAGATCAAATTGTCAACCATAACTAAGACATCCTCAACTATGCCTCTAGGAAAAGCATTTGATCGATCCGCTAGTTGGATTACCACTCTGGTCTCATGCAAAGGTCCTAAACCCAATGATTCATATAGGGAATAAGGTAAAACATTAATAGATGCACCCAAGTCTAACAAAGCCTTATCAAACTTAGTTTCACCTATCACACATGGGATTGTAAACATGTCAGGGTCGCTACATTTCTTAGGCAGACGCTTTTGAAACACAGCAGACACATGTTCGCTTACCTTAATTTTCTTCTTCCCTTTCAACTTTTGATTCCTCTTTATTGTGCAAAGTTCCTTGAGAAATTTGGCATAACGAGGAATACTTTTAATCAGATTGAGTAAAGGGATGTTTACCTCGCACTTACTGAACGTCTCAAAGATCTCTTTGTCATTGTCTGGTCTTTTTGTGTCTCTGAGTGCTTCAGGAAAGGGAGGAACGGGTTTAAAAGAATTAAGAGGGGAAAAATCAGGTCGAACATACCCGTCGGGGGAGTCACTGGAGAGGCCGCGGGGCGGCTGGCGATTTTCCGCGACTTCCGAATCGCCTTGGCCGCGGGGCGGCTCAGGTGTGCCGCGGGGCGGCTGGCGATGTCGAAGCCCTTCTTCTTCCTCGTTCGCACCTGTTTCAAAATTATCAAGGTTAGTATCATTATGGAGAGTGGTAATCATTTCCTTACCACTTCTTAGCATCACAACGCTGACGTTCTCCTTGGGATTCACCACCGTTTGAGATGGTAGCTGTCCTGAGTCCTTCGCCAGCAGTTCGCTCAGCGATTGAGCCATTTGGCTAAGTTGCTTCTCCATATTCTTTTGGTGCTCATCTTGCCTCTTTTGGTGCTCAGCTTGACCCAAGACGATCTTTGTGAGAGCTTTGAGAGGATCCTCATTGGATTGATTATCAGTTGGTGGAGGTCCTCTCTGTCTTTGATCAAATTGTTGCTGAAGTCTGAAATGGGGTCCTCCTTGTGGATTGAAAAAGGCTTGGTTATTACCATAGCCATACCCCTGGTAACCTGCATTATAGTTGTTATTGTATTGATTGGGATTAGCATAGTTACCATACCTGGGTCGCTGAGGAACAAAGTTCCCCATGGCATTCAGTTCTACATTGGGCTCCTGCAGCATTGGACAAGTGTCCGTCGGGTGATAAAGATCAGCGCAAATGCCACATGCCTTAAGTTGTTGTGGGGTTCCTTGTAGCATGAACCTTTTCATCATATCCTTCAATTCAGCCACATCGCTATGTAATGCGGAAGTTGAGGAGTCAACGGCGAGTACCCCTCTAGCATGAAGTCCCTTGCTGAATTGCCTAGAGCCATCAGCAAGCTCTGAAAACACCTCCCAAGCAGCAACGGGTGTTTTGTTCAAGATGTTGCCTCCACAGGCAGAGTTCACTGTCTTGCGCTCCTCGTCAAGCAATCCATTGAATAGAAAGAGCACTAAATCCTTCTTTGAAAAACCATGGTGAGGGCAACTAGAGCAGAGCTTCTTGAAGCGCTCAAAGTACTCATAGAGTGTCTCTGTAGCCTGCTGGTCAATGCTGCTGATTTCCTTCTTCAGACTGTTCAACTTGGTTGCAGGGAAGTACTTTTCCAGAAAGAGACGCTTCAATTGTATCCATGTTGTTGCACTACCTGGTGGTAAGTAGTAGAACCACTCATTAGCAGTGTCCCTAAGCGAAAAGGGGAATGCCCTTAACTTGATTTCCTCCTCCGTGACATCGCCTGGTTTCATACCCACCACAACAGTATGGAACTCAGATAAGTGCTTGTGAGGGTCCTCACCACTCAACCCATGGAATTTGGGTAAGAGATGAACCACCCCAGACTTTAGCTCAAAATGGACACCTTCATCAAGTTCAGGGAGCACGATAGCCAATGGTTGTTGGGCTAAGTTTGGTGTAGTGAGCTCCTTCAGCGTTCGATTATCATCGTTAGCAGCCATCTCTTCACTCTCTTCTTCTCCTTGATCGAAAGGTAACTCGCGAAAGCGATCACGAGCTTCTCGCTTCAATCTAGAGAGAGTCCTCTCAATCTCCAAATCTAAAGAAAATAGAGATGAGTTAGTAGCAAGAGTGTGGACCATATAAGTGGTCCACACAAAAATTAGCAATTAAAACAACACAAGAATTCAATCAAAAGAAGTCCCCGGCAACGGCGCCAAATTTGACAAGAGGAAAACATGTCGTTGTTCTTGCCAAAGAATACTCAAACTCACTATCTAGTATAGCGTGCAAGCAAGAGATCGATCCACAGGGAAATCTATTAAATTCAAGTCTAATTCTAATTGCTAAGAGAGAAAAGGGGGAGTTTTTAGTGTGAAAAGATCCGCCTTTTAGCAAAGCGGAGACAAGCAAACAAAGGAAATTAGTTTTAGAATGCAGTGGAGAGAAATAGGTTCACCTACAATTTATCACTTCGATTGATGAATTCGATCCTTGTTTCAGCCTCTAGTTCTTGTCTTTTCCTATCAATGTCCTTGTCCAGATATTAGGTAAATTACTAGTCCTACGAGTCCTAGCAACCCTTATCTCTAAATAACTCTAACACGGTTAAGATTCAACCTAGAGATAGCATTAAGATTATGAATTAACCAAGGTACACATAACATCAAGCTACGAGTCGATATTCAACATGTATTCAACTTCCTACACATCCAATTAGTCCTACCAGTCCTAAAGGGATATGATTGCCACTTTGGTTAAGGTTCGCTACGAGGAATCTACAAAACCCTAGCAATTGAATGAATCTTCTCTAACTAGTTGATCAGGCCAGAGAGAATAAAACACATTCAAGCAATTAAGCACAAGGAAGTCAAAACATTGCAATAGGAATAAGAACTAGATTAAGAAACTCACAATTCAACAATCAAAGATCCAAACTGTAGGCGAAACCTCGAGAGTTTAGTTGCTCATGCTCAACGGCGCTCTCAACAATGGTGTAAAGTGCATAAGGTGAATGAATGAATAACTAGAAAAGCCTTAAATAGTCTAGAGAAAATCGGCCCAAAATAACTTAGACAAAACCCTAAGTAAAATCCATAATTGAATATCGGTCTCTGCATGGGCCGCGGGGCGGCCGGCGATTGCGAACTTCTCCGTTTCTTCCTTCGAGCCGCGGGGCGGCTAGCAATGTAGCGGGGCGGCCTGCGATTCGTCCGAGCTGCTTCCTTTTCGTCTCCAGCAGCTCCTAAGTATTCTTCAACTTGTTTCCGTCCTTTCAATATTAATTCACCTCCAATCTACTTTTCCTGAAATAAAACATAAAATCATGTAGATTCCGCCTCTTCTAACTCAACAAGTGATAATGCAAATTCAACTAAATAAATGTAATATTCACACCTAAATAATGCTAAATGCAATCTATTATGCAACACTAAACATGCTCTATCAAGTACGTTGAAGAAGCGCGGGGTGGAGAGGTGCCTTTGGCGCCAACTCAGGTTCGGGCATCGCAGTTTTTCCAATTTATGCCAAATGCCTGATGAGTGGCATGGAACTGTCAGCTACTTTTAGCCTAGTTGTTGTATCTGTCTTGAATTTGTTGGTAGTTGTATTTGTGATTCATGTACTATATTTTGGTATGGAATTGAAATTTTAAAACACATTGTACGTCTTCAACATTGCTACATCTTTGATATTGCATGAGAATACAAAATGTGTAGCTGGATCATTTCAAATACAGTAAGTACGATCCGAGAAAATAATATCATCACAACTACTGGGTCGCCCTTTCAACTAGACGGTAGTTCAAGTATTGTTGAATGCGCTCGTTGAATGGGGTATCCCAGCCATTCACACTCGGGTGGTGGAAATGAGACCATTCAGGTGCAGTAGGTGGAAGTGGTGACCCTTGCTTCAGCCACACGGGGGTCCAATTGACTCTTGCTAGCCAGGCAACTGTAATCACCTCAGTTGGTAGAGTTTGGTTCGACCCATTCGCGACAATAGGAAAGCAGGTGTGAGGATGGTCGACACTTAGGACAACAACGACCTTGTTGTACAAGGTTGCTACAGCAAGGGGGGCCATAGGTGCCTCCATCCAGTTCTGATGACGATGTAAACAAGGAGCTAGGTCTTGTAGATCAACATTCTCGATGAGATCGTCAATGGAGTGTAATAGGGTTGCTGGTTGGTACAACCACCGATTCCCTCGAAGCTCTTGCGCGACCTCTCTTCTGACTCGCATGTACTGGTCTTCTCCATACCCAAGAACAACCGCTAAGGCACGATAACCGCAATGACCATCAGCTGAAACCAGGCTACTTCTATCAACAAAGTTGAGCATGAAGTCATGGATGTGAGTTGTCAACAATACCGAATGATCTACCTCCCGATCTGTCTGCCGACCTCTACCTCTTGATCGACCTCTACCACGCACCCGAGAGGCAGCCTCTCGTCTCCCGTGCTCAAAGCCAGATGGGTCACGCTACAATGATCGTCTCCCTGTGGGACGACCCTTTCGATGGATCCCCGTTGGCTCTCTCATGGTAGACAACCCAGGGTTGTTCATGTTGAAGTATGCCTCGCCCATCAAATCCTGCTGATCAGGCGTGGGGTTGTTGCCATCAATATCCCTCCGAAGGCTGACATATTCCTGACTGTTAGGAGTTGCGTCATCGTTGCCGCCACTGGATTCTTCGGGAGGAATTATTGGATCCCACATTACTTGCTTCCAGAAGGGATGAATTTGCGAGGGCCTAATAGGTTGCCGGTTTGCGATCGCCTCTAAGAACTCATGTACACATGGAACCCCGTAAGCGTCCCTCCAATGGCGATCCCTGCAGACACCATCATGACTAGCCGGAAGTTCCTTCACCTTGTTGTAGTTGGCCAGCAGAAGATCGAAGCACTCATCAGTCACCAGCATTAATAGCGGGGCGAATATTGGTTCACTCATGACACACCGTTTGATTGTCAGCCGTGACTTCTCAAGGAACCCTCTTAGTTGGTCTACCTGTTCATTGACCAAGTTGTCAATGCATTCTGTTACGTCAACGAACCCACCAACAGTTGTCTCTAGCATGGACTTTAATTTTGCATGTGCTGACTCGGCACTATATCATAAAAAATATATTAGCTTCACTTATGTAGGATTCTTAAATATTATAATAATTACAACTTTATACAATTCAATGTCAGTTACTTATTCGTAGTTCACACCCCAAGATGTAGGAACTTATCAACCCATGCACGAACTATCGCCTCCTTGAATTCTATGAGCCAGGTGTCTTCAAGGTACTTCATAAGACCCCATCGTGCCTCCTATTTCGACTTCATCACTTGTAGACGACCTTCATAACTTTCTTCAGTCTTTGACTCAAATAAGGCCTTGCATTCATTGTAGAAGGCGTTTCGCTTCTCGGTAGATTTCGTGATCCTACCCTTCATTTCAATGTTGCACATAATATTATAAGTGAACAACATATGCTTTACCGTGGGTAACTCCTCCCGAAGAGCCTTGATAAGACCCAACTCTCTGTCTATAAAAATTACTTCTGGGAGTCGTTGACCGTACAAATGGCGTAGTCGCCGTAGTGCCCAACTATAGTGTTCTGCGCTCTCGCCTGCCATGAATACGAACGCAATTGCAAATGTGTTCTTCGTGCTAGTAATCCCAACGATCTCTAGCAACGACATTTCGTACCTATCACATGATAATTAATTAGTCAAACAAATTGCTACAACGTATGACAGATATAAAAGTAGTCGACATTAATGTCATTCCTCTTACTCGTTCGTCTTGTAGGTCGAGTCCATCACGATAACATACGGAAACAACAGAAGAAGATGTCGGGAGTTCGAATGGGACAAAAACACATCAGTAACCTCGTCTACTTCTGCTTTAGAGGAATTCCGTGTGGCGATAAAGTATCCCTTTTGTTTGAGTTTGTGAAGCGCTTGAGGCAGGTCCCTCCGTCCTTCTGCAGCGGTTCTCTGCAACTGGGCTCGTGGATTGTAGACTTGACGAATGTTCGTCACGCAGTCATGATCATCATACTTCATCCCGCGCAGCATATCCCCCAGTTTTATCCCAATCACTATATCACGTCGAACCTGCCGATGTTGATCTGGAGTTAATCTACCGGCATAGGGATGTCCTAACATCACATCGTTTAGCTTGTGATTATGCACACCGCATATAATCTTCATGGTCCAATTGTCAGCATCATTTTGACGACCCTCCAGCTCAAACAAGCATCTGATCTTCTTCGTTCTCCCTCGCCTACTCACTACGGGCGGAAAATCCTTGTCGACATCTGGAATATCTCTACCCGCTCCGTACTTATCACACACTAGACGAAAGGCACCCAATCCACTCATTTGGTTCTTCCATGATCGAGTGATCACACGTACCATGTTCTTAATCTTCCCTACGTATCTAGCCCATGCCTTCATTTTTACTTGATCAGCCCAATAACCATCGACTGTAAACATCGAACCATATTCTGTACCCACATCTAGAGGTTGGTTTTGTTCCTGCATAATGACACTTATGTACTAAGAACTTTGCCCTATATAAACGTTCCACTATAATATGATTCTATTCAAACATAATTATATAAAAAAATTCCGCTCAATATGTTTCCGCTATAATATGATTCTATTCAAACATAATTATATAAAGGTTCTGCTATATGTAAACGATTCGCTGTATCAATATTCACTTACCTCGAGATTCTTCACGAGCCCCTCCGGATCACTATAGCTAAAAATGTCGAACGGTAAACCGCCTCCGTCATCTTCTTCCGGTAACGCCATTTCCTTCGATGTAAGAATATGGATTTTGAATCGAAAACATTGTAGTTTAACTCGGGCATCGCTTTGTTATATATAGGCTTCGAACTTACCTCGGACATTGAATGTCGGTTTGGGAGCTCGACACCGCCATATACTGATGCCGATCTGAGAGTCCGACACCTGCAAAATGTCTGCCGATCTCGGAGTCCGACACCTACACCGTGCCGATGGCGATATGGCGTCGTGCAGATAACAAAAAGGATAAAAATATCGTGTTTTGAAGATACTGGTATTACACCAGAAGCCCCCTAAAATACACCGAATCCACACCGTTTATTAAGTTTTGCACAACGGATTTATACATCATCCACTTGTTAATGGATTTATACATTTCAATCCCATCTACTACCCTATTTCTTGAATTTGTATCTACTACCCTATTCCGTGTTCCGTGTAAAATTCACAAAAGTAGTTGTCATTGTTAGAAAATTTACAGGCACGTATCCCCCTAAACTTAACTACGGATCCAACTCCAGAAATTAAACTCCATTCGTCCAGAATCATTTAGATGCTATGCAACTACACATGCAAGGAATGGATATTTTCAAGTAAACATATTATAACCCCTAACCCGATTCAATAATTGAAACTTTGAAAGATCTTTTGCGTTCTTCCTTTCGGATTAAGGTTTATCATTTTTCAACAACAAATTAATCTATTTTTTCTCATGTTCCTCTAAAGATTTGCAACCTCATATACTTGTTACTTTGCCAACACATCTTTTTGGTGCAAATTTTTGCTAACAAATTTTTACATCTACGATTCAAAGGGCCGGCAGCGTCTCCGGCCGCCACGATAAATCCGAGTAATCGGACGGTCCAAAATTTACATCAGAGTAATCAAATATCCCATCTAACGCCACGTAATCGTTTCCGTTATTATCTGCCTGTTCACCGATCCCAAACCCGAACGACTCGCCGAAACTCGGAATCCCTTCATCAAACTGCCAGAACTCGCCGAGTCCGGACGACTCGGCCGCGACTCGGCCTAACTCGCCCTCAAGACCCGCCTCCTTCGCCGCATCACCGGCTGTCGCCGAAGGCAACCCTAGCTCGTCGTCGGAGGCTTCGAGGAGGTATCCGAGCTCCTGGAGGGACTCGCCGGAGTCCGACGTCAGATCTACTACGGCCGACGTGGCTCCGGCGACTCCGCCACCTGAGAGCTCTTGTTCGAAGCTTCTCATGACCGAGTCGAGATCGTTGATGTCCGAGTCCCGGTAACCGGCGGGGACCGAGTCGGAATCGTCAAGGAGGACGAGGAGGTCCTCGCGGAGCCTCTTGGCCGCCGGGGAGTCGGACTCCTGGGAGTTGTCCCGGCCTTGCTTCGTTGGCCTCGTTCCGTCCGCCATGGGAAATGCAATGGTTTATGAAATTACAGAGAGAGGGAGAGGTGAAATTGGGTGCAAGTGGAGGGCGAGGAGGACGGGAGGAGAGATGCGGAGCTTAAATAGTAAGGTGGGGGCGAGATGAGGAGAGAGAGAAAAGCGCGATTGATAGCGACGGAGGCGCGTGGAGATAAGCCGTGTAATTCGGCCTTTTTTTAATTTTTTGGGTGCAGAATTTCAATTATTTTTTTAAATATTCGTCATCGTCGCCCGCTTTCTTTATCTTTTCTTTAGGAGTACGTTCCTATTTTTTTCTTCGTGTATGGTTATTATTCAATAAACTGGATTTAAGTTCCACATTTGAAGTCCGGTCTGATGGGCAGTACTGGGTCCCACATTTAATATGTCAGTCCCAGCCGTTGCTTCTTCCAGATCCGGGTTGAAGAGAGATCTACTATTTTAAGCATTTTACTACTGTAGTACTTTACAAGGATTATAAAAAAATACCGAGTATTTTTTTTTTTTTTGATTAAGAAAGAATTCGATTAGGTTTAGAAGACCTGGATCATTGGCTAAACAATCACCCCTAGCAGAGCGGCAAATGTGTGCAACCTTATTCGCCGCTCTATTACCACTACGGGGCACATGAGAGAAAGAAACCTCTCTCATATTAGGTATAAGAAGTTTAATATCCGACATAATCAATTCGATTTCCCAATGGCATTGTAGGCTGTTTTTTATGTGATTTATGATAATTAGTGAGTCACCCTCTATGTGGACAGAAGTTATGTGCATGCGGATAGCCTGAACCAATCCTTACTTTAAAGCAAGTGCTTCAGTCCCAATTGGAGACTGCCTGCCAACAGCCGCATGTCCAATGTGAACAGGTTTACCCAACCAGTCTCGAATGATTAATCCAATGGTGCTGTCACCATTTGGAAACGTGGATCCGTCGAAATTAAGTTTAAGAATTCCTCGGGCGGGTTTTTTCCATTTTTGTGATTTATTTTTCCTACCTTGCTGACTTGATTTTTTAGTGGACAAAGAGTCCCGAGGAGATGACGACTCCTCGTTGTTGATCTTGCAAGCAACCATCCAATTGTTGATGTGATTATAGGTAATGTAATTCATTTTGTCGGGATTTGAAGGTGGTTCATTTCTGAAGATGAAATTATTTCGTGAATTCCATGTGGTCCACCAAGTGAAAGTGATTTTTCGTTTATCGTTCTAAGAAAGAACTCTGCCCAAAGTTGCCAAAATCGGTTGAATGTCCCTAGATGTAGATAACATATTTTGGATAAGCAGCTTGTCGGAGGGCTTTAATATGGAGTTAATAGAATTAAATGAACATTCAAGGGAAATGTGAGAGTCATCTTCGTCAGTCTGGTTACACAATTCGCATGTAGGAGGCAACGAGATGCCCCTACAACTAAGGCGTGCTTTCGTCAGAAGCCCATTATGACAAAGTTTCCATAAAAAGTTTTTGACTTTAGGAGGAGCAGAGATTTCCCACACCCATGTGTTGGCATCATCAGTATGAAGGTGACGATTCGTGATGAGTTTATACACACTATCAGTTGAAAACCAACTGTTTTTTGCTGGCCACCAGTATAGTCTGTCGGGAAAGTTGTTAATAGTTAGATGGATATTGATGATACTAGAAACAATTTCGGATGGAAGAACAAGCCGGAGCTTTTCCTCCCACCAATTATGTATTGACTGACAGTTTCGTCCAAATTTATGGAACTATTCGGGTTGTGCAAGGTTTGCAGTGGTTTACGACTAACCCAATTATCCTTCCAGAACTTAATGCTGGATCCGTTTCCTACCGACCAAACGAGGCTAGTCTAGAATTCGTCGAGGAGGGCAGTGAGCTTAGACCATTGCCAAGACGCCCCACCACGCCGAACATAAGACAGAATATGAGAGGTTTTAATGTACTTATACTTAATGATTTGGACCCATGGATTATCTGGTTCAGCGAGAATTTTCCATAAGAGTTTCATTTGGAGAGCTTTGTTAATAGGTTCAGACTTCTTGAGCCTAACCCCACCCTTATTTTTAACATGGCATATTTTATCCCAACTAATAAGAGGACGATGTTGCACATCTTTATTCCAAAAAAGGTGCGATTGAGTTGGTCCAAATCTTTATGAATCGGACATGGGAGCATGAAACTCTGCATAGAGAATAGCGGTTTTGGTGAAAGATTCGAAGCAATCAATGTCGCACGACCCTGTTAGGAGAGTGAGTTAGCTTTCCATTTGGCTAACTGGTTCTTAGAGTTGCAAATGAGATTACCAAAAGTTTCTTTATTAACTCTCCCATTGATAATATGGCAGCCAAGGTATATATTTTTCAAGTGATGTTTCACTAAGAATGCCTAATATGCTTTGGATTTCTAAAGTTCTAGTCCGTGTAATACCCGTAGTTGTTTGGAAAGCTGATAATTTGTTAAAGTTCACTTTTTGACCAGAAAGGTTACAATATTCGTCAATGATTGTTTTGATAAGCCTGCAAGCAAGGTGTGACCCTTTAGAGAAAATGATAATATCATCAGCAAAGGCGAGGAATGGTATACGGGGTCATGTATGGCCGAACATAAACCCGATGGGGTTACCTGAGATAGAGATCGACGTGGCTAGTTTTCGAGCAAGAAGCTCAAAACCTAAGATAAAAAGGAACAGTGATAAGGGGTCTCCCTGACGAAGACCCCTGGTCGGCTTGAATAACTCTGTCGGGCCGTTGTTTACAAGAACATAAAAGGATACAGTGGAGATGCATTCGTAAATCCATCTAACGAACATAGGGTGGAAACCAAATCTGTCTAGGACAGCTTTTGTGAAAGCCCAATCCACACAATCATAAGCTTTTTCCATGTAGATTTTAATGGCCAGTCACCCTTTTGAACCCTTTCGGAACCGAAAGGAGTGGAAAATTTCATGTGCAATGAGAATATTGTCTTGAATTGCTTTGTCAGATACAAAGGCGCCTTGAAGAGGATGAATCAGTTTACCAATAACTTTTTTAAGCCTCTCAGTAAGAATTTTGGATATGATTTTATAAATAGTGGAACACAAACTAATCGGCCTATAATGGGTAGTCATAGTGGGATTATCACACTTAGGCAGGAGAGAGATAAATGTATGGTTAACCTGACGCATGAGTTTACCCGAGAGGAAAAATCCTTTGACGGCTCGTATGACAGTAACCCCAACAATATTCCAATTATGGTTGTAGAACTCAACCGTCATACCATCTGGACCAGGAGATTTATTTTTGCCAAGAGAGAGCACAGTTTGTTTGATTTCGCTGTTCGTCGGGATTTGTATAAGCATTTTATTTTCTGAGTCAGTAATCTCACGGTTTATTAGCTGGAGATATTCTTCAAGAAGCCCCTGAGATAGGGTTTCCTTTTTGAATCTTTTTTCAAAATCATGTCTAATTTCGGTTTTGATATTCTCATCACCAACTATTAGAGTTCCGTCAGCAATAGTGATTGATCTAATAATTTTCCTGTTGCGTCTACCGGATGCAATTTTATGAAAATATCCAGAGTTCGTGTCAGCTAGTTTCAAATGCCTGGATTTGGTCCTTTGATTCCAATACACTTTTTGAAATGAAAGAAGATTGTTCTTTTTAAGGCGAAGGGTTTTTTCCTTTCGGATCAAATATGGATCATTAGCGTAGAGCAAGCGGGTTTGTAGTTGCATAAGTTCGTCTTCCACTTTGATGAGTTGACGAAAAATATTCCCAAATGTATTTTTATTCCAGATTTTGGCTTTGTTCTTAAGTAGCTTTGTTTTGTAGACTAGCTGAAACATGGTCGAGCCAGAGCACGAGGCACGCCAAGCTTGTTTAACAATATTTTTAAAATCATTTCTTTGAAGCCAAGTGTTTTCAAATTTGAAAGGTGGTATTTGAAGTGGGACGTTTTCAATCAATTCAAAAGAAATACGGCAATGATCCGAGGTAGAGAAGGCCCCATTCTTAGAGCTGATAGATGGAAATGCATGTAGAATGTGATGATGAACCAACACTCTATCCAACTTTTCGTAAATGTTGTCAGGGACAGAATGCTTTTTTCTCCAAGTGAATGGGTTTCCATAGGAAGGAATATCTATTAGCTCACATTCGTTAATAAAATTGGATAGGCGACTGAACCTGGCAGGGTGAGTTTCAGCCCCACCCAGTTTTTCATTGAAACCATTTATCTCCTTTAGATCCTCAACCACAATGCAAGGGGAAGATGATCCAATAATAATTTCCAAGAGATTTTTCCAAAACTCATCTTTCCTACCAGGGTCCGGGGGGGCGTATACGCAAAGAATTAAAATAGAGAGATGATTATGGGTGTTATAGTTATTGAGGCCAATGATCCTTGGTAAATGAATCTGGACAGATAAAGACACATGCAGAAGTTGATGTGATTTCCAGAGGACACCAATGCCACCAGATTTTCCATCCGCAGGTGACCAGATGGCGTTGTCGAAACCGGTTGATCTCCAGACATTAGCATCTGGAATTTGATTTGTTTTTGTTTCTACAAGCGCTAAAAGGTGAATGTGCTCATTCTTTGACCAATCATTTATGTCTAACCAAAAATGGGGTTTGGAAATACCCCTACAATTCCAGAACCCAACTTTCATGATGAATCTATATGCGTACAAGGAGGATGGTGCCGCCCCTCATACAAAATCTTTTTACGAGAAGTTGTTAAAATAATGTTTTCGAGGGAGAAGCTCAAAGAAATAAAGCCCCTAACAAAATGTGTTTTAGAAACCCAATTCCAATAGATGGTTAATAAGGATGAAGCAAGCCCACCCAAATTAAGGAGGCAAACAATGAAGTGAAACCATAGCAGTACCATTGCCGACGCACAAACCCCATGCCAAGGAGAGATCACCAAGGAATAATCTCATAACAAGGGGCACTAGAAAACAAGGATGGGGACTAAAGCAACCAAACTAGGGGTGTGCATAACCGGGTACCCGACACGAACCGGTTAATCGTGTCGGGTACCCGGAACCGTTAAGCCCAAATTCGCCGAACCGTATCCGAACCGTCTAAACCCGGGTACCCGACACGGTTAGGGTATTCGGTTCCGTGTCAGATACCCGGGTACCCGACACGACACGATCAAGAAAGCACTGCAACTAATCTGAGCACTATCTCCAGAATTGACTCGATTCAACTGAAACTTTCAACACCTGTAGAAAAAGGTATGCTCATGGATAACTGATATCTAACATTCTGGGAGAACACTACTCAATCTATAAAGTTTTTGTAAGTGTTCTTGCAGATTACCACAACTAATGTTGCAAGGAGACACGATTAAGAGCAGATCGATCAACATTTCATCAACAATTGAAATACTACACCCACCATCAACCATTTCGATAATTACCACTACATAAAACTAAACCAAAAATCAAAACATTTTGTCGAACACTTGGTAGACGGTTAGATCTAAAAGATAAAAATCATACAGAACTAAATCAAACATAAACTAAATCATTCCCATCTCATTTTCAAATCATATCAACTTGTAATTGGAATATCTGTCGGTTGCTGAGAGGAAGTTGCCGAACTAGGAGCTTCGACCATAGAGAGGAAGTGGAGAAAAAGTTGCAGGATTGGAGAAGAAGATCGCATTCAAGTTGAAAACTTACCGAATCCGGAGAACTCGTCACTGAAGATGGACAAAAACGTCGGTGGATCTGCGATTTGGAGAAGATTTGTCGAAAAACCCCACTCGAAGCCGGATTTGGAGAAGACTCACCGTTGAAGATGGTGAAAAACGAAGAAGACAGCGTTGGAGGTAGAGAGGTTGCCGGATCTAGAGAAGATTTGCCAGTAAACACTCGATTTGATAGACAGAGGGAGGAACTTAGTCGCTCGCCGTCAGTCGCTCGCCGGATCTAGGGTTTGTCGATACTAGTGGAGAGAGAGAAAGAGGAGATCTGATTTTTTACTCCGTATTTGGTTTAATTTAAGTTTTAAAACATTTTAAAAAAACTGCCGTATTTTCCATTTGGTTTAATTTAAGTTATAAAACATTTTTAAAAAATGCAAAAGGAAGATACGATACCTAGGGAGGAAAGAGGAAAAAATGAAAGAGCAAAACCGCATTAAGTGGGAGTCGAACATTGTATGGGTGTATCGTAGGCATATTTGGGCGCTGAGCTTACACCAACTAGGCTAGCGGACTTTACTGATACTTTGCCTACTTTAAATATACTAGTACTATAATTTTACAGTACCTATATATTAAAAAAAAAACGGTTCGTGTCGGGTACCCGACAAAGGGATATGCCCGATCCGAACACGAACCGTTTAATGTCGTGTTTTAGCGGTTCGTGTCAATTTCGTGTCGTGTTTTTTCGGTTTCGGGTTTTTTCGTGTCGTATTTTCGTGTCGTGTTTTCGGTTTCGGATTTTTCTGCACACCCCTAAACCAAACATCCCGAATGGGTAACCAAGTCCACTCGAATTAGAGAGCCATTGCTCGTTTTATATATCACTTGACTTTTTATTGTTTTAATTATTTTTGCAATTAACATGATAATCATCCTTAGCTTGTCCTCTAGCTTCAACCCAATAAGATTTCTGATAAATTTTGGATTGCCTATACGACAATTGTT
This sequence comes from Persicaria tinctoria, assembly GCA_037127255.1. Classification (NCBI taxonomy): domain Eukaryota; kingdom Viridiplantae; phylum Streptophyta; class Magnoliopsida; order Caryophyllales; family Polygonaceae; genus Persicaria; species Persicaria tinctoria. Next base: position 28,718,592 of record JBANSL010000013.1, on the reverse strand, counting down.
TAGGCCATTAGGATTGATGGTTCTACTCAATATTGAGGGACGGACCACACTTAAAAACCGCTCAAAATCATCATGAAACACATCATTCCTTGATATAGCTAATTGATAGAGCACTGTTGTGGAGACAAATGGTAAAGAGTCATCTTCACCATTTGCACTAGTAGCAAAACAAACCCCAATATCAGTAGAGATTTGGGCACGAGCTTCATTGTGAAACCAAGTCCCCTCAGCCTGGTTGTCTATCGATTTTTTGTAACCCTTTCGAGATTTAGACAGTTGTGAGGAATCCAAATTGACATCATGAGGGATATGAAATGTACGATAATAGTCGAAAGAGAAAACCTTTAACCGGAAGGTCACATCCCTCAAGGTGCTCGAAGTCTTAATCATAACCGAAGCTTCCATTGAGATCACACCACCATCAAAAGGGAAGGAAAATCCCTCTAAAGGCAGATGCAGACCGATTTGAGGACCCTCTCGGGATGTAAGGTGTGGCAAGGAACAAAGCCCTTCCACAAGTTTATTCTGACTCCAAGTGTAGGTGTTATTATTTCTTTTTTTGAGACGAAATTCCGAAGAAGAAACCTCCATCTTGTTTGTATACGGGACGAGTTTATAGATTTGTTAAGGAAAATTTTGTTCAAATATCCATTTAGAAAGTCTAATTAAGTAAATGTCCACATTGAAATGATAATTAGGTAAATGTCCATAAATTTGATTTAATCTCTAAACTACCCTTGTTATAATTTAAACCCCAAACCCTATCTCTATCCCCTTCCCTTGTATTCTCTTCTCTCTTATCAAATCTCAGCCGCTCACATCTTCACCCTTCATTTGCCCGCCCGTGCATACTCTACCGAATCCCGCTACCGCCGGAGCCTCCACCTCGACCTCATTTGCCGCCGCCACTACACCTTCATCTCCTGCCTCGACTTCTCTGTCTGTCATCGCGTCGACGACAACTGCCTCCTCTAAATGACGAGGCATCTCCCCAACCTCCGCTCGCTCGACCTCTCCCACTCCCGATTAGTCACTGCTGTCAGAATTTTGAATCTCGTCGCTGGATGCTGGAATCTGGTGGAAATTGACCTCTCTAACTCGGCGGATCTGACAGACCTCGCTGTTGTGGCGATTGCGGAGGCCAAGGGACTAGAGAGGCTCTTGCCGACGAGGTCCAAGCTCGTATCAGACTTCGAGATCGAGTGTATCGTTTCCGGTTGCAAGAGATTGAAGATGATTAACCTGAAGTACTGAGTTCATGTTACGGATCTAGGCGTTGGATTGCTTGCGTTAAAATGCAAGGAGCTTCATTCCCTAGATCTGTCCTATTTACCGGTATTTGATTGTTTATTCATCTATCCACTCCTTTTTTTTTTCCAGAATCAAAGCTATCATAAACTGAATTGTAATTTTGTCTGCTCCGGGTAGATTACATACCAATGCCTTCCACATATTTTGTTTGGCGACAGCTGTATTAATTCACTTATTATTTGTCTAAAATGATCTTCAAATGAAGTTTGTTTGGTGACAATCATGATTTTGTAGATTCATTTGATAACAATTGTGTTTGGTGCCAATAGTTGCTGACAGTTTGTGTTCACTATCATTTTTATTTTGTGATATCTTATTTATACATGTTATGCTAACAATATTTGAGTGGTGACATTATTTGATAATAATTGTTGGTGAAAATATTTTGATGACAATATTTGATGACAATGAGTGAGATCCTTTCGATGACAATAGATGGTTGGTGATATTGTTTTGTAGTTTATGACAATAGGTTTGTGGAAAAAAATTGGTGACAATGTTATTTTTTTGGTGACAATAGATTACTCTTTGCTTAGCTTTAACATCTCTAGGGTGTAATATTTTGTCGTTGGTGACAATAGATTACTGACAAGAGGTTAGTGACAATAGGGTGATGACAATGTTTTGTTGTTGGTGACAATACATTTGAGGAAAGAATATGGTGACAGTGTTTTGTAGTTAGTGACAATAGAGTGGTGACAATGTACTATAGTTGGTGACAATAGGTTGGTGACATTGTTATGCCGTTGGTGACAATATATTACTTACAAGAGGTTGATGACAATAGGGTGGTGACATTGTTTTTGTAGTTGGGGACAATAGGTCGATGACATTGTTATTTCGTTGGTGACAATATATTACTTACAAGAGGTTGATGACAAAAGGGTGGTGACATTGTTTTTGTAGTTGGTGACAATAGGTCGATGACATTGTTATGTCGTTGGTGACAATATATTACTTACAAGAGGTTGATGACAATAAGTCGGTGACATTGTTATGTCGTTGGTGACAATATATTACTTACAAGAGGTTGATGACAATAAGGTGGTGACATTGTTTTTATAGTTAGTGACAATACATTCGAAAAAATAATATGGTGAGATTGTTCCACAAGAAAAAATTCCACCACCAATTGTCACCAGAAGAAAAAAATCAATTGTCACCAAAAAAATTTCCCCTAACTACCGCTGGAAAAAATAAAATGTTGCAAAAAATTCAATTATCACCGAAATAATTGTCACAAACAATTGTCACTAGAAAAATATAGTCAACTGTCATCGAAAATATTGTCATCAAATGCAGAGTTGACCAAAATGGTCAATGTTTGACTGATCAATGTTAAAATTAAAAATATTCAAAGAGGAAGGAGGAAGGGTTAGAGATGGGGAAGAAGGGGTATTTTTGGAAGAATGAACATTTAGTTAATTATTGAAAAAAATGGGCATTTACTTAATTTTGACATCTAAAATGGATATTCACCAAATTTAACTATTTGTTAATTGTAATTTTAAATACTAATTCAATATTCTTTTCAATTTAAATAAATTTAATATTAATATTTGTTTTAATTGATTAATTAATTTCTTTAAATACTTCTGAATCGTTACATAATTAACTAAAATTAAAAGAAATTATTATAATATATATACATATATATTCTTTATTTTTTTGGATTTAAATAAATTTATTATTAATACCCATTTTACTAATTCTATGATTCTAAATTAAACATTTGTAGAAATTTAGTTCACCTTATACTAGTATAGCATAAAAGACAACAAAATAACATATATTGGAACCAATAAGCACGTTAATTATTTCGAAAAGCTTACCAAGGAAATCGTAAAAAAAGGTCGTAAATAACATGCAATAACAACACCAAGAAAAAGAGAGAAGACATCAACATTTGTGAAATAACAACCCGCAATAACAACACCAAGAATAAGGGAGAAGATGTCAACGTTTGTGAAATAACATTAACAATCTAATTAAACTATATATAGGTCAAAATCTAAAAATATATCCATAATTATATATATGTATAAAATCCAAAATATATCTCATAAATATATCAATACCTTCAAGATAGGAAACTTTTATTTCTTTATCCGCAAAAGCGATAGATCTTCCATACAAAAATTGTGATTAAACTCATCCAAAATTATATCCATAACTAAAAAAAATTGGGGAAAATATATTAAAAAAATTGAATTCCATGAGTTGATAACCTTTACACGGCTAAGTATTATATTTTCAATTTCGTCAAAACCTTTTATATTATAAAAATATGTTCATATTGATAAAGTTATTTAATTAGTATGACCATACTAAGTATTATTTCAATTTCGTCAAACTGTTTTATCTTCTAAAAATATGTTCATATTGATAAAATTATTTAATTAGTATGACCATGTAATATATTGATAAAGTTATTATCTTCTAAAAATATGCTCATATATAGCGAAAATAGGTAAATCTTATCTTATATAATAGTAATATTTAAAATTGGTTAATATCATCTAAAAATATATCCATATTTAATCAAATTGGGTCAAATTTTATCTTATGCATGTATAGATATATTAATTAAATAGATTTAGAATAAAATTTTATTCTACGCATATATTGGTTATTTTCAAAAAAAATTGATTGGTTCATACGACTAATATGCATATCTAATGAAATTGGATCAAATTTTATCTTTTGCATACATAGATATATTGATTAAATATAGTTAGAATAAAGTTTTATCTTATGCATATATTGATTATTTCAAAAAATCGTGATTGGTTCATACGACTACGATAAAGGAGAAGGCGTCATGTGTCTTAGCCGACTTCTCCTCTATCATATATAATAATAGATAGATTATAGGTTATAAATTAAGAAATATAGAAAAGATTTAAAATAAAATAATAAATTAATGATAAATATAAATAATTATGATTTAAAAATTCTGACAATTATATTTGATTTTATAATTAAGTAGTGAGGTTAGTAAGACGATTAATTAGGATGTGACGATTACAACAACGGGATAATTATTGGGATAGTGTGTTGTTGAGAAAGGAGTGGGTGATATGTGGTATGACATGGATTAACGTAACTTATACAAAGATTTTTTTTATTGATTCATTTAATGACGAGGAGTGGTAGAATGAATTATTTATATTCAGATTATTTTTTATTAACTCTCACATTGTAATTCAAATTTATTATTTTTATGACATATTTAATAGCTTTTATAGATAATAGATACTTCATAATTTTATAATATTGTGTCAACGTATTCTCGTATATAGGATGAGACACACACTAATATTTTATAAAAGAGAAATTTATAGAAAACCATCCACTAATTATTGTGTAGGTCTGGATGCTTACAAATACAAGAAAAATGAGACTATAAAAAATATTATTAAATTTAAACAATGCTAATGACTATTAAGTTATTTTAATTTTAATTAAAAATCAATTTATAAATAATTTTAAAATTTATAACCATTGTTAGGAATAAAATAGGATAACTTATTCATATATACATCAAATCTTTAAAAAAAAAATAGCAAAATATATTTCTAACTCTATTTTAGATTCTAATGTAAATATAAAGCTTTAAATATTATAATATCATTATATATGTGACAAAAGTCTAATAGAAAAAGACACCAGATGGTATTTTTTAATAAAAACTATTTAAACGGGTGAATATCTGTAATTTTAGGTGGTTAAGTGTTAAAATTCTATATTTTGACGGGTGGTTTGTGTAAATTTCCCTTTATAAATTACTCCGTATAAAATTGAAATGATGTGCAGTGCAGATGTGGATAGGTTCTCCCGACATGGCTTGGCTTGGCTTGGCTGGGCTCAGCTGGAGTTGAGTCGGCTTGTTGGAATCGGTGGTTGAAGTTGGTTTGTGAGATAAATATGGAATCAGGTTGCACCCAAAAAGAGAAATTAGAAATAAGTGGTGGTGGTGGTGGGTGGGTCCTTTAAAGGATATTTTCTTTGACAATGTTTGTCGGGTATTTCGTTTGGGTACATAGTTTTTCTGAAATTCGTACGATAATGGGATCGTATAGGACGACGTTAATGAATTGACTAAAATTATAAACAGAGCAAAGTTTATAAAGTGTTGATAAACGTAGTTAAAATTTTTAACAATTAGATAATCTCCCTATGGGCGAAAAAATAGTTTATCGGTAAAAAGTGGAGTTTATTTAGTTGTTATTAGGGGTATTGTGATACTTTCAAACTAAATAAGATAAAAGTAAAGGGGTAAAAGTACTTGTATAAAATAAACACCCAAATAACCTCCATTTTTAAGCTTTTTTTTAACACAATTTTTTTTAACACGTTTTTGTTTATTTTGGTTATCCAAACAACAAAAAAAACTGTTTAAAAAATAAACGCCTACAAATGATTAATTTTTAACAGTTTTTTTTGTTTTGTATTTTTTTTTGATAAGGTAAAGATTTGGATGTGGCCAGGCCTTGCTGGACCACCATCCAAGGGCATCCTTGCGGATGAGAACGTTTAGAGAAGAGTCAGTGAGGAGGTCCCGTGTGGCCGTTGTGTGGATGAGACATGCAATCCTATCGGCTGTCGAGTTGACCTCCCGGAAAACATGGCCGAATTGCACCCTTTGAAATTGTTGGAGTTGGAGTAGGATGTCCGACATCAACATCTCGATCTCCCACGGGCAGCACCACTAACCTTGCAAACTCTTTATGATGATAAGGTTGTCGTCTTCAATCATGATGTTGTATATCCCAAGCTCCTTCGCCTTGGCTATGCCCCCTTTGATTGCCATAACTTACACGACTAGTGCTGAGACGTGCCCACATTTGAGGCCGCCACACTTAATGACCTCTCCGTTGTGGTCCCTAATAATGAATCCTGCAGAAGCTTCTCCCGAGGGTAATTTGGAACCGTCGAAATTTATTTTGACGGATCCCTCGTTTGGTTTGCTCCATCTCAGATTTCTTCTTCTTCGTGGTTGACTTATTCGAGTTTTCTGTTTTTTTTAGTAGGCAAAAAGGGGGCAGTTCTTAAAACAGAACACAACCCTGATCATCCTTGCGGATGATGTTACAAAATTCCCTATTCAAAGGGAGAGTGGGTTCCTCATCAAAGTTTCGTTTCGAGGCACTTGATTATCACTTTTTTTTTTATGATACAAGACAATTTTTTGGGGATGGGTCAACCGTGGTTGATCCACCAACCAATAGCGTCCTTTCGAATGATCGAGGTCGTCGATTGCAACACTAGATATCCAACCTATGAAGTTCGCCTCAAGACCGAGATGTACGAAATGGTCTGCCACTCGATTGCCCTCCCTGCAAATGTGAGAGAAGGAGATGGCGTCAAAAGCACGACTAAAAGCTAGCGAGAATGTCATAAATGATTGTCTTGATCTCCGACGGACACGTACGACACCCCTTTAGGACATTAATTGTTGTAAGATAGTCATCTTCCACCTCAAGACGCGTGAAACCTCCATTCAGAGCTTTCGAAAGCTTATGGAAAAGGCCACGAGTCTCCGCCTGTAATGCCGAAACATGCCCGCATCCGACTGCGCCACACGTCAACGGTCTTCCGAGAGAATCACGAATACCAAAGCCGCAAGCCGCTTGACCCGAGGGAAGTTTAGCAACATTAAAGTTTAGTTTTACAAAGTCTTCTTTAAGTTTTACCCATTTTACCTTTTTCTGTTTACGTACGATTGTCTGATTACTATGTGGTCTTCTGGTATGAGTTTGGATCACCTACAACCCCCGTGAGACCTTGTGTGCAACACAAAATTATTTAGATTATTTTTTTCTGATAAAAAAAAATTATATTTACATTGTACATGTTTAATAATTTATGTCTGTATCTTTTTTCTTACAAAAATGTTATTTTAATAATTATTATAATTAATATTCTATCATAAATACTCTTTTAATTTTAATATTTTTCAAAATATTATTTTATATTAAAAATTTATATAAATATATGTTATTGGATATATACAATGCAAATATAATTTTTTAATTTTTTTTATCATTAAAAAATAACTCAAATAATTTTGTGTTGCACACAAAGTCTCACAAGGGTTGTAGACTTGTAGCTTGTAGGTGATCCAAACTCTTCCGGTATGGTGCCCAGTGTCCTACTGTTTCGAAAAGAAAATTACTCTAAAATGACACTTACTGAAAAAATATTAATTAAATTAAGTAAATTTTAAGACAATTTCAGGCAATACTTCAAATGGTTATTACTTTATTTTGACGGGAAAAAAATTATGAATTGTACTTACGTGTCAAGATTAATTTGATTTATTTATTTATTTTTGGGTAAAGACAAGGGTTTGAAATTTTAAAATGCATACTTCGTTAGTTATTGAATTTAAACAGTAAGCCGATCCATTTTTTCTCTTTCAAACTTTCGAACTACTCGTATCATACATGTTTTGAAAATATTTTAAAGAGTTATCACGTGGCTTTCGTAAAACAGTAGCACCAAACGCAATTCACAAGAAGCTTTATTCATATACTTAAATTATTTATGTAATATTTTTTTTTAGTGCTAAATTTAGTTTATTTGTATTGATCTTTTTTAAAAATAGAATAAATTAATAGTTTTTTCTTTTTTTTTTATAATCCGAAAGTGGGGCAAGGCCCTGGGATTAGCTCATTTTAACTATATATTTTTAATGTTCTTTCTACATTATGACCCATAAAATAAGAAGTTTAATTTATTGAGAAAGATTTCCTACCAAACATAACATCGAACTTAGAAAAGCAATTTAAGAAAACAAAAGAATATAATGTTAAAAAATATTTTCTAATTAAGTTTTATCTTATAACTTTGAAATAGAATAGAAAAAAACGTATTTTTATTTACTTTTATGTTTAAACATCTAAATCCAAACAATTTTTTTCAATAGAATTTGTTTTGACAATATATAGAAAGATCCTAAATTAATTTGGCACGAAGGTATGAATAGAAAAGATGTGTCATCGAGAAAGAAGTGTACCATCAAAAAATAAGAAAGAAATCCGTTCATTAAGCGAAGATTTCGAAATGATCACATTCTAGCATTGTTATAGAGAGGCGAATTGTGTAGCTGATTTTCTTGCGAAATCTCAGTTGAGTTGTAATTTTATTTTGAGTTCTTGTTGTGAGTTTCAGAACATTATCGTATTAGATGATCATGTATGTCGGTAGTATATCAAACTTTTTGTCTGCTGTAAATAAAAAAGTGTTGTTTTCTTATTTCCCGTGGAAAAAGCAAACAACCATGGTCGTATTAGTTATATGGTTTAAACTTTTTTTTTACAGTATGCAAACAGTTGGAGTTTGTCACATAAATTGTAACAAACACCCAGGATCATCCCTTAGGATGATGGAGTACAGCTCCTTGATAAGGGGAGATGTAGGTCTAATACAAACGATACCCTTCCTAGCTATGAAGTCGACTACTTTGTTGGCTTCTCTATAACAGTGTTTGAACTGTATAAGCTCGAAATCTTTAGCCATAATGCTGATCTTCTGAACTTGATGGATGACTTCCCATGGAGTGATGATCTCATTCCTAATTGCTTTAATGATAGTCTCATTGTCGCTTTCAATGACAGCCCTCCGGATCCCTTTACTTCTTGCATGCGTGATGCCTACTATGATAGCTTCTGCCTCTGTCTGTAAAATCGTACCTAGAGATGTATTTTGAAAGAATACATCTAATAAACCGCTCTCAGAGTCACGAATGACTCCTCCCACCTGGAAACCGCCTGTGGGTTTAACCGAGCCATCTATATTAATCTTATAGATACTGCTCCGTGGTTTGGTCCATCTTACCTTGTGTCTGTTAGTACTTCGAGGCTTTGGCTTGTTTGCCGTCTCTATTTGCGAGTTCCAGAGTTTTATGTTTGAGATAATTTCAAATGCTAGATTGATTGTTGCATCTGGTTTTTTATTTTTGAAGATATAATTGTTTCTGGTGTCCCAAATTGTTTGCCAGATAACGGCTAATTCTTTTATTGCTGATGTGTCAACACTTTTTTTATATTGAAGGATATACTTAATATCTTCATCATAGTCTTCTTTAAGAAGGAGAATTTTCCCGCTTCTACTTTCGTATTTTTGGATGAGTTGCCGAGCAAAATCGCAGTTGATGAAAAGATGGTTGGCATTCTCATCTACAGAGTTACAAAGTGAGCATTGTGCTGGCACCATATTGTAATGTCTGTTTAGTCTCTGGGTGGTTGGTAATCCTTCTATCATTATCTTCCATAGTTAATTTTTTATCCTTGGTGGTATATCAAGCTTCCATATCCATTTACAATCTTCCATACTACTGGTATTTGTATTGTGGTTGAGTCGGGTAGTTGATTTGGTTGAGAATATACCATCGTTTTCCAGCTTCCAAATTAATTTATCGGTGGTATCCCAGTTGGGAATCTGAATTTGTATAATTTGATCGACAATGTGTCTTGGGAACAATTGTTGCAGTATTATAAGATTCCATTGTTTTTGATTGTTTATTAACTGGGATACTTTGAGATTTTGATTTTCCAAACTTTGGTATTGATTTAGGTCTCTCCACACATTTATTTGGTTACCATTGCCGATTAGCCATTTAATTCCCCTGTTGATTTTTTCCCTTAAGGATAGTAGTCTCCCAAATTGCCACGATGTGTTTTGGTTATCCCTTTCATTTATTTGTGTTGTGTGTAAATATTTTTCCTTTATTATTTTGACCCACATACTAGAATTATCTGTATGAATTTTCCAAAGTAGCTTCATCTGTAAACCTTCATTTAAGGATTCTGCTTTTCTGATTCCCAGTCCACCTTCATTCTTATGTTTACATATAGTGTCCCAACTTAGTAGAGGCGTATATCTTTGAGACTGTAGTTTGTTCCAAAAGAAGTTTTTGTTAACTTGATCTATTTGGTTGAGTATTCCTTTCGGTAGTAAGAAGTTCTGCATAAGGTAATTTGTCTTGGAACTGAGGTTGGCTTGAATTAATATGGTTCTACCCGCTTGAGATATGGAGGAGGATTTCAATTTAGAAAGTTGTGTTTTTAGATTTTGTAATGCTTCTTCGAAGACAGTTTTTAACCCTTCCGTTGACAAGAGGTATTCCTAGATATTTTTCAATTGTTTTTGATATGGGGATTCCCATTTGAGTTGCCAGAGATGTTGCTAGTGTCGGGTTAACATTTTTTGAGAATTGGATCGAACTTTTATTGTAGTTTATCGTTAGCCTAGAGATGTTGGCAAAATGATTTAAAGAGTTTTGGATGGTATGCAAACTCATATGAGATGCCTTTGAGAAGATTAAGGTATCATCTGCAAACGTTAGGAAGGGTATTGGAGTTCCTTGTTTAGTTAGCTTAATGCCTATTAAAGAATCTTCTTATATTTTCTCATGGTGTAGTTCTCTTGCTAGACTTTCCATTACTATCACAAATATGTAAGGGGCTAAATGATCACCTTGTCTAACTCCTCTGTTAGGTTTGAATTGGTTTCCAGCTGTATTGTTAACCATAATTGAAAATGAAGTGGTAGTGATGCATTTCATTGTCCAGTTGATCCAAATTGGATGGAAACCCATCTTATTTATGACTGCTTCTATATATGACCAGTTGATTTTATCGTATGCTTTTTCCATGTCTAGGTTTAATGCCATGTATCCCTTTTTACCTTTTTGTCTTGTGAAGGTGTGGAAAACTTCATGAGCTATTAAGGTGTTATCTTGTATTGATCGTCCTTCTACAAAGGCACCTTGGAAGGGGTTTATAATTTTCGGGAGAATCTTTTTAATTCTATTTGCTAGGATTTTAGCTATAACTTTATAGATAGTATTACAAAGGCTTATTGGTCTATAGTTATTGACATTTTGCGGATCCTGAACTTTTGGGATTAAGGCGATGAAAGTTTGATTTATTTGTTTTAGAATGCTACCAGAGTGGAAGAAAGATTTGATTGCTTTGCAGAAGAAGTTACCCACTATATTCCAGCAATGGAGGTAGAATTCTGGCGGGAACCCATCTGGTCCCGGTGATTTATCTTCTGCCATACTATTGAGTGTGTCTTTTATTTCAGAATTTGTCGGATGTTTTATGAGACTTCAGTTTTCCTCTGTAGTGATTTGTGGTTGTATGTTTGTGATTGTCTCCGAATTAATTTTGGCTTGTTGTCTCCCTATGAATCTTTCTGCCATTTCTTTAGTGATTTGGTCTGTGATTTGTTGCTGGTCAGTTATGATTTGACCTTCTTTGGTTGTGAATGAGTTCAGTCTTCTCTTGAAATTTCGTAATTTCGCATTTATTTGAAAGTATTTTGTGTTTTTATCTGTTAGATGTATATGTTTTATTCTTGCTCTCTGTTTCCGGAATTTATAATTAAATTCTAGCAGATTTTTCCTTTTATTTTCTAGATTTGATAGTTTTATTTCTTGGCTTGTTGTTAGGGAACCCCAGGGGAGTAATTTCTGTAGTTGCACTATTTCTGGTTCTATTTTCTGAAGCTGTTTGTGTATATTATTGTTTTGATTTTTAAACCTTTTCTCAATATTTATTTTTAGCAGTTGTTGCTTCTTCATAAAGTTATAAGTTTGAGATCCATGAAATTTATTGTGCCATACTCTTGTTATTATTTCTTTCATTTTTGGTTGTAAAGTCCAAGCCATCTCAAACCTGAACGGTGAGCCTTTTTTATGGTCATTTGAGCCAATATCTAGAGTGATTGGACAATGGTCAGAGGAGGAGAAAGAGTGGTGCTGAGTTCTTAGATTGTTGAATTTAGTTACGATATCATGATGGGCAAGGGCTCTATCTAATCTTTCGTAAGTATTGTTTGTGGAAGAGCTGCTTCTTCTCCATGTGAATATGGATCCCACATAAGGTAAAGTGTGTAGGTTAAGCTTGTGTTTGATGTTTAGTATTCTTCTGAATCTTGATAAGGATGGGGTATTACCTCCAATTTTTTCCGTGTCCTTTTCTATTTCATTTAGATTTCCAATAATTATAACTGGTAATTTATGTTTGTTCACAAGAGTGTAGATTTCCTCCCAGAAATCTTCTTTTTCACGTTCTACTGATGGTGCATAGATGAAAAGTATTGCAAATGTAAAATTGTCAATTGTTATTTGAGTCATGTAAAATATTTTACCAGATTCTAGATATTGCATATTATTTAGTATATTGTTATTTTTGTATAAGATCCAGATGCCACCCTTGTGGCCAACTGAACTTATAAAAAATGCTTGGCAGAAGCCTATACTTTTTAGTTGATATTCAGTGGGTGCATCTTCTGTTTTGGTTTCAGTAAGTGCTAACATGTCAAGGTTATTGTTAGATCTGAGTTGATTGATTTCTTGGAGAAGGAGAGGGCGTTTAACCCCCCTAACATTCCAATAGCCTATCTTAATCATAGCTGTAGTCTTTTCTTTTGCCTTTTTGGCTGTTATAGCTTTGGTTTTTTGAGTTGGTCTTCACTGTATTCAAAGAATTCAGCTGCCAACCAGTCCAGTGGAGAGCATTATGTGTTGGTATATACACTTTTGATTCACTTATGAAGCTCCTGAAATGGCAGCTTCCTTGTGCTCTTATTCGATCTATCCATACAGTTTGACAGTTCCCAGATAAAAGTTTGAGATAAGTTGTTTTGTTTAAATGTTGATGGTAAGGGTTGGTTTGGTTTGCCACCACTAGATCCATAACAGAAGCAGTGTGGCTCAACCGAAGTTTTGTAAGAGTAGGGGTGTCCATACCTTTAATTTGCCATATGGAGCAGTAGGTAACTCCATCCACATACGAGAAGGGGGGGAGGCAGATGACAGAAGCTAGCAAACCAGCAAGAGATCCCGAAAAGGCCAGAGAAAGAGACCAAAGATCAGAAGAAAAAACAAACCTGTGGCAAATAAAGTTTTCACCATAGCACAAGAGAAAAAATCCAAAGATGATCACTTTATCCTTGTTATCCTGAATATTGTGACAACTAGTGTTAGTATTATTAAGGATAACAATAATCTTCCCGTTGTTAGAGCAGGTATTTAACTTATCATGATAATAATTAAATTTCATCGGGGGATTAAGCAAGGCAATATTACGACAGTTACCTCCATCATAAGTAGATTGAAGAGAGGTGTAATCAAAGTTAAGTTTTGATAGAAATGAACTCAAGTGTTTGATGGTGGATTTCAAGTAACAGGAACTATAGTATATGATGTAGAGATTCTGAGGTTCATTAAAGCAAGTAACAAACCATTCATTAGTGACAAAGTAAGGATTAATGCATATAGTACCACTTACATTGTTAATTCCCTGCTTCTGATTGCTCAAGATGTTTTCTATATTATGCTTGATTTCTCTTCCTATCACTGGCATCAAATTAGTATTAAGGTAATGATTCAAATTATAGTTACTACTCCAGAGATAGTATATAGGATTGAACAAAGAGTTATTAGCCCAATCTGAAGACTGGTCTTCAACTGAACAGTTTTGAATATAAGTTTGTTTTGAATGTTGATCAGTAGGTTTGGGTTGGTTTGCCACCACTAGACTCAAAGGTAAGGCAGTGGGGCAAAACCTGATATTTGAATGAGTTTTAACAGAGATCATACCTTTGATTGATCTCACAGTTCTGATATTGTGGAAGCAGAACCAATGAGCATCACTACCATAAGCATAAATCATAACCATAATAGAAAGCTTGTAGGTACTAGTAGGATAACTGAAATAGAAATACTTAATATTAAGGATAAGGGTGCTCCTAGTCCTGCCGCCATCATGAAAGGAAAATAGTGGGAGACAGGAACCAGAAACAGGCAGTCCAGCAAGGACGCCTAACCAAAGTCGAAGGTTCAAACCAGACAAAGGACAACCAAAGTTTTCAAAGTTACAACTACCAGCAAAGAAAAAGATAAAATCATAGAGGATAGGGTGTTGAGAGACATTGTTTCACAACTTCCAGGACCTTGATTCTTCAGTAACACCTATCATGGCTAGTTCTTCTTCTTTCTAGACTTCTTGTTGGCATGGTAGGAGGCTTCATTGTTCTCATCTTCATCTTTGCGTTTGGACTGCTCAGTGTTGTGCAAAGTGGGTTCATCATCATCCTGACGGATGACAATACCCCCCAACTTCCTCACCACAGAAGTATTAGATCTCAGGGACTGGTAGGAATCATCAGTATCATTGCCAGAGTCAATCATCTTAGCTTTGCCATTGGTTTTAACCATCAGGTCAGTAGTATTCTCAACTTGAATGGGGATAGTGACAGTGTTGGTGTTGGTGGAGGACAGAATAGTATGGAGAATGGAAGGAGCTATGGTGAAGGGAGCAGTGGAGGACTCACCCGTTATCTTGGCAACATGAGCATTGTTCAGGTTAATCAGATGGGTTATAAGCTCATTGGGGTAGGAAGGCATAGGCAGAGATTGGATAGGAGCTTTAGGGTAGTAGAAAGTAGGCATATTGGTGGGGAGAAGACCAAAGTCTCCAGTTCTGGGAATCATGTTTTGAGAGGTATTGACATCATTCATCTGGCTATAGGTAGAAAAGGCATTAGCACTAGTAACAACACGGTTATCATTGGGGATAGGATTATGAGCTGGAGCTTGAACAGGGGCCAACAGATCCACATTTGGGTTATCTTCCAGGATGAGATTAATCTTCCTAGGCCTAGGTGCATTAAGGGGGCATTGATCATAGTGATGATCATACCCACCACAGTAGCCACAACCATTAGAGAAATCTTCATACCAAATCCTTAATATGATGTTTTCATTCTCAGTTTTTTTGACAGTGACAAAGGTGGTAAGAGTGGTTAAGAGAGACACATTGATACAAGCTCTAGAAAATCTAAGTTTGTTTCTGATGTTAGAGGCTTGATCAACTCTTATGAGAGTGCCCACGCCCCCAGCACAAAGGATATGAGAAATGGCTTCAGCTCTGTAAAATTGATGAGGCAGGGAGGGGATTCTTACCCACATATCAGCACTGGTAGTGTCCTCCTCCATAGGATTGAAATTGTCAGACCAAGGATAAAGAGCTAGCAAGGTACATTGAACATGGTAAGGCCTGTTAGACCAGGCAATGGCACGGTCTTCCCTATTGGCAAACCTGAAAATAATCATGTCATTGCCAATAGTGTCAACCACCCAAGTGCCTTTGAGGTTCTTCCATTCACCTTTGAGTTTACCAGCTACAAGTTTGATGTCGACGGGGCCCTAGACAAACCTCCCCACAAGGCTGAAATCAGTGAGCTTGTGGTGAAGATCCTTTACCCCAGAGATGGTGTAAGGATCAGAGATGAAGGTGGAGTTAGAGCTTTGATTAGTAGGGACAGAGTTGCTGACAGGGACATGGGGAATGTGGTGCTCATTGTTAGCCATGTTGACATTCAGATTTTCCCCAGTGGTGGGTTCAGAGATGTGAGCTTGGCTAGAGACAGGATCAAAGGAGATACCATGTCTGGTGGTATTGATGAGGGCATCAGCATATGAAACATGTTGATCCATGGTAAGGAGGCAATCAGTTTCAATGAGATTAAGGGAGAGGGAAATGAGAGCGTGCATCTTACTGTTAATGACATGGGTATTTATAGTAGCAAAGGGAATAACATCACTAGGAATTCGGAAAATCTTAGATATGTGTTGCATAAGAAGTAAATGCATAGAGAGGAGCAATTTACTAGGAACAATCATACCTCTCTTCTTGGAGCTGCTGCATGCCTCTTGAGTTTTTCTATGGTAGTCGTCCAGATGCATTTCATCTTCATCTATTTGCTTCTTCTCATGGGTAAAGTTCATCAGTAGCTTCTCCATAGGTTGGCTGAGCACAGGGATCAAGATGATATTAACCAACCGTCTCCCAACCGTCACCAGCTGGCCATATGATTTCTTTGCATGCTCATTATTATACCTGCATTTAGAGTTAATAGTAGTATTATCTAGCTAATTAGAGTAAGGATTAGTCTTAAAGATAAAAGTGTTGGTATAAGGGTTGGTGGAAATTTGAAGTTTAGGTTTGCAAAAGGATAGAAAGTCCCTTCTTTTAAGTTTGCATGCCACATTTTAAGGTATGAAATTTGAGAAAACTTCACACCAGATTTGAGGTTGAGAGATACTATCAAGGGTAGGATTAGTCCCTTTGCTGTTGGCTTTGTAAATCCAGAGCCAGTGACTAACTTTGCCAAAAAACCCATCTGTACTGTTACATTGGATTTGGACTTTGATATTGGTGAACTTGAATTTGTTTGGTTTGGTTTTTGATTCGTGATAGGTAGTTTGTGGCTTAAGAATTGTTTGTGTGAAAGTAGGGCACCAGGAGGAAGAGCTACACCAAAGGTGAGCAACTTCCTCCTTGTCGGAAACCATGGAAGGAGGCCCAGAACACCAGCAAAGAGGCAGTGGAGGGGAAAGAAAATCGGAGTGTTTTACCTACTAATCGGAGTTTTTTTAGAGTGGTAGTTGTATGGTTTAAACTTGATCAGGGTTTGTTGAAAGAAGATTTGTACTCCACTCCTATAAAATTATTTTAGCCCCCACCAATATATATATATATTAAAAGCTTTAATTTTATCTTTTAAATTTTTATTATATAATTATATTTATGTTTATAAACTTTTCTCTTTAAAAATTATAAGTATTTTAAAAACTTTTATATTTTGTGAAAAAATTTCTTTTTAAATTTTTTATTTAAAAAAAATTTAAAATATGATTTTTTAAAATAAAAATTTATAAACATATTATTTTATAAATATAGTTCCACCCAATGAAGTACGAAAGGTGGTTTGGGGATTCATAAGGTGGAGTCTATGAATATAGCTCTTCAGATGAAGCTCCTTTGGAAAATAATTGTTGAACCAGACAACATCTGGGTTCGAGTCATCTCCCAAAAATACCTTAAAGGGCACGACCTTTCCAGTTATAACAAAAAGGGTAATACCTCTTGGCAATGGGTTTAACAAAAAGGGTAATACCTCTTGGCAATAGGATGATATCAACCACATTATGGGTTTAACCCTATCAAGTACCCCAATCACGAATCGTCTGTATTGGGGCCCTAGCAAAAATGGCTGGTTCTCAACCGCCTTTGCCAACTCTTTCCTATCTGTAAACAACGGGTCGCCAGATTTCGATTGCGATTGGATCTGGAGGCTCGATGTGCCCCCTAAGGTTCGACACTTTCTCTGGAAATTCTCTCGGGATGGTCTCCCGACTAAAACCAGATTACAGAAGTCGCACGTGGCTGTACCTGCTGGTTGTGTTTTTTGTGGCAATACAAATGAATCGAATGATCACCTGCTCCTTCGATGTCCTATGGCTACTGCCTTGCTCAAAGCTTTACGTATCCACATTCCGGGGCTTATTACTGCTTCTGCTGTCAGGGGAAATGTGTTTCCACTTACTGCTATAAAATGTGCAATTGTGACCAGCACTTTTGCCGTTTTAGCCTCAGCTTGGTGGGCCATGTGGTTCTTTAGAAACCAACTCGTCTTCGATCATACTAACAAGGTAACTATCAATGAAATATTGCTGTTTCACAGCACTACTAGTCATTGTTGGAAACAATCAAAGCTTTTAGACGATGATCCGACTGGACCATCGATCCCCAAACATCGCATTCACAACGGCCCGCACAACCATGCTATTAGGGAGAGTGCTACCAAAGCCAGGGCTCAGGATCGGTCCGGGAAATGGGATAAACCCCCACCAAATTGTTATAAGCTCAACTTTGATGGTTCGGTACTCCCGAGTGGCAACTCGTCTTATGGTTTTGTCATCCGTGACTCTGCTGGTTTTGTTGTCTCTGCTAACAGATCTGTTTTCGCAAATATCTCGGTGATTTATGCCGAAAATCTCGGACTCAGAATGGGTTTGTTACGGGCAAAGAAGTTGCAACTATCTACACTTCTGATCGAAGGAGACAACCTATTAGTGATAAAAACTCTACTGGGGGATTAGAAATGCCCCTGGACAATAGAGATGCTACAAGCTGATATATTGCCTGATATCTCGTCCTTTACTTATGTTGGTATTCGTCATATTTTCCGGGAATCGAACGTTGTGGCTGACTACCTTGCTCGTAGTGCCCATGTCTCCCCTGCCGACGTTTGCTGTGAGGATGATCCAGAACTGCGAGTTCTCGTTCGGAAGGATGCACTAGGAAGGGCCTCTGCTGCGGCCGAACCGACCTAATTTTTATCTTGCGTCAAAAAAAAAATCTTCATTTTGTAAGAGTCCAAACAAAAATATTATTCCCAGAGGCAAATTAAAGGAATTGAGGTGTTCGAAATCGAAACCCCTCTGGACCATGAGAAAAAATTAGGAAAAAAATATTGTGTTTTTTTATTGATTTAATTTGATATATATCCATTTCGTGTAGCTTATTTAAGTAAATATCTATTTTTATAACTCTTTAAGCACCTATAATTTTTTTTACCATTCTTTTTCATTTTTATTGATATTGGTAACACTATGTTATCAATAATAAAAAGTTTTATGACAATTTTTTCATTTCATTTTTGGTGACAACTTTTTCTTGACAAATATTTTTTTTCAAATTTTTCTGCAATAACAGTGTTAATAACCTTATCCGTGTCATCACTGATTAATTTTTTATGACACTTTCTTTTAGGGTAAAAAGATTTTTTTCGATCACAGTGTCACCAACCTTATCGGTGCCACCACTTTTGACATTTTTTTGTGACACTTTCGTTTAGGGTAAAATAATTTTTTTTAAGGAGAGTGTCACCAACCCTATCAATGTCACAACTGATGAGACTTTTTTTTGTGATACTTTCTTTTAGTGTAAAAATTCGTTTAGTTTTTTTTTGTGATACTTTTTTTTTGTGCCACCACTTCTGGCCTTTTTTTTGTGACACTTTCGTTTAGGGTAAAATAATTTAATTTTTTTTTCGAGGAGAGTGTTACCAGCCCTATCGATGCCACATTAACTAATGAGATTTTTTTTGTGATACTTTCTTTTAGGTTAAAAATTAGTTTAATTTTTTTCCCATGATAATATCACCAACCTTATCGGTGTTACCACTGATGACATCTTTTTTTATGACACTTTCTTTTAGGGTAAAAAGTTTAGTGTTTTTTCAATGATAGTGTCACTAACCTTATCGGTGTCATCAGTGATGACAGTTTTTTGTAACACTTTCTTTTAGAGTTAAAAGTTTAGTTTTTTTTTTCCTCAATGAGAGGTGTTATCAACATTGTCTTGTCATCACTTAGGGCTGTTTATCACGCTAAAACCGAGCCAAACCGGGCCAATCCGAACTGAACCGAAAATCGAAACCCCAAAAATTATAAACCAAAAACTGAACCGAAACTAATAGGTTTGGTTCGATTTTCAGCCGATTCGATTTTGGTTCGGTTCGGTTTTGAACCTAAATGAACCGAATTTAATTAAGCAATTAAATTTCATCCGAATTAAGTTTTTAACCCAACATAAATAAAAAAGTACAACAGTGCAATTGTGCAAACCGAAAAAAAAAACAAAAATTGCACAACATTGTAATTGTGCATTTGTGTATAATTGTGCATTCGTGCAAACAGAAAAAAATGCAATGGGAATTTCATCCAAATTCAATTAACCCAACAACAAACATGATAAGTGTGTGAATGGGAATTTAATTGTGGAATGGTATACGCGTACAGTAGGTCGAAGTAAACATGGAGTAAGCTTATTATGTTCATATATGTCATCCACAACTTCTGACGATGAATTCAGGATTAGGGTTTCCCCCCCCCCCCCCAATTTGTTTTATACTTGTGGTGGATTTGGATTCTAATCAGTCTCCTATATTTTGAATTCGATGAACTTCAAGTTGAAGAATATCTCCCATTTTTTAACCTGTAATTCGATATATTTTTTTTGGTTTCTTGAACTGCAGAATTGTAGCCATTATTTCTTGAACCGTTGCCTCTTGGCTACCTTTAGTCATCTTCTTTGACTGTTCTCTGCTCTGAATGTTGTTATTTCTGGTAAAAACAGCTTAAAAGTTACTTGTTTAAACTATGAACACTTTCTACATGGTAACTATAAGGATACAATTGGGTTTTTTTTTTGGCTTTTTACTTGTGTCCTTTGCCATCTATCAAAGGTGTGATTTGATTATGAGACTAGTTATAAGTTATATTCTCCATGGTTACTTCTTTTTACCTCTCCATTTTTGTTTCAATTTCAATCTGTGGGTCAATTTTACTGCAATGATGTCTTGAATTCATTGTGAATCCTCTTTGGCATGTTTGATGATTGTTGAATTAATGAGATTTTCATTACCTTCAGTGCACTGATCATGCAGTGGTTTATAAATATGAAGAAGAGTCTAAGAGTGTTCTTATTGATGTTGTACATCTGCAGGTATATGGATCTCTTCTTACTTCTTGTTCTTCTAATTTCTTTTTTCTAGGAGTTGAAATATTTAAGGCACCGTTCCTTGATTTCTTCAACGCGTAAATAATTGGTGACGTAAAAGAAAAAAACTTAGTTGTTCTTTGGAGAGAAACCTAAGCTTATTTATATTGATAAAAATTTCTCTTTGAATATAGTGGTGACTTTTTTTCCCGATAAAGAACTTGTTAATTGTTGAACCCTTGCATAAATGCCTGTATCTTTATCCTTCAAACACTATAGTCAACACTCCTCTTAGTTCATTTCCTTCTTTCTTTTCTTAAAAAAATATTTTTATCAATTATTTTGTGTGTGAATATAATTTAGTGAAACTTAATATTTAGGACTGCATATAGCTTCCCAGTACTTGCTAAAATTTTATCATCTAACGTGTTTTAGTTTTATTCCAATGATTGTTTTACATTACAAGAGCTAGGGTCTCCTTCAACAAAATTCAAAGATGAAAATAGCAGCATGCTTATCCATAATCCTTATACTTGATGTGCATGTTTTTAGTGATATTTTTCCATATGTTTTGATGTCAATCTGAGTCATTTTCATTGGGTTTTGCATTGGGTTTAGTGTCTTTTGCATGTGTTTTCATATTTCATTAGAAAAAGATGTCTACACTAGCTTTTTTGTATTTTACAGGATTTTGGGAGCTGTTTTTGAAGAAATTTTCAAGAGAGAAAAGATGCGGAAAAGAATAAGGAGAGCATAGGAAAAAAAACGGAAGCAATCGGAGTTCAAACGAAGGAGATATGGGCATTTTTCCTAGACGTACCGACCCTGTACCGACCCCACCTGGGTCGGTAACGAGGCCATTTCTGGACCAGTGAGACAGGATGAGCAACAGTAAGCATACCGAGGCTAAGGGGGTCGGTACCGAGGTTCTCTGCTTCGGTATGGGCCGTCTGCGAGAAGATTTGGTCCGAAATTAATTGTTTTATCCCCTTTTCTTAGATAGAATTTAGATAAAATTGATTTATTTCTTCTTCCTAAAATAGAATTAAGTTATTTTAGTATAAATAGAACATTATGTTGAAACCCTAGAGGGGATTCTTTTGGAGACTTTCAGCCCTAGGGGGCGTGAGATACGTGGGAGAGAGACGTTGGTTTTGTGACAAATTTCAGCGACGATTTTCGACGTTTTGAAGTTTATGCAAGGTGTTTTCTTTCTTATTTCTTTTGTTTATGTTTTTCTTTCATGAATTGTGAGTAATTCTTCTCTTTTCTAGGGATGGGGTGATCCCAACGATAGTTATGCTTGCAATTTTGCTATGAATTGATGAATTGATTGGTTTTATCTATTTTATGTGCTTAAGTACTCAATGAAAATTGGGGAAATTCCTTTTTGCAATTAAATTGAAAGATTGAATTGTGAATTGGATAGTAATTAGGGTTTTTGAAACGAAAGGTTTGACAACCTAATTAAGAATTGATAGTAAAGTTTATTAATTTGTGAAAATAAATTGAATGCCTTGCTAGAGTTGATGTAAGTTGACCTCTTTAATAGATAAAAACGTGATTTTTATGTGATTCATTGTGATGCGTGCATGATTGTTGTTGTGGTAATCGCTATGCCCTAGATATCTTTCATATTGCTTTTTATTCCCAAATTTCAGCAACTATAAACCCCCCAAATCTCTACCTTTTTATCGCTTCTTGCTATTCTTTGCCCTTAAACAACTAAATAAAGAACCGCTGACTCTCTCCCGTGGACGATCCTGACTCCCTATACTATAGCGGGGTCTTGACTATAAATTTATTTGGTCGAGAAACCCTCTCATCAAATTGATGCCGTTGCCGGGGAGAGTTCAATCGCCCTTTGTTTAGTTGTTTTTAGGGTTTGGGAATAGCTCATCCCTTTTATTATATAGATATTATTTCCTGTTAATATTTTCTTTTCTTTTCCATTTTTTTCTAAATATTTTTTTATATAAATCCGAAAAAGAAAAAAAAATTAACACCTTCCACCACTTGTCCCATCGGTACCGATTTTGTGTCGAGCCTCGCTATTTTGATACTTGGAAAGCAAAGAAGTCCTCCGAGGATTCAACCAAAGCCCAAGAGCCATATGAGTCATATCAACCAGAGGATGTGTATTATCCCCAATACGATCATAGGGACCCCTATTGGCCTTGCCAACCATCTTGGGGAAATATGTATGAACCATCACTGGGTCTAGAGGTCGACGCTGAAAGGTGTAGGCAATCCCTAGATGATGAAACCATCAAGCAGATGAAGGCTGAGATGACGGAATTACGACGCCAAATGGAAGCTGAAGCCGCTGAAGTACGATGAATCAGGGAGACCAATGCAATCATGCGTGAACAACTGGATGAATGGAATAGGCTGCAGGCTTTGTCAGAATCACCATCACAAGACGCACACCCATAACCAATAGAGACTTCCTATCGATATGAGGTTGGTTCATATGATAACATTATTTTTTTCGAGCTTGTAGGTGGAGAAGAGTCTGAGGATGAATTTGTACCTATCCCAACCGAGTCAACATACACTTGTGCTGACTCTACTCAAGCTCTTGACGATTTGATTGTGCATCCTAAGGAGGAAGAAGAGAGTTACAAAGATCCTACAGAGCTACAGGTAAGGTTAGGTATGATCTCTAACCTCTTTTCTCATGATGAACAAGCATGCTTTACCATTACTACCAGTCCACCGCCACCTTTGCCATTCGAGGTGAAGGTGATACCCGACGATTTCAAGCAACCGACTGTTGCATTTAAGTATGGGGTTCTTGCGAAGTGCACATCAAAGATGAGGCGATAGAAGACAAGTTTGAGAAATCTCTTCCCCCTCCACCATTGTACACCAAACCCAAAGAAGCAACACATCTATTCGTGTATGATGGTGAGGAAGCTCAAAAAGTCAATTCAACGAAGAGGAAGAGGATTATACATGAGGGAAGCACACCTCCTGAGTGCTTTCCCGGCGAGGATGAATGGGTGGAAGATTGGAGCGTCCACTAAGAAAAGTTTAAGCTTATTCGTGAGACTAGGAAAGATGGTCCGAGGAAGTACAAAGTGAATGAGCAAGGACCATGTCACTTGAGGGCCTATTACGATGTACCACCAAAGGACGTTCCACCACCATCTCCGCTGGCTGAACCACCATACCCACCTTGAGAGCTAAGGTATGTCATGTCAAGCTAGAGACATTAAATTTAGCGCTTACGAGAGGCAACCCGCTTTATCTCCTTTTCTTTTTTAAGTTTTATTTTTAATTTCTTAAAGTTTAGGATAGGTAGAATAGATGGGATAGAATATATCTCACTAACCATGCAGGTCTTGAGAGGAAACCACGGTGAAGACGGGTGAAAAACGGAGACCGGAGCAAGAAACAAGGCTGTACCGAGGCCGTACCGATCAACCTAGGGTCGGTACCAACTCCTATGGCGGAACAGGTACGTGATTTGGGAAAACTTTCAAATTCCAATAGCTTGTACCGAAGCTATACCGACCCTTCCCAGCCTCAGTACCGGCCCCCTACGGAATATTTGAAATGTTTTTTTAAATAAAATTAAAAAAAATAAAAAAACCTTCCCCGCCTACTCTGTCCTTTTCCTTTCTTTCTCCCGACCCTCGCTCTGCAGAACCGAACCCACTGTCGCCCATCTTCTTCTTCTCTCTTGGCCGCCCACGCCTCCATCGAGCCGCGCCCGGGCCACCCATTGCCGCAGTCGAACCACCTTCACCAGCCGCACCCAGCGAGCCCCCAACCACCCTGGTTCGAGCCGAGCAGCCCCCACAACGAGCCTATCCCTTCCCCCGATGTTGTTCGGTTTTATCGTCCCCCAACCACCCTCGAGCCACCTAGGACCCACCGCACCAACCACTCTCGAACCCCCCACCCCCTGACGCACCCCCCGAGCCCAGGCTGACCTTGGTTCGTGCCCAGCCACAACACCACCGAACCACTTTCGCCCAAGTCACTATTTGGTTTGTTCGGTTCGTTCCACCTTCGAAATCCCGAATTTTCTTCCTCTTTCTACTCAATTTTGGTATGATTCTTACCCTAAACTTGTTTAATTTAATTATTTTGATTGATTGGATGATTTAGGTTGAGATTTAAAACGGTTTGATTTAGGAGCGGAATTCGGGGCTTTTTGCCGAAAGCCAAATTGGTCGAAATTGATGTTATGGATGTTTTGTTGGGTTGATTTAGAGCTACTTTCGTGTTCATAGCATTGTCAAATTCTTTATGGATTGTGAGCTAATTTGAATTTTGAGATTTCATTGCGATCTGTTTCAGGCTTTGATTTGTGAATCGATTTTTATGCTTTAAATTGATTAGTTTCTTCTATTTTAGCATGAAAATTTTATTCTTGCATGATTTGACATATGCAAACAAGTTGTATATATTTCATATTTATTTTTCTTACTTGTTTTGAACCTAAGTATGGGGTTATGGTGGTTGACTTGTTCATATTGATTTACATTACTTATATGGTTTATATTGAGAATATTTTTATAGGTAATGTATTATATTTAATATGGTGATGAGTTTAGGTGCATTTGAGCTTATTTTGTATTTTTAAGAATGCACTTGTTTATTTTATCTTGAGCTTATATTTTTGCACTTGCTTTCTATGCTCATATTATTTATTTAGTGCATACTATTCTTGTTATTTTGTATGGTTTACGTGGTTATTAGGTGTGGCTTGAGTATATATTGGTTTGATCCGCCGCCACCCTTTTCATAGAGAGATTATTGATCTTCACCAGCTTCTGAATCTTTATTTTGTGAGTTTCTGAATCTTTCCCTTTTACTTTGATTTTCTTTTGACAGTGGGGATACTGTCTATTTTTAAGTATGGGGTGGGGATTCAGAAACTTGTTTTATGTGTTATGGATTATGTTTATGTGTTGCATTTTACTTTATTTGGATTATATTGTGCATTCATGTTTAAGTTTTTTTTTATGCATTTGAGTCAGTTTTATGCATTTGAGTCTTTTGTCATATTTTAGTTACTTTAATCTTGCTTTTACTTTCATGAAACAAACAAAAAAAAAAATTGAAAAAATGTCGAAAAAGAAAAAAAAATGCATGTTTATTTTCATTATGTCTTGGTTTTTATACCCTAGCTTAGATGTCCTATGATGATAACTAATGACTGACTTGATCATACAAATCCTATGGCATGTTTGGAAAGTTTAGCCTAAGTCCTTGAAAATGTTTGTGAACTTGTGATGAAATTGAGTACATATGATCCTAGGCTAAAGGTTGAAATCCAACAAAATTTGTTCTAGTGAGAATTTTGGCCTTATAGGGGGAACATTAAAAATCTATCTGCTTTCTTGAGTGTATTTACTCTTCTTATGCATCTCTAAATGTTGTGATAGTTATTCAAAGCCAATGCATTTATATGTTTATGTGAATGAGAATTAAATGATGGGACACCTTTTAAGCTAATTTTATCATCTCTTTACCTACCCTGCATTATCTCTGCTTGAAACCAGAACATTAGCCTGAGACCTTTATTTATAAGCTCCACAAAATTATCCCTAGCCAAATTGAGGCTGACCCCCATTTGGGAATTAAGACTTAGAGTTGGTTGGAATGATGATTTGTGGAAGAAATGAGCATGTGTTTCATTTCAAGTGAGAATGATTCTTGAATTTATTGAGATATGGGTTGGTTTTATATTTTTATCTTGATATGCATATTATGTAAAAGGATTTTTGGCTCACCCTATAAATGCACTATTTTTTTATTATGTTATTTTTCGTTTTCAAAAAAAAAAAAATTTCAGAAAAAGGGAAAAGAAGAAAAAAAAGAAAAAAAATTGAAAAAAAAAAGATAGAGAAGTATATGTTATGAATAAAGTGCATGAACCAAATTTACCTTACTTCCTTTACTTTTGCAAGATTCATACTTTTGAGAGGTTTATTGAGTTTGAGAGGTTGTGTTCTTCATTGAGATGAGTTGGAGAGTTTGGTTGATTCATATGATTGAGAGTTATGGTTTGGTTGAGTTGTGTTGGAGATTTAGAAGTCTTGATTCCCGAATTTTATTAAGCACCACATGGCCAAATAATTTCATGCCCTTTATTTCTTACCAAGCCACATTACAACCCCGCCGAATGGAGTCTTCTTTGAAGTCTTCCATTGAGCGAAGTCCTGATGGTTCTTGTTTGCATTTACATAATTGGTTGCGAAGTGGATTTACATTTAAATTGCAATGTTTATGAGTTTGTATATGGAATTGAGTTGAGAGTTGATCTTTATAGCCTAAACACATTGAGAGTTGAGTGTAAACACACTATTCTTGTGAGGTTGGATTTATATTGCCTATGCCTTGGGATCACTCATATATGTGTGATGACGTTAAATTCACTTGTTTTAGATTGCTACTACTTGAGATGTTGCTTTTGACAAGGGCGAAGGCTTGAAGGATGTGTTGTAGGTATTGGTTATTGCTTGAGGACAAGCGAGTCTAAGTATGGGGTATTTTTATGTGCATGTTTTTAGTTATATTTTTCCATATGTTTTGATGTCAATTTGAGTCATTTTCATTGGGTTTTGCATTGGGTTTAGTGTCTTTTGCATGTGTATTCATATTTCATTAGAAAAAGATGTCTACACTAGCTTTTGTGTATTTTACAGGATTTTAAGAGCTGTTTTTGAAGAAACTTTCAAGAGAGAAAAGATGCGGAAAAGAATAAGGAGGGCATAGGAAAAAGAACGGAAGCAATCGGAGTTCAAACGAAGGAGATATGGGCATTTTTCCGAGCCCACTTGGGTCGGTGAGACAGGATGAGCAACAGTAAGCATACCGAGGCTAAGGGGGGTCGTTACCGAGGTCCTCCGCTTCGATATGGGCCGTCTCCGAGAAGATTTGGTCCGAAATTAATTGTTTTATCCCCTTTTATTAGATAGAATTTAGATAAAATTTATTTATTTCTTCTTCCTAAAATAGAATTAAGTTATTTTAGTATAAATAGAACATTATGTTGAAACCCTAGAGGGGATTCTTTTGGAGACTTTCAGCCCTAGGGGGCGTGAGATACGTGGGAGAGAGACGTTGGTTTTGTGACAGATTTCAGCGACGATTTTTGACGTTTTGAAGTTTATGCAAGGTGTTTTCTTTCTTATTTCTTTTGTTTATGTTTTTCTTTCATGAATTGTGAGTAATTCTTCTCTTTTCTAGGGTTGGGGTGATCCCAAGGATAGTTATGCTTGCAATTTTGCTATGAATTGATGAATTGATTGGTTTTATCTATTTTATGTGCTTAAGTACTCAATAAAAATTGGGGAAATTCCTTTTTGCAATTAAATTGAAAGATTGAATTGTGAATTGGATGGTAATTAGGGTTTTGAAATGAAAGTTTTGACAACGTAATTAAGAATTGATAGTAAAGTTTATTAATTTGTGAAAATAAATTGATTGTCTTGCTAGGGTTGATGCAAGTTGACCTCTTTAATAGATAAAAACATGATTTTTATGTGATTCATTGTGATGCATGCATGATTGTTGTTGTGGTAATCCCTATGCCCTAGATATCTTTCATATTTCTTTTTATTCCCAAATTTCAGCAACTATAAACCCCCCAAATCTCTACCTTTTCATCGCTTCTTGCTATTCTTTGCCCTAAAACAACTAAATAAAGAACCGCTGACTCTCTTCCGTGGACGATCCTGACTCTTTATAATATAGCAGGGTCTTGACTATAAATTTATTTAGTCAAAAAACTCTCTCATCAATACTCTAATGCTTAACCTAACGCAACTTGTCTCTACTTTGAGAGTGGCTCCGGATTTCAACTTCTTGTTGCTCCACCCTGATGCTAAGGTAAACTTCTATTTCTAGATATTTTCTTTGAAATATGTGCTTATAGTATTCCTCCATATACTTTACACTGTTCTATCTCATAAAGTTTGCATATTTGTATGGTAGTAATTGGTGTAAAATATATTTTAGAAAATGATGAAACATTAGTGTAAACTTTGAGCTTGCTCAGGCTATTGCTAGTTTATTTATTTTTGTTAAAGTTCTTGAATAATAAATAAATCAATACTATTGGTTATTCAGCTCCCCCTCCGATCCTTAGTATCTAACTATATGGAATTATCTTGTTGTATGTAAGCTCAACTGTTCCACCACCATTGTGTTTCTTGGTTCTTCATCTTCTTACAGTTTGTATTAAGGTATATATCATTTTGTGAGGCTAGTCTGCTGTTGGGTCATAGCCTCACAGGTGTAGATAACATTTACATGTTATCAGGTCTATATTGTTCAATAAATAACTAGTTGCTATTGTTTTTGTAGAGCAATATCTGTTACTGGAGGAAGCTGTTTTCTGGATACGGCAGTGAACGATTCTTAAGTGGTTGCGTTAACATATACACTTTTGTAAGACAAGATGTATACCAAAGGTGTTTTCATTAGGTTTGCTAATTTTTGTATTTATATGGGGTACTTGGTACAAATGTGTATGTGTATCATTATTTGTTATATACTATCAAATAATAATATATTTGGTATTTTTAGGACCTTTTTAGTAATTTGTTCCTACTATATAAATACCTAGGCCTTCAAATCAAGAGAAATATACAACTATGCTAATGGAAAACAATTCTGGAAAATATTTGTTTTTTTGAAAAAAAAATGAAAACACCGACGTTTTTTTGTGTAGAAAAATTGACCTAGTGACATCACCAAAGAGCCTGGAAAAGAAGCACCAATTTCGACGTTAAAAAGTGTCTAGAATTTGGCGACACCGAAAATATCAAAAAGTGTGTGATTCTTGACGTTTTAAAATGTCATTGATATTTCAACTTTTTGGTGCTAAATAAATTCCCGACTTTTTTTAATGTCAAGGAAAATGCGGGACGTGATGGATAAATAGCGGGAGAGATGAAACGGAAAGCGTCGCCAATACAACCATTGACGTTTTAAAACGTAGAAAATTTCCACGATTAAAAACGTCAGTCATTTCTGGCTTTGACATTTCCGACGTTTTTTTAAAACGCCGAGACATTTTTTTTTTGACGTTTAAAAATGTCGAGAATGGTAAAAAAAATTGTCGAGAAAGGACGTGTTTTCTAGTAGTGGCCCGAGAGACAACAAAAAACCAAAATACTGAAGTCTCGAAAATTTTATCAATCTCATTGAATGTAATGAAAAAAAGTATTTTTGATTTGTTTTGGTTTTTTTTACATTGAGTTCGGTGGATTTCGACATTTTTTTTAGTCTCCGGCTTAAGGACCAGCTTGGCAAAATTCTTCGAGTCTTGAGTGTAACCTCGGAAAGTTTCGGCGAGTAAACATTATAAACTCAGAAAATTTCTACGAGTTCATTGCATAACATCAACCAATTCCTACGAGCCTATTGCATAACCTCGGCAAATTTCTACGAGCCATCAAATTTCCTGATTTCGAAAGTTAAGAGACCAACAACTATCTACGCACATCTCAACCAAGTTGGCCAAGTCTATTCTATATGCTTGGCTATAATCGCCGAGTTCAAGTGCTTTCCTTGCCCCAAGTTGCCGAGTCTATTTTATATGCTTGGCCAAGTCTAGACGGAACCTATCTTGCCAATAAACTTTATGTTTTCTAATTGATACTTATTAGGAAATCAACTGACCCTTCTCACTCTTCCACTCCACTCTTATTATATATCCACCCTCTCCTCTCCATTACCGCTCTCCACTCTCTTGATTTTCTCTTCAGGCACCGCCTTTGAAATGAATCTCTTATCGCCGATCCCTTGAATAACCCCGACATGTCACATCCTGACGAGTTCGCAATCAAATCAAAGGCGTTCATAAGTACAAATATTTCATCATTGTTTGTGATTTGTTACAATTCTGATTTCTCAAATGTTGTGGTTATGCATAATTCTATATTCTCCTTACTGCATCCTCCAATGAAGCAAGGATGACATTTAATTTCTTCGATTGAGATCTGCATCTCATGATTCACGTCGAGGAGGTGGGAGTCCAAGTGATTCAAATATGGTGACATCCACAAAAAGAACTTGAATATGATACTTTTTCATATCAATTGACACAACAAAAATAACCAATTCATCAAGGAAAGATCGAATTGAGCCCCAAACATTTTGAATTGGAGAGTAATCGCGAAAGGAGGTGGATTAAGATGAGATCAAAGAGGGAGATCGGACATTGGATGAAGAGTTTAGGAGTAGTTGAGAGGAAGTAAGATGAGAAGACGATTGAAACTTCCGTAAGTGGATGGAAGGGATGAGCAGGAGTTGAGGGAAACCTCCATGAGTAAAGGCCGGGAGAGGGGGTTTATATTGAAAAAGGGTAAAATTGGTATTATGAAAAAATTTCGTCATTTAAAAAAAATAATTTAAGTAGGCGAAAATCAGGACGCCTCATAAAGAGGTCACCCTTGATCATCTATATGGATGATATTATCATCACAACGGGCCCTACAAGCAAAATCTAAAGGTTACAAATTCCCTTATACCTGCACCTGAATTTGACGATCTATGGTAGTGCCTAATTAAATTCAATTGTTGAGAAGTTATTTTTCAAGAGTTCAATTTCTTCAATAGTGCAAAGAATTTCCCAAGAAGCAGTGGAAATCTTCTTGATAGTGCTGATCACTCCAATGTTGTTTCTTTCTGCAATTAGATGCATGCTTTCCTACTCAAGCATCCACTTTATATACCTTCTTTGATGGCTAAGGCTTCCATTGGTATTATAGAGCCAGTTGAGACTTCTTGTTTGAGGATATCCACCTCCTGCCCGCGATCTCCTGATAATGCAACCAATATTATAATACCTCTGATGGTTGATTGCCGTGTCTACATTTAACTTGTAGAATCCTAGGGGCGACTTTTTTCAGACCTTCCTTCCTGGTGTCCTTGGTCTTTTTATTTTAGGGTCGATGTTTTTGCTTCCTTCCAATTGCTTATATTTATAATTATTTGTTATATTACCACTTGAAAGGAGGTTTTTTTTTTGCATTAATAAAAATAATTTTATTTCTATATTCCCATATAGCATGCCATACAAAACATAATAACCTAAACTGTGGGCATGTGTTCTTGATAGTTATTAAGTTTAGCCAAAAAAAAACATCATTATTGTTTATAAGAAGAAAATTTTGGTTTATCATTGCACTAATCGTGTTTTTTAGTATATTCGTTTTGTGACATTCAGAAAAAAGATGCTTGTCAGTTTACACCTTTATGTCACAAATACAACATTGAGCAGGAACTTGGTTCATATATCTGTTTAATCGAGCTTTTATGGGTAGGGCATCCACTATCAGTTTCCAGATAAAGTTTTGTATTTTAGGAGGTATGCTTAGTTTCCGAATCCACTTGTAGAGTTGTAGTCTATTTCTTGGATTATGTGGTTGACAAATTTTGTTTGTTGTTTTGACAGAAAAAACATATGTCAATGGATGGACTCCATACTAGTTATTGGGAGTATTATTCATTAGTAGTTTGATTCAGATGATTTTTTTGGCAACATGAAGTGGAAAAAGGGCCATAGTGAGATTTTCATCCCATTTGTGTCAGAGGTGATGAGGTAAGCTACACTCATGTTCTCATTGTTATTTTCCATATAACATTTTAACGGAAGATTTGTAACCCAAGAATCGTTCTAGACATTTATGGATGAGTCATCACCAAGCAACCCGAACAACCTATTATGGAAGCGTTTTCTTAACTTCAGTGATATTTTCCGTTTAGTACTTTTTCCTTATTGTTTTGAGGAAAAATTTGGGATGTGTCCATATTATAAGCCAAAATTAGCTCATAGGACATTTGTGTAGTGAAATTAGGTGAATGTCCCAAAATGACATTTTTTCCCCTGCTTCATTATCCCCGTTTCTTTCTTCCTTTTCACGTAAAATCGCACAACACCTCACCAATGACAGAACCTCAAAAAGGAGGCGATTCCGATTTGAATTTCGATCTCAATCTCGAATTAAGAGAACAATTGTTGATTGAGTTGCGGGTTTTGGAGCCCAATTTGGAGCCCAATTGATTACTGTAATGGAATCTGAAATTTGGTATAATATGAATACCTATAATCAATTTTGATCTAAGTTGCTGATTTTTATCTACGTTGTCTGGTTTTGCGAGCTGTAACCTAGATTGCATGGTTGATTTAGTTTGATCTAAGATGCTGGTTTTGTGATCTAAGGAGTTGCTGATTTTGTGACTATACTGCTGTAACCAAAATTGCACTATAACCTAAATGCTGATAGCTGAGTTTGAGTCCATTTGTGTATCTGTAATCACTGTATTTCTTAGATTTAATCAAAAGTAATGCATGTCAATAATGTAGATGTATAAGAATAGTTATCCGAGATAACAAAAAATACTATCTGTCATCAACGCATATTTATGAAATTTTATAGATCCACCAATGATCAGGTACATTGGAGGCCAATCTGCTAACCGTAAAATTTGGAGGAGAATGGAAATTGAAAGATTGTGATTTAGTTTTTGCAGGGGAGTCATCAAAGTTAATTGTCATCGGGAAGACTATAACTCTGTATGAGATGAAGAGTGAGATACTGAACAAATTCACCACAGTGACAATTTGTCTCCTAATCTTCGATTCAGTCACTTGCCTTCATTTGAGAAAACTACTGAGCCTTTTTTGATTGAGAATGACACTAATTTGAGGAGCTTTTTTTTTTTTACAAATTAATGAATTGAAGGAAGTGAATTGGACATGGCATTTATATGTTAGAGTTGTGAAGGAAATCATTGAAGATCAGGTTACAGAATCTATAAATGATGAAAATCAATCGGCATTACAGGCTTACAACTCTGCCAAGGATACAAATGTCATGGAACAGAACTTTGATGTGCAGGATGAAAATGTAGAATGCATAAATGATGATTGTGATATGGATGATGATGGAGATGACACATGGATTGAAAGTCACATCAACGACAGTACAATGTCCACAAAATATACAACACCTATAAGTGAAAGAAAGGGGGAAATTCTTATATTTTTGGGACAACTGTTCTGAACAAAGGAAGATCTTAAAAATCTATTTGAATTGTTGGCTGCACAAGAAGCGTTTGCTTACAGAGTGAAGAAGTCAACACTATATTATTACATAACAGTTTGTGTCGATGGGAGCTGTAACTGGAAAATTTATGGCACCATGGTCGGTGGTTCAACTATATTTCAAATTAAGAAATACTTTAATGAGCATACCTGTAGCATGGAAGTACGAATATGAAAGCAACGCCCACCAACGTACATACTCATAGCTAAAAGGATCAAACACATGTGAAATATACTACACTCAATTCTTCATTATATATTTTATATTTTATTCACTGTAATCATTCTTCATTTCATATTTTATTCACTGTTGTACATAATATGTACAATTTTGAAGATGAGAAAAAGGGTCCAACTCCAAGCCAGATTAGAAATACGATGAGGATTGATTTCAAACAGAATGTTAGCTACTGAAAATATTAGACGGCTCGTGATTTAGCAATGGAGATGATCATATGACAATGGGGACAACAGAAGAAAACTATGAATTAGTGCCATGATATTGTTGGGTCCTGAAGCAAGCAAATATATCCTGGAACTGTCACCTTCATTGAAGTTGACAGCAAATCAAAGTTCAAGTATGTGTTCATTGCCTTTGGACCATGTATCTGAGCATTTTCAATCCTAAGAAAGGTACATATTCGTTTCATAAGAAAAAAAATTTGCCACCAAATAATTACTGAATACAATTCAATTGCACAGGTGCTTGTGGTAGATGGTACATTTCTAAAAGAACAATATGGAAGGACTCTTCTCACAGCTTCTGCGCAAGATGCAAATCATCAAATATACCCTATTTCCTTTCTAGTGGTTGGCTTAGAAAACAATGTCTCTTGGGAGTGGTTCTTGTCAACAAGCTAGCAACACTCATCCTATCAAGTGAAGAGCTGATTTTTGTGTGTGGCCGTCATCAAAGCATTGCAAGAGCTTTAGAGTTGATTTACCCAAATGCTAAGCATTATTACTTAGGGGTGGACACAGGACGGGACGGGACTAGGACGGGGCCCATCCCGCCTAATTTTTTCTGGGACGGGACAAGATTCGCTCTTTTTTTTTAATCCCACACGGGCCTTATCCTGCACGGAACGGGATGGGACCGGGACGGGACGGGCCTTGTCCCTCTGATAAAAATAATAAAATATTATAAAAAAACTTGAACAATAAAAAAATATTTTAATTATAAAAAAACATCACTACCATTTAAAAAACATCTTACTTGTTCAAAAAAACACAAAAACAAAAATTCAAACAAAGAAATATACACTGTCACTTAAAACATTAGAATAACTTCACTCGGGCAATGGTTTACACTATGTAATCAGTCGTGTTTAAAATTTAAATGTAAATATAGGAACTAAATATGTAAATAAAAAAATTGTAACATTGCCTTAAAAAATATATATGTAAAAAAAGAATCATCACTATTAATATTATATATATGTATGTATGTATGTATGTATGTATGTATGTATGTATGTATGTATGTATGTATGTATGTATGTATGTATGTATGTATGTATGTATGTATGTATGTATGTATGTATGTATGTATGTATGTATGTATGTATGTATGTATGTATGTATGCATGTATGTATGTATGTATGTATGCATGTATGTATGTATGCATGTATGTATGTATGTATGTATGTATGTATGTATGTATGTATGTATGTATGTATGTATGTATGTATGTATGTATGTATGTATGTATGTATGTATGTATGTATGTATGTATGTATGTATGTATGTATGTATGCGGGACGGGACCAAGATTTGCGGGATCCCATAGTCTCGTCCCGCATCCCGTCCCGCATAATTTTTGCGGGACGGGATTTACTTTTTTTTCCTCAAATCTCACTAGGACCGGAACGGGACCGAGATTTGCGGGATTTGTGCCCACCCCTATTATTACTACAGATGGCACTTGAAGCAAAATACAATGGCAAAATTCAAGAAGAATATACTTTGTCAGTGGTTTCAAAGCGCATCAAACAGTTACACAGAAGCATATTTCAATAGCTACTTGGGTTGCATTAGTAATACAAATAACAAGATGAAGAATTATCTTGAAGAAGTGTAGTTTGAAAAATGGGTAAGAGCTTATTCAAAATGTGAGAGGTGCAATATGATGATTTCAATCAATGCAGAATCAATAAATAATATCTTTGCTTTAGATAGATCATTCCCAATTATAGGCTTACTGAATGCAATCAGAGAAAAGCTAACAAAATGGTTCAATGAGCGCATAAACGAATATGAAAGCAACAACTTTGAGCTTCCAAATAAGATAAGTGATATAGTGTACATAAGATGTAGTGATGCATGAATGTACACTGACAAGCACCTCAATGAATTCCAGTTTGAGGTTGTCGGTGGGATGAACAGGGTTATGATTGATTTAAAGGAGAAATCTTGTTCATGTAAGATATTTGATTATGACAAGATACCTTGTGTACATGCTCTTGTTGTCATCAGGGACAAAAAACAGAGTCTTCTGAGGTATATTAGCATCTACTACAAAATTGAAGCTTGGAAATTGGCTTATTACGAGACAATATATCCTGTTCTAAAGGAAGAACAGTGGGTTGTACTAGAAGACATCAAAAGATAGAAATGTCACCCACCAATGATACGTAAAAGATGTGGTCGCCCTCAAAAGAAAAGAAAGACTTCAGCTGGAGAAATCAAAGGCAAAACATCAAAAATGATTCACAAGAGCTAGAGATCAGAGGCAAATAAGAGGCAAAGCATCAAAGAAGACAAGAAGATTTACTTTATCTTTTTCTTATATGGAATAAAATGTTCACTGTCAACAGGTCATTACACTAGACAGAATGTAAACTATCGCCATATTTCAGTTTTTTTTCTTCTAACATTACAGTTTTGCAAAGATTTATAAATGGGAAAATGTTAAGTACATTATATCTTTAAGAGATGAATGGTGTCATCCCCATGAATCCTGTCACCATGAATCATGTCATGATGAAAGTTGTCACCAAAATACATGTGGTGGACAGATATCTTCTAATATATGAATGACTAATAGGGTCATAGACATTGTAAGCAAAATAAAAATAGGGTAATCAATGGTGTAAACACAATAAAAACAGGGTCATATACACTGTAACCAAAATCCTAACCCATAAATCAAAAGAAAATGTGATGTACAGTATGGTTTAGGGTTAAGTACGATACGTAGCTAAGAGATGAATGCTATCACCAAAAGGAAAACCCTAGGATTAAGGAAGTGAAAACCCTATAGAGGCTAATGAGAAGCCAAAATATATGGGGATAAAGTTCTCCTCTAATATCTGAATGGGTAAGAAGAAAATAGGAACTATAACCAAGGTGAAAAGAATGTCATAGACCCTGTCACCACTACGAAAACAGGGTAATAGACAATGTAACAAAAGGAAAATAATAACACAAGAGAAGCACTTAACCTATATAGGGGCCAATGAGAAGCCAATATTAATGTGGTGACAGTTCTCCTCTAATATATGAATGGGGAAGATGGACATAGACATTGTAACCACTGCTAAAACAGGGTCATAGACCCTGTAATCACTATAAAAAAGGGACAAAAACACTGTAAGCACTATTAAAATAGGGTCATAGACACTTGTAACCAAAAGGAAAACCCTATGATTAGGGAAGCACAAACCCTAAAGGGGTTAATGAGAAGCCAAAACAACTTGTGATGTGCAATATGGTTTAGGGTTTAGGGTTAAGTCTTTAGAGTTTAGAGCCAAGGCCCTAAACCCTAAAATGTTAAGTACAGTACGTTGTTAATAGATGATTGATGTCACCAAATTGAAAACCCTAGGACAAGGTAAGCACAAACCCTAAAGGGGCTAATGAGAAACCAAAAGACATGAGGTGGATTGTTCTCCTTCAATATATGAATGGGTAAGAGAGTTATAGACGTTGTCACTACTATTAAAACAGGGTCATATATACTGTCACCATTATGGAAAAAAGGGGCGTAGACACTATAATCAAAGAAAAACCCTATAGACATTGTAACCAAGATGAAAAAGGGACATAGACCCTGTCACCACTATGAAAACAGGGTAATAGACACGGTAACCAAAGGAAAACACTAACACAAGAGAAGCACTTACCCCATAAGGACTAATGAGAAGCCAATATTCATGTGGTGACAGCTCTGCTGTAAATATATCAATGGGTAAGATTGTTATAGACACTGTAAACACTATTAAAATAGGGTCATAGACACTTCTAACAAAAGGAAAACCCTATTATTAGGGAAGCACAAACTCTAAAGAGGCTAATGAGAAGCCAAAAGAACATGTGATATACAATATGATTTAGGGTTTAAGGTTAAGTCTTTAGGGTTTAGGGCCAAGGCCCTAATCCTAAAATCCTAAACCCTAAACACTAAAATGTTATGTACAGTATGTCGTTAAGAACTTAAGAGATGATTGTTGTCACCAAATGGAAAACCCTAGGATAAGGTAAGCACAAACCTTAAAGGGGCTAATGAGAAGCCAAAAGACATGAGATGGACAGTTCTTCTTCAATATATGAATGGGTGAAGGTTCGCTAATGTAAAACAAAGTAATGTAAAGATACTCTAGAAGGGGGGTTGAATAGAGTATGCCGGTTTTTCGCAGATAGTCTCAAGGCTTTTGAAGCTCGTGCAAAACCCTTTGAGATTAGACTTAGTCTTTTCTCTGAAAACCTGAATCACACAGTTAAACAATTCGAACCAAGTGCGGAAATAAGGTAAAGCAGTAAATAAATGACTTGATGAATTGTTTACGAGGTTCGGCACGAACTTGGCCTACGTCCCCGCCTGGGGTTCTTCTACAACCTTAGGATTCAACCGGCTTTTATTGATTCACAAGACTTAGGATCCTAATAGCTCACCGAGAAGCCTCTCTCCTATACAATTGCAATCTAGTCAACTCACGTTCCCTTGGAGTTCTAGACCAATCTAGAAAAGCCCCACCTCTCTCAGGTATCTACTACAATCCTCTTACACTTAGTGAATCAATTGCCTAGTGTTCACTTCCTGAGTTACAAACTCTCGAGTATAACACTCGTTCGAAATATATCCTATAAGCTCACTGTTTAACTCTCAAATGCTTTGAAACGAAATAACAGACTCTTAAAAACTAGTAGAGAGCACACGAAGAAGACATATTTCACTTGAGGGCTTGAGAGTATGAATGCTTGTGTTCAACGGATGTGTAGATGTCTTCTCTTCTTCCTTTTCTTTATAGAGACCAAATCGACTCCAAGGATCTCCACCAACGGCTATAGCAGATCATGGCCTAAGATGGATTCTTCACAATCTTCTATCTTTGGAAACTTCTGAAGCCATGATCACGATTTGATTCTTCTCAGCTTTGAGCGCTTAAGGAAGGATATATAATTCAAAAAGCTTCTTGAAAAGTTAGTGAATAAATATAATAATATCTGGAAGCATATAATAATATATAATAATATTCGAACATAATATCAAGGAGAACATGTTTTGTGTTTCATCAACACTACTG
This sequence comes from Persicaria tinctoria, assembly GCA_037127255.1. NCBI lineage: Eukaryota > Viridiplantae > Streptophyta > Magnoliopsida > Caryophyllales > Polygonaceae > Persicaria > Persicaria tinctoria. The sequence continues at coordinate 28,679,310 of JBANSL010000013.1, read as the reverse complement.
AAGCTTCAAGACCTTTGACGCAAACAGACTGTCAAAGCCTTTGGAACTTATTTCGATTTTCATCAAGGGAGTGGAGTTATCAATGGGTAAGAGAGTCATAGACGTTAACACCACGATTAAAATAGGGTCATAGATACTGTCACCACTATGAAAAAAGAGGCGTAGACACTGTAATCAAAGGAAAACCCTATAGAAGTTGTAACCAAAATAAAAAAAGGGATCATAGACACTGCCACCCCTATGAAAACATGGCCATAGACACTGTAACCAAATGAAAACCCTATGAAAAGGCAAGCACAAACCTTAAAGGGGTAATGAAAAGCCAAAAGACATGAGGTTGACAGTTCACATCAAATATATGAATGGGTAAGAGGGTCATAGACGCTGTCACCATTACTAAAATAGGGCCATAGACACTGTCACCACTACGAAAACAGGGTCATAGACACTGTAACCAAAGTGAAAACTTTGAAGATGTCACCAAAAATAATCAAACCTTGACATTAAAGTGGAATTGTAGAGAGTTGTAACATATAATAGGGATAAAACAGTAAAAGATTAAAAGGAACATAGAAAGTACTAGAACATTAGTCTACAAATACATAAACTTGGTGTCACCAATGGCTGTCACCACGCCTGTTACGTCAACCAAATATACAATAACCTGTCACCAAATCAAGCATCATCAGATACATAGTCTAACTAACACAAACTTAGTGTCAACATGGGCTATCACCACGATTGTTACATCAACAAAATATACAATAACCAGTCACCAAATCAAGTGTCAACATGGGCTCATAACTAAATAAATGTCCACTGCTTCTTCAAGAGATCGGATGCAATCTTCTCACGATACACATCAACATAATCATCATTCACAAGTTGCATGTCACCACCAAAAACCAGAAACTCAATGTGCTTGATGACGTAAACACCACAGCTACCCCTACACAAGGAGCAAAAAATAAACACAAGAGAAAAAGGTGGACATATCTAATGTCACGAAACAGAAAACAAAATACGACAAGATGGAAAATAGAAGTTACTCGTATCCATTTTGAGGCAAATCATCTACTCTATCCAATTCAAAGGGAGTGTCATCCATTTTAGGAAAAAGTCCACTCTTCCTCATCAGAATAGAAAGCACTTCACATGTTTGAGCAAACTTCTGAAGTAGATTTTCATTTTTAGTGAAACTACATTGGGAGTCATAAACAAGAATCATCTTCGACTCCAGCTCAATTTCAAGGGCTACCTAGTGCATGTTGTCAATATTGAACGGAGCATAAACCTTTTTAGCACCTTCCAAACTCCTCCCATAATTACCAGGATAAAGACCAATGAAGTAGCTGAAGAATTCCTCTGCAATTGTATCACATTTTTTAATGACATCAGCATTACAGTTCGCAATCTTGTGAAAAAATGGTGTCTAATACAACACTGGTGGGATTTTGATCATGACAATCATGGAGACGCTTTCTAAAATGATGAAGTGCTTCATCTAGGTGTTGTGAAAGACAACAGAATAATTCCTAACTGTCACCAAAATGATGGCACCAAATGTAAGAAAAAAGAGAAAGACATGTAAGTATGAACTTACAACATCAAGAAGCCATTTTATCTTCCCCGCTAAATAAGTAAAAAACACCTTGTTCATATCAACCTCACAACCAATGATTTTTCCATCACGCCTACAAAGTAAGATAATAAGTTAAATAAAATTATTATAAGAAGTGGTAATATGAAAAAGAAAACACATATCAAAAGTGGATAATTACCCTATATCAAGAAAAGTGGTATAAAATTCAACACCTTCATCGGAGCTGAGAAAGAAATGTTTAGGTAGTCTAGGAGGGCGAGGTTTCTTCAATTTTTAAGGATTAGTGTAAGAAGTATGGGCTACAAGACCAGATTTCACCGCCCTATAAGAACGCCTTAGTGGAGCTTCATCATCGTCCTCATTTTCAGCATCTGAAGAAATAAGGTAGCCGAGATCAGTGATGTTATGAAATAGATTGCATTTATCATCAATATCGCTAGTTGCAGCACTATTGCCACCAGGCACATCCACTGGGACATCATCACTGTAGCCATGTATGATGCCAATACTATGATCAACTTTTTCAACAACAACTTCAGGAGCAGGGAAACTACTTGCATCAATCAAATCAGTTGTAACCACAACTTTGGGACCAACAACACGACTATCATCAGGTGCATCAGTCGAACAAGGAAGCATAGGAGTTGCAACAACACCACTGTCATCACAAGCATCAGTAGAACAAGGAAGAACAAGAGTGGCAACAACACTGTCACCAGACACCTCTTTGGAAGCAATCATGTCCTCAATGGTCGGCTGTGAATCGAGAACTTCAATAGGAGCAACTGAGCTAAAAAAAACAGTGTCACCTGAACCAATTAATTTAGTTGGAGCAACTCAAATCAATAGTTGCATCGGCCGAAGAAAGGACTTTAGTAGGAGGAACATAACAAGTCTCAATAATTTTTTCAGTAGGGGTTGCACTAGAATTGTGAATTCCTTCATATGAGGGAACAACTTCAGTAAGAGGGATAACATTGTTATCAGTTACATCCTATGATACAAGGACTTTTAGTAGGAGCAACAACACTGTTAGCAATCTTGGGAGAAGGAGAAGCACTGCCAGGAGAAGGGACAACACTGTCATCAAGTGTATCTTTTGAACCCACAAGACCAGTGTCACCATCAGTTCAAACAACATCAACATCTATTAAAGTTGCCTTCTTAGTTGATCTAACAACAACATACTCTAGAGTTGGGGAATCACTAGAAGAATCAGTGTCATCACCTTCATTCAAACCCTAAAAATAATGCCCATGGTCAGACAACTGAGAGCAGTTATCCCTAATACCGGCCATCACATCCTTGAGAGACTCATCCATGGCCTCACGTTCCCTTTTTAGAGCAGCCTCACTGTCATCATTGGGATGTAAGGTACGTGATTCAAGGTTATGCACTTTCTCCTCAAAGATAAGAATCCTAGAATCACAATCTTTCAATTGAGCTTCAATAGAATCAAATGATACCTTAAAAGAACTAATAATTTCTTCAAAAACAGGTTTCCAACAAAATCTTTTACCCACCCAGGAACATCATCACTTGCAGGAAGCTCATCACCTTTGGGAAGAATAGGTCTAAGGAGCTTAAACTTAGACCTCTTGGGCTTGTCACCGTGATCTAAACCTTTTTCACCACATGGTGCTTCTTCTTCACTCTTAAAGGGAGCCTCACTCTTTGACGATTTTTGAGATGTCACCACCTTTTCCTTCTTCTTAATAGGCTGATCAAGAGTGGCAGAACTTCTCAACACTCTCTTCTTCTTGACAGAATCATCAACAACAGGAGTACATCTCAACACTTTACCCTTCTTCACGGGAAGAGGACTGTCACCACTGCTCATTGACCGTGTAACCAACCTCTTCATGGAATGGACATGACTCTCAAAATCAGAAGTGTCCTCAGTGATGACTGGTGGTCTCACCACCCCCTTTTTTCCCCAAAGTTGGGGTACTAACTATTTCCTTCATTCTAGTAGAAATAGTCATAGAAGGGATATTAAGTTCCACACCACTAGAAGGAAGACAACCACATGATTGCCTGAGCCAATACACTTGCATGCGTAAATTCCTTGGACACACTACATCATTGGCAGTGTAGATTCTTACGTTTCCTGTTTTGTTGGTATGGATGCTGATGCAGTGATGTAGTGTAGTTCATACTACATCACTGGCATCAGCAACCATACCAACAAACACAGGAAACGTAACAATCTACACTGTCATCAATAACTTCATCAAAAAGTGAGAGGCTAGGGAAATCTATAAACGAGGCATACAGAGAGTAGACAGTCCTCTAGCAAGAGAACAAAAAATACAATTAAAGGACAACAAATATATCACACGGAAGAGGAAAACTGAGATCAGAATAATAAAAGCTGAGACTATAAAGAATGCTTACCAAATCTTTAGATAAATTTCAGAACACTTATCATATACAATGTTGTAATCACATTCACTAGTATACCAGATAAGAGATGCTGGTAATCAATCACAGAATGCAAAGTGACAATTTGAGATGCCAACAATCTTAGGAATTGCCTCTAAAATCCAAACTGAGAACAAAGCAACATTAAGAACATAAATAGAATTAAAGAACAATAATAAGAAAAAAAACATTGGAACATTAAAGGAAAGGAAAGGGAAATACCTGAAATGCTACGGGATATTCGAGCATATTATAACCAAACATTGGACCCTTTTTTGATAGCTTAAACCTCATAGTTTTCTTCAAAAAACCAAGTGTTTCGAAAAACACAACCCGACCAAAAGGATACAATTTTAAATGATCAAAATCACTGACAAAGGTCCACAAAAGATTGACGTACAAGAGCTTTAAAACGCTGAGGGATCGAGCAACACACCCTCAATCAGTAACAAATACGCCGTGGAAAGTTTCTTGGGGGACTGAGTTGGCTCATTGAGGAAAATTCGGAGAAGACCATTAAGTGTGCAGTTCGATAACCACAAAAACTCCCGCATATCTACATGAGGAGAATGAGACATGTCATCACCAATTTCTTCCCAATTCAAACCGGTTACATGGCAGAATTCAGCTAGAGAAAACCTCAACAAATTTTATCCTACTTGGAACCACATCTCATGAACTTTACGAGTTTCAACTTCATGTAGAAGTAGTTGATGCACAATTTGATGATAACAATAAAGACAATCACCAGCCCGAACAATTGGAACTAAACACACATCTATAAGGGAAGCCCAGTCGATAGTAGACAGTCCATTATGAAGAACTTTGATCAATGTAAGCTTTGAATACACATTAATGTGCCCACAAAAACGTCGCTCATTAGGAACAACAAACTTGAAGGAAGTAGGTTGAATAATAGATGGTGGATCCACATTATGAATTTCTTGATAGACAACAATTTATTTACCTAAATAGCATAGAAATAGTGTAAAAAGTAGGTGTTAAAACATAGAAGATACGGTCACCAAAAAACAACAAACAACAAATTGAACAACCACATAAACTAATATATTGTCACCACACAAAACACTGCAAACACACAACAAGGAGAATGTCGTATGGAACCCTGTTACCAAACAAGTAACAAACTGTAACCATGAATCAATTGTAACCATGTCACCAGACTGTAACCAACCATCAAAACAAGTAATAAACTGTAACCTTGCCACCAAACAATTAATAAACTGTAACCACGTCACAAGACTGGAACCAACCATCAAAACAAGTAGTAAACTGCAACCATGTCACCAAACAAGTAATAAACCGTAACCCTGTCACCAGACTGTAACCAACCATAAAAAACAAAGAGAAACAACTAATGCCACACATGCAGAAATGGAAACGACATCAGAACAAGGGACATAAATCATAGCACAAACTGATAGCCATTAGACAACAACTGAACTAAAAAACAAACCCTAAAAAGGGAGGAATGGGCTAAAATAACAAAAAAAATAAACCATCATAGGCATAAACTGCAGGAAATGCAAGTAGATCTCCACAATACAAAGGAAACAACAGGTGAGGTTGCTTACAAGAACATTGAAGCAGTAGAGTCGAATAAAGTACCTGATGAAGCCATTAGAAGAAGATAACCAAAGAAAGGAAATGAGGAGTAGAAAAATGCAGAATCGAAGAGAAGAGCAAGTCGAAGAGAAAGTCGGAGAGCACGGCGAAGAGCAAGGCGGAGACGAACTGTCGGGAAGGAGCGATCGCCGATTGGAGAGCAAAGAGACATTGGGAGAGAAACCGCTCAACTAAAGGAGGAAAAGGGAATCGCGCGTGAGAGTATTAGGCAAGGGCAAAAGGGGGATTACGGTAAAATTCTGGATATTTGCTAACAAAGGCCAACCCCTAGGACAATTTCTAAATGGGCTATTGAGAAAGGCCTTTAGGCCAAATATTTTCTTGTTTTGACCTATATATTTTTCAGATTGGTGTATAATTTCCATAAGACTTTCATTTGAAGGGACATTTAATTAAAGCCATTAAAATGCAGGATTTTTTTTTACTAAAAAGGGATTAGATATTTGGATATTCCACCATGTTTTTTTTTTAATTTTTTAATTTTTACTAATTTTAGGATTAACCAGATATAAAAAGAGTCATTACTTATAAAGATAGTATAACGTAGTTAGTAAGAAGTGGATATCTTTTTTTTAGAAGAATCTCCTCCAGCTTTTATTCCAAATCCTTCAAAATGCAAACAGCAACATTGTCTGGCAATGATTGAATCGAAAACAATAGAGCATGGGAGATCGGTCTAGTTGCGGCAAGAGCATGAGCAACCGAGTTTCCCGCCCTCTTAATAAAACTAAACATAATTAAATCAAAGAAACTAAAATGGGAAGAGATGACATCGATGATGTTATAGAGGGTTCCTCTCCCCGACTCCCCCGCTGCAGCTTGTTCGCCAGTGATTGGCACTCCATCTCTACTTGAATCCGCATGTAGCCTCGCTCCCGCACTAGTTGGAGTGCCCATCGGACTCCTTAAACCTCATCCACTTCCACCTCATTGGTGTTCTCGATTTCTCGCTGTCCGTACAACAAAAGTTGTCCCAAAAGATTTCTGGCTACAACTCCCACAACTGTCTTACCCTCCCGTCCTATACTGGCGTCGAAATTGAGTTTCACCATCCCCTCGACCGGCTGCTTCCACTTCACTTCCTCTTTTGTCCCTTGTCTCATTGTAGGAAAAGTAGTGGTCACATCTTTATGAGCTTCCACCTCATGTAGCATCGCCTCTACTTCCCGTAGGATATGTTCCTGTTTTGTGTGCTCCTCCTCGAAGATTTTTTTGTTCCTCGCTCGCCATACATGCCAAAAAATCATAGCCCACTTCTTCCTATCCGCCTTGCTGGCCGTGGTAAACATCGCTAGGAAAGTGGCATATGTAGTAAAGGCCCCCATCCACACTCTCTCCAAATTCTGCACCTTCTTCCATACCCTTCTCGCCACCTTCCATTTGAAGAGAGCATTAAAGGAAGATTCCTCTTTCCCGCACATATCGCAGCATGCCTCCGCTGTTATATTTCATCTCGCAAGGTTTTTCTTACATGGAAGAATGTCCCTTGCTGCACGTCAGACGAATGACGCGACTTTGGGTAACGTCTTTAGACTCCACAACGCTTTCTGCACGCATGCAGTCTCCTTAGTAGCCGACGTACCCGTTGTCTCCTCTCCCTCTAGTTCCTTCTCTATGAAGATGCGATAAGCCGACTTGACAGTAAAGATGTCGGTCTTCGTATAACTCCACATGATCTGGTCATGCACAAGGGGATCGACAAGACGCAACTGTTGGACCTGCTCAACATCACACGACGGCAAAATCCTCGGGAACTCCTCCTCGTCCCATCTACCTGAGCTCCAATCGATGAGTTCGACTACTCTCATATGTGGCCGAGATGGACTTGAAGCTCTTCGGCCTCGGTATCCATTTGTCCTTCCACACCTTTACCTCGGTGCCATTACCCACACACCATCTCAATCCCTCCTCAAGTTCATCTCGGCCACAAATGATGCTCTTCCATCTGTAACTGGGATTGTATCCATCTATCGCCTTCACAAACGGAGTCCTCAGATGATATCGAGCCTTCAACAACCTCACAAGTAATGATTCGGGCTCCTGTAAAATCCTCCAAGCATGTCCTTTGGATTGCACATTCGCTTCCAGCTCATCCAATGTGTCTTCCTCTTTCTTTCATCCTCACCCCACCAAAGTCACATAGCAACATCTCTATCTCCCTGTATAAAGTAACCGAAAGTAGGAAACACGACATTGTATACGTTGGGATCGCTTGTGCCACTGCCTTGATAAGTACCTCCTTGCCTGCTCTCGACAATGTTTTGTCCTTCCACCCATTCATCTTCTTCCAAACTCTTTCTTTCAGTTGATAAAAAATGACTCTCTTAGATCTCCCGATCATGGTCGGCATCCCAAGATATCGATCATGCTTTGAGACCTCTCGGATTCTCAGCAGTTCCTGTATCGACCCCCTGGTGCTCTCATCAACACACTCGTATCCCAATCTATAAGATCCATGGCACATCTCTCCAACTTTCCTTTAATGCTCGGCGCCGCCTGGCTTGAGCCCGGATTTGTCTATCCATTTGATATGATTTCCATGCAGTCTTCGTCCTTCAACCAGATAGCTTCGAATTTCAATGGTATTTGCACCATCTCCTAACCCCTTCTCGTATATCCCTCAAGGCAAACCTTAATAGGATTGTGATCCGATCCACACCTTATCAACTGCACCACAACCGTACTCGGATATCTCTTCATAAAACCTTCATTACCAAACGCCATATCGATCCTTTCCTGACTGAACTCTCCATCTTACCTGTTATTATCCCATGTGAATATATGTCCGGTATATGGAATGTCCCTCAACTTACATGCCTCTATCAAAATTTGCCTGATTACCTCCTTTTTTTTCTTCACTCGAGGTGTAGAGGTTAAAGTCACCCACACATAGCCAGTTCATATGCGGCTCCTCATAAAGTCTCCTTAGGAGTCCCAAGTTATAGTGTTTGTCTTGCCCCTCCGGCCACCCATATATTCCGGTGAATCTCATCTGCTCATTCCGTTCCAAAGTAATCACGCTGTCAATGTGATACTGAGTATAGGAGAGTACATTTGCTTCACACCCCTCTTCCTACATCAAAGCCAGTCCCCTGGAACGCCCAACACAGTCAACCGAGAACATTCATGCGTATCCTAACCAAGCTATCACCTCCTCCATCCTCCTCCTAATGCATTTTGTCTCAATAAGAAAAATCACCCTCGGGGCTTCCCTACTTACAATTTCGGCAAGTTTTGCAACTGCTCGGACCTTCCCCAATCCTCGACAGTTGTAACTGACGCAATTCATGGCTCCCGACGGGGGAGGCTATCCTCGGCCGATATCAAAGTGCTTTCATTAGGTAGCACAGTCACCTTCAATCTCTTATCTCCTGGTCCTCCCTCACCCCGATCAACTCTCATAAGATCCCCCTCCATCTCCCCTTCTCCTTTTCGTTTTGTGCCCACCTCACTCCCATGCTCTTGAACGTTCCTCCCTTCCACTCCTATTCCCCCCACCAACCCTCTTACCGCTCTCTTCCAGCTCTTCTTCCCCCTCTTTCCATCTCCCTTAACCCCCTCTCCTACTGGCTTCTTTCCCTCAGCCCGTCCCCCATCTCCTTTCTCCCCTCCCTCGCCCCTTTCCTTGCTGTTCTTGCTCAACAAGTTACCTTCTCCCCCATTCCCTTCCCCTATCACCACCCTCACCACTCCCTCTAAGACCTTCGTCGCCTCTTTTGAGAGTTCCTTGTTTGGCACATGATTGTGCTCCTGTTCCTCCTTCTCTAGCAGCTCAACAAGAGTCTTCCTTATACTCCCTCCTTTCTCTCCATTCACTGATTCCCCTTTCTTTCCTACCATCCTTTCCATTACTTTCCTCTCCGCCTCATGCTCGACACTCCCCCTCTCCCCGACTAATCCAACTGGCGAAGCACGCATCCAATCGTCGTACTATTCACTATACTGATCTTCTTCCTCCCCTATCTCACATTCTGCTTCCACATGCCCTATCATTCCACATGTATAACAGAAGTTCGGTAACCTCTCATACCTAATCTCTACCCAAATTTTCTTGCCCTCAATGTTAACTATTATCCCTCTTCGTAACAGTTTTGTCACATCAATCATAACCCGCATTCTTAGATACCTAATACATGTCAGGAGCTTCTCCTCGTTCATTTCTAACACACCACCAAAAACATGCCCTAATTTAGGTGCCATAGCCTTGGTGTAAGCAACTAGAGGCAAATCATATATTCTTACCTAGAATGGCGTGTGCGTGAAGTCAATGGCCGACAGTTGCTCCATGGTCGGTTCCTTCAGCATAACCAGCGCTCTATCGAATGACCAGGGTCCTCCCCTCAGCACCCTCTCGTTATCCTCTTCATCACTGAATTGGAAACAAAAGAGATTGTCCTTTATCTCCCTGAATAGAAAACCTCCCTTCGTACACCAAGCGCCCTTCATAGTGGCTTTTCGGGCTTGCGCATCGGGGGACCTTGTTGACAGCACCTTCCCGATCAGAGTTAGCTTGGTATGGATGGATGTTTCGACCTTCACTGCATCATCTCCTAAAACCGCAAACCCTTCCTCTTCAGTCAAGTGGATTTCCTTCCCTCTTTCTCCCATCCCGATAGCAATAACCTATCCGTGCCGCACTGTCCTTGCCCTAACTAGAACGAAACAAACCACGGTGAATCTTGCACGAATGGCGAGAGGATACCTAGCTCCCACGACCCAACACCGGAGAGAGATCAGGCAACACCGGAGAGAGATCAGGCTGACGGAGACGACCAGGGGATTATCGTCGTTTCGCCTGTGATGCCCTAGGGTTTCTTATATATCTACAAGTGCATATCTAAAATATCGAGGTCATCTGTTCAAATTTAAACCTTTATCTTTATTTATGACCAATTTTTGCTTCTTTTTGTTTTTCTCACTAAAAAGGAAAATTTAAATAAAAAATTTAAGGTTTTCCCTAAATATTTAAATAAAAATTTCATTTTCATAAATACATAAAAATTTTCAACCAACTAAAGAAATTCCTAGCTATGCCATGGATTATTCCTTCTACGATGAAATATTTTCCCCTTTATATTCAAAATCTCATATCACGTTATTTTTAACAACATTTATTTATTACATTGAGAATTAAAATTGTTATATTAAATTCGAACACTCCCCTTATTTCTAGGGCTACTAGCCAATTACAATTAAGGTTCTATAATTATAATTTTAGTAATTTTAAAAAAAAAATTATCTTCTATACCTAACTATTAAAAGATAAACATTTTTTATAAGGTGTCATCACCACCATAATTATAGGGTTTTCAACCAATCAAATTAAAATAGATTTTTTTATTTTCTAATCAATTGGTCCAATTTAAAACATTAAATTAGCATATCATTTATTTCTTAGTACATTATACATCTATATCTATATCTATATCTATATTTATATCTATATCTAACTATTATTAAAGAAGCCCAACACCGGAGAGAGATCAGGCTGACCGAGACGACCAGGGATTATCGTCGTTTCACCTGCGATGCCCTAGGGTTTTTTATATATCTAGAAGTGGATATCTAAAATATCGAGGTCATTTGTTCAAATTTAAACCTTTATCTTTATTTATGACCAATTTTTGCTTCTTTTAGTTTTTCTCACTAAAAAGGAAAATTTAAATCACAAAATTAAGGTTTTCCCTAAATATTTAAATAAAAATTTCGTTTTCATATATACATAAATTTTTTTAACCCACTAAAGAAATTCCTAGATATGCCATGGATTATTCCTTCTATGATGAAATATTTTCCCCTTTATATTCAAAATCTCATATCACGTTATTTTTTACAACATTTATTTATTACATTGAGAATTAAAATTGTTATAATTTTAATGATTCGAACACTCCCCTTATTTCTAGGGTTACTAGCCAATTACAATTAAGGTTCTATAATTATAATTTTAGTAATTTAAAAAACAAAATGAGATTAATTCAAAACATAAAATTAATATTAATAATATATATACTACTTTAATATATTATTTTTTTCAACCAATGAGTTTAATTCAAAACATTTAACTATTTGAACTTTTACTATTATCATATAATATTAATTTAACATATTATTAAGATTTTATTTATAAAAAACCGCACGCTATGGCGTGGGGATCGTGCTAGTTTTTATCGTTCTTAAAATATGTGAAAATTAATTGGGAAAAAGTATATAATAGATAATAGTGAATCTTTAAGGTTTTAAAAATAAAATGCGGTAAAATATGTTTAAATTTCGCATCGGCTATATACACCGCAAATCCGCATGTTAATTACGACGTGCATGCACGTCGTAATTAACGTGCAAGGTGGGATACACCCAAAGAGTGCCTACGTGCACGCACGTCATTTTTTTTAAAGAACGTGTATGCACGTCGTTAACGACGTGCATTCTTTGCACGTCATTTACGACGTGCATTCTTTGTACGTCATTAACGATGTGCAATACTGCACGTCGTTATCGACGTGCATACACGTGTTTTTTTAAATCGAAAAAAAGTCCCCCTTCGTCCTCACCCAATCGGAGGGGTAGCAAACTTCTTTGGAGCCCGTCGGAGGGGTAGCAACCTTCTTTGGAGCCCGTCGATATACTGAGCAACTGCATCACTGATGTAGTTGAAAGTCGACGGTGGTAGACCGCCTGCTCGTCTACCCCGCACCATCCCCGAGGAATCTACGTCCGGCGTCCCTAAGGCTTCTACATCCGGCACCCCGACGCCGAGGCTTCTACATCCTCCTACATACCACCAGCGATTTCTTTGGCTTCGACGGGTGACATCATCCCTGACATCGCGGAGGAGGTAGACGACGGGCAAGAAAGGCACCTCGAGGGGTAGGAGGGGCCACAGGAGGGGTAGGGGGCCATGAGGAGGGGGGGGGGGGGGGGGGAGCCGGAGCCCGTGCCCGTCCCTGCGTAGGCTGCGCAGGTCGACCCATTCTTGCCGCCGGGTGATCTACTGCTGTCTTACCGGCACCACCGAGCGTACCGGGTGTGGAGAGAGCCGACTATGGAGCTGCCTTTACTGAAGTTCCATCATTGGGCGACTCACCTGCTGCCGTTTGACCCCTATATCTTCGAGGGTCGGGGGACCTGGTGGCAGGATCTGATTCCATCGGGCATCCCCCAACTGTGGACCCTCCATTGGGAGGGTGTGGACGAGTACACGGTCACCACGTTTATAGAGCATTGGCACCCGGAGACCAGCCCCTTCCATTTTCCTTGGGGCGAGATGACCATCACGCTGCATGACGTCACCTGCCTCCTAGGGGTTCGGATTGAGGGTCTTCCGTGTTTGTCACACCTAGCCCCGGCGGAGTTGATCCACACAGTCGCTGAGTACTACCAGTTGACCCCAGAGGCCCTGCGCTCATACAGACATGCTGGCGGCCCGCCCGTTACGTGGGTGACGGACTAGTGGATTGCAAGACACGAGGCGCTCTTCGACCCCGCGCCTACTGATGACCCTGACGCCGCAGCTGATCCTGAGCAGATTCTACTCCGCACGCATACGGAAGGGGGGCAGCCAGAGGATGACCCTGCACAACGTCGGTTTGTGCACCTAGGTTACCTCGCCACCGTTATCGTCGCGACTCTGCTTGTGGACAAGTCGCAGAGCCGGATCTTATGGAAGATGTTCGACCTTGTTTGGGACATCCCCCGAACGACCACCATTGTCTGGGGTGCAGGTGCCCTTGCCTGTCTCTACAGGGGCCTAGGCGAGGCTACCCGAGCAGGTGCGAAGAGTATAGATAGCCGCAAGCCGCTTCTACAGGTACGAGACTGCTGAATTGGAGTTATAGTATATTACACTAATATTTATATTATATGCTAACGACATTGTGTTTTGTGTCAAGGCTTGGATATGGGCGTACTTCCCTCGATTCCGAGGCGATCTGTCCAGCGATTTGGCTAGGAAGGCCGATCGACGCTGGCATGCGAAGTTCATCCCTCCGAAGGCACATACCCACGCGAACCCAGCGGCCAAGAAGGCGAAGGTGAAGGAGATGCGGGACGAGGTCGACCGCCTTACCGTCGCAGATGTATGTATTCGAAGCTCTAATTTTATGACATATATTTCGTAAATGTGAATTACGCCTGATTTTTTTAATTATAGGTGGAGTGGGTGCCCTTTGGGCGTGATCTGGACTTCGACGGCGAGTACCGTCAGTCCACCTATCGGAGCACTATCACATTCTGCGGGGAGGACGAGCCATATATGCCTGATTGGTGCCTTCAGCAGTTCGGACGAGTCCAGGGGGTCCCGCAGGCAGTCATCGAGCCGAGTCAGGTCACCCGCGACGCCACCTTGACGCCCAAGTACGTCGCCATGTTTGACCGTGCGCACGACAGGTGGCAGGACTTACTGGACGAGGGTCGCTTTTACCGGCTGGCTGATCACAGATGCACCAGCGAGGACTGTGAGGCCGGTGTCACTGCTGATTATCTGGCTTGGTACGCATCTCAAAGCCGGCCGTACGTGCTGCCCACCACGCCACCCCATCCAGACCCTCCGGCGCCCGTCCATCTGATCGCTCTGGATCCATGGGTGGACCTGCCTCAGTCTCCAGCCATCCCTTCAGAGGTAGCGACCCGGATGTGGGATATAGAGGGCTATATACGGGCCCTGGCTACCGACCCTCGGATTCAACAGATTTTAGACGAGGTTACTAATATTTTGGATGATGTTGTACGCCATCCCCCTGGACAGTGATGTACATGTAGACTATTACAACTTTTGTAGTATCTATGTTTATATTATATTTTTATGTTACAGCTTTTGTAGTATCTATGTTTATATTATATTTCTATATTTCTATCTTGAGTAGATTCTCAACGAAATGGCTAATCTAGACTCTTCTCATTTCTTCTGAGTCAATTTTACATTATATCTATTGAAATTGTATGGGAAGGGTGGTTAGGGTTTATGGTTAGGGTTGGCTAGGGCTAGGGTTGGTTGGGCCGGCTTCGGGGGTTAGGGTTTGGACATGCAAATTATGCATGTTCTTTTGGACGTGCATATTATGCACGTACTTAACGACGTGCATAGTAAGCACGTTCTTTTGAACGTGAAAAATGCCAACCTAGGGTTCTTTTGACGCACAACTGGCTATTTGAAGTGGAGTGAGATAGCTTGAATCCGCATCCTCCAAAACAAAACAAAGTCCGACGTAGTTCGATATTTTCCGGCGTAGTTACTTTATGACCGAGTCGCAAGGCAATCGTCGTCTCCAAATTTGCCAAGTACGGACACATTTCGTATAATTCAATATATTTTGTATGCCTTGCGTTATGTTTATATTCCCACTAATGTTATTACAGTTTCGAGACTTCACCTCTGAGTTCTCGGACCTTAAGGTTTGGAATGACCGTAACGAAATGGTTACGCATTTCAAGGACTTGGGTCTGAGACACTGCATGATTTTAGTAATCAAGCGGTCTTGGACGAGGGGGTCGAACCGTCCAGCCGTCCAGGTGGGGTTCTCCTTGCTTGCGAGCAGTATGGGGAGTACCGACCACGCGGGAGGAAGCTGCGAAGCACGCAATCGAAGATAAACGGTTGTCCATTCTCTCTACACGGGCACGAAGCTTCGTCGGGTCACTGGGTTATGACGGTAACCCACGGTGTTCATAACCACGGGCTTCCCACGAACTTGTAGGGTTACGCCATCGCCGGACAGATGACAGAAGGGGAAAAGAAGATGGCTAGGAGGATGAAGGAAATGGGTACTCCTACAAAATCCATTGGGTACGGATTGAGGTAGTTAGATGAGACAAGAGTCACGTCATCGCGTTCCCTTACCAACACGCTCAACAAGATGATCGTCGAAGAAAGGGGTAGTCGGGCGATGACCCAAGATACCCTGCATCGTCTGCGGGAAAGAGGGTACTACTACGAGTTCAGACGACATCCGGATGACGACGACGTCTTGAACGACCTCTTCCTAGCGCATCCTGACGGGATACGGCTACTCCGAAGGTTCCATTACATCATCGTATTGGACAACACGTACAAAACAAATGCGTAAGTTACTTAATTACAATTACATTATTGTACATATATCCAATTATAAAGTATTGTACATGTAACATATTTACACTTGCAGATATGGGATTCCATGGTGCGAGGTGATCGGGTTCACACCCTCAGGCAAAACTTATATGCCTTCATGTCGCACGAGAACGAAGACACATACGCCTGAGTGTTGCGTCAGCTTCAGATCTTGCTTGGGACGGTTCAACCTCAAGCTATTATGACTGATCGGGAGCTAGGTCTCTTGGCGGCCCTAAATGTTGTCTTCCCCAATGTCCAGATTCAAGTTTTCTGGTTACACGTGATGAGAAGATGCGAGGAAGCTGCTATGAAGATCACAAAGAATTTAAACCACGCTGGCATCCTCAAGGGCAAGTGTTGGGGGTTGTTCCAATCGAGGTCGGAGGAATCATTCAACTGCCATCGTCGGGCGCTACACGCTGCATGACACCAATTCCCAGGTGTGGTGGCGTATTTAGAGGCGGTGTGGCTTTCGTACAGCAGGAACATCGTACGATGCTACGTAGATAATGTCTTCCATCTCGGCACCCGTACAACAAATAGGTACACCTTACTTCATATCTCCCATTACAATATGATATTACATCAATCATTTAGTGGTATGCACTTCAATGTGTACAGAGTTGAGGCTGGTGACTTTCGCATCATGATCGATGCAATCCATAGAGTCAACCATTATCAACTGCATGAGCTGCAAACTGCTTTGGGAAATCGACCGCTTCAAATGGCCAACGGCGGCATATAAAGTCAATCTTTTTGATGAGGTAAAGACTTTAATCTCCAAAAAGTGCTTCGACTATCTGTATAAGTTGTGGCAGGATTTCGTAAACCAAAACATTCCTCCGGAATGCACGGACTGACATTGGAGGGTTTGCTACAGGATCCCTTGTGTCCATGAGATTCAGGCATACGTCAATTCCGGTACTCCGATACCCGCTGAGGATATCCACCCGTTCTGGATAGATTTGTCATGAACTAACATTGACGACACCCCACTCCCGTATGAGTTGTCATCTTCATACACGACTTCTAACAATTTATGCGACAATGAGCTCCACCCACCCTCATCTGCAAGCATCCGATCGAAAGGGAGGCCTCGGGGGTCGAGGAATGCCTACAGAACCAACCCATTGCCATTCGAGGAGTTCATGGCAAATTTTGAGAGAGAAGAAGCACGTGCTGCTCGCCATGCTGATCGACATCGTCCACAAGCAACCTCAGCTCGACGTGGATGTGATGATGTGTTCGGAGGGTTCAACTAGGGTCGAAACAACGTTGACCCCTTCATGCTCGGACATATTGAGGGTGTGAGGGACACTATTGGAGATGGTCATTGTGGCTACCGAGCTTTGGCGTCATTGACATCACCGATCGGCGAGTCTGCTTTCCCGGAACTCAAAACGTTATTATGCAATCACTTGGAGGACTACGTCGATCTCTACGCTGGTTGCTATATGAGAGGGTACTCATTCCAATAGTTCGTAGACAACCATAGATGGGCGGGACCTGTCCATGGTGATAGGAGAGGATGGATAGAGCTACTCATCATGGGTTTAGTATTTGCAACGGTATATCAGATTCCTCTCGTTGTCCTAGCTTGGCATCATCTGTTCACATGTCTCTCAATGACATCGCCCACACCTGCTAACAACTCTCAATCACCAACCCTTGGTTTAGCCTGCATCGAAAACCAAGACCATTTTGCCGCAGTACGTCATCAAACGTCTTATATTATTACCTATTCTTGCTTTTCATCTATATATCAATACTCTAACTCTAATTTTCCATTCTCATAGATCTGGTTGCGTCCTAACGCTCCTATTCCATCGCCTTTGCCAGAATGGGTCGCACATCAACCGAGTGTCGAAGGATGGGATGCTCCTTTTCAAGCTCGGTTTGACAGATTTCGAGCCTTACGTGTCGAGTCTGGTCGCCCTTTACACTTTGCCTAGATTTTATTCCACCAGTTTATTACAATTATGGATGTAATCTTTTTTTTTCCCGTTTCTTGTAACATTATTCGCATATTATCCAAATGAAAACCTTAACAATTATTGCTTGTCATGTAATTAGACCCTAAATCCTTAAACTCCACTAGATAAACCCTTCAATTTCTTTCAATTAACGCTAAAAAACCCTCGGAAAACCCTAAACCCTAAACGCGAAACCTTAACTAGGGTTTGCACGTCGAAAATAACGTGCAAACGTCATTAAGAGAGTGCAAATATTGCACGTTATTTTCGACGTGCAAACCTCAATTTGCTAACGACGTGCACAGTTCCACACTTGCACGTTGTTAAAGACGTAAATACACGTTAATAAGGACGTGCAAATCCTTAACTACCATTTGCGGTGTATCTAACAATACCCATAAATTTTCATCATTAAGTTTACTTTGAATAATTCACGCTGTATGTTTTAAATGGGCAGTTATTTAAGAATTGAAAAAGGGGTTGCTTTGCCTTGAAAGATCCGCCCATTGAGACTTAAATAGCAAGGGCAATGCATCCAAATTCCAAAGAGCAGCAACACCGGTGTGAGGTGTGAGGTGTCCGATGAATGAAGAAGATGGATATTTATCAAACCCAATTGACAAGATTTCCCCACCAAACTGCTCATTTATTTCAACTTTTGAATGATCCACTACCGTTGAAAGTGGACAACGTATAATCATACCACTAGGTGTGGCCACGGGTTACGGGTCAACCCGTGACCCGGCGAGTCTTACAGGTCATTGATCCGGCGGGTCAATGACCCGGCGGGTTCGGGTTGATGGGTACCCGGGTGGGGACAGGTAGCGGGTTAGGGTTAGGGTCGGGGGTTTTGCAACCCGTGACTCGGCAGGTCAACCCTCTTTTTCAAAATACTTTTTTTTTGGAAAAATTTATTTTTAATAAAATAAATTTATAATATTATTTAAATTATTCTTATAATAACTCACAATAATACATAAAACTAATATGCAAAGTACAATGTGAGACAAATAAACCCCATTCTTCTCCTTTTATAGAGTTGGAAGTCTTCCTTCCTTCCTCTCATTTCCAATGTGGGACAAAGACTTTGTCCCACATCGAAAATATGGAGTTAGAATGAGAAGGCATGAGGCTATATATATGTATCCCACTACCACATTTCTTCCACTACCACATTTCTTCCACTTCACTTGTTTCCTACATTTTTAAGTTGAAAATGAAGTTTGAGAAATATATTCTCATATTTTTCTCTTACATCACACAATGAAATTATTGTGGATGAAAGAATTAATATGGAGATATAATCTTCCTACATTTTTAATACTTCATATCAAAGTGATAAAATGTGTTGTGAAGATAAAATCTTTACATATTATTATTATTATTTTTTTAATAGTCATTTTTTTAAAAAAAAATATATTTTTTTTAAATAATATAACCTGCCGGGTCAACGGGTCGACCCGAACCCGTCAACCCGTGAGATTTACGGGTTAGGGTTCGGGTCGGCCAACCCTGACCCTTAACCCGACGGGTCGAACCCGTCGACCCGGCGGGTCCGACCCGTGGCCACGCCTACATACCACGAGTGTAACACAAATCCCACATCGCACTTGTTTCCCGTGAAGAGTTAGTTCTTCGGGAGTTACCACTAAATTTCGTTGGGCCCAACGTATTTATTATTTTGTCCTAATTTGTTACCCCGTATATTTTAAAATTCATTCTAAAAGCATCCACAATTCGACGAATTTTTTTCCAAAATATTTACTAAAAAATAAATAATTATAAAAATATTTACACTTTCAAATTCTCCTCCTTCCTCCTCCTGCATCCTCCCACTCCGTTCCAGTTTTCAATTTTCCCAAAAAAAAAATAAAAAAACAACACACGCGGTTTCAAACTGCGTGTATAGTGTGAAAAAATTACTCATTTCATCCGGAAATAAAATTAGCAATAGAAACGCGGTTTCAAACGACGTTTCTTTTGTTAAGTTTTTGTCCCATTTTCTTTCAATTTTAAAATTTTCACCTTCTGAATAAAACGCGTCAGACCGCGTTTTTCTACTCGATCTGACAAAAACAAATGTTTTCGTAAATAGTTTTAAAGTGTGAATATTTTTGTAATTATTTATTTTTTAGTGAATATTTTGAGAAAAAAATTCCATTGCGGACAGGGGTAATTGTCGAATTTATTATCAATTCAGTTAAAAGATTTTAAATTATAAAAATTAATCATAAAATTAAATTAAGGAAAAACTAATTAAAATACCCCCACCTTTGGGGGTATGATAAAAATATATCCTTAACTTTCAAATGTAATAAAAATATCCCGACCTTTGAGGGTGGTGGTAATATATTACCACGGGTTTTCTCACGGGTAAAAAATGTTGACAAGGCAGCCTATGTGGATTTTTTTACAAGGATTTTCTTGAACGGTACGGTTTCCCTGGTAAAAATAAAATAAAGATCAAGTTGGATTGGGTTCATACTCAACGTCCTTCCTTCCTCCTATATTCTTTCGTGGTCACCTCTTGAACTTTCTTCCAGGTCTTCCGGGTAGCTCATGATTCCTATCTTGAGCTGTCTCTCTCACATCTTCTTCCTCTTTGATTCATTCACGGACTTGCATTGGCTGAGTAAGTTTTGTTTTCCCCCCTTTTCGTTGTTGATGTTGTTGTCGGTTTAGTTTTAAGAATAGTCGTGTTTTGTTAATTTATATAGGCTACATTGTGAGCATTTTTAACCCGTGAGAAAACCCGTGATAATATATTACCACTATCCTCAAAGGTCGAAATATTTTTATTACATTTGAAAGTTGAGGATATATTTTTACCATACCCCAAAGGTGAGGGTATTTTAATTAGTTTTCCCTTATATAAATACAATATCATATATGTGAGACTTCTAAATGAGTAAAGGGTCCAAGAGATTTTTGATGAATTATACTATATTTTAATTTTATAATCTATTTTATTACATTAGTATGAAAATAAATAATAATAATTTCTTCAATTAATACGTTTAATTTATTCATATATAAAAATAAAAGAAATATATGGTTACACGCACGACAACTCAAACAGTATATTGTACCAGCTGTCAAAATGAAAACCCTACTTTGCTTAGAGAACGCGCCTCACGCGCGGGCTTCTCCTTCAACTTTTTGCCTTGTCCGCTGTCACCTTCAATCCGGCGCACCCGCCCATCAGATCTCCTGGCCACCCACCCTCCTCAGCCCACATGCTTTAATCCGTAGCTCTCCCTACCTGAATCGCCCCTTGTTGCTAAAGGAGGTAGCTCCCTCCTCGAGTTCCCAATTCGACGTGTGTTTCACCAGCAAGCCCGTATTCGGGATGAATTGTCCTATTTGGATCAACATTTGTGTGCTTGTAAGTGCGTTTCGGGCCTCATTCAAAGCGAACTGGTACAATTGGGTCAAGTGGCCTAGTTGTGATGGGGTTCCTGTGGGTTTGGGTCCAGACGGGAGGTGGCACTCCGAGCCCAGTGGTGGGTGCAAGTTCGGGCGGTGGAAGGGCTGACTCTTCAAGCGGGCGGTCAAGTCGGCCGTTGTGTGTTTCCAATGGTGGTATTCCCACTCATTACCAAATACCCCCTTCCACAAGGTGCACTTCTCTAGTTTAGGGTTAATCACCCATTTCAATATCTGGAAGCCCAGGTTTGAAGGCTGTATAAAGCCTGTTTTTATACTAATATGGATTCTTTATCCTATTGATTGCAATTTCTCCGATGAAATCTCGATTACTGTGTCTACCGTGTGTAAAGACCGTGAAATTTTAGAATATTAAATTATTAAAATATTGATTTATAATCATCCCGATTTCTAAGATTTGGAAGGTTTGGAATTTCCGTCCTTGAGCTATTGATTTTATTCGAAATATTTTAAAACAAGTTCCGACATTATTTAGTTGAAAATTTAAAATATGTTATACTCTGCTTTTATATACAAAAAAAATTGAAAAATAATGTTCGGATTTCATTTATTAAATTCGGATTTGGAAAATTGAGGAGTATTTTAAACGCGTCGGATAATGTCTGAGAGCGGGTCTTGAGATATTTGTTCGGGTATTTAAAATATCTTTTCGGGACATGGTACAAATTCCATTTATCTTTTTATCTTCCTTTCGTCTCTCATTTTTCTTTTTCTCTGTCTCTCGACTCAGATTCCCGTTGGAGGAGTCCTAAGCTCCTAGCTCCCTCATAGACAAGTGACAAGAGGAAAACCTGTCGTTGTTCTTGCCAAAGAATACTCAAACTCACTAACTAGTATAGCGTGCAAGCAAGAGATCGATCCACAGGGAAATCTATTAAATTCAAGTCTAATTCTAATTGCTAAGAGAGAAAAAGGGGGGTTTTTAGTGTGAAAAGATCCGCCTTTTAGCAAAGCGGAGACAAGCAAACAAAGTAAATTGATTGTAAAATTCAGTGAAGGGAAATAGGTTCACCTACAATTTATCACTTCGATTGATGAATTCGATCCTTGTTTCAGCCTCTAGTTCTTGTCTTTTCCTATCAATGTCCTTGTCCAGATCTTAGGTAAATTACTAGTCCTACGAGTCCTAGCAACCCTTATCTCTAAATAACCCTAACACGGTTAAGATTTAACCTAGAGATAGCATTAAGATTATGAATTAACCAAGGTACATGCAATATCAAGCTACGAGTCGATATTTAACATATATTCAACTTCCTACACATCCGATTAGTCCTACGAGTCCTAAAGGGATATGATTGCCACTCGGGTTAAGGTTCGCTACGAGGAATCTACAAAACCCTAGCAATTGAATGAATCTACTCTAACTAGTCGGCCAGGCTAGAGAGAATAAAACACATTCAAACAATTAAGCACAAGGAAGTCAAAACATTGCAATAGGAATAAGAACTAGATTAAGAAACTCACAATTCAACAATCAAAGATCCAAACTGTAGGCGAAACCTCGAGAGTTTAGTTGCTCATGCTCAACGGCGCTCTCAACAATTGAATAAAGTGCATAAGGTCCCTGAATGAATAACTAGAAAAGCCTTAAATAGTGTAGAGAAAATCGGCCCAAAATAACTTAGACAAAACCCTAAGTAAAATCCGTAATTGAATATCGGTCTCTGCACGGGCCGCGGGGCGGCCAGGCCAGGCCACGGGGCGGCCGGCGATTGAGAACTTCTCCGTTTCTTCCTTCGAGCCGCGGGGCGGTCAGCAATGTAGCGGGGCGGCCTGCAATTCGTCCAAGCTGCTTCCTCTTTGTCTCCAGCAGCTCCTAAGTATTCTTCAACTTGTTTCCGTCCTTTCAATATTAATTCACCTCCAATCTACTTTTCCTGAAATAAAACATAAAACCATGTAGATTCCGCCTCTTCTAACTCAACAAGTGAAAATGCAAATTCAACTAAATAAATGCAATATTCACACCTAAATAATGTTAAATGCAATCTATTATGCAACACCAAACATGCTCTATCAAATTCCCCCACACTTGAACCTTTGCTTGTCCTCAAGCAATAGAAAACTTAACTCTGCAGCCCCACAGAATAGCAATTCATGTATCCACACCTCAATATTCTTTAAGTGCATGAAAACTAGCAAACACAAAAGATTAATAACATCATAGCACATAATTGGAATAATCAATGAAATCGGGCAACCATATTCATTCTAGACCTCACAAAGGATATGTGTTTCACTCTCGCTCAAGTGTTTGGGTTTATGATTACGCTCAAAACTCAATCTTCAAAAACTTAGCTACAAAAGCCTTGCACCAGTGTTCTAAATCTCCACCGCTGGTGACTCTACACACAACAAAAATCATGAGGTATTTCAATTGGGTTGTAATGGGGCCAAGGTAGAACAATTAAGGTATGGAACAATTTTGGTCTTGTGGTGCTCATAATCCGGGAACCAAGGAAGCTACCAAATCATAAAACCACTCATAAACATCTCATACCATATCTCTATAATGCCAAACAACACCAATCTCAAGCATAAAACTTTAGAAACCATAATCAACTCCTTTTATTTTTCTTCTTCTTTTTTTTTTTTTTTTTTTTTTTTTTTTCCAATCATTCATGCTATATCAAATGATTTTCCTTGACTTTTACCCCTAAGTGAATTTTATCCTCCTTAGGTCCCAAGTAATAAAAATGCTAGCAAGAATCAAACATCTCAATAATACACCTCCAACATACCATCCACCACTACAAACCATCATCCACACTATAGATATTCACCAACTATTCCTAAATTCCCGGATTGGGTCAGGCTATCATTGGCTATGGAAAATTCTTTTGGAGCTATAAAAGTATAGGCAATTAGGCTCAAACTGGCTCCAAGCAGAGGATAATATGTAAGGTGGGAATAGAGTCAAATAGGGCTAATAAAGGTGCCTCAATCATGTTTAAGTCATGTGCAGAAATCATAATATGCAGCCTTGAACAAGATATCTCAATGCAAGTCAAAGAGGAAGTAATCGAAGAGAGTACACACAACAAGCAAGAGAGCTCAATAAAGTGTAGTCCTGAATAGGCTAAAATAAACTCACCAGGTCATATCTAGAACTTCAAGATCACCCAAAAATTCAAGATTTAATGCGCTCAATCATCAATCAATCATGCCCACCAAATAGTGTAGAAAACATATATCAAAGGCTTCAACAATCCAAGCACATCATGGGGCATAAATCTCAACAGAAAATATAGAGGACAAACGGCATCCACATGGGGAAATAAGACCTATTCCTAATAATGCAAGAACTAAAACTATTTTTTTTTCAGACTAGAAATAACAATTATAGAAACTAAATATGCATACAACCAATATAAATAAACATGCAACCTTAAAACTTAAAATGCAATGCAAATTAGAACCAAAATACAGAGAGTTTTCAAGTCTTCTCCCCCACACTTAGAGATAACATTGTCCTCAATGTAGAAAAGAGAACAAAAACATCAAAATAAACATAAAAGGGAAAAGAAAAGAAACAACTAACATGCTCACTGCTGAGGTGGCGGAGGCGGTGGATATGGTGGGAATTGTGGATAGGCGAATCGATAGAAGTCCTCTTGCCTCTGCCATATTTGCTCCTGCATCCGTCGGATCGCCGCCTGGCTCTCAGAGACCTCCTCCAGGTGGGAAGTCAAGCCACGTACATCTCGACGAATGTCGCCGACCTCCACGTACAGCTGCTGGTTGTGGTCCCACATCGCGTCCTGGCGCTGGTGCATCCGCTGCTGGTTCTCCCACATTTCGTCTTGACGAGGCGACATCATCTGCTGATGCTCCCACATAGTGTTCTGCTGGAGAGACATATGAGCCATCTGCTGTGCCAGCGAGTAGTAATCTGGACCAGCAACTCCAGCTGTGCCAGAAGGTCCAGCTCCTCCAAAATCCGGCTGAACTCTGGGAACATCCTCAGCATCTTCCTGCTCAGCATCAAGAACCTGCTCCTCCTCCTCATCATCATCCTCATCCATCTCATCTCCCATGTAAAAATCAGCAGCAGTAGGGCCAAATGGGAGATGACGGGGCAAACTGAAATGGATCCTCCCCTGATGGCCTGCCCTCCAGATCCACATCGGTGCTCTGCCCTCCAGGTGGCCAGTTTTCCTCAACTGGGCCTCATCATAAAGAAATGATCCATGCTGAATGTCATGGACGGCGCTCATATCGATGCATGCGCGAGCAATGAGGGTGATAAGACCCCCAAAGCTAATGGTTGCCTTGCTGCGCTTGTCCAGGATATCCTTGCAGTTTATTAGAAACAGATCTACCCAACCTGGCACTACAGGGCTCTCTGGCGTCAGACACCATAAAAATGACATGTCCTTTAGCGAGATCTTGTTGACCTCAGCCTGTGCGAAGAAGGTGTTCGCCAGAACCTTGTGAATCAGTTGTAAGGCAGGATGGCGAATGCTGGAGTTGTACTGGCCCTTCTTGACCTCAAAAGGCACCTTAGTAGATGCCATCCAGAAAGCCACAAGGCCCTCTCCTTTGCAGACATCAAGCCAACCAGCGGTCGGCGCATCAGTAACACCCAGAATCTGTGCCAATCTCTCCTTGGATAATGTGTAATCCCTCCCAAGCAACCGAAAATCAATAGAAGCACGGTTTACACTCAAGGTTGCTAAAAATTCTTTACATAAGCTTGGATAAGTGGGAGCATTCTTCTCTAAAAACCCTCCTAGGCCTCCATGCTCTAATAGCTGCCTAGTGCAGGCATCCATCTGTAATAATCTCAAGGTAGGTTCATGAAAAAATTCCGTTACAAAGAAGTTTCTAGTGTTAAAAGCAGTCCATCTCTCCTTCTGATTTCTATTCATTCCATGTGGTCTCGACATTTTGAATCTGAGCTACGAAATATTACCCAAAAGAATGGAAATCAAGAAAAACTCACGGCAAATCAGTCTCTGCAGTGGCCGCGGGGCAGCCTAAGGTGGCGACGGGGCGGCCGGCGACAGGGGTGGTCGCGGGGCGGTGGATCAGGTGACGGGGCGGCCTAAGAATCGCCGGATCTGGAACTTCCGTTTTCGGATCTGCTTTCCGACGTCCCTAACTTCCTCCTTCCGCGGTGGATTTGAAGAAAAACTTGGAGATTTCTTGGGGGGAGGCCGGTTTTTGTGTAGATCTAGAAGAGAGAAGTAATAAGGTGGATAGTGTGGAGGAAGAAGATGAGAAAAGAGAATTTATGTGGAGCTTTGGGGGAAAGAAAGCTTGGGAAAAGTGTTGTAATGGAGGATTTGTGGGAGCTTGAAGAAGGAGGAAGAAGATAGAGGATAGAAGATGATGTCGGCGGCTGATGGTGATAGAATGGGGAGAAAAAGAAGGGTAGGGTCTATTTTGCTTGGTAAGTGGGGGCCCACACGGGCCCCTTTAATTTTTTCTATCTGGCAGGGGCCGCGGGGCGGCCAGGGTGAGAGACGGGGCGGCCGGCGATTCCGCGAAGGATTTCGCTGGTCGCCCTAGTTGCGGGGCGGCCTGGCTGGCGACGGGGCGGCCCATACTTTTTCGCCCTATTCCTTTTTCTTTTCCTTCCTGCAATGTTAGTATCCCAAACAACCAAAACTAAACTAAAAAGTAGTAAAATGCACAAATAAAATAGAATCTAAACTACTTACCTTGGGTTGCCTCCCAAGCAGCGCCGTTGGTTACCGTCGTTGGCTCGACGTTATGACTCCCTAACTATCCTCATCACTTTGTTCAGTAAGAACCAACTCATCCCCGTCCTGTTTGACAAAATTCTCATAATAGGGTTTAACTCTATGACCATTTACCTTGAATATGTCTCCATTCCTCTCGTTTAGTAGTTCTACTGCACCATGAGAAAAGACATTAGTAATCACATATGGTCCTGTCCATCTAGAACGAAGCTTACCTGGGAAGAGTTGTAGGCGCGATTGAAATAACAGGACCTTTTCCCCAACTTTGAGGTCCTTTCGCAAGATATGCTTATCGTGCCATGCCTTTGTCTTCTCCTTGTAGGTGACGGAGTTATCATAGGCATCCAATCTCAACTCTTCCAGCTCCTGCAGCTGTAGTTTCCTGAACTCCCCAACTTCGTCAATCTGCATGTTGCACTGCTTCACCGCCCAATATGCCTTATGTTCAAGCTCGACAGGAAGATGGCAAGCCTTTCCATAGACTAATCTAAACGGAGACATCCCAATGGGAGTCTTGTAAGCCGTTCGATAAGCCCATAGAGCATCATCAAGTCTGACACTTCAATCCTTCTTGTTTGGGGCAGCAGTCTTCTCCAAGATAGTCTTTATCTCGCGATTTGACACCTCAGCTTGCCCATTGGTCTGGGGGTGGTATGCAGTAGACACCCTTTGAGTCACATGATACTTCTTTAAGAGGGCACTCACAGTCTTGTTGCAGAAATGGGTCCCCTTATCACTGATTAGTGCTTTTGGGACTCCAAATCTAGAGAATAGCTCCTTGAGGAAACCTGCAACTAGCTTTGAATCATCAGTTCTGGTGGCCTTCGCCTCCACCCACTTAGAGACGTAGTCCACCGCAAGCAGAATATATAGGTTTCCAAAGGAGTTAGGGAATGGTCCCATGAAGTCAATGCCCCAAACATCAAAAATCTCACAAAATATCATGCGAGTTTGTGGCATCTCATTCCTCTTAGAAAGATTCCCAACTCTCTGACAGCGATCACAAGATTTGCAAAAAGCATAAGAATCACGAAATATATGAGGCCAAAAGAATCCTGTATCAAGTACCTTCCTAGCTGTCTTTTGTGGTCCAAAGTGTCCACCACATTCATGGGAATGACAAAAATTAAGGACAGATTGTACCTCATTGTCGGGAAGACACCGACGTATCACCTGATCTGCGCAATGCTTCCATAGGTAGGGGTCATCCCAAACGTAGAAACGAGCATCGTGGCGTATCTTGTCCTTTTGAGCCTTTGAAAAGTTGGGTGGAAACTCTTTCGACACTAGAAAGTTTACCAAGTTAGCAAACCAAGGGCGTGGAAGAGCACTAACCTTGAGAAGAGATTCGAGTTCAGAGTCTGCACGGGCCGCGGGGCGGCCAGGGGTAGCTACGGGGCGGCCGGCGATTCCGGGGGAAACTTTCTCCGAGGATTTGGCCGCGGGGCGGCCTGTGGTGGCTACGGGGCGGCCGGCGATTGCGGAGAAATCCACCTCTGATGACTCGGCCGCGGGGCGGCCTGGGTTGGAGATGGGGCGACTTGCGATGGCGAAGACCTGAAAAAGCTCTTCATCAGGAAAGCTCCCCAATATGTCTTCTTGTACATTCTCCTCCTGCACAATACGACTTAGATGGTCAGCAACTAGGTTCTCAGCACCCTTTTTGTCCCTGATCTCAATGTCAAACTCGCTTAAAAGCAAGATCCATCTAATCAGTCTTGGTTTAGCCTCTTTCTTCGTCAAAAGGTAACGAAGTGCTGCATGATCAGTGTAAACAATAACTTTTGTACCAAGCAAATAAGATCTAAATTTCTCAAGTGCAAAAACTATAGCAAGAAGTTCTTTTTCTGTGGTTGAGTAATTTCTTTGAGCTCCATTCAGGGTCATAGATGCATAGTATATGACATGAGAGCTTCTCCCTTCCTTTTGTCCAAGCACGGCTCCCACAGCATAGTCACTAGCGTCACACATCAATTTAAACGGCTGAGACCAATTTGGTGCTTGTATGATTGGTGCACTGGTAAGACAAGTCTTTAACTCATCAAATGTCGTCCTGCACTTCTCATCAAAGACAAATGTAACCTCCTTCTTCAGCAGCTCGCACAAGGGTGAGGTGATCTTTGAGAAATCCTTAATGAACCTGCGGTAGAATCCTGCATGGCCTAAAAAGGAACGAACTTCACGCACATTAGTAGGATAAGGCAATGATTGAATGATGTCAATCTTTGCCTTATCAACCTCAATCCCTTTATTGGAGACAATGTGACCCAAAACAATGCCTTCCTCAACCATAAAGTGACACTTTTCTGAATTGAGCACTAAATTAGTGTCAACACATCTTTTAAGCACAAGCGCCAAATGGTTGAGGCAAGCATCAAAACTATCACCATGGACTATAAAATCATCCATAAAAACCTCAATGAATTGCTCTATATATTCAGAAAAAATACTTACCATACACCGTTGGAATGTCCCAGGAGCATTGCACAAGCCAAAAGGCATTCTGCGATATGCAAAAGTGCCAAACGGACAAGTGAATGTTGTCTTCTCTTGATCCTCTGGTGCGATGGCTATCTGAAAGTACCCTGAATATCCATCTAGAAAGCAGTAATATGGACGACTAGCAAGTCTTTCAAGCATTTGATCAATGAAAGGTAAAGGAAAGTGATCTTTTCGAGTTACCGCATTCAGCTTACGATAATCGATGCAAACTCTCCAGCCTGATTGGACTCTGGTAGGGACCAACTCACCTTCTTGATTCTCAACCACTGTAATGCCTCCTTTCTTTGGTACTACCTGCGTTGGACTAACCCATTGACTATCAGAGATGGGATAGATCATACCTGCCTGAAGGAGTTTGAGCACCTCCTTCTTCACTACCTCCATCATAGGTGGGTTGAGTCTCGGTTGAGGTTGCCTTGAAGGTTTGGCCCCCTCTTCTAGTAGGATCCTGTGCATGCAAGTAGCTGGGCTGATTCCCTTGATATCCGCTATGGTCCATCCCAAAGCTGTCTTATGCTCTTTGAGCACTCCTACCAACCTATCTTCCTGTTCTTTGGTAAGCTTGTTAGAGATGATGACAGGCAAGGTGTCACCCTCCCCCACAAATGCATATTTCAGATGCTCAGGAAGAGGTTTGAGCTCAACTTCAGGTGCTTGGACGATAGAAGGTAGGAGCTTTTCATTGGGAACGGTCAATGCCATAAAGGTATCTGCCTGTGAGTATATAGGTAGGGAGGACAAGTCTCTCATGGTCTCCTGCAGGTTAGTGGATAAAGCATAATTCACTGAGAACTCCTCAATAGGAGTTTCTAAAGCTACCTGCAGGTCATCTACACAACTCATGTCAAAGGTATCCTGCATACAAGTATCAATGGCATCCATAAAGCATAAGGAATGATCATCAGAAGGGAATTTCATTGCATCATATATATTGTATTCAACCTTCTCACCATCGAATTCCATAGTCAAAGAACCAGAATACACATCAATTTTTGTTCTAGCAGTCTTTAAAAAGGGACTTCCTAGCAAAATAGGAGCCTCTTGGTTACTATGCTCCATGTCCAAGACAAAGAAATCAGCAGGAAAGATCAAATTATCAACCATAACTAAAACATCCTCAACTATGCCTCTAGGAAAAGCATTTGATCGATCCGCTAGTTGGATTACCACTCTAGTCTCATGTAAAGGTCCTAAACCCAATGATTCATACAGAGAATAAGGCAAAACATTAATAGATGCACCCAAGTCTAACAAAGCTTTATCAAACTTAGTTTCACCTATCACACATGGAATTGTAAACATGCCAGGGTCGCTACATTTCTTAGGCAGGCGCTTTTGAAACACAGCAGACACATGTTCGCTTACCTTAATTTTCTGCTTCCCCTTCAACTTTTGATTCCTCTTTATTGTGCAAAGTTCCTTGAGAAATTTGGCATAACGAGGAATACTTTTAATCAGATTGAGTAAAGGGATGTTTACCTCGCACTTACTGAACGTCTCAAAGATCTCCTTGTCATTGTCTGGTCTCTTTGTGTCTCTAAGTGCTTCGGGAAAGGGAGGAACGGGTTTAAAAGAATTAAGAGGGGGAAAATCAGGTCGAACATACCTGTCAGAGGAGTCCCTGGAGAGGCCGCGGGGCGGCTCGGCTTGGCCGCCGGGCGGCCGGCGATTTTCCGCGTCTTCCAAATCGCCTTGGCCGCGGGGCGGCTCATGTGTGCCGCGGGGCGGCTGGCGATTTCGAACATCTTCTTCTTCCTCGTTCGCACCTGTTTCAAAATTCTCTATATTAGTATCATTATGGGGAGTGGTAATCAGTTCCTTACCACTTCTTAGCGTCACAACGCTGACGTTCTCCTTAGGATTCACCACCGTTTGAGATGGTAGCTGTCCTGAGTCCTTCGCCAGCAGTTCGCTCAGCGATTGAGCCATTTGGCTAAGTTGCTTCTCCATATTCTTTTGGTGCTCATCTTGCCTCTTTTGGTGCTCAGCTTGACCCAAGACGATCTTTGTGAGAGCTTTGAGAGGATCCTCATTGGATTGATTATCAGTTGGTGGAGGTCCTCTCTGTCTTTGATCAAATTGTTGCTGAGGTCTGAAATGGGGTCCTCCTTGTGGATTGAAAGGGGCTTGGTTATTACCATAGCCATACCCCTGGTAACCTGCATTATAGTTGTTATTGTATTGATTGGGATTAGCATAGTTACCATACCTGGGTCGCTGAGGAACAAAGTTCCCCATGGCATTCAGTTCTACATTGGGCTCCTGCAGCATTGGACAAGTGTCCGTCGGGTGATAAAGATCAGCGCAAATGCCACATGCCTTAAGTTGTTGTGGGGTTCCTTGTAGCATGAACCTCTTCATCATATCCTTCAATTCAGCCACATCGCTATGTAATGCAGAAGTTGAGGAGTCAACGGCGAGTACCCCTCTAGCATGAAGTCCCTTGCTGAATTGCCTAGAGCCATCAGCAAGCTCTGAAAACACCTCCCAAGCAGCAACTGGTGTTTTGTTCAAGATGTTGCCTCCACAGGCAGAGTTCACTGTCTTGCACTCCTCGTCAAGCAATCCATTGAATAGAAAGAGCACTAAATCCTTCTTTGAAAAACCATGGTGAGGGCAACTAGAGCAGAGCTTCTTGAAGCGCTCAAAGTACTCATAGAGTGTCTCTGTAGCCTGCTGGTCAATGCTGCTGATTTCCTTCTTCAGACTGTTCAACTTGGTTGCAGGGAAGTACTTTTCCAGAAAGAGACGCTTCAATTGTATCCATGTTGTTGCACTACCTGGTGGTAAGTAGTAGAACCACTCATTAGCAGTATCCCTAAGCGAAAAGGGGAATGCCCTTAACTTGATTTGCTCCTCCATGACATCGCCTGATTTCATACCCACCACAACAGTATGGAACTCAGATAAGTGCTTGTGGGGGTCCTCACCACTCAACCCATGGAATTTGGGTAAGAGATGAACCACCCCAGACTTTAGCTCAAAATGGACACCTTCATCAAGTTCAGGGAGCACGATAGCCAATGGTTGTTGGGCTAAGTTTGGTGTAGTGAGCTCCTTCAGCGTTCGATTATCATCGTTAGCAGCCATCTCTTCACTCTCTTCTTCTCCTTGATCGAAAGGTAACTCGCGAAAGCGATCACGAGCTTCTTGCTTCAATCTAGAGAGAGTCCTCTCAATCTCCGAATCTAAAGAAAATAGAGATGAGTTAGTAGCACGAGTGTGGACCATATAAGTGGTCCACACAAAAATTAGCAATTAAAACAACACAAGAATTCAATCAAAAGAAATCCCCGGCAACGGCGCCAAATTTGACAAGAGGAAAACCTGTCGTTGTTCTTGCCAAAGAATACTCAAACTCACTAACTAGTATAGCGTGCAAGCAAGAGATCGATCCACAGGGAAATCTATTAAATTCAAGTCTAATTCTAATTGCTAAGAGAGAAAAATGGGGGTTTTTAGTGTGAAAAGATCCGCCTTTTAGCAAAGCGGAGACAAGCAAACAAAGTAAATTGATTGTAAAATTCAGTGAAGGGAAATAGGTTCACCTACAATTTATCACTTCGATTGATGAATTCGATCCTTGTTTCAGCCTCTAGTTCTTGTCTTTTCCTATCAATGTCCTTGTCCAGATCTTAGGTAAATTACTAGTCCTACGAGTCCTAGCAACCCTTATCTCTAAATAACCCTAACACGGTTAAGATTTAACCTAGAGATAGCATTAAGATTATGAATTAACCAAGGTACATGCAATATCAAGCTACGAGTCGATATTTAACATATATTCAACTTCCTACACATCCGATTAGTCCTACGAGTCCTAAAGGGATATGATTGCCACTCGGGTTAAGGTTCGCTACGAGGAATCTACAAAACCCTAGCAATTGAATGAATCTACTCTAACTAGTCGGCCAGGCCAGAGAGAATAAAACACATTCAAACAATTAAGCACAAGGAAGTCAAAACATTGCAATAGGAATAAGAACTAGATTAAGAAACTCACAATTCAACAATCAAAGATCCAAACTGTAGGTGAAACCTCGAGAGTTTAGTTGCTCATGCTCAACGGCGCTCTCAACAATTGAATAAAGTGCATAAGGTCCCTGAATGAATAACTAGAAAAGCCTTAAATAGTCTAGAGAAAATCGGCCCAAAATAACTTAGACAAAACCCTAAGTAAAATCCGTAATTGAATATCGGTCTCTGCACGGGTCGCGGGGCGGCCGGCGATTGCGAACTTCTCCGTTTCTTCCTTCGAGCCGCGGGGCGGCCAGCAATGTAGCGGGGCGGCCTGCGATTCGTCCGAGCTGCTTCCTCTTTGTCTCCAGCAGCTCCTAAGTATTCTTCAACTTGTTTCCGTCCTTTCAATATTAATTCACCTCCAATCTACTTTTCCTGAAATAAAACATAAAACCATGTAGATTCCGCCTCTTCTAACTCAACAAGTGAAAATGCAAATTCAACTAAATAAATGCAATATTCACACCTAAATAATGTTAAATGCAATCTATTATGCAACACTAAACATGCTCTATCAACAAGCTTACAAAAATTGTTGTTTTGTGGCAAATCTTATCCTATAGCAGACTACTCCCTCGCCCTCACCTCCTCCTCATTCAGTCACCAGGAAATTTCCAATTCATTTCTTCTTTTCTCCCTCCTGCAAACCCAGAGGAAACACACTCCTCGGTCCTCACCCTCATCTCTTCATTCTGTTCATTTGAAACACAGATCTGCGACCTCCAAGTACTAAACCGAGCCACCTCTTCTAGCCTATTGCAGCACCACCAAACCGCCGCGAACCACCACCCACCAGCACCACCTTCCTCCGTTTCGCTTTCCACCGGAAGTCTCCTGCTCAGCCACCACTGTCACCTTCAGGGAAACCCAACCTCGCTCTTCCCTGATTCGAACCGAGACGCCAGAGGCCTCTTCCTCCAGCTCCTCTGAGCAGCAGCAGGTGCTTCCTTCGACGTCCAGCGTAGCAGCCACAACAGCAGAGCATCCGAGCGCCGCCAGGAGCACCACCGCCGGCACCAAACCCCCTTCAGTTCCCTGTTTCCGTCTCAAAAAGGGGCGGTAAGGTTTTTGCTTCGTTTACGACTCAGAACTCCTTAAAGCCCCACCTTTAATCTATCTCTTTCCATCCCAGATCAAGTTTGCTCGATTCCGCCTCGGACGGAGCCCAATCGTGCCCCGACGACGTTTTCCGGCGAGAAATTCGAGCCCTCGGTGAGATTCCTCTTCCTCTCTCCTTACTTTCGCTTCGCTATTTCCATGTGAAATGTTGTCGGGGAGGGTTTCCGGTCAGATTGAGGGTGGTCGGGTGAGACAGCCGCCGACGAGTGCCCCCTTTTCTTTCCTCTTCCTCCTTCGTCTGTTCTCGTCCGTCTCTGGGTTCTGTTCGTCTGCGTGTGGGGAAGAAGACAAGCGTTGGGCCTAATCTCCTAGGTGTGGGCTCGGATCCGGGTTATCTCAACCGGGTTATATCATCTTGTGTGTGGGTATTGAATTAGGAGAGGTAAGGGTATCCGGGTTGGGCTTTATCTTTGGGCTGGACTATTGGATTCGAGTCCGGTTTTCAGGTCTTGGGCTACTGATTCCCTTTGGGTTGTGGGTTGAGTGTTGTTTTAAAGTATATGTTATATGATATGATTAGTATTAAATTATTGTAGTTTATTGTGATATATTATTATTCTGAGTTTGGTAATAAATATAATTTCTGATAATATTATATATATTATAGTTTGTTTTAAACAAAAAAAAAAGAATGGTATTATTTGGAATACGTATTTAACATGTGATTAGGAATTTTAAAAGTGATTTGTTAGCTGTAATTTATAATTGGGGTTTATGAAGATGGAATTATTCTAGTGTTTATTTTAGATCAATATTGGTTGTTAAATTATTTAGGAAAGGATTTAAGTCTTCCGAAAATGATTCTTAAAAGATTTGATGTGTTAAAACCAAAATGACGGAATTATTTCTATAACATGATTTTAAGGTATTGGGTTTATGGTTTAAATGTTTAATGTCGGAATTTGACTAATTATCGTTTTAAAAGAATTGTTGATTTTCTGAGTTGGTTTGACTTGAGATTTAAGAGTTGGAAAACTTTGGGAAATGAGTTTGGGAATATTATTGGTAAGATTTATCGATGGGTTGATTGGAGATGAAATGGCGTGATGATAGGTGTGTATTGCTTTTGGATTGCTTTGGACTTGCATTTGGGCCCTTGCTTGCGTTATCCTGCTGTTCTGCATCTTCAAGTAAGTTCCCTAGGGGGCTTACTCAGGTTGGACATTCATGCCTGTTGTTGCATTTTATGTTAGGTGTTGCATATGCATAAAATCATGCCATGTAGTATCCTATTTAGGTTGCACTAATTGAATGAGCATCTACTTATTGCGTTTGAAACAGAACGGCCGTTATCTGTGATAGTCCTAGAGTCTTTGCTAGGGTCATATGGTAGCCCAGCCTCATCGGATACCCTGAGTCAATCGAGTCATGAACTTCCTTATATTATGAGATGCCTGCGGGCTTTATTGTGGAGCGGGTTAGGCATGCGTGCCGCCCGATTATGATGGAATGCATTCACGAGCTGGCTAGTCTCCGCCCTATCGGAAGGGGGTGGAGGTAGGAGAGGGATATGCCACTTGGCATTGTCTTGGGCCCTTTACAGTATTTTTACACATTATTATAACTAGGAGCATTCTAGTGTGTTTGACTTTCGTACTGCATTAGAGCATCTTTATTAGGTATAGCACATACTATGTGGCCTCAGCGAGGACTGCCGGTCCCGCATGAGTGGCTCGATCTGACTCCTTTCCCCGTTCTTCTTTTAAAGGTATTTTCTGCAGATTTTGAGTGCTCGATGTCTATATGACGGGGTTCCTTTTGGCGAATCGAAGAACCTAGCTAATTCTCTAACTTGGTATAAATGGTAATCATTCGCTTATGTTTTGGTTTTGACCCGGCTCTGCCGTGACACTTTGTATCTTAACTTTGCTTCCGCTTTACTTTCATTTGAATTGAATTTCACGACATAGTCTTAAGATAGATTAAGGGTACCCAACGACCCTTCGTGGCTTTTAGGGTTTGAAATCCCTATTTCTACTAATCTTAAAATGAGTTTGAAACCTCGACCCGTACCTGAATTGCAAGATCCGAACAAGGGGTTTTATCCCTTGAAACGTAACCCAAAAATCATAATTCTGGGCCGTTACACCGTGTGCTCTCATCTTGCTCTATTACTTTGTTCTGTTTCTGTCTGCGGCTCGGCAACCCCGATCACACTATTTTGGCTGACCTCCATCTACGAAATCATCTATTTGTTCATAGAACTTGAAGTTGGATTCTTTCCTACTAGGAATAATTGTTGTTGCTATATAGTCAAGATTGGCTGCAATTTGATTACTTGTTTTCTCTGTTGCACCAGTTGGTTCAAGCTCATTTTTATTACTTTATTAAACTCGGAAACACCGAAGACTCTCATCTGGTTAACTATCAATTATTTAACGTATGTCAATTTGTTTACAACACTTGGAATTGAGTCATTCTCATTTGGGGTACCTCTACGATGGCCTAAGTGCCATTTGTGCAGCATAAGCAACCCCCTCACACTACTAAAAACTAGGGGTGGGCA
This sequence comes from Persicaria tinctoria, assembly GCA_037127255.1. Classification (NCBI taxonomy): domain Eukaryota; kingdom Viridiplantae; phylum Streptophyta; class Magnoliopsida; order Caryophyllales; family Polygonaceae; genus Persicaria; species Persicaria tinctoria. The sequence goes on along the minus strand of JBANSL010000013.1, from coordinate 28,642,268 downwards.
CAAATCCTGCAAATCCCGATCTCGTCCCGATCCCGGTGGGATTTAGGACAAAATAGCGAATCCCGTCCCGACCACGTCCTGCAAAAATTATGCGGGACGAAACGCGGGACGATCCCGGTGGGATCCCGCAAATCCCGTCCTATCCCACATATAATAATAATAATAATAATAATAATTTTTATAATAATAATAATATTATAATATTATAGAATAATAATAATATATTATTAGTATTATTATTTTGAGCATATATTATTTATAACTATAATAATAATTTTCAATTTATAATAATAATAATAATATTATAATATAATTTCATAATAATATTAATTTATAATAAAAGTATTATTATTATTATTATTATATCATATTATATTTTTTTCTTGTAAAGTATAATTATTTTATAATAATAACAATAAAAATAAGTAGTATTATTTTATTTTATTTTTAATTATAACGTGTGATTATTATTATTATTATTATTATTATTATTATTATTATTATTATTATTATTATTATTATTATTATTATACCCATTTAGAGTTACAAGAGGCAAATAGCTAATTAAATACGGTATTCTTCCTAACTATCAATCGATAATTAGACAATATTGGTAAATCTCGCCTCAATTTCTTTCCGTCCTGATCTAGTAAGATAATGTAGCCAAATATGTTGAACATTATAATTAATTATAAAATCATTGTATGAATTAATAATAGTATTATAATATTAATAATAATAATAATATTATTATTATTATTATTGAATGAAAATTTTTGGGGAAATGTCCAATTTTGTGTATTAGTTTTGCTAAATGTCCACTTAAACTTACATTTTGTTAAATGTCCAAATTTTTTATGAAAACCCCATATTACCCCCGGTTTTAATTATACCCTAGTAGCTTAGGGTGTGTTTGGTAACGGGAGCTTTTTGGCTAGCTGGAGCTGAATGAGTAGCTGAAGCTGATCGAGTAGCTGAAGCGGGTAGCGTTTAGAGCGAGCTGGTGATATTTTGATAAGCTTGATAGGTGTTTGGTAAAACTAGCGGTTAAAATAGATGAATGGGTAGGAAATTACCAAAAAGGGTATAATTATTTATAGAAAAAACTGCATGATAGTCATGTGGGAAGCACGTACGTGACATGGGCCTAGGTTTCAGTTTGCCATTATAAAAACCTCCTCGCTGAAAGAGAAGTTAAAGCCTCTTCCGATCCCCTATAGGCTATAGGCGATACTGCGATAAGATAACTCCTTCACTTTGCTAATAGAATTGTGGTGCCACTTTCATAAATCGGCGTCGGTGGTCTACAAAATTTGTCATCGAAGGAGCTCTTCTTGGCACTTCATTGCGTAGATCATTTGACAAGTAAGCTGTTGAATTTGAAGCCCTAATATTTACAACAAATTATTCTTGTGAGCACTTTGATTTCATATATTTATGAAATTATTCTGTTACGAGTAGTTCACTGTGTCCTATATGTTGATTGTGTACTACTTATGTTGTTTGTGAAATATGAACTTTAATCCACGAATTTGGATGAATGGTATTGATAACCATGTTTAATTATCGTTGCGTATAGATGGCACCTAAAGGTAAAGGTACAATTTCATGCTCGAAATTTGTTTGGAATGAGGAGTTGATGATTAAATTCATCACCATGTGTCTCGATTATCAATCCACTAATGGTGTCGATCAGCCGTTTAGTTGGGTCGATATAGCAGCTCAATTTGGTGAGAAGGTGGGGAAAAAATGTGAAAAAGAGCATGTCAAGAACAAGTTTGATTATATGAAAAAATTGTGGAAGGATTGGAAAGATCTAAAGCATGGGGACACTGGCCTCGGTTGGGATTCAGAGAAGGGAACGATCAGGGCGAACCCAGAATGGTGGGATAATAAAATCAAGGTAAAGATGGAGTTATGTTGTAATCTTGTGTATATAATTTTAGCATACCTTATTCTTTCAGAAAGACTCACTCTCTTTTGTTTCATAATTACTTTTCAGGAAAACCCGGATGTGAAGAAATTTTGCAAGAAAGGAATCCCTCCAGAGATCGAGGAGAAGTGGGATCTCCTATTTGGTAGCACAGTTGCCACTGGACAATATTGTGTGGCACCATCTATGGAGCTATCAGGTGATCCGCGCGAGACTCGTCTTGGTCAGAATGATGATGATGAATATGATAGCCAAAGTGACGAGGATTTTGATAATCTCTATGGGATTGATCTTAACCAGTCAGATCCAGCGGTCCTCGGAGATATTATTAAAGAAGTGAGTGCACCTCTTAGGCCTAGTTCAACTGCTGAAACGAAGAAGAAAAGTCGATCTTATGGTGCTCCATCTGGAGGGAAGCCAAAGAAAAGACAATCAGTTGGTTCTGTTCTTTACAATCAACATTTAGGGATGGTTGGAGAAGTTAGTCAAAAGCTGGTGAAATATTTGGAAGCAGATGTTGGTAGTTCAGCTGCCACCTCCGATAAGCACACATTGGAGGAGGCAATGGATGTGGTTGATCGGTTGGTCATTGGGGGGGACTTGAGAGAGGGAGATCGCTTGTGGTGCTTCACTGTTGATGAGATGGGGAAGGAGGAGGCTAGGAGATTGTTCCTCACCATTCGGAATGACTCATCGCGGGTGGCATGGCTGAAGTACAGATTTGGTTTGCACACTGGAGGGGAAAATTAAGTGACATATGCACTTCAAGGGTGCTCAATTGAGAAGTTGGAAATGTTTATTTTTCACTGTGTTATGGTCAAACTTATGCTGAACTTGGTTTCACTTTTAGTGTTTGTGTTAGATTTTAAAGCTCCTGATCTTTTTAAAGATTCTTCGTTTTTCTGTTTATTATTTCTAGTTTGCTATGTTATGTATGCTTGAAGTTATGACATGTATTCCGTATTTGAGTTTTATGAACTACTTTTTATTTCTAGTTATTTAATGTGCTATGTATGGTGGATCTCTGAATTATTGTTTTGGTGTTCATGTTTTAGATTGGATGGATTTGATTCGTCAAAGGCGTCGAAGACGGTTGATAGCGATGCAAATGTGGCTGCATCTGAATTCAACCGTTCTTGCTGCCTACTACTACAAATTCATCCACAAGGTGCCTTGTTATGAATCTAGTTATACTGGCTATTATTGGATGAATCAAATTGTTGGATGAATCAAATTGTGTATCATGAAAATGGCATTAGGTGCATGAATGCTTTTCGTATGGAGAGTTGTGTTCTACTTCAGCTATGTCATGAGTTAGAATCGAAGTACAATTTGCGACCCTCAAGAAATATGACAGTACTCGAAAAGGTTGGGATTTTCTTATATACCTTGGCTTTAGGGGTTTCAAATCGTGATATATGTGAAAGGTTTCAGCGCTCCGGTGAGACAATTAGTAGGACTGTTCACCAAGTGTTGAAGGCTATCGTTGGTCGCAAGAAGTGTGGGTTTAGTGGACTTGCTAGGGATGTACTTAAACCCCGTGATCCTAGTTTCAGCCTCATTCCTGAGAAGATTATGAATGACGAGCGATACAAATACTTTGAGGGTGCAATCGGATGTATCGACGGTACTCATATCGATGCTTGCATACCAATGGGGCAGCAATTACCCTTTAGAGGGCGGAAGGGGCAATGCACATTCAACGTCATGGCAGTTTGTGACTTTGACATGTATTTTACCTTTATCTCAACTGGATGGGAAGGAAGTGCTCATGATGCCCGAGTATTAGACCATGCTCTACGCACAAGGGCCTTAAAATTTCCTCATCCACCCGCAGGTAGGAGTCTAAATATTATTTGCCCATTTACTTTTAATATGGTCATACATTGTCATATCTACTTTGTGTACATTGTAGGAAAATATTATTTGGTTGACAAAGGCTACCCAGACAAGAGAGGGTACTTGGTTCCATACTCCAAAGTCAAATACCACCCTTCACAATTTGAGAATGTACGCCCAACCAATGTGAAAGAGGCATTTAATCGCAACCATTCGTCGGCTAGGAGTTGCATTGAACGTTGCTTCGGTGTGTTGAAGAAAAGATGGAAAATCTTGGGTGGAATGCCACGCTACAGTGTCATGACACAAGTGGATATCATTATTGCATGTTTTGCACTCCACAACTACATCCTTGGCCATTCGGAAGATGATAAATACTTGCGGAGGATGGAAGAATTTTCTCGAGCGTATTTTGCACGGGCTGGAGCTGTGTCGCAGGGTGAAGGACGCGATGACAGCCCCCAAGGGATGAAAGAAGTGCGTGACGCCATTGCGACCAGGATTTGGAACGACCGTCGTTGAGTCTGTCATAGTTTAAATTGGCTCATGTAGTGTATATATGAATTTGTCCACAATAGATGGTTGAATGTTTGTGGTATTCTCAAATTGAAGCAATTGTATAGATTGACCAAGAAATTAACGGAGAAATGAAAACTTGCCTGTGTTCTTTTTCTCTACTGTTGCCATCGCTTTTTCTTTTTAGGAAGAATTGATAAACCAAAAATTGAATTGCTCTTTTTTAAGATTCGGGGGGTAGAATAGAAATTGGGAGCGGATGAAAAACAATAAGCTTGATGGGGATAGCGGAAGGAATCCAGGTTTGAAACGCTCCAAAACGCTAAACGCTTTCTAGCCGCTCCCTCTCACGCTGCTGGTTGCCAAACATCAATAATCAAGCGTTTTGTCTTTAAAACGCTACAAAACGCTCCCACTACCCATTACCAAACACACCCTTAATCTGATTTGGGAAAAGATGAGACGCTAATTCCTCCTCTTGCCTCCTCCATAGATCTGCTCGAGTCTTCTTCGTCTCCCCGATTGCGCAGCAGGAGGGAGTTGCTCGTCTTCCTCTCCAATCGGCCTTCCTCTCCTCCGGCGATCGTCCGGCGTCATCGACACGGACCGTGATGGCCTGATAAGCACGAGGATCTCCGGTCGTTCTTCTCTTCCGCCTACCACGACCACGACGAGGAACAGATCTGCGCGATGGTCATGGTGGCCGACTCGGACGGCGACGGCCGCGACGATTTTAGGGAGATCGAACGGATGATTTTGAGAATGGAAGCCAGATCTCTTGGACTCATCTCCCATGGCGCCTCCTTCATCGACCCCGATGCCGACCCGGCCTCCGATCCACCAACGGATGTCGGTTGATGACAGATCTGAGTTCGGAATTCTGAGTTTGAAATTTCAGATCTCCAATTCCTCCCCAATCCTATGCTCCCGTTCCCGATGGTGATGCAGGAAGCGATCGAGCTTGACCTCTTCAAGATCATCGCCGCCGAGGAGAGATCCGACCGCCAAATCTCCGCGGCGGATTTTCCGTCTCCCGCGAGATCGAGAAGCTTGAAACGCGACATCCATGGCTGCTCCACCTGCTAGAGCTAGAGCTGATTACGATTATCTTATCAAGGTATGATTGCTGCCTTCATTTTCCCCCCGGATTTATGTTTATGGATTTAATCTGTGATTTGCTTCAATTTGTGATGTTAAAGGTTCATGCAGCTGTTATCTTTGTTCAGCAAATGGTGCAACTGTGATCCATGTGTCTCCTGCTTTCTCAAGCTTGCTGCCAATGCTTTGCATTCCCCAATTTTTGCTAGGTTCATATATTTCTTCATGGGAGTTGGTGTTGTGCTTTACTCCATATATCTTGCATTGCTTATGTAGCAGTAGAAGCAATTAACGGGGTTGTGCCAATGTTTTTCATTGTTTGTATTGGTGACAGTGTGACATGTTTTGTATTTAAGATAATTTTTTTATATAAACTTTATTGGTGACACCCCATTATATACTGTATTCACACACACATATATAATTTACCAAGTAATCTCAATATTGTGTTTGATTACACTAGATTTTTTATGAAATTATATGTTTTTTTTATTTTTATTTTTGTCGTATTGTGTTTGATTACACTATTTTTTTTTAATTTTTCATGAAATTACATACGTCATCAAGAGTGTCATCTCTAATAAGGGTGGTGACATTGATAATGGTGGTGACAGTTATTCCGTAAAAAAAATTCGAAAAACAAATCTGTCACCAAAAAAAAGTTGTTATTGTATGTGTCACCGCCGACAGTGTCACTACGATAGGAGTGGTGACAGCGTTAGGGGTGGTGGTGACAGCGTTAGGAGTGGTGGTGACAGCGATAGGAGTGGTGGTGACAACGATAGGGCGGTGACAATGATAAAGGTGATGACAACAATAAGGGTGGTGACATCAATATGGGTGGTGGTGACAACGATAGTAGTGGTGGTGACAGTGATACGAGTGGTGACAGCGATATGGAGGTGACATCGATAGAGGTGGTGACAGCAATAAGGGTGGTGACAGCGATAGGGTGGTGGTGACATTGATAGGGGTGGTGGTGACAGTGATAGGAGTGGCGGTGACAGCTATAGAAGTGGTGGTGACAGCGATAGGAGTGGTGACAGCGATAGGGCGGTGACAGCGATAGAGGCGACGACAACGATATGAGTGGTGGTGACAGTGATAGGGGTTGTGACAGCGATATGAGTGGTGGTGACAGCAATAAGTGCGGTGACAGTGATAGGGGTGGTGGTGACAGCGATAGGGCGGTGATAGCGACAGAGGTGGTGACAACGATATGGGTGATGACAGCGATAGGGGTGGTGACAGCGATAATAAGAGTGGTGACATCGATAGGGGTGATGGTGACAGTGATATGGGTGGTGGTGACAACGATAGTGGTGATGACAACAATAAGGGTGGTGACAGCAATATGGGTGGTGGTGACAGTAATAGGAGTGGTGACAGCGATAGAGGTGATGACAATAATAAGGGTGGTGGTGACAACAATAGAAGTGGTGGTGACAGCGATAGGAGTGGTGGTGACAGCGATATGAGTGGTGACAGCAATAGAGGTGGTGACAACAATAAGGGTGGTGACAACGATAAGGGTGGTGGTGACAGTGATAGGGGTGGTGGTAACAATGATAGGGGTGGTAGTGACAGCGATAGGAGTGATGACATCGATACGGTGGTGACAACGATAGAGGTGGTGACAGTATTTGTTACTTTTTTTTTAAATTGTGGTAATACTACTAATAACATTTTCCCTTATCCTAGGGTTTTTCATTTGGTATTTTTCCTTGGTTACACCACTAATAACACTTGACTATTCTTTTCCTTGCTACACTAGTGGTGATACCACTTTATACATTTGTGGTGACACTGTTTTTATGGCGGTGACACCACCAAATTTTCTTTTGGTTAGCATTAACCTCTATAAGGTTTTTTCTCTCTTTGTCCTAGGGTGAAAGTGGTTACAGTTTTTATTTATTTATGATTGTGATAGTTATATTTGAACTTTGTCATGGTTTATTTATGACAATGGTAATTATAAGGGTGGTGACAGTGACAAGGGTGGTGACAGTGATAAGCGTGGTGACAACAATAAGGGTGGTGACAGTGATAAGGGTGGTGATAGTGATAAGCGTGGTGACAGTGACCACTGATAAGGGTGGTGATAGTGATAAGAGTGATGACAGTGATAAGGGTGGTGACAACTATACGGGTGATGACAATAATAAGAGTGATGACAGCGATAAGGGTGTTGACAGTGATCCGGTAAAAAAAAAACTCTAAAAATTAAGTTGTCACAAAAAAAAAATTGTCATCACATGTGTCACCACTGATAAAGGTGGTGAAAAAAAATCGTCACCAAAAAATTTATCAAAAAAAAAACGTGGTCACCACACGTGTTACCAACCATGTGTGATAAGGGTGGTGACACTAAACTTATTTAAAAAAAAAAAGTAGAAATCCAAATTACTCCATATTTCATACGTACAAAGAAGCTAAAAAAATGAAGAATGAGTTGAAATTGAAGACTAGCTTTAGTACACAGTTGCAATAAAAAAATGAAGAATAACAATAGCAACATCGTACACGTGTCAATCAAATACGGTGTATTATCAATTCTAGCTAGTGAAATGTTTGTAATTCTGTACTCCGTACAATCAAGACACGTAGCAATCAAAAGCGGGTGAGGGAGACGGAAGCTCGAAGCTGGGGGTTTTCCAAACCAGGCTGGGGCCGCTGGGCATTTGGAGCCGGACAGGACGGAAGAAAAGGGAGGTTATACTAAGGGTAAAAATGTTAATTAAGGACATTTTACAAAAGCCATTATGAAAATGGACATTTTGCAAAACAGCCCCCATTTTTTGGACAGTTAGCAAAAAAATCTCAATTGAATAATATAGTTGAGAATAATACCGTATTCAACATATTATACTAAATAGTGAATTATGAAAGCATTTTTCACTTTACAAATTTATATAATATTTTATTATTTTTATGTGCGGGATAAGGCCCGTCCCGTCCCGATCTCATCCCGTCCAGACACCATCCCGTCCCGATCCCGTCCCGAAAAAAAAATGTCAATCCCGTCCCGAAAAAATTTCGCGGGACTAGTCCCGTCCCGGCCCAATCCCGTCCCGTCCCGTCCCGTGCCCACCCCTACTAAAAACGCAGGAAATAGCTACGGAAAATAGCAACGGCATTGGCCATGAATGGCCGTGGCTAACCGGTTTAGCCACAGAAATAGCCACGGGTGGGCCTTCCGTAGCCATATGCCTCGTGACTAATAGCGACGGCTGTTTAGCAATGGATTTAGCAACGAATTGTCAGGTCGTGGCTAATTCCGTGGCTGGCGATGGACATTTGAATGTCGTGGCTGAGGCAACGAATTCAGCTTCGGAATGAGGCCATTGCTGCATTTGTGGCTAAATTCGTTGCGGAATTCGTGGCTGGTTTCGTTACTACAAATGGGCCATCAGTCTGATTTCGTGGGTATGGTTGTTGCTCGTTTTAGGGGTAATGTTGTTGCTATGATAACGCCAGTATTTATGTCATTGCCATTTTTTAGGCTAAAGTCATAATTGATGCTAATTTAATTTTCATTTGTTTCGTGATTTTGTAGCAAAAATTTAATAGATACATCCAAAGAAATAGCAAATCCAAACATACATAAATAAAGTACAAAAATAACGAACATACTCTAGATTAAAAAAAAACTACAAAAGAAGAAATCAAAACATCCCATTTTTTTATTGACACATCATCTTCATATCATTCCTTGAATCCATTGACACCGCTAATGATCTGCAACAGTAAGATGATGGGTAGCAGGAACACACTCTAGAAGCCAATTGACACCCCTAATGAGCTTCATATCCTGTAAGATGAAATAAAATTTTATTAAACCAATAAACCCAAAATATCTGATTTCTAAACTGCTTAGAAGTAATAAAGTTTTCCGAAATTTAGTTTAATTAGGGAATTTGGATCTGACAATTAAAATACCAAGAAATTAAACGAAATCGAAATCAGTTTCAAAACATGTTTAGAAGAAACCTGTTTAGAAGGGGGCCATGTCGAAACCTGTTTAGAAGAAATTTGGATCTGACACTTCTAAAACACCAAGAAGAAATGAAGAAGATGCACCAGGCGGCCATGTCGAGCCACATGTTCATAGGCACCGACCAACTCCTGCTCACCCTCGCCGGCCGGATGATAAAGCTGCAGCAGGCGGCCTTGTCTCCGGTATCGTCATCCTCGCCGTCCACCGGCTTACATATATAACCAATTAGAGAACCAGGAAATTGGAAAATCGAATGGACAAGAGGTGAAAGAAAGGGACAAACCTTGGAGGATTTGGGAGTCAAGGGCAAGGAAAGGCGGAGCGTGTCGGAAGGTGAGACAGTAGCCGGCGGCGGCAGAGGAAAGGCAGAGCGCGCTGGAAAATCGAGTGGGCAAGGGTGCTTCCCTCTGTTCAACGAGACGACATTAGAGATCAGCAGTGGATGGCGAGGGGGCAAGAGTGCTGGAAAACCAAGTGGGCAAGAGTGCTGGTAAATCGAGTGGGCAAACGGAATGGAAAGGCAAGAGAGACCAGAGGCGAGAATGAAGGAAGAAGGAGAGGCGGTGTGAACTATGAAGAAGGGGGGCGGCAAGGCGGTGTGAAGTGGCTGCTAGGGTTAGACAGTGTAAAGTTTCCTTTTTATATGCACCCACACACCTAAAAGACTGAAATTTGAAAGCCCAAAAATTCCCCCCTCAAAACTAAATTATACCGCCAAAAAAAATTAGATTTAGTGCCAATTCCGCCAAATGTCGATACAAATTTTTCAACATATATTCTCTTTTTCTATATATATTGAATTTTTCTATTTTGAATCATATTAGAAAAATATAAAATATTGATATATAAAATACTAATAAAAGTTGAGATATCTTTTAAAATAACAACAAATTCAAATACTTTTTAAAAATTTATCAAAAATTGTAAAAATAAAATTACTTGTATATTATTCTCATAAGAATTTATCATTTAACATAACATTTTATTAAACATTTATTAGTCACTTATATGAGTTTTCCTCAAAACATAACCTTATACTATTCTAATAGAATTTTATTGAACAATTATTAGTTACTTATAGTATCATTATTTATATTAGTTTTCCTCAAAACATTCTCTCAAAGTAGTCTAATAAGAATTTATTATTCAATACAAGGTTTTATTAAACATTTATTCGTTACTCATATAAATTTTCCTCAAAATATACGCTTATAGTATCCTAATAAGAATATATTAGTTAACATAATGTTTTATTAAATATTTATTAGACACTTATATAAATTTTCCTCATAACATACTCTTATAGAATTTTTTTAAGAATTTATAATGTTTTATTAAATATTTATTAGTTACTTATATGAGTTTTCCTCAAAACATACTCTTAAAGTATTTTAATAAGAATTTGTTAGTTAATAAAAGGTTTTATTAGCTACTTATATGAGTTTTCCTCAAATCACAACATTAAAGTATTTTAATAAGAATTTATTACTTAATATAAGGTTTTATTAGCTACTTATATGAGTTTTACTCAAAACATACTCTTAGAGTATTCTAATAAGAATTTATTAGTTAATATAAGGTTTTATTAGTTACTTATATGAGTTTTACTCAAAACATACCCTTATAGTGTTATAATAAGAATTTATTGCTTAATTAATATAAAGTTTTATTAGCTGCGTATATGAGTTTTACTGAAAACATATTTAATAAGAATTTATAAGTCAATATAAGGTTTTATTAGTTACTTATATGAGTTTTACTCAAAACATACCCTTATAGTCTTATAATAAGAATTTATTACTTAATATAAGGTTTTATTAGCTACTTATACGAGTTTTACTCAAAACATACTCTTAGAGTATTCTAATAAGAATTTATAAGTCAATATATGGCTTTATTAGTTACTTATATGAGTTTTACTCAAAACATACCCTTATAGTCTTATAATAAGAATTTATTACTTAATATAAGGTTTTATTAGCTACTTATACGAGTTTTACTAAAATCATACTCTTAGAGTATTCTAATAAGAATTTATTAGTTAATATAAGGTTTTATTAGTTACTTATATGAGTTTTATTCAAAACATACCCTTATAGTGTTATAATAAGAATTTATTACTTAATATAAGGTTTTATTAGCTACTTATACGAGTTTTACTCAAATCATACTCTTAGAGTATTCTAATAAGAATTTATTAGTTAATACTCCCTCCGTCCAAAAATACATGGACTTTTACTATTCATGCACGCTTTTTTAGGAGCTAAAAACTATATAAAATATTAAAGTTTTTATTAAATTTTTTTAATAATTACAAACTTATTATCAATAAGTTTGTAATTATTAAAAAAAATTAATAAAAAAGTTAATATTTTATATAGTTTTTACCTTTTTAAAAAAGCGTGCGTGAATAGTAAAGTCAATGTATTTTTGGACGGAGGTAGTATAAGGTTTTATTAGTTACTTATATGAGTTTTACTCAAACCATACCCTTATAGTGTTATAATAAGAATTTATTACATAATATAAGGTTTTATTAGCTACTTATATGAGTTTACTCAAAACATACTCTTAGAGTATTCTAATAAGAATTTATTAGTTAATATAAGGTTTTATTAGTTACTTATATGAGTTTTACTCAAAACATACCCTTATAGTGTTATAATAAGAATTTATTACTTAATATAAGGTTTTATTAGCTACTTATATGAGTTTTACTCAAAACATACTCTTAGATTATTCTAATAAGAATTTATTAGTTAATATAAGGTTTTATTAGTTACTTATATGAGTTTTACTCAAAACATACCCTTATAGTGTTATAATAAGAATTTATTACTTAATATAAGGTTTTATTAGCTACTTATACGAGTTTACTCAAAACATACTCTTAGAGTATTCTAATAAGAATTTATTAGTTAATATAAGGTTTTATTAGTTACTTATATGAGTTTTACTCAAAACATACCATTATAGTATTATAATAAGAATTATTACTTAATATAAGGTTTTATTAGCAACTTATATGAGTTTTGCTCAAAACATACCCTTATAGTGTTATAATAAGAATTTATTACTTAATATAAGGTTTTATTCAACACTTATTATTTACTTATATGAGTTTTTCTCAAAATATACTCTTATAGTATTTTTATAATAATTTATTAGTTACTATATGATTTTGTTCAACACTTGTTAGTTACTTTTATGAATATTTCCTCAAAACTTAGTTTTATAATATTCTCATAAGAATTTATTACTTTTAATTTTTTTTAACTAATCACAATTTTGTCTTATTATTTCTTTTTCTTTTTTCTCATTATCTCTTTCATACATTTATATTTTGTACCTTTTATTTTTTTTACCCATTTACTGAGTATCTATATCTATATAATATCTTAATTTAGAAGACTTTTGATGATGTGTAAATACCTCCTTAATTTAAGGTTTATTAAACATTTATCAGTCACTTATATGAGTTTTCCTCAAATCATAAATTTATAATATACTTATAAGAATTTATTAATGAGTTAATATATGTTTTTTTTCAACACTTATTAATTTGTATACATAAAAAATTCATAGTCATATTTTGGGCCCATTAATGGGCCAATCGAGGATAGCATACTCATGTTTGGGCCCATAATAAATTTAAGATCATTTGGGCTCCCGTAAATAGCAACGGATTTAGCGATGGATATGGCCGTAGCTAAAATCGTGGCTAATGCGGATGATCTCATTAATACGACGTACATTTGATATATTGGGCTTGCATTCATTGGGCTTTGACTATTTCAAACGGGCTTGACCACCTATTAGGCTTAAACATTGATGGACTCATATTCATAATATATATTCGACTCGCCTACAATTACTGACCCAAGGCCCACTCACCACATGTTCATTTGATTTCCGATGTTGAATAACCACAGATTTAGCAACGAATATTGTGTTGTGGCCATATCAGCGTCGAACACAGCCACGACAATCCTATTCGTGGCTACGTTCGTGGCTATTTACTGACACTGACACATATCGAGCCACAAAATCAGTTACGGACATCTGGGTCATTGCTAATAGCGACGAATATTTTGGCATGTCATAGCAGGATGAGTATTAGCCACGAACATAGCCACGGTAAGAAACAGTCGTGGCTAATGTTATCGCTAATGGCCACGAATACACGGTCGCCTTTAATCCGTGGCTAACCATCTGTAGCTATTTCCTATTTTTTTAGTAGTGTCACCCCATTTGATTGTCATTATGATGATTGTAAATGGGGTTCTAATTTAAACAATATTGTCAAACCACTTTCATACATTTACAAAGTTGAAGTGAAAACAACTATGGATTACTACTGTTTTGAGCATGACCTGCTCAATTACTTATATGGGAATACATCCCCTTTACAAATTACCACAATAATGAAACGAGTTTGCTACACCTTGATGGACACTTCAATCACGTTTGGCTCACCGACCTCCAATTATGATTGCATAAATTTAGATAAGCCATACCAAGCCTTTTGTATACATATTTTGACACTTACACCGTATGTGTTACTTATAAATATCCTTGTATTCTTTATTGATTTCATACCAAATATATTTATATACATTCTAAAAGGGATTACATCCCCTCTGATATTTATAAAAGGTTGTGACGTGTTCGTTGCTTTCGCCTTTGAGTTTTATGTGTTACACATTACAACCCTTGTAACCATATTTGCTTGTTTTATACTAACTGCTACACCCTTGCTTTTCTCAAACTGTTTTGGAGTACCCAACCTATTATCCAACAAAATTTATAAATGGGTCTTACCAGGCCGAACCACTCTTATTCAGAGCTTATTTACAATTCAAGTGAGCCGTAATCTTGATTACGATACTCGTTTAAGTAAGTCGGACACTGACAGGTCGATAGATCCTGGGATTCCCCCCCTCGTTTTAAACAACTCATCACTAAGGGCCACACAGGACCATCTTGCTCCCACTACGAGCTGCGGCCAAAGCCAGCCTAAATCATTAGTACAAAATGTTCGCCCAAAAAGGTTTTTATGAATATATGCACCTGGAACTCACTCAGCATCCGGAGCCGTAATTTCTGGACAAATGTAGATATTTTCTGTCAAAATAATAATATCAACGTTCTAGCTCTTTTAGAAACTAAGACTGATAAGGTTCCTTCCGAAAGCACACTGCGTAAATGTGGCTTCTCGAATGTTGCTTTTGATCCGGCTATTGGTTTTTCTTGGAGCATCTGTCTTATGTGGAAAGATATCCCTGCCTCACAAGGATCCATTAAACTTATTTCGGTTCACCACCGATTTATTCACTTTAACTACTCAGACTACGCTACAAAGCGGTGTTTTGCGGTTCTTGTGGTCTATGCCCCACCGGATGAGCGTCGTAAATCACCCTTCTGGGATACAATCTCCCTTTATATACAGCCACTTGTTATTCCCTTCTGCATCATGGGATACCTTAATGAAATAGCTTCCCCAGCTGATAAACTTGGAGGAGTCTATCCTTTGGTATCGCGTTTCACGCGCTTACTAGATTTAAAGAACAGACTATCACTACTAGAAGTACCATCTAGTGGGGGTCAGTTTACTTGGCAACGGAAATCGAAAGATGTGGTCATTTGTTTGGAAAAACTTGATCGCCTTCTAATCCACACGGACATGCTTACCATTTTTTACTCACTTCGTACACAGATCCATCCCTTTACTAGATCTGATCATGCTCCGATCTCCACAGATTTTCGTCACAACATTCAGTCTAAGAATATACCATTTAAGTTTGAATTGGCTTGGGCCGCAAGGGCCGATTACAGAAATTTAGTCTCGCAAGCTTGGAGAGCAAACCCACAAGGGTCTTTGATGTTTAAATTGCTTCAGAAGGCAAAAGTTCTTAAAAAACTTTCCAAAGCATGGCATAAGAATACAGTTCGCAATATTCATAACCAAATTCTAGTAACGGATCAAAAGCTCCTTAGTTTACAGACATCTCTTATCTCGAATTATAACAGTCAGGATGTTCAAATCCTAAAACAATTACTCAATAAAAGAGAACGAATGCTCGACTTTCACTGCCGCTATTGGAGCCAGCGGGCTAAAGTTAAACATACCAAACTTAATGACTCCAATTCAGGCTACTTCCATAAGATCGCTACTGCAAAAAGAGGCTGGAAAATGATCAAATATATCCTAGCGGTCATCCCATCCTTAGTTTCACAAGCAAATAACGAAATGCTATCGGCGCCTGTTACAAACAATGAGATTAAAGCGGCTGTATTTTCTATGAGCCCGGATAAGGCTCCGGGGCCTGATGGCTTCCCAACTGGTTTTTACTAAAAGTTCTGGCCTACAGTTGGGTCCTCTGTAATAAAAGCCGTCAAATCCTTCTTCACCAGTGGCAGGTTACTGCGTCGGACAAGCCATACTTTCATTACGCTTCTACCGAAATGCGATGACCCGACTGCAGTAAACCACTACAGACCTATCAGTCTATGCTCTACAATTTACAAAATCATAGCTAAAGTAATTTCAGCACGGTTAACCAAGATTTTTGACAAACCTATACACCCCCTCCAGGGAGCTTTCACCAAAGGGAGATCTATCCAGGACAATATTCTGATTGCTCATGAGGCCTTGCATTCGTTTCGGATGAAGAAAGGCAAAATGGGCATGATTGCTCTTAAGCTAGATATGGAAAAGGCATACGATCGCATCGAATGGGCTTTATGTTCCAAGTTTTATCTAAGTATGGTTTCAATGACCTCTTTATTAACAGAATAAAGGAATGTGTTTCAACTGTATCCTACTCGGTCCTCGTTAATGATGAACCAACCACAGTATTTAAACCCACAAGAGGTTTAAGACAAGGAGACCCCCTCTCCCCTTTTCTCTTTATCCTAGCCTTTGAGGTATTAGCACGTATACTGCATAACAAAGGGCTCGCTAGCAAGGACCTGGGTATCTCTTTCGGTCGTCCGGGTATCAAGGTTCCCTTCCTAGCGTTTGCTGATGATATTCTTATTTTCTGCAAAGCCTCCCACTCGGCATGTACATCTGTACTGTCTATCTTAGACAGATACTGTTTAATTTCGGGACAAAAGGTGAACCTGCACAAATCCAGCTTCCAAGCGTCTTCTAACACGACTGCTACCGCCATAGCGTCTACTATTGCAGTACTTGGCATTCCCCAGGCTAACAATTTTGACAAATATATAGGTTGCCCTATCGTTAACGGTAGGACCAATAAGGACACATTCGCTGATGTGGTTCTTAAAACCAAAAATCAACTCACAAAATGGAAAGCTTCAAATCTCTCTGCCAAAGGGAGACGGGTGCTTATCAAAGCAAATCTGAGTGCCAAACCGATTTTCCTTATGCAAGCTTTCCTGATACCCTCTCATGTTCTTCATGAACTTGACAAAGTGTATAGACAATTCTTGTGGAACAAAACCTCTAAAGCTCCACCGCTGATTAGCTGGGACAAAATCTGTTCGGACACTTTGAAAGGTGGTTTAGGGATTCATAAGGCGGAGTCTATGAATATAGCTCTCCAGATGAAGCTTCTTTGGAAAATAATTTCTGAACCAGACAACATCTGGGTTCGTGTCATCTCACAAAAATATCTTAAAGGCCATAACCTTTCCAATTATAACAAAAAAGGTAATACCTCGTGGCAATGGTCCCGCCTTATGTCCATTAGAGCTCCGTTCCTCCCAGCTCTTCAGTGGAGGGTCGGAAATGGGGAATCCATTGATTTCTGGTCCCATAACTAGGCCTTTGAGAGGCCATTGAGTTCCAAAACACTAAAACCCATCCCGGATAATCTCTTAGGAGTTTCGGTGGCTCACTTCATCACCAACCGCCAGTGGAACAAAACATTTATAAATGACTCATTAGCAAATGTTTTGAAACAAGATGATATTGACCACATCACGGGTCTAACTTTGCCTAGTAACCAAATCTCGGATCGTCTATATTGGGGCCCAAGCAAAAATGGCTGGTTATCAACCGCCTCTGCCAACTCCTTCCTATCAGTTAACACCGGGTCGCCTGATTTCGATTGCGATTGGATCTGGAGTCTCGATGTGCCCCCTAAGGTTCGACATTTCCTCTGGAAAATCTCCCGTGATGGTCTCCCGACCAAAACCAGATTATAGAGGTCGCACTTGGCTGTACCTACCGGTTGTGTTTTCTGTGGTAATACAAATGAATCGGGTGATCACTTGTTTCTTCGGTGTCCCATGGCTACTGCTTTGCTCAAAGCTTTACGCATCCACATTCCGGGATTTATCACTGTTTCTGTCGGCACGAGAAATGTGTTTCCTCTTACTGCTATAAAATGTGTTATTGGGACCAACAATTTTGTCGTTCTAGCTACAGCTTGGTGGGCCATGTGGTTCTTTAGAAACCAACTCGTTTTCGGTCATACTAACAAGGTAACTATTAATGAAATCTTGCTGTTCCACAGCACAACTAGTCATTGTTGGAAACAGTCAAAACGTTTAGATGATGATCCGAATGTTCCGTTGATCCCTAATCATCGTAGTCACAGCGGTACGCATAACCAGGCTATTAGGGGTTGTGCTACAAAAACCAGGGCTCAAAATATGTTCGGGAAGTGGGATAAACCTCCGCCGAACTGTTATAAGCTCAAATTTGATGGTTCGGTACTCCCGAGTGGCAACTCGTCTTATGGTTTTATCATCCGTGACTCTGCGGGTTTAGTGGTCTCTGCTGGTAGATCTGTTTGTACAAATATCTCAGTGATTTATGCCAAAAATCTCGGTCTTAAAATGGGTTTGTTACGTGAAAAAGAGTTGCAACTATCTACACTTCTGATCGAAGAAGACAACCTACTGGTGATAAAATCTCTACTGGGGGATTGGAAATGCCACTGGACAATAGAGATGCTACAAGCTGATATACTGTCTGATATCTAGTCATTTACTTATGTTGCTATTCGTCATATTTTCAGAGAATCGAATGCTGTGGCTGACTACTTTGCTCGTAGTGCCCACGTTTCCCATGCTGACGTCTGTTGCGAGGATGATCCAGAACTTCTAGTTCTCGTCCAGAAGGATGCGCTAGGAAGGGCCTATGCTGCGGTCGACCCGACCTAATTCTTATCTTGCGTAAAAAAAAAACAGTACATTGTACCTTGATATCAGGGAAAATAAGAAACAAAAAAACATAAGAGATGGAATTATAAATTAAAATTTGAATAAGATGAGTAGGCTACATTCCTATAGTACAATAAACAAACAAATAAATTTCATTAACAAAATCCTTATTACAATAGATAAATGGTATTTTTTCCTCAATTAAACAAATGTCCACAGGTCAATTCAAATTAATCAAATGTTCACTGGTCAAAAATAAATCCCCTTTCTCTTTGCCCTTCAATTGCCCTGGAGGAAAGTAGCACAGATCTAGATGGCAGTCTACGTCGATTTCTCCCTCCACTTGCATCGCATCCACAGTTGCCGATCTAGTAACGAAGATAAATAGCAGGTATGGATATGATTCTGAATTGGAGAACAAAGTCGAGGAGCCATAGGAGAAGAATCGAGCGAGGCGAATGGTGATGAGAGGGTTTCTCGATCAAATAAATTTATAGTCAAGACCCCGCTATAGGATAGTGGAGTCAGGTTCATCCTCTAGAGAGAAGTCAGCAATTCTAGTTTAGTTTGGTTTTGGGGTTCGGGGATAGCGGGAAAAGGTGGCGGGGGTTGCTGTCACTGTCGTCTAAGACTTAGTCGATGTCAAGGGATAGAGAGGGAATGGTGATCGGTGTCGAGAGGGTTTCTCGACCAAATAAATATATAGTCAAGACCCCGCTATAGGATAGTGGAGTCAGGTTCATCCTCTGGAGAGAAGTCAACAATTCTAGTTTAGTTTCGTTTTGGGATTCGGGGATAGCGGGAAAAGGTGGCGGGGGTTGCTGTCACTGTCGTCTAAGACTTAGTCGATGTCGAGGGATATAGAGGGAATGGTGATCGGTGTCGAGTAACTATACACGATAAAAATAATGAAATAAAATAAATAAAGGTGCAAACTTCCAAGGTTAGGAATCACCACAATAATAAACATATGTGTAGAATCATGAATCACATAAAAGAGCATGTTTTATATCAAAGAATCGACTTTAGCAAATTCCAAAAATTTAGATAAATCAACTTTCGTAAATAAACGTAATTGTTTCTACCTTTCCTTGATTAGGATTAATAAACTCTCGAATAACAACCCTAATTAGTATCCAAATTCATAATTAGTTCACTTTCGCTTCATAATTGCAAATAAGGAATTTCCTTAACTCTCACAAATGATTAAACACATAGGTAGATGATGATATAGACACACATAATTATGAATTCATAAATCAAACCCACATATCTATCATTGGGTTCACCCCAACCCTAGAAGATGAGAATTTGGAGATAAAACATGATAAAAGAAAACAATTTTAACACTTTAACATTAAATAAAAACTCAAACTTACAACCAATCTCTTCCTCCTCCTCCTCTCTCTCTCTCTCCCCCCCTAACTACTTGCGCCCGAATGCGACTTTGTTTGAATGAATAAAATCCCAGGCCTAGTGCCTTTATTTTTAAATAGAAATATATCTATCTTTTATCTAAATCCTAAGATATATAGAATATCTAAAATCTATCTAAAATTAAAAATCCCTAGGGTAAATAGGAAAATACCCATAAGAAGATAAATATCTAAATATAAAAGATATGTGAAAATCTCGGATATGGAAAGTCTCAAAAGATTCGGCCCAATCCACTCTCATCCACGACTTCTGGATATTCAGTCAGCGTTGATTGAAAGTGGTCGACGTCGAGTGCTCTTCGGTCGATCTCGAGTAGCTTCTAGTCGACGTCTACGGCACCTGGTGGATGTCGAGTACTTCTGTCAGCTTTCAGCATTCTGCTCCGTCTTGGAACACACTTTTCCGAGTCCTTGCTCGTTCGATTGACGCATATGAATACAAGTTAGAAAGCTATTTTCGAGGGCTACAACTCTTATGAAGACATCAAAACTTGATTCAAAATGATGAATGACGAAAAGTGGGCTTTTCTCAAGCTGCACCATTATGTGCTCTTTCTTAGCTTCTCAAATGTCTTCATGGTTTCCCTTTAAACTCCAAAGTGCGTCTAAACTTCTCCAAATCAGCTATATATACCTGAAGATCACACCAAACTTTGTGTAGACTCCATATCTTGCAATTAATCAACAACTACACAATTTCCACACTTTTCCAATATAAAATATGCATAAAAGACTCAAATATGACAAAATACATGACTCTAAATAAGGCCAAAAACTAGGACATCAGATGGCATCTTAACCGTCGGCGGAAGTGTAGATCGGTAATCTGACGGTCATGAAGGAGGAGGAGGTCTAGGCGGTAGCAGGGAGAGGTCGATTTGAAGGCAGAGGAGTGGACAAAGAATCGGTCCCAATTTCACGGTAGGGCTTATTGGGTGCGCTGCCACATCCGACTTGGCGGCGCAAGGGTAACCTCCACCCTATCTCCATGTTCGTTGCCGCGGCCGCACCACTACTCTCATCTCAAGCCCCTCGACAACGCTGTACATTGTTGTTGAAGGAGATTTTATGACTGACAATCGACAATTGCGCCACCCCGGTGTTGAAGGAGGATGACGCTAGACGCGCCACTACTCGCGCCACCCTGGTGTTGACGACGTTGGACGTTATCACGGTTCTTTCTTGTAGTGACATATGCTCCCCGCCTTCACGAGAAGAAGGAGGAGGCTACTCATCTGATATCCGATATCCGACTATTGACAAAGCGAACCCGATCATGATGGATTTGCCGACAACCTCCTCCGCCACCTTCCATCCTGAAGAACCAAGGTTGATGGCGGCGAGGGATACGGAGTTAGAGACGGTAACCGGTCGCCACTTCGTCTCTCTATCCATCCATCCTCATCTCTCGACCCTTGACTCTCTCTATCCATCCCATAGGAGCTGGAGTCAATATCAACAGCTAGGATTGGGAAGAATGGGTAGAATAAGGATGGAGGACTCATTCATTTTCTGATGAGACGATCGAAACTAGAACCGGCTGAGATGCTAACATCCGATATCTGACCGCTGACAAAGGAAACCCTTTACTAGAACGTATGGTCGGCTTCTGGGAGCTCATCTCTCTACTTTCTCTCTTCATTTTGATGGCTTTGCTTTCTGACTTAAGAGATGGAAACCAACAATTTCCTTTTTATTTCATTGATTTGATGTTGCATTTTGTGCTGATTTTGTGTTGTTTCATGTTGTGTTTTGTGTTGTTTTTATGTTGCGTTTGTGGCTTTGAATTGATGGGGGTTGAATTGATGCTACTACATTTTGTGTTGTTTCATTTTGTGCTGTTTTTAGATTGCGTTTTGTGGCTTTGAACAAGCACGAGGGGGTTGAATTGATGGGGGTTACCTGTTGGCGTCAATAGGTTTCAAAAATCAAATATGCAAGGACTAAGCAAAATTGATTAATGACTTCAGATTTTGGTTACTTTTAAATTCATCAGTCTGTTGTCAGCATATAAATTCCAACTTAAAATCTTAGTCCGTTGTCAGCATATAAATATCAACTAAGTTAGAATCTCAATCCATTGTTAGCATGAAAATTTCAACTTAGAATCCGTCGTCAACATAAAAATTTCAATTAAGTTAGAGGTATAGAGGGAAGGAAGGGGGCATTAGTTTCGGGGTGACAAGTGGACATTTAACTAATAAATATTGGATGATGGACATTTAATTATTATTATTTTTGATTAGGTAATAATTCCATGACCCACTACAACAAAAGTCACTTTTAGCTAGGAATTTTTTCCACGCTGAAAATTGATATTTCATCACTAAAGCAATTTAGCGAGGAAATATGCTTCTTTTTTTAATGGTCACTGAAAGCTCGTCACAAAAGAGTTTAGTGTGAAAAAATGAAGTCATCGCAAATAAAACATCTGGCGATGAATTCAATATTGTCGTTGTAAGTCTTTAGCGACTATTAAATTCATCGTAAAAGGTAATTATATTTGTCGAAAAAAAGTCAAAGAATTTCATAGTAGTCGTAGAATGTAGATGGAGAGAAACTTTAATTCCTCACAAAATTGTATATTTCCTCGTTAATAGCGATATCAAGTTAGCTCGATATTATTTCATGATAAATATTTTTTTCACAAAAAAAAAATAATTTCATCGACAAAAATGTTGAAGAAATCGATAATAATTGCTAAATGTATTTAGCGGTGATATAAAATTCATCTCTAATACAATAGTTTCCTCGCAAATTAAGCATTCAGTGACAAATAATTTCGTCGCCCAAAGCTTGTGGGTTTGTCACTTAAGCATTCACTGACACGCGTTTTTGTTGCCGTAAGCCTTTAGTGACTAAATTATGTTATCCAAATTCTTTATATATGAAATTCTATTAATTAAATGTAGCTTTTAGTAATATATATATATATATATACACCTCAAATGAGAAATGATAGATTAAGATAGATAATTTTGCCATATAGGTTAATGTATACATGCATCAATCATGAATAAATATACCTCAAATGAGATTACAATCTAAGTTTCTATTAGAGACAAACTCATAATCATAAGTCTCTCTTCACCTTATAAGCATAAACTGAAAAATTCTAATGACTCATGGCCACTAAGCAAAAACTCATTCTTGAATTCGAATTCGCCTTGCCCTGATCATTGGTTGTTAGCCTCTTCACTACTGTTTGTTGCCCAGTAGAAAGGACGCCCAATAGACACAGAAGCAAAAACAATTTATAGACTTGTTCATGTTTCAGAACTTTAATTTGAAGAATTACTAAGATTTCCCAACTACCTTGTAAACTACACCAAATCCACAACGCCCAGGTAGGTTAGCCTTTGAGACCTACCTTTGAGATATTATGTCTTGTTTTTTATTCTGCTGAAATGTAGTTGCAACGAAACAAAACAAAACAGAAAAAGGTTTTGACAAAAGCAATCGAACAAAACAAAAAAGTAGAAGGTTTTGACAAAAGCAATCGAACAAAACAAAAAAGTAGAAGGTTTTGACAGAAGCAGGATATACTAATACATACAGAGATGGCAATGGGTACTTGGTACTGCCCTTACAACCTTAAATCAGGCTTCCTTCCATGAACATAAACCAAAGGAACATTAAAAGGGCATATTTCAAGTAGGACATCTAAAATCAAGTTACTCTCAAAGCCTACTGCATCTTATAAAAATTAAGGACAGAGAGTCAATAAAATAATGACATAGTCAACTAAGAGCAAAAGTCGAAGGAAAGAAAGGTAGACTAAAATAAAAAGAACACTCACACTAGGGGTACATTGATCAATGTTCTTCCGTGCCTTCACTTTTTCTGATTTCAGCTTATTAATTTCATAAGAAAGTTCATTCTCTTGAGACCATAAGGACCTAAAAGGAGGGAAATAATTAATCAAAATATAATTTTATCACAAATAATCTAAAGGTAGAAGGGGATGGAAACAACAAAAAATAAGGTTGAGATAGATAGACAAACGAACCACTCACTTGCGTTTGTCCTGCATCCTATCGTTTCTTTGCCTTGCATATGATGAATCTGTCATTGATCTACTTAATGTTGTCTTCTAATGCAGCTACACTAGCCTAATGCCTTTTTAATATACTCATCTTGGTCTCTAAGTTGTACATTAAGTTGATCAATTTCATCTTGAAGCACAAAAAAGCGACTGAGGAACTACAAATGCAGCACTTAAGAGCACCCCCACCAGGCCTAAACACCAACAAAGAAAATAATAATAGATTAAAATAAAGTTCACAAATAAGTCAAAACTTATAAAGGTAATATAAAGATCACACGGAGCATGTTTTTGCATCAGTGTACCTACATATTGATGTGAAGAGGGAAGACAATAATAATAGATTGAAGTGAAGAGTGAAATCAGCCCATGTTCAAGGTTTAGAGGAGACTTACCTACCTTGACCACCTTCCAAGCTCCAAACAGTAAAGAAGCTCCCACAACGTGCCAAAGCAAAGATAGCTGTCAAATACCCAATTTTATACATCTTTGCTAGGTAATGTGACAATATCCCAATCCCGGTAATAATTATAAAAATAGTGATGCTTAAATAATTGCTCCGGATATATTACTGCTCTGTCAAAGCTAAAGAGAGAAGACATCACTCTGAAGCTCTTTTACAAGAAGGAAATAACCAGATAGATCAAATCTAGATATGAAGCTCAAAAAAGTGCAGAAACCAAATAATCAGTTACCAAATCTGAATTCTAGGAGCTTTGCCCAGCTTACATCATTCTAGAGAAAAATTCTAGAAGGATTAATACCTTTGTCTTGCTTGCCATAACCAAAAATGTAACATCAAATACCAGTTAATAATGTTAAAAATCAAAGATAATTCTTGTGCCGAGGACTTGAAATTTAACCAGGACACATTTGGGGATTAGGGAAATTGAACACGTGAAAGAAATCATGAAAACTAGCAATAAATATTCATGGAAGTGTATTCTTACATCATGCAAGCTGATAACATTGGGGTGTTGAATTCTTTTCCTAGTTGAAATTTCACGTTTAATCCACAAGAGAATAAAAGGTATTGGTGGTTGTTAGTGACCATTTACTCAAATACATTGGCTCTAACTCTATCCCTCCTACATATCAACCCGTTGACTCGCCTTTCCTGCAATTTGAACTCTCCTCCTATCACAAAATTTATATAAAGAACTTGAAAATTATGTCTTAAATTTGTGATGGCTTGTTCTGATGCATCCGCTATAAGATAACTATGCACACAACACAAAATTGATTAAAGAAAATTGAGCCACTTTAGAAATTGGCATCACGTGATAAAAAATTCATGAACTAAGAAAAGCTTTGGCTTTGAAACGATCATGTTTTGATTATAAACACCATTAACTTGCAGGAATTATACTTTCCTCCTAATTTGATCATGAATTTCTCGTTTGATTTATAATTCCTAGTATAGATATCAGACATCTAGCTCTTAACTAAATACCTAACAACCCAATTGAACAAGTAAGCCTGTTCATTTTTCCTGGACAAAACAAAGGCAGCTCCATGACATATATAGGCTCGGCGAACTGGGTCGAGGGTATGTATTTCCCTCATAAAAATTGGATGAGGTTCCATCAAATGCTCAAAGAACTATGTTGAGGGAATACTATAGCCTCAACAAGTTTAAACGATTATTTCCTCACGCCGAAAACACACACAAAAAAAAAAATATTGTCGAAATCCACCAATATTGTCAAAGGAAAAAACCCCAAAACAGATCCAAAACACTGTTTTTTCATAATATTCTAGGAGATTGACGATAATTTCGAGACTTCGTTATTTTGGATCCTCGTTGTCTCTCGGGCCAATTTATAATTATGGTATAAAAATGAAAAAATGACTCAAGTGCAATTACGTAAAATTCATTTTGTTATAAACAAAAGATGTTTTACCGATAGCCTTTCTAAAAACAAAATAAACGCAATACCATTCTCAATATTTTACTCAATCAAAATTCTCGGACATCAACTCGAAAATATGAAGTCCATCATAGTTGGTAAGTTGGGTCAAGATGGTAGAGATAAACGAGGTGTGAGTCTATGAACATTAGCTAGCCAGAAACTAATTCAAATAAGTATTTTTAGACTTTACGTAGTTGATCAGTTGATCTTCATATATTTGGAATTTTTTTCCAGGCATGGACTGGACCATGGATGAAGAAGACTTGTGAGTTGTTCCCTCTTTAAAAAATAAAAGTCATGCCGTGTTTGTGAGGATACAATAAACCAACGATATTTTGGAAGAATTACGTACCTACAGTAATTAATGTGTGTGTTATAATTTTCTTTATAATGTTCGTTAAAGAAACTTTTAATTTCAATCAACCAAAACTTTGTACTTATTTAATTTATTTTTAAAAAAGAGGGCGCGTCAGGGTTTACTAATTTTTTTATATTAATTTAGTCAACCGAAAATAGACGACTATTTGCCATGTATGGATGACTTTTTCTTTAATTTTAAGAAGTACAAAGTTGGATGGATTTTTATGAATATATTATTTGGGAGTTTAAGCTTATAAATTGATGAATGGATTTTTTTAACATGTGTTTTTTGGATATAGGTTATTTTTTTATTTTGTAAATTTTTTATGATATTTATTAATTTAACCCATTTTGGTGTCTACTCATTTTCTTTTAAGATTTTCATTTCCAATTAAAAATGCTTAAATTAGGGATTATAATACAAATTGTTTGGTCAATCGTTCAATTCGACATTTGATCGAGCCCAAAGGCCCATTTCAAAATTGTTCCACAGATTAGGTTTTGCTAGCAAATGTCCAATATTTTTCCATAATTCCAGTTTTGCCCTTGTCTACTACTTCCGTCTCCCACGTGCGATATGTTTCTCTCATTTCCTCCTTTGGTTTAGCGGTTTCTCTCCAATGTCTCTTTGCTCTCTGATCGGCGGCCGTTTCTCCCCGAGAGTTCGTCTCCGTCGTGCTCTCCGCCTTGCTTTCTGACTTGCTCTCCGTCGTGCTCTTCTACTTGTTCTCCTATTCGATTCTGCATTTTTCTGCTCTTCGTTTTGTATATCTGATTATCTGCTTGTAATGGCTTCATCAGGTACTTTCTTCGACTTTACTGCTTCAATGTTCTTGAAAGTAACCTCACTTGTTGTTTCCTTTGTTTTGTGGATATCTACTTGCATTTCCTGCAGTTTATGCCTATTTTGGTTTATTTTTCGTTATTTTAGCCCTTTCCTACTGTTTTAGGGTTTGTTTTTTTAGTTCAGTTGTTGTCTAATGGTATCAATTTGTGTTATGATCTATGTCCCTTGTTCTGATTTCGTTTTCATTTATGCATTTGTGGCATTTGTTGTTTCTTTTTGTTTTTTATGGTTGGTTACAGTCTGGTGACAGGGTTACAGTTTATTACTTCTTTGGTGATGGGGTTGCAGTTTATTACTTGTTTTGATGGTTGGTTACAGTCTTGTGACATGGTCACAATTTATTAATTATTTGGTGACAAGGTTACAATGTATTACTTGTTTTGATGGTTGGTTACAATTTATTACTTGTTTTGATGGTTGGTTACAATCTTGTGACATGGTCACAGTTTATTAATTATTTGGTGACAAGGTTACAATTTATTACTTATTTTGATGGTTGGTTACAGTCTGGTGACGGGGTTACAATTGATTCATGGTTACAGTTTGTTACTTGTTTGATGACAGGGTTCCATATGACATTCTCCTTGTTGTGTGTTTGCAGTGTTTGGTCTCGTGACAATATTACTTTATGTGGTTGTTCAATTTGTTGTTTGTTGGTTTTTAGTGACATTATCTTCTATGTTGTAACACCTATGGCTTACACTATTTCCATTCTATTTAGGTAAAGAAATTGTTGTCAATCAAGAAATTCCTAATGTGGATCCACCATGCATCTATTATTCAACCTGCTTCCTTCAAGTTTGTTGTTCCCAAAGAAAGACATTTTTGTGGGCACAATTAATGTGTATTCAAAGCCTGCATTGATCAAAGTTATTCAGAATGGACTGTCTACTGCCGACTGGGCTTCCCTTATAGATGGGTGTTTAGGTCCAATTATTCGGGCGGGTGATCGTCTTTAATTTTGTGATCAACTTGTGCATCAAATGCTTCTACATGAAGTTGAAACTCATAAAGTTCATGAGATGTGGTTCTAAGTTGGACAACATTTGTTGAGGTTTTCTCTAGCTAGTTGAATTCTGTTATGTCACTGGTTTGAATTGGAAAGAACTTGGTGATGACATGTCTCCTTCTTCTCATGTGGATATGGAGGAGTTTTTGGGGTTATTGGAATGCAAATTTAATGGTCTTCTCCAAATTTTCCTCAAGGAGCCAACACAGTCTCCCAAGAAACTTTCCATGGCGTACTTGTTACTAATTGAGGGTGTGTTGCTCCCTCAAGGTTCTAAAGCTCTTGTACGTCAATCTTTTGTGGACCTTGTCTGTGATTTTGATCGTTTAAAATTGTATTCTTTTGGCCGGGATGTGTTTTTGGAAGCACTTGGTTTTTTGAAGAAATCTATGAGGTCTGAGCTATCCAAAAAGGGTCCAAGGTTTGTTTATAATTTGGTCGGATATCCCATAGCATTCCAGGTATTTCTCTTTCCTTTCCTTTTATGTTCCAATGATTTTTTCTTCTTATTATTATTCTTTACTTCTATTTCTATTCTTAATGTTACTTTTTTTTTCTCAAGTTTGGATTTTCGAGGCAATCCCTAAGATTGTTGGTATCTCAAATTGTCACTTTGCATTCTGTGATGGATTACCAGCATCTCTTGTCTGGTATATTAATGAACGTGATTACAACATTACATATGATAAGTGTTATGAAATTTTCTCAAAATATTTGGTAAGTATTCTTTCTTCTCTCAGCTTTATTATTCTGATCTCAGTTTCCCTCTTCTGTGATATATATATATATATATTTGTTGTCCTTTAATTGTATTTTTTGCTCTCTTGCTAGGGGACTGTCGACTCTCTGTATGCCTCATTTGTGGATTGCCCTGGCCTCTCATTTTCTGATGAAGTTGCCGATGATAATGTAGATTCTTACGTTTCCTGTTTTGTTGGTATGGATGTTGATGCCAGTGATGTTGTGTGTCCAAGGAATTTAGGCATCCAAGCGTATCGTCTCCGCTTCTCAGGTTGCCGTCTTCTTGATGGTGGTGTGAAACCTAATATCCATTCTACGAATATTCCTACTATGATGAAGGAAGAGGTTGGTTACATGGTCAATGTGCAGTGCTGACAATCGTCTTCTTGTGAAGAAGGGTAAAATGTTGAG
Source organism: Persicaria tinctoria (assembly GCA_037127255.1). Taxonomy (NCBI): domain Eukaryota; kingdom Viridiplantae; phylum Streptophyta; class Magnoliopsida; order Caryophyllales; family Polygonaceae; genus Persicaria; species Persicaria tinctoria. The sequence continues at coordinate 28,612,985 of JBANSL010000013.1, read as the reverse complement.
ACATACTCCTACTGCTAATAGTTCTGTCAAGAAGAAGAGAGTGTTGAGAAGTTCTGCTACTCTAGATCAGCCTATGAAGAAGAAGGCAAAGGTGGTGCCATCTCAGAAATTGTCAAAGAGTGAGGCTCCCGCTAAGAGTGAAGAAGAAGCACCTTGTGGTAGAAAAGGTTTAGATCATGGGGACAAGCCTAAGAGGTCTAAGTTTAAGCTCCCAAGACCTATTCTTCCCAAACGTGACGAGCTTCCTGCAACTGATAATGTGCCTGGGTAGGCAAAAGATTTTGTTGGGAAAGCTGTTTTTTAAGAAATTAATAATTTTTTAAGGAATTATTTGATTCTATTGAAGCTCAATTGAAATACTGTGTTTCTAGGATTCTTATCCTTAAGGAGATAGTGCATAACCTTGAAGCACGTGTCTTATATCCCAGTGATGATAGTGACGCTGCTCTGAAAAGGGAACGTGAGGCATTGGATGAGTCTCTCAAGGATGTGTTGGTTGGTATTCAGGAAAACTACTCTCAGTTGTCTGACCATGAGCATTATTTTGAGGGTTTGAATCAAGGTGATGACAAAGAAGGTGATGACACCGATTCTTCCAGTCATTCCCCAACTCCAGAGTATGTTGTTGTTAAATCAACTAAGGAGTCAACGGATACACTTGATGACAATGTTGGCACTGGTCTTGTGGGTTCAAAGGATAAACTTGATGACAATGTTGTCCCTTCTTTTGGCTGTTCTTCTCATTCTCCCAAGATTGCTGACAATGCTGTTGCTCCTACTGAATTCCTTATATCACATGATGTAATTGTTAACAGTGTTATTCCTCTTACTGAAGTTGTTCCCTTATATAGTGCAACCACTACTGAAAAATTTATTGAGACTTGTTCTGCTGCTCCTACTAAAGTTCTTTCTTCGGCCGATGCAACTGCTGATTTGAGTGTTGAACCAACTGAAGTAATTGGTTCAGGTGTGACTGTTTTTGCTAGCTCAGTTGCTTCTACTGAAGTTCTTGATTCACATCCAACAAGTGAGGACATGTTTGCTCCCAAAGAGGTGCCTGGTGAAAGTGCTATTGCCACCACTGTTCTCTCTTGTTCTACCAATGCTCGTGATGACAGTGGTGTTGTTGCAACCATTGTGCTTCCTTTCTTGACTGATGCACCTAATGGAAGTGATGTTATTGGTCCTACAATTGTGGTTACAACTGTTTTGAATGATACAAGTAGTTGCCCTGCTCCTGAAGTTGTTGAAAAAGTTATTCATGGTATTGGCATCATACTTGGATACAGTGATGTTGTCCTAGAGGATGTGCCTGTTGACAGTGGTGCTACAACTAGCGATATTGATGATAAATGCAGTCAATTTCATAACATCACTGATATCGGTTACCTTATTCCTTTAGATGATGAAAATGAGAACGGTGATGAAGTTCCGCTAAAGCGTTCTTATAGGGTGGTGAAATCAGGTCCCGCAGTCCATACTCCTTACACCAATACTTGTAAACCAAAGAAACCTCTCCTTCCTAGAGTAGCTAAACATTCCTTTCTCAACCCTGATGAGCGTGTTGAATTTTATACCACTTTTCGAGATCTTGGGTAATTATCCACTTTTGATATGTGTTTTCTTTTTCGTACTACCAGTTTTTATAATAAGTTTATTTAACTTGTTATCTTACTTTGTAGGCATGATGAAAAAATCAGTGGCTATGAGGTTGATATGAACAAGGTGTTTTTCACTGAATGATCGGGGAAGACAAAATGGCTTTGTGATGTTGTAAGTTCATATTTATATGTGTTTCTCTTGTTGCTTATATTTGGTGACATCAGTTTGGTGACAATTAGGAATTATTCTGTTTTCTTTTACAACACTAGTACAAACATATAAAACAAGGGCGTTTGAAAAACGCCATCAAAGACATTTCATGGCATTTTTAAACGTCATCCCACAACGCCGTCGAAGGTGATGCCATGCTTTTGGTATTAATTTAATGGCGTTTTATAAAACGCCATAAAATCCATGGCGTTTATAAAACGCCATAAAATCCATGACATTTATAAAACGCCATGGATAAGTATACATATTTTTTTAAAAAAAAATTGGAAATTAAAATCCATGGCGTTTGTAAAACGCCATGGATTAGTGTGTATTTAAAAAAAAAAGAATCAGGATTAAATCCCTCAAAAAGGATCTACAAATGTAAAACTTACAATATTTTTTCTCAATAAAACACTACATGTTAAAGTTAGAAGAGACACATTCCATTATTCCAATACTGTATAGAAAATATAATCTCTCTAATCTTTACAAGAGGCATAATCATATTAAAGAGACGTTCTTGACTTGCCACCCCAAAAAACTGAACTCCATGTTTAGCTGTTAGCCTTTGATAATAGCTAAAAGTACGAAACACAAAATAAGTTTGATCACTTATGATCGTACATACCCAGTTTGCTCCTTGCTGTTGACAGTAGAAGGAAGACCAATGATGTATAGTCTGCAACCTCTATTGTATGGGTATTATACTCCCTCTAGCACGAGTAGAAAAATGAAGGCTGTTTTGACATAAATAAAACGTAATTTTTGTATCGTCAGCAAGAATTGAATAGAGTTTACAAGTCTTAAGTTGGTTAGATAGTGAAATGTAACTCACAGGGTAAGTACCTAGGTGCCAGGTCCAAGAGCAGCTTTCGCAATGATTTGCTCTCCGGATACCTGAATACATCTCCATGGATCTATTTCCTTCCAGTTTCTTCTTGGTCCTTAGCTGCTGATCATCTTGTGAATACCTATAAATGAACAAGAAAAGCATAAATGGAAGATATACATATTGTTGATCGAGACAACTCAAGACACTCAATAAATCAAAAAAAGAGAAAACGTATATACTTGACAAAATCATTCTCAAGGAATAGCTAGGTGGCATATCCAAAATATTTGCTCCATTTTGTTTTTGCAAAATGAACAACAATAAAAAATAAAAGAATGGTTATCAACCTCCCAAATAAAAGCACTGATGTATCTGAACATGGTAGTGGCACAATCGACTTTCATGTCGTTTATTTTCTCCGAACAGGGGCAGGTCATGTCCTTTAGGGCGCTGCAGCAGGTTTCTACAGCTGTTTATCTTGGCCCCTTCCATCCATTTGTGAGGATAGTGTAGCTCTAGTTCTCGAAATCTATAGCACAGCCTGTAGATCACATGAAATTGCTCGAGTTTCATATTTGACATATGTATATCTTTCTTCATTCAACAAATTACATACTAACAAGAAAGGTGCATAAAGATCAACCATTGCTATAAGAATCAATCACATTACATAAGTTAAGAACACAAGAAAAGAAAATGACATCTTGATTCTTGAAACCCCCAAAACTTGATGGACCCTAGAAGTTGAAAACTTGCTCCTCTCGATTACTCAACAACTAAAAATCACATTTTACCATTTATCAATTATCAAATATTCAGATTGAGTTGGTGGAAATCAACCGATTTGGATAATAGAGTCAAAACTAGGGATCTGTTAATATAATGTCATTTTCTGGCATTACCTCATCTGTTAAGCTAAGAAACATAAAACGGGGATAAATTATGAGTCTATGTAACGAAAAGGCACAAAACCTGATAATGTCACTGATAATTAGAAGATAAGATAAACATACTCTTATGAGTTTGAAGCAAAGAGCGCTCGGTAGATCCATGAGATTGAAATACGGCAACTGCATAAACAATACTACATACAAATTAATAATCAATTTCATCGCGCCAATCAACAAAACCTAACATCCAAAATCAACTAATTACAAAACATTCATTGGGGTATCAATTGGAAAAGAACACACCAGAAATGTGAGAGGAAGACGCCCAATTGGCCGAAAGGGAGAGAAAAATAAAACACAGAAAATGCAATCGATTAAAGGCAACTAGATTTAGAGAAAAATACTCAAACACAAGACACAATTCATTTTCTTAAAAAATGTTCATACTAAGGAGTGAAAACCCACAAATGAAACCCTTCAAAGTCCATAATCGAAATAATTCAGTGCAAACTCAATCAAAAACCCAAAATATCTTCAATATTTAGATTTAGGGTTTATAAATGAGTCTTTAGCACTAACACTCAAACAATAAGACTCATTCACAAAACCTAGATCCAAAAATCGAAGATGATAAAGTGCAAACAAAATAGGCCTTAATTTGGAAAAAAATTGACATACCAGACAACGAAGGTGAAACCTCGAGAGAAGACTACAGATAGAAGGGCGGTCGACATCCAAAACGGAGGGTATAAACACCGTCAAGCAATGAAAGAAGTTTACGGTGTCGGAAGGAAGCACGAAGGGTCTGTTCATGGCCTGAATCGACAATGGAACAAAATAGATAAAGAATTGAATCAAATTTTCGGAGGTGAGAGACAGAGAGAGTTGGATCTAGGGTTTAGGGAATGGAGGAGAAAGAGAGTCGGAATTTTCAATTTTGGAGGTGAGAGAGACAGAAGAGATGTTAATCTTCGAATTCTCCTGCCTCTTCAAATATAGCCCAAAATTTAGGCGGAAAAAGATCCGCTTATTTTGTGGCATTTATGAAACACCTTGGAAGTACAGAAAACACCATAGAATTATACGGCGTTTTCAAAACGCCATAAAAAATTCCCAGTTTGTAAAAGCATGACGTTTTAGTGTATAAACGCCATTAAATATACTTTTTATAGCATTTAATGGAAAATGCCATATTTTAAAAGCCATAGATAGCCGTATATGTAGTAGTGCAACACCTAGACGAAGCACTTCATCATTTTAGAAAGCGTATTCATGATTGTCCTGATCAAAATCCCACAAGTTTCATTAAAAATAGTGATGCCATTCCGGAGGAATTCTTCAGTTACTTCTTTGGTCTTTATCCTGGTAATTATGGGAGGAGTTGGGATAGTGCTAAGAAGGTTTACGCTTCGTTCAATATTGACAACATGAACTGGGTAGCCCTTGAAATTGAGCTGGACTCCAAGATGATTCTTATTTATGACTCCCAGTGTAGTTTCACTAAAAATGAAGATATGCTTAAGAAGTTTGCTCAAATATGTGAAGTGCTTTCTATTCTGTTGAGCAAGAGTGGTCTTTTTCCTAAAATGGACGACACTCCTTTTGAAGTGGATGGAGTGGATGACTTGCCTCAAAATAAATACGTGTACCTTCTTTTTTGCATCTTGTCATATTTTGTTTTGTGAAAGTTTATCTATTCAATTTTTTCTCTGATGTTTATTTTTTGCTTCTTATGTAGGGGTAGTTGTGGTATTTACATCATCAAGCACATTGAGTTTCATGTTTTTGGTCGTGACAATCAACTTGTGAATGATTATTATGTTAATGTGTATTGTGAGAAGATTGCATGTGATCTCTTGAAGAAGCAGTGGACATTTGTTTAGTTATGAGCTTAAGTTGTGTTAGTTGGACTATGTCTCTGGTGACACTTGATTTGGTGACAGTTTATTGTATATTTTGTTAATGTAACAGACGTGGTGACAACCCATGGTGACACAAAGATTATGTATAAGTAGGCTAATGCTCTAGTAATTTCTATGTCCCTTTTAATCGTTTACTATTTTATCCCTATTATATGTTACAACTCTCTATAATTCCACTTTAATGTCAAGGTTTTATTATTACTGCTGACATCTTCAAAGTTTTCACTTTGGTTACATTGTCTATGGCCCTGTTTTCGTAGTAGTGACAATGTCTATGGCCCTATTTTATTAATGGTGACAAGTTCTAAGACCCTCTTACCCATTCATATATTGGACTAGAACTGTCCACCTCATGTCTTTTGGCTTCTCATTAGCCCCTTTAGGATTTGTGCTTGCCTTTTCATAGGGTTTTCTTTTGGTTACAGTGTCTATGGCCATGTTTTCATAGTGGTGACAGTATATGTGACCCTTTTTTTTTTTTATTGTGGTTACAACGTCTATAGGTTTTCCTCTGATTGCAGTATATACGCCTCTCTTTCCATAGTGATTATAGTATATATGACCCTATTTTAACAGTGGTTACAACATCTAGGTCCATCTTACCCATTTATATATTGAAGGATAACTGTCAACCACATGTCTTTTGGCTTCTCCTTAGCCCCTTTAGGGTTTTTGCTTACCTTGTCCTAGGGTTTTCCATTTGTTGACAACAATCATCTCTTAACAACGTATTGTACTTAACATGGCCCTAAACCCTAAAGACTTAACCATAAACCCTAAACCATACTGTACATCTGATGTTCTTTTGACTTCTCATTAGCCCCATTGGGGTTTGTGCTTCTCTAATCATAGGCTTTTCCTCTTGGTTACAAGTGTCTATGACCCTATTTTAATAGTGGTTATAATTTTTTTGTCCCTTTTTTATAGTGATTACATGGTCTATGATCCTTTTTTAACAGTGGTTACATGGTATGTGTTCATCTTACCCATTCATAGACTAGAGGAGAATTGTCACCACATTAATATTGGCTTCTCATTAGCCTCTATATGTTAAGTTCTTCTCTTGTGTTAGTGTTTTCTTTTGGTTACAGTGTCTATTACCCTATTTTCATAGTGCTGATAGGGTCTATGACACTGTTTTCATCGTGGTTGCAGTGCCTATCTTCCTCTTAACCATTCATATATTAGAGGAGTGCTTTATCCCCATGTATTTTGCCTTCTCATCATCCTATATAGGGTTTTTGCTTCCTTAATCCTAGAGTTTTCCTCTTGGTGATAACATTTATCTTTATCCTTGTCTCGTACTTACCATTTTAGGGTTTAGGGTTGGCCCTAAACCCTAAAGACTTGACCTTAAACCCTAAACCATACTGCACATTACATTTTCTTTTAATTTATGGTTTAGGATTTCGGTTACAGTGTACATGACCCTGTTTTTTTAATGTGGTTACACCATTGATTACCTTGTTTTTTATTTTGCTTACAGTTTCCATGACCCTGTTAGTCATTCATTTATAAATCTTTGCAAAACTATAATGTTAGAAGAAGAAAAAAACATAAATATGGTGACAGTTTACATTATGTCCAGTGTAATGACCTGTTGACAGTGAACATTTTATTCAATATAAGAAAAAGATAAAGTAAATATTTTTGTCTTCTTTGATGCTTTACCTCTAATTTGCCTCTGATCTCTAGCTCTTGTGAATCCTCTTTGATGCTTTGCGTCTTATTTCTCCATCTGAAGGCTTTCTTTTCTTTTGAGGACGACCACATCTCTTACGTATAATTGGTGGATGACATTTCTATCTTTTGATGTCCTCTGGTACAACCCACTATTCTTCCTTTAGAACAGGATATATTGTCTCATGATAAGCCAATTTCCAAGCTTCAATTTTATAGTAGTTGCTAATATACCTCAGAACACTCACTTTTTTGTCCCTTATGACAACAAGAGCATGTACACAAGGTATCTTTTCATAATCAAATACCTTACATGAACAAGATTTCTCCATTAAATCAACCGTACCATAACCCTTTTCATCCCACTGACAACCTCAAACTGGAATTCATTGAGGTGCTTGATAGTGTACATTCCCGCATCACTGCATCTTATGTACACTATATCACTTATCTTATTTGGATGCTCAAAGCTGTTGTTTTCATATTCATTTCTGCGCTCATTGAACAATTTTGTTAGCTTCTATCTTATTGCATTCAGTAAACCTATAATTGGGAATAATCTATCCAAAGCAAAGACATTATTTAACGATTCTGCATTGTTTGAAGTCATCATATTGTACATGTCGCCTTTTTAATAAGCTCTTGCCTATTTCTCAAACTTTACTTCTTCAAGATATTTCTCCATCTTGCTGTTTGTATAACTAATTCAACCAAAGTAGTTGTTGAAATCTACTTCTATGTAACTGTTTGCTATCTTTTCAAACCACTAACAAAGTATATTCTTCTTGAATTTTACCATTATATTTTGCTTCAATTTCCATCTACAGTAATAATCTTTAGCATTTGGCTGGGTAAACCAACTCTAAAGCTCTTGCAATGCTTTGATGGCGGTCAGAAACAAAAACCAGCTCTTGACTTGATGGGATGAATGTTGCTAGCTTGTTGAAGAACCACTCCCAGGAAGCATTATTTTCTGAGTCAACTACTGTAAGGCAATAGGGTATACTTGATGATTTGCATCTTGTGAAGAAGCTGTGAGAAGAGTCTCTCTGTATTGTCCTTTTAAAAATGTACCATCTACCACAAGCACATGTACAATTGAATTGTATTCAACAATTATTTGTTGACGATAATTTTTTTTTATGAAATGAATCTGTACCTTTCGTAGGATTGGAAATGCTCGGATACAGGTCCAAAGGCAATGAACACATACTTGAACTTTGATTTGCTGTCAACTTCAATGAAGGTGATAGTTCCAAGATTTGCTTTCTTCGGGACCCAACAATATGATGGCACTAATTCATAGTTTTCTTCTGCTGTCGCCATTGTCATCTCCATTGCTAAATCACGAGCCATCCAAGATTTCCAGTGGCTCACATTCTGTTTGAAATCAGTCCTCATCGTGTTTCTAATTTGGCTTGTAGTTGGACCCTTATTCTCATCTTTAAAACTGTACATATTATGTAAAACAGTGAATAAAATATGAAATGAAGAATGATTATAGTGAATAAAATATAAAATTATGTAATGAAGAATTTATTGTAGTATATTTCACCTGTGTTTGATCCTTTCAGCTATGAGTCTGTAAGTTGGAGGGCGTTGCTTTCCTATTCGTACTTCCCCGCTACATGTATGCTCATTAAAGTATTTTTTTAATTTGAAATACAGTTGAACCACCCACTATGGCGCCATCAATTTTCCAAGTGCAGCTCTCACCGACACAAACCGTGTTGTAATAACATGATGTTGACTTCTTCACTTTGTAAGCAAACGCTTCTTGTGCAACAAAAAATTCAACGGTATTTTTTAGATCTTCTTTTGATCGGAACAGTCGTCCCAAAAATACAAGAATTTCCCCCTTTCTTTCACTTATAGGTGTTGCTGTATATTTTGTGGACATTGTACTGCCACTGATGTGACTTTCAATCCCTGTGTTATCTCCATTATCATCCATATCACAGTGATGAGACCCGAGGTCCGTACCGATCAAGCCTCGAGCTTTCGAACACTCTTTTTTTGCGGCTAATTTTTGGGGTTTATAGAAACTGAAAAGAGGGATATGTGGAGCAAGATTCGCGGGCCTCTCGGAATCGCACTTCGAGGATCTCGACCCTTGGACACCTTCTCCTCTCACTAGGGTGTCACCCTCGGCCTCTCACCAAAGGGTTCGCTCTTAGCCTCTCACCAAGAACTCGATCCTTAACCTGGAATCATAGGAAGCTATTAGTGGCTTAAACTTTAACTCAACTAAACTTGACTTGATTTAAAATGAAAGTTTTACAAGAAATATATAGGATGAAAATATAGCCCCCAAGCATCGCTAATCGATGTGGGATTTCTTTTAATAGAAATAAAAGCATGAAAATCGTTCATATTTGAACCGCTGAATAGAATGTAAAATACGAGCATCTTCAAGGCTGATTTAGGAGAAGTGTTCTTCATGAAAGTTGTAGCCACTTAAAATAGCTTTCCAACAAGTTCTCACCGGTTGCAATCGGAATTTTACTCAGCCCGAACGAGCCAAAATACCATAGTGTCTCCATGCTGTTTTCTCAAACGAGAGTTGATATTCGGCCCCGACAACATAGCTTTGTAAGATAAAGGATTCGAGCTCATTGATGACTAGGATCACATCATCCTCCTCCCTTTGAAGAGGATTCGTCCTCGAATCCGTGATGGAAACAAGCGACTCCTTCGGACATGTTTCTTCTTCCTTGAACGGATCTTGAATCCCCTCTTCTTCTTGAACCGTGAAAGGCAAGCAAGACGGAATGAAAGAAGTCAAATCTAACCACTTACTTGACATGGAATTCAGAAAGCTAGGCTTGTCGATCGGATGGCATTCGTTTCTCCTTCATGGAAAGTGCAACCTTGAGAACTTGGATGATTTCCTCATCTTTCTTAAGCTCAAGGTTGCCCTTCGCAATCTCAATAGGAACATCATTAGACTTGGCTTCTTTAATCTCAAGTGTCTCATCCATGGCCGTAGAGGATGTCGTCTTTGAAGAGGGAGGTGGGGCTGTTGTGGGCTTCGATACCCTCGACCCCAATGTGTTGACGACTTTTTGCATTTCCTGTACTTGTTGCATTGAGTCTTCCACGAGCTTGCGAATCTCTTGCCAAGGTGGTTCAACTTTCCTCTTATGCCGAGCCTCATCCTCTCGAGCCCTTCTTTTTCGATATCTCCTCCGGAGCTCTTGATCAACTACATCATATGTAGCACCATCCATGTCGCTCCAATGAAGGTACCCATCATCATAGGCTCGATTGGCCCATCGGATGTACTCTTCAGACAAAAGTTTGGAACTCGTCTTCTTCAACATTTTGACTAGAAAGAAACCACTCAGTGATCGAAGCTCGATCGACTCGATTCGATTAGCTCTGATACCAATTGATGAGACCCGAGGACCGGACCGATCAAGGCTCGAGCTTTCGAACACTCTTTTTTGTGGCTAATTTTTGGGGTTTATGGAAACTGAAAAAAGGGATATATGGAGCAAGATTCACGGGCCTCTCACCCTAGAATCTCCTACACTCGATCTCAATCCTCTCGGAATCGCACCTCGAGGTACTCGACCCTTTGACACCTTCGCCTCTCACTAGGGTGTCACCCTCGGCCTCTCACCAAAGGGTTCGCTCTTAGCCTCTCACCTAGAACTCGATCCTTAACCCGGAATCATAGGAAGCTATTAGTGGCTTAAACTTTAACTCAACCAAACTTGACTTGATTTAAAATGAAAGTTTTACAAGAAATATATAGGATGAAAATATAGCCCCCAAGCATCGCTAATCGATGTGGGATTTCTTTTTATAGAAATAAAAGCATGAAAATCGTTCATATTTGAACTGCTGAATAGAATGTAAAATACGAGCATCTTCAAGGTTGATTTAGGAGAAGTGTTCTTCATGAAAGTTGTAGCCACTTAAAATAGCTTTCTAACAAGTGCTCACCAGTTTCAATCGGAATTTTATACAGCACGAGCGAGCCAAAATACCATAGTGTCGCCATGTTGTTTTCTCAAACGAGAGTTGATATTCGGCCCCAACAACATAGATTTGTAAGATAAAAGATTCGAGCTCATTGATGACTAGGATCACATCATCTCCACTTGACGTGCTCGGACCCGGGCTCGAGCAAAAGGACCGGCGACGAGAGTTTCGAGAGGTCGGGAAATTGTGGATAGCTTCTGAGTAAACAGGGCAGTCTTTAAAGATTGCCAATTTCCCGTCGATCGGCTCGGCTTCTGGGGACGTTCAAGTACCATTTTGATAGATCTTGAAGTCGCGATCGCGGATTGGGGCAGATCTCGTCAATCGGAGGTCAGACGAAGCAGGAAATCGCGTTTTACCGAGACGTCGCGTGTGCAGGGGGTGAATGGAGGGTGATGATGGGGCTGTGGAAGGCCTTAGAATGGTAGTAAAGTAGGGGATGGGGGTTGAGGGATATGTGATGCAAGATCGCTCTCGGCCTCGCACTCCGAGCTCTCTCCAACACTCGATCTTCCGCACTCTCGGCCTCGCACTCCGAGTGTTTTCGACCCTTTGATTCCGTCGTCTCTCACTAAGGAATCTCCTTCAGCCTCTCACTGAAGGTTTTGTTCCCGACCTCTCACCTAAGAACGAGATTCTTGACCCGAATCACTGGAAGCTAAAAGGCTCACTTTTTCTCAAATTTCAACTTGTCTAACAAAAGAAGTTCATACAACCCTTTATATAGGAAAATATGGATGCTATGAAAAATAAAAGAAATTAAAATAAATCGACAAACTAATGACGGATAATACGAAAGGGTTTTCCGAGATTTATGACGGAGAGATGGGCAACCATAATGGGGGGAACTTAATGGTCTTGGTTGCCATCAAAGAGATGGAAGTTCGGAAATCTCTAAATCCCCGTTATTTAATCCGACTTTACTGATTGCATTCCGTCTTCATTTATTGCATTTCCGACAAGCTGCCTGGTTTTCAAACTGCTCCAAAGATGCCAGATTTCGTCCATCTTCCAAGCTGATTTGATGATTGCATCATTCAATAAAGTTGTAGCCACTTAAAATATCTTTCCAACAAGTTCTCATTGGCTTCAATCAGAATTTTATACAGCCAGAACGAGGCAAAATACCGAGGTGTCGCCAAACAATCTTCACAAATGAAAGTTGGTGTTCTGCTCCGAAGACAAAGACTTGTAGGAAAAAAGAGTCAAGCTCATGGGCGACTGCGATCACATCACACAGTCATCATTTATGCATTCTACATCTTCATCATGCACATCAAAGTTGTCTTTCATGACATTTGTATCCTTGGCAGAGCTGTAAGCCTGTAATGCCAATTGATTTTCATCATTTATAGATTCTGTAATATGTTCTTCAATGATTTCCTTCGCATATGTAACATATAAAGGCAATGTCCAATATTCACTTCCTTAAATTCATTAATTTGCAAAAAAAAAAAACTCCTCAAATAAGTGTCATTCTCAATAAAAAAAGGCTTAGTAGTTTTCTTGAATGGATACAAGTGACTGAATTGAAGAGTAGGGGACAAATTGTCATTGGTTGTGAATCTGTTCAGTATCTCACTCTTCATCTCATACAGAATTTCAGTCTGCCTGATGACAATTACCTTTGATAACACATCTCCAACAAAAACTAAATCACCATCTTCCAGTTTTCATTCTCCTCCAAATTTTATTGTTAATAGACTGGCCTCCATTGTACCTGATCATTGGTGACATCTATTAAATTTCATAAATATACTTTGATGACATAAACTATTTTTTGTTGTCTCGGATAACTATTCTTATATATCTATAGTACTAACATGCATTACTTTTGATCAAATATATGAAATATAGTGATTACAAGTACACAGATGTACTCAAACTCAGCTATCAACATTTAGGTTGTAGTGCAATTTTGGCTACAACAGTATAGTCATGAAATCAGTAACTCATTAGATCACAAAATCAAAATCTTATACGAAACTACATCAACCATGCAATCTAGGTTATAGTTCTATAATCACAAAATCAACAACGTATGTCAGAATCGACATCTGAGATCAAAATCAATGAAAGGTATTCCTATTATACCAAATTTCATATTCTGTTAATGTAATAAATTGTTCTCCAAATTGTTCTTCAAATTCGCAACTCAGACAACAATTGTGCTCCCGATTACAGTACTATAATGAAAACATTCGTATTAGACAAGATTACAGATTATAAGAAAATAACCTCTTTTGAAAATCAAATTTTGGATGACAGGGCTGTATTTGAACAGATTTCTCTTCAAATCTGATTGTAGAGCTCGAAATCATCGATCAATGGTGCTAAAATCTACAATGGTGCTCGAGATTGAGATCGAGATCCAAATCGCAATCCCCTCTGTTGCCGTTAGTACGCTTCGTCTCTTTTGCATGAAAATGAAGAAAGAAGCGGAATTAGTGAGGCAGGGGAAAATGTTCTTTTGGGACATTCCCCTAATTTCACTTTAAAAATGTCCTAGGTGCTAATTTTGGCCTTTAATATGGACACTTCTCAAATTTTTTCCTTATCAATTACCTCACGGATTAATAAATTTTTGCTATAGCGGTTGAATTATTAATTGAGAAATTGGCCAATGTATCCATTATGTTAGGGTGTAACATTGCAAGGTCTTACAAAAAGGCACTATGTGAGACTATGGCCAAAAAACCCGTATTACAATCAGAATGCCCTACTCACTCAAAATCCCCGTTACCTCAAGACCAATCAAAATTGTTTAGCCAACACATCCCGCACCCGTGCACGTACCTTTTCTCCACCAGTCATTTTCACTTGCACTTGGCGGAAATACACTTCCTATACAAACCTTTATCATCTTCTTAACACACTCCACTTGACGTACATTCACATCCTTTGTAGATGGTTTTGTTCCTCATGCCCCAAGTGATGTCGATGGTAGCATAGAAAGTCAGTTATTTCAATTCGCTTGAAAATTTGCACTCCTCTTTCTAGTTTTAGCATCCCATGCAAACCACTCAAATCATCTCCCAACATTTCTTCAACACATGATAATACCAATCCAGCCCCAAATTCACTACTGAAACCCCCCCCCCCCACGTATCATTGAGCACTCAAACCACGTATAAATGACCCTTAGTCTCCTCCTCCTCCTTGCACAACACATACCAAACATGCATAAGATAAGATACAAATAACTTTGAAATCACATCAAAGGAGCAAGCTTTCGCCTTTTCCAACAATTAGACAACCCTTTCAAGTAATCCTAATTGTATCTACCAATTTTATGTTTATAATCCAAGTGATTAACATGAATCTCTATTCTTTCGAGTAGGGAATAAACATAATAAAGATAGTGGATGATCAAAACATAACGAATATCAAAACTTACCTCAAGCATGCATGGCTATCGTCGGGCTCATCCCGACCGTCGAAGTATGGCGACTACTCACTCATTGCAATAGAAGACATCATTGACGAAAGGAAATAACTTTGCTTTAAACTAAATTCAAAACCTTTACATTCCCGACAATCCAACTTTTGCAAAAGCGCCAAAACCTTAAAAGCCTTGAACTCCTGAACTCTCCACTTGCTATGGGAACTAAGCTCTGAAAATTGAATGAATAACTACTAGCCCCTAGGGCTTTATTTATAGACCCAAGTCCTTACTATCCAAGGAAGGGAATTCTATCTCTATCTCTATCTAGCTAATTATAAAACTTTAGATAAATAGGAAATAGAGGATAGATCATGAGTAAGCAAGCCTTACGGTGTAATTTGTGAGCAAATATGGAGCATCGGATTAAGAAGATCAAACGAATGAGATTAAAAGTAACTTTTGAGCAGTGACATTATTCGTAGGTACTAAGTGATTATTCGTATGTACATACATATGAATAATCCTTTGTTACATACAAATAATTACATTTGTTCATACATTTGAATAATTACATTATTATTCATGAATAATCACTTGGTACCTATGAATAATTTCCCTGCTCACAAATTACATCGTAAAGGGCTGCTTACACGGGATCCAGCCTCATAGGAAATAAATCCAACTAAGTAAACCTAGATAAATCCTATAGGGTAAATGAATGTTCAACCCTTAGGATAGAAAATAAGTAAATGTATAAAATATCTCTTTTCTTCACTTGCAAGGAATTCGTACTCGGAATGGGTCTTCACTCGGAATCAGCATAGGACTCGGAAACTTCACTCGAAATTGGATTGTGAGTCAAAATCAGCGTCGGACTCGATCTGGAAGCCAGTCGATATCGAGTAACATGGGTCGATATCGACTCAGGTGGTCGGTTCCAGTTCGGTTTCCTACTCGATGTCGGGTCGAATTCTGGATTTCGGGTGGCTCTCACTCGATATCGACTAGGCAAGTTCGATATCGAGTTGTCTTCGATTTCTGGCGTCGAGTCTATGTTGTGTTGAGTTATCTGGCCTGGATTTAGATTAGGCATCGATCGATATCGACTGAGTTGGGTCGATATCGACTCACCTTCAGCTCTTCATTTTGTGCTCAGCTTCTCTCGATGTCAGGTGCTCTTTCGTCGATGTTGAGTCCTTTAATAGATATCAAGTGCATTTCCAATGCTGCTTGGTTTTGTTCCGAATTAGCTCCAAATTCTGCAATATTAAACAGAAACTTGTGTAGACCTCTATTTCTTGCAAATAGGCATAAACTACACAAATTTGCTATATTCCCAACCCAGAATATTTAGAATAATAGAATAAGAAGCTAAAATAAGTATAAAAACATGGTGGAAAATATGGATATCACCGGGCCACATCCATGCCTTTCCAATGCTTAACAATATGCCTCGTTTGTAGTCGCTTCTATGCTATAATATAACCCATACGATAAATAACCATCTTTTACATTGAGCTCTTCTTCATAAAATCTCACCCGCCATGCTTGCCCTCCCCTTAGCAAGGAACACTAATGATCACAAGTCTTCTATCTAGTAATTTTTCCATTTGCTTGCATGCTGATTTGCGTTGAGTCCACACCTTGGCTTCACCCATCTTGCATTGTGAGCATCAGTGTGTCACTTTAAGCCCATCCCTCACTTCTTAGGAGTGCTTTGCATGCCCACAAATCATCAATCTTTGGGCATGTGTCCCATATAGTCTCACCTTTCAACATGTTATGATTTGTATGTTACAATATCCCCTACCAGTTTGGATAAAATCCCCTTGTCCCACCCAATTATTTCCTCGATGTCAAACCTACCTTCCCTATATGGTCTCGTGGCTTTCTCTCCCATGCTTCTAGATTCTTTCCTTTTCCTTCTCTCTCCGTCCAGACAAATTCCTACACTTTTCTTCTAGCTTATCAATGAACCCCTTCGGCAGCGGAAGGGCATACCTCTAGAATGTAATTAACCCCCACCCCTCCAAACAACCTTCACAAATAAAAAAATCCATTTAGATTCCTAAAGTGTTTTGATGAGATAACAAACAATACTTTCATATGTATATTTATCTATCAAGGAGTTGTTTATAATTTATTGTTATAAAAAAGGGAAAATTGTTGGGATTCTATGAATCCCTATATAGAACCTAAAGTATTTTGATGACACCAAAAAAACAAACAAAGATCTTAGAAAGGTAACTCGAGATAAAAAGATAGGTAAGGACAACTTGGATCTTGTAAAAGGAAACAAGAGAATATGACAATGGAATAAAGTGTACCTTTGAAGGACTAATACAAATTAAAGAAGTATATAATGAGTTTCAGTTTGTGGAACTGAATATGAAGGATACACAATAAAAGCATAAAAGAGCTAAATCCATGAGACATATAGAAGATGAACTAATGATATCGAAAAAAGTACAATTCCTAGTGAAGGGACACGTTCAAGTGAAGGTACAACTCAAGTAAGGAACTAGCGTTCTAGGAACAAAGTACTTGTTGAAGGGAACCGAAGAGGTGCACAAGAGTAGAAAAAGTAGTGTAAGTGCAAACAAGAACTGGACATCAGATGATAGTGGTCATCGATGGGAAGTGGTCATTAGATGAGGGACGCGAGAGATCAAGAAGAATAAGATTTGATTTTATCATATAGTTGGTTAACAATAGATTTTATCTTTCATTAGCTACTTAGATCTAGGATTTTGTGGCTTTTGAGTATTTAAATAGAATTGATAAACATCAATTTTATTATGGGTTTTAACATTAAAAAGGCATTTCTTAGAAGAGCTTGAGGAATAGAAAAGAAAATAGGTCAGAGTTGTCGATCATCTAACGAGATAGAAGAAGTCAAAGAATAAGAGACAACCATTAAGGTAGAAGAAAGAAGAGAGCAAAAAGCACCCAATGAAGAAGATGAAAGCGAGAATCATTTCTTGATTGAGTGGAAAGGTTTGAAAGGTATGAATCCACTTGTTATTATTGATATGTGAGTAGGATTAACTTATATGCTTAAAGTTGTTTGACCTAGTGAGATTACATGAATTTCAATACTTAAGGTGTGTTTGTAATTGTGAAGTCCTTACAAGTAAGAAGTTAAAAAGTCAGTGGTTTTACCTGATCAAATTGTTGGTTGTTTAGGGTTTCCACTTCAATTAATTATGCTTTTATTCATGTTTTTCTCCATTGAAGAGAGACCACCTCCATTTATCTTCTATATATTCACTGAAGATGTTAACCAATCCAATAATTGGTATCAGAGCTTTTGTGCTCTAGATTTTTTTTTGAGTAATTGCAGGATAAAATATATGAGTTCACCAAGAAACTATGAAGGTGATTCATTTTGGAAGCCCCCACTACTCATGCAAGGAGAATACGATTTGGGTTAAGCAATTGGAAGAACATATTAGCTTAATTGATGGTCAATGTTGGAAGATCATAGAAGACGAAGATCTAAAGATGTTGTGTAACATGCAACAACCAATCCCCAAGGCTAAGTAGAGTAATGATGAGTTTAAAAAGTTGGATAAGAACTCCAAGGCGAGGAAAAACGATCACTCTTTCCTTGACACATGGTGACCAAGACAAGACCAATAGGTTTGTGACAGATAAGGATAAGTGGGATGCCTTGAAGAAGATTCATCAAGGCAATGAGGATGTGAATTGTGATAAGGTCATGACTCTTGAAGATGAATGCAATGCTCTTCAAATGGGCGAAAATGAGGTTCTTGAAGAATTTCACTCAAGGTTCCTCGGGGTTGTAAATCAACTCTCGTTTCTTATAGAAGAAATTCCCGAATGGAAGCAAGTGACCAAGATCATCTCCGGTCTTCAGTCGAAGTGGGCATGGCTTGCTACATCTTTCCAAACTACTATGGGTACAAAGAACATGTACATTGAAGAGATCTTTCGGAAGATGACCTCAAGCAATGGCATAAGAAAGAGAAGAGCGTCAAGCCACAAAAGGGGAGGAACGTGACTTTTACAATGGAAAAAGCCATGAAGAAGTTAGCAGAGGAAGATGAAGATGAAGATGGAGAGGAAGATGAAGAGTTGGCATCAATTACAAATACCATGAAGAAGTTTTGGAGAAACCATGGTCAAAACAAGGTTTCAAGTTCCAATCTGCTGGCGTCACCTGCTATCACTGTCAAGAGAAAGACAACTTTGCAAGGAGCTATCCCAATAGGAGAAGTGGCCCTTCTGAGGGCAATGAGCCTCCGATGGGACATGACTCTCTAAAAGGGAAGAAGGCTATGACAGATGTTGCTTAGGGAAACTCGTATTTTGAGGATGAGACAAAGATTTTGCTTCATGGGAACAAAAGTATTAGATGTAGGTTCTAAAGTAAGTGATGAACTTCTTCATGATTTATCTCGCATGAATAAAAAGAGTTTAACTAATTTAATTAAGAGTCTAAGTGAAGAGAATAGCTCTTTGAATAAGAAGTTAGAAGACAAAGATGAACTTATAGAACAAGCTAAAGAAGAGAATCAAGGTTGGTCTAAAAGAGTAAGAAACTAGTCTTTGATGAATGTGAAAAGGGTGTTGTTAAATACACTATAAATCCTGATTAAGCAAACCCACATTCTTATTGACGTGGTGCCACGTTCAAATCAATGTGTAGGTATATAGGGGAAATCGAAGGCAAATCAGGATTTAGGAGACCATGTTCATATGAACGTGCACCCCTAAAACCAGATTTGCGGTGTATTTAGTTTCCATGATGTGAAAATCATTAGAGGAAGATTGGTGTTTTAGTCTTTTAGAAAAGGAAAGTAATGGTGTCAAATTGGCTTTATCTCGTGTCAAAACAAAAATGGGCGAGTTAAAGAACAAATGGAAAGAAGTGGCCAAAGATGAAGAAACCAAAAAGAAAAGATGTTTAGAAGAACATACGACTAGTAAAGTTGAGGATCTCAAAATCGAATTCAAGAAAACCTATGCACCCTCCAGATGACCACACAATTTTTTTTATTAAGTGAGTGCAATGCTTGTTGTATATACAGTTTTCTAAAAAGCGCTAGGCGGATTCTTGGCGGTGAGGGGCCGTCTAGCGCTTAAGTGGCACCTAGGCGGTGCCTAGGCAGACGTTTAGACGTGACTAGGTGCCCGCCTAGCGTTTAAGGGGGTTCTAGGCCGCATAGGCAGGATTTCTAGAACAATTTGTATATATCCCCTTGGCCTTCCACCTCTTTCCTCCTCATATTTGCAATAAAATTGTCCACTTTTTGGATACTTGTCACAGATCCTCGATTTTCATCTTTAAGACTACTCCATAAGACCCGAGGTTTTATCCCAATCATTATACCCCGTCGCACCTTCCATTTGGGATCAAGCCGGCCTCCAGCCATAGGCATGTCCAAACAGGTTACTCATAGTGCTTGCAAACCAACCAGGAAGATATCTAAACTGATTCGTTTGTTCTTCCCAGTCCTTTTAGTTACCAACACCATTTTTTATATATCACCAAATAACCGAGCCCAGTCATTTGCATTCTTCAAGTAAAAGAAGTGTATGCCCATCTATATGAAACATAACAGAATAAATATTTGATACCCGCTTCTAGAGGAATGTCTAGAAAAGCATACAACAATAATTAAATTTCAAGGATTCAACAAAAAAAACACCAATTTTATTACTAACACGTTCTTATTATACTGAATTATTTCCATTCGATACAAATCTCTCCAATGTTTTCGTAATCACTACTATGTGTAGATGTAAACGAGATGCAAATTGAAAATGATTTTTGCTTAAATCATTTCAAACTTACTGAAAAGCAAGATTGTATCGATTTTGTTTCGCAATGAACAAAACAAGAATGCAAGATAAAGGATAGATGAAGAGCACGAGATTTTTACGAGGTTCGGATCCGCGATCCTACATCCCTAGCGCTTGTTAGGAGGAAGAATTGATTAAACAATTATAAGATAAATGCAAACCAATCCCTGAACCACGCAAATAAAATTACAAGACTTCCTCCCGTTGTAGTGAAAGAGAATCAGGATCGTATCCACGAGGAAGCGTGACAGTGCTCGCCTAAATAGTTCCAAAATCACCTTGCTGTCGACCAGAAGACCACTCGATATCGGCCAGAAGTAGTCTTCAGAAACTTGCACACAGAAATAACAAGCAGAGTCGAAATCGAGTGAAGGACACTTGATATCAACCTTAGTAATCGATATCAACCAATGTTGGTCGAAATCGACTAGATGTGCAATGTTCATAATTGCAGAAAAATAAGAAATGAAGTCGAAAAAGAAAGTCTGAAGAATAAAAGGATGGATGAGAAGATATGTGGACAAAAATAACACAGTTTGTAAGATTGAATTCAATAAGATAAAAAACTTCCAAGGTCAGGGTTTCAACGCCACAACAATAACCATGTAAGAATCATGGAAAGGTATAAAAGATCATGCCTTTTCATCAAATAACTTTCGTCATTAACAATTAAGAATATAGAGGCTTTCGCATAAACCTTAATTGTTACTAACCATTTTTAATGATTAATCAAAATTCATATTAAGATCACCTTCTCTTCAATAATACAAATAAGGATCGTCTGCTACTGTCGTAGAAGAATCACAAATAGGGGTAGAAGAGGAAATCGCATACAAAAATCATACCTTTGATGCATAACCCTACATGGCTACCGTCGGGCTCACCCCGACCCTAGAAGTAGGGCGACTACTCGCTTCTCATCATATATAGTAACAAACATCAATAACATAAAAGAAACTACTTGCATTAAAATAAACGAAAGCTTACAATCGAACGAATCCAAATTGCTCTCGCTCCTACAACTCCAATCGGCCTCCACTTCCTCTCTATAACTCTCTATTGTTTGTGTTGTGGAATTGAATTAATAAAAACCAGCCCCCGAGGGCTTTATTTATAGTGATCAACCCTAGCTATTCTAGGATATAACAAATCTATCTTTTATGTAAACCCATCTATCTATTTTCTAAGATAAAACATTGATAAATAAATAAAATAAAACAATTAGAAATCCCCCCAGGTAAATTAGGAAAATACTAATGTGGATAAACAATCTTCCAAGTGGATAAAAGATCTTTCCTTCCAATGCAAGTAATCCAGCTCGGAATTCGGATTCGGATCGGCTCTAAATCGACTTGTGTTGTCCACTCGATATCGACCATGTTCAGTCGATATTGACCTATCTTCTTTAGCTCACTCGATCTCGACCTCAGAAGGTGATGTCGACTAGGTGGTACTCGATATCGACCAAGTTAGGTCGATATCGACCTCTTTTTCTACTGGTCGATTTCTGATCTCTTCTGTACTCGATATCTAACTCTCTGCTGTAGTCGATATCGAGTAGGTGCACTTGATATCGTCCACGTTGTGTCTACAAGAAATTTTGTCATTGCTTTCAACATTCTGCTCCGTTTTCAAACACAATTTTTGAGTCCTCGTTCGTCCGATTGACGCATATGAATATGCGTTGGAAAGCTCTTTTCGAGGGCTACAACTCTCATGAAGAAATCAGAATTTGATTCAAAATGATGAATGGTGAAAAGTGGCGTGTTCTCCAGCTGCACCATCATGTGCTCTTCCTTAGCTTCTCCAATGTCTTCATGGCTTTCCTTTAACTTCCAAAGTGCGTCCGATTTCTGCGAAACTAAACAGAAACTTGTGTAGACCTCCATATATTGCAAATAAACATAAACTACACAAATCTCATGCTTTTCCAATATAAAAGTATAAAACATAGACAGAAATCGAAGTAAAAGTAGACGCAAAACATGACAAATTGAGCGCACATCAGGGCCTCAGGAGTCAGCCCTAATCCACTAACAAAACAATGGAGAAAATACAAATCGGGCAAAGCTAAAGAGTACAAGTAAAGATCTAAGCGAAAACCAAAACAAAAGACACGAAAGCAATCAAGAAGAACAAGAAATTCTTCCCACAAACTCATATATGAGGATACAGACTCAGATCCAAGAAATAGAATCCAACACCAAGCTATCGCTGGTAACCGAGGGAACTCTTGAACACCGGAAGTCGTCGGAGAAGAAGAGCTTCACCAACCGGAGATGGGAGGAGCTTGAATAGCAAACTCTAACCCTAGCATCTCTCTCTCTCTCTCTCTCTTTGAAGGAGGAACTTTGGAAGCAGCGAAGGACGCGAGAAAGCAGACAACATCTCATTTTATAGAGAAACCCTAGAAGCAACGCGTCGTCTTGCAACTGAGAGCTCCTCAAGGCCATCCGAGCAATGGGCTCAAGGTGTTGGGCCAGTGTAACATAGCTATGGGATTAAGGCACAATGTTCAGGCAGCTCATCTAGTTAGAAGATCAAGCCACATGTTGCTCAATGCAATCTAGTCTAGATTGAGCTCACACCCAAGAACTTGGTCCAACTCTCTAGCCATTCAACACTTAACCTTTCATGTCACATATACATCATACATACAATACATAAATATTAAATGGTATAAAACACATGGGAAAATATACTAGTTATCAATAACTGCCCCCTATATTTTTCTAAGTCCGCTCCAGGCAGACCATGCCTATGCGTGGATTAGGTTAAAGGGTCCGTCCTAAACCATTGTCCCTATTAGAACCATCAGCCTCCTTCAGTCAAGTGAAGGAAATCCCTGCAAAACATAAATTTGTCTCTGGGCACAATTTTAGTAGCAAAATCAGCAGGGTTAAGATCACCATCAATCTTTATAAAATGTATCACATTATCATCCACTTTTTCACGTATAAAATGATACCTAACATCTACATGTTTAGTCCTCTCACGATACATGGGATCTCTACAAAGGTATAATGCATTGATTATCCATATGCAACACAGAAGTATAAGTTTTCTTCTCAATCTCACGCAGTATACCCTGCAACTAGATGGCTTCCTTGCACGAAGAATTTTAATACAATATTATTATAAATAATCTAGATAGATTCTAATAAAAAAAAATAATAATCTAGATATATTCTAATATTTTTTTTCTAATCTATCGTTAATTAAATCTCATGTAATATAATAGATAGTTGATTTTTAAAAATATTTTAATATTTTTTTTATTAAATATGCAGTACATATTTATTACATTAGTTTACTAAAATATCTGTGCACGGATGGATTGTGACTACATATTATGGCTTCATAATATTTAATAATTTATTTTGGCCTCAAAAAATAATATAGATATAAATAAAAAAACAATGATTAAATAAATGTTGATATAATAATTCTCTCTACAAAAATAATGTAGATATAAATAAAATAGCACCTATAAAATACTACATATTTACCTATTAATATTTTTGGTACATATGACTATAAAATATTTTTTATTTATATTTTTTTTCAATTAAATAAAATATATATAGATAGATTGTGGCTTGTGTAACTTTCTATAAACTATGACAACATATTATTTTATTAATTTTTTCCTCTAGAATCAACCACAACGCTCCACATAGGATAACTTTTACTAGGATCAACCACAATGCGCCACATAGGATGTTATACATCGGTTTTAGTATATGTATATAAAAGATTAACAACGACAATAGAATGGAATTTCGACATTTGTGACATCGGGTACGAAAGATTTTAGGGTGTGTGGACATCCAGTTAACTAGATCCAACTTTATAGGGGTACACAATGCGTAGAATGTTTGGTATATACCATGGAGGTAGTCCACCACCCTACCTTTTTAATTAATGTAAAAGTATAAACTAAAACACATTAATTACTTAGTTTTCACTAATTTTAGCTAATGACCCATAAAATATTATATATTTTGTGATGAGCCCTTCCTTTTGGGCATGTATTCATGCTTTTAAATTTAAAGATTAGGAAATTTTATGAGCGTAGATTGAGTCTCGTTGCTTCACATTCTAATGAAAACCAATTAGATTTATTTATTATAGAACTTCAACTTAAAACTCCCAAAGTCCCACGGCCTTGTAAAAAAAGCCTATGACGACATTTAAAATTTTAATTAGGTTTTCTTTATGTGGTAAAAAATTAAAATTTATTCAAATTTCGCAAATTGAAACTCTCATGGCAGCTCCCTTCCTTGCTTCATCTTCTTCTGAAACCCAATTGAATAGAATTAGAAATGTCCTAACATAACCCGACTCAAAAACCCCATTCGAACATCCGGAATTTTTTGGATCAAGACCTGAAACTTTTGACTCAGAAATTTTTTTAGACCCGAACATGAAAAACCTAAATTTTGCTGGTTCAAATGGGTTTCGACTCGGTGACTAGGGTGACTCATCCGGGTCGACCCGATCCAAACATTCTGGGTGGGGGTCAATCCGAAGGCCAGGGATTTTTAAAAATGCGACCCGTCACCCGACTCGAACCCGAGATTTATAATTTTGGGTTTTCCGGGTCGGGTGAACAATAAAAAATATTTTTATTTATAATCAAAATTAAATAAAGGGATTTTTTTTTTTTACTTTTCATCCGCATATACTATGTAGTCTGATATATATTTTTTAAGGGTGGGGTTGGAGTGTGGAAGCCTGGGAGAGAGTGTTGATCGAAGTGAGACTATGTAAGAGTGGATATATGTATTGTATAGCTTCCATGATATTTAGATGAGAGTACTACCCAAATGACTAAGCTAAAATAATGTATGTGTATTGTATTTACTCCCTTCGATCAGTAATTTTGATTTTTTATTTTTCAACATTTTTTTTAAAAGCTAAAATACCTCTATAAAATATTAAAATTTTTAATTAAATTTTTATTCTCATTATTTATTAATTATCTATAAGAAATAATTTCAAAAGGTTAATTAAACTTTGATATTTTATAGAGTTTTAAATTTTATTAAAAATAATGAATAATAGTAAAAATCAAATATTTTAGATCGGAGGTGGTATAAAATTACAAGTGCTCAAGCTTTAGATGACATCTTCTAATAAGTATAGAGCCCAAAAATAACAACTTACCAATCACATCTTTAAATTTACCTTTTAAAGTTATCGTAAAGTCATCAAAATACGATTTTTTGTTAAAAAATGAAAAAATCAACAAATCCAATATCGATATCTTGATATCGAAATATCTAATATCTAGTGTTTGATATAGACATATATCAGATTTGTGCTTATTTAGTATATCACTTGATATCTAGAAATCAACCGATATCGATATCTTGATATCGACCTGATATCGATATTTTGATAGCGAGACATAACCGATATCGATATCTTGATACCGATACCGATATCGGTATCAAGATGTTTTTTAATTTTGAAAAACATGTTAAAAAGGTAAAAATTAATTAATACTTTGTACTGTACCAGTTGGATGAAGTAAAATAATAATAATAACAAGGGAAATATTCCTTAAAATATAAATTTTGCATTAACTATTTTATATTGTTCAAGTAAATTAATTAAATAATTATTTATAAGATCTCACAATTTTAAAGTTAAAAATAAAACCTCTCAATTGAATCGAATTAGACCTAACTAGTTTTACTTTAGTTTATCATATATTTTTTCAAAGCATTTAAAACTTAACTCGTATAGAATATATTTATAATTTAAACCACACTGAAATCCCCCGCTCATTTGGCCCCCAAACTTTAAAATGAAAATCCACATGTTCATTGCCTCTAAAACCGAAACTCCAAACTCGGCCAAAGGAAAACATACTCAAAAGGAGGGGCTTATCACAAAATATACAATATTTTATGGATCACTAATTAAAATCAGTGAAAATAATTAAAGAATTTTACTTTTTACTTTTACATTAATTAAAAAGGTATAGTGGTGGACTACTACCAAACATTCTCCAATGCAAACTACAAATTCCCGAAATTTTCATGATTTTGTGGTTCACGTTAGCGTATTACGTCTCAATGCACATATTAATAATAAACTAAAAAAAAAGTTCGCATTTGCAACCGTGTATTATCCGAAAAAATCATTCTTTAAACAGTAACCCGTTTCGTATTGGATTAAAAAAAAGTAACCCCTTTCTGAAATATACTTTTACCGGATCAATATAATATATGTATTATGTATAATAAAAGAGTCGAGGAAGACAAATAACCCTTTTAACTTAGTCGGGCATCATTTGATTTGGATTTTGGTAAAATTGGTTGAATATAATATGTGATTTTGCTACTCTATCAGGGGGTCTGAGCTATACTTAGATAGAGGACTTCTTGACCTCATCCGACAGGATGCTTTCGGTTAAGATTCCCCCATCCGAATTTTTACCTATTCAAAAAAAAAAAACTTCGCAATATTTATAGGTATTTGATATGTATATAACTTAATAAATATTTGATAAATAATTAATTCTATTATTGCTAATTTAAATACAGATTCTGTTAGTTTCGGTTTGAGCTTCGGATTTGTGTGGTTGCTAGTCTTATTGACATGTCACGAGCATTGGATCCCATTTAAGCGCATATGGTATCAGAGCCGGGTTCGTCTAATTTCGGTATGGATTTCGGGTTAGTGGGGTTGCTGGCCTTGTTGACATGTCGCAACCATTAGTTCCCATTTAAGTGCATGTGGCAAGTGCAACTTGTTGGCTAAAAATGTCGTTGCACTTGAGGGGGTGTGTTGAAATGTGGTTGTCCAACATCGGTAATATAGAGAATTGTTGAATAACATATAAGGTTGAAGGACTACTCCTCTCATTGCCAATTTGTTTTGAGATGGAACCCCGTTCGGTTTATGTGTTGTTCGAGTCTCCCGTATATGGGCCCGCACACACGGCCTCCCTTTAGCTTGTCTTAGCCCCACCGGGCCCAACCGACTTTAACATAACTGAATAAACATAGTGATAGATAGGAAAAAAATTAAAATTATATGCAAATCCAGGCTATCCAAAATTGTATATTCATTCACTCGGGGAGAATGTCAACAATAGCTTTATGACTTCCTGAATGATCTGAGCCATCATCAATCCTGTCGTCTGCCCGTTCACGCATAGACAGAGTCTCGAGCATCTGATCGCATCATCCCGGATATGTATCGCGGGGTCCTTTACTTTGCACAGAATCAAGCTCAGAAATCTTTGAACATCACAGCTGGGAATCTCTTGCCACATATACACGGTATACACCTCAGCCATTGCCACATATACAACTCAGCCAGTATACTGAAATAAACCATCTAGCCATGGTTGCATCTGAATATATAGGAGCATTGGAAGGAAAGGAACCAACTTAAATTTTGACCAAATATTATTCCAATGGTGACATCAACAAACACCCCAACTGCTGAAGAATGAAGGTGACAACAAGCATTGGAGGAGCTAGAAATAAGTTTAGGGAGGAGGGGGCTGAGGGGCGCCTTGATTATTTTTCAGATTTTTTTTTTGTTAGTATGTATATATATGAGAAATATTTTTTAAAATAAATAAATAAATATTGGAAACAATTTTAAATTTATAATTTAACTGGTCATTTATATATGAAAGAAAATAACATAAACCAAAATTTTCAAAAAATAAAGCCAAAGCATTTATGCCGTTATGGTCTAACTAACTTACTTGAATAAAACACAAGAAAACCCAAAGTGAAAAACCAGGGAAAAGATGAGACCTGATCAATGACTGCAGGAAAGAAGGCCAAATTTGTGAGGAGAAGATTCTTCAAAGCCAGTTTTGCTAAATAAACACGATGGTGACCACCCTTGTGTGGATTGCGACCGTGCCAGAAGCTACACTCCCACCTTCGATCACCACCATACGTCGAATAAGATGGATTTCTAGGATCTGCTGGTGTATAACCAAAAGGAGCCCTAAGCGCTGGCTCAATGAACAAGCTGTTAATCCAAGATATTACACGCCCGCCCATGTTTCTTGCACTGTCATTGAAGCAATGTCCATACAGCAAAGATGCCATATATATAATAGCATTCATAGAGACCCATTGAATTGCCTCTACGTACATGTTCCTTTGAGCGCACGTCCTGAGAAGACTTGTGCCTTTGCACTTCCTGTTGATAATCAATCACACCATCTTATTGATCAATTCAATCTATTCAATCAAGATAGAAAACACTCAAGAACACTCAGAAGAACAAAAGAGGAATAAAACTGAACTCTCAGAATACAGAATTTTATTGCTTTGTAAAATAGTTTGGGAGAATACAAGTGAGATGTATTTATAGAGGAAGAGGAGCTCGTGGGAGCTGAGTACAACATCCCTTTCTGTTACAGCACCTAACTACCTCTAACAGCTTTCTTGAGCTGGCTTAACACTCCCCCTCAAGTTGATAGTTTGAAGACATTCACAACTCCCAACTTGCCCAACATTTTGTCAGATGTATCTTGATTCACTGTCTTAGTGAATATATCAGCTGGTTGTTCTTTGGTGGAGATATAGCCCAACACAATTTCTTTCTTGAGAGCTTTTGTTCCTTACCACATGACAGTCCCCTTCAATATGCTTTGTCCTCTCATGATATACTGGATTTCTAGCAATGTGAAAGGCAGATTGATTGTCACAATGCAACTGCACGGGATCCAATTTTACTCCCAAATCAGATAACAAGTTTACGAGCCAAGTTATCTCACAGCAAGTCATGGCCATGGCTCTATACTCTGCCTCAGCTGTGGACATAGCTACATATGATTGCTTCTTGGTTCTCCATGAGATAAGTGAGCTACCAAGCAATATACAGAACCCAGTTAGAGACTTTCTAGTCATAGGACAACTTTGCCAATCAGAGTCACAAAATGCCCTTACCTGTAATTTAGAATCCTTAGCTAATAGCAGACCTTGTCCTGGAGCCTTCTTCATGTATCTCAACACATGTTTAACAGCTTGCCAATGCTCGAATTTTGAAGAATGCATGAACTGACTGAGCATCTGTACTGCATAGCATATATCTGGACGAGTAGCTTTCCTACCATCCTTCTGTATGCAACTTGATCCACTTCTTCCTTGGTTCCATCTAAACTAAGCTTTACTCTAGGATCTAAGGGAGTGGCCACTGGTTTTGCATCTGTCATTCCATTTTCTGCTAGCAGCTCTAGAGCATACTTCCTTTGATTTAGGAACAAACCTTTCTCATTTCTATCTATCTCAATACCCAGAAAGTACCTTAGATCACCTAGCTCTTTCATTTGGAAGTTCCTGTGAAGATGAGCCTTGAGCTTTCCTATTTCATCTTCATCATTTCCAACAATAATCATATCATCCACATATACTAATAGAGCTGTGATCTTCTTCTCATGCCTTTTTACAAATAAGGAGTGATCATATTCTGATTGCACAAATCCTGCTGTGACAACCACTTCTGAAAATTTAGCAAACCATTGCCTAGGAGCCTGCTTTAATCCATATAAGGATTTTTGCAGCTTTCACACCAAATCCTGCTTAACTTGCTGGTTCTGTATCCCATCCCCCCCCCCCCCCCCCCCCCGAACTGCAGGCTGTAAGGATTTGAGAAAGCTATACTCAGGTGGCAACTCCATGTAGACTTCTTCTTCTAGATCACCATGCAAGAATGCATTGGTGACATCCAATTGAGAGATGAACCACTCATGTGCAGCTGCAACAGCCAGGAGTGTCCTTACTGAGATCATTTTTGCTACTGGTGCAAATGTCTCAGAGTAATCAATGCCCTCCACTTGACTGAATCCACGAGCCACAAGTTTTGCTTTGTGTCTATCAAGTGAGCCATCTGCTTTCAATTTCACTTTGAAGAGCCATTTATAAGTCACAACTGACTGATGAGCAGGTCTGGGCACCACACTCCAAGTTTCAGTTCTTTCAAGAGCCTCCAGTTCAGTAATCATACCTTGGCACCACTCTTTGTGTTGTAGAGCCTCCCTTACAGAAGAAGGTTCAGATAAAGGTGTACTATTGACTATGAATGTGTTATATGAAGCTGGGCAAGAAGAATAAGAAACAAATTTGGACATACGGAATGGAGAGGTGACCTTGCTGCAGGAGGCAGGCATTGCAGATGGTAGATCATGATGGACTGTACACACATAGTCTTGTAACCAGGAAGGTGGTTTAGTGGTTCTTGTGGACTGTCTGATAGGTGGAGGAATGGGTTCTGAAGTTGTAACAACATCAAAGGTGGGTGGGATTGGGGAAGGAGAGTAGTCAGCCAGAGATTCTATGGTGGAAGAGGGGTCAAGAGTGGGTAGATCAAGATCAGATGGGATGACAATTGGTGTGAATGGCCAATCATCCACAACCTCTGGCTGAGAAGAGATGGTGTTCTGGGGGCTGGTGTCCAGGCTATGACTTGGGTTGTTGGCTGCAAAGGGAAAGAAATCTTCTACAAATGTAACATCCCTACTTGTGTGACATTTCTGAGTTTGTAGATTGTAAACCTTGTAGCCTTTAAAACCAAAAGGATAGCCAATGAAAACACAAGCTTCAGCTCTAGTATCAAATTTCTTATGATTTTGAAAACTAGTAATCATGTAACATAGACAACCAAATACTCTAAGAGAAGAGTAATCTGGCTTTTGTTTGAAAAGAATTTCATAAGGGGATTTGTTTTTCAACAAAGGTGTTGGTAATCTGTTGATAAGGTAAGTTGCATTTAAGATGCAATCACCCCAAAATCTAATGGGCAAAGAAGAGTGAAATCTGAGAGCTCAAGCAGTTTCTAACACATATCTATGTTTTCTTTCTACTCTACCATTTTGTTGAGGAGTGGCAGTGCATGAGCTCTCATGTATAATGCCCTTAGATGTTAGAAAATCTGTCAATTCTTTGTTGAAAAACTCAGTACCTTGATATGTTCTCAAGGTCTTTACTTTTGTTTCAAATTGGGTTTCCATTTTGAGTAGAAAATCCTTTAGAATAGAAGGAGTTTCAGATTTTTGAGAGAGTAAATGTGCCCATACACACCTACTGTTGTCATCTACAATGGTTAGAAAATATTTTTTGCCATTGTAGGTAGGTGTGTCATAAGGGCCCCATAAATCACAATGCACAAGTTCAAAAATGTCTTTAGCATGAGAGTTACTTTTGTAGAAGTTATTTCCTGTTTGCTTAGCCAGAGGACAAACTGAACATGAAATGTCTGAAGATTTATTCATATCATGGGAAATTGAAGATACATGTAAAAGTTTGTCAAATGGGGCATGGCCTAGTCTGAGATGCCAAAGAGCATTAGAGTCAGACTTACAAGATGATTTAGGCAAAAACATGGGTAACATAGGTGATGTAGCACAGAACTGAGCATGAGATTTCTCAATGGTTTGGGATTCTTGGATGAGGGATGGGATCTCTGGTTCAGGCACCAAGTGATACAGTCTATCTATGTCTCTACTAGCTGCAATGTTCTTCCTCCTTGCTGGGTCCTGTATGAGGCACATAATGGGTCTGAGATTAATGTGAAAGTGCATGGTGCGTATCAGAGTGGTTAAGGAAACAAGATTGAGTTTAAAATCTGGAATGTATAGCACATTGGTCAAGGTTAAAGAGGGTGTTAAGTGCACATTACCAGAGTGAGTAATGTCACTAGTGTGACCATCAGGGAAGTGTATCTTTGAGGGAGGTATCATGGGGACAACATTGGTTAGACAGTTCAAATCACAAGTCACATGATAGTTTGCACCACTATCTAATAACCAACTGTTTGTAAGAGGAGAAACTACACCACAAAAGAGAGTACCTGCTATGACCACATCATGTTGCTTCTTCTGCTGACCCTGAGTCATGATGTTGAGCAAGGACATCATCATCCTTTGCTAGTCTGCAGAGAGGCCTTGCAGCACATTTGAGTCACCTCCCTTCTCAGCCACTGCATTGGCTCTATAGTTTGTGTTGCTTTTCTTGCTCTCACCACTATTCTTGGTTGATTGAGGCACTTGTGGCTTGTATTTGCTCTTAGAGTGCCAGCTGGGGTAACCAATGACCTCCTAGCATTTCTCAGAAGGATGATTTCCTTCATAGTGAATACACTTCTTTTTCTTCCCTTGCTCACCACCGCCTCTCTTGCTGAACATTGTTGTAGCATCAAGAGTTTTGACAGGCACCTCTGGCTGCTTAGAACTTGATTCATCTTGAATCAATAGAGAGTGAACATAGCTCATAGTAGGTAGAGGTGAGCAAAGAAGAAACTGTCTTCTTGCAGCTTCGTATTTCTCACTCAATCCCATAAGAAACTTCATGAGTTTCTCTTCATTTTCAGCAGCTTCAATCCTTATATTGACATTGCACTCACACTTATTACAAGTGCAGCGGATCGGAGGACTCAATCCAGACAGTTGCTGCCAGGCGCCTTTGAGTTTTGTGAAATATTCGGTGATTCCCAGACTTTTCTGATCACAATCTTGCAATTCCTTTTTGATCTGAAACAACATTGGACCATTTTTCTGGCCGAAGCTTTCATGGAGGTCATCCCACATCTGCTTCGTTGTATCATACTCATCCAAGGTTACATAGATGTCCTTGGATACTGAATTCAAGATCCAAGAGCAAACCATGTCGTTACACCTGTTCCAGATTGCAGAGTTCTCAGGTGTTTCGACGACAGATCCTTCAACAAAGCCTAGCTTATTCTTCACCGACAGGCCTTTCATCATCGCTTTCTTCCATCTCCGGAAGTTCTCTCCAGTCAATTGAATTGGAGTGAGCGACAGACCTGAGTTATCGGAGGGATGGATGAACAATGGATTCTACAAATCCATTGAGCTTAGCGATGACTCAATTCACAGCGGAATCCAATCTCAAAGATCTACAGCGACACACACAGAGATCAATGCGGAAGCTAATAAAAAACAGAAACGAAAACCGATTGATTGATCAACAGATGCTCTGATACCATATTGATCAATTCAATCCATTCAATCAAGATAGAAAACACTCAAGAACACTCAGAAGAACAAAAGAGGAATAAAACTGAACGCTCATAATACAAAATTTTATTGCTTTGTAAAACAGTTTGGGAGAATACAAGTGAGGTGTATTTATAGAGGAAGAGGAGCTCGTGGGAGCTGAGTACAACATCCCTTTCTGTTACAGCACCTAACTACCTCTAACAGCTTTCTTGAGCTGGCTTAACACATCTTGACTCCATGCATCACTGCTATCGTCACTCCAAGAAAAAAGAAGATCAAACAACCGTTTATCGGATCAAACTTTTCAGATTTTGATTCAACAAACTCCGGAGCAAGATATCTCTAAAGACCGTAGCCAGAGCAAAGCGAAGAGGTTGAATCTCCTGAAAACTGTCAGGAGGGGCAGTTAAGATGTGTCTAGTTGTATCCTCGATGAATTTCAAGAAATGAAGACAAAATACTGGTTTCCTGCTTAGCATGCCAGGCCAAATTCCCCCTCTCGTAGTTTAAAATATAATTTCTTGACGTACTGCTTGAGCGCGCGCCTGTTTGGTTGTAACTTATGGA
This sequence comes from Persicaria tinctoria, assembly GCA_037127255.1. Classification (NCBI taxonomy): domain Eukaryota; kingdom Viridiplantae; phylum Streptophyta; class Magnoliopsida; order Caryophyllales; family Polygonaceae; genus Persicaria; species Persicaria tinctoria. Next base: position 28,579,072 of record JBANSL010000013.1, on the reverse strand, counting down.
AAGGGAAATGGGATTGAGAGTTTGAGATAGTACACCTAAGTGCAACAATTTTGTGATCTTAGACAAGGGTGTTAACGAATTGAATGAAATCAACGAATACCTTATTTGGAAACCTGTTGCCTATGGGCAGAGCCGGACCTGAGGCGAGGCCCAACAGGCCGTCGCCTCGGGCCCAGTTAATCTAAGGGGCCCATAGTATATATTTTTATAATAAGTAGAAGTAAAGTGGGTATTGAAACAATTAGTTAACTTGGCTCAATGGTTAGGAGGTAGAAGCTATTTAAAAGAAATCTAAGTGAACTTAGGTTCGAAACCGCTCTGCTTCATTTTTTGTATCTTTTTTTTAACATCAAAATTATGGGTTATGTTAGAAATTTAAGTTAACCTGTAACAACCGATTGAGCCTGTAAGACTTTCAGCAACAAATTCCCTGTTGCCATCGCCATATAGTAACCAGCACTAGCAGCTACATCGGACATTGAAGCAACCACAAGTTTTTCAGCTGCAAGAAGCTTTATTTCCCTCCACATTCTGCCCAGTAACAAAAGAAAAGTCTAAGTACTTGCATTGGCCTAGCATTTATGATGATGTCTATCTAAATATAAAGATTAAGGAAGACAGTATGTTGTCACCTATATATATGATATATGAATTGAACACATATTAACGAAGTGTTACATATGTTTAATTTAGGTGCAACAACTCCCAACACTTCTAGCTCCTTATAATTTCTTCCTAATTGATAGTAATAATTAGGATTTTAATTTAGTAATTAGGATAATTTTGCTAATTTTTCTTTGTGCATATAAATTCAATTGAAATCTTTGTTAAAATGGTTTTTGGCATGAGAAAACTATTTCAAAAATCATTTATTCGACCATAGCTTATGCATATGCGGTATCGTAAATCCCGAAGAGGGACCCAATTTTAAATTTTCGCCTCGGACTGTTAAAAACTCAGGTACGGCCCTGCCTATGGGGAATGAAATAAAGAGATCGAGTGAAACCAAAATTTCATTTCTATAATGAAACCTTTCCATGCTGATTAATTAGTAAATATAATCAAATAGTATTACTTAAAAGTGAACTAGAATAATATATTTTCCATTTCCATAATGTTCGACCAATCAGGCCATCATTTCTTGAGTGAAGATTTATCAAAATATATCTAGGGTGCCTGTTCAGACAAACAAGAAAAAGTACCTTCGATCCACTGCGGTTGTCCTCCTGTCTCCAGGGATGTGTTCTATGACAGGACCTTAAAATAATCTCAAAAGGTCAGCCTTCACTTTTTGGAATGTGGTGACCAATCTCAAGAGCTGCAAAGCAAATCCATTTTAAATGAAGAGACTATGCAGTTTAGTCTAAAGAACACAGGCACCATAACATAAAAATTTGAAGATCATTGTTATATATATATATATATATATATATATATATATATATATATATATATATATATATATATATATATATATATATATATATAGGGAGTGGTTCCCTTGTGTACACCCTTAGGGTGTACCTTGTACACAAATCCGGGTCATTGACAGAGAGGAAATGGATGGCTAGGATTAATTATGATTTTTAGTTTTTTTTAAATAACCAATGGGGTCCACGTTACACTTCCACCAAAATGAATACATATACGCGCGTGTGTTGGCAACAGGTGGGTCCATTTTCTTTTTTCTTCTTTTATTTTTACATTTTGTGTTATAATATTATTATATTGGGATGGATAAACACTAGAAACCCTAGTTCCCGTGTAAACTCCTATATAAAGGGTCCATTAGAACCCCAATAAACACATCAATTCCTCCTCTCTTCTCTTACCTTCGGTTTATCACACGTTATCAGCACGAGGTTTGCTCTTTGATCCGATCTATTGATCCGGTACGTGCGTCAGTAGCCCTTCCTCGAGCTTTACCTATTTGTGAACTCTGATCACTGTAATTAATTGTTCATGGCCTATTTGTGAACTCTGATCAATTAGTATTTACGTCTTTCAACCCTAATTCTGTTTGCCATATCCTAACTGTCGTATCATGCTATGATCTATATTATATGATGCTATATTAATATAACCCTAATTGCCGTATCATGCTATAATATTATATCTATATTGCTGTATTCCTATATATCATGTTACTGTATCATCATAAAAGTTATGATCTAATTGCTTGAAGGTTTGCTCTTTAATTTGATATAATATTATATCGAATTTGCAATATCCCCTGAAGCGGATAATTAATCTCAATCCCCGAAGCGGTTGAATCTATCGAATTTGTAATATCCCCTGAAGCGGATAACTAATATCAATCCCTGAAGTGATTGAATCAATCGAATTTGCAATATCCCTTGAAGCAGATAATTAATCTCAATCCCCGAAGTGATTGAATCAATCGAATTTGCAATATCCCTTGAAGCGGATAATTAATCTCAATCCCCGAAGCGGTTGAATCTATCGAATTTGTAATATCCCCTGAAGCGGATAACTAATATCAATCCCTGAAGTGATTGAATCAATCGAATTTGCAATATCCCTTGAAGCAGATTATTGAATCAATCGAATTTGCAATATCCCTTGAAGCGGATAACTAATCTCAATCCCTAAAGTGATTGAATCAATCGAATTTGCAATATCCACTGAAGCGGATAATTAATCTCAATCCCCGAAGCGGTTGAATCTATCGAATTTCACTACAGGAAAATAGTGTTAATTGCGACGTTTTTTATGGCCAATTTCGACGCTTTAAAGCGTCGCAAATTTCAATCTCGACGCTTTTAAATAACGTCGAAAATTCTTGCGTCACGAATGGCAAATGCTATTTTCGATGAAGAATTCTGTCGCAACCAATCTCGACGTCATAGGGCGTCGGAAATGGCGTGTCATTTTCGACGCCATAAAGCGTCGAAAATGACCTGCCAATTTCGACACCCTAAAGCGTCGAAATTGGCCTGTTATTTTTCAAAAAAAAAAAAACCGTATTTTTCTTCATTCTTCCTCTTTCATTACACATTAATTAAAATCTTTTAATTAACAAAAAATACATTAACACAAATCCAATAAAACATTAGTCAAATGAATCAAGATCTTACATGAGTGAATTAAAAATAATATACAGGACAGCTAAAAAGAGATGATCAACATCAATAAAATGTATAATTTCTTCTTCTTTACACCTACATCATTTCAAAGTTAAACTACTGGACTTTCTTGGAAGGTTCATTTAGCTATAGTTCATGTGGTGTGTTAATCTACTATGAAAGGATTAACAACCTTAACACACAGACCTTAACACCTGCAGAAGGTTGAAAGTTGAATCACGGGAATTGCTTGAAAGTTGAACTACAGTAAAATAAACCTTGAACGCATCTTCATAGCCCAAACCTTTAGAACTAGTGTGTTCCTGTCAGGAACTCAAACTTCTGGACTTGCCTGAAGGCGTCTTCCTTTTTTTCGGCAGCGAATAAATTGGCAGAAACACAAGAAACATTAAGGGCAGTAAACCCCTTGTCAACTAAAAACTTTCACCTAGAAGCCTGTGAACAAGTAAGACAAAGCTAACAAAATAACCAGTATTGCAACCTAATTTTGGTATATACACAATAGATTATAAAACACAAACCACCCTGGCATATCGATCAACTACGTAGGGAAAGTTGAGGACAAGACCAAAACACACCTTTCCAGTCAAAATATTGACAATGTGCACAGGGTTATCTTGAGTATGATATGGCTAACCTCCTCAGAAGGATAAATGTTGTTCAACGACATCTGGTGTCATGTTTCGAATCAAGCAAAGTACTGCTATAAAATGTAGTTCAACAACATCTCTCATCATCCAATTCATACTTTTCATTCAAGCATCATAGATCTCAACCCAAAGTATATGGCAGTTAGGTAAATTATAGCTACAGTACCACATGATCACTGACAAGATGCATATGCGAGATTCACTAGAAATGTGAAACTGGTTATTTTTACATGTAGCATTTGAGGAAACAAAATACTCAAGTAGGCATACCTGTGACAACATGGATATTCTCAGCATTTTTTGGATTCCATATCCGAAGGGAAGCATCATCGGAGCCAGTCCATATTGTTTTCCCTTGGAAGACAAAAGAGTGGGCATTTCAGGTTCTTCTAAAAGTAAAACAGAAAAGAGGGCAAAATGGAAAATACACCCATCTCACTTTTTTTTTAAATCACACAAGGATGAAGGTAGTATCATCAGGAGTGAAATCACCGCATGTAACACCAGCCACATGGCCTGAAAACATGTTAAGGTAAGCACCACTGTCAGCATTCCACATCCAAATGCTACAATCTGATGAACCAGCCAAGATGAGATGTCCTCTTGGATGCCATTTGATCCACTGAAAATATAAAATAAATCATTTCCCGTCCATAAGCATATTACATATATGAATGAATAGCCTTGAAGCATTTTAAAGATAATACCTCAATGTCCCCTCCAGGTTCTTCTAAAGTATGTTTAAGGCTTAGTGAAATGACACCCCAGATTTTAATAACTCCATATAAGCTTCCAGTTGCCAGCAATTGTCCATCATAACTGAAAGCTAAACTAGAAATAGTATCTGCGTGACCTGTAAAAACATGTTTATAAAACATAAGTAAAAAAGGTAAATAAATAGTAGTGATATACATGTACGCAAACAAATTCTTACAGAATCCAGGAGTACAAAGCCAAAACTTATTCTATGTTGAAACTAACATGTTAATATGGTATACCTACCGGGCTCAGAGGCCCAATCTCCTTGCCCAATTCTCGACATGAACCCTTTATCATCTGAACCACCTGTTGCCACTAATGTTGCCACTAATGTCTGCAGCAACCAATTACAAAAAAACATAGATTCAACCACTATTTGTCTTTGGAAAGGGAACTTATGGTCTCATCTCATATGCATAGAAGCAACCCAGTGAATAAAAATTTAGCTCAAGCAAACCCTTCCAAACCACTCCAGTTACATGGCCTAATCAATCAACACATTAATTTCAAGTCCTTTTCAACCTAATGTATTATCAATTATGTTTCCCACGTAATGTCAAGCATCATAGAAATTCGTCTTGATTCGAAGACTAGGTCTTCCTCGTCATATAAATTCGTCTTTCAGACCATGAACACTTCAACATATATATACACAAATATATACACAAACTAGACTGCCTCCATCTTTCTACTCTCGATGGTCGTCTTGACTTCGAACCATCTTGTATCTACATGATAATACACATCAGCACTTGCATAAAAATAGTAGAGCTACATGATAATTGAAATTAGCAACACTTAAATGAAACCTAGTACTTGATAAAACATCATGGAGTACCTAAATTGAAAACAAAATAACCAGAAAACATTTACACTTAAAACTAAAATACTGTTGCACTTCCAGTAACCAAAACGCTACGACAAAGCAAGAGCTAAATTCAAAAGAGGGTGAAAGACCTGATTTCCCATTTCCAGGTGCATCCATTCACGTTACTGCATAAAGAAATTCCAATCATGCCTGTTGTATCAATGTAATTGAGTGAGAAAATGGCTAAGGTAGTGATGTGTAAAGAAATTGAGCTTCAGAACAAGTTTTCTATGTAACAGAGAATCTAGGAATGGTTTTCCATCACCACTTGTGGCTGTAAGGAAGGTAATGAAGAATACTAAGTTTTATGTGTGACGATAAAGGGCTCATGATTAAACGAGTGAATGTAAAATACCCAGGCTAGTAGTGTTAATGATTATATACCCAGGAGAAGGTACACCATGTTAAGGATATACTTCAACCATGTTAAGGAAAAGGTAAAATACCCAGGCTAGTAGTGTTAAAGATTATATACCAGTGGTTAAAATATATGCTTACCATCTCTATCAGTGAGACCATTGGGTTGGAAAAACATGAGAAAGTCGGAACAAGTGGTCTCAAGCATATCCTTGGAGAAGCAAATAATTGCAAATCAACTAACTGACAACGAATAAAAAGAAAAGACTGCGTAAAATTTTCTTGGAGGGACATTATGGCCAATGCAGATTGTATAATGCTGGAATAATATGTATGTTTTAAGCATCTGACCTGCACTCTAATCGGCATAGACAATAGCTTCACAACCATGTACAACTATGTTTGGGCTCCCTACCCACTTGATTGCTGGCTCCACAAGTAGTTCATTCTCATTGGTCTCGTATATTTTTATACCTACAACACCAAATAAGAAGAAAAAATGCAATTAGGAACTTGAAATATCCAAAGATCAAGATTGGTTTTTCCAGGCAGCCTTGACAACACACCTGCAATGCAAGGAATTGAAGGGAAAATAGAACAATGAAGAATAATCTACGCAGCATCACGCACATGCCAACGTACTAGTACATACAACATATAACCTAACTAGCATTATATGGTATAGGGCTCCATCTACTCATGGCAGATGTTTATGGTGATGTAAAATCTTGCAAATTAATGGAAAGTTAGGAGGCACAATATATCAAAATACAGGAATTAATGTTCTTCAACCATTCATTCTGGGGGTTGCATGCCAAATCCACACCCCCTCCTCTCCACACTGTTGAGACACAAAATTCTGTTAGGATCGATTTGGTTGATGAAAGCAGCAATGGATACCAAAATCAGTGACAAAATAATTTTACTTGATTCAAGTAAAATTTGAGTGATTTGTGATTGAATTTGACATACATCCAGAGCATGTTGTTATAAGGTTCATTGTGATGATAATCATGAAAACGTTCACAGAATTCCCGACAAGATAACAAGGCAATTCCTACGGTCTTAACAAAGCAATATGTAGTTGCAACAAATAAGTTACTTGCATTATACGTACAAAGAGGCATAAGATTCATCAGTTAAAATTAAATGAATGAGAGAGTTCACTTACTTTGGTGCAAGTTTTCCAAGGGTAACCACAAAAGAGCCAGTGTCTTCATCCTTAACCTGATATAGTACTTGTACCGTAGTTGTACCTAGTATGAGGGAGTCCTCTGTCCGAAAGCACATTAAGATCCTTTTTTGTAAAGCTCTCTCCCGTTCACATAACCAAGCCAAGAAAAACAAAGTCTAGAGATGAGTGGAAGAAGGCTCTTTTTTCAAACTGCAACCAATCAAAAACATGAACCAAAAAAATTCCTCAACCAATGTACGTGTGATCTTCATGATACTACAGAAATGAGAGATTCACATGAAGGTGCATAGATCAATATATGTGTTTTCTAATAAAGTTTCATCGAATCAAACAACATAAGCAAGAAATGTAACAAACATAATCCTCAGCCTAAGGTTTTAGACTTTTAGACTTTTCCTCAGCATATGTTTGCTAATGAGTATAAGCTCGTGTTCGCAAAACAAGCAATTAAATAAGGCACAAACGATCACCATGATTGCTAATTCAGCCATCAGCAGCCCAAATCACAAATATAAATCACACAGGAGCATAGTAAAATAAATCAATCCTCTAAAATAGGAGCAATTATCAAACAAACAATAGCGGATACTAGTATAAACTTGCTTAATATCCATGAATATGGAAGCACAAAAATCTTTTTTCGAAAACGACTAACAATCTAGTTCTACGTACTGTCTAATCGATAAAATTATCAAACAAGCAAATTATAAACTTGACAAATGAATTCCTAATCGATAAAATTGAAATCGAAACCCTAAATTGAAAGAAAAGTCCGAGAGAAAGAAATCATACCAAATTGAAAGAAGATAGGTGCTCTTCAGATTTAATTGATTGTGAGATGAGATGGAAAAATCGCACCGAACTGGCTGTGAGACCAGAAGTGGAGCAGACAAACCTCGTCGATGGAAGACAACTCTCGAAACGGCGTCAAACTAGAAAACCTCAGTAACAAAAGACGAACGCAGATACCAGATCGAATTGGAAGACCTCGCCAATGGAAGATGAACTCGAGTCAATGATGGATTTGACACCCTCGCAAATCGAAGATGAATCTCGACTCGAGTTGAAGTAGATCTCGAAGAGGATGCTGAGAGGCGTCGTTTCAGTGGGCTATGCGAGGTTGGGTGAGATTTAGGGTCTTCATTTTTTTTTTTTGTGAAATGGGGGTCTTTATATTTTATTAATAATTAATGAATTACCATTTCCGACACACACATGCGTCGAGAAAGGTGTCAATTTTGACGCATCAAAGTGTTGAAAATTTTAGACGCTAAAAGTTGTCGAAAATTTTCGACGCCAATACCTTGCGTCGAGGCTAAAGCGTCGAAATTTATCTGCTTTTCTAGTAGTGTTTGTAATATCCCCATTCCCTGAAGCGGATAAACTAATCTCAAGAATCTATCCCTTGAAGCGGATAACTAATCTCAATCCCTAAAGTGATTGAATCAATCGAATTTGTAATCTCAAGAATTTATCCCTTGAAGCGGATAACTAATCTCAATCCCTGAAGTGATTGAATCAATCGAATTTGTATTATCCCCTGAAGCGGATAAACTAATCTCAATCCCTGAAGTGATTGAATCAATCGAATTTGCAATATCCCCTGAAGCGGATAATTAATCTCAATCCCTAAAGTGATGAATCAATCGAATTTGTAATAGCCCTGAAGCGGATAACTAATCTAAATCCATGAAGTGATTGAAACAATCAGATTTGTTATATTTGTTATATTTAATGCATTTATGTTATATTTGTTATAATTTCACTTCGTATCTATCGCATTCGACAATTAACAAATCGGATTACATGTTATAATAACAAATCTGATTACGACATTGAGCAAATACGACAAGTTGTTAAATTATTTTGCAATCAAATTGAGACCTACATACATGCAAAACTTTTAGTTAGTACGGCATTCGGTTTTTTTTCTAACTATGTGTTATGCGAATAACGAATAGATTCGAAGTTGGATATGCGAGTTCGAGGTAATAGCAAGATCGAGCAATGTAACAACAGAAACGAGACATCAGATTTTACGAGGTTCGGATCTAAGATCCTACGTCCTCGGGGCCTCAAGAGGCAGCCTTAATCCACTATATCAAGAAGATTACAAAACAGGGGCGAGTTTATGCGTACAAGGAAGATCTAAGCAAACAAGAACACAAAGCATAGAACAAACAACGAAAACGGGAAGAAGAACACTCCCTGAAAGACTCTATATCTCGAAGATACAGAGTCGAGATCCCAAGTCGGAAACCCAGGACAACACAAGCTAGAACCGCCGGAGGAGCTTCGCCTTTGCCAAAGGAAGAGCCGGAGAAGAAGATCTTCGCCAGAGGGAGCGACGATTGCACGGAAGTGGCTTGAGGAGCAAACCCTAGAAATCACCAGAAGCTCTCTCTCTCTCTTTCTCTTTGGATTACCTCAAGACGCCGACCACGAAGTGAGGAGCTCAAGTGAACATGATCGCTTATATATGCTCTCAAGAGAAACCCTAAGTGAAACGCTGTGTTTGAAGCAAGGGAGGCTTCAAACCCTAGCAGTGCCGAGCTTAGCTGTCCAGTGGGCCAGAAGAGGTGTAACAAGCTTTTGGGCCAAGCTTTTTGGCATCAGGCCATGGTTAGGAGATCAAGCCCAAAGGGCTCAATTCGATCCAGTCCAGGCCTGTTGAACACCCAAGTACCTCTATAGGCCTTTAAGCCCATATTACATATCTTCTAACATATAAACTCTATGCTATACATGAATGTTACACTTATACACATGAACTTAAACTTAGAGAAATATATATATACAAATCTCAACAATTGCCCCTCTAGTTCTCTAAGTCTGCACTGGGCAAGACAACCTAGTTGTGGATCAGAGGGTTGTGTCCATCGTCGGCCCATGTACCTGTAACTTCATCAGCTATCAAGTTATTTCCTCCAAATGGAGGAAATCCCTGCAAAATAAGAATTTATCAACAGTTACAATCTTAGTTCCAAAATCTGCAGGGTTATGAGTTCCATCTATTTTCTTTACATGGATAAAATTATCATCAACCTTTTCACGAATAAAATGGTACCTAACATCTATATGCTTGGTACGTTCATGATACATAGGGTCCCTGCATAAGTATAATGCACTTTGGCTATCTATATGCAGTGTAGATGTATAATGTTTCTTTTCAACCTCTTTCAAGAGACCTTGGAGCCAAATGGCTTCCTTGCAGGCCTCAGTGGCTGCTATGTACTCAGCCTCAGTAGAGGATAAGGCAACAATAGGTTGCTGTTGGGATTTCCATGAGATACAGTTACCTGCCCAAGTATAAACAAAAGCAGTAGTAGACTTTCTATTGTCTTTATTTGAGGCATAATCTGCATCAACATACCCAAATAGCTCATAAGTAGAGCCTTGACCTGCAACATATTTCAAACAAAGATTCACAGTACCAAACAAATATTTCAACAGATATTTCATGCCCTGCCAGTGCTTCTCAGCTGGATCAGACATAAACCTACTCAAAACACTTATAGCAAAAGCAAGATCTGGACGAGTGCATATCATTGAGTACATAACAGAACCAACAACAGCATCATAAGGGATATTTTTCATTCTATTGATCTCAGCAGAAGATAAAGGAGTTCTTACTTTAGTAAGATCAAGATGACCACCTAAAGGAACAGTATTGGCCTTAACATCCTTAATATGAAATCTTTCTAACACTTTAAGCACATAATCAGATTGGCATAAATACATAACCTTATTACTTCTGTCTCTTATGATGTCAATGCCCAAGATCCTTTTTGCAGGACCTAAGTCCTTCATATCAAATTGTTTCTTAAGTTGTTGTTTAATCATGTTGATTTTATCACAAGATTTAGCAATAAGCAAGATATCATCAACATACAACAACATATAGAGAGGATCATGCTTTCTAGCATCTTTAAAATATAAGCAAGTATCATATTTGCTTCTTCTAAATCCTAGACTTCTCCTCATACATGTATCAAACTTTATATTCCATTGTCGAGGAGACTGTTTTAAGCCATATATGGATTTAATAAGCAAGCAAGCATAGTCAGGATGAGCAGTGTCAACAAAGCCTTTAGGTTGCTTCATATAAATGGTTTCATTAAGATCACCATGCAAAAAAGCTGTCTTGACATCCATTTGTTCCAGTTCATAGTTATACACAGCAGACATAGCAAGAAGTAATCTCATAGTCTTGTATTTAATAACTGGAGCAAAAATCTCATTATAGTCCTGACCTTCTCTTTGAGTGAACCTCTTGGCTACAAGTCTAGCTTTATACCTTGGGGGATCACTCTTAGAGATGCCTTGTTTTATTTTAAACACCCATTTACAATCAATTAACCTAGCAGTAGCAGGTTTCTTAACAAGTTTCCAGGTGTTATTTTGATTCATAGAATCTATCTCTTCTTGCATAGCACATTTCCAGTTTTTAGCATGAGCACATTTTATAGCTTGTTCAAATGTATCAGGAGTATATAAAGTGATCACATCAGAAACAATACAAGCAAACTCAACCAAATTACTGGAGTACTTTTTATTTGGAATAATATTCCTAGGTTCTCTATCTCTAGTAAGTTTCCAATCAGTTAAGTCATGTAATTGCACAGATGAACCACTAGAAGAGCCAGCAGCATAAGTATCAATCACGGACAAATTAGAAACAGAAGAGGTAGAGGCAGAAGAGACATCAGAAATTGAGGGAGAAGATTGCAAGATAGAAGAGGAAGAGGGCTCAGTTTTTGGAGCCATTTCACTACCTATCTCACCATCAGTACTCACTTGCCCACCTGATTGGTGAGTTTGTGAGTGTGGTCTGGCAGTGGAGTATCCACTGTCAAACTCATTCTCAGTTTCACCCTCATGAGGGGTATAAAACTGAGTATCAGTATCTGGTACCTGCATTTGGTTAGTCTGAGCAGAAGATATAGACTTTTTAAAGTGATATTCATCTTCTTTAAACACAACATTTCTACTTAATATGATTTTATAAGCTCCAGGTTGTATAACTAATAACCTATAACCTTTAGTGCCATCAGGATAACCAAGCATAACACATTTTTGAGACCTAGGATTCAATTTACCATCATTCACATGGGAATAAGCAACACGTCCAAAAGGTCTTAAGTGACTAAGGTCAGGTTTTTTATTAGTCCATTTTTCATAGGGAGTTATAAAATCAATAGCAGAAGAAGGGGATCTATTTATCAAATAAGCAACAGTTACAACAGCTTCACCCCACAAAGTATGTTTAAGCCCAGAAGAAACCAACATGCATCTGGCTTTTTCAAGAAGGGTTCTATTCATCCTCTCAGCAGTTCCATTCTGTTGAGGGGTGCCAGGAATAGTTAAATGTCTTTTTATACCTTCATTTTTACAGTAGGAGTTGAACTCATTGTTACAAAACTCCAAACCATTATCTGTTTTAAGGCACTTTAACTTTAAACCAGTTTCAGTTTCAACTCTAGTTTTCCAAACTTTAAAGTTTTCAAAAGCATCAGATTTATGTTTAAGCAAATACACCCAAACCCTTCTACTAAAGTGATCAATAAAAGAGATGAAATATCTCATGCCCCCTGCTGTGTCAACCTGAGCAGGTCCCCACAAGTCAGAGTGCACATATTCTAAAGGTTGATTTGCAATATAAGAAGATGATTTGAAACCAAGTTTAGATTGTTTTCCCATTAGACAGTTTTCACATAAGTCAATATGAGAAGGTTTATTAGAGATGATGCCTTTCTTAAACAGATTATCAAGACCCTTGTTACCAATGTGACCTAATCTAGAATGCCATAACAGAGAGTCACTCATGCTCATATTTTTCACAGAAACATCAGGAGCAGAAGAAACAGTAATATTGCATTCAGAAGCAATAACATGATATAAACCATTTTTCTTAATACTTCTAATAAGCAATTTACCATTTTTAAGAACATCTCTAATACCATTCTTAATTTTAATGTCACATTTTTGGTCATCAAAGGTACTTTCAGACAATAAATTCCTTCTTATATCAGGAACCCATCTAACACCTTGAATTATTCTTATCACACCATCATGCATTCTAAGAGGCACAGATCCAGCACCTTTTATTTTTAAAGCAGAGTGATCACCAAGCAAGACTTTACCACAATCATACAGTTTAAGATCAGAAAACCATTTTCTATCAAAAGTAGCATGCATAGTGCACCCAGAATCCAAAAGCCAAACATCAGAATCAGCATGATCAGATACAATAAGTACTTCATGAGTATAATAAGAATTATTTTCAAGGACAGCAGATACATCAGCAGATTTTTTACCAGCTTCTTTTTCATCCTTCTTTGTTTTATAACAGTCCTTTTCATAATGTCCAGTTTTCTGACAATATAAGCACTTATAATTTTTCTTTTCAGAATTTGTTTTCTCAGAAGGATGATTATTACCTTTAACAGGTTCTTTATTTTGCTCTTTGTTTTTATCCTTTTTATTCTGGTTATTCTTGTTGTTATTTTGACCCTTAGATTTAAACTTAGCTATAAGAGCTTCATTTTTAGCCTCTTGCTTAGTTTTGAACACTTTTAAGACATCATTCTTTTGAATAATAGATTCAAGAACAACCTTTTTAGTCAGGGTAGAAGAACTAAACTAAACAACATCCTTAAAAGTTTCAAATTGGGGTGGGAGAGCATTTAACAGTAAAACATATTGGTGGGTTTCATCAATTTTATCTCCACACCTTTCCAAATCTTGAGTCATAGCAAGAAATTTATCCAGATTTTCAGGCAAAGAGCAGTGTAAGTCCATTTTAAAGTTGAACAACTTGACAAGGAGATTTATTCTACTGGGAAGAGATTTTACCAGATAAAGCTCTTCAAGAGCATTCCCCAATTTTACAGTGGTCTTGTAAGAAATTACCTGCCTGGCCACCTCATCAGCTAGCCTCAACATTATCTCACTGTGAGCCTGGAGATCTTTTTCTTCCATGACTTCCTTCTCCATCTTTTCTGGAAACTTGGACAGCTTTCCTTTTCACCTGCCACATAGCAAAGTCAGTTGTGCCATTAAAAGGTTTCATACGATAACTAGATTCACCCATTTTTCAAGATTCAAAAGAAATCGTACAGAAAACTCAATTTAATACTGAATAACAGTAAACAAGAAAGAAAGCAAGATGAACTTGTTTTCACAGAGGCCAGTCTCTTTAAGAAACTTTCAGGGGCCACATAAAACTCTAAGAAAGAATCTTAGAACATGCAAGTAGACAATAACAAATCGAAAACTTTCAAGAAGATCAAGAATAACAGATCTAAAAAAAAACATGCACACAGGTCCAGAATCAAGCAATACTGAAAGAACAGATGCTAAATAGAACCAAACAAAATCTCTCGAGCATGAAACGAAAAATCAAGGAGTAACCATGCTCTGATACCAATTTGTTATGCGAATAACGAATAGATTCGAAGTTGGATATGCGAGTTCGAGGTAATAGCAAGATCGAGCAATGTAACAACAGAAACGAGACACCAGATTTTACGAGGTTCGGATCTAAGATCCTACGTCCTCGGGGCCTCAAGAGGCAGCCTTAATCCACTATATCAAGAAGATTACAAAACAGGGGCGAGTTTATGTGTACAAGGAAGATCTAAGCAAACAAGAACACAAAGCATAGAACAAACAACGAAAACGGGAAGAAGAACACTCCCGGAAAGACTCTAGATCTCGAAGATACAGATTCGAGATCCCAAGTCGGAAACCCAGGACAGCAGAAGCTAGCACCGCCGGAGGAGCTTCGCCTTTGCCAAAGGAAGAGCCGGAGAAGAAGATCGTCGCCGGAGGGAGCGACGATTGCACGGAAGTGGCTTGAGGAGCAAACCCTAGAAATCACCAGAAGCTCTCTCTCTCTTTCTCTTTGGATTACCTGAAGACGCCGACCACGAAGTGAGGAGCTCAAGTGAACAGGATCGCTTATATAGGCTCTCAAGAGAAACCCTAAGTGAAACGCTGTGTTTGGAGCAAGGGAGGCTTCAAACCCTAGCAGTGCCGAGCTTAGCTGTCCAGTGGGTCAGATGAGGTGTAACAAGCTTTTGGGCCGAGCTTCTTGGCATCAGGCCATGGTTAGGAGATCAAGCCCAAAGGGCTCAATTCGATCCAGTCCAGGCCTGTTGAGCACCCAAGTACCTCTATAGGCCTTTAAGCCCATATTACATATCTTCTAACATATAAACTCTATGCTATACATGAATGTTACACTTATACACAAGAACTTAAACTTAGAGAAATATATATATACAAATCTCAACACTATGCTTTCTGCCAATACGACAAATTGTTAAAACAAATTGTTAACTCGGCATTTTTTTTATTAACACAGTATATATATGTTTGAATCATATACATATATACGGCCTTCATACCTGCATTTTATAATTTTTTTTTTCTTTATAGATGTCGAATCTCACAAGATTGGAGTTTATCGCACTTGATGTTTCAGGAAGAAACTATATAACATGGACGTTAGATGCGGAACTCCACTTGGACAACCAAATTTTGAGAAATACGATCAATGAAAAATCGGATTCATCCCTGAAGGATAAGACCAAGGCGATAATTATACTCCGTCACCACCTTCACGAGAGCCTGAAGACTCAATATTTGTCTGTGAAGGATCCCGCTGAGCTCTGGAAGAGTTTGAAGTATCGTTTTTATCATCAGAAAATGATAATTCTACCCAAGGCGAGGTATGAATGGTCACAATTGAGACTCCATGAATTTAAAAGTGTCTCTGATTACAACTATATGATGCATCGAATTGTCTCAACGTTGAGACTCTGCGGAGACACTGTAACTGAAGATGAAATGTTGGAAAGAACATTATCTACTTTTCATGCAGCTAACATGGTACTCCAGCAGAAGTACAGAAAGCATGGGTTTACGACTTATTCAGAACTCCTCTATAGCTTATTGTTAACTGAGGAGAATAACCAGTTACATATGAACCATCAGAGTCGACCCATTGATTTAGCACCACCCTCTGATCAGTCTCAAGCAAATGTAGTCTCCTCCGGAAGAGGAACAAACATTGCCAATGATGATTTCTTCGAGGAATTTGAGAACAATCACCTCGATATCGTCGATAACTTACCACCGGGTGAAGATGGCGAGCCTTTGTCCGATGATAACCCAAATGATCTTGCTCTCAAGAAAGATGGCGACTGTTAAATTTTTTTTTTCAGATTTTTTTAATCATTTATTTTCATTGGACTGTTTTGAATTGTTTCGGATTATTTTTGGTTGTTTAATTTTGTTGATTTATTATGTTTTGAACTAATTCATGCTTATTAAGTCTGGTATTATCTTAGTCGCAATTAAAATTTGAGTGATTGGTTTTGATTGCCTTTGTTGAACTATCTTGAGAAACCTGAAGTTATTTTATCGAGCATGTAAAAGACAATTTGGGAGAAAGGTTTATCATAATCCAGTAGATTATGACGATTATTAGCACCTATATAAGAGCTTGAAGACTCTAAGCATAATGGTTAAATAATCAAACAAACTGTGAGAATAATAATCATCTCTCTAAGAGCCTGAAGACTCTATTAATGAATTTTATTAAACTCTAGAAGAGTGAATGATTCTTATAAACTCTAGAAGAGTATATGATTCTTACAAACTCCAGAAGAGTATATGATTCTAATCTTATCATTTGTACTCTTGAAGAAGTACATGGAATGTGGGTTTTTATCAAGTTCAGAACGATTATCATTCGGTTGATACAACCAATAGAAGTAACCACATAACACGATCCGGTTAAGAAGGCCACTTCCTGACTATCCTCTAAGCATTGCCTGAAGCATGCCCCTCCGGTAGAGGGTGTGAAAGAGGTTATGGTTAAGCACTTGACCAAAGTTATTGTTGTGGCTTATAGCTAGGTCTGTTATACGGTTAATTTTAAATGTCTTGGAGAACATTATAAATGACTCATACCTGAAGTATGACATCAACGAAAGTTCTGACAATACCCATTCAGTGGCATCTAAATTAAATAAATGGATCACCATATACAAAGTTCAATGGTTGAATATTATGGTTTTATAAGTGTCAAACAATTTTGAAAACCTGAAGTTTTCTCAAACAATCTTGACTGGAAAACCATGAATACCATATAGCTCCAGAAGAGCATTGATCTTGTTACCTGAAGTAACAATGACACATATGTATGAATTGACATGGTATTGAACACCAATATCTCATATGACTAGCCAGAAGCAAGTCTTATAGAATTGAGAATGTATATATATGTATGGTTTGTTTGACACTCATTTATCCCATTGAAACATATCACTAGCCAGAAGTTAGTTAATGATAAAATGTTTTTCTTTGTGGCATTCGGTCATTCATGTGAAACGATGATGGGCGGGATCATTGACATTCACATACACACCCACTAAAAAGGACTAGAAGATCCTAGGACCCCAAGATCCTCTATAAGGGTGACCGAACATATATGGTCTATCATCTTGACAAAATCAACAATAAGACCATCTATATTCAAAGTAAATGCAAAGTCTCTAATGTCTCTTGAATGGATTCAATGAGATAACTACAGAACATTATCATTTAGACCAGTGTAATTCCAATATTATAGAAGCCTTAACACTTTGGTCATTAAAAACATAAGGTAGAGAATGTTATCAAACACATTGTTGAGCATACGGTAGCTCACGGCGACCCAGAAGAGTCGTTAGTCAAATGGGCCCATGCATGTTTGTATTTCGAATTTGACACAATAACATCTCCCTAATTATCTCCAGAAGAGAGCATGTCATTCAAATGTTTTGAATAAGCAGCATATGTTCCGAGAAATACCTCCTTCAAATGAACTACAACGAGACCACAAAGAAGTTGGATGATACATGGGGTTTGAGTCCCTATTGATATCAAATACCTAGAGCTTTATAATGGTGATCAAATGCTCGCTATTTAGGGGGAGAGAAAATGAGACAATTAAGAAAGAGATTGCACGGAAGCAACTTCTCTATCATTTCATATCCGCGGATAAATATAAGTGGACCAGAAGTTCAATAAATGAAATGATTATAAGGTTTAGCAAATATGTCATCGAAAGCATTTACTATAAGCCAAGAAAGTGATAAAGTCACAGATACTAGCTCATTTGGAAGTTCCAGAAGTAACTCCAACTCCATGAATATCAAGTGGTTCTCAAGTACACCAAAAGTGTTGGAGATCACTAGGCTCTTGGTATACGATTCCCTAGAAGTGAAAAGAGCCTATGAGAATATGATGATCATCTAATAAACAAATGGATGTCGACATCGAAATGATAGTAAAGAGCTAGAAAAAAGAAATTCGTGCAAGAATGAGTTCTTTAAGCATGATAACATTGGACCTGTAGTTCTAACACCGGAAAGTGTAACATCATTTGGTTTGAAGTGGGTGTTCATACAAAATAAAATATAAAGCCAAGTTGATTGCACAAATACCTATCAAAGGTTATATGGAGAATGTATTCACCAGAAGTGAATATAATTTTGGATCTAAATGTAAATGACGGACGTGTTACTTGCATACGCATATAAATGAAAAAGATCGATTGAAAATGTCTGAAGCATTAATATCAAAGTCCCGTCACATGCAATTGGTTAAAGATCCTTATAAGAGTACCTGAAGTACCTATAATTGTGAAAATGGTGACATTGTATTAGGTCCCGAAGTACCATACAATGTTGTACTCTTTTCCTTGATCTTGTTTTTTATCCCATTGGGTTTTTCCAAGTTAAAGTTTTTAACGAGGCAACTTATGCACCATTTAATACAACAGATCCCCTTGATCAACAATGAAAAGCACATTAGGTCCTGAAGTACCTTATGTTTGTGCATTCAAAGCAGCTCAACACCAATACATGGAAGTCAAGCGCATCAAGTCAATCATGAAGAAATTCCAGGACAAAGACAATGTTGATATTCAACCATAAGCTCATGAAGACAGCACCATCATGAAGAATGAGAAGACTTCGAGAAGGATGTTGACTTCAGGGGGAGTATATACGTACTGCACTCTTTTTCCCTTCGATCAGGTTTTGTCCCACTGGGTTTTCCTGACAAGGTTTTTAACGAGGCAGATCACCAAAGCGTATCAAATGTCATATGTATTTGTTCTCTTGGTCCTAGTTTTGTCCCATTGGGTTTTCTAGGCAAGATATGTAATTTTGTAATATTTAGGGATGTTTATCCAAGGGGGAGTGTTATAATATTATTATATTGGGATGGAGAAACACTAGAAACCCTAGTTCCCGTGTAAACTCCTATATAAAGGGTCCATTGGAACCCCAATAAACACATCAATTCCTCCTCTCTTCTCTCTACCTCTCTTCTCTTACCTTCGGTTTATCACATTTTGCCATTTTTTACCTAACAATTATTATATTATTGCATTTGGGTCCTAATTTCTTTCGTTCTTTTAAAAATTTGTCAATTTGACTGAATAATTTTTCACATTTTACCGAAGAGTGTTATATTTTTTTTCCATCCAGTTCAGATCAATTCTTTCATTTTTTTTTCATCCAATTTTGATCAAATTTATCAAGTCCAATGAATATACTTACGATTTTATACGAATAATGCTTCATATTTCACTGAATAATGTTTCACATTTCACCTTTTATCAAATTATTAGGGTAATTGTAACCGTCGCATATTCCCATCCAAAAATTCATAAATTCTACCGAATAATTTGTCACATACTACCGAATAATAAATTTTTTCCATTAATTTCAGATACAAGAAACCACAACTACCTAAACAATACTTACAATTTATACGAATAATGCTTTATATTTCACTGAATAATGTTTTGTTGTGTAATTATGAATTTTTTTTTGTTGTTCGTCACATATACCGGCTAATAATGAATCAAATTTCACCAAATAATTGTCCAGCTCATTACCCCAATAACCAAAAATCGACACATTCGTTTGAATAATTGACAAATAATTAATCAAATTATGCATCTCGAAAAACCTACACTAAATTTGACACATACACGTTTGAATAATTCTTTCTTATTCCACTGAATAATGCTGCAATCATATATTAATTAAATGATAAAATCCATCCCTAACCCAATTTTTCCCATAAAGCAAAAAAAAAACGTTAAGGACAACCTTCAATTCAATCAATCCACATTAATCTAAACCCAGAAAACCTAAAATATTGTAGCAGAAAATTGAAATATAAAAATCCAACCTTTCTTCAGCAGTGAAGGGGCTACTGTAGGGCTGATCATCGGCTCAAAACCGATCCGAACCTGGCCAAACCAAACCGAACCTAAAACCGAAACTCTCAAAAATAAAAACCGAAAGCCGAACCTAAACTGATAGGTTTGGTTCGGTTTTACACCGGTTTGGTTTAGGTTCGGTTCGGTTATAACCTAATCGAACCAAAATAAAAAATGCACAAAAAAAAGTCCCTGCATTTAGGGTTCGATTAATGTAAAAAATACAAAAGGTGATTTTACCAATTGAACATTATCTTCTTTAAAACTGATTCCCACACCATAAGGGAATTCTACATTCAATTTTGGATCTCAATATGATCTTCGGGGCCTAAATCATTCAGGCAATCGGATATATGATGTTCATTTGAATGAGTGTCTATAGGTGGTGCTCTCACCTTTTCCCAATCGATATGAGTCTCGATTGCAATCGGCTTCCTTCCACAAGGTGGATATCTATTAACATCCAGTACACATAACTACATAAGGACTCGTCAAGAACTAAAATCTCGAAAAGCCTTCAAATTTGCCAAACAAAAAGGGGCTACTTTTCCTATTTAATTACCCGGCCATAATGGTGTTAGTTTGGGAATCATATCTAAGTTTGACATCATAAAAAGACATCACAAACCCCACATGGCAGTTCTAAAGAAGAACAAATGAACAAATATCAATTAAGTTGATGAAAACCTGAAAATGTAGTCAATCTAAGATCATTGCCTCGCGGTTGTAAACCTGAGCAGGAAACTAGAACTTTCCACTTTCAAGAGAAAGATACAAAGACATGGGAGAATCAACAGAAAACCAATTCCTTAGTTAAAAAAAATATAGGTTATTTTCGGTTTAACCGAAACCGAATACAAACCGAACCTAAAACCGAAAATTAAAATTTCTTTAACCGAAAACCTAAATCGAAATTCCTCGGTTCGATTTGGTTCCGGTTATTTCGGTTCGGTTCGGCTGAAAAATTCGGTTCGAACCGATTTTGATCAGCCCTAGGCTACTGGGATCGAGAACAACCACCAAGCCCAGCCGGCGGCATCCTCTTGTAGTCATATGAGGCGAAAGCAGAACCGCCATAGGCGCCCCCGCCGATTCCACGTCTGAACAGCATCGCCCTGCTCCTGGATCTCGCCGCCCCCATCTCCCCTTCCATCGGATGTAGCGAACAATGTTGGATCTCGCCGACCGGACCTACAAAACCCTCCTTCTTCAAGATCGCCTGTATTGGATATCGTCGCCCCGCCGATTCCGCATCTGAACACCATCGCCCTGCTACTCCTTCAAACTCCCTCTTCTTCCTCTTCGTTTCGCCTCCATTTCGATCGGAGCCCGGACCTGCAAATCCTCCGCCTCTGGCTACGCAGTCCGATTTGGATTCCGGTTGTAGCCTCGCAATCCCCCCCGGACTCGTCGTTGCCGGAAGCCAAGCCGCAGTCACCGGACTCAAACACAGTGGCCACCTTCCTCGCCCTATCTCCCTTCGTCGGATCCGAGTTCCGAGCCCTTCGCCTCCGCTTTGCCTCCTGGATCTACACGATGAAGAAGATGAGGGAGGTAGGGATTTATTTCCCAGATTTCACGCCCCCCACCCATTCACACGCGCCTAAAGGAGGAGAGTAGTGGCGTTTTTCATCAATTGTGCATGGGTCCCACCTGCTTTTAATTATAAAAAAGAAAAAGAAAAACCCTTTTAATCTCCTCCATCCATCCACACCTGATCAACAGCTGAGAATTGTGCACAAAGTACACCCTAAGGGATGTGCACAACTTACCCATTCTATATATATATATAGTGTGTGTGTGGATCAGATGAGAACACTCTTTAGGGTGGGAACGTAGGAACAGATCTGGATCGTCAAATTAAATGAAATGGACGGCGTAGATTCAACATAAATATCAGGCTTTTTAATAAATAAAAGAGAGGGGCCCACAGTTGAATTTACGTACTCTTCATTTGTACGCGTGTGATACAAATACAACCGAATGAAAGCTTCTTCCACGGTTCCACCATTTGAATTTTGGAGTACGTTGTACAATAGTAGTGTGGGGGCATAAATATTTTAATTTTTAAATGATAAAATATATACACACTACCACTAGCACACTAATATAATAAAATATATACACACACTAATAATATTTCTTTTTATATACAAATAATCATTCTCTTACATTTTTTTAATATTTCAAAATAACTGTTTAAATAATAATGATTTTATACAAATAATGATTCTATATCTATGAATAATCATTTTCGATTTAACGAATAACGATTCTCGGCTCACCGAATAACATATAAATTTCTTCAAAAACCACTAATTAAATAATGCATAATTTTTATAGATACTTTTTTCAAACTTCCTGTTACATATGAATACTCTTTTTGATCTCATCAAATAATTTATATTTTTTTTATTCTTTTAACCTCCTTAAAACTAATAAACTCGTAAATAATTGTGTTCTTACATACTAATAATTGTTCTCTTACATGTGTTTTGTATTTGTTTATAAACATATCAAATTTTGTGTATTTGTTTCTAAACAGGTGAACATATCACTTTTTTTTATAATGCTTTGTAATTTTTAACGTCATTTTATAACCTCCCACTTTAGTTGTTGTACCAGTGAATAATATATATTGTATATATGAATAACCTAGCGTATACGTACGAATAATCTTAACTAACACATATAGATGAATATTGTTAACGAATAACCTTTCAAATACATACGAATAATCTTACTTTCATTCAGATGCTCCACCTTTTTTTCTACTCCCGAATAAACTATCACATACCTTCAAATTGTCCTACCTATACCTACGAATATTTATATCAAAAGGTATAACGAATAATAGTCACTCGAATTACACTTCACTCTTCGATTGATTCATGAATAATAATATGATATAATAATTAATTATTATACTATACGAATGATAATTCTATTTATATATGAATAATGATTCTAAATTTACCAAATAATAATATGATATAATAATTTATTTATGTTTTAAGAATTTAATTGTTTCACCAAGAATACATAATTTTTTAAAAATAATTGACAGGATAATAAACAAGACAAATCATACGAATAATTTGTCAAATAATAACAAATGCTTGATTACTTCTCTATAAAAAAAAATGGATTTTAATCTACGGATAATGATTCTCGATTCATCGAATAATGCATAAATTTCTTCAAAAAGCTCTCATCAATAATGCATAATATATATAGTTATTTGAAACTCCCTTTTACATACGAATACTCTTTTTAATTATTATTTTAATCTCTCAAAACTAATAAATCTATATAAAAAAATTGTCATCTTACATATGAATAATCTCTCAAATTTATCGAATAATCATTCAAATTTAACCGTATAATATATGAAGTTAATGGTCTCCTTAAATAGAAATAATATTTTTAATTTAACCAAATGATCTTGATACTAACGGCAAAAAAAAAAAAAAACCAATAATCATCACACCCACCTAATTTTTCAATCACGTATTTTTAATTTAATGACATATTTTTACAGATGTGGTGGGAATTCAAATCTAAGATTGTGATGCGCGTGAATTACTGTGGATGCGGGAGTGGGATGCGCGTTGGTGAGTGTGAGTGTGGACCCACCTAATTTTTCCTTTTTATAAAAACTGAAAATCATTATTAATCTCAACCCTTGATTTCTTTAAATTTTGTGGTCCAGATCTGTTCCTACGTTCCTACCTTAAGGGGTGCTCTCACCGGAACCGCCTATATATATATATATATATATATATATATACATTTATATATATACTAGTATTCGATACCCGATCGTTGTGCGGTTTTTTGATAAATTTTATTATATAAAACATCTTTGAATTAATATAAATTCCTACTCCGTATAAATTAAATATATAATTTTCAGTTGTGTTATGTTTTTGAGAATGTAAACATATTTAAATCTACATTAATCATATTTGTTCGGCCTAAAATAGGCTCTGGTACGATTAGTATACGTGACATTTTCTGTATTAAAATGGTGTTAGTTTTTATACGTGTCATATTCTGAATTAAAATGGTATTATCTTTTTTAGTCACATCAATTAATAAACAGATTTAGTTAGGTAAAAACTTATCTTCTTAGATCAAATAATCTATCTAATATAACTTTATATCTTAATTAAGGTTTTTTTAAATAAATATTCAACCTTATCTCTTAGTTAGGTAGAAAACTTATCATTTTAGATAAATTTTAATTAGATATCAAAATAGAGTTTTTAGCATGCCTAATCCATAATAAATTTTCAAACAATTCATCTGCTTATTCAATCAACTTTCCCTTGATTGATTTAGATATAATATTTTGCATATCAACTCCTTCCACATTCGTTGATGAATTTAATTTCAACTTTGATATAATATTTTTCTAATAAATTTATATTGTAAGGTATAAATCGGTAGCATCATCTTAATCATATAACTAAATCGTAAACCCACGTTATTTTTAAAAAATTTGATATTATTTCTCAATTGGATGTATTTAATTTATATGGAGTAGTAATTTATATTAATTCAAAATTATTTTATATAATAAAATTTATTAAAAAATCGCAGAACGGGCTAATCATAAATTTATTTTATCTTTATATTTACTTTATATGGAGTAGTAATCTATCTATCTATCTATCTATCTATCTATATAATATACTTCAAGGTTGCGGTAGTTGTAAGAATACCTTCAAGGTTGTGAGGATTTACATCCCTTTTATTCTTATTCAAATGAAATCTACTCCGTTAGATTAACTTAAATTGATGATTAAATAAAAGAATGTAACCGGTATGATACCTTTATTAAAATTTAGGGTAAATTATAGAAAACCACCCGTTAAATATCGTTGTTTTCACTTAACCACCCACTATAACAAAAATTACATAAAACCACCCATTAAAGAGGGTATGTTAACAAAACGCCACCCATGTGAAGCTTCTGTTAGAAATTCATTGAAATGACTAAATTACCCTTACATAGTAATCAAATTTTCATATGATTGCCA
Source organism: Persicaria tinctoria (assembly GCA_037127255.1). Taxonomy (NCBI): domain Eukaryota; kingdom Viridiplantae; phylum Streptophyta; class Magnoliopsida; order Caryophyllales; family Polygonaceae; genus Persicaria; species Persicaria tinctoria. The sequence goes on along the minus strand of JBANSL010000013.1, from coordinate 28,553,800 downwards.
CTTAAATATGAAAAAACTCCTAAATTAATCTTAAATCTAGCCCTAGGGGAAAAAATTTCTCACAAAGCATTTCTCCCCAATCAATTAAACATACACGTACAACCAATTTTTAGATCTTTAGGCTCTAATTTCGATTTGTTTCTTTCAAGAAACAAATTTGTCAAAATTTCTAGGTTAGGAGGATGTATAAGATTTAGTTAGAGATGGTTAGACTGTTGACGCATCCATATCCCCAATTAGGAGCATCGTAAGCTTGTCCTTGTCAAATTTACTAGAGCCTCCATCGGGAGGCATAGACAGAGGCCAATCGATTGAACTTGTACCTTGCGAGGTTGAAAATGGCAAAAATAAGCTGTTGAAGACAGCGCACGTCTGAACCAGGGTTATGAAAGGAGATTTGGAGGAGAGAATCGCAACTAAAACAGGTTATTAACAAATCATATGGCAGTGAAAGATAAAAGAAAATGGGAAAAAAATAATTTGATTTTTATTTACTTAAAAAAACAAAGCACTTTGATGATTTTGGTCAATTTTAACGGAAGTTGTAGAATATTGAACGGAATATTCTATTTGGGTGGTGCTTTGTTAACTAACAATGTTTAATGAGTGATTTTATGTAATTTTTATTATAGTGGGTGGTTAAGTGAAAACAACGGTATTTAACGGGTGGTTTCTGTAATTTACCCTAAAATTTAAGTGTGAATATCCTGGCCAAAGTGACCAGTTTAAGAAGAAGAGAAGAAGAAAATCCCGTACATAAACAACCCCACTTTCGTATCAAAATATTTATCATATCTTTAATTTACCCCAATTTGAACTAATCTAAATTAACCTTATTGTACACATTTGCCATTGTAACAACTGGAAAAAAAAACCTGATAAATATATGAATATAAAGCTATTTTAGGAGTATATATATACACACGTAGTAGGATTTATATATGATTAACTACAATACCTTGATTCCAAATTGCAATTTTGGTAATTGATATTGAAAGTTGCAGTTGCTGGCAGCAAGTACTCCACTAATGAAGAGGCTATGTAGTAGGATATGAGCTTGCGGAAAGTAGGTACGTAGGATATTGAAAGTTGTTTAGAAATACCTCCTAGATACCCTCGGTATATATAGGAACTACAATATTTTATCTTATCCACTTAATTAATTATCTATTCAACATAAAATCTTATGAGATATATATTCATACATATATATAATTTATATATCATCATATATAGGTTTTCTACTTAATTTAGATATAAGGTTGAATGTTAATAATGAACCAGATATTAGATAGATTATTTATTTTAAAAAGATAAATTTTCTAACTAATTAAGATTTAGGTTGAATATTTATACAAATATATTCAATTTCATCTAAAAAGATAAAATATAAGTTAGAATTAATCTCAACCCCTATAGGTAAAATATAATTTTTAGATAAATTTTTAGTACGTATGGTTGAGGTTAAATGGAAATTATGGAATAGATAAAATATACATGACTGATATATTCAATATTTAATACATAAATACGTACTCCTTAGTAATTATTTTAGGAATTCCTTAAGTTATAAGGTTATGTTGAATATATTATGTAAATAGATAAGTTTTTAGCCAACTATATTCGTTTATTAATTGATGTGATCCAGAAATATAATACCGCTTTAATCCAGAAAATGCCACGCGGGATAGAATAATCCCTCTTTAATCCAGAAAATTCCGCGACAGCGAGGTCGCGCCATTGGCCTCTGTTTTAGTATTTTACTAGTATCGTGGCCCGCCCGTTGCGCGGTTTCTTAATAAATAAAATAATATTTAATTTATATATATTTTTTGAAATTTAAAGGTTATAATAATTTGGTTGATATCTTTGGATCTTTTTATATCAACATAATTTTTTTCTAAAGTATATTTCTGATTTTTTTTTAACTATGCTATACGTTCACCACTTATTTATGAACTAATATTATAATCCGATTTAATGTCAACATTAAAAAGATTATAAAAAAAATTGAGATATAAGGTCATATTGGATAGATTATTTGATCTAAAAAGATAAGTTTTTTTTACCTAACTATATTAGCTTATTAAATGATGTGGTCCAAATATATAATAGCAATTTAATTCAAAATATGACACTTAAGCAAAAATAATTCCGTTTTAATCCAGAAAATTCCATGGATGTGAAATCGCACCAGATGTCATTTCAGACCTCTGCTTTAACACCATTTTAATCAAGGATGTGACGCGTATAAAAAATCAAAACCCTTATAAAATACCCGATCTTAATCAAATAATTTAACCCTTATAAATTTATTTATTTTATTGTTCAAAATCCATCATTATATATTACTACGTATCATGCAAAATATAATAGTTTATTTATGGCATGTCATGTTCTTATAAATCTATTTGTAACCCTATAAATTGTTTAATAATTAATGATATCAATTGCTAACGTTACCACGTACCATCTTACATTAAAATTTTCACCACTTATTTTTTTTTAAATTATTTTTTTGATTTATTTATGGGTAAATTATATATAAATTTTATACAGATTTCTTTTGTAATATAATCATAATTAATTTCAGTGATCTAGAAAGATATTTTTTTTACCTAACTATGATGACTTATTAATTGATGTGGCCAAAAAATATAATATAAGATATAAGGTTGAATATTTATACAAATATAATCAATTTCATCTAAAAAGATAGAATATTTGACAAAGATTTAATTTGAAAATATTCAAATTACGATGAGATGAATTATAACCACATAAATTTATATAGCGTAAATTTATATTTCAACCTGCGCAAATATATAGCGTAAATTTACATCTCATCATATGATGATATATATCCTAAATTTATATTACCTTATTTGATATATTTTAATTAATATAAAAATACTACATTAAAATACAATGCAAAAAACTTACGTGGAGCTAGGTAAAAAATAATCCCGCTTTTGCCTAACAAACTTTTATGACATTGTATATATATATTTTTTTATAGCATTATAGATAGATTTATCTTTTCAAATTTTATCATTATGATGGTACATATTAAAATTTTATCATAAGAGGTTTGTAAGTGTAAATTTGTAATTACCGAAGGTATGTAAATTAAAGAAATTCAAGCAAGGGTATGATTTATTATAGAGGAAATTGACCCAATATTATATTAGATTATTTGATCTAAAAAGATAAGACTTCTAACTAATTAAAATAAAAGGTTGAATATTTATAAAAAAATCTAATCAAAATATATATAAGGTTATATTGGATAGATTATGTATCTAAAAAGATAAGTTTTTACCTAACTATATTCGTTTATTAATTGATGTGACCCAAAAATATAATACAGCTCTAATCCAGAAAATGACACGTAGACAAAAATAATCCCGTTTAATCCAGATAATTCCGTGCCAGCGAGGTCGCTCCAGCGGTCTCTGTTTTAGTATTATATATATATATATAGGGTGAGGTTAAAGTGAAAAAAAGAGCTTAAGATGAAAATTTTGCTTAAAGTGAAAATAGAGGAAATAGAGGACACGCGCGCCGGTTCACTTAAAAAGACTGAACCGCGCTGAACCGAAAAAAAAAACAGAAGCAACCCGGCCCAAAAAAAAAACCTAATTTTAAACATGGAACTCTTCCGCTTCTCTGACCCGTAAACCCCTTCTCCGACGCTCGCCCCAAATTGCATCCTCTCTCTCCCACTCCCAGCCACTGCATCGCCGCCCCCTCATCCTCTTCACCTAGCCGCTCACTGCCGTCACCTTCAACGCCACCGCCAGTGCCGCCTTCAATGTCGTCGGCGTCTCAATGAACACCCTCTTCTCCATGGCTCTCCGCTTCCCTGCTCAGGTCAATCGACCGGACCATGTGGTGATCGTCAGGTAGGATTCTTTGCACACAGTCATACATCGAGCCTTCAATTTGAGATTTTGTTTCATGTGAAAATTAGGGTTTTGAAATTTAGTATTTTATTAAGGTTTCGATTCTCCACCATTCCATGAAATTTGTTTTGTTTTTCACTTGATTGTGGGATTTTATGCAGAATTATAGAATTTGGTAAGCTTAGAAAACTTGATTCGGTTGGTTCAGATCGGGTAGCTTCGAAATTCTTTTCCCTTTCTTTTACTGAAAAGGAGTTCACGTCTACATCTGTGGAAGTTGCAAGCATATGTCTGTTTTTTTTTTGGGTAAACTACAAGCATCTATCTGTTGTAGTCGTTGTTTACTGCTTGCTAATTGCATTTCCCCTATTTGTTAAGTCACATTGTTTTTTGTGGTTGATTTGATTTGGAGTAGTTCCAGCCCCAATTTTCCCCGCATCATCTCTAGCTTCTTTGATTTGAATTGTTGATTACTGTTTCCCCCTTCTGAATACATTGATGTGGAAACTTTTGTCAATTTGTTATATTAGCTAAAATGAGAGAAAATGTTTGTGTATGTGTAAACTATAATCAATTGTCATTGGTTCTATACTGCTTTAAGAGCTTCTTCCAGACTAAGATTTCAGGCTTGTGCTTCATACTCATACTAGTATTTTTTTTTTTCTGGGATTATTTTTTCAACACCATCTAATCACAATTCACAACCCATTAGGACACACGTAGTTGACCATTCTTGGCGGGTAGCAATTTTGCATTACTCAATTACATTTATGAACCCTAATCTGTATTTATGTGTAGTTTCTATTTGCAATTTGAATTGGAGAGCGAATAGACACTTTAACTTGAGATTTCATTCGATATAATCTTTCCAGGGATTCAGTAGAATGATTCATGTTTGTATGGTTCTAAACAGGTATGAGATGACTAAGAAGTAGTTGAAACTCTCATTACAGTTGCATTGGTCATTTTGTTCACTTGTAACTGTTAGCTTTTATGCTTGACTAACCTTTTAAGTTGCCACATATTAACTAATACTCTCATTCTGCAACAACATGTAGTTTTCAGTCAAGCTGTTAAGAGTTTCACAATCTGAATGGATTCATTTTCTTGTGGCTAGGACCTCCCTGAGAATACATTGTTTCAAAAAAATTCAGTACCTTCAAATTTGGAGATGCAACAGCTCATAATATGATGTAAACTAATGAAAAATTGACCAACTGATCTTCCTTTAGCTATGTACAACTTAGATAATATAGATGATGTATTGAATATTGATGCTCATTCTTTTGGCTTTACTTTGACCTTTTCAGTTTTTTATAATAATTTTATAGCCTGTTCTTGCCACACTTGATTTTAGTTTAATATAATATTAAGGCTTATTATTACTGGAAGATCAGTAATGTGTACACATTCCAAACTCTTTCACTAGATTGTCAACAGAGGGCACAATAACAAAACTATGTATTTTGGTAGGAGAAAAAAACTAAAAAGTGCAAATATAAAACTAAAAAGTGCATTTTTAGAACTCAAATGTTCTTAGCTTGTCCATGGTTGGGTTAGCTTGTTACTTGTATTAAGATCCAAAAGCTCAATTAGGAACGAGCGCCTGAACAATTGTTGTTCGGGAGGTTGGTGGTTCGACTGCACCGGGATCTATCTATTGTTTCAATGTCCAAATTTTAGATCTGTTGTTATTTGTCCACCTAATCATTTTATTTATGAACTTAGTTTATCGTATTTGTGCATTTTAATTCTAGAAGCTCAAATAGAAGGTTGTGAAGAAATTTACGTGGCCTTTTTAGTCTCAATAAATCATGTATTAGATTTGATTGCATATTTCGCTTGTTTATGTTGTTGTGGAGATTCCAACAACACTCGCAGTTGCAGGATTATGTGTAGGTTCCATAGATGCCTCACTTTGGATGTAAATTCTGTTTTGGCTGATTTTTCTTATGCTTTACATTGAGCTTATGCAATCTATAAGTAATATTATTCTTGCACTCTATGGTATTATTCTTGCACTTGGTAGTATTATTCTTGCACTTTTGTAATTTTTGCTATAATCTACAATATTTGCTAAAATATGAAATCTGTAATCTAGGTATGTTTTAATACTTATTCTACAATGATTATTAAAGGAACCCAAATCTACAACCAATAAAAGGTGCTTGGACTGAGCAAGTATCTAGCATTGTTGTGATTATTAAAGGACCTGCTCAGCAAGTATCTGGAATTGTTGTGAGTCCATTTGCTGCTCATACGCTTGATAAATCTTCCTCTGAAGCCAATATTCATGATCTTAAACTCAAGGTGATTTATGAACTTGCTCAACAACTTCTCTATCATCCCCTTCATGCACTTCATCACTTTATTCTTGCACTTTGTAGTCTTAATTGTGCACTTCAGAATCTTATTCATGCACTACATCCTTTTATTCTTGCACTTTTTCATGCACTTCATCATATTATTCTTGCACTTCATCATTTTATTTTTGCACTTTATAATCTTAATTGTGCACTTCATAATCTTATTCGGTTATTACATGATTTTATTCTTGCACTTCATCATTTTATTTTTGCACTTTATAATCTTAATTGTGCACTTCATAATCTTATTCGTGCACTTCATGATTTTATTCATATTATTATTCTTACACTTTCATTTTAATTGTGCACTTCATCATCTTATTTTTGCACTATATTATTTTATTTATGCACTTCATTATCTTAATTGTGCACTTCATCATTTTATTCTTGCACATTAACATCTTATTTATGCACTTCATCATTTAATTCTTGCACTTTATCATTTTATTTATGCACTTCATAATCTTAATTGTGCACTTTAACATTTTATTCATGCACTTCATATTATACACTTCATCATTTTATACTTGCACTTTATCATTTTATTTTTGCACTTTATAATCTTAATTGTGCACTTCATAATCTTATTCATGCACTTCATATTATTATTTATATACTTTGTCGTTTTACTCTTGCGCTTTATCATTTTATTTATGCACTTTATAATCTTAATTGTGCACCTCATAATCTTATTCATGCACTTTATATTATTATTCATACACTTCCATTTTATTCTTGTACTTTATCATCTTATTTATGCACTTTATCATCTTATTCTTGCACTTTATAATCTTATTCATGATCAAGAACAAAAAGAAGACAATCTTAAATAGCCTATGCGGGACTTGAACCCACATCTTTGTGCATGGCACATCGCTCTACCATTTTGAGCTAATAGGCTTATATCCAGTCTTTTTAAGCACATCTTAAGCAAGGACACACATGTCATCTTAAGCAACCAACACTATAATGCTCATGTCAAACAACTAAATAAACTTATTAAAAGATGATATACATGTTTAAACAAATGCCCAATACTCAAATGCATGCACTAGAGGAATGAGCATTATCACGCTTAAGTGGTTCATAAGGAATGGGGAAAACTTGAAGACAGTTTATTAAATCAAAGCAACGGTAGAATAAAAACAAGCAAAATATTTGGTATTCATTTAATTGATGTTGCACAATTAGGAATAATACTATAGAGGATCGCTAAACTCTGGATCTCAATCGAAAATTTCAGGATTCAATCTAAGCCAGCCCCAAATTTATTGACCTTAAACCATATGCAATGGAGAATACAATCGATGATGTCCATATGCAATGGAGAATACAATCGAAACACAACATGGGAAATTATATGAAAGCTTCCTTCAATTCAGCCCCTGAAATCTTGCAGCAGTGGGAAATTCAGCATAAAATTGTCTCTTTGACAGCTCCATAGCCAGCTCATACTGTCATCAAAGCCATAAGGCTACACAAGGCATCACCATCATCAAGAAACAAAGCCAAGAGCTGAGCAAATTAGTTGAAAAACAGCTTCAACAAGCGACAACATCAAACGAGCAAAGACGATCGATTGAAAGAAAGCATCAAACCATACTCAATAGCTGGCCCAAATCAGCACAATTAAGACAACATAAATTTCTATCCAAAAACATCAGCATTCACATCTTCAAATCAGCACAACAATAGCACATCAGCATAAGCCCTTGGAGAGCAAAAAACATATCTTTCGCTGATCGAAAAATCAGCAGCAAATGCACAATACATATCCTTTTTTCGATGGAAAAATCACTAGCGAAGGCACAATATAAATCCTATTTTTCCATCGAAAAAATCAGTAGCATTGGCACATTATGTGCAACAGTCAAAATTTCCATCTAAAAGCATCAACATATTTAAAAGGATCTAGGCATAGAAGTGAAATCTCAACATTCAAGTTACTTACAGATGCAAACTATTCAAAGATTCTTCATGAATGATAATAGGTGGGTAAACTTGGCATATTTATCTACTTGTTTGAAGTTCATGGCAATATTAATATTGTGCAAACTTATAGGTAGTGCACCTTACAAGACTCAAGAGACGTTCATTCTCAGGACAAGTTACGCAAGTTGTGCAAAGTTTGGAGATACCTACAATGAGAGACAAAGTCCTATATGACATGGAGAGTACCACAAGCCCTTCCTCTTCAGATTCAGATTGCTCCTCCGGCAACAACAAGAAGACATGTTTGGTTAAAATCAAAGAAAAAGAAGCGCCTCAGGCCATCTCCATTAAAACACCTAGTAGGCATGGAGTTAACCATACCTCAATCTCGATTTCTATCCTAGGCATTTTATCAAACACCTAAAATGCATGAATTTACCCTTATCATAATCTAAATTTCCAATAAGGGAATCGTGAAATATATGATCCACCTTCCATCTGTTCCTAAAGGATACATACATGCGTAAATAATTGATGTTCCTAAATGACCTTTTGGGATGTAAGCTTTCGCTGGCTGAGCTGATCAAATAGGCCAAACGGCCTGAAATAAAATTCACTTTTCAAGTTCAAATTTCGCTCGTAAACAAACCTACCTCATGAAAAAACGAGAGAATGGCTTTGAATGTTCAGCAATACAAGATGGTTTGAGTTCAACATTATATGAAGAGTCTTATCTGATAGAACTAAGATCACTCTCTTCCACTTGAACTTCAGAAATCATCATAAGTTGCTCAATTTCAGGAGGTATGTGACAAAATTCCCCATTGTTATCCAACAAATTTCAAAATTAACCACAATAGAAATGAAAGGGAGAGAGGCGCATACAATGTGAACGGGAACTTTCGAATTCCTCACTTGCTTCGAACAAATTTGCAAAGCCATACCTTATTGATGCCAATCTAGATTCTGTATTTCGTTTCCTTAAAGCCGAATGCCTAATCGATCTAGATTCCCGGTGGCTCCATTCGCGTTTGGCCGGACCCCAACGCAGGTAAGAGGAAGGGAAAGGGAGACCTCACATGGCTGCTGGTGGCGCCTCGGGAGTAGATCGACGACGGCTTGACGGGCGGCTGCTTCCATGGTTCGTCATCGGCATGGCCTATAAGGTAGGCGTGGCCACGAGTTACGGGTCAACCCGTGACCCGCCGGGTCGTACGGGTCAATGACCCGCCGGGTCCGGGTTGACGGGTTGGCGGGTGGGGACGGGTAGCGGGTAGCGGGTTAGGGTCGGGGAATCCGTGACCCGTGACCCGGCGGGTCGACCCGCCAACCCGCTTTTTCAAAATATTTTTTTTTTGAAAAATTTATTTTTAATAAAATAAATTTATAATATTATGTAATTTATGTAAATTATTCTTAAAATAACTCACAATAATACATAAACTATTATGCAATGTGCAATGTGCGACAAATAAAACTCATCCTTCTCCTTTTATAGACTTGGAAGTCTCCCTTCCTTCCCCTCCTTCCTTCTCCTTTTATAGACTTGGAAGTCTCCCTTCATTCACTTGTTTCCTACATTGGAAATTAAGTTGGAAATGAAGTTTGATAAATATATTCTCATATTTTTTTCTCTTACATCACACAATAAAATTATTGTGGATCAAAGAATTAATATGGAGATATAATCTTCCTACATTTTTAACACTTCATATCAAAGTGATAAAATGTGTTGTGAAGATAAAATCTTTACATATTATTTATTTATTTATTTTAATAGTCATTTTTTTTAAAAAAAATGATTTTTTTTTTAAAATAATGTAACCCGCCGGGACAACGGGTCGACCCGAACCCGTCAACCCGTGAGATTTACGGGCTAGGGTTCAGGTCGGCCAACCCTGACCCTTGACCCGGCGGGTCGAACCCGTCGACCCGGCGGGTCCGACCCGTGGCCACGCCTACTATAAGGTCCATGGGAGGAGGGATTTCAAGTTGAGAGAGAGACTGAGAGAGATGAACGAGAAAGAGGAAGACGTTTGTTTTTCAGATCTGATAGGGATGAACGGGAAGCGGAGAAGGAGAGAGAGGAAGCAATTTGGATATGTGAATTTGATTCGGCCCATAAACGCGTGAACAGGCTTCATGACCCAAACCTACAATTTGATCCATTTTCACTTTAAGAGGTTTTTTCACTTTAAGCCCCTTTTTCATTTGAACCTTTACATATATATATATATATATATATATATATATATATATATATATATATATATATATATATATATAGGTTGGCCCCTATGTGAGCAACCCTTACCATGTATTATGTGTGCAAATCCCTACCATCTATTAGGAGTAAATGGATGGCCATGATTTATCCAAAATTATAATTTTCAAGAAAAAAAAATTGGGATATAATTAATATAGGTGGAATTGAAGCGCGTGCATTGCAATTTAGGGATAAAATAAAAGATTTTACTTTTCACCCATCGGAAGGGAAATCAGAGAAATTCGGCCGGAGTCCGTAGTCCGTAATCCGTAGTCCGTAGTCCGTAGACGCTTGATTTGAGGGGAGATATTCGATTCTTCCCAAGGCAACTCCATTGTTGATTCTTCGTAGAAACTGAATCTTCATATTCCCAATTCGTTCTTTTTTGTTTTTGTTCCGGTGTCTATCATCTTTAGAAACCCTAACTTGTGGTAAACAGCAATAGGTGTGCAATTGACCGTAGATTCAAAAGCTAATCAAGGGATCGATGAAAATTGTGGGGTAGTTGGTTGTCATGGGTAAGTTTAACAAATTGTTAATCACATTTGTTTTCGTTTTTCAAGTTGAAAGTTCAAGTTGGAATTGGTCCGGCTTCTGGTGAAGTGTACTATTCGTTGTTCAATATTTGTTTTGTCAGAAGGGTTAATTTGAGGACGGCTTAGGCTTAGATTAATGGAGGAGGCATGTTATTTTTATCATAGATCAGTAAAGGGGTTAACGTTTTATCTGAATTCCTTTGCCAATGGTTCTTTACGATTAGAAATAAGATGGTGGGATTTGAAGCTGTACGTCAAGTGGCAGTATATTAATTATTAAGGATCCGGAGTACTAGTTGATTTATTAAGAATCGCAAGTCCTGTCATAAGTATGGCTACATTATTCGTAAGGAATGTGAAATTATTCATAAGGAATGTGAGATTACTCGTTAGGAACCTTAGATTAGTCATGATGTGTTTTTATTGGCCAATTCTTATTGTCAATTGGAAAAAGCAACCGTTAGTATATGAAGTTTTTTTCATAAGAATTATAAGTTTATTCGCAAGAAGTGTAATGTTATTCGAACGGGTTGGTAAGTTTTTCTTATTAATGTTATTCATTATTCACGAGAATAGTACGGGTTGATATTTGATAAGTTCTTCGTAATTAGGTCGGCATTTTCGGCTGCAAATCACTTGGGATTTTGATAATTATGATAAAAAAAATGATGCACTATCACTCCGCAAATCCAGCTGCAAATCTCCATCAATTTGGAGAGTGAATGCACGTATCTAATTAGGAGAGTGAGTGGCGTAATGGTGGGACCCCACATTTTTTACAATATTTTATATATATTTTTAGATCAATCCTAGCCATTAATTTTCAATGATCCAATGGTCAATATTTGCTCACATGATTCAATGGTGTAATTTGTGAGCAATTGTAGACCTTTAGATGATTGAAAATAGATGGACAAAATTAATTCAAGATTTTCAATTAATTTTTAATTAATAATAGGGAAAACTAATTAAAATACCCCCACCTTTGGGGGTATGGTAAAAATATATCCTCAACTTTCAAATGTAATAAAAATATCCCGACCTTTGAGGGTAGTGGTAATATATTACCACAAGTTTTTTCACGAGTAAAAAATGCTGACAATGCAACCTATGCGGATTTTTTACAAGGGTTTTCTTGAACAATGTCCTTATGAAAAAAATAAAGAGTTGGATCAGGTTCATACCCAATGCCTTTTCTTCCCTCATATCTTCTTTCGTGGACAGTGGTTGCTTTTTGAATTGTCTTGCAGGTCTTCCAGATAGCTCTTGGTTCCTCTTCAATGTCAGTCTTCCTCCGTCGTGGTCGACTATCTTGAGTTGTCTCTCTCGCACCTTCTTCCCTTTTGATTCGTTCACAGATTTTGGTAAGTTTTTTTTCCCCTCTTCGTTGTTATTTTTGTTGTTGTTGTTGTTGGTTTAGTTTTGTTGCCGGTTTGGTGTTAGGACTAATCGTGTTGTCTTAATTTGAGGCAATTTTGACCAGATTATTTGCTTGGTTGAATCAATTTCGTTTTTCGGGTTTAATTTGTTATCGTTTTTTTTCCTAAGGAAACCGATCAAGAAAACCCAATTTTAGTGCTAATTTGTAAAAAAGGATTCCACGTATGTTGTTTTGTCAAAAAAAAAAATTCACGTAGGATGTCTTGTCCGCATTTTTCACCCGTGAGAAAACACAGGGTAATATATTACCACCATCCTCAAAGGTCGGGATATTTTTATTACATTTGAAAGTTGAGGATATATTTTTACCATACTCTCAAAGGTAGGGGTATTTTAATTAGTTTTTCCTTAATAATAATAGGGCCCACACTATAAGTTGGTTCACCCTTTCCGTAGGGAGAGTGACGTCCACTCTCTATATAGAATTTTGATGGCATATATACATTATATTCGTATATATCACGATGTTTACTCATAGGCATTCAGAAGATTATTCATATGTAACATAACATTTATTCAAATTAATTACGTTTTTAGAACTAAAGTAAGATCATTACTAATAATTTATCATAATTGAAACGAATATTATGTCATGTACAAACGAATAAATCATTTATACAAATGAATAATCCTAAATTACATACGAATAAAATCATATACTTTACCATCTACTTTATCAATATCTAATATAATACTAAAACAAATGTGAAAGATACACGTGGCAGCCTCACCTTAAACTAAGACTTACGTAGCAGTTTTTCATTAAGTGTGGCCCCACCTATATAACTAACAAAATTTAATCAATTATTAATTAAAATAAATTTAATGATAATTTAACACATTTACTAGAATATTAATTTCTCCCAAATTTTTTTACCCATTTCAATTAAAGATATTTAAATTTTTTTAATTAAATTAACCAATTAATTACTTTCTATTGTAAATTTGATTTATTTTTTCTCATTTATTTTGTGTTAAAACTTAATATCTTTGTTATTTAGAAGATCATTGCCCAAGTTGAATAGGAGGAAGCCTGACGTGTTCGAGACGAAGGCACGCTTCGAAAACAAAGTGTTCAAGAAACGTGGATCCAACATTGTAATCGACCACTTTTCAAACGCTAAGTTAGATTTGTTGCTGGGTGATGGCAATAAGTTATCCATTGATGAAATCTTGGTTCTTAATGCATATCTATTGCCGTAGTGACTTCTCTCAAAGCATATGCCGATCCAGCATTGTAGTCGATCATTGCCCGGATTGAATTGGAGCTCTATCTTGATGCATATGTAGAAACGTTGAATTGGTGTTCTTCACATCACTGCTAATCTCCCAAACATCAATGATTGTTGAATTATGTGGGTTTTACTATTTGATTCAAACATAGCCGTTGTTAAAATCCATCTTTTTTCTATTTACAAACCAAAAACGATTGTAATCTCATTTTACCCGTTTTTGGTAAGATTTCTACTTATCTTGAAAATTTGGTGGGATTTTTTCTACTGAATTATTTATAAAATGATTTTTTAAATCTAATTTTTTTTTCTATTTTCAAATAAAAAATATTGCAATCTCATTTTACCCGTATATGGTAGGATTTCTAATGCTATCTCAAAAATTTTGGTGGGATTTTTACAGCTGAATCCTAAACAATACTAAAGCAGAACTTTATTCTACCACATGTCACAATTCTATGAATTTTTTTTCCTCCAAAACTAATTATTTCCATAATTGTTTTAGTTGTTTATTTGTAATTTATTTATTCATTATTGTATTTTATTTTTGGTAAGAATATATTAGATGTATATCCAAATTGATTTATCTATATCTAATATCTAATCTAATATCTAATCTAATATCTAATATAATACTAAAACACTTGCATTTCTAGGACACGTGGCGGCCATACACTTAAAGTTGGAAATTTAAGATAAATCCCCAATTACTTCTCAAATTGTTTAAAATTCTCACCTTAAAAATAGATCATCTAACCAATCATAATTTATTTTTAATTAATTACTTAATTTTAATCTATCTAATCTAATTCAATTAATTCCTAATTTATTTATTTATTTTGGTCATTTCCTAATTTAATTTTCTAATCACGCTCATGTCCATCTTTTAATTAAAAATAATATCTATCTTAAATTTTTGGCTTAGATTTAAAATTTTCTCACTAATCATTTTATTTAAAAAAAAACAATTTTTTATGTATACAAATTAAGGCCTAAACATCTAATGAATTATTTCATCTATCTAGCATAAACTTATTCTTTACCAAAAAAAAAATGTAATGAATTATTTCATCTATCTAGCATAAACCAATTCTCATTAATGATTAATCAATGATATTTAATCAATCATCTATCTATCTATAATTTCTAAAACTTTATACTCCAAATAAAAAATCCACGATTAAATCTTATTAACCAATTAAAAAAACAAATCAAATCATTTATGTCAATATAAAATTTGAACGCAAAAGACAAGATTAAACCAAAAAAAAATATTTCGGATGCAACCTACGTAAATATGAACAGAAAAAGCAAGAATATTTATTTGAATTTTATTTAAAGTTCAAATGTTCAACTCTTTAATTCTTAAAGTTTGCCTAATAAATAAAATAGTTGTTATTTGTCTCTATCCATTTTTAAACAACTTTGATGTGTTTTGATTAGAAAATATTTTTGAAACAATTCTTTTCTATGTTTTTTTTGTGCACATATGAGTAAACTCTTTTCTAAATATATACATCTTTAACACTTTTTTAACTCAAGGTTAATCTACTTTGCAAGCTATAAACTCTAATTTTAGGTTTTTTTATTTAGCTCTATTTACAACTACGGTGTCATTTTAAATTTATCTCTTTGGCCATGTTTCGTTCTTTTGCATGAGTAGATAAGAAATCAATTTTCCCTTAAAATGATGAGTTTGTTTGGTTGTTATAATCTTAAGTAGATAACAATAAATTAATAAAAATATAAAACTAAAAAATGATTTAATCAATAATTACTTATCCAATTTAAGTGGGCCCGTTTTTATTTTTAAGTTATGAACCATTTTTAATTTGATTAGGCCTTATCCAATGATGAGTTTGTTTGATTTTAAGTGGGCCCGTTTTTTTTTATGAACCATTTTTAATTTGATTAGGCCACTTATATTATAAAAATAAATGAATCATGTTTGCTAATTAATTGATTATTTTCTTTTACTTATCCAATTTATCGGTTCTTTTATTTTATAATAAATCTAAATTAATTATAATTCTTAAGTTATATCTACCTATCTATCAAGAAACTAAAACAGATATTGAACGTGTCACTTGACAATCTCACGTTAAAAATAAATTAACTAACCAATCATAATTTAGTGCTTCTTCTTCTTCTTTTACAAATGAATTGAAAATACATTCTTGAGATCAAAAAGATTTTCATTCATTTTTTTATTTGTCATATGTTTTATGACACTAAGCGAACTATTCATGCTTTGGCCTAATATATAATAGTAAAGCTTCTACTTAGACATTGCAAATCATATAACATGCTCAAATAAAACAAATAAAAAGATAATATTTGATAGAGTTTTTAGCTTCTTAAAAAACATATCAAAAAAATAAATTAAATGGCCTATATTTTGAGATGAAATGATTTTTTTACTTTTAAGTTTATTAATATAATATTTTTTTTATCTGAAAATTCTATTCACCAGCGTTTGTGGAATGTGTAGTCCAACTAAATAATTTTTGAGTTCTATCTTCCAACCCATTACCACAGCAAATGTGTGTTTAATGTTCAAAGTAATCAATCAACTTACTAAAAAAAACATAGAATGCTAAAAAAAAAAAACTCATTCTCAAATAGCAGTGGTGAGTGGTGACTCTAAACTTTGTACTACCCATGTCTCAAAACTTAGAATGTGTGTTTTACTTTTTATCACGTTTTTTAAGGAGCTAAAAACTTTATAAAACATTAAATGTTTTTAATTAGTTTTTAAAAATAATAATATACTTATTATTAATAAGCCTGATATTATTTTAAAAAACCAATAAAAATATAATATTTTACAGAGTTTTTAGCTTCTTAAAAAACATGCCAAAAAAAATAAAACGACCTATATTTTGAGACGGATGAAGCATTTTTTTTACTTTTAAGTTTATTACAAGAATATTTCTTCTCTCATTTTTATGTGCTCTCCATTCAAAAGTTTTTAAAACTCCATTCACCTAGAGTTTGTGTAATATGTAGTCGAACTACCAAATTATTTGGTCTTACCTTCCAATCGTTGAATTTGGTAAATAAAAAGCGGTCATCCGTGGTTCGAACCGGGGACCTTTGGGTACTACCCGCAAGTCATTTCCGGTTGAACCATTCCGGAACGGTTAAAACCTTCCAATCCATTAACACAAAAAAAAAATATTATAGGTCCACATTTTATATCCTGCCTTAAGCATTTCAAATCTCAAACCCGACTTTGCTAGGAAGGTGAGACATTGACGTTTTTCCACATATATTATATATTGACATAATATAAGCATTATTTTTTTAATCCAAATTTATATTATTTTGTTATATCGTTTTCATATTATTATAGTATTATAATACATTTAATATATAATGTAAATAAATTATGACAATATCTTCTACAAAATATAATATACTTTACAAATCCCGTGCGTAACGCACGGGTACTGTAACGGCCCAGAATTATGATTTATGGGTTACGTATCAAGGGATAAAACCCCTTGTTCGGATCTTGCAATCCAGGTACGGGTCGAGGTTTCAAACTCATTTTA
The DNA here is from genome assembly GCA_037127255.1 of Persicaria tinctoria. Lineage (NCBI taxonomy): Eukaryota > Viridiplantae > Streptophyta > Magnoliopsida > Caryophyllales > Polygonaceae > Persicaria > Persicaria tinctoria. The sequence goes on along the minus strand of JBANSL010000013.1, from coordinate 28,536,566 downwards.
AGATTTGTAGAAAGAGGGATTTCAAACCCTAAAAACCTCGAAGGGCCGTTGGGAACCCTTAACCTGTCCTAAGACTATGTCGCGGAATCTATTTCAAATGGAAGTAAAGCGGAAGCAAGGTAAAGATACAAGTGTCACGGCAGAGCCGATCAAAATCAAATCATGAGTGGGTAATTACCATTTTACCAAATTAGAGAATTAGCCAGGTTCTTCAATTCGCCAAAAGAAAACCCCGTCATACAGACATCGAACACTCAAAATCTGCAGAAAATACCTTAAAAAAAAGAACGGGGAAATGAGTCAGATCGAGCCACTCATGCGGGACCGGCAGTCCTCGCTGAGGCCACATAGTATGTGCTATACCTAATAAAGATGCTCTAATGCAGTGCGAAAGTCAAACACACTAGCATGCTCCTAGTTACAATAATGTGTAAAAATACTGTAAAGGGCCCAAGACAATGCCAAGTGGCATATCCCTCTCCTACCTCCACCCCCTTCCGATAGGGCGGAGACTGGCCAGCTCGTGAATGCATTCCATCATAATCGGGTGGCACGCATGCCTAACCCGCTCCACAATAAAGCCCGCAGGCATCTCATAATATAAGGAATTTCATGACTCGATTGACTCAGGGTACCCGATGAGGCTGGGCTACCCTATGACCCTAGCAAAGACTCTAGGACTATCATAGATAACGGCCGTTCTGTTTCAAACGCAATAAGTAAGCAGATGCTCATTCAATTAGTGCAACCTAAACAGGATACTACATGGCATGCTTTTATGCATATGCAACACCTAACATAAAATGTAACAACAGGCATGAATGTCCAACCAAGTAAGCCCCCTAGGGAACTTACCTGAAGATGCAGAACAGCAGGATAATACAAGCAATGGCCCAAATGCAAGTCCAAAGCAATCCAAAAGCAATACACACCTATCATCAAGCCACTTTCATAAGCTACCGGACCAACATTCATACACACAAAACCCAAGTTCCAAACATCCCCAAAACCAATCGATAGTAAAACCATTTTCCAAAACCTTTCCGCTTCGATCAACATCAACCAAAATCATTTTATTAACACAATTCCGGCATGTTCATTTTCATAGTCATTACATAATTGAATTCCGACATTAAACATTTACCTTGAAACCAATCTCTCAAAATCATATTATAGAAAGAATTCCGACATTTTGGTTTCCCACACACAAATCCATAAAATACAATTCCGAAACTTGAAAATTCCTTTTAAAATAATTTATCATCAATATATTTAATTTACATCAACTACTTTATTAATAATTCGTTTCCAAAAATCCAAAAATCACATATCTAAATCATTACACAATACTTATCCCAAATTATCATTTCCAAATACTTTTATAATCCATTAAATTTCCAGAAACATATATTTATTATAAAAATCCAGAATTCCCATAATAATAATAATATTCTAATAGACTAACAATAATAGAAATCACAACATATAAACATAACACATAATATATATATAACTCAACAACAACTTAACAATAACATAACAACAACACAAAACAGGCCCAATGCAACAAGACTCGGATCCGGCCCATACCCGGAAGAAAATAGGCCCAATGCAAACCGGATCCCTCCCAACCCGGAAAGAAAGGATCCGGATCCTAAAAACAGGCCCAAGCCCGGAAGCTGAAGAAAGAAGAAGGCCCGGAAAATAGACCCAACACTCACCCATCCCTTTCCCATTAATGAACCGAACCGGATTAATAATTATTATGGCTGAACCGGACCAAAAATAAAACAAATGCACTGAACCCATCTTCTTCCCCAAATTAATTGAACAGAGCTTCTGCTACTCAACGGAAGAATGACGGGAGGAAGGAGAAGAACTCAGGGCCTCTCCGGCGGTGTTTCTCCGACTCAAAATCACCCCCATCCCGACCGACTTGAATTTCCGACCATACCCAAACAACCAGATTGACAACGCAGCAAGGGAGGAGAAGAAAAAGAGAGGGATTACCGTCGACGCGATCCCGACTCCGAGGGAACTCCGGCTGCAATGGAGGATTCCGATCGAAATCGATGAGGAAGGAGCGAGCTCGGCCTAGGAAGAGGTAAGGGGTGAGAATGAGCGCGATTGAAGAGGCTTCGAGTCGGAATTGAAAAGAAAATCAAAACTCACCTGGTCGGAAATAGTGCGAGGGGAAGGGAGGAGGAAGGTGGCGGCTCGGCGGCGTCGTCTTCTCCTTGGCGGTTCTGGGTTTTCCTGGGACGTCGAGGGATTCGTGAGGGTGCTACTGGTGGCATGGTTTGCTGTGGCTCGGTTCCTCGGCTTCGAAACAACGGAGGAATAGGTGACGGTGGTGGAGGCGCGGGGCTGAGAACTCAGGAGAAAGGAAGGTGTTTTGTGGGTTGTTGCCGCAGAGGCCAGGTTAAGTGAGATGAAGAAATTGGACTGTGAGTTTGTGAAGGTGAAAGAGGGAGAGAGAGATAGGAGAGCTGGCTTTGGTTTCTTTGAAATTGAAAAGTGAGTGTGGGAAATGGGCTACAAATCTCAGATCTAAAGGTTGAATCCATTGGTCCTTGGGTCAAAATTGTCAGATTAGATTAGGTTGTTTGTTTGCCAAATTAAGTAAATCAATTTGAGAAGGAGGATTTATAGATAGAATTTTACCCAATTAAGGGTTATGACTTGGAATGGATAAGGATGAGAGAATATGACGGAATTGATCTACATCTGATAAAAATTGGATCGGAATTCACTCTAAGAATTTCAAGTTAGATTTATTAAATTTAGGACGAGTTTTCCTTGAAAAATCCAAATTAAATCCGTTTTAAATTCATTTTTAATTTTCTTTTCCCAAAAATTAAGATTGAAAATCCGAGCCTTTACACCATCCACCTCTAAAAACAAGTCTCGTCCCCGAGACTAAAACTAAAACAAAGTAAGGGATGGAGTTTGAAATTGATGAGTCCTAGGACCATGTCCAAGGATCTTGTAATCATCTCAGTTGCGTCTTCCGGGATTTTCACAACATCCTAGTCACGGTCGTGACATCTCCAATTGGCCTTGACAAGTATGCAATAAGCGCCCCTATCACATCCTCGCTTCGACTTTTCGGAAGTACCACAACTCTCTACAATATCATCACTAGGTCTTGGAAAGCACCCTACAAGCGCCCTCATAAAATGCTTGTATCCACTTCGTGAAGTATCATAGAGTTGCCCGGGTTTGAAATGTTTCTAATGGAATTCCGCAGTTGAAAAAGATTGGCCTCAAAATCTTCGAAATTCTCGATAACGTTTATTCTTTCAAAACCAGTTATTTCCTTTCTATATCGTTCAAAATCTTCATATCCGACGTTTAACCAAGAACTTTGCACCAAACAAGTCAAATCCCTTTAACTCAAGATTTCGTCAAAAATCTCCTAAAACCAAATCAGTTTTTCGCATATCAATCAATCAAATTCAGAAATCAGGAGGTGGAATCATCCACCTCTAAGGGCTAATCCCATATTCTCTTCCTAGTTTCCAAAATCATTCAATCCTCATTCTCAACCCAATATGAAACATAAGCCAATCAACTCATCAACTCATAACATCATTAGCCATCTTTCACATGGCAAAACTCAACACCAACCATGATAATCTCAACCAATTGACATCTTAATAACATAACATGTTTTCTCATAACATAAATCATACCATCCTTTCAAGACACGCCAAAACCAACAACAAAACATCAACATCACATCACAAGTAGTAGAGTATATCTATATCATATTGAAGGCATCACGAGTGCATAATCGAAGTCTCATAACTTATCACGCCAGCACACATGTCCAGAAATCAACGGGTTAGATGTTATGGGGTTAGTACGTCAGTACGCATCAAATCTCACAATCGCATATCGATATCGCAACACCAGTAGAACATATTCATCACGTTAATATATCAACACAGCATGGTCATGCTATTAAGATTCAGAAAAAGGAAGATCAAGCAGTATATAAATCACCAAAATGTCAGCATGCTCTAAAGACATCACCTTAACTCATCACAATATCGAATGACAATCATTTAGAAATCATGCACCATTATCTCATATATACTAATCATGATCATGCTTCAAGTCATATTCATCATTTACATAACCAATACTCATGCTTGTCAACCATATAGTATAACATCATGCTTACTATCACATACTAAAATGTCATGTTTTCACATAGCAACATGTCATTATCTCATAATTCATATAACACATCTTAACATGCTTCTAAAACGCACAACATGATAGCAATGATGCAGTATATCATGATAACACTAGTCACTACCGATTAGATTTCAGTATTGCATAACAACATGTAATATCGTATCAGGTTGATCATGGTCGTTGTCTAACATCATGCCAGCAGATATAAATAAATACAAAAATCAAGAAAATTCCTCACATCATACCAGTCAAAATAAAACACAATCCCCTCTCACCCATCTCCACTCTCAAGGCAAGATTAATCCTCTTCTAGACTCAACAACACTAACTTCGACAAAATCTCCTGAAGAAATCCCAATTCATCTCGATGCTCATATCTCGCTCTCATTCCACCAAACACTCACACACACCATCCACCTCTAAGAATCCAACTCCTATCTCTAACATCACCCTGAGCACCCTCTCGTACTATATCCTCAATTCTCTTAAGGTCGTTCCTTACACCTCCCCCACTTCCCAAGGTATCACCAGTATCATGCCCTATTAGTCACACCTTCTCTAGAAAATTTCTCGATCATCGCCCAACCGGCCAAAATTCTTTCACCACTCTCCAACCACGCTACCAAATGGCCTCACCCACAGGTTTAAGGAAGAAGCAGTCACGAAAATCATCAAGCATAAGGTCTACATCATATCAACTAGCATTTATAAGCATAACAACATGGGTTCAACAAGTCTCAGTTTACCATCCTGCTCAATAATCATTGCAACATCATATATGAACATAACCAAATCAAGCTAGCATTTGCATTATAACCTTATCAGATAAAATTCATGCTTCTTAGCATATGTAGTTCACATTTTACGGACAAAGGAATTCAAATCATGCTTAGCAACTTAGCGCAGAAACAATTCAAGACATCATGGTACATGAGATCTATAAGTCATCAAATCATATCATCTTAGACAACAGGCAATCATGCAACAATCATGATCAAGTTAGCACATCAACACGTAAATCTCATCTCTAAGTCAGTGCAATATCGTCCTCAACAAATTTCAAAGGGTTAGCAATTCGAACGGAGAACACTCCCGTTTACAAGTCATATCGTACTCGGTAACCGTAATTCTCGATGCGTGCCCGTTCTTCCGAAATCATTGATCCTGAGGCCCGTGGGTTATGGGTCCACGCTTCCGCTGCACCGCTCTATCGTTATCTACTTTCCGTCCCCTCTTTCATGCGTCGCTCGTCCGATGTATCACGTATGAGTTCAAGTTAGTGGAGATAGGGGAGTGATAGGGACGGGAAACCCAATGTTCACTTCGGGAATACAGACCAAGGCTCAAAGGATGACAAGACTGGAGGCAAGACTCAGACCCGAGAATAGCAACGATGCCCTTATGAAAGTCTATTAGGTTACAATTGTGACGAGAAAAATGAATTCATCATGGAGCACATATGTCACATTAATCCACACTAACACGTACCTATCTTAAGAAGAACGACATGCATATTCATTCCAAAATACACAATCGACTGAATCGAGTCCTACACGGATGCATGCGAGATAAGTTAACAGTCTATTATTCCATGAAAGCAGAGATGCCTAATAACTTCAAGCAAGATATGCGGAACTAGTAATGATCGTGCAAGATTCAAAGTCATGCGATATTTAATAATGATGACAAATATCATGTATATGAACAATGAACGAGCATGGTATACACATCAACAATTCAGTTCAAACATAGCATGACGAGGTATATCATAGCAAGCAGATTAAGCATCATACGAGAACATATAAGAGCATTATATTAACTATCTCATCTTAACACACTGGTCATATAATAGGTCAAGCATGGCATGTAATCATACGACAAGATACATTTAGAAAGCACATGTCTTACATGATACTAGCAACACATGATGTGATACAAGCACAGTCAAAAGTCATTAAAAGGGGGTTAACAGGATGTTCACGAAACATGAGGAATCATTACAAGTAACAAGAAGGAAGTCATGGGCAATAGATTATAATCATGCTAAGAACGAACTATCATAGGACACATATAAATGTACAATAGTTATCACATCATAAGACATGTACAACATGTAATCATTTAGCGAGTCATATTGGAAATCATACGCTCTACAGGATACTACTAGCACATATCGAATCATGACCACAATCAAGGTAACTCGACTAAATTCATTCTAACATTCATGCGTTATGCATATGCGAAATGATATAACGTGGTGTGGGATTATATGAGGTGCCAAGTCATACATTTATGCTAGCACAAGAGGAATTTATAACGTAATAGGGAAACACTACCGAGTAATAACATGTAAGCATGCTATGATAAACCATCACTGAAAGCAATCGATCATCGAATTCAAAATCAATCTAATTTGCATAAGTAAGACATTTCAAGATGACAGAAAGAGGGAAGGATCACACTATCAGGGACCTAGCTCGAGAGAGAATCAACAATAATGCAAGCAAGGTATAAATTCGCACTAGTCACAACCAAGGTTCCTACATGATGTTAAAGCCTCAACATGACATTCGATACATACATGCGCTTAAATGATTAACACATCGATGTGCAAGAAATCATATTAACATATCCCGTGATATAGAAGCATGAGAGGAATATAACAATGCACAATGCAAGCCTACGCAACATGCAATATGACTAGCATACAAGGTATGTGTTCCAAGTCAACAACTATTTGAATAAGGCATGCATTTACCAAGACATCACGTCAAGTAGCATGATCACAATTGAACTACTAATTTAGCCAACAAGCCACGGGTAACATTGACTAATCATGCAGAGGAAATCATCTTACGACATTCATACAAGAGAAGTGTAGCACACTATCATGGGCCTAATCTAGGAGAAGGCAACAACTATATACAGACTCCTATCATCCAATTAATGCTTCAAATCAGTCGTTAGTACAACCAATACAACAGGTCAATTAGACATGCGAAGGCGACATATAATCAAGACAGGAAACAAGGTGCAACACGGGACCTAAGCAATAGGGCAAGCATGGGTACAGAATGTCATACAACCACGAATTTACATTAAGGATCATCATCTTAACATGTATTGGGAATTACGTATTAAATAAGACATGTGGGGATCAAGTTGTAACATGTATTCATCAAGTAAGGAACCCACTCTATCATGATACCAGAACTGAACGATCACACTATCATGAACCTATTTATAGGGAGGACATTAATCATGCAGCTTTCTAACACGTGACATTTTCATTCATGCTCTAGTATGACGATGCAACATACTGAGTAAGGCATGTTGGAATGATAGGGACATAACATGTGTAACTTGGAATCACACAATGGTCATCATGAACATCAAATCCTGCATTTATCAAGACACAATCATACAACATATTCTCCATGCAACGCAAGTAATCACAAAATAATATCAATTGCAAAACAACCAACATTCCTTAATCTGACAAATACAGAATAGATGGGCATGCTCTAGATTCTGGTCACAAAACGAGTAATAAGCATTAACACGTCATCATCTAGCATCCTAAGGAGACCATGTACAAGCATTTATATAGGGGAGAGCAGATCACAGATGTAATGACATGAGCAACATTTTACAATTGAGCATTTGCAAGGTACATACAGGAAGTTACAAAATCATTTCATGTAATTCAGAGAGAGTCACTATTACAACCGGACAGAGATCTCTAAGGGCAACCATTGACCTTCCCCAAATGACTCATCACCCCTCTTTCCCGTGGGACTTTGATACGACTCTTTGTGGTAAGAAAACATTGCTGATCAATAAGGATGAAGAAAGAGAGCCCCATGACACCTTACTTCTGACTCCAAAGGCCATCAAGAACCACCTCCCAATACTCACTCAGACAGCCTTCATACCCATACATGATTCCGACACAATTTGTTTACCAACCCGTTTCCCCGTGGGAGGCACTGACATCCGGGAGAAAGACTTGATAACACCGTCAAAGGGTTAACAAACAAAATGGAAGGGGCTGTTTCACACAAGTTGGGTTTGACAATGTAGAAATAAAGGCACTCCCGCTATCCAGTTTACATAAGTAAGTCAATGCACATTTTGTAGTTAAGGCACCCAAATCAGATCTCTAGCATAGCAAGCATTCAGCACAGAATCAGTTAATAATACACATAATGATCTCCTTGGAGTCTTCCAACCCATCTGTAAAGAACAAGCTGATATTTTGCCTACCGTTCCCAACTACACCCAATAGGGGTGGTGTAGCGCCTTTACTACCCACTCGTGTCCCCGTTTAGTCGGTTTTCTCTTTTATTACAAGTCGAGTTCATTACTTAGTCCAATTTAGGTTAGGCATCTTAAATTCATTTTGCCCCTTCAAAACACGTTCAAAACCTTTGAAATTCATGGGCAGTTTTCCAAAACATACACTCGACCCTTTTGTACCCGAATTGCACAACCTCGGCTCTGATACCATCTTTGTAACGGCCCAGAATTATGATTTCTGGGTTACGTTTCAAGGGATAAAACCCCTTGTTCGGATCTTGCAATCCAGGTACGGGTCGAGGTTTCAAACTCATTTTAAGATTTGTAGAAAGAGGGATTTCAAACCCTAAAAACCTCGAAGGGCCGTTGGGAACCCTTAACCTTTCCTAAGACTATGTCGCGGAATCTATTTCAAATGGAAGTAAAGCGGAAGCAAGGTAAAGATACAAGTGTCACGGATGAGCCGGTCAAAATCAAATCATGAGTGGGTAATTACCATTTTACCAAATTAGAGAATTAGCCAGGTTCTTCAATTCGCCAAAAGGAAACCCCGTCATACAGACATCGAACACTCAAAATCTGCAGAAAATACCTTAAAAAAAACGGGGAAAAGAGTCAGATCGAGCCACTCATGCGGGACCGACAGTCCTCGCTGAGGCCACATAGTATGTGCTATACCTAATAAAGATGCTCTAATGCAGTACGAAAGTCAAACACACTAGCATGCTCTGTAAAGGCTCGGAATTTTAAATTCTAAATTCACGGAAAAGGGAAAATCAAAATGAATTTTTAAAGCGGAATTCAAAAGAAAAACTCGTTAAATCGTATTTTAAAATCCTTAAAGCGGATTCCGACCTAATTCTGAACTTTGAAGGACAATTCCGTCATTTTACCTTGGGATTTGAAATAAACTTTGGGATGTCGACATCTTTGAAATTTGAAATGTTATTTTAATCGTTTTGAGTTGGGTCGGATAAGGTCGAGAGAACGGGTTTCCAGATTTATTGGTTTTGTATATTTGAATTTCTTTTGGGGACCATTTTTACTTCTTTCCTCCTCCCTCCCTACCTCAAATCCGAAGCTGCAGATTCACATGCTAGTTTGGTCTTCTTTTTTCCATTTAAAGGCTAAACCACACCTCACCCTCCTCTCTACTCGCACCACTGCTGCCCCATTTTTGGCAAAGGGCACTGCACCTCCCACGCCAATCTGCAGCCCATCTCTCCTCCATTGTCGTTACAGTGCAGAGATCCTGCAATTTGTGGTGTTCCTCCCTCTCTGTTGCCATATGCAGCTCACCCTCACAGTGCACACACAACCCTCTCGATTGGGATTGCTCCCCCCTTCTATAAACTGGAGAACCCGCACCCTCAAAACCCTATCATCCCTCACTTTCTCCTTACCTACCCCTCTCCTCTTCCATTTTCTTCCCCCAGAAATTGCCCCAAAGGACCCTCTTTTAGTCCTTGAATTAAGCCACAAAACAGCCCTTGAGCTCTGTAATTCCGAGCCACACAAGAACCCCCTTTCACCTCCTTGCTCTTCCCTGTCCGAGCGCCCAGACGAGCGCCTCCCGAGCGCTGTCCGACCACATCCAGGCGCTGAAGTCGTTGCAGCGCCGCCCACCTCCCTCCGTTTCGCCTTACTCCCCCTGCAGTACTCCCTTCCTTCCTCGTTGAGCAACCAGCAGCACCAGGCTCTCCTGTCCTCTGTTTCCGAGCGTCTTGAGCCGCCAGCAGGAGACCGAAGCCGACCGGAGCAACCCCGACGCCGAGCAGTCCCCCCCTTCCTCCTCCCTCTGGTTTTCTTGTTTAAGCTCGGTAACGTTCCTCCCTTCCCCCTTTCGCTCTAAACCTAAGTAAAGTTTCACCTTTATAACGATTTTCTCCGACCTAGGCCATTTCCGGCGCGTCTCCAACTCCGACGAGCCCAATCAAGCACCGACGGCGTTTTCCGACGAATCGAAGATCTTGGGTGAGCCCAATCAAGCACCGACGGCGTTCTCCGACCTAGGTTTTGAAATGAAAAATGCCGGAATTGCTTCTGTAATATGATTTTGAGAAATTGGCTTTAAGGATTTAAATGTTTAATGTCGGGATTCTTTGTCTTGATTTAATGATGTTGGTTTTGAGAACGAAGTTTGGAAAAATGGTTGGGATGATTTTATCAATGGGTTTGATTGGAAGTAAATGATTTTGGTTGATGTTGATTGTATCGGAGAGGTTTTGGAAACGGTTTTACTATCGATTGGTTTTGAGGATGTGAGAACTTGTGTTTCGTATGTGTGAATGTCGGTACGGTGGCTTATGGAAATGGTTTGATGATAGGTGTGTATTGCTTTTGGATTGCTTTGGACTTGCATTTGGGCCCTTGCTTGCATTATTTTGCTGTTCTGCATCTTCAGGTAAGTTCCCTAGGGGGCTTACTCAGGTTGGACATTCATGCCTGTTGCTGCATTTTATGTTAGGTGTTGCATATGCATAAAAGCATGCCATGTAGTATCCTGTTTAGGTTGCACTAATTGAATGAGCATCTGCTTACTTTATGCGTTTGAAACAGAACGGTCGTTATCTGTGATAGCCCTAGAGAGTCTTTGCTAGGGTCATAGGGTAGCCCAACCTCATCGGGTACCCTGAGTCAATCGAGTCATGAACTTCCTTATATTATGAGATGCCTGCGGGCTTTATTGTGGAGCGGGTTAGGCATGCGTGCCCCCCGATTATGATGGAATGCATTCACGAGCTGGCCAGTCTCCGCCCTATCGGAAGGGGGTGGAGGTAGGAGAGGGATATGCCACTTGGCATTGTGTTGGGCCCTTTACAGTATTTTTACACATTATTATAACTCGTAAAGGGTACCCAATGGCCCAATGGATTTTGCGAAATAGTCATAGGACAGGTAAAGGGTACCCAATGGCCCTTCGAGGTTTTTAGGGTTTGAAATCCCTCCTTCTACTAATCTTAAATGAGTTTGAAACCTCGACCCGTACTTGGATTTCCAGATCCGAACAAGGGGTTTTATCCCTTGAAACGTAACCCGGAAATCATAATTCTGGGCCGTTACATGCTCCTAGTTACAATAATGTGTAAAAATACTGTAAAGGGCCCAAGACAATGCCAAGTGGCATATCCCTCTCCTACCTCCACCCCCTTTCGATAGGGCGGAGACTGGCCAGCTCGTGAATGCATTCCATCATAATCGGGTGGCACGCATGCCTAACCCGCTCCACAATAAAGCCCGCAGGCATCTCATAATATAAGGAATTTCATGACTCGATTGACTCAGGGTACCCGATGAGGCTGGGCTACCCTATGACCCTAGCAAAGACTCTAGGACTATCATAGATAACGGCCGTTCTGTTTCAAACGCAATAAGTAAGCAGATGCTCATTCAATTAGTGCAACCTAAACAGGATACTACATGGCATGCTTTTATGCATATGCAACACCTAACATAAAATGCAACAACAGGCATGAATGTCCAACCTGCGTAAGCCCCCTAGGGAACTTACCTGAAGATGCAGAACAGCAGGATAATACAAGCAATGGCCCAAATGCAAGTCCAAAGCAATCCAAAAGCAATACACACCTATCATCAAGCCACTTTCATAAGCTACCGGACCAACATTCATACACACAAAACCCAAGTTCCAAACATCCCCAAAACCAATCGATAGTAAAACCATTTTCCAAAACCTTTCCGCTTCGATCAACATAAACCAAAATCATTTTATTAACACAATTCCGGCATGTTCATTTTCATAGTCATTACATAATTGAATTCCGACATTAAACATTTACCTTGAAACCAATCTCTCAAAATCATATTATAGAAAGAATTCCGACATTTTGGTTTCCCACACACAAATCCATAAAATACAATTCCGAAACTTGAAAATTCCTTTTAAAATAATTTATCATCAATATATTTAATTTACATCAACTACTTTATTAATAATTCGTTTCCAAAAATCCAAAAATCACATATCTAAATCATTATACAATACTTACCCCAAATTATCATTTCCAAATACTTTTATAATCCATTAAATTTCCAGAAACATATATTTATTATAAAAATCAAGAATTCCCATAATAATAATAATAATAATATTCTAATAGACTAACAATAATAGAAATCACAACATATAAACATAACACATAATATATATATAACTCAACAACAACTTAACAATAACATAACAACAACACAAAACAGGCCCAATGCAACAAGACTCGGATCCGGCCCATACCCGAAAGAAAATAGGCCCAATGCAAACCGGATCCATCCCAACCCGGAAAGAAAGGATCCGGATCCTAAAAATAGGCCCAAGCCCGGAAGCTGAAGAAAGAAGGAGGCCCGGAAAATAGGCCCAACACTCACCCATCCCTTTCCCATTAATGAACTGAACCGGATTAATAATTATTATGGCTGAACCGGACCAAAAATAAAACAAATGCACTGAACCCATCTTCTTCCCCAAATTAATTGAACAGAGCTTCTGCTACTCAACGGAAGAACGACGGGAGGAAGGAGAAGAACTCAGGGCCTCTCCGGCGATGTTTCTCCGACTCAAAATCACCCCCATCCCGACCGACTTGAATTTCCGACCACACCCAAACAACCAGATTGACAACGCAGCAAGGGAGGAGAAGAAAAAGAGAGGGATTACCGTCGACGCGATCCCGACTCCGAGGGAACTCCGGCTGCAATGGAGGATTCCGATCGAAATCGATGAGGAAGGAGCGAGCTCGGCCTAGGAAGAGGTAAGGGGTGAGGATGAGCGCGATTGAAGAGGCTTCGAGTCGGAATTGAAAAGAAAATCAAAACTCACCTGCTCGGAAATAGTTCGAGGGGAAGGGAGGAGGAAGGTGGCGGCTCGGCGGCGTCGGCTTCTCCTTGGCGGTTTTGGGTTTTCCTGGGACGTCGAGGGATTCGTGAGGGGTGCTACTGGTGGCATGGTTTGTTGTGGCTCGGTTCCTCGGCTTCGAAACAGCGGAGGAATAGGTGACGGTGGTGGAGGCGCGGGGCTGAGAACTCAGGAGAAAGGAAGGTGTTTTGTGGTTTGTTGCTGCAGAGGCCAGGTTAAGCGAGATGAAGAAATTGGACTGTGGGTTTGTGAAGGTGAAAGAGGGAGAGAGAGATAGGAGAGCTGGCTTTGGTTTCTTTGAAATTGAAAAGTGAGTGTGGGAAATGGGCTACAAATCTCAGATCTAAAGGTTGAATCCATTGGTCCTGGGGTCAAAATTGTCAGATTAGATTAGGTTGTTTGTTTGCCAAATTAAGTAAATCAATTTGAGAAGGGGGATTTATAGATAGAATTTTACCCAATTAAGGGTTATGACTTGGAATGGATAAGGATGAGAGAATATGATGGAATTGATCTACATCTGATAAAAATTGGACCGGAATTCACTCTAAGAATTTCAAGTTAGATTTATTAAATTTAGGACGAGTTTTCCTTGAAAAATCCAAATTAAATCCGTTTTAAATTCATTTTTAATTTTCTTTTCCCAAAAATTAAGATTGAAAATCCGAGCCTTTACAGGTACTAAGCTAGTTATAATACTAAAGGAGAAGTCGCCTAAGACATGTGACGGCTTCTCCTTTAATGTAGGGATTTTTAGTTAGGGTTTAATTAAATTATTTAGTATAATCCAATTAAAAATTAAGTCAATATCTATTTATCTATTAATCTTTATTAATATTATAATTAATAATATTAATTGATTTGAATATCTAGATATTGTGGTTAGTTAGTTTAGATATTTTAGGGATCCTAATCCTATCCTTAATAATTATCTTTAACAATTATTTTAATTATCTTATTTAGTTTAAAACATTTTCTATTTCTATTTAATCCATTCCATACCCTTGACAATTATTATAAGTTTGACGATAATCGGCGAGTGACCTTTCCATTTCTTAAAAACCTCTACTCTGATCATTCCATTGCATTTTTTTTTATCAAATTCTAACCATGTTTTTGTAATTTTCAATTTTTGTAGGTATTCGAATCCATTGATAAAATGTTACTAACGATTTGAATTTTAAACCTTTACATTTTTTTATTGCTTTAGAATCGATTCTAACAATGTTTTTATTGTTGAGGTCGAAGATGAAGAACGGTTTAACTTTATTGGATGATCTAAAGGCAAAAGAAAACTACAAATTCGAGTTCGTGTTATTCATAGTTGGAAAAGCAAAAGTTCAAAGAGTGGATAAGAAGCCGACTTCGTGTTTTTTCTTAGTCCCGTGTTAAATTCCCTTCTAATTTCAGTTCTATGTGGTGTCATATTATTTCACCAATCCTTCATGTCAAATTGTGGTATTTTCGGAATTTGTTTTCTTTAAATAAATAAATAATTACTTCGTAATATTTAAGTGGTGTGTTCTGTAATCCTATTTGGTTGTTACAACGAATATTTTACCATAATCCAATACAAATTGAAATCCTTATCTTCAATTAGCATCGATTAAATAGGTATTTATTTTATTGGATTGTTTTGAAATTTAAATAACAATATATTTCTTGGAATATTTTACAATTTAAACAATACTTTATTATATGTTTTAGTTAAGATTTGACCATTTAGGATAATAACTAAATCAAGATGTAGACAAATTTTCCAATTATATAAATAATTTGTTTTACCCACGTATTTATGCAATTTATTAATAAATTATATTTTATTACTACTCCGTATATATTATTCATATTTAAATTATTTTTATTAAAATGTGAATATTTTTTATTTTAGTGTTTCTTTGTTAAAAATAAATCAAGGAATAATCACCTAATTGTATAAGACACGCTAATGACTTATAAATTTAGTTCACAATTTTATTGATACTATCTCCTTGTCATCATAAAATGTACTATATAATATAATGAGATAGTCCATTTTTAAAAGACCTATATTTGATTTGTCATATTCTTTCTTTAATACAATGGAATTGAAGGAAACTTCATATGAAGATCTCTACCATCGATCTAAGATAAAAAAAAAGAGTCAAATAATTCCAACAGTGTGTCATTGTATCTCTAAAATGAAAAGGTTATGTGAAAATTAATGTTTGATATTGTACATAATTAGATTTTTAAAAAAGACCGTGCCTTTAGCACGGGAACTGAACTAGAATAGATTTAAAGTAATAATCTCCCAAAATCGAACAATATTATCCCATTTTACTCCATCAATCAACGTCGATATGTATACACATATACATGAATAATCTTCCAAAATCATCCACATACACATGAATATTTGACCATATACAAATGAATATAATCTACAATTTAATCCACAAAATACAATTCCCAAACCCTAGATAATCAATAAGGAATAATCTTCCAAAAGCATCCACATGCATATGAATATTTGACCCTATACAAATGAATAACTATAATTTAGCCCACAAAATAAAATTCTCAACCCCTAGAAGATAATCAATGAGGATGAAGATGACTTTACAATCGAAACAGAGTTCGAAGCTTCTCATGGTTTGCTCGATCGATCACAAAGAAATGATCTGTAACAAAATTTAAGGCTCAAACAAACAAGATCAACATGTATAAACATAAAAATTAACTAAAAAAGTCACGGGGCCAAAATATAGTTTCAAAAAAAAAAAGATATTTTTTTGTGCTTCAAATAAATGGTTCTTATATGAACAAAGAGGGAAGACCGTTTAAATCTTTACAATTGAACATGAAGACGTAAGAAAGAAATCAACGGAGCTTCTCAATGGAATGAGATCGGGAGCGAATGAAACCGATAGATCTATGAAGATAGCACTGAGTAAAAAACACGAGGGCAGGGACGGAGAACACTGGATCTGTGTTTTGGAGGAGATGAGCGATGATATTAGGGGTGTATCGATCGAGTTAATTCGCCAGAGAGGGACACAATCGGTGTTTTGGAGCTAGGACGTCAGCAATAGTAGGAAGATGAGATTGAATCCCGTTCTCTGACCTGTTAATGGTCTCATTTCTTTGATTGAATTCAAATTATGAATTTAAAGATAACAAAATGAATCTTCCCTTTCCTTTTTT
This sequence comes from Persicaria tinctoria, assembly GCA_037127255.1. Lineage (NCBI taxonomy): Eukaryota > Viridiplantae > Streptophyta > Magnoliopsida > Caryophyllales > Polygonaceae > Persicaria > Persicaria tinctoria. The sequence continues at coordinate 28,520,005 of JBANSL010000013.1, read as the reverse complement.
ACCTTTTCAATAATGCGCAAATTTTTGGTCAAATTAATTAATGGTCTCCCCCTCTTCCAAATTAGCTAAAAGGCCACTACCTAAATATGTACCATCCTCCCCTAAACCTCGCTTGGAGCGTTCTCTCCATCGTCTCTGTCGAAACTCCTTGACAACTCATTCGCTTGGATCTGTCTTTCGATCTCCTCTTTTGACCTCCTCCTTCGAGTTCGATCCAGTAGAGGGAGAGGACGTATCTTATCATGCGGCGACGCAAGAGCCACCGCGCGTGCCCCCAGAGGTCTTGGTTGCGAGATCGGGGAGTTTGAGACCGGTGGAACTCCAGATCTGAGAGGATGAAGTCGATTATGGCATCTCACTGTTCCAGATCGGGCGAGATCAGTGCTTTCAGTGGTGAGATGGTTGCGATTAGGAAGATTTCTGGCAATTTGCGGTCTCGGTGGCACCGATTTTCGATGCTGATTGCTTCCGATTTCGATGGTTGCAATTTCCGGTACCGGTGACACCGATTTTCGGTGCTGTCTACGACATTGACGGAAATGGATCCATCTCCGTCAAGGAGTTGTTGGAGGTCATGAAGAGCCTCGGCGACAATTGCTCCATCTCCAACTATCGGAAGGTGATTTCCAGCGTGGATGCGGACGGCGATGGCCTCCTCCCTCAATGTGATTTCCAGATATGCGGACCGCGATTGCCGATCAGATCTTCTTCCTCTCTTGCGGCCATGGTATTGTTCTTCCTCTCTTTTGCTTCTGCTAGGTTTTCGTGTCTGTTTGTTGGATGTTTGAACTATTTTTCATTTTCGCTTCTAGATCTTGATCTGAAGCTGGAATTCGGTGAACTTTCAATGATGCGGAAATAGGCATCCATTGTTAGGACGAACAAGACATCCTTTTGAACCGCTAATTGCTGAAATGCTGTTAGTTGGTCTTTCATTAAACAAATTGGAAAGAAAGGTGTATTGATTTGGATGTAGATAGGTCTCAGTTCGTGTGTATAACAATTTATCAAAATTGATGATTTGGTAAATTGATGGTTTGGTAAATTGTATGTATAACATTTTCAGACAATAACTATTCCAGCATAAAAAACGGTGCTGAAACCGGAGTTTCAACATCAACAACGTTGCTGAAACCCTGGTTTTAGCGTCAATAAACAGTACTGAAATCGGGGTTTCAGCAACTCCGGTTTCAGCAAAGCAACTCCGGTTTCAGCAACGTAAAAAAAAAACTCAATTTCGCGGAAAAAAAAAACCAAAACAAAAAAATTAATTTCAGCATCAACAAAGTTGATGAAACCAGGGTTTCAGTATCAACAACAGTGCTGAAATCAGGGTTTCAACAACGCGGAAAAAAAACTAAATTTCACATCAACAAACGTTCTGAAATTGGGTTTTCAGCATCAACAACGTTGTTGAAATTGAGTTTTTTTTTTCTGCAAGATTGAGTTTTTTCAGCAACTTCGGTTTCAGCAGTTTCAGCAACGCGGAAAAAAAATAAAACTCAATTTCAGCAATTTCAATTCAGCAACACGGAAAAAAGAAAAAAAATTGAAACAGGGGTTGCTGAAACTGTATGTGCTGAAAAAAAAAACAAAAAAAAAAAACCGAAACAGGGGTTGCTGAAACTGAATGTGTTGAAACATGGGTTTCAGCAACTCCGTTTCAGCCAGCAACGCGGTAAAATTGAAATAGGGGTTCGTTTGTGCTGAAACAGGTTTCAGCAATTCGGTATAAAAAAAAAAAAAGAAACAGGGGTTGCTGAAACCGCATGTGCTGAAACAGGAGTTTCAGCATCAGCACATGCGGTTTCAGCAACTCGAAAAAAAAATTGGGAAAAAAAACTGAAAAGGGGGTTGCTGAAACCGTATCTACTGAAACAGAAGTTTAAGCAATTCCGTTTCATCAACTCTGTAAACGCGAAAAAAAAAACTGATGAGATGGGAGGGGGCACGGGTGGGAGCACAGGGGCACAGAGGGGCGGTGGACATTTTGCTAATTTGGAAGAGGTGGGAACCATTTTCCCAAAAAAGCAAAAAATTAGGATATCGAGGCAATCACCCCTTTAATAAATCCCTAAATATTAGCATATCCTCATTTACTCAAAAAAAGAAAGAAAGAAAGCATATCCTACTAGATTGTATCCCACGCACGGAACGAGCAAGTGAGAAAGAAAGTTGGTGGACCCATCCAATTTTGAATAATTTTTAAATAAATTGCTATTCAATCTCATCCATTCATTTATCTCCATCCAATGGTCATAAATTGCTCACAAATTACATTATAAACCTTGCTCACACATTCTCTCTCTCTCTCTATATGTATATTTGAACGAGAAAGTGATGATTTTATGCAAATCCTGAGTCCAATATTTTTTTTTTTTTGATAAGCAACAAGGGCAGGCCCCCACTCCGCGAGGGAGTTTTTATTCAAAGACAATAAAGAACCTCGGCTGTGAAGGCAGCCATCAGAGGGTAGAGGCTCCAATGGCATCCTTCTTAGCACATTCCAACAAAGATACAGGGCAATTGTCGAAAGTGCGAAATTTGCTAAGCCATCCGCGAGACTATTAGCCTCGCAAATAAATATGTCTGAGCTGGATGTCCCAACTCCTACGAAGGAAGCCATGGAAACGAGTTACCAGGCTAGCACACGGATGCTCGTCCTTTAATGGTTTCATCAAGAGTTCAGCAGCTCTCGACGAATCTGTCTCACATATCACCTTCTTGAACCCCAGGCTCCAGGCTAGTTCCACTCCTTTAGCTATGCCCCATAACTTGTCCTCCACCACTGAGCAAGGCCCTATGTTGTGTACGAAGCCAGCTACCCAGTCCCCCTTCTCATTGCGGATAGCTCCTCCCAAAGCCGCAACCCTGGAGTTCTTCACGGTCCCATCGACATTTAACTTCATCCAGCCCGGAGGCGGCTTGCATCAGCTGACCAAAATGGGGTTCCTCCCTTTAGTTCTCGACGCTCCCAGGATGTTGATCTTCGCCAAAGCGTAGCTCTTCGCAAGATACTAGCAGCTCTCCTACGAAATTGGTGTGAAGCTGCTATCCTTGAACACAATTCCATTTCTTCTATTCCAAATCCTCCAAAGGGCAATCGCATAAAACTCCTTCCAACGAATTCCTTCCGCTCCCTTGTTAGCCGAGGATATGTTGTTCCTCATCCACGCAGCGAAGGGGAGGGAGAAGAACTCAACCTCCCGTTTGGCGCCTTCAACCTGCATCCAAAAGTTTCTCACAGACGCGCAATCTCTGAAGAGATGAATAAGGGACTCGCTAAAATTAAGACAAATTGGGCACAAATCGGAGTTACCTAAGTGATGTCTGAATCTTTCGGCGTTTGTAAGGACGCCTTCATTGACCACCAGCGACATGAAGTGGGGTATTCTCTCGCTGATGTTCAGGTTCCATATTTTTGGCATAAAGGAGGCATCAACATAACTAAACTCATCGACTCTACAGATCACAGAGTATCCGGATTTAACCGAATAGTCTCCATCATTGCTCGGCGCCCAGCAAGGACTGTCTACTGTATCCATCACTGCCAACACCGCCATCTTCAGTATCGTCTTACTAGACAGGAACTGGGCAACACTGTCCCAATCCCAGCCCTTACCTCTGATCCAAAACTCCTTCACCATCCGGCTATTCATAGTCCCCAGCTCTTCCACATCCGTCAGCTCACTCAGGGGTCTGTCTTCAACCCAAGTATCAACCCAAAAGCGGATACTGGAGCCATCACCAAGGCGCCATTTGATATGCGGTTTGATGATATCCCTAGTCGCCTTGGCGATGCTCTTCCAAATGATCGAGGCCCCGAGCGAGCTCCCAAGCCGCTTAGCCGCATACTTGTTAGCCAGCACGTCCTCCCATAGCCCTTCCTCCCCACTTAGGAGTCTCCAACCAAGCTTAGCCACCAGAGGAAGGTTCATCTCCGTCATCCTCTTAATGTCGAGACCACTCATACTTTTTGGCCGGGCCACAACATCCCAGGCAACCTTGTGCATACGCTTCTTCTCCGGGGTAGAGCCCCAAATAAAGCTACGACAACACTGGTCCATACTTTTACACACTTTGTCCGGGAGGATCATAGTTGACATGGCGTATACCGGAAGAGAATTTAGCACCGTCCTGGAAAGAGTCACTCTCTCGACAAAACTGAGCATATTCGCCTTCCATCCAGTCAATTTGGCATTGAACTTGTCCATGATCGGAGAAAATGTCGAGTAGGAAACTCTCTAATTGCCAAGGTCGTTCGTCACCTTTATGCCGCCGACCTGATGGATCCGCTCCTTCAACCTGTTATCAACATTCCGAGACACAAAAAGCATCGATTTGATGTGGCTGATTTTGAGCCCCGAATGCCCGCAAAACTGCTCTATACTGCGCTTCACCACTCCCACCTAGAGCTGGCAAGTCGGTTGTTCGGGCCGGGTTCGGGTCAGGCTTGCTCGGGTCGGGTCAATTCGGGTAAAATTTATGGTCGGGTATTGGTCGGGTCGGACATTGGTCGGGTCGGACATTGGTCGGGTCGGGTTCGGGTCGGGTTCGGTCATAATGAATTTTAGATTGGTCGGGTTTCGGGTTAAGTCGGGTCATGCCCATTTGGGTTCGGGTCAAAGCGGGTCTATCTCGTTCGGGTTTCGGGTTAAGAGGCGGGTCGGTCTCATTTGAGTTTCGAATTAATCAAAGTGGGTATAGCGGTATAGTTGGTATGAGTTTTCGGTCGAATCATATTCGTCCCGTTTGGAATTTGGATAATTAGGTTGATTTTGTCTCGGTTGAATACTTAAATATGCAATTTACTTAAAATAAATGATTTTAACTCGGTTGAATACTTAAATATGTAATTTACTTAAAATAAATGATTTTGACTCGGTTGAATACTTGAATATGTAATTTTGACTCGGTTGAATACACTCATTGTTATTGACTCATCGGTTGTCGACCGATTTTCAAAAAAGTCATAATCGAAAATTCAATATTCGGCAACATCGTCCTTTTTTAAACATTTAAACCAATTGATCGGTGCTATAATTAAATCAAATTAATTGTACATTTAGGTTTTAACCTTATTTAAACTAGCAAGTTGCAAATGGACTTATTTGTGGTTTGGCTATATCATTGGCCCATATCATTTTCAATGGCCATTTCAATTTTAGCTTTTTGCCCATTAGTTTTTTTCATTATTATTATTAGGTTTTGGCCCATTTAGCTATTGCTGATTGTTGTTGGTTCCGAGAAAGATATTTTGCTGGGTTGTTGGTAGTTGTTGGAAGGATATGTTGTTGGGTTGCACGTTATATCATCTACAACGATTAATGAACTTTTAGCATTTCTGACTCGTAATATGTATCGATGTTTTGATTTGATGTATGGAGGTTGACTTACTTGACTCATTGACTTATCTGCTTATCTATTGATTTTATTTGGGTTCTTATTCATATGATAACAATTAACAAAAATAATTGGTGTTTTATATGTTAAAGTATAATCATAAACTTGTGTTAAAAAAAATATTTAACATTCAAGTATTAAAATGTTGATGTTAAATAACCATTTCAATTCGGGTCGGGTCGGGTTGAGAGTCGGGTCGGGTTTGGTTCGGGTCGGGTTTATCTGTGTTCGGGTCTGTTTCGGGCCGGGTCAAGTTCGAGTCGGGTTCGGTTTCGGGTTCGGGTTATGAATGACTCCAGATTTTTGGGTCCTGATCGAGTTCGGGTGAGTCGGGTCGAGTCAGATTTTGCCAGCTCTACTCCCACTTGCTCCAGGGAAGCTTTCGCAAAGAGGAGTATATCATCGGCGAAAAAAAGATGAGACAGTTTCGGCCCTCCTCTAGCAACACTAACAGCTTTCCAATCTCTGTCCTCAACAGCCTACTCAATGAGATGGCTTAGTCTCTCCATACATAAAATAAATATGTATAGGGAGATAGGGTCCCCTTGGCGAATACCACGCGATGGGATGAACTGTTCCGACACTTCCCTATTTCAAAGCACATGCATCCTCACAGATCGAATACACACCATAATCCTCTCAATCCAGTTCTTCGGCAAGCCCGTACACAAAAGCGTTTACTCGATGAAATCCCAGCTGAGCCTATCATAAGCTTTCTCGAGATCCAATTTGAGACACATCCACCCCTTACCAACTCTTTTCCTTTTCATCGAGTGGACCACTTACTGGGCAATGACAATATTGTCCGAGATGTACCTACCCGGGATGAAACTTCCCTGCATCGGCCCGACCAGTTTAGCCATGAACGGTTGCAATCTGATTGTCATGACTTTCGATATGGCTTTATATAGCACATTGCAAAGACTTATAGGATGGAACTGGTTCATCACTTCAGGCTTGCCCACCTTCGGAAGAAGCACAAGGAGGGTATCATTTACCCCTATAGGAAGCACGGAAGAACTGAAAAATTCTTTGACGAACCTAGTAGCCGATTCCCCTACCGTACTCCAGCATTTCTGGTAAAAGCCAGACTTGACACCATCGATCCCAGGCGATTTCGTGGCACCCATACTCCCAAACGCTTTCCTAATCTCGTCCTCCGACACCTCCTTACTCAGCTCATCCCAATCCAACTCCGGAATCTGAGGGCAATGGTCCTCAATCGGTTTAGGAACATCCACCGGTTGCTCCCACCTGTAGAGGTTTTTGAAAAAAATCCACCGATAACTCTTCCAGCTAATTTTTCTCCTCCACCCACCGGTTATCCTCAGCCTTGAGGCCCTTAACTCTATACGCTTTCTCTTGACAATGGTAGAGGCGTGAAAGTATTTGGCGTTTCGATCCGCGAGAACTAACCATTTCTCTCGGGACTTCTGAAACCACATAATCTCTTCCTCCTCGAGGGTAATGTCAAGCAACGCTCTCACATTCGCCTCCTAGGAAATCGCCCCAGGGGACGGGTCCTTTGCGATTTTTTTTCTGGCCGTCGTCAAGAGCCTTCATAAGATCCGCCTTTCGCGCTTGAATGTTCCCAAAAACTTCCCTATTCCACTTCGAAAGGTCAATACAAAGCTTCTCGAGAGCCCCTGGCATAGGACAAAGTCTTTCCCATTTAGAATCCAAAAAGCCCGGGAAGCCCTCATGCGACAACCAGGCAGCTTCGAACTGGAACGACCGTCGCTTTCTATTCTTGATAATCACTGGGTTCAATTCCAGCAGCAACGGGCAGTGATCCGAGGAGTACCTTGGGAGGTGACGGACCCTAGCCTCCGGCCAATGAAGTCTTCCCTAGCAGTTGATCAGCACCTTATCGATCCTCCTCGAGATAATCTTGCCCCCCGCGTACGTTTTACTCCACGTGAACTCCTAACCCGTAAAACCAATATCAATAAGTCTAGCATTTCTAATCAGATCTTGAAATTTCGGCGAGTCACGGTGCAATGTCCCAAACCCACCCATAGTCTCATCGGCGCCAAAGATGCAGTTAAAATCGCCGCCTACCACAATCGGACCAGAGATGGTGTCCAGGGATGAATGGAGCGATGACCAGAACGCCTCCCGTCTCTTCACCGTGGGAGGGGCATAAACAAAAATGAGATGGGTTCTTTCCACACCTGAGCACCAGGACGAATGGATAAAGTGCTCCGCTTTCAGCTCAATAGCGATGTCACACTTGTCAGCATCCCACAGGAGCCACACACCACCAGCAAATCCCGAAGCTTCGATACGCTCACAGCCCGTGAATTTTAGCTTTTCACATGCCTTCCTGGCATCTTCCCCAGAAATCCTAGTTTCAAAAAGTGCAAGAATATCAATGGCATAGTGGTTTTTGATGTACCTGATCGCTTTACCAAAACTCTTCTTCCCTTCTCCAAAACAATTCCAAAAAAGAATGTTAATGGTTTTAGAATTATCCATTAAGAAATTGAAGACAAACACAAATAAAAAGAAAGAAACAGCAGAGAGGAGAGAGTTATTGATCGGCATCTGGGTTCTTCTGCACCCCGCCGATGGTTTGTTCTTCGGACTTCTGCTTGCAATCCTTAGCTTCTTCTCTTCCATTCCTGTTCGCCCAGAATTTTCCAAAAATTGCCACGAAGGATCAAAATAGTCTTTATTGCACCAGTCCGAATCCCATCTGACGCCTTCAAGGATATCAGGATTCACAATCGAACCCTCCGAGATGACGGGATCCGATCTGGGCCGTTTCTTAGGGCCATCCACATCCATTTGCAAATTCTGGGTCGAGCCCTTGCTTGCCTGTCCTCTTCTACCTTTAATTTTGGGCTTAGAAAGCCTCTTAGCCCCTGCCTTTATTTTGAGTTACATTTCCTTTAGGGCCTGATTGTTGTCGATGGAAAAGTCGATTGGGCCTTTCTCCTCCTTCCTTGATCCTGGGCTACTCCCTTCCGGCACATCTACCCCTTTAGGGTTCTTCTTACCTTTAGGGTTACTTCCCAAACCAGACTGGGACTGGATGTTCACGTCCACATTTAATTCAGGGTTCTTAGGTATTTGAGTAGGGCCGAAATTCTTCTCGGGAGCTTTGCACTGATCATTACTGCGGTTAGGATCCCTAGACCCTCCTTAACTTACCAATCATCAACGGTTGGCGTCTTCCTCCATGGCACCTGCAGATTTCTTAGGTTCCGCTTCGGTTGATCTTGAGCCACCGACGCTGACACCAGTTGCTTAGACTTGGCATTTCCGACCTTCTTCCGGCGATTGACTACCATCCACGGCCCGTGACACTCTTCCCCATTCTTAGGTTTTTCCTCCACCGCCCGAGTCACCAGAGTCTGAGAAGGCCCAAAGGAGGGCTCCTCTACCTTCTTGGCAGTCTCTGTCGTCACCTGGATCTCGAACTGGCATTTCGCCTTCAGATGCCCATGGCGCCCGCACCCAAAACAGATGTTGGGGATTACCTCATACTCAAGCTTATACCTTTCGCCATTTATGTTGATCGTCCCTTTAAGCGGTCCCTCGAGGTTTACTTCGACACAAACCCTCGCAAAATTCCCCCGGTTTGTATAGATGGTCTGATGGTTCACCCTTATCGGTCTTCCCATAGCCTCTGCAACTTTCATCAAAACATCTTCCGGGTAGAAGATTAGTGGAAGGTCGAGGACTCTAATTCAAGTAGGCGCATTTTGGATAGCTTCCGACGGTTTGAAATCCGGCGACCATAACTTGGTGATGAGACACCTTCCGAACACCGTCCATGGCCCTCTTGTAAGAACTTTCAGGCAGTCTTCCCTATTCTCCATCCTAACCAGGAAATTACCCTGAGGGAGGTCAATCACTTGGAATCTCCCGCATTCGTTCCATATCTCCTTCAATTTTCTTTCCATCACATAGATAGGGATCTTTTGTCCAAGCATCCTGATTATCACTGAGTTCTCCCAAACTCCCACTAGCGCCGATAGGACCTCCTACTGCACGACAATGGTGGGCTCACCATCATGCCCTTGCGGGAATGAGATCAAGATCTTATCCCTGATAAGATCCTTCCTTATTCCCGTTCTGTGTTGCGCAGTTCCTCCCATCACCACTTTATCTCTCCATGATAGCGGCGCCACCGGCGGCTCCTTCGGATTGTCGCTGCTCTCCTTATTGACATCACCCGGGTCACCCAGCGGTGGAGGGGAGGGGGGGGGTTAGGGTCAGTCTACGTCTCGTCGGAGTTCTTCGCTTCAGTTTCCATCTTTCCTCAAAGGCTAAGGAATTTCATAGCTCACTCTATTGCCTTTATTTGAGTCCAATATTCTTTGCTTTAGTAGGAGTAGGACTATCTTGTTTCAGTAACTCCAATATCAGGTGATTCATGCATTGAAAAGTCTAGATTACTTTCTGTTATGGTAACACAGAACTCAACAACCTTGTCATGTTGTACATCTTGAGTAAGCATTCCCTTCCTTGATATTGTACGTTCCAGATAATCCCAGATGCAATAAGGAGGATGATTAGGTTCATAAACACTTAAATAGAACCCTACAACATGAAGATGACAGTCCAATGCCATTAAACAGTGATTCTTGTCCTACACAATAGAGAACAATGTGAGATACATGGAAATCAATAAATGATGGTGAAATACAATTTTGTTGATGAAGGATATACAATTACAATTGCCTTGTGTGAAGGCTATCTGAAACTATATACATTGCAGATTTATTACTTACTTGGAGAAGCTTGTAGAGTTGCCCCATATGAGGACCAAGGTTAGTCAGGAAAGTCTGGTACTCACCAAGACAAAGAAGAAGAGTAACTAGAGGGTATCTGACCTAAATGATCAACACCCAAATTAGAAGCAATACTGAACTTTTAATTGGTGGGGGCAAGAGAAATGGCAAATGATAATACACTAAAAGATTTTTTATTTTAAAAAAAATCAATAGATGAACTAGTGCAGCTGCTGCAGCATGTTAAATGGGCAAACAGAGTATCAACGAATGATTGTAAACTTGTGAGATTTCTTGTGAAAAGGCTTCGTCTGATTGTATTAATTTCATATACATTTTATACACCTATTGTCCTTGCTCTCCAAGGCTTTACAAGATATGGATAGATATTAAAGATTTTATGAAGATATGATAAAGTTAATCTTTGAAGAAAGATTTTATCTTATCCTAACACCTCGCAAGCTCATGGAGGGTTACGGACATGCAACTTGGCACGAAGACCCAAAAAATGAGCGGTGCCGACAACCTTAGTGAAGATGTCTGCAATCTGATCCTGAGAGCGAAAATGTCTGACAACTAAAAAGCGATCCCCAACTTTTTCACGGACAAAGTATTAATCAATCTTGATGTGCTTTGAGCGCTGATAAAACATAGGATTGGCAGACATGTATGTTGCACTGAGATTATCACACAATAAGATTGGAGGTTGCACAAGATGAGTACGTAATCCAAGAAGCAATTGCTGAATTCAAATAAACTCTGTCGCCCTAAATACAATGGCTCTGTATTCGGCTTCAGAGCTAGATTTAGCCACCACATTTTGTATCTTCGATGACCAGCTGACAATATTACCACCATAAAAGACTGCAAATCCATGCTGAAAACGACAACCATCAAAAGTTTACAGTGAGAAGTACCATGTATTTAAATAATTTTTGAACCTAAGGAATGTATAAATAATGAAAATGGGAATGTTCAAAAGTACAATTTAACAAACAGATGTCTAATGAAGCAAAAGACATATTTCTTTAATGATCACTACCTAACTCGTCAATTTCTCCCACCACCCTCCCATGGCCTCTTCAGACCGTCAATTTATCAATATTGCAGGCATCAATTGTAAGACCAAGAAGACCATCTGAGAAGCTTATTGAACAAAGCAAGAATCATAATTTTTAATCACATTAGACTAGATAATTCAAAATAAATTGTATAACTCAAAGTAAAGTGTTTCCTCTTCTTGTCCATCCAATGTATAAGCTGCAACCTTATTCGTCCAACCGCTTTATTCCATACATTCAAAATAGGTTATGCACCTGATGGAGGCCATTGACTTTTCCCAACATCTGCCAACGATGCTAGGATATTTGAGAGCATGCTAAGGAGAGCATGGTTACATTCACTTGTATGTTTATGTGGAGCACGATTGAGAGGATTCACTTTTTCAACAAAAGATGTCGATGCATTCAACCCGCCCTTTGTCTTAACTTGATGATAACTAGCTATAACGGCATTATTAGGCAAAATCACTCACCACAAAAAATAAAAATAAAAATACACATACCCCAAGTTTTAAGTAACATATGGAGACAAGAATAGAACGACCACTAGAGGAAAGAATCTGGAAAAAAACCAGGATTCGATTACATGGAGTGGATCCCTGCCATGGGGACATTGGGTGGTCTCTATGTACTCTGGAAGAGCTATCAACTACATGTTAGGATATATTATTTATATTTGTCCATATTGTGTACAGTTACCATTGTACCCTCAGGGTTTTCACCCATTGATATATATATATATATATATATATATATATATATATATATATATATATATATATATATATATATATATATATATATATATATATATATATATATATATATACAGGAGTAAGCCTCTGAGATCCGGTGAGGACTCAGGTATCAGCTATGTTATGAAACCCTAATATTTCGTTTACATATACGATCCCCTAGCCGCCGTTGCACACAAGACGCCGCCGTTGCACACAAGCCGCCACTAAGTCGTCGCCGCTTCTATGCCGCCGCCGCCCCTAGTCACCGCCGCCGCCCACCCTTGCCGCCGCCGCTCCCCACAACCGCCGCCGCAACCCCCTTTTTCCCCTCCTTTCTCTTCCGCCGTCATCTGCTACATATATCGATGTCTATCGTCGAGGATAACACCCCACCCAACCCTAACCCCCCTCCACCCAACCCTAACCCTCCACCGCATCCACAAATCCCGTTTCATTCCGCTCAATCCGTCACCAACATCAAAAATCAAATTCCCTTAACCCTATATCTCAAAAAGGTTTAATACCACACATGGGCGGAACTTTTCAATACCGCCTGTAAGGGCCACAATGTCATCGCGTACATCGACGGCTCTGGTCGTCCGAATGATGTCCCCAAGCCCCTCTAGAACCGCCTTGACTCCATCGTTCTTGGATGGATCTATGCCACCATATCTGAGTATGTCTTGATTACCGTCCTCCAACCGGAATCCACCGCTCGGGATGTCTGGCTTCGCATCAAGGGCCTCTTTCATGACAATCAATCCGCTAGGGCAGCGGATCTTGAGGGAAAGTTCATCAACACCCGTCAGGAGAGCTTCTCCACTGTCTCCGACTATTGCCTCGCCACCAAAGCCATCGCCAATCAACTTGGCGATGTCGGACACAAGGTCAGCAAAGAGCGCCTTATCCTTCAACTCATCAACGACCTCTCCATAAAATTTGATGTCGTCGGTGGCATGATCAGCAACATCTCGCCACTACCGACTTTCATGGTGGCTTACAGCATGCTCTCCAGGGAGGAGAGCCGTCAGGGCCGCCCTAGGGTCCTTCCCATGTCCTTGTGTCATCCAAGGATTTCATAGCCCCGGACCCTTAACACCAAACCCAATCCAGACCAACCCAGCAGCGCAGAGGCCTCGAGAGAGGCGACAACAGCAGCAGGCGCCGCGGCCGCCGCACAGCAATTGGTACCCGCAGCAGCAGCATCAACCTTGGACCGTCAATTCACCACCCTGCCCCTATCTGACATGTGCAGGCTACCCTTCACCGGGCATGGTCTTTCCACAGCGTCAACCACCGCAGCCGGCCCTTTCCCCGACACTGTACGCATCTCAGCAGCATCCGTCGACCCCCATGCACACCAATCTCTCTGCTGCTTTCTCCTCCATGGGACTTCAGCAGCCGGACGACAACTGGTATATGGATATCGGGGCCTCCTCTCACATGAGGAACACACCAGGTAACCTACACACTGTTTTTAATTCTAGCCCTTTACCGTCTGTCTATGTCAAAAACGGCGAACCTCTTGCAATTGTAGCTTCGGGTGACATAACCCTCCCCAATGCCCCACCCCTTTGCCTTAACAACGTCTTACTTGCCCTTGACCTTGTTAAAAACCTCATTTATGTTAGTCAATTTACCATCGATAATCACGTGGCTGTCCAATTTGACCCGTTTGGTTTTCTTGTGAAGGATTTTCGTACGGGGACCCCAATCATGCGGTGCAATAGTTCTGGAGACCTCTACCCTATCACCATTGCTCGCCATTCATCCCCCACCGCACTCACCACCCTCGTCACCCTTGGTTTTGACTCATGGCACGCTCGTCTTGGACATCCTGGTGATCACGTGCTTCAATGTCTCCGCTCTAGCAATTTAATTTCATGTAATAAAGTCTCAGGCGTTTGCAATTCTTGTGAAATCGCCAAGAGAAAGCGTCTTCCTTTTAGCATTTCTCATTCCCTTACATTTGCATCTTTTGATATTATACATTGTGACTTGTGGACATCTCCTATTTCGAGTGCTAGTGGTTTTCGATATTGTTTGGTTGTCCTTGATGATTTCACCAATTTTGTTTGAGTCTTTCCCTTACGCCACAAATCGGAAACACAAAGTCATATTGTCAATTTCCACACATTTTTCAACACCCAATTTAATTTTCCTGTCAAGTCTATTCAGTGCGACATGGGAGGCGAGTTTGACAACACTTTCGTCTGCTCCTTTTGTCAACAACATGGGATAGTGATGTGAGCCTAATTCGCCATGTTGTATAGTTACTTTTATATCGTTTTCTGCATGCATTTCATACATTTGGGCTAGAATAATACATAATTTGTGTAGTTTATGTTTATTTGCAATATATGGAGGTCTACACAAGTTTTTGTTATATTTCGCAGAAATCGGACACACTTTGGAGCTTAAAGGAAACCAATGAAGAAGGTATGGATGGTGCAGCTGGAGAAAAGGCCATTTTTCTGTATTTATCATTCTGAATCAAGCTTTGATGTCTTCATGAGAGTTGTAGCCCTCGAAAAGAGCTTTCCAACGCATGCTCATATGCATCAACCCGACGAACGAGGACTCGGGATAGTGCATTTTAAGAACGGAGCTGAATGCTAAAAGCAACAGAGTTACTCGAAATCGACCAAACTAGTCGACATCGACCAAAATTTTACTCGACAACTGCTCGAGAGGACGAGATCGAGCATGAGCTGAGCAGGAGCCACTCAAGGAGCCACACTTAGTCGACGTCGACCAAATTTGGTCGATGTCGAGGAAACTTGACGAGCCCGGATGATAGCCGAGATCGAGTACAATCCGAGAAGTGAAGACCTTACTCGACGTCGAGGAACGTACTCGATGTCAAGGAAAATTCCAGAAAGTCCGAGTCAAGTACGAGGAGAAATCCGAGCTTAAGAGGTTACTTGCAAGCCAAGATTCGAGATATTTTATCAAGATACATCAAGTTCTATCAAGGAGAAGGAAGATCTATCCACTTTATCTTTATTTCCTTTTAGATATAATTATTTATTTCCATGTTTTATCTTAATGTTATTAGATAGATAAATACTAGTCCATTACCCGTGCTTTGCACGGACTTTTTATTAAAAAAAATAATTCTTAATAATAACGTACAACAACAACAATAACCCAGTAAATTATGTGATTAAGTGTAACGGCCCAGAATTATGATTTCCGGGTTACGTTTCAAGGGATGAAAACCCTTGTTCGGATCTTGCAATCCAGGTACGGGTCGAAGTTTCAAACTCATTTCAAAGGTCAGTAATAAAGAGGGATTTCAAACCCTAAAGTATCGTAGGGCCGTTGGGTACCCTTAACCTGTCCTAAGACTATGTCGCGGAAACCATGTCAAACGGAAGTAAGCGGAAGTAAAGTACAGATACAAGTGCCACGGCGGAGCCGGGTCAAAACGGAGTCAAAAGTATAAATCCAAAACAATATAATCAGAGTCTGCTGTCTCTTTGGAGCTAGCCACAGAGAAAGGGTCTGAATTGGCATGTAGATGCCTGAAATTTCAATTGGCGTTTTGCAACAGAGGAGGGTAATTGCAGTAGGGGGGGAGGATGGCAATTGAGGGTGTTTGTCCATTTTGGGGTGTCCACTGTGAGGGAGAGGACCAGAGAGAGCTAACAGACCGAGAGAATAAATAAAATCCTCACAAATCCCAAATTTTAATTACCCGAAACCCACTCTTTCGACGTTATTTCGACGCGTTTAAAAATACTCCTCAATTTCCAAATCCGAATTTAATATAAGACTCCAAATATTATTTTCAAATTTTCGGATTTGGAAATTGAGGAGTATTTTTAAACGCGTCGAAATAACGTCGAAAGAGTGGGTTTCGGGTAATTAAAATTTGGGATTTGTGAGGATTTTATTTATTCTCTCGGTCTGTTAGCTCTCTCTGGTCCTCTCCCTCACAGTGGACACCCCAAAATGGACAAACACCCTCAATTGCCATCCTCCCCCCCTACTGCAATTACCCTCCTCTGTTGCAAAACGCCAATTGAAATTTCAGGCATCTACATGCCAATTCAGACCCTTTCTCTGTGGCTAGCTCCAAAGAGACAGCAGACTCTGATTATATTGTTTTGGATTTATACTTTTGACTCCGTTTTGACCCGGCTCCGCCGTGGCACTTGTATCTGTACTTTACTTCCGCTTACTTCCGTTTGACATGGTTTCCGCGACATAGTCTTAGGACAGGTTAAGGGTACCCAACGGCCCTACGATACTTTAGGGTTTGAAATCCCTCTTTATTACTGACCTTTGAAATGAGTTTGAAACTTCGACCCGTACCTGGATTGCAAGATCCGAACAAGGGTTTTCATCCCTTGAAACGTAACCCGGAAATCATAATTCTGGGCCGTTACAAAGATGGTATCAGAGCTGAGGTTGTGCAATTCGGGTACAAAAGGGTCGAGTGTATGTTTTGGAAAACCGCCCATGAATTTCAAATGATTTAAAAGTGTTTTAAAGGGGCAAAATGAATTTAAGATGTCTAACCTAAATTGGACTAAGTAATGAACTTGACTTGTAATAAAAGAGGAAGACCGACCAAACGGGGACACGAGTGGGTAGTAAAGGCGCTACACCACCCCTAGTGGGTGTAGTTGGGAACGGTAGGCAAAATATTAGCTTGCTCTTTACAGATGGGTTGGGAAACTACAAGGAGGTCATTATGGTGTACTCGTTGAGGATTGATTGGTTATGTGGTTTGAGTGAGTGTTGGAAGGTAGTTCTTGATGTCATTGAGTCGAGAGTAAGGTGTTTATGAGGTTGTCCTTCTTGATTTTTATGATGATAACCAGTGTTTTCCTACCACAAGATTCGTACCGGAGTCCCACGGGAAAGAGGGGTGACGAGTCGGTTGGGAAAAGTCAATGGTTGCCCTTAGGGACCCTTGTCCGGTTGTAATTGTGACTCTCTCTGAATTGCATGGTATAATTTTGTAATCTTTGGCATGTACCCTGCGAATGATCATTGGTAAAAAGCTACTCATGTTGTTGCATCTATGATTGGGTACCTTGCTTAGGTCTTGTGTTATGTCTTGGGTTCTACCATGATTGTATGTTGTTAAAGCATGTTTACTTGGCCTATTGGTCGTATGATTGAATGGATGTGTGAGTTGCATGAAATGAATCTACATGATTTTACTCTACTAGGTTCATGGTAGTGTGATCGTTAAATTTTGATACCCTGATGAAGCAAGTTCCTTATTTGATACGTGCTACAACTTGATGTCACCATGCCTTATATGATACGTAATTTCCAGTACATGTTGTTGTGATGATCCTTCATGTAAATTCGTGATTGTATAACATTCCGTATCCATGCTAGTCACATTGTTTAGGTCTCGTGTTGTATCTCGCTTTCTGTCATGATTATGTTTGGTTCGCGTGTCTAATTGACCTGTTGTAATGATCGTACTACTGGTTGGTTAGAAACATGAAGGGCGTGATATGGGTCTATATGAATGTTGCTTTCCCTGGATTAGGTCCATGATAGTGTGAGCAATTCCTCTTTGTATGAATGTTGATAGATGATCATCTTAGCATGTTGGATGATGACGTGTCAATGCCTATTATCCCTTTTGTGACAAGAATCAATAGCATACTTGTTTGTTACGTATACATCGGGTTAATTATTGTTGCTTAAACTCGTGTTATACATCGTAAAACCTTCCTCATGTTTCTAGATTGCTTGAATGTGATTGAAGTGATTTCTTACGTGTCGCCATGATTAGTTGCATGTATGTATCGCGTGTTATGTTGAGCTATTAGTGTCATGTAGGACCCTTGGTTGTGACTGGTGTGAGCTTATATCTTGCCTACAATATTGCTAATCCTCTCCCGGGCTAGGTTCCTGATAGTGTGGTTCTTCCCTCTTTCTGTTACCATAACATGTCTTACTCATGCAAGTTAATTGGTGTTGAATTCGATAATCGATTTGCTTTATGTGATGGTTAATCATAGCATGCTTACAAGTTGTCGCTCGGTAGTGTTCCTCTATTGCTCTATGATATCCTCTTGTGTTTGCATAGATGTATGTTGGCACCTCGCATGGTCACACACCACGTTATATCGTAAGTTCGCATACACATGACGCATGAATGTTAGAATGAATTTAGTCGAGTTACCTTGATTGTGGTCATGATTCGATATGTGCTAGTAGTATCCTGTAGGGCTTATGATTCCCAATATGATTCGCCAAATGATCACGTGTTGTACTTGTTCTATGATGTGACGATTATTGTGTCGTGAATGTGCTCTATGATGGTTCGTTCTTAGTATGATTATAATGTGTCGCCCATGGTGTATTTCTTGTTACTTTTGACGATGTCTCATGATTCGTAAATATTATGCTGAACTCCTCTCGATGACTCTTGACTATGCTCGTATCACATCATGTATCACTAGCACCATGTAGGACCTATGCTTTCTAAATGTATCTCGTCATATGATTACGTGTCATGTTTGACCTATTATACGATCATTGTGTCAGATAAGATAGTTACTATGTTGCTCTTACATGTCCTTTCATGATGCCATACACTACGCTCGTGCATTGTTCATATATGTGATAATTGTGATGCCTATTTAATCCTGCATATCTTGCTTAAGTTGCTAGGCCTATCTGCTTTCATGGGATGATAGACTACTATCTTGTCTCGCATGCATTCGTGTAGCACATGAATATGTCGTTTTGAAATGAATACGTATGTCGTGCTCCTCGAGATAGGTACATGTTAGTGTGGGTTAATGTGCCTGATATGCTCCATGATGAATTCTTGTTGCTTGTCACAATTGCAACCTACTAGACCTCCATAAGGGCGTTGTTGCTATTCTCGGGTTAGAGTCTTGTCGTCTTTAGCATTGGTCTTTGTTTGTCTCCGAGAGGAATTTGGGTTGTCTTCTCCCGTCACTCCCCTATCTCTGCTAACTTAGACTCCTTTGCGATATTTGGCGAACGACCGCGTGAAAAAGGAAACAAGAAGTTAGTTAGCGATGGAGCAACGTAAAGAAAGCGTGGGCCCATAACCCACGGGCCTCAGGATCAACAATGTCGGCAGGACGAGCACGTTTTGTGGATTGCGGTTACCGAATACGATGGAACTTGTAGGCGGGAGTGTCCTCCGTTCGAATTGCTAATCTTTCTGAATCTGTTGATGATATGACCCTGACCTGGCTATGTGACTTACGTGTTGATGTGCTGACTTGGTGATGACTGTTGCCTGATTGTCTGTTGTCTATGATGATATGATTTGATGTTTTATACTAATGTGTCATAATGTCTTGATGTGTTGATACTCTGAGTTGTTAAGCATGATCTAAATTCCTTTGCCTATAAGAGAATGAACTGCAAATGTTGTGAAACCTGAATTGTTTATCTGTAAGGTTATGATGAAACTTGCTATCTTGACTTGATTATGTGTATATATGATGAATTGTAAAAATGATTGAGCATGGCGGTAAATTGAGATTTTTCGACATATTTGTAATGCTTGATGATGAATTAATGATGTTATCATTATAAATGTTAGTTGATATGATGTGGTCCTTAGGTGTAATAATGTCCATGATTGCTTATTCTTTGAACTTGTGGGGGAGATTATCTTGAAAAATGGTAGAAGAGTGGTGAAAGAGCTTGAGTGGTTAGGATGATCGATGATATTATGAGGTAAGTCGCGAGAGAGGAGTGTTGGCGTGGGTAAGACCAAGTGAGTTTTGGGAAGCAATGTTGGTGGTTCTAATGAGCTTCTAGGTGATGTTGGTGATGCTTCGGGTAGTGCGAGAAGTGTAAGGAATGACTCGTGAATATTGAGGACATGGTGTTAGAGGGTACTTGGGTGTGCAGTTAGAGATAGGAGTTGGGTTCTTAGAGGTGGATGGTGTAGTATTGATTGGCGGAAGGAGGGGTAAGATTTGAGCATCGAGATGAATCGGGATTCCTTTGGAGAATTTTTGTTTGAGTTGACGTTGGCAAGTCTAGAAGAGGATTAGTCTTGGCTTGAGAGTAGAGATGGGCGAGTGGGGATTATATTTTAATTTGACTGGTATGACGTGAGAATTTTCTTGATTATGTGAATTAATTATAATTGCTGGCATGATGTTAGATAATAACCATGATGCATCTGATATGGAATGATATTACATGTTGTTATGCAATACTGAAATTTAGTTGGTAGTGATAAGTGTTATCATGATATATTGCTGCTCTACTATGTTGTTTTAGAAGCATGATAAGATGTTTTGTGATATGATACATGAGATAATGTGGTGTTATTATATGGTTGGCAAGCATGATTACTGATATATTAAATGATGAATATGACTTAGAGCATGAATATGACTTGTATATATATGAGATAATAGTGCATGTTTGCCTAATGACTAAATGATCGTTATATGGTGTCGTGACGAATTGAGATGATATCTGGGGAGCATGTTGACATTTTGACGTTAATATACTACTTGATCTTCCCTTTGTGAACCTTAATAGCATGACCTTGTTTGTATGGATGTGGTTATAATTAGTTTTGTTTCATTGACTTATGATGAAATTCCGTTGTGGCTAACCTTACAAATACAATGTTTGAGGTGATAAATTTGTTATGATGATGCTGGATAGAAATTGGATAGGATGACTATGTGAATTTATGCGTTAAATGATATCTCTTGTTGTGACTGACCCTACTATGATTGCGGTGTTGATATGCGATAGTGAGATACCTTTTATGATTTATGGTGTGATGTCGAGACGTGGTTATGATTTTGATATGTTGTTGAGATGCACATTATAACCTTTAGTATGATTTGGAGATGCTTGATGTGACCTTGTGGCACTGTGTGGGTAAATGGTTGAGACTTGTCGTATGATGTGTTGGTTGGAGATTGTTTGGTTTAAGCTGTTATGCATTTGTTATGACGTATGAATCTTGTTTGAATGGAGATTGATTTGATTATGGAAACTAGGAAGAGAATGGGATTAGCCCTTAGAGGTGGATGATTCCACCTCCGAACTTCTGAATTTGATTGTTTGGTATGTGAGAAATTGATCTGGTGGTTGGAATATTTTGACGAAATCTTGATTTGAAAGGATTTGACTTGATTTGGTGTAAGGTTGCTTGATTAGACGTTGGATTTGAAGATTTTGAACGATTTTGAAAAGAGACCAACTTGGATTGTAAAAGAATGAACGATACCGAGAATTTCAACGATTTTGGGCCTAATCTTCTTGAAAATCCGAAAATTGGGATTTTGTACATGATCTTGTGAAGTGAGGTCGGTTTGGGATTTCTACAAATAAAGGGGCTGATTTTATAAATATTAAATAGATGGAATATAATATAGAATATTATTATTGAGATTTAAAGTATAATATTTGGACTTGGATTTGAAAAAAAGGTTTTAAAGGTTGAAAATGGAATTAATAAAATTAAAAAGAGAAATTTTGGAAATACCCTAACCTTGTCGGATTTGTTTTGATAAAGTAATAAAATAAGTCGGCTTAAAGAGTAACGTCTTGTAAATGGATTTTGGGTCAAGTATGATTGGGAAAGTGTTTAATTAATGATTTGATATAACCTGAGATTTTGGAAGAGTTTTGGAAAATCTTGGGAATTTGAGGACTTATGTGTGATATTGTATGCTTTAAGTAACATTAGGAATAGACTTATTTATATTACTTATATATGTGTTAGGTGATCATATGTGACATGTTGGCTGCCTGTATACCTAGTTGTTGTCCTTTTGCTGTTCTGCACTTCCAGGTAAGTCTCTTCGGAGCTTACTCAGATTGAATAGAGTGATTCCCTGCTATAGGTGCATGATATACTAGGTGTTGCATTCATAATCAGCATGCCATGTAGTACCATGCTAGGTTGCATCGATCGTTGAGCATTCTCTTTTCTTTGTGCGTATGTAAACAGAACGGCCGTTATCTGTGATAGTCCTAGAAGTCTTTGCTAGGGTCATAGGGTAGCCCAGCCTCATCGGGTACCCTGAGTCAATCGAGTACTTCCTTATATTATTATTATGATATGCCTGCGGGCTTTATGGTGGAGCGGGTTAGGCATGCGTGCCGCCCTATTATGAATGAATGCATTCACGAGCTGGCCAGTCTCCGCCTGTCGGAAGGGGTGGAGGTAGGAGAGGGATATGCCACTTGGCATTGTCTTGGGCCCTTTACAGTATTTCTGCACATTATTATGAACTAGGAGCATGCTAGTGTGTTTGAATTTCGTACTGCATTAGAGCATCTTTATTAGGTATAGCGTATATGTGTGCTTATGGTTGGGATGCAGAGAAAGTGGGCATCGATCTGATCCCGCCCCAAATCAATTTTTTTAGGGATTATTTATGTTCATCCTATCGGTGCTGTTTGCTTATTGCGCGGGTCATTTTGTCGGCGGAGAGTGAGCGCTGGAGTTATAGACTTCACCAGACTCTGATTATATTGTTTTGGATTTATACTTTTGACTCCGTTTTGACCCGGCTCTGCCGTGGCACTTGTATCCTTATTTTGCTTCCGTCTTGCTTCCGTGTGAAATGAATTTTGCGAGTTAGTCCCTAGGACAGGTTAAGGGTACCCAACGGCCCTACGATACTTTAGGGTTTGAAATCCCTTTTTATTACTGACCTTTGAAATGAGTTTGAAACCTCGACCCGTACCTGGATTGCAAGATCCGAACAAGGGTTTTCATCCCTTGAAACGTAACCCGGAAATCATAATTCTGGGCCGTTACATTAAGCAGGGTCTGAGGAGTTAGGATGTACGCACTCTTTCTCCGAATGACTCGAGATAGTGTTTCCGAAAGACTCAGAATGATAGGAGACAGAGACCACAAGAAAATAGGACACACATCAGGAAAAGAAGCCAGTAAAGATGCATAACAGAGGTCACAAAGAAAGCAAAGATAAACAGACACAACACATCACCTATCTCTAAACATTTGCAGCCCGAATACATCTTCTAAAGTGATCTCTATCCAATGTCATATCTTCTGAAAGGTCCAGGGGATTATGGTCTTGGCGGATAACCTCCATCGAGCTCTTCTTCAGTCTGCCTCTCCCCCTTTGGATAGCTCCAAGATCCAATAACTCGCACCTTCGAAGAGGGGCCAATCTAGATCTCCTTTGAATGTGTCCAAACCAACACAATCTGAATTCCCTTAGTTTGGCAACAATACTCGCAACTCCAACTTTCCTTCTAATGTCGACATCCCTGATTTTGTCAAGTCTCGTATGTCCACTAATCCAACGTAACATTCTCATCTCCGCCATTGACAGCTTCTGTTCTTGAGCTTTAGTGATTGACCAACACTCTGACTCATACAGTAAGGCCGGCCTAACAACCACCTTGTAATTATGAAATATTTCGTATTTGTTTGTTTAAATAGAACTAAGATTAATATAAACTCGTTAAATTGGCAAACACTATATGAAACATGCACTTCATCAAATTTAATGTACCCTAATCCAAAATTTATAACTATAATCCACATCTATCAAGCTCACATATTGTCATCTCTTACCATATCGAGAACTATCCCAGTCATATTATACACAAACAATTGCCACAATCGGTCTATATATGTTACATAACCAAAATTATACAATTCAAACCGTAATGTACAGAAATATATAAATGGTTAATTCGACAATTTCATTGCATATTTCAACATTAAAATTAATTTAAGATTAAAATCTATAAATCTATACATGGTTCTTATACAAACAATTGACACACTATCATTTAAGATTTAGATTAATCGCGGAAACTAAAAACACCGCAAATCACCACGTTGCTTTTAACGTGCACTAATTCTATCTGTTAAAGATGATTAAAAGCATAATTAATTAAAAAAAATTATCACGTTGCTTTGGACGTGGTACCACGTTGCTTTAAACGTGCGCTTATGAAGGGGCATTTACGGCGTATCTAACAATACCCGGATTATTTATACACGGAAACTAAATGATCACTATAGCGTTTTATATTAGATGGTACAAATCAATACCATAAAAAAATTTAAATATATTTGCCAAATATAATGACCATTTGCTCAAAAGAATTAAATAATAATAATAAATAAGGGTCAATAGGTTCATACATGATATAATATGATTGGTAAAAGTTTGAATGACATTTTTTCTCGGATAATATGTTGCAAAATCTCTTGATTTAACATTGCATAACGATAAAGATATATTATTTATCAATTATGGGAGATTCTTACCAATAAAAAAAACTATTATTAGGGAATAAGGGAGATTCTTACCTAATAGAATAATATGGACAACATATTTATAAAAAAAATTAAAACAAATATGTGGCATTAGATAATGTATGTGGGAAAATATGATTGGATAAAAAAAAGGCGAAAAAATTTTCAATGACAGTGGGACACGTGACAAAATAGGTCCTACTTTAGTATAGGATAGGATAAGATATGACTATACAGAATGATATAAAATTAAATATAGAAATATCATATAGTTAATAACCATTTGTATATAAAACTTATTAAATCACATTTCACATACCCCTTAAATGTGTCATATAATACCTTATCTAAATGTAAAACGAACTAACCCGATCTACCTGGGCTATGTCCAAAATAAATAAATAAATAAATATATATATATATATAATGGTGAAAGTAATGTCTTTTATATGTGCATATTAAACTAATGCGAAGAAGTAGAAAATTATGTATGATTATCTTTTTCAATACAATAGATACTTCTTTATGATAAAACTATTATGTTAAGGAGAGATGAATATATGAGACTAAATTATATAAAAATATTATGTTTAAACTTATCTAGAAATTTTCATATATAAAAGAAAATATTAAGAGTTTCATAACATAGATATGTTTAAATAATAATTTGTAGAACAAATAATTATATATTATATAAAGTAAATAAAAAAGATATTCAAGAAATAGGTGGATTTGTTTTTTAATCTTATATGATAATTATAATTGTTATTTTAGTTTATAAGATAATAATAAGGGTTAAATGAAAGCTTACATGGACAACAAATGCATAGAATATTATATCTAAGAAATAGATTTTTTTTTTGAGATTTCAAGTTTTCAATTAGGTAGACGTTTTTAAAAAATGACATAAGTAAATAACAAATGATAAATTAGAGCATAAATTAACCCGTCATATGCTTATCCTTTTGTCAACAACATGGGATAGTGATGTGAGCCTAATTCGCCATGTTGTATAGTTAATTTTATATCGTTTTCTGCATGCATTTCATACATTTGGGCTAGAATAATACATAATTTGTGTAGTTTATGTTTATTTGCAATATATGGAGGTCTACACAAGTTTTTGTTATATTTCGCAGAAATCGGACGCACTTTGGAGCTTAAAGGAAACCAATGAAGAAGCTATGGATGGTGCAGCTGGAGAAAAGACCATTTTTCTGTATTCATCATTCTGAATCAAGCTTTGATGTCTTCATGAGAGTTGTAGCCCTCGAAAAGAGCTTTCCAACGCATGCTCATATGCATCAACCCGACGAACGAGGACTCGGGATAGTGCATTTTAAGAACGGAGCTGAATGCTAAAAGCAACAGAGTTACTCGAAATCGACCAAACTAGTCGACATCGACCAAAATTTTACTCGACAACTGCTCGAGAGGACGAGATCGAGCATGAGCTGAGCAGGAGCCACTCAAGGAGCCACACTTAGTCGACGTCGACCAAATTTGGTCGATGTCGAGGAAACTTGACGAGCCCGGATGATAGCCGAGATCGAGTACAATCCGAGAAGTGAAGACCTTACTCGACGTCGAGGAACGTACTCGATGTCAAGGAAAATTCCAGAAAGTCCGAGTCAAATACGAGGAGAAATCCGAGCTTAAGAGGTTACTTGCAAGCCAAGATTCGAGATATTTTATCAAGATACATCAAGTTCTATCGAGGAGAAGGAAGATCTATCCACTTTATCTTTATTTCCTTTTAGATATAATTATTTATTTCCATGTTTTATCTTAATGTTATTAGATAGATAAATACTAGTCCATTACCCGTGCTTTGCACGGACTTTTTATTAAAAAAAATAATTCTTAATAATAACGTACAACAACAACAATAACCCAGTAAATTATGTGATTAAGCAGGGTCTGAGGAGTTAGGATGTACGCACTCTTTCTCCGAATGACTCGAGATAGTGTTTCCGAAAGACTCAGAATGATAGGAGACAGAAACCACAAGAAAATAGGACACACATCAGGAAAAGAAGCCAGTAAAGATGCATAACAGAGGTCACAAAGAAAGCAAAGATAAACAGACACAACACACCACCTATCTCTAAACATTTGCAGCCCGAATACATCTTCTAAAGTGATCTCTATCCAATGTCATATCTTCTGAAAGGTCCAGGGGATTAAGGTCTTGGAGGATAACCTCCATCGAGCTCTTCTTCAGTCTGCCTCTCCCCCTTTGGATAGCTCCAAGATCCAATAACTCGCACCTTCGAAGAGGGGCCAATCTAGATCTCCTTTGAATGTGTCCAAACCAACACAATCTGAATTCCCTTAGTTTGGCAACAATACTCGCAACTCCAACTTTCCTTCTAATGTCGACATCCCTGATTTTGTCAAGTCTCGTATGTCCACTAATCCAACGTAACATTCTCATCTCCGCCATTGACAGCTTCTGTTCTTGAGCTTTAGTGATTGACCAACACTCTGACTCATACAGTAAGGCCGGCCTAACAACCACCTTGTAATTATGAAATATTTCGTATTTGTTTGTTTAAATAGAACTAAGATTAATATAAACTCGTTAAATTGGCAAACACTATATGAAACATGCACTTCATCAAATTTAATGTACCCTAATCCAAAATTTATAACTATAATCCACATCTATCAAGCTCACATATTGTCATCTCTTACCATATCGAGAACTATCCCAGTCATATTATACACAAACAATTGCCACAATCGGTCTATATATGTTACATAACCAAAATTATACAATTCAAACCGTAATGTACAGAAATATATAAATGGTTAATTCGACAATTTCATTGCATATTTCAACATTAAAATTAATTTAAGATTAAAATCTATAAATCTATACATGGTTCTTATACAAACAATTGACACACTATCATTTAAGATTTAGATTAATCGCGGAAACTAAAAACACCGCAAATCACCACGTTGCTTTTAACGTGCACTAATTCTATCTGTTAAAGATGATTAAAAGTATAATTAATTAAAAAAAATTATCACGTTGCTTTGGACGTGGTACCACGTTGCTTTAAACGTGCGCTTATGAAGGGGCATTTACGGCGTATCTAACAATACCCGGATTATTTATACACGGAAACTAAATGATCACTATAGCGTTTTATATTAGATGGTACAAATCAATACCATAAAAAAATTTAAATATATTTGCCAAATATAATGACCATTTGCTCAAAAGAATTAAATAATAATAATAAATAAGGGTCAATAGGTTCATACATGATATAATATGATTGGTAAAAGTTTGAATGACATTTTTTCTCGGATAATATGTTGCAAAATCTCTTGATTTAACATTGCATAACGATAAAGATATATTATTTATCAATTATGGGAGATTCTTACCAATAAAAAAAACTATTATTAGGGAATAAGGGAGATTCTTACCTAATAGAATAATATGGACAACATATTTATAAAAAAAATTAAAACAAATATGTGGCATTAGATAATGTATGTGGGAAAATATGATTGGATAAAAAAAAGGCGAAAAAATTTTCAATGACAGTGGGACACGTGACAAAATAGGTCCTACTTTAGTATAGGATAGGATAAGATATGACTATACAGAATGATATAAAATTAAATATAGAAATATCATATAGTTAATAACCATTTGTATATAAAACTTATTAAATCACATTTCACATACCCCTTAAATGTGTCATATAATACCTTATCTAAATGTAAAACGAACTAACCCGATCTACCTGGGCTATGTCCAAAATAAATAAATAAATAAATATATATATATATATAATGGTGAAAGTAATGTCTTTTATATGTGCATATTAAACTAATGCGAAGAAGTAGAAAATTATGTATGATTATCTTTTTCAATACAATAGATACTTCTTTATGATAAAACTATTATGTTAAGGAGAGATGAATATATGAGACTAAATTATATAAAAATATTATGTTTAAACTTATCTAGAAATTTTCATATATAAAAGAAAATATTAAGAGTTTCATAACATAGATATGTTTAAATAATAATTTGTAGAACAAATAATTATATATTATATAAAGTAAATAAAAAAGATATTCAAGAAATAGGTGGATTTGTTTTTTAATCTTATATGATAATTATAATTGTTATTTTAGTTTATAAGATAATAATAAGGGTTAAATGAAAGCTTACATGGACAACAAATGCATAGAATATTATATCTAAAAAATAGATTTTTTTTTTGAGATTTCAAGTTTTCAATTAGGTAGACGTTTTTAAAAAATGACATAAGTAAATAACAAATGATAAATTAGAGCATAAATTAACCCGTCATATGCTTATCCTTTTGTCAACAACATGGGATAGTGATGTGAGCCTAATTCGCCATGTTGTATAGTTAATTTTATATCGTTTTCTGCATGCATTTCATACATTTGGGCTAGAATAATACATAATTTGTGTAGTTTATGTTTATTTGCAATATATGGAGGTCTACACAAGTTTTTGTTATATTTCGCAGAAATCGGACAAACTTTGGAGCTTAAAGGAAACCAATGAAGAAGCTATGGATGGTACAGCTGGAGAAAAGACCATTTTTCTGTATTCATCATTCTGAATCAAGCTTTGATGTCTTCATGAGAGTTGTAGCCCTCGAAAAGAGCTTTCCAACGCATGCTCATATGCATCAACCCGACGAACGAGGACTCGGGATAGTGCATTTTAAGAACGGAGCTGAATGCTAAAAGCAACAGAGTTACTCGAAATCGACCAAACTAGTCGACATCGACCAAAATTTTACTCGACAACTGCTCGAGAGGACGAGAAACCCTCTCGTCAAATTGGCGCCGTTGCCGGGGAGATATCAATCGCGCCTAGTTTAATTGTGTTTAAGGTTCAGAAAAGCTCATCCCTTTTTCTTACCCTATCACATACCCTACCACCACCAACCTCACCGGTACCAACTGGGTGCCAAGCTTTTGACACTAATTTGTGTTCTTGATTGTGATTTCAAAGCTTAGGTACAAAGATGGAAGACTTTGTCGAAGGGAATACTGCATGGGAAGAATGGTTTCAAGATTTGAGACGGAGAAATATGATCGCAGTGGAGGAGTCACGATTAAAGGAAATAGCTCGGCTAGAAGAAAAAATCCGAAGGCTTGAGGCTTCCATTCAGTCTAAAGGACCATGCCCTTCTCTCGACGAGCCAATTGACCCACTCGATCTCGACAACCAGGTATGTCCTTCCTCGAATTTCATTCCTACTTTGCTACCTATTATTGATGAATCATATAAAGGATCCCAAGGAGAAATAGCACTAGAAGAGAAGAAGTTGGACATTGTTGACCAGTGCATTCCAAGATCGCTTTTACCTTACAAGGTGAAGCTCCGCATGATGAGGTGGAAATATCTCTTCCCACTCCACCGTTTTGCTGTGGTGGAGACGCGCAACCAAGTCAACCTATGAAGCGGAAGAGGTATGATGATGAGGTATGTATATTTTCTTTATAGCTTCCCTTCTACATGCTAGCTCGAGCCAGGGAAGATGAATGGGTGGAGCCATGGAGCGTCCACTCGGGGAGGTTTAAGCTTCTTCATATGATGCCCCCGGATGACATCCCACGCTTCCCACCACCGGAGGAACCACCAGATCCACCTATACCTCCGGATAAAGATGACCCAGGCTAATGCTTAATGAAGAAGTCGGCCTAGCGACTATAAAATTTAGAGCTTGTAAATAGACATTTATTTTTGGGATTTTTGGACATTGTTGCTTTTGTTTTTGGTTTTGGACATTGTTTTTAAGTTTTTCTATTGTGGGTATTTCTTTTCTAACGAATCTTGCAGGGAAGAAAAAGTTGTAGATCTACTCGACGTCGAGTAGAACTCCTCGACATCGACCACGCATATCAAGCAGAAATGGAGCATGTGGTCGAAAAGGCAACCCTAGAGGCAAAAAGTTACTCGATCTCGAGTAACCTTGGTCGACATCGACCAATCTTCTCGAAATCGATCATCCCCTTGTCGATGTCGACCAGGACAACAACAACATTTTCACTCGATTACGACGTCCTGCACATCTGTCTAGTGAGTTTCTTTCTTTACCCTTATTTTTTATACAGTGAGGACACTGTAATGTTTAAGTATGGGGTGGGGGAAGGGCTTACTTTATGCATATTTGACCATATTTGACATTATATGTGCATATTTAAAGTTTATTTCTTGAATTGCTTATACATGGCTGTTTTGGAATTCATTATTGATTTATGGGCTTATATACATGTTTTCCAAAGTTTATAAAAATGATCCCCATTGAAATTTTAGATAAGTGTCATGGAAGCTATATTGAACTCGACGATGCAAAATTAGATTCATTAGAGATATAGCATGAAATTGCCTAGTAAAGGGATGTCACAATGAAGTGCATTATTTCTTGAAAACCATGAAAGGAGGTAAAATTTAAAGTTGCTTTTAACATGTTGCATGATAAAAAGGATGGAGGACTTTATATTTCCATATAATGCTCATATTGTTATAATCCTAGCCATACCTATGCTTATGCATCACAAAAGCCATATTGAGCCTTATTTCATATTTTGCTCCACATGATCTAAATATTGCCCATTTTCTACCTTATTCCATCCGGAGATTATGTTGAGAATGATGTTACATTATGGAGATTATTATATGGTGTTTGTGTTGTTGTTATATATCATATTTGGAGTTTGGCAGGAAATTGAAAATTATGGAAAATTTAATGAGTGAAAGAAAATACGATCAACTTAGGAGATAAAGGTAGATCGACCCTGCTTGCTGAGATAATAGTTAAGTGAGATGGGACACACATGTGAGGAGTCCAAAGCACTAAGTATCCGGGGCTATTCACGACACCCATGTTTGCGAGTCACGAGAAGGCAATGTTGAGGTTAGAGAGGTAAAAGCATTATTATTGATAAAAACATTATGAAAGGTGATGAATCTTATGAAAAAAGGATGTGGTTAAGAAAGTTTGGAAATACTCCATTTCCCCGAATTATTAGCACTACATGGCCAAAAATATCCCACATTTAGCCTTTTACCAATCTACTCCTTATTGAGCTTAAATTAAAGTCCTCTTGATTATTAATGCTTTGTCACTTATGAATTGTTTTGCATAACTCTCCTTTTGTGAGTAGATGTTGCTCTTTATTGCACATGCATGGATTTGTGATACTAGTACATTTTCGAGGATGGTAATTAATTGCAGGGACATATGAGAATGAATCTAATATATTGAGAGTTTTGTTTCTTCCCCTGAATGACAATTAAAAGTATTGCTTGAGGACAAGCAAGCTTAAGTATGGGGTGTTTGATGTGAGCCTAATTCGCCATGTTGTATAGTTACTTTTATATCGTTTTCTGCATGCATTTCATACATTTGGGCTAGAATAATACATAATTTTTGCAGTTTATGTTTATTTGCAATATATGGAGGTGTACACAAGTTTTTGTTATATTTCGCAGAAATCGGACGCACATTGGAGCTTAAAGGAAACCCATGAAGAAGCTAAGGATGGTGCAGCTGGAGAAAAGGCCATTTTTCGGTATTTATCATTCTGAATCAAGCTTTGATGTCTTCATGAGAGTTGTAGCCCTCGAAAAGAGCTTTCCAACGCATGCTCATATGCATCAATCTGACGAACGAGGTCTCGGGAAAGTGCGTTATAAGAACGGAGCAGAATGCTGAAAGCAACAGAGTTACTCGAAATCGACCAAACTGATCGACATCCACCAAAATTTTACTCGACAACCGCTCCAGAAGACGAGATCGAGCACGAGTTGAGCAGGAGCCACAGTTAGTCGACGTCGACCAAATTTTGTCGATGTCGAGGAAACTCGACGAGCCCAGACGATAGCCGAGATCGAGTACAATCCGAGAAGTGAGGACCTTACTCGACGTCGAGGAACGTACTCGATGTCGAGGAAAATTCCAGAAAGTCCGAGTCGAGTACGAGGAGAAATCCGAGCCTAAGAGTTTACTTGCAAGCCAAGATTCGAGATATTGTATTGAGATACATCAAGTTCTATCAAGGAGAAGGAAGATCTATCCACTTTAGCTTTATTTCCTTTTAGATATAATTATTTATTTCCATGTTTTATCTTAATGTTATTAGATAGATATAGATATATTTTCTTTCTTAGAATAGCTAGGGAATTAAGCCTATAAATAAAGCCCTAGGGGGCTGATTTTCATTCATTCAAGAAAAGCCGTCTTCGGGTGCAAGGACGCGAGAGAGAGAGAGAGAGAGAGAGAGAGAGAGAGAGAGGGGAGAAGAGAGAGGAGAGATTGGAAGGTTTTGTAAGTTTTAGTTTATTTTATGTTAAAGTTAATTTCTTTCATTATGGTTTGTTTCTAATTTCCTTCTTCTAGGGTTTGGGGTGATCCCAACAATAGATATGTGTGTTTAAATTTATGAATTTATGAATTTATATGTCATTATCATCATCTACCTATGTGCTTAATCCTTTGCGAAAGTTGAGGAAATTCCTTATTCATGATATTGAAGCGAAAGTGATCTTATTATGAATTTGGATAATAATTAGGGTTTATTTGCGAGAGCCGACTAATCCTAATTAAGAAAAGGTAGAAACAAATTAGGTTTTTATGCGAGAGCCTCTATCACCTAAATTGTTGGAATTTGCGAAAGTCGATTCTTTGATATAAAGCATGCATCTTTATCTGATTTATAATCTACACATATGTTTATTGCTGTGGTGATCCCTAACCTTGGAAGTTTGCATCTTTATTTGTTTTATATTATTATTTTTTATTCGGCACATATTCTACTTGATATCAAACCACCATTCTCCCTCCATCCCTCGACATCGACCAACTCTTAGCTGACGTGGACAGCAACCTCGCCACCTTTTCCCACTACCCCTGAACCCTAAAACACACTAAACCTAGAACCGCTGACTTCTCTCCTGAGGATGAACCTGACTCCAATATCCTATAGCGGGGTCTTGACTACAAATTTACTTGGTCGAGAAACCATCTCGTCAGATAGCCCTCAATTTCTCTTGCCCCCAAACCTCTCCACAAAATGGCAAAGCGGAATGCATCCTCCGCACCCTCAATGACAAAACTCGAACCCTCCTACATCATGCCTCTCTCCCCCTCTCCTTTTGGGTTGAGGCGCTTCACATGGCCACCTTTCTCCAGAATATACTTCCCTCCAAAGCAATTGGTAACTCCATCATATCCTTGGCACTCTACAAGCGCTACCTTTCCTACAATCACATTAGAGTGTTTAGATGTCTATGTTTTCCCAACATGAGTGCCACCGTTCCTCACAGGCTCTCCCCACGATCCACTAAATGTGTCTTTTTGGGCATCTCCCCACACCATCGTCGCTACCGTTGTCTTTGCTTGGATACCAATCGGGTTGTCACTTCACCCCATGCGATTTCCCATTCGCCTCACCAACCACCTCTGCTGTCCCCCACCCCCTACACCACACGATTCTGATGAATTCTCACCCCTCATCCGCTTACTATTTCAACATGCCTCGCCCGGAGCTTCGGCTGCAACACAACCCCGTATGCCACGGCCGCAGCATCGTGTTGCGCTCGCGGCACCCCCCGCTGCCCCCCCTCCCCCTGCAGCAATTGTTATGCCGCGACCACAACACTCCCCGTTGCACCCCCCCCCCCCCCCCCCGTTGCAATTGTTATGCCATGGCCGCAGCAACCTGCTGCGCCCACGACACCCCACGTTGCACCTGCAACAGCTTCAATGAACCCCCCGCCTCAATCATGAAGACCCGATCCCAATCCGGGATCTTCAAACCCGACCCCAAATACAACATTCTCACCCCGTCCCTCGACATATCCCCTCTCCACGAATCACCACACAAGGCCTTACATGACCCGAACTAGTACGCCGCCATCGTAGATGAGTTTAGTGCTTTAATTAAAAACGACACGTGAGACCTCGTTCCAAGGCCTTGGGACACTAATATCATTAACTACATGTGGTTGTTCAAACATAAGTATAGGTCTGATGGGACTCTTGAGCGTCACAAGGCTCGCCTGATGGTCAATGGCAAGTCTCACGAGGTTGGGGTTGACTGTGACGAGACTTTCAGCCCGGCCGTCAAACCCGCTACCATCCGTAGAGTTCTGAGTATCGCCCTCACCAAGGACTCGCCCATTCACCAGCTGCACGTCAAGAATGCCTTCCTTCACGACAACATTCAGGAGACTGTGTATATGCATCAGCGGCCAAGCTTCTATGATCGCACCCGCCCATCCCACGTCTGCCTTCTCCGGAAGTCTCTCTATTGGTTAAAACAGGCGCCTCGCGCCTGGTATCAGCGATTCACCACGTACCTCACTGGGATTGGGTTTCAGGGCAGTCAGTCTGATCACTTTCTCTTTGTGTTCCATTCGGGGTCTGACACTGTCTATCTTCTACTGTACGTCGATGACATTTTGCTCACAACATCCTCTACTTCCCTCCTGTCTAGGCTGATGGCACTGCTGCATTCAGAGTTTTCCATGACTGATCTCGGTTCCCTGAGCTACTTCCTCGACATCTTTTTGACTCGCACTCCTACTGCGCTGTTCCTTCATCTGCGCTGTTCTTTTTGACTCGCAGTCCAAGCTCGATGCTGCCTCAAGTCCTAAGGTTGAGGATCCTACAGCCTACGGCAGTCTGGTCGGTGCCCTCCAGTATCTTACTTTCACTAGGCCAGACATCGCTTTCGCCGTCCAGTAGATTTGCTTATACATGCATGATCCCCGCGAGCATCATCTACAGGCGGTCAAGCGGATAATCCGGTACATCAAGGGCACCTCTGACACGGGATTGCATCTCGGTCGTAGCCATTTTGACTCCCTTACCGCATACTCTGATGCTGACTGGGCGGGTTGTCTTGAAACTCGCCGCTCCACCTCTGGTTTCGCAGTGTACCTTGGCGACAACCTGGTCTCGTGGTCCTCCAAGCGTCAGGCCACCATCTCTCGCTTGAGTGGCGAGGCCGAGTATCGTGGTGTTGCCAACGCCGTGGCAGAAACTTGCTGGCTCCGCAACCTCCTATGCGAGCTTCGAGTTCAGCTTCGATCGGCTACATTGGTGTACTGCAACAATGTCACGTTGTTTATCTTTCGTCGAACTCAGTTCAGGATCAGCGGACGAAGCACATCGAGTTTGACATCCATTTCGTCAGAGAGAAGGTCGCCCTAGGCCAGGTCCGGCTTCTACATGTTCCTTCTACACATCAGTATGCGGACATTTCCATAAAAGGATTACCTACTCCTCTTTTTACTTCTTTTTGTTCCAGTCTTGCTATTCGCTCCCCTCTAACTGCGACTGAGGGAGGATGTTAGCATATATTATTTATATTTGTCCATATCATGTACACTTACCATTGTACCCTCAGGGTTTTCACCCATTGATATATATACAGGAGTAGGCCTTTGAGATCCGGTGAGGACTCAGTTATCCAAACACTTACACTACATAATGAAACAATAGAACTCATTTACAAGTGACAATGGTTTATTACTTTCAAAATTAAGATCCAAATTCATGATATTGAACTAGCACTCTACTTTGCATATAGGCTGCCAAATGAAACAGGAAAGAATGAATTTTAGCAAGAACTTACTGACGAATCCTGAATTTGAATTAGCCATAATTATAAGATTAGGCTCGAATCAGTCGAGATTAACTTAATTCAAGGGACAATGGTATTACTTAAGATGTTTGATTCCTAATGAATCTTTACATTAAAACATGTGCCATTGAACCTTCACTATCATTAAGAAGATCTATTCCTCTTCCGATATTCGGGTTCATCAAGGCTAATTGAGAAGGAAGAACCCGACCCTAAATATTAGGATTATTGAAGTATTAAACCATTTTACCTGCCCTTTGTATCTAATCTTCGACATAAGGATGTCTTGCAAAATATCTCTCCGAACTTTGTTCTTAATTGGGTTTCTAGACGCGGACGTTACTCCTCTCTCCTTAGGGTTTTTTTGTCCCTCTCTCTCTCTCTCTCTCTCTCTCCCCCTCCCAAATAGCCCATTCTTTGTAGTCGAGTTTAGCTTTTATAGCAAACTCCCCTTTAGTGTATTGCACGTCATTACTGCGCTTTGAACATTTTTCGTTCGTATTGCATCACATGGTAGAATTGTGATGACACATGACATGTGAGCTACCTATGTTCTCAGGACGATATTTCATACTTTTGTTCGCGGATGATTTTGAGTTTTGTTTGTTGCGTCGTTTCTTTTTCTTAGTTTCGTAGATGAGGTGTTTATTTATTTTCTCATTCCAAGGGGTTGCGTCATAGCTCATCAGTTCGTGTGGTGCGTTAGGACGTCCGTGCTATCTGAATTTTCTAAAATACGGAATCCCCTTGTGGTGTCTTTAACAACGCTTTTGGGCCTATTTTTGTAAATGGGTTGTTTTTTCTTAAGGGCCCGTTATGGGGTGAATGATGTCCTACGACTTTTTGACACATGGTGATTACCTTCAGGAAGTTGAAAAGTCGGGATGGTACCCTATAAAAGAAGGCCCCCTTCTCTTTTCTTCACTTCTCCTCTTTTTTGGGTTCTAATTTCTCATCCGCCATCTCCGACTTCCCTAATCCAACTCTCCTTCAAGTAATGTTCTCTTCATAGTCTCTTATTTCTTGTTTTTAGTTAAATTCGAATGTCGAGGTCGTTTTCTCTGCCTTAGTTGGTTCTAAGTACATACTTCAAACTTCCTCATTAGGTTTTAGTGAGGGAATTACTTTGAACCGCGAAATCTTTGCTTATGAGGAGCTATCAAGAAAGTACTAAAAGTGTTTGAATCATAGAGGTTGAGGAGGTTGGCTTAACGGCCCTCCCCATGGATTAGACTATCGTAGGTGGTATTGTGACCGGGGAAAGGGCGCCGATTCACCTTCCTAAAGACCCTTCCGACCCGACTTATTATTCCTCTCCTCAACGGTCACTGGCGTAATTTGCGTCTTCGGAGGAATCAACTTCCTCTTCCTCGGATGGTAAAACTTAGACCTCCGATTCTAACTCTACTCTTTATTCATCGGACTCTAATCACTCATATAAAATCTAGGATTAGCGCACCGATTTGCCTTCTGGGGACATTGTTGTGTCATTGCAGCCTCGTTCTCAGACCCTTTTGGGAGACTTTCAGTCCATCCTTTACAACCTAGTTGTTCTTCAGTTGTGTACCTTTCGGGGGGAACTACATTCCGCAACTTGCGGTTCCTATTCTTGCAGTATCTCTGGCTCAAGTGATTCTAATTGCCTCTCCGAATAGCCAATGCAGGGGATCGAGGGATCACATATATGCAAATCGAGGCCATTCACGTGATGGCTAAGGTTTTTCCCTGGCATGCTGGGGTGGAGTTATGTCTACTCGCGGATGGAGAGGGTAGCTTAGATTCTTGCCCCGGGTGTTTAGTTGTGTATGTGGAGAGTTTGGTCTAGGGCTTCCACCTTGCACTTCATCCCTTGCTCAAGCGTTTTTGAAGGAATGAGACTTAGCCCATCCCAACTCGCTCCAAACAACTGGTTGTTCTTGTCAAACTTCGG
This sequence comes from Persicaria tinctoria, assembly GCA_037127255.1. Lineage (NCBI taxonomy): Eukaryota > Viridiplantae > Streptophyta > Magnoliopsida > Caryophyllales > Polygonaceae > Persicaria > Persicaria tinctoria. Next base: position 28,482,215 of record JBANSL010000013.1, on the reverse strand, counting down.
CATGCGGTGCCTAGAGATAGAGGTCAAACCTAACCTTGGCCTGCCCAATGATTTCTTCTAGGGTTGGTTGACGGTATCTGCGGTGGATCGCCAATATAGTAAACCAGGTTGGAAGCATAAATGGTTTCTGGTGCGCGACCCTTCTCGCAAGGTCTTCACTTTTCACACAGAGCCGAGATTCTATCGTCAGGTGACGAAGCGAGATGTTGAGGGGTTTGCAAAATTTGAAAGTGAATTCCCCAATGCTAATCGGGTCTCTTGGCGGGATATGGTGACCCCTCTTTGATTGGAAATGTCAAGGTTGATCCTTGCTCATCCACGGTAGGTTGTTTGCCTAAGATGTGTTGTCTTGGTAAGCTTTCCTTTACATATTTTCTCCTCCTGGGTATGCTTTGATTTTTGCAGGTGACATGGAAGAGAAGGTTGTGCTGAAAGGGGCGAAGGAGTCAGCGAAAGATGTGAAAGATTCATTGTCGCGGCTATCATCTAGCTAGATGAGGTTATCATCAGACGTTGGCAAGGCCTTAAAGAGGGCACAGATGTCAAGAGCTCTTGCCAAAGTATATTAGTCACTTTCAGGTGAAAAGATCCCACCGACGGGTCCACTTATGACCTTGTCCCAGTCCGATACTTTAGTCTCCAACCTTATTACTCCCGCAGCTCAACCTCCTGTGAATACTCCTTTGGACGTCCAAGAAAAGACTTCCCTCATCAAGGCTTTACCCTTGGTGGTGCCTGAAACTGTTCTGCAATCCTAACCATGGTATTCCAAGCCCCCTGCAAAGAAATAGAAATCGAAGAAAGCTAGACCATCTCCCTAGGAGGACGCAGATTGGGACTCAGCCTTCGTGCCAATTGACGAAGACGGACGTGAAATTCTCCGGATGCTGGGTTTCGATAGGGAAGAGTTGGACAAATTGGCCTTCCCTCCAGGTTTGCTGGTCTGGGAACAAGAATTCCATAGTCAACTTTTCGATGATTAGTTCGCCTTGGAGTAGGATAGGTAGAGTCTATGGGTAAGAACCATTCAATTGGTTTTTATCTTTGTTCCTTTATGGATCTTTCTGTAATAGCTAATTTTGCTAGGGCTGAGCGCTATAACAAAATGGATGGGGAAGGCATGTTCAGCTGTAGGACACGGTCTTGAACGTTAAGAAGAAGGCTAACCAATCAAAAAGGAAATTAAAAGAGGCTGACAGAGGGAAAACCTGTCGTTGATCCCGTCAAAGTAAAACTCAAACCTATAAATAGTATAGCAACAAGCAAGAGGTCGATCCCACAGAGAAATTACTATTCAAGTGTGATTTAAGTGCCGATTAAGTAACCAAAGAGGGGGGGGGGTTTAAGTATGTAAAAGATCCGCCTTTTATCAAAGCGGAATGAGTAAAGCAAGGGTAAATGATTGTAATTCAGACAATTAAGAGAAGCAATTCTACCTACAATTTTCCACTTTATTTGGTTAAAGCGATCCTTGTAACTTCTTCTCGTCCTATTAAGTTTCCTCTGAATGCCCTTATCCCGACCTAATATAGTTACTAGTCCAATCAGTCCTAGAAACCCTTTATCAATCGAACAGTCCCTAAAGAAGGATTTAACCCAATTGATAGCTTTAAGTCCAGAGATTAGCCAATGTATTTGCAGTCCCTAAAGAGGGATTTAACAACACATCCAACTTCCTACTTATTCAATTAGTTCAATCAACCCTAAAGGAACAAGTTTGCTACTTGGGTTAAGGTTCACAATCAGGAATCTACAAAACCTTAGCAATTGAATTGATCTAACAAGTTGGCCAGACAAGATAGAACAAAACAATAAACAATCAAGCACAAAGAAGTTGAAGCATTCAATTATAGGAAACAAGGAACGAGAATTAGAAATTCACAATCAATCCAAATAAAGCTTCAAATTGCAGGTAGAATAGACGAGTTTAGTTCCTCATGGAAAACATCGCTCAAATCTCTAAAGTGTCTGCTGAAAGAATAGAATAGAAGTGCTGGAAAATAAACTAAAATTGGTCTTACATATGTTCCAAAGTTGGCCATGAAACAATAAATAAGATCTAGGGTTTTTATTATTTAAAACGCAGCGGATAATTGCTGACGGCAAATGCAGCGGCTGCCGCATGGATGCTGCAGCCGCAACATCAGCATTTCCTCGCAGCCCTGCTGCATCGAGCCTGGCGGCGGCCGCTGCAAACCATACTGCGGCCGTTGCATCGGTCTTTCCCGGAAAATCTGTCTTGAATTTGCTCTTCTTCTCAACAGGAAATTTGTAGCTCTCTGAAAGAGCTTTCCAACGCTTGGTCATAATAGTCAATCGGACAACCGATGCCTCCAAAAAGTGCAAAACAAGTTCAGCATGTCTGGTGACAACTTCTGCAAACTTGTTCTTCGTTTAGGCTCGCTTCTTCTTCTCAGGACTTCTTGAGATCTTCATGTAAGCTTCTTCGATCAACTAGACATTCTTCTCCAATGCGTTATCAACTCATGTCTCCTCCTCGGATCCACCATTACCTAAAATAATCAATAAAAGTGTGTAGATTCCGACTCCAACAATGTAGAGAGCAAATATGCAAATTGTACTTAATTCATCCATGAAATGCATCTTAACTAAGATAAATGCAACATATTATGCCTACCTAAATGCATGCTATCAAACTCCCCCACACTTAACCTTTGCTTGTCCTTAAGCAATGATAGAATGAACATGAATCAACGCATCCCACAGGAAGTCCCTTTAAGTTTCAACCTCATCAAAAAGTAACATCATAGCAAGTGAAAACATAAACCATGTAAACAAACGTCATAGCATGTATTCCAGTGATCAAAGCTTAGAAGTAGACATCATCCAACCTCACCAGAAATATGTGTTTCACTCATGTGTTTAGGCTTTAAGGTTCAACTCTCAACTCAAACCAATCATGCACTAAGCTCATAGAGATTGACCACCATATCACCAAATATCTACCGAAATGTCATTACTTGCGGGACACAATAAAGACAACAAAATAAAATGTGACATTTTTTTTTCTTTTCTTTTGCTTTCTTTTTTCCTTTTTTTTTTAATTTTCTTGTCTTGGTGCTTTCCTTACGTGAGGCGCAAACATGGGTGTCATGAATGGCCCCGGTCTATCAACACCTCAACCTACTAATATGAACTCCAATTTAATATCTTTTGACGCAAGTTGCAAACATGAGTGTCATGAATGAACCTGGTTACTCAATGATCAAGCTTTCTTTGCTAGTGGATAGTTTTCAACACCTTTTTGCGCGAATCATACCCATGTGTGTCATGCGTAGACCCGGTTACTAAGTGCATCAACCATTGCCACCTTATTCACTAAATATGGACAACTTCAAACAAAAGACTCAAAATATAAACATAAACTCCGCAAGCAACAAACATGTGAGTCGGTCTTGAAAAATAGATACTGCAGTCAATGCCAAGAGGTAGCAACACAAGGAGAGTAATTCACACATTTGAGCAAAAGTTTTCAAATAAGGCTAAACATTCTCACAAGGTCATGTTTTTAGGACTTCAATATACTTTAGCTCAATCATACATACTCAATTATATTCGCTAGCTCATGTTTCACAAAAATCAAATATAGACAAGGCCAAAACATCCAAAACTCCATGGGATTTATATGATCATGCTTGAAATTTAAATTAGAGGACAAACTAAGCTATATGGGTGTTTGAAAAACACATATGTATGCAATGCATGCTTTTTTTTGGAATTTTCGATTTTTTTTAATTACGAAAATAAACAAGAAATTAATTAAAAAATGAAATAAATTAAATATGGTGCAGAAATTTAAGTATGATCTCCTATATGCATCTATATATATACAGAATTTCTCTCCCCCACACTTAATGTTTTCATTGTCCTCAATGAAACAATAAAGACAACAAAAGTAAATCAAATATAATCAGGGTGAAGGAAGAGGAAAACGAAAAAGAAAGAAAAACTTACCTCGGGTTGCCTCCTGAGAAGCGCCTTTGTTTCAAGTCGTTGGCTCGACGTTTTGCTTAAGCTTATGAAACTAATCAGACATAGTCGCCCTCAGCAACCTGTCAAACTCTTGTGCACAACTAACAAACAAGCATGCGCTACATACACATAAATTGAAACTAAATAATAATACATTTAAGAACCGTTTAGACTTATTGTATTCAGGAGCTTGACTACCCACAAAGGGTATATAATACCACCAATTCAGTTCTACTAGTGGCTTGTCAATGTAGCAGTCAAATGGATCAATGTATTCACCGATATTCTCTCGAGTGCAGGAGACGACCTTTACCTGCTCTGTAGCCTCAGCAATAGGCTCTGAACCTGATTCATCAATGAGCGAGCTAGGGATGATCTCATCAGATGGAATGTCTTCTTCCTCAATCTTCTCAATGTCATTTTCCACAATGACTTCAAGAGGTGCAACAGAGGTCTCAAGGATTTGAGATACTGGAGAAAGTAACTCGTTCTGCGCACATTGATTATCCATGTAGCAGAAAAATTTCCACATCTCCGAGAGTCCCATATCTAATAAACCTCCATCACTCAGGCGCTCCGCAAGACTTCGTGTCTCAACAGTCATGCCATCAAAGATGCATAGAAGCACTTCCCTTATACTAGCTTGGTATCCCCATGAATAAACATCGTTAATGTACTCCTGCAGTCTGATAAAGTATTGATGAAAATTCTCTCCAGGTAACTGCAATAACCTCACCATCAACATATGTTAGTAGCAAGAGTGAAGACCATGTAAGTGGTCCACACCAAAAATCAGCACTAAAAATACACAAAAATTAATAAATTTCTTCGGCAACGGCGCTAAATTTGACGGAGGGAAAACTTGTCGTTGATCCCGTCAAAGTAAAACTCAAACCCGTAACTAGTATAGCAATAAGCGAGAGGTCGATCCCACAGGGAAATTACTATTCAAGTGTGATTTGGGGGTTCGTCACTATAGGTGTAATTTTGGGATCTTCATTCTATATGCGTGCTTGGTATTCAAATCTACGGCATGAATTTTGGGATCTTCATTCCTTTTAAATTCGAGCCTAGGGTTCAACTGTTTTGAGCAATTTTCGCGATCAAATCGGACAAATGGGGGCTTTATTCGTTCTTACCTTGATGAGTTCGAGATCTGTGATGCGTCGATTGCATTCGTTGCGGTCGTTAAGGATGGATCTGATGTCGAATCTGGGGGTTTAGTGTCTGTGTTCTTCGTGAACAAGCCTGGATCTGAGGAGTTCCCCCTAAATCCGCATTCGTTGTGGTGATTGGCAGGTTTGGGGACCCAAGCTTGGCGGCGTCGATCGATCTCGCCACCGTGCTTCTTGCTGGAGCATATGGAGGCGGCGACGCCACCGTCGGTGACCAGATGGGGAGAAAAGATGCCCGCGCCGCTGGTGAGGGTTGTCGCTCCTTCTCCTTCGATTTCGACTGCAGACGGAAAGACGTCGGAGACATCAGGCTTGCTGGTGCCGTTCTCGCCACCGTGCTCCCTTGTTGGAGCACTTGGAGGGGGCGGTGCTGCCGCCAGCATTGTCGACGGTGGGGAGCTTCTACACAGGCTAAGGAGAAGGGAGACCCGAGCTGTTGCCATGGCTGCGGCGGCTGTACTGTCGGGCCTCTTCGGGTTTGGCTTCGGGCCGATCCGGGTATTGGGTGACCTAGACTTACGGGTTAAATCGGGCCTTCGGGTCGCTTCTGGGCCTCAGGCCCTCAGTCATGGTTTTGACTCATCTGGGCTTGGCTCCTTATTTGATGAGCTGATGGGCCTAATTTTTTTTTTTGGGCCTAATTTTTGTAGAATTGGCTGAGCATATAATTTGGACTTTACTGTTATATGTTGAACGTGACTGGTTTGTCCAGATTCGTTTTGGACGGTGATTTGTCGTGTTTGACCGAGCATTGGACTTGTCTTAGTCGGGTTCGGACCCGGACTGAGACTTGGTGGGTAGCGTTTGATGAGTTGGGCTTAGCCCAATTCGGTTCGAACGCAAATCATCGCTTTTAAATGACCAAGTTGTGACTAATTTATGTGAACTAGGTCCGTTAAAACAGCTTTTCGGTTATGTTTGCTCTCAAAAATTTTGATCGGACTATGTGTCTAATTGAATTTTTGATAGAAGCGAACGAACTTTAAAGTTATATGATATAACGACCTACGTGGCCCTTTATCTAATAACGAGCGATGATGAGTCCTAAGTTATGTTGATACGTTCACATACGGACTGAGCTCTCTAAAATTCTTTTTCTAAGAATTTGTTTTTCAAGGAGGATGTTTAACTTTGTTTGAATATCGTTTTACTTGAAAATTGAGCGGATTTAAATAATTCAATCGTGAATTGTTTAAAATTATTTTGAGTTAACGGATAGTTATTGCGTATAACTTATTAACTTAAAATGGAAAATTGACTTTATGTAAGTTAATAAAAATCTGAGAAATAAATCTTTTATGTAAAGATTGTGAGAGATAGGCATTTAGGATTTGTTTTTACTACTAACGTAGGGATGTACTTGAAATTATGAAAAGACACTTGATTTGTTTGAGTGTGATTGCAAGGTAATCGAGCAAGTAATTCATTTGTTAAATGGATTAAATATGTTCAGTAATTTTGAATATCGTTTTTAAACGTAGTTTCAAAAATTCTGAATAAACCCTTAAGGGGCAACGACCTATATGTCTAGGATCCTGAAAGTCGATAGTACTAATGAAGACATGTTATCAGACTTTGCTCGATTAGACTAGATTTGTTCTAGTGTATATCCATACGTTGGACATACAAATAAAGTGAGCTGATGTTGAGTACTTCGGGTACGTCAACAATAATATAGTTCCCTTGAAAATTATAAAATGAGCATGTGGACTTGATGAGAGTTCAACTCTTGAGTCCTAGGCTTTAAAAATTATTTTCTAATTTGTAAAGCTCACTTTGATTTTTCTCAAATCAAAAGAGTTGTAAAACTGAATCTCATGGTTCTAAGGCATTTTCATGCTAAAGAAAATCGTCATTCAGTATACTCTGTTTCACTTAGGGACATGGTCCTAGTGGGAGCAAATCTTTAGACTGACTCGCACAGTTTGGAAGATAACTTTAAACATACGTTGTTAGGAAATCATCAGACGAACGATTATGTCGTCATGAATCTGTGTTCTAACGGAGTTGATTGCATGTTATAAGTATGTTTTTGCTTCGAAGGTCATGGTAAATGATGATATGTGTTGGTTTGTGCTTCGTGCATAAACGGTAACATATTTCTGGTCAATGGTGATAGACGGGTAATATACTCATTTCCCTGATTTGAATCAGAAGTTAGCAGAACTGAGGTTACATCGATTTATATCTTAGTAATAAAAGTTTAGCTTTCCTGAAAATGTCAGGGGCTTCTAAAGTTTCCTTAAATAGACCATGTGATGTCATAATGCTAGTAAGGGAAAAGACCTTGAGATCTTATTGGATTTCGGTTCCAATGTTAAGATCAAAAGTTTACTGATTCTTGGTTCAGTAACAAGAGGTTAATTTGTCACTTGTGTGATAATGGTTGCAAATAAGATGTGTAACTTATGCATAATCTGATCATTGGAAGTAAGCAAATCTTTGCTAGGTCCAAATGATAAAGTTGCGATCTACTTGGTTCAAGTTGATTACTAGGCAACTAGATCAGATGATATACCCAGGGATTGGTGCTGAACTTCGAAGTTTAGCTGAAGCCAATCGTATAAGATAGTATCAAGTTCAGATCTTGGTATTTTCTAATCCTCACTGAATTTTTTTAATTCATGAGAAGTGTCACTATGGAAGCATAGTTTAACCACTTTGCAAAGTGATAAAGGGTACATGAAATGCATACTCTAAAAGGTATTCTACTAGCGAGTGGGAGAATAGGTTTCAACGAAACCTGAGAAAAGACATAGTTGTCAAAAGAGGATGTTTCCTTATCTGAAAGTGATATGACACACCTTGGGGTATGTCCAGGATGATCATTGTGGGATTGTCCAAAAAGATTACATGCTTATTGCGTTAAGCACTTCTCTTGAGGCTTCGAGGGTAATCTGTTACTTGTAACAGATCATTACATTTTTTGTAGATTGCGTTCTACAAAATTATAGAAGCTCAAAGCACAAATTCTATTGTGTTGTTTGAATTTCATGATTTCCTAAGATCAATATGGATCTAAGGGTGTATAAATGGATGTTGATATACAAGGTGAGCTTGTTGGTTAACATATATCCATTCTTTCTGTCACATTGAGTGATGGAGAAATCAGATGAAATTCAAAAGGTTTTTCTGTCTTAAATTCTTCTGTTGAATGAAATTGCCCGAAATGGTCAAATCCGAGCACCAAGCATTGGTTTCTGCTGAGTGCGTATTGTGCTGATTTGTGGAATGGTTCATTTGTTGGACACTTCTTGGTCGGTTACTTCCTGAAAATGGCACATGTGTCATGTTAAAGGCTAAAGTCATAAGAGGATCTCTAGAGATGTACTTATGATTGAGGGTCACTTGGTGAACCTTAAGATTTAGAATAAGCTTAACAGCTAGTTCTTGAAAATTTTAGCCTTATCTGTTTAGTTGCATCAAATCCATTTGGAGAAAAGGTAACATGTAGAATTTGAGTACTAGGCATGAGGCTAGGTACATGATCACATTCTTAAATCATCTTGGAAATGCGAACTTCTAAGATTGACGAGAGCAATCTGATAAGGAAAGTGAGTTTTCGTAGCTCAGGTATTCTTAATCATAATTGTGAGACGGTTGTTAAGACAACTTAGGATGAGTTTTGATTGATGAAACCACAGAATAGCCTCTGGTAGGTCAGTTATTACATTATCCTATGATAGTTGTGATACAAGTTGTCTTGCCACATTAACATTCAGGATATTCTGGGTCAAAGATGATCTAGTGTTCCTGAGAATGTTCAGAGCTAAAGAAGTTTCGTTCTTGGCTCACAACTTATTGAACAAATGTGTTTCGAGTTCAGGATTTTCATCTAGAACGATTGTGAGCATATCGAAACCACTTTAGAGTGGGAGTTGTTTTGAACACAAGGTATCTCAGAAACCCATTAGATGTGGTTGCTCCAAAAGTATCCAAATGAGATAGCACTAATCACCACTTAGAGTCTGTGATCTGTTAATAGATCTAAGACACAACTAGCAGATGGTGATGAGAGATAATGAGTCCATGGAAGAAGCCATGTTACGAACTGGTTTCTATCCTGCCTAGACATAAAGCAATGAGATAATTGGGTTCTTAAAGCTTTATAGGCGGAGTGATCCATTGAGAGTTATACCCTAGATCAAGAGAGTTAGGTTGGAACCTTCTCTCTACATGGTTAGATTGTGTTCAATCAGACCGATGAATGGCTACAAAAGCTTGTATCCATTTACAAGTTGACCTAGATAGCAAAGTTTTTCCCAGTGGGAGGACTTCTAGAAATTCGTTTTCTAGATTAGTTTCGGCTAAGGTTTTGAGAAAGATTCTAGTCTTGTACTCACACCTATATAAGCATTGAAACACGCATCTAGATGACAATGATAAAATGTTTTTGTACTTTGTGTTCAAAATATGGATCATTGTAAGTATGTCATATTGGAAAGTTTAACTTTCTGATGTTGCAGATGACACACTGATAGCCAACTATGTTGTGATTCTAGCATGACAACTTTGATACAATTGTTAGGTGAATCTGTTACATAGAAATTGGGTAGTTGTCTATGAGGTTATTTCGTATAATCTTAATTAGGCATGTCATTCTCATATATGGAAATGTGTAAATGGACTTATATAGGAAGTGGATTAAGTAAGGAACACTTGAGAAACTGAGTGCAATCTCGCATTCTGTTATATGCTGAGATGAGACAAGCGAACATGTGTTTGTTTACAAACTGATTCGAGTCTTATGCACTGAACTCGGTAGATGAGTGCAAAAGCATTTTTGTAGACTGTGTATTGTGTTATGGTGGATGAGGTCTATGTCCATGTTGGAACATAGATATAGATCTTAGTGATCTAAGGGAGGAGACACTGATGTATGTATCAACATCAGTTCGTAGGTCTTATCTCCAAGGAGAAGAGACGTTGATGTCTAGCAAGAAACTGTCTTGCTTATCCTTCCACCAGGGAAGCTAAGGTTCTTACATCATCAGTAGCTTCCGAGGAGATTATGAAAAAGGATTCTCTTGAAAACACAAAATTTGGTTGTGGCAAAATATGGTGAGCGGATGTCATGACTATGGGTTGTGACTGACCATTTTTGTCAATACCAGGATTTCCAAATGATGTTGGAGATCAAATGATATTCAGATCAAACCCTGTCTAGTCAGAGAGACGTTGTTCAAGAACAACGTTGTCATAATATGTTTGACTCTTGATGGTTATGCGAGCCACCTCTCTGATTTGAGTTTTTAGCAAGTGGGAGACTTTGGTCTTAACTCATATGTTGTGCCATTGATGTGGTGAAAACTGGTGATGTAAACGTGAAATATGTTACATGTCACTAAACCATAGTTTGTTCTCTCACACGGACAAACGTTCCTATAAGTGTTCGTCACTATAGGTGTAAGGTATCTCAATTCTTATGGGAACGAAATGAGATGATAACCGCCTTGACTATCTTTGGATGTCAGAATGAAGTCTCTCCGGTTGGGAAAGACTAAATGGGTAATTTATAGTAAGTCATTTATATAACTCGTAACTATGCTCCTGCGCCCATTGGTTCAGAAAAGCAAGGTGTTGTAGGGTAAAATGGTTCTCAAGTCTACGTGACTATGAGATGAACACCTTTACAGGTTGAGTGGACAACGCTTTAGAGAAGCGCTCCTTGTAGCACATTGTCATACTAGTGTGTGCTAGTCGACCCTATGAGGTGATAGATTGATCCCATCTCTATCACTGTGTGAGCTAAGATATGTACACGAGGCAACCCTTAGTGACTAACGGCTTGGGTTACTGATTGTGGTGGTGATGCGCTACTTTGGTTGTGTTCTGATGGCCATGAGTGATGCGGTCTAAGTGGGGCACTTCTGGGAAAGTGGTCATCATTTACATAAAAGTAATGCCAAAGCGAAAGGAAGGTATTATGAGTAATCGTTGACAAAAATGGGATTTGCTGGATCCGACAGTTATGTACTGTTGTGAACCGCCATTACAGTTGAACAAAATTGAAAAGGGATCCAGTTTTGTGTATCAACTAGTCCGATGAAAGATAATCCTACGGATGCAGCAATACTTTTCAACTAACGTTGTGACCTAGTCCCTAGCGGGATTCTCATGCAGGTAGTATTGCCGGGTCGCACGACCTATACACGACAAGTATGAGATTGAGTTTTGGAGGAACATAATCTTTTGTGCGAGTGGGAGATATTAGAATTATTTTATAATTCGGATATTATTTTATATATACGCCCAAAAGATATAAAAGCCTAATTTACGTAATTGGGTAAGTAATTCTTATTCGTTAAGAATTAACTAATATTAGGATAAATAATATATATTCATTATATATTTATTTATCTAATAAATAAAAGAGATAAATAGGAGAGACTCCTCTCCCCTAATCTCTAACTGAAACCCTAGAGAGTCTGTTTGTCAGACGTTCTCTCAGGAAAGAAAACCCACAGAGAACTCTTCTTCGTGGAAAGAGTCTCCTTCCTCTCCAATGCTCTCCCATGGTGTGTAGGTTGTGAATCGTAGGTTCTCCACTCCTCCTGAATCTCTAACGAGATTTAGGGCTATGGAGATCTACCCGGTGATCAAATTCGAAGGCAAGACGATCTAGATTCCGCTTCCGCTATTCGAGGTAATCCGTTTATCTCTCAAATTCTAACAATTAGAATAACTAGATCCAAAACTAACGGCCCATACTCGGTTCCGAATATTAGCGAAAGTTCTTGTTTTAATGAAAAAGTAATTTAAATGGAATAGGAAAGGGTAGTTAGGTGTTTGCAAAGGTGTGAAAATAAACATTACCTTTCGAAGAGATTAATTAGTTATATGAGCTTATGCATCTGCATTTCCACATCGATAATCTTGAAGAAAGCTCAGGGCCTGGATCCAGGGTACCATTTTTCTTCTTGCATACGTTAAGATGGCTCTTTAGAAAACCTTTACTTATATAATGGGGCTTGGTCATTCCCAATGTCTACTTAAATGCGCTTGTGACTATTGTCATTCCTGAGAGGTGGGTTTTTTCATTCATTGCTTTTTATTAGAATTTTGACCAGTTTGTGAATGAGAAAACGCATGGGAGGGTGATTCATGCGAGGGTGATTCTCCGATCCGATATATCTATATTATTGAATAAGGGATTGCCGTTAATTTATATTTTGAATCTGCTTAGAGTGTAATTGTAGTTCGAACGTTAAATTAATTAGGATTTCAGATTTCCCCTGCAGATTTACCGATCATCCCATTTTCTCAGCTTCAAGGAGTCAGAACAGGAAATTTGATCTTAACATGGACTACAAAGATGTGTCCGACTCTGATAATTCGATCAGTGGGTCTGGCTCGCGGCACACCTTGCTCGAAATTTCGGATGATGACAGAGCATGAGTTTCGTCGAATAGTGAAAACCACATCTCGGAAGACGATGCTCAAGAAGACGGTGATCAAGGAGACGGTGCTGAGCCTCTCGAGAATTCCGATGACCTGAAAATGAAGCCTCCTCATGTTGGGTTGATGTTGGAGCATTAAGCAGATTTTTTTCGGTTAGTCCACGGATATGCAAGAGAAAATGGATTCATGGTAAGAATTCAGAGATCGGAAATGTGACCCCCCGAGAAAATAGGCAATGGTACTACGGAGGACATGTACAAGATATTTAGGATGGAATTTACAAGGGGGGGGGGGAGTTTGTGTCCAAGTCAAAAAACCCGAGCAAGGAATCCACTGCAATTATAACTATAACCTGTTATAATTAGGATTTCAGATTTCTCCTGCAGATTTACCGATCATTCTGTTTTCTCAGCTACAATAAGTCAGAATAGGAAATTTGATCTTAACATGGACTACGAATATGTGTCCAACTCCGATGATTCGATCTGTGGGTGTGGCTCGCGGCACACCTTGCTCAAAATTTCGGATGATGACAGCACATGCCTTTCGTCGAATAGTGAAAACCACATCCCAGAAGATGATGCTCAAGGAGACGGTGATCAAGGAGACGGTGCTAAGCCTCTCGAGAATTCCGATGACCTAAAAATGAAGCCTCCCCATGTTGGGCTGATGTTGGAGCAGGAAGCAGATTTTTTTTGGTTAGTCCACGGATATGCGAGAGAAAATGGATTCATTGTAAGAATTTGGAGTTCGGAAATGTGACCCCTTGAGAAAAGAGGCAATGGGACTACGGAGGACAGGTACAAGACAATTAGGATGGAATGTACAAAGGGGGGGAAGTTTGTGTCCAAGTCAAAAAACCGGAGCAAGGGATCCACTTCAACTATAACAGGTTGTAAGTTCAGGGTGAATGTTGTCCGTGATGTACTTGGTGCATGGAGGTTAAGCGTCGTTGCGCTTGAGCATAAACACGAGTGTGTGCCGGAGCATTCAAAATACCTTACAAATTACAGATATATCACCGAAGGCAACAAGAAACGGATCTTGGATATGGATAGGGTCGGCGTACGTATAGATAAGAACTTCACATCGTTTGTGGTTGAGAAAGGGACGCATGATAAAGTGGACTTTACTGAACGGGACATGCGGAACCTGGTTGCCAAGTCTAGAAGCCAATAAATGAAGAAAGGGGACTTTATTTCAATGAGGAATTACTTCAAGGAAATGTCTTCAGGCCACTCGAATTTCTTCTACAGTTATGATTTTGACGAAGACAACAGATTGAAGAATGTGTTATGAGCTAACAGAAGGAGTATGGCAGTGTACTTGGAATTTGGTGATGTCGTCACATTCGATACAAGATGCCATTTGCACCATTCATCTGGGTCAATAACCATGGGCAGAGCGTGTTGTTTGGGTGTGTCATACTTGTCGGAGAGGAAACCGAGCACTCGTGTGGTTGTTTAACACTTGGCTTAGGTGTATGTCCGGGAACGCACCAACGGGAATCTTAACCGACCAAGCCCAATCCATTGGTAAGCTGCTTCCCATTCAAATAAGAATTAACGTCGTCTGTTTACTGGCTTTTATAAACTACTATATATATTGTATCTACATATGTAGTTAAAATAATCTTATTTATCGATAATGTCCATTAATTTGTTTTCAGGCAATGCGGTGGTGGAAGTGTTTCCCAATGCTTCGCATCGTTGGTGCATATGGCACGTGATGCAGAATGCTCGAAAGTATTTCATGGGCAACCCCGCCTGGAATGACATACTCAACTCACTCCAAGATGCTCTACACAACTCCTTGATTGAAGGGGAGTTCGAAGATGCATTGTATACGATGCTAGACAAGTGTGGTTTGCGTAACAATAAGTGGTTGTGCAAGATATACAAGAAAAGAAGGAGTTGGGTTCCTATATACTTCAAGAACAACTTATGGGTCGGGATGTCAAGCACCCAGATGAGTGAAGGTATGAACCATTTCTTCAAATCGTTCGTCAATATGAATACTATTTTGAGGATATTCATTGAGCAGTACAGTCTAGCATTATCGAAAAGGATAAGGGAGGAGGAGACGACGAACTTCACATCGATAAATAAGCCCCTCAGGTGCATGACCGAGCATGTCTTTGAGCTCGTGTTCCAAGAGTTGTGCACTACTACAAAGTTCGAAGAATTTCTAATTGAGGTGCGGAACCTCGTGTACGCCAATGCATTGAGGGTCCTAGACGATGGGAATGTGTGCACTTACGACGTTACGGTAAAGCAACCTTATTATCGTCGTACACGGTGCTACCAATATAGGGTTACCTTTCAAAAAGACACCACCGACGTAAAATGTGAGTGCAAAAACTTTGAGTTCCGAGGGATATTGTGCACCCACATTTTGCGTTTCTATAGCGAAGAGAAGGTGGATTACGTTCCGGAGAGGTAAATTCTGGATCGTTGGCGGAAGGACCTGTCCCGGGAACAATTGAAGGTTGCAGTCCCTTACTATAAGTTGATAGAAAAGAAGTCTGACAGAATGAAACGGTATGGGGATATTCATGGTAAGGTGGATAAAATCGTCGGATTGGCGATGTACAATGAGTATTTGTAGAAGGTTGTGATGGATGGACTCGGGGAATTGGAAAACACGGTCAAGGAGGCTGCGCTGAGGAAGCATAGCCTACACTTGCAAAACCTGGATGGCATTGGTAAAGTGTATGTGCATCGAGTGGTGAACCCTACTGAAACGGGCATGAACGACGACGGGCATGTACCGGCTAACGATCTATCCCCCGTTGTAGATCCAGTAGACAAAAGGGGTAAAGGTGTCCTTAAACCTAAAAGGTTAGGCTATTATCGGCAAAAGCCACAGGAGCGTACTGAGCGTCAACGGAGACAGGGTGGGGCAAGTAGCCCTGCGGAGAGTAGGGGTGTTATGTGAGACAAGCTACTCGTGATCGGCTCGGGTTCGGCTCGTATAAAACTCGACTCGAGCTCGTTCATTTTCTAAACAAGCCAAGTATGAGCACATTTTTAAGCTCGGTCCAAAGCTCGGCTCGTTTGAATTAAACTCGAATAGCTCGAATTTTATGAAATTTCTAAAGTTTTCTTAAAGTTATTGTATAATGAGCAAGTAGAATTGCCTAAAGCTCGAAAAAAGCTCGGCTCGAGCTCACTCATTTCCTAAACGAGCCGAATATGAGCACATTTTTAAGCTCGAGTCAAAATTTAGGCTCGGCTCGAGCTCGTTCATATTCTAAATGAACTAAATATGAACAAGTAATACTCGGCTCGTTCGGCTCGAATAACAGCCCTAGCGGAGAGCCATGTAGGGCCCAGCTATGGTCTTCGCCACCAAAACATGATTTCCATGCCGCATGGGCATCACATGCCACATGTGTGAATCTTATAGGCATTTTAGGAGTCTTCACCGATAATATTTGAGTTTCCATTTTTCTTTGATTTTCTTTCATTCTCCTTTCTTTCTTTTTTTTCCTTTAATTCTCTATTTTCTTAATTTTACTAACCATTGGGTTTAAATAAAAATTTTGAATTCAATCTAATATATATCGGGTTTAACTCAAATTTATTTACTAACTATCTATTTACACTCTTAATTGAGAAGAGTTTACGATGATGTGTGAATCTTATAGGCATTTTAGGAGTCTTCACCGATAATATTTGAGTTTCCATTTTTCTTTGATTTTCTTTCATTCTTCTTGGTTTCTTATTTTTCCTTCAATTCTCTATTTTCTTAATTTTACTAATTACTATTGGGTTTAAATCAAAACATCGAATTCAATATAATATAACTATCGGGATTAACTCAAATTTATTTACTAACTGTCAATATAAACTCTTAATTACTATTAGGAGTCTTGACCGATCATATGTTTTTGCCATTTTTCTTTGATTTTCTTTAATTCTCCTTTGTATATTCTTTTTCCTTTAACTCTATTTTTTCCCCAATAGTAATAATAATAATAATAATAATAATAATAATAATAATAATAATAATAATAATTACTAGTAATATAATTATTATTATTATTATTATGAACCTAATTAAACTAATAACTTTGTGCCTCAAATGGGCTTTTTTGTTTGCAACAAACCAATATTTTTTAAACGTCATGGGCCAGCCTAATCCATTCACAAATTAATTTTCCCAATATATACTCTATCTTGTAAGTTTTAGACAATTCCATAGATAATAAAATGTGCTAGATTTAGTAGATCACATAACAATGCCATAGATAAACACAAAAATCATCAAGTTAACCAATTGTATCAAACATAAAATACAGAAGTGTCATAATATTTTCAAAAGTGTCAACCCCGGCCCCCAGCATGACGACGACCTCCACCACGACCACCATACCAAAATCCTCCTCTACCACCATTCTGAAATCCTCCTCTACCACCATCCCGACCTCCACCACGACCGTTGAAAGGCCCTTCCCTGGTAAATTGTCGCGTGGCAACCACATCGAGCATTTGTGGAGTCGGTGCGTAAAGATCATCATAATGAGGGTAGTATACGCGGGTATTTTCATCCATTGTCTGAACATATAACACCGTCAGCTATTGTTGATCCCGAATTGACTCAATCTCACCATCCATCTGGTGCGACCAGATTCAAAGATCATCTATTTGGCGGGCGATGTGGTGGACCGTATCAAACATCGACTGTTGGTTGGCCGACACATCCTGAAGAGTCATCTTCACGTATGTCTTCTAGTTGTGATGCAAGTCCTGACTTAGACGCATCTCCTCAAGTTCTTCCCCCAAACGATCCTGCCTATCGGATATTTGGTTTATCCTATCCAAGATGTATCTTTGATTGTCCTCTATCTCCAGAAGTTTCGTATCCATATCGGACTGTCGGTTTGCAATTCCTTGTATCCCTTGTAACACCTGTTCCCAAGGAACAGAAGAGTTGGATTCACCTTGGTGCAAATGCACACCATATGGCCCTGAATGTGATGAGGACTCCGAAAACTGGCATCCGTGTGCACATCCTCGACATGTGAACTAGTTGGACAAACCCCTGTATCACACTGAATACCATCTTCCGTTGGCACTCCCATCTCATCATTTATTTCTCGGGCAGGGGGTCGTCCAAGTCCATTGGTGTAATCCGTTCATCTCGGTCCGATCTACTCTTATCTTCGTAATGGCTCATACAGAGGCCCGCAACTCTCTTCCAAGATGGCAGGGGACATGGCAAATATATCACATTATGGTAAGATTTCATCGATTTCCAATGCAACTCCGGCTCTAGTGGGTTGCTCAATAGACTGGATGTGTTCAGATTCCTCTTATCGTACACATGAGACCCATGTATCTGCTGCAACCATTCTGGCAGTTCTGATTCCTACTTCCTAGAGATCAGTGTGATCATACCCCCAACGCTAACTAGCCCTTCATGCTTCCGCTTGTTGTATCTCGAAGGAAAGATGCAACAAACATAGAAGTCCAGTCGGGCATGTTGTTTTATTCTTTGAAAAAGTACTGGAACCATATAAAATCTAAGGTCATGAACTTGCTAGTCTCTCCCTGACCCATAAAATCCATCCTAATCAATTTGTGTGCCAAGACCAAGCAAGGATGCCCAAGCCAAGAGTTAGTCTCGCCCTTGGGAACGTCAAATTGTCTACCTGTAATGTGAACCCATAAATCGTTCATATTGTGGGCCGGTTTTTCCAGCCCAAGGTAGGTTGACGAGAAACCCCGAGGATGTCCCGCAACTCGTCATGTACCGATAAGGTGGAGAGGAATTCCATTACATATCTTAGATACGTTGACGCATTCTTGTTTGAAAATTCCGACAGCCCTGCCTAATCAATCATCGACATCATAATTTCAAACATTCCTGGTCGTCTCAGTGTCGCAACATCGTAAAATTCAGTCGGTACAATGTCCATTTCCGCTAACTTTGACCATCTCGCCTTGTGCTCTGTTGTCATGGTAGCCAATTGGAGATAGTCCGGCTCCATTGAAACTTGATTTGCACATCAGGGATTATACTCATTTCATAACACAACACACAAACCCTAGGCCTACCCACAAGCACCCACTGCCCAGCCAAAGTACAATCAACCTATAATGAACATAAAATCAAACATAACCAACTGATTCAAAGTAGAAAGACTTATCAATTAGGAGATTGAGTCGCGGTCTGTGATGCAGCGCGTAGGAAACGCCTCGCCCGACTAACGATACTGTTCTCAATAGCTTGTTCGATTGTCACCCCGCTGATCCGGATATTATTGTGTTTTGAAGTTGACGGTCGAGACTTGGGATGGAGGGAAATTTTTTGAAGAGGTCGGGTCACTGTCTTACTGTTTTTATTTTGACACAGATAAACTCCAACGTCTCCAAGCATCAGGGTGAAGCAGATAGAGTAGGGTGATACACTTGTAGCAATTGGGCTGGGCTGAGGTCGCAATTGGGTCGGATTATTTGAGTTAGGTATATATTATGTGAGTTAGGTATATATTATGCAAGTCTATAGGAATATATAATATGGAAATAATCATTTATTTAAAACCCAATAAAAATATTTTTTTTGTGAGGACAAATTGGGTTAAAATCACATTCCGTCTTCATGAAAGCTAATTTAGTGAAGCAAGTGCTTTCCGACTTTATATTATCAATTGTTATATCATGTTTGATTTCGACCCTAATCCGGGTTAACGAGAGCTCGAATTAATTACATTCCAAAGTATAAAAAATAGGAGGTCGAACTAATTAATTAAATTACACAGTATAAACTAAGCCTAAAATTTTTATATTTACACAATATAAATAGCCAAATATAAACTAAGTATAAAAATACTTCAAATACTACTTTCGTAAAAAAAAAGTAGTTGTTATATACGGAGTATTCATTACTTCCATAACTAATTACATTCCAAATAATAAAATATAGAAGCTGGAACTAATTAAATTGTATAGTATAAACAAAGTCTAAAAATTATTTAATTATAAAGTACCGCCAGAACTAATTACATTCCAAATAATAAAATATAGGAGTTGGAACTAATTAAGTTGCATAGTATAAACAAAGTATAGACCATGTCTAAAAAACTATCCGTTGGGTTAGGATTTCGGACTAGTCATTACCGCCAGAAATCGGTTAACAAGCTCCATTTATTAGGGGGGAGAAGTAATATAGGAGTAGTAATTATGACATAGAGGTGCATGGAACTTCACAAAAAAAAACAAACCTATTTAACCCCTATTAAAATATTTCTTTTTATTCTCTTTTCTCCTTGGACATAGAAATACCATTGGGTAAGTCTACCAGAGGGTAAGACAAACATTTTCCAACGCAAGAGTACCACGTGGAAATCTTTGCAGCCTTTGTTGTGTCACCTGTGCATGCTCTCCATTTGGGTTTCCAATAGTTGATGTATGACTAATTTGAGTACTTATTTTGAAAAGAAACTGTTTATAGAAAGATGGGACACTTTATTAAAAAGATGCGCATAAAGCTAGTGTCCTCCACAACCTAAAGCAATATCGCTGAGTCTATAGGGTGCTCCTTGTATCCCCATCGCAGTCCTTGTCAGGATCCATAATAATACTTCAAAGTGAGAGTGCCTTTTATACACAAACGTTAGTGCCACGCCGGTTCGGAGTCTGTTGGCCATTGCGAACTCATACCATCAGTCGGTTAACCAGCAAAGCCCATCTTCTTCCTTAGTTACTTTGACTTCTAGCTCTTGTTCAAATCTAGACCAAAGGTAATGCGATCTAGAACTTCTTGCCCAAACTTCTCGTAAAAGAAAGGGAGTCGGGGCCAATGTAGATTCTCTTCGCCAAGGAGAACATTGTAGAAGCTCTGGGACGAAGGTTAGAATGATCCATTTTTGGAATTGATTCTGAATAAAGCAATATCCATGGAAACGATCCCTCATTTTATTATCTCATTTGGCCTTTTCGCGATTCGGGGCCTGTGAGTCCTTCAGGTCTGGTAAATTTCTCTGCTCAAGAGTTTGTAAAAGACCTACCCGTGATTGCTGCTTGGTATTAACGGGTCTCAAAGGTTCTCTGAGGCCCATTCTGTGGTGTATCGATACTTAAATCTGAAAATCATCCGCGAACAGGATTTAGTGTCCAGCTCTGGTGAGAGGACTTTGTTTCTCCAAGAGCGTAAAGCATTAATCAATAAGTCTTCACGGATGGACCTCAGGGTCTAGCTCCAGCATGAGGACTTTGTTGCTCCGAGGAGACCTCAACAGATGGGCACTGGGGTCCTGCTCCAGCGTGAGGACTTTGTTTCTCTGAGAGTGTAAAGCGCCATTCAGGAGGCCTCCCCGGATGGACATTGGGGTCCAGCTCCAGCGTGAGAACTTTGTTTCTCTGAGAGCGCAAAGCGCCGTTCAGGAGGCCTCCCAAGATGGACATTGGGGTCCAGTTCCAGTGTGAGGACTTTTGTTCTCCGAGAGCGTAAAGCGTAATTCAAGAGGCCTTCGCGGATGGATATTGGGGTCTAGCTCTAACGTGAGGACTGTTTTTCTCCGAGAGCGTCAAGCGTCATTCAAGCGGCCTCCGTGGATGGACATTGGGGTCAAGCTCCAGCGTGAGGACTTTGTTTTTGCAAGGGATGACATGGTAATTTTTAGAAAACGCCCGCAAATCACCTGGATAGGTGGGGGCGATTATTTGAATAACTGGATTATCATTTAACTGCGCATATTACTTCTTATGATGTTCCACATTCCATGTTTTATTTAGATCTACACCTTCGGCTGTCTTCAACTTGTAGGCTCCGTTGCCGATGACCTCATTGATGATGAAAGGACCTTCCCACTTAGCTCCGAGTTTATCGGTGGGTGCTGCAAGCCTTAGGACCAGATCGCCTTTTTGGAGAGTTTGGACTCGCACTCTCTGGTTGTAATAAACCTCCGTCTTCCATTTGCACTCACTCGCTTTAAGAAAGGCTACCATGCACTTTTCTTGTCGATGTTGCATCTCTATCTTCAGTTCTTTATCGTTGGCAACCGGGTCAAAATTGAGGACTCTTGCTGGAGGGACCAGTCATTCGATGGGGATGACAGCATCTCCACCATATGTTAGGGCAAAAGGAGTTTCACTTGTCGATGCCTTTGAAGTGGTCCGATAAAACCATAGTACCAAATGAAGGAGTTTAGCCCAGCATCCATTGGCGCTGTGTTCTAGATTCTTCTTGATTCCTTCTAGGATTTTATTCGGTTCGTTGTTTCGGCCTGCCCATTTGCTTAAGGGTACGCTATTGATGAGAAACGGAGTTCTGTATTCAGATCAGCACAGAATCTCTGATAACTTCACGGTCAAATTGTAGATCGTGGTCTATAACAATGGCTTCAGGGATGCCAAAACAACATACTAAGATTTTCCATAAAAATTTCTGGACTTTCTCCGCTGTAATGCTTCCCATGGCTTCGGCTTTCACCCACTTGGTGAAGTAGTCAACGATCACTAAGACAAACTTAAACTATCCCAGGGAAGTGGGAAAGGGTCCAAGGATATCCATTCCCCAAATAGAAAAAGGGGTACGGACTGCTGACGCTTTTCAAATTTGTAGCTGGTAAATTCCCCACATGTTATGACGTTGGCATGCGTTGCAGGAGATGACACAATCTTGTGTATTTGTTTTCTTGGAGGGCCAAAAGTACCCCAGGCGGGTGATCTTTGAGACAAGCTTCCTCCACACTTAGTGATATGCACAAACTCCATGGTGAAGTTATTCCATAATCTGTTTTCCTTCTTCGCCTGAAACACGCAGCAAATCAAGCATGTAAAACTCCCTTTTGTAGAGCTTTCCTCCACGAATGGTGAAATGGGAAGCCTTCATAGTAACCCATTTTGCCTCTGCTTTTTTTTACCGGTAGCTCCCCTTTGCTCAAGTATTTGACTATAGAGTTTCTCAGGTCGCTTTCTTCTTCTATCTAGATCTACTTGTTATACATCGCTTAGAATTCTTCTTTGTTGTCGTCTTTCATAGATGACCTTATCTCCAACTTGTGGTGGCAGTGCATCCCCAATCTTGGCCAAGGCATCCATGTGTTGATTCTCGATCATAGGGACCGTGATTATGGTTACTCGAGTGAAAGAACGCTTGCAGGCTTCTACTTTTCGGAGATAATCTAGGAATAGTCAAGTCTTAGCTTCATACTTTCCTTCAACCTTCCATTCAACCACTTCTAAATTAGTGTATATCTTTTCTTGCCTAGACCCTCGGGCTTGGATTAATTCCATCCCAACCCACATAACTTCTTACTCATCTTCGTTATTGGTAGCATGAAAATCTAGGCGATATGCAAAACATAACGTTTCCCAAAATGGCGGAGTGATGGCTACCCTTGCTCTGCTACCTTTCTGGTTTGCTTCTCCATCAACATGTACTACCCACTCGGCACCTTCATCCAGCGGATTCTCTTCAAAACTAGTTTCAACCATGAAATCAGGCAATGATTGTGCCAACTGTGCTTTCCGAGGTTGGTACGAGATATCGAACTCTGACAACTCCACCGCCCATTTGGTCATCCTTCCGGATAGACCAGGAGAATGGAGTATCTGCCTCAGAAGAAAATCCGTGAGTACTTCAATAGTGTGCCCTTGGAAATAAGGGCGGAGTCGTCGAGTAGCAAACATCAGGCACAACACTATTTTCTCAATCGGTTCGTACCAGGTTTCGGCATCCTGCATCATCCTGCTCACAAAGTAGACTGGATGTTTTGCGTCTACAGTGCGTACAACACTTAGTGTCACTGTTCCTACGGATAAGTATAGTTGTAGAGGTTCTTGTTCTTCGGATCGGCGTAAGGTGGGTAACTCTAATAAATACTTATTTAGTCCATCAAAAGGCCTCTTGTAGTTGTGGAGTCCACCTAACTGGTCCTCGTAGTTTAAGTAATGCAACGAAGGGTTTGGAATGCTTGGCCAACCTTGAACAGAATTTGCTGAGATAGTTGACGGCTCTATTGAGTGCATGAGCGTCCTTCAGAGTTCGCGAAGGTCGCAAGCTATGAACTATTGCTACTTTCTTTGGGTTGACATCAATTTCTCTGTTACTAACCATAAATTCTAAAAACATTCCAGATTCTGCTCCAAATACACACTTCTCGGCGTTGAGGCACAATCTGCTTCTTCTTAAAGAGCCAAATGTCTCCTGTAAGTTAGCCGAGTGATCCTCTTTCCTCTAACTTTTGACCACCACTTCATCCACATAAACTGAAACATTTCTCCCTATTTCTCTTAGAAAAATGCGGTCCACTATTCTTTGGAAAATTGCTCCCTCGTTTCTTACCCTGAAGGGCATTACTCGGTTGTAGAAAATCCCATGGTTGGTGATGAAGGTAGTTGATTTTTTTGTCAACGGGATCCATCCGGATTTGATTATACCCTGAATATGCATCTAGGAAGCTTAGTACCTTAGATCCCGAAGTTCCATCTACGATTTCATCAATGGATGGTAACAGATAGCTAACTTTGGGACATGCCCTGTTCAGGTAAGAGAAGTCTACACACATTCTCCACTTGCTACTGGATTTTTTCACCAATACCACGTTGGACAACCATTCCGAATCCTCAACCTCCTCAATGAATCCAGCGTTTAACATTTTATCAGTCTCTTCTCGGGCAGTTTTTGCCTACTCAGGTGACATCTTTCTTTTCTTTTGAGGTATTGGCCTAGCCCCATGATTAATTCTTAAAGTGTGCATTGCTACTGATGTGGGCACCCCTTTGAGATATTTTGGGGACCAGGAAAATATGTCCCTTGACCCTGCCATGATCTTCAATACCCTCTCTTTCTCCTACTCATCTAGTGCTTGACCCAAATGGATTCCTTAATCGGGATTAGCAAACGGATGGTAAGTTTCTTTGTTGTCCGCGATTGGGATTTCCCTAATATGTGGTCGAACCTCCAACTCAAATTCTTCTGTTTGTGGCTGACTATCCCCCACGAAGGAGCTTACTAAGCTCCCCTCACCTTTCTCATTTTCGTTACTTATGGTCGGCTCGCTGATACACAATACGTCTTTTCTTTTTCTCATATACGTAAGATAGCAACTCCTACTTTCTGGATATTGTTCGTAGGCCTCCCCTATTCCCCCGGTTGGGAGAGGGAACTTAGAAACAAAATGGTAAAGAGAGATGGCCATTTGAAATTTAAACAGTGTAACTCTTCCTAGGATTGCATTGTACACCGTTGGCAATCGGACAACTATGAAGACAATGCTCTCCATCCTTCTTAGGGGAGCAGTCCCTAACACTACTAATAGCTTGATGGTCCCCGCCACTTCCACTTCATCTCCGAAGAATGACATTAACTTCACAAAATACGAGTTTAGTGTTAATGCAAAGATGCCCAACTATTCAAAGGCTTCCTAAAAACGGATATCGATTGACACCCTAGTATCGATGAACACTCCTTTTACTGTTGTTGAAGCAATCTGAGCATCTACAACCAAAGGATCCGAATGCAGCATCTGGACCTCTTCGGCGTCGGCAGTAGTGAAAATTATCTCAGTGTGGGTACCTACCGACCTTTTAAAGTGGGAAAGTGACAGGGGTTGTTGTCCCTCACTTTCGTATGACCGTCATTCTTTGTTTCTTGAGTCTGAGGTTGATGGACCTCTTGCAATGGTGTTGGTGCATCCATCTGGTTATGGAATGGGTAACACCACATTTCCTTCTATTTGCTGGCGATAATGGGGTGCTTGGTTCGCCGAGGCTTGCGCATGAGCACCCTTCTCACGTCACGGCTGGCCCCTCCACTGTCTACGACCTCTGTTCTTTCCTCTTCCCCTTATGCCCATTGGGTAATCCTGATGGGATTGCCTTTACCTATCATAATCCCATCCTTGCAGTTGCTCATAGTTGTACCTTTGGTCTACATGTTTCTCTTGATCCTGTCGCTGGGATCGGGGATTAGAGCCCTCGGACCTATTCTATAGGCGACTAGCTTCGTGGTGATTCTGTTTGTGACTATAGTGCTCTTGATTCATATGCACCTCCTCCTGTCGGGATTGGTGCGGGTGTCTCTCAGGTTGTTACTCAAGGCTTCTCTACTTTCCCTTGCGTCTTCAGAATTTTCCGGCTAGTTTTCCCAAAAATGTCTTGTCGTTATTGGCCCATGAGCTGGAAGCGACAACCTCTTCAGCATGTATTTTCTTGGGCACCAGATCCCTGAGCTTATCATAAGACATCAACCGTTTTCAGAATAGGTAAGTCTTGAAGTCCCCTTCTGCAAATCCCATCCACGGTCGGAGTGGCTGATGAAGAGGCGTCAAAAGAGCCAGCATGTCCTAGATAACCTCTGTCCTTGCCAAAATTATCGGGGGCCTTATAGTTCATATTGCTAATCCTGCCCAAAATTCTTTAAAACACATTAACCATAGATATCTATAGACATTATTCAACTAATTTGAAATTAGACATGTTCAAATGAAATTATTAAAATGGACTAATCTAGTCTCATTCGGGAACCCTTTAGCGTGAAAAGGTCCCCACGGACGGTGATGGACGGTTTTTAGTCGCCTAAACCGTATCAAAATAAATTCGAACTTACCTAACTAATGTAGCGTGGTAAGCACGAGTCGATCCCACAGAGAATCAAGTTATTCCTAAGTTAAGTCTATTTACCAATTAATAGAAAAGGGGGTTTTGGTGTGATGAGAATAAGAAAGAAAACAAAATAAACTATAAACAAGTTAACGGAGATAACAATTAGGAAGATAGTTTCATCTACAAATATCCACTTTAATTTGACCGGTTAATCCTCGATTCTTCTTCAAGTTCTCTTTTCATCCTATTATTGTTCCTGTCCTGATCTTGTGTAAATTACTAGTCCTACGAGTCCTAGTAACCCTTACTGATTAGATAACCCTAACACGGTTAAGATTTAACCTAATAGTAGCATTAAGATTAAGGATTAACCAGGATATATGCAACACCAAGCTACGAGTCAGCATTTAACATATAATTGATTCTCTACACACCAGTTTAGTCCTACGAGTCCTAAAAAGGCATGCTTGCTACTATGGATTAAGGTTCGCTACGAGGAATCTACAAAATCCTAGCAATAATCTCAACTAGTTGTACGGACTAGAAGAAATCAACAATATTCGCAAAAGAATCAATACGAATCAATAGGAATAGAACAAGAATAGAAATCTCACAACTTTATCAAACCAAAGCTTCAATCCATAGACGAAACGGAAGAGTTTAGCACTCCATGTCCATGGAGGCTCCCCTCTAGGGTTCTCTCAATTGATAGTCTCCGAGTGCATAAACTAATGAATTCGATGATGAGTTAGATCTCTAAGAAAATAACCCTAATAGTCCTTAAAAAGCCTCAAAAGAGTCGGCCAAATAATAATTCTAAAAACTAATTAAAGGGATAAAAAGTCCATTAAGCAGATTCGGCGTTTCTGCAGAGGCCGCGGGGCAGCCAACCCAGGCCGCGGGGCGGCCAGGCGATTGCGAAATCCTTCGTCAGAGCTTCGGGCCGCGGGGCGGCTAGCTTGGCCGCGGGGCGGATTGTACTGTTCACAGCGATTTTTCCTCTTCGAATTTGGTTCCGATGTCAACACGAAAGTTGTAGATCTCGGAAAGAGCTTTCCAACGCATGGTCATAATAGTCAATCGGACAACCGAGGCCTTCAGAAAGTGCGAAACAATTTCAGCATGTCCGGCGACAACTTCTGCTGACTTGTTCTTCACTTAGGCTCTCTAACTTCAATTCCGCTCTCGGGCTCTTCACTTTTCCTTTTCCTCTTCACTCTTCCTTCATCCATGAGTTTCCTCATTCCTCGTCGGATCCACATATACCTGAAATAATCCATAAAAGTGTGTAGATTCCGACTCCACCAACAAAACAAGTATAAATGCAAATCTAGCTTAAATTATGCATTATGCACATCTAAATCATGCTAAATGCATCATAATATGCCTACCTAAATGTGTGCTATCAAATTCCCCCACACTTAAGCCTTTGCTTGTCCTCAAGCAATTAAAACCAAAATCAAATCAACACCCCACAGACAAGCAATTTATGTAATAACTTTGGTAAAACACTTAAAAGCTCAAAATAGGGAAACGAAGATTGACAATTAACGTCATAACATGTATAGGTGCAATCCAAGGAATAAAGCAAGCATATTCATTCAACCTCACAAGGAAAATGTGTTTTCACTCTCGCTCATGTGTTTAGGGTTAAACATTCGCGCTCAAACTCAATCCTTGAAAACTTAGCTACGACAAAATTGCGTCAGTGGTCTAAATTTCCACCGCTAGTGACTTCACATGCAACCAAAATCATGAGGTCTTTGTATGGGTTGTAATGGGGTCATGGTAGGAACATAGGGTATGGAAATTGTTTAGGCTTATGTGGTGCTAAAAATCCGGGAAAAAGGGTTAGTAAACAACCATAAAAACACCAACACCAAACACTTCAAATACCATTCCAATAACATGTACTCCTTCACAATATAATGCAAGCATACTTCTTAAATAACCACACAAACTCATTCATTTTCTTTTCTTTTAATAATGATTTTTTTTCTTTTCTTTCTTTTTATTTTCTTGACTTTTACCCCTAAGTGAATTTTATCCTCCTTAGGTCCCAAGTAATAACCACATTAAAAACCATCTCTATGAAGTACAAATGAATCACCCAACATAATTTCTCAACTCAAAGCAACTCCATCAATACATCAAGATATTCACCAACTCTTCTCCTAATTCCCGGATGGGTCAGGCTAATAATTGGCTAGGAAGATTTTGTGGAGCTAACAAAATAGGCTTATAAGGCTCAAATTGGCTTCAAGCAAAGAATAATGTATACGGGTGGATAGAGTATAATATGGCTAAAAGAAAATCATGCCTCAATCACTTTATGGTTACATGCAAAAATCATGTAAATGCAGCCTCAATAAAGATATCTTAACGCAATTTAAAGAGGAAGTAATTAAGGAGAGTATTCACACACAAAGAAACTAGAGGACATATATGTGTAGTCCTAATACGGCCAAAATAACTCACAAGGTCAAATTGTTAGAACTTCAATACCACTTAAATTCCAAAGACTATACATGCTCAATTTTCTCATCAATCACGTTCCCAAAAAGTCTATAAAACAATTCAAAGTTTCAAACACTTCAAGCAAGTCATGGGGCACATGATAAGATAAATATAGAGGACAAGTAGCCTAGATGGGAAAATAAGACCTAAAGTGTATGAAATGCATGATATTTTTGGATTTTTTTTTTTTTTTTTTTTTTTTTTTTTGCAAATGCAATATATGAGTAAAAATAAATATGAAAACATAAATAAACATGATATGCAAAATCTATCTATATGCAATGCAATCACTCCCCCACACTTAAATCTTTCATTGTCCTCAATGAATATAAATTAAAAACAACAAAAGATCAAAATCTGAAGGAAAGAGAGAAAACTGACATGCTAATTGTAGTGTTGGTAGGTCTGGGAGGGGAGCTCAGGAGAGGAAACTGTCAGTCCCGTCAGAGTCCGCGGGGCGGCCATGCTAGGCCGCGGGGCGGCCGGAGACAAGACCTAGCCGCGGGGCGGCCCGTACAAGCCGCGGGGCGGCCTGCTCTCTTTTCAATATTCACCCCTGCAATGTTAGTGCCCCACGAAAAATGCCAAAACCAAACTAATTCAATGAAATTTAAAAAAAAAATCTAGAACTACTTACCTTGGGTTGCCTCCCAAGCAGCGCCTTTGTTTTATGTCATCGGCATGACTTATTCTCAATCTTAATTCCTTACCTATCAGACATCGTCAAGGCTCTCAGCAGCCTATCATATTCCTGTGCACACATCTTCCACAAGACATCATAGTACACTAAATTGAAATTATAAAATATAGATGTTATAAACCTTTTCAATTTATCATGAATGTCTACTGAAGGAATATGATACCACCAGTTCAGTTCCACTGGTGGCTTTTCAAAATAGCAATTAAAAGGATCAACATAATCACTATTACCTTCCAAATTGCAAAAGTTTACCTTTATTACCTCTTGAGCCTCAGCAGGTGGCTCTAGACATGGTTCATCCATGGGGGAGCTGAGAATGAATGCATCGGATGGAGTAGGAGACACAACACATGAAACCTCATGCGTCGACTCATGAGATTCCATGTCAGGAAGCACAAGATCCTCTTCTCCATCGTCAAAGAAGCTGTCGTCGTCTACGAACAATTCCTCCTCCTTATGAAACCAACTAGGATGGAATGAATTAAGAGCAATGACTTTGACAGGATCTTCCATTCTTGCATCCTTCAATGTCTCAGGGGATGGCAGGATGGATTGGCTTTCTTTATCAACTTGCGGGGTAGCCATCTTCTCTGCTATTATCTCACTTGATGCTTGCGTAAGTTGGCTAATTTGTTCCCCCGAGTTTTTGATCCTCTCAGCATTCTCCTGCATCGCTTGAGTAAAGGCTTGGATTTCATCATCCGGATATATGACAGAGTCCTCCATTGGTGGAGATATCGAAGTGAAAGATTCTTCCTGTGCAACATGGTAACCCATGTAACAAAAAAAATCCCACATCCCCGACAAACCTAACCGTGCTAGGCCTCCATTACTCATGTGCTCAGCAAGCGTCCGTGTCTCAGCAGTCATCCCGTCAATTATGCAAACAATCATATCTCGGATGCTGTCTTGAGAACCCCGTGAATCACGAATGTCAACATATCTCTGCAATCTGGTAAGATATTGGTGAAAGTTCTCACCTTCAAACTGCAATAACCTCAACATCTAAAAAGTTAGTAGCAAGGGTGTTATGAACCGTAAGATAGGTTCACAACAAATTAGATATATACAAAAATTGATAAACACACAAAACAAAGAAATAAACTTTGATTCCCCGGCAACGGCGCCAATTTGATGGACGGTTTTTAGTCGCCTAAACCGTATCAAAATAAATTCGAACTTACCTAACTAATGTAGCGTGGTAAGCACGAGTCGATCCCACAGAGAATCAAGTTATTCCTAAGTTAAGTCTATTTACCAATTAATAGAAAAGGGGGTTTTGGTGTGATGAGAATAAGAAAGAAAACAAAATAAACTATAAACAAGTTAACGGAGATAACAATTAGGAAGATAGTTTCATCTACAAATATCCACTTTAATTTGACCGGTTAATCCTCGATTCTTCTTCAAGTTCTCTTTTCATCCTATTATTGTTCCTGTCCTGATCTTGTGTAAATTACTAGTCCTACGAGTCCTAGTAACCCTTACTGATTAGATAACCCTAACACGGTTAAGATTTAACCTAATAGTAGCATTAAGATTAAGGATTAACCAGGATATATGCAACACCAAGCTACGAGTCAGCATTTAACATATAATTGATTCTCTACACACCAGTTTAGTCCTACGAGTCCTAAAAAGGCATGCTTGCTACTATGGATTAAGGTTCGCTACGAGGAATCTACAAAATCCTAGCAATAATCTCAACTAGTTGTACGGACTAGAAGAAATCAACAATATTCGCAAAAGAATCAATACGAATCAATAGGAATAGAACAAGAATAGAAATCTCACAACTTTATCAAACCAAAGCTTCAATCCATAGACGAAACGGAAGAGTTTAGCACTCCATGTCCATGGAGGCTCCCCTCTAGGGTTCTCTCAATTGATAGTCTCCAAGTGCATAAACTAATGAATTCGATGATGAGTTAGATCTCTAAGAAAATAACCCTAATAGTCCTTAAAAAGCCTCAAAAGAGTCGGCCAAATAATAATTCTAAAAACTAATTAAAGGGATAAAAAGTCCATTAAGCAGATTCGGCGTTTCTGCAGAGGCCGCGGGGCAGCCAACCCAGGCCGCGGGGCGGCCAGGCGATTGCGAAATCCTTCGTCAGAGCTTCGGGCCGCGGGGCGGCTAGCTTGGCCGCGGGGCGGATTGTACTGTTCACAGCGATTTTTCCTCTTCGAATTTGGTTCCGATGTCAACACGAAAGTTGTAGATCTCGGAAAGAGCTTTCCAACGCATGGTCATAATAGTCAATCGGACAACCGAGGCCTTCAGAAAGTGCGAAACAATTTCAGCATGTCCGGCGACAACTTCTGCTGACTTGTTCTTCACTTAGGCTCTCTAACTTCAATTCCGCTCCCGGGCTCTTCACTTTTCCTTTTCCTCTTCACTCTTCCTTCATCCATGAGTTTCCTCATTCCTCGTCGGATCCACATATACCTGAAATAATCCATAAAAGTGTGTAGATTCCGACTCCACCAACAAAACAAGTATAAATGCAAATCTAGCTTAAATTATGCATTATGCACATCTAAATCATGCTAAATGCATCCTAATATGCCTACCTAAATGTGTGCTATCAGACGGCGCCAATGACGAATCTCGAATTTTAAATAGCCATAATTGTAAGATTAAGCTCAAATCAATCGAGATTATCTTAATCCTAGGCCAATTGTCTTACCTGAGATGTTTGATTCCTAATGAATCTTTACATCAAAACTTGTGTTGTTGAACCTTCACTATCAACAAGAAGATCTATTCCTCTTCTGATATTCGGGTTCATCAAGGCTAATTGAGAAGGAAGAACCCGACCCTAGAGATTAGGACTAGTGAAATATTAAACCCTTTTGAAGGTTCGATAATGTAAAACAAAGTAATATAAAGATACTCTAGAAGGGGGGGTTGAATAGAGTATGCCGGTTTTTCGCAGATAGTCTCAAGACTTTTGAAGCTCGTGTAAAACCCTTTCAGATTAGACTTAGTCTTTTCTCTGAAAACATGAATCACAAAGTTAAACAATTCGAACCAAGTGCGGAAATAAGGTAAAGCGGTAAATAAAGGACGCAATGAGTTATTTACGAGGTTCGGCACGAACTTGGCCTACGTCCCCGCCTAGGGTTCTTCCACAACCCTAGGATTCAACCGTCTTTTATTGATTCACAAGACTTAGGATCCTAATAGCTCACCAAGAAGCCTCTCTCCTATACAATTGCAATCTAGTCAACTGACGTTCCCTTGGAGTTCTAGACCAATTTACAAGAGCCCCACCTCTCTATGCTATCTAGTACAATCCTCTTACACTTAGTGAATCAGTCGTCTAGTGTCCACTTACTGAGTTACAAACTCTCGAGTATAACACTATCATGAAATATATCCTATAAGCTCACTATGTAACTCTCAAATGCTTTGAAATGAAATAACAGACTCTTAAGAACTAGCAGAGAGCACACAAAGAAGACAGATCTCGCTTGAGGGCTTGAGTGTATGAATGCTTGTGTTCAAAAAATCTGTAGTTGTCTTCTCTTCTTCCTTTTCTTTATAGAGAACAAATCGACGCCAAGGATCTCCACCAACGGCTATAGCAGATCATGGCCTAAGATGGATTCTTCACAATCTTCTATCTTTGGAAACTTTTGAAGCCATGATCACGATTTGATTCTTCTCAGCTTTGAGCGCATAAAGAAGGAGATATAATTCAAAAAGCTTCTTGAAAGGTTACTGAATATATATAATAATATCTGGAAGCATATATTAATATATAATAATATTCGAACATAATATCATGGAAAACAGGTTTTGTGTTTCATCAACACTACTGAAGCTTCAAGACCTTTGACGCAGACAAACTGTCAAAGCCTTTGAAACTTATTCCGATTTTCATCAAGGGAGTGGAGTTATCAATCTCCCCCGTGATGAAAGACAAAACATGTGCATCCCTGCAACTTAGTCAAACATATAAGATAAGCAACATCGGACTAAGTACTTGCATGGGTTAGACTAATGTTGGATCAAAGGTTTAAAATATGAAAAACATCCAACTAAAAACAAAAAAACCAAGGTCTTCCAAGACCTTTGAGTCGCAACAGTTTAAAAAGTTTAACACCACAGATCATCTCCCCCTTTTTGTCTTTCAACAAAGGGAGGAGGTAAAACAGTCACCAAAAGTTTTGAAACAGTTTCCAAAAAACCAGCAATGTTTCAGTTTTGGGGTAAGGGTAGGGTAGGATAAGGCTAAGCTTCATCGTCCGGAGCATCATCGGTGAGCAGCGACCTCAGACCTTGCAGCAACTTGGACACCTCGCTCATCTCCGTCATAAACTCCTTGTGCAGCTCCTTAATATCCAAGCGAACTTCCTCCAAGCCCAACTCCAGATTGTCTATGCGTTCACCAATGACTGAGGCAGTGGGAAGAGCTTTTGAGGGAGAGGCAAGACTCCAAGTCCCTTGGGGAGACCAAGTGATGCCTATCTTCTCAAAGCTCTTGGAGTCGAACTTTCCCATATGACGCTGTTGTTCTTCATTTTTGAAATCGATTCCAGAAGCTTTGAAGATATGGATCAAAAGGGTGGCAAAAGGGAGAGGAGTTCCTTTTCTGTATTTTCGAGTGTGAGCCATGGATCCAAGGATAGTGTTAGCCAGATCAAGGTCAAGGCCATTTAAGATGCGGTATAGAAGGATCATGGCATTATCGGTAAGGAGAGAGCCAGAGTTTAAGTGGGGTAGGAGGCAACGCACAATGATATTGAAAATAATTTTTGCCTCTAGGGTAAGGTGCTGTTGGATGCTTCGGGTAGGAGATATTTGGATCAGGCAAGGGCAATGCACTGTTCTTTAGTGGGATTTTCAGGAGGGGGTGGACAAGGTCTAGGTAGGCCAAGGAAATCTGCGAAGTCAATGGAGTTGAAAGAGATTCTAACTCCCTTGATGACGGATTCCAAAGACCAACCGTCGGCATTGTGTTTGGCTTTTAGGTTTATGTAGAATAGGCGGGTAAGTTGGGGATAGTAGATAGCTTCAAGGTTGAGAAGGGTCCAGGCAGGGGATTGTTTGAGTAGAGAGATGCATGATAAATTCAAAGCTTCAAAGAACGCAAGATCTAAAAAATCAGAACAACAAATCCTACGAGTTCGAAACTCATCTACCCACTTTCCAGCCATCTCAGCATTTTCAAACCATGAAGAGGGAAAGGATTGATTTACCTAAATGAGGGCATATGGGTCGGCGTTCTTCCTGCGTGCTAGTGTAGGAGCATACCTCTTGGCAGGCGCCTCAAGGCTTCTGAGAGTGCCTTTCCTGATACGCTTGGGAGATGGAGGCTTGGCAGCTGTTGAGGCTTTCCGCTTCTTTAGAGACGGAGAAGGAGGAGAAGGAGAGGGAACAGGTTCGAGCTCCTCATCCTCTTCGTCCTCAGACCCCGAGTCCTCAGCGGACCCTTTAGCATCCTCGTTGTCTCCTTCAGCATCCTCGTCATCGCCGGTCTCGTCTTCCTCTTCTTCTTCTTCTTCCTCTGGTTCCTCCTCAATGGGAACCTCCTTCTCAATCTCTTTTCGAACTCTCTCGGCCTCCTCCTCGGCTAGCTTCCGTGCCTGCTCGGCCTCTTCCTCGGCCTTTCTCTTCCTTAAAGCTTCTTATTCAGCTTTCTTGGCGGCATCCCGTTCCAGAATAGTGTCGAGATCCTCCTCTTCCTCCTCATCATCCACCTCCTCAGCGATGATTTTCTTTTTCCCTTTTTGCTTCGCACTGAGAGGTTTCTTCGCTGAGCATTTTTTAGAGCCCTTGGTTACTGTAGTCGTGCTCTCAGCGATGGTGCTCTGGAAAGCAGCTGGGACGATTTCTTGTGGAGTGGGTTCAGGTGGAGGGGAAGTAGCAGTGGCCTGGCGTCCATTGGGGGCGGCGCCAAGTCTTTTGGGAGTGGAGGTTTTCTTTGATTTGGGAGCCATGGAAGTAATCGGCTAGGGTTTCGGAACAGTTGGAGAGGTTGAAGAAGGAGAATTGGAAGGGTTTTAGGTAGTTCTGACGTTATGAGGTAATCGAGTGGGGTTTGAGTTTTAAAGAGGAGAGATTTGAGTAATGAGACGGGTTTAGGGTTCCAATGTGGGTAATGATAACATTGCCAATTTGAAAATATTTCCATTCAAAATTCAAATCTATTTCTTAACCATTCAAAAGGAGGGAAAATCCGAAAATATTTTGTTCCAAAAATAAAACATGTACTCAGATGGGGGAATAAAATATGTAACATACATAGAATTTTGAAATCCGTTAAAAATTATACTTGATCAAATATCTAAAAAGATATTAACCAAATATATATGATCCGATATCTGTACTCTACCATTCAGTTCACAAACCTTGACATATTTCACAAAGGTCTTGACACTGGGTAGAATTTTTCTTTCGTAAAGGGAAAGCTCCCTCTACGAAAGTGCATCCTTTTTAAGCATTCCAATCTCTTGTCTAATAAAGGTGAACCTATCCTCTGCCAAAGGCTTAGTGAAAATGTCAGCCCATTGATAATCATTAGAAATAAAAGATATGGACACATCACCTTTTTGACATGGTCTCTAATGAAGTGATGCCTTACATCAATATGTTTGGTTCTTGAATGCTGGACAGGATTCTTCGTGATTGATATGGCACTTGTGTTGTCAAACTTAATGGGAATACTTCTGAGGTTGATGCCAAGATCTCTCATTTGTTGAGCTATCCAAAGGATTTGGGAGCAGCAAGCTCCAGCTTCTATGTATTCGACTTCGGCAGTGGATAGAGCAACTGAGTTTTGTTTCTTTGAATGCCAACTAATCAAGGATGCTCCTAAGAATTGGCAACATCCTGATGTGCTCTTCCTATCCACTTTGTAGCCTGCAAAATCTCGATACTCCTTTTGATTGACACTCTTCCCAGTTTTGTCTTGATCTAGAGATAATGTTGAGCTCATGGGTGTCTTCGCTGCTTTGGATTGATCCATCTTGAATTTCTTCAAGAGATCCTTAGTGTACTTGCTTTGGTTGACAAAGATTCCTTTCTTGGATTGATGAACTTGTAGTCCCAAAAAGAAGTTGAGTTCACCCATCAAGCTCATCTCAAATTCACTGCACATAATGTCAGAAAATTCCTTGCACAAAGATGTGTTAGTAGCACCAAATAATATATCATCAACATAAATTTGAATAACCAAAATGTCCTTTCCTTTGGTCTTGATAAAAAGAGTCTTGTCGATCAACCCCCTTTTAAAATCATTTTCTAAAAGATATTTTAACAAGCGCTCATACCAAGCTCTTGGGACTTGTTTCAAACCATAAAGCGCTTTGTCTAGTTTATAAACATGATTGGGAAATTCCGAACTTTCAAAACCTGGGGGGTTGAGGCACATACACTTCTTCTTCTAAGAAACCATTAAGAAAAGCACACTTGACATCCATTTGATATAACTTTATGCTCATATAAGATGCAAATGCTAATAAAATGCGAATGGCTTCAAGACTGGCTACGGGAGCAAAGGTCTCATCGTAGTCAATACCTTCCTCTTGATTGTAGCCTTGGGCAACAAGCCTTACTTTGTTCCTCACGATCTTACCATTCTCATATAGGTTGTTTCGAAATACCCATCGTGTGCCAATGACTGATGGATGCTTTGGCCTAGGCTTCAAGGTCCAGACTTTGTTCCTTTCAAATTCATTGAGCTCACTTTGCATAGCAATGATCCAATCTGGCTCTTGAAGGGCCTCATCTACCTTCTTTGGTTCTATAAGAGAAACAAACGCGTGAAAAGCACAAAGATCTTTAAGTTTAGAACGAGTTTGAACACTAGATGTAGGGTCAGAAATGATATCCTTTAATGAGTGTGATGAGGAGTATTTGAATTTTCTTTTGATGGTCTCATCTTCTTGATTCGTCACACTAGCAGGATTGATTTGTGGTACATATGACTCGGTGGTCTTGTTAGGTTCAGTTACAGCAGTTTCTGACGTTTCAATACTGTTGGATTGGACACCAAGGGCTTTGGACGAATCTTCAACACCTTGGGCCAATTCTTTAGTGTTGAGAATCTGTTCCTACATGTTCCTCTTTTCTGCGTTCTTGGTGGCAGCACCATCACCTTCCTCGTTCTCTGCATGGATGTTAAGATCTATATCTGCAACACTTTCACTCAAAGAATCGTCATTGCATTTATCAAATATAACATGTATGCTTTCTTCAACTAACTAGGTCCTTTTATTGAAGATTCTATAAGCTTTGCTGCTTGTGGAGTAGCCAAGAAATATACCTTCATCACTACGCGCATCAAATTTCCCAAGGTTATCTTTTCCATTGTTATGAACAAAACAAGTACAGACAAAGGGTTTAAAATAAGATATAAGTGGTTTGCGGCCTTTGAAAAGTTCGTAAGGAGTTTTCTTTAAGATGGAACGAATAAGACAACGATTTAAAATATAGTTAGTTGTGTTAACAGCTTCAGCCCAATAGGTTTTAGGTAATGCATTTTCTAAAAGCATAGTCTTGGCCATATCCTCTTGGGTGCGGTTCTTTCGTTCCACAACCCCATTTTGTTGAGGTGTCCTAGGAGCAGAAAAGTTATGGGAGATGCCATATTTAGCACAAAACAAATCAAACTGAAGTTGATCAAACTCCCTACCATGATCACTTTGAATTGACACTATGGGCTCGTTTCTTAAAGTTTGCAACTCCTTACAAAGTTTTAAAAACTCAAATAAGGCCTCTGATTTTTCTTTTAAAAATGCAACCCAAGTATCTCTAGAAAAATCATCAACAACAACAAGCATGTACTTTTTACCATCGGGAGATTTGACTCGCATAGGACCACATAAATCCATATGTAAAAGTTCAAGGGGTCTAGAATAACTTACAACCTTTTTGGGTTTGAAAGAGCTACGTGTTTGTTTACCTCGTGTGCATGCATTGCACATATCAATACCTTTGAATTCCATCTCAGTTAGTCCTCTTACAAGCCCTTTGGACACAAGCTTCTGTAATGTATGTGGACTCACATGACCGAGTCTCCTGTGCCATAGCTTTAGATCATCCGTCAAAGCCTTTAGACAGGTTAAGCTTCCTTGTGCCACTTGATCAGCATTCACAGCGTATATATTGTTGTAACGATATGCAGTCAGTATAACTTCACCTGTATCTTCTCTGCACACTAGACATTTTTTCTTGTTAAATCTGAAATTATTGCCACTATCACATAATTGAGAAACATTAAGCAAATTATACTTTAAACCATTCACGAGATAGACATTTTTAATACTATGGTTGGAATCACTCCCAACGCTACCAATACCAACGATGTCACACTTTCCTTTGTCACCAAGAGTGATTGTTCCTCTGGATTTCTCCTTTAGATCATGAAAGAGAGAACTCTTCCCACTCATATGCCTCGAGCATCCACTATCAATAATCCATTTTTGCTCCTTCACCTTGGTGATCTCCTGCAAAACAAACATCAACCTTTGTGGCTAGACCAATAAGCAAATTTGGATCCATTCTTGGCATAAACCATATTTGGTAAAATAGTGCCTTTGGGGACCCAAACTTGTGTTATCCGTTCTTTTCTCAAATGAACAGGAAATGTATTGCGAATGATATATGAATCCTTTCTTCTATAGGGGCAGGTCTCTTTTACATGTCCCTTTCTAGCACAGTGGTGACATATAAGAGAGATTCATCTTCCTTTTGCCTTTACAAAAGTGGTAATGTGCTTCTTCTTTAAAAACCTTGGATTGTAACCAATACCACTTTTGTTTAGAGAACATTGTTGTTCACCCAACATCCTATCAAGAGTGCTTGAGTTCAGATTCTTATGAGGGTTGTCTGTTGGTAAAACTTATGAGGGCTGTATGTTGGTCTTGAATCTTATTATTCAGGGAGATCTTCTCGTTCTCTAAGTCATGATGTTCACTTCTTAGAGAGGAGAGATCTTGCTTGAGTTCAGATTTCTCTGAGTCAAGAGTCTTGACTTTAATGTCAAGACCTGAATTCCGATAATACCTCTTTTGGACTTGCCATAAGTTCTCTTACAGTTACCTCAAGCTTCTCATCGTGGGATTCATCTCCTGAGGCCATAAGACAGACATTGGCCTTCTCATCATCAGAGTCAGAGTCAGAATAACTCCAAGTTGCCACCATGACTTTCTTTTTCCATTTGTCACCCTTCTTGGACTGGCTCTTCGTCTTTTGAGGGCAGTCTTTTACAAGATGATCTGTTTCACCACATTCAAAACAAGACAAAGGTTTAGTCTTCTTATCAAATTTTTTGTATTGAGACTTACCTCGAAATTTAGAAGACTCTGATCCATCCTTGTTGTTGAATTGTTTCTTCATTTTCAGGATTCGAGCAAGGCCTCTTGTGATAAGAGCAAAAGGATCATCCTCATTGTCATCCTCATCTTCTGAATCAGATCCATCTTTGGGCTCATCTTTCTTAGACTTGAGCGCCAAGTTATTAGTGCTTGCTGGAAGTTCTCCATCGTCTTCATTAAGGATCATCTCATGCGTGATCAGTTTCCCAAGCAGGTCATCAAGGGGCAGAGTGGTGAGGTCTTGGGCTTCCTCTATGGTTGTTACTTTAGGACCCCACTTTTATTTTGGGAGGCACATCAATATCTTCCTTACTTTCTCAACGTTTGTAAAGATCTTGCCAAGAGAGTCAAGGTTGTTGGTGATTTCTGTGAATCGTGTGAACATGGCCTTGATAGACTCATCAGACTTCATTTTGAAAAGCTCATACTTTCGAAGGAAGATACTGATCTTGGTGTCCTTTACTTGGCTGGTTCCTTCATAGGTGACGACCAGCTTGTCCCAAATCTCTTTAGCTGACCTACAAGATGAAATACGGTTAAACTCATCAGTGCTAAGACCACAATAAAGTAAGTTGATAGCCCTGTCGTTTTTGGAGACGAGTTCAAGATCCGTTTGGATGTATTCAGACTCCTTCTTCGCAATTTTGGTTCCATTTGGTCGGTCTTTCTCTGGAACCTTCGGACCATTCTCTATAATGTTCCAAAGTTCCAGATCTTGATCTATAATAAACATCTTCATCAATGATCTCTAGTGGACAAAGTTGTTTCCTACAAAGAGTGGTGGTCTACTGGTAGACCTTCCCTGTGCAAATCCTTCGCTAGCTTCACCAGACATGATAAAAAACTCACAAGATTTTTGGATCCAAAGCAGTGAGTAAAGCTCTGATACCAATTGAAGGTTTGATAATATAAAACAAAGTAATAAAAAGATACTCTAGAAGGGGGTTGAATAGAGTATGCCGATTTTTCGCAGATAGTCTCAAGACTTTTGAAGATCGTGCAAAACCCTTTGAGATTAGACTTAGTCTTTTCTCTGAAAACCTGAATCACAAAGTTAAACAATTCGAACCAAGTGCAGAAATAAGGTAAAGCAGTAAATAAAGGACGCAATGAGTTGTTTACGAGGTTCGGGACGAACTTGGCCTATGTCCCCGCCTAGGGTTCTTCCACAACCCTAGGATTCAACCGACTTTTATTGATTCACAAGACTTAGGATCCTAATAGCTCACCGAGAAGCCTCTCTCCTATACAATTGCAATCTAGTCAACTCACGTTCCCTTGGAGTCCTAGACCAATCTAGAAGAGCCCTACCTCTCTATGCTATCTAGTACAATTCTCTTACACTTAGTGAATCAATCGTCTAGTGTCCACTTCCTGAGTTACAAACTCTCGAGTATAACACTATCACGAAATATATCCTATAAACTCACTGTGTAACTCTCAAATGCTTTGAAATGAAATAACAGACTCTTAAGAACTAACAGAGAGCACACAAAGAAGACAGATCTCGCTTGAGGGCTTGAGTGTATGAATGCTTGTGTTCAACGAACCCTAAAATCACTGAACTCCTAAACCCTAAAACCTCTGAACTCCTAAATCGCATAAGAGGTTTTAGGGTTTTGGCGTTCAACGAGAGTTGGATCGCCGGGATTGTAAAGTCTTTGAATTTAGTTTAATGCAAGTTGTTATTTCCTTTCAATCAATGTCTGAGGTTGCGATGAAGCGCGAGTAGTCCACCCACTTCTAGGGTTGGGGCGAGCCCGACAATAGCCATGCGCGTTTGAGGTAAAGATCCGACTTTTATCATGTTTTGAGCATCTACTACTTGTTATGTGTTTATTACCCATCTAATGGAGGTCCATGCTAACAACTTGGATTGTAAACATAAAATCGGTAGAGACAATTAGGGTTTCTTGAAAGAGTTGTCTAATTGTTGGAAAAGGTGAAGGCTTAGTCCTTTGATGCGATTCACATGATTATCCGTTTTATTCTTGCCTTATGCATGCTTGGTTATTGTTGTTGCAAACCCCAATCTTGGAAGTCTTTTTCATACAGTTTAGTTCGAAATCCCCAATAGTAACTTTTTCATACAGTTAAGTATGGGGTGTTTGTTGTGAGCTGAATCTGCCATGTTTTACAGTAACTTTTATATTGTTTTCTGCATACATTTCATGCATATGGGCTAAGATAGTACAGAATCTATGTAGTTTACACTTATTTGCCAAATTATGGAATCTACACCAGTTTCTGTTTAATTTCGCAGAATTCGAGGCAAATTACAGCAGTTTTGAGAAAGGTCGGAAAAGCTCGGAAATCAACTACAGAAGTCCAAGGTCAAGAAGCAGCGAAACCCGTCGAATCATGCTAGGAACCCATGTTTACTCGATCTAGAGTAAACCTACTCGACCTAGACGAAAGTGTCCGAGCACAGGCCTTGTCGACTAAGCACCGATCGAGAAACTGAGCCAGAGACAACCTAACTCCTGGAAGATAACTCGATCTCGAGTACACCTTGTCGACATCGACAACACCCAGACACCATGTCCGGAGTCGACAAGCTGTGCCAAGTCGAGAAGCCGAGGACGGAGACGTCGAGCCAACCCTAGTCGATCTCGAGTAAACAACTCGATCTCGAGGACCACCATGGTGCCAATCCGAGCACGTATCGAGGAAGACTACTCGACAACACCAGGCCACCCAATCGATGAAGAAGACCTACTCGATCTCGAGGACGCTTTTCGAGATCGAGGAAATTTGTGAGCCACCTCCGAGCCATAACGAGCACCAGCTGCTCGACCAAGCCCAGCAAGCCATACTCGACGACCATGTTACTCGATCTCGAGTAGAGCTGGTCGAGATCGAGGAGAGCCGTGTCCGAAACAGCGTTACGCGGTGAGCTGTCCGTGTCGAGTTGGGAATCCTTGGAGCTGAAGAAAGCCGAGTCTATCCGAGATCTATCAACTATCCATGGAAGAGAAAATCTATCAACAAGAAGACATCTTACCTATTTTAGATTTAATTTCCCCTTTATAGATTTAATTCCTAAATTGCATTTATTTATCTTTTAAGCTTTTTAGATATAGATAGATATATTCTATCCTTGAATAGCAAGGAATAGAAGGCTATAAATAAAGCCTTAGGGGCTGAGCATTAGGCATCTTATTCCAATTCAATTCCATTCAAGTAAGTAGGAGTAGAGAGAGAGTTTGTCGCAAGCAAGGTGGAAAGGCGAAAGCGGATTTGTCTTATTGGTTGTAAGCTTTCTTTATTTAAATCAATGCAAGTTAGTTTCTTTTGTTATTTAATGTCTTTCTTGATGATGAAGAGCGAGTAGTCCACCCACTTCTAGGGCTGGGGTGAGCCCGACGGTGGCCATGTGAGGTGATGCGGTAAAGGTACAATCTTGCTATGCAATTCATCTTCTATCCCTATGAGCATGATTCTTTTGCGAGAGTTGAAGGTGATCCTTGTTTGTATTATTGAAGCGAAAGTGATCTTAATGCAACTTGGGTTAATTATGTGAAAAGGGTTAGTAACAATTAGGGTTTATGTGAAAGCCTCTATATGCCTATTTGTTAGTAACGAAAGTTATTTTGATGGAAATCATGATCTTTTATGCCTTTATGTGTTACTTTGCATGGTTATCGTTGTGGTGTTGATACCCTGGCTTTGGAAGTTCTTAGTATATTGATTTATTTCTGTCGAAATTCTGAGTTTTGCATTCGAAATTTGCCTTTACAGTTTCTGTTTCTTTGTCGATCTAGAGGAAAGTCTTGTCGATCTCGAAGAGCCTTTAGTCGAGATCGAGTTGGGTGTTTGTCTATATCGAGTTGAGATTCTGAGTTTTCTGAGTTTTTGTTTCTGCTACTTCTAGTCGATCTCGAGTTAGGGTTAGTCGAGATCGAGTACTTATTTTTCTGGATCGAGTTGCTTCTGTCGTCGATTTTTAGTTTCTGTCGTCACTGTTGTTTGTCGATCTCAAGTTGTTGTAGTCGAGATCGAGTAAAGTTGCTGTCTTTGCTTTTATTTTCTGT
Source organism: Persicaria tinctoria (assembly GCA_037127255.1). Lineage (NCBI taxonomy): Eukaryota > Viridiplantae > Streptophyta > Magnoliopsida > Caryophyllales > Polygonaceae > Persicaria > Persicaria tinctoria. The sequence goes on along the minus strand of JBANSL010000013.1, from coordinate 28,438,513 downwards.
CTTCGTTTGTTATTTCTGCCTTTGTTTCTTTGTTTCCTTGTTTCTCTTTTCTGTTTGCTTTTCTGTGAGATTTACAGCTGCCTAGGATCCGCTGACACGCTTCCTCGTGGATTCGATCCTTACTTTCTCTTACTACATTGGAGGGAGTCTTGTAATCATTTGCGTGGGCCTAAATCTGGTTTAATCTATTTTATTATATTTCATACCCGATTTCCTCCTCACAACACTTAGTGCAAATCATGGCATACATCAGACTACCAACGACTGAAACATAAGGCACCTTCTTCATCTCCTGTTTCTCTTTCTCACTTGTATGACACTGATCATAACTCAGCTTCATGTTCGCTGCAAGTGGAGGACTCACGGGTTTAGCCTTGTCCATGTTGAATCTTTGTAGCACCTTCTCAATATATCTTTCTTGTGATATCCACAACTTTTGATTCTTTCTGTCACGGGTAATCTGCATACCCAAAATCTGTCTTGCAGGGCCAAGGTCCTTCATAGAAAAGAGCTTCTTTAGTGGATTCTTTAAACTAGCAATCGTGTTGGTATCCTGTCCCACAATAAGCATATCATCCACATAAAGCAAGAGAATAAGAAAGTCACCTTCGGCGTAATTCTTCACAAACACGCAGTGGTCAACATGTGTCTTGTGGAATTTGTGGTCGATCATAAAATACTCGAACTTCTTGTACCATTGTCGAGGCGCTTGTTTCAAACCATACAAGCTCTTTTTGAGACGACAAACCATCTTCTCTTTTCCCTTAACTTCAAAACCTTCAGGTTGCTCCATATAGATTTCTTCTTCCAAATCACCATGAAGGAAGGCGGTTTTCACATCAAGTTGCTCGACCTCTAGGTCCATGTTTGCTGCCATGCCTAGAACAACCCGAATGGATGGCATCTTCACAACTGGAGAGAAAATCTCATCGAAATATACACCCTTTTTCTGCTCAAAACCCTTCACCACAACTCTGGATTTGAACCTGGGAGGTGTACCAACTTCTCCAGACTTCAAACGAAAAACCCATTTATTCTTGAGACCTTTCTTACCCTTAGACAATTTCACCAAGTCATAGGTGTGGTTCTCATGCAATGAACTCATCTCATCCTCCATGGCATTGTACCACTCATTCTAATGCACATCTGACATAGCTTCCTCTTAGCATTCAGGCTCTCCTAAATTAGTCAACAACACATAATCGCTGGTTGAGTATCGTGAGAAAGTCTGTCTCACTCTGGCGGATCTTCTCAACTCAACTTCAGGTTGGATAGGGGGCTCCTCTTATTGAGGTTATGGAACTTCTGGTGGATCAACATCCCCATCATCATGCTCATCTTCATGCTGATTCTGAATTGAACTTCTCTGCACAACTTGAGGAAAAATGGGATCAAAGGTGACTGGAACAGGAGAGGAAGACGACGACCGTTGGAGCTTCCAGTCACCAATAGTCTTCTCTTTCATGAACACAACATCTCTGCTTCCTACCACATTCTTTTCTGTAAGATCCCACAATCTGTACCCAAATTCATCCTCTGAGTACCCTAGGAAGATGCAAGGCTTTGTCTTGCTATCAAGCTTGAATCTCTAATCTCTAACAACATGAACATATGCTAGGCATCCAAAGACTCTCAAATGCTGGAAGGAAACATCTCTCCCAGTCCAAACCCTCTGCGGAACATCACCATCAAGAGGAATTGAAGGCAAACGATTGATGGGATACGCAACAGTCACCATTGCCTCCGCCCAAAAGGAATTTGGCAGCTTTGCAGTCGATAATAAACTTCTGACCCTTTATGTTATGGTTCTGTTCATCTTCTCTGCGAGCCCATTCAGTTGTGGCGTCTTCGAAACTGTTTTCTCAAGCCTGATGCCCTGACTCTTACAGTACCGCTGAAGCAGACACCTATACTCTCCACCATTATCTGATCTAACACACTTCAACTTCAAACCAGTCTCTCGTTCAACTCTGGCTTGGAACTCCTTGAAAACTGTCAGAACCTGATCTTTGTTTTCGACACAAAAGCCCACAATTTTCTAGAATGATCATCAATAAAAGTGACAAAATATTATGCCTCACCATGTGACTTGGAATCCATAGAGCACAAATCCGTATAAACAAGATCTAATGCATATTTTCTTCTAGATGGAGGTCGAGTATGAAATGCTACTTGATGTTGCTTTCCATCTAGGTAATCAACACAAGGTTTGAGAGAAATACCTTGCATATCCAGGAGAATGTCCTTCTTGGCGAGCATTTGCAAACCCCGCTCGCTCATGTGTCCAAGCCGCTTGTGCCATAGCTCTCCGGCACCATCATCAATCACATTAGCTTCTTCTTTGCAAATTTTGGCTTGCATCACATACATGGTATTTTGCTTCTTTTCTCGGGTTACAATCAAATTTCCCTTGGAGCACTTTCAAACACCGCCTTGTGTATTTTGAGCATAACCATCATCATCAAGTATCCCAAAAGATATCAAATTCAATATGATATCAGGAACATGGCGAACATTTCTCAAAATCAAACTGAAACTAGAGGATGTCAACAAACAAATTGTGCCCATGCCAACAACATTGGAAACGCCATCATTTCCCATCCTCACACGACCAAAATCTACACAAGTGTAAGACGAGAAGTACTCCTTTTGTGGAGTAATGTGATATGGAGTAGGTGAATCAACAATCCAAGTGCATTCATCACTTGCAAGATTCAAAGAACCTTCATCAGCCACCACAAACAACTCCACTATTTCATCACTGATTGTAAGAGTAGCAGTGTCTTTATCTTCTTAATTTCTCGATGTCTCCGACTTCTCAAGTTCTTTGCCTTTGTCCCTCTTGAACTTTTGGAAATACTTTTGAATATGACCCGGCTTCTATTGCTTCGAGACTTTGATCTCCCTTTGGACTTGTCTCTGTTCTATTGTTGTCGTTGCTTACTCCTTCCTCTGTTGTTACCAAAACCATGCATCACATTAGCCTCTGACTGTGAGGAGACACCCATCTCCTTCCTTCTAGTCTCTTTGTTCAAAAGACTAGCCTTCACACATTCCATAGTCAGCTTACCTTCCGGAGCGGAATTACTAAGTGACACGACTAGTGTATCCCAACTATCCGGAAATGAGGAGAGTAGTAGTAGAGCCTGCAACTCAACATCCAACGACATCTTCACAGAAGCCAACTGATTCACAAAGCCTTGAAATGTGCTCAAATGCACATTAATGCTCTCACCATCTTTGTACTCCAATTTCACAAGCTTTCTCATCAATGACGCCTTCTTGAGGGCATTCTTCCTTCCATACATCCCCTGAAGCTTATACCATATCTCATAAGCATTCGTGTCATTGCAATATGCTGGAGCATACTCACATCAACAAATTGTCTGATCGTAGCTACCGCTTTTTGATTCAGAATCTTCCATTCAACATCAACGGCACCCGTTGGAATCTCTTTGTGCACAATTGGCTCGAACAAATCTTTCACATACAAAATATCTTCCATCTTTATCTTCCAATCTGAGTAGTTGCCCGAATTCAAGACCATCATTCTCTGAAAACTGTTCTTTTCCTCCATCCTAAACCAAAAGCTCTAATACTAGTCTGATGTGCGGGGGAAGAAGGGGACGTCAGACAAACCCCTTTCAACACACACGAATCGGGATTGACAAGAACTGTAAACCAGAGAGCCAAACTCAGGCAACCCAAACTAACAATCAGACACAAACAGACGATAAAATAATCAAGCACAAAGAACACCAGATTTACGTGGAAAATCCCAAAACGGGGAAAAACCACGGGAGCCAGAAACTTCCACTATCACCAATAACAAGTGGGTACAATCTTCCCTAGACAAAGCAAGAGGCATAAAACATCATCAAGAATCAACAAGCTTGACCAAATCTCCAATTTCATAACCCAATTCGTGAAAATCAACAAAATCCGAGAAAGAACACAAGCAAAGGGGATATGAGATTGGAGGCTCAAAACGGCGATCCAGCCGTACAAAATGAAGTCTATGGTGAGGTGAACAACATATCAAAAAATCGTCTCAATCGGAGGTCGTTTAGTTGTCGATCGGGGCACTTCAAGGTAGGCTGAACCAAGACATACGAATTTCTCTCCATCTCTCTCTTCTCCCTTTCTCACTCTTTGATTTCTTTCTATTACTTTCCCAATTGGAAATGCATCCCCTTTTATAAGGAGGTAAAACTTTACATGGTAAAAACCATATAGTAAATTAGTCAATTGGACTCGTCCCCATACAGGGGGAACTCATAAAGAGAATCTATCTATATGTTATCAAATCTCTTGCATAATTAAAAAAAAGAATGGACTTATCTGAACAACACCAAGTACTGGATTTGGTTTACGACTTATCTTAACAACACCAAGTATTATTGGGTTTACGAATTACGACTTACGACTTAAATTCTTTAAGATATTAAAATGGATCTGCCTCAGGTGGATTAACAATAACAAGTACTTGGCGGGAAATAAAAATAATCTGGTTAAATGTGCTAAATGACACCATTGGACCCATATATTAAAATTGATGGACGTAAAGCTAAAAGCAATGAATAAACACAAAAGGCCATCCCGTGTCAAATTGTCAATAAGACAATATTCTTGCATCCTATCCTCTGCACTAAAGGTTTTTAGGACGACGTTAACATTCCCACATGTACCTTCGTTGGATCCATTCAGACCGTGCCAGAAGAAGGGGGAAAACCCCTATATTCCTAACTAGTTACCATTGTCAATCTTGGTTAAATCAAAATTTTAGAGTTGAAATGTAGACATTCTTACTATATTTTAAAACGAAAATATAGATACTAAGTGAAAGTATGAAAGTGCAAGTATGGGTTAATATTGTCAAATCTGTCATCAGTGGCAGATTTACGGAGGGCTCGGGAGGCTGAAGCCCCCCCCCCCCTATCCGAATAAGTAAGTATGTATACCGGTTAGATTGGTAATATAAAAACGTAAAGTAGCGAATTATCACAAACGTGATTTGGCTCAGTGGTAAGTAAGGACGCGGAAGGAATTCCATCCGAAGTGATTGATCCCAAGTTCGAAGCCCATTAACTCACTTTTTTTTCTCTCAAAAATCATCAAGTCGGCCGCCACCGCCAGCTCCACCTCCGACCGACCCTGCCACCGACGCACCGCACACCACCGGAATCCATCCCTCTTTTGGTCTGGTGTCTCCCGCATTCCGCAGAGCTGAAAGGCTTAATCTTCACTATTGAATACTATTGTTTAGTTAGTTTTGTTCTCTTCCTTTTCATTTGATTGTTTATAAATTCAATTGATTGAGTTTAGAATCTATTTAGATTGAAATTTGTGAATTTGAGAATCAATTTGGGGAAATTTTCAATTAGGGTTTGTGATATTTGTGAGAAATAAATTTGTGCTTTGTGACTTGAAATTGTTGTTTGGTGAGAAATAAATTTGTGAATTTATTGTTTATGATTTGAAAGGGTAGTTTGTGATTGTGATTGTGAGAAATGAATTTGTGGTTTGTGATTTAGAATCGTACGTGGTTTGTGGATTTGTTCTTCATAGGAGTATAAAATATTACAAGGATTAATTTAAGTGAAATTTTAATTAGATATTGTTTTTTTAAGTTTAATTAGTTGAGATGAGAATCAATTTAGATCAAAATTTTATGAATTTGAGAATCAATTTTGGTAAATTCCGATTAGGTTTTGTGATTTTGCTAATAAATTTGTGGATTAAGTAGCAATTTGGGGTAAATTTGTGGATTTGAGAATCAATTTGTGGATTGGGAGTAGAGAGTCTTAAGTTGAACTAGTATAATTCCCGCGCCATGACACGATTTTAAAAAAATAAAATTTTCATAATAAAATAAAATAATATTATACATTTAAATAAAGTATTATATTAATATTTTGAATTAAACTTATAAAAACAAACTCATAAGAGTAAGATATAATAAGCTCAATCATGATGGACTCCATAGTAAATGAAGATTTACAAATAGGCATAGGTTTATATTAATTTAATATTTTGAATTAAACCCATTGATTATTTTTCAAGATGAAAATCAATTGGAAAAATTAAAAAAAAAGGGAAAAAAATAATTAGTTGAAAATGAGAGAATTAAGGTGGATGTAATACGCAGACTCAAACTCTTCTATTTTAAGAGTTTATATAGATATATAGATATAGATTTTATATATTGATAGAGTTTGGTTTGAATGATTTGTTGGATTTGGAAAATGACATTAGTTATAATGACTTATTTGGTTCCAAGCTAGGGACAAAAATCTTCGTTTAATGAGTAGCATCGATCCTATCTTTCTTTGTATTTTTCAGCCCCCCTCCGACAAATATCCTAGATCCGCCACTGTCTGCCATATATTAACTCTCTTGTAGTCATAGATAAGTCATAACCCATACATTTATCAATTCTACTCCGGGGTATGTTGCATTATTCAAACATTGACGCGGCTAGCTAAACAAAGAAAAAGTATTCCGCAAGATTCTTTGTTAGAATTTATGGTTTGATATTTAGGGTTGGGTAGATATGATAACCATGAACCATAACATAGTACTATAAATTGTACCGATAATCATGGTACGGTACCAGATTTACCAAAACACAATCAAGATACTCAATTTTCAAAATTTTATATGGGAAAAACCAACGGTAATTAAGCCATTGATATAGTATTGTACTCGGTTGGTGGGTAATAAAATTTATGCGTGTTAGCATACCCACCATTCATCTTTAAATTTAAAAATATTTATGAACTAGTACAAATCTAAATGAATTTATCTAAAATATTCAACTCATTCATCCAAATAGTCTACCCTCTCGCTTAAATGATAGCAATTAAAATCCTCAAATCTATGTTTGGATCATTAAAGTATTACTAGAGACAATACACCATCAGCCCACAATTCCTATCATGAGCAACCCACAGAAGAGCTTAAGAAGACAACCCACAATCATGATATTTCCAAACACTCTTTGAATGAGCGGGAAGAAAAGACAAAACAAAGAACCTTCTCGAATAGTGTGTATACCCACAATATTGTATTATATATATCATGTGTAATACGAAATGAGGAATCAATGAAAAGTATTGTCTTCTTCCTACAATTCTCAGTTATTGTCATTTCTATTTTTCATAATGGTATCAGAGCCTAAGACGACAAAACATCGCCCATTCCTCCATTAAAATGATGACTAACTTTTGCTTAGCTCACACCGTTGCTTAGCTCTAGGCCACCATGTCTCAAACCTCATTATCCTCTCCTCTCAGTCCTATCCCGTCATTCTCTACCCTAAATACCATAAAGCTTTCCCCCATAAATTTTCTTACCTGGATTCGGCAGATCACTTATCTTCAATCGCAAAGGATGTTTGGATTTCCAAATGGTTCACTTCCTTGTCCTTCCCTGACCGACGATAATCGTGAGTCGGTTGAAAACTGGGTCACCAAGAACCAACTGATCCTAGCCATCTTATTGGCTTCTCTTACAGAGCCGGTTATGGATCAAGTTCCTGATTGCAACACCTCACGGCAAATGTGGGAAAGACTTCATAGTTTGTACTCCTCTGGCTCCAATGCTCAGATCGTCCAAACACGCGTTCAACTAGCAAGTCTAAAGAAAGGCGAAGATGAGACAACGATGACCTATTTCAACCACTGAAGTGGTCTCGTTCAGCAAATACAAGCGGGTGGAGAACAAGTAAGTGACCAGAAGTTCGTAACCTCTCTTCTCGCCGACCTCGGATCCGACTATGACGCTATGGTGACTACATTGTCTACTGTTCGTTGTCCTTCCAAAGCCCCATGAGGTATTGTCTTATCTCTTTCTTCAAGAAAATCAGATTGCTTGCAACAACGCATGAATTCTTCCCACACCACCAAACACCTCCCTCACCTTTGACTCCTCTGGTGACAACCCCCCTAAACCAAACTTCACCCCCACAATAAGAGGGGGTGGACGGGGCAGAGGTGATTCCACCACTCGTGGGTATGACGACTCCACTAGAAGAGGTGTTCATTCTTCCCGTGGCCGAGCCAACTATCAAACCTTTTTCGGAGCCCCTGATACACGCCTGATATGCCAGTTATGCAAGAAACGTGGTCGCACGGCCGTTCGGTGTTGGAACCAATTCGACCACTCATTTCAACCACCTCCTCCACAAAGCTTCCAGGCTTACCACACTGTCACCAACTGGTACCCAGATTCTGCGGCTACACACTATTATATACAGGATTTGGCCAACCTCCGTCTCCATCGTCTTCCTTATGAAGGTTTAGAATCTGTGTCACTCGACGATGGTTCCTCCATTTCTATTCATCACCACGGTTCCTCCTTTCTCTCTTCTAATTCCCATCAATTTAAACTCACTGGTTTACTCCATGCTCCCTCCCCTCACCAGAAACCTTCTATTTGTGAATCGATTTTTCCATGAGAATGATGTTTATTTTATTTTTGATAATTCTCGTTTTTGTGTGACGGGCACTCGGACGCAAACTACTATGGTGTATGGCACTTTTAAGAATGGTTTATATGTCTAAACCTCATCGATTTCATCGTCTCCATCGCCGCTACCTCGTCCCTACCACCGATGTCTCTCTACCAACGCTGCAATACCGTTTAGGGTATGCTAATTTTCATACCACGTACCAACCACAAAACGGTATTTTCATACCATGTCTAATTGAAGATAGCTTGTGGTGTTAGGAGAGTACCCTATCGTTGATAAGGGTTACCACCTTTCCGGGGTTGATTACAATGATACGTTTAGCTTTATAGCCAAACCCAGCACCATCTGTCTCCTCCTCTCCTTAGCAGCGATGTGTCGACGGCCGATGCGACAACTAGACATTCAAAATGCATTTCTTCATGGTGCTTTGTCTGAAGAGGTTTACGTCGTCCAAACACCAGGTTTCACCAACCCTTCCTTTCCTTCTCATATATGCCAATTAAACAGATCCCTCGATGGCTCAAGTAGGCTTCTCGAGCCTGGTTCGCCCAATTTAGTGACTTTTTAATCTCAACGGGGTTCAATCTGATCCCTGCAGACACATCCCTTTTCTCTTATCGCCATGGCTTGAATATGATCTTCGTATTGATTTACGTCGACGACTTATTGGTCATCTCCTCTAACTCACAAATGGTTGCAAAGTCTGTTTCTTCTATCTCTAGGATGTTCCATGTTCGTGACTTGGGACGACCAATTTTCTTTTTGGGTATCGAAATCACCAAGGACGACTTGGAATTCTTTCTTTGCCAATCAAACCATATTCAGGATGTCCTTGATCGAGCTGCATGGATTGACAAATTCAAAACCTCTCCTCACACAATTGGCCACTACATTTGATTTGAATGCCTTGGCTCCTCCAATTTGAGAATGCCTCTCTCCATAGAAGCATTGTAGGCAGCTTACAATACCTTTCATTCACTCGTCCTCATGTGGCGTTTACCATGAACAAAGCAGCCCAAATCATACATCAACCTACTCAAAATCACTAGGAAGGGGTTAAACGAATCCTTTTCTATCTCAAGCACACAGCTCATCCCAAGCTCCACATCTCCTCGACTGTCAATCATCAACTTTCCGCCTTCTCTGATGTATATTGGCCCGGGTCATTGGTCCCACTGGTAGGGCAGGTGGCTCAGATGCTCATGCATCAGAAACATGCAGAAGTGTCAATTGAAGCCAACTTAGATGCATCAAAATTGATTTTGTAGCTTTCTTCATATGGTTTTCTCCACCTGATGTTTCTTTTTTTTTTTGTCCAACATGTTTTGATATTTTTTGGGATCCCGGCCATATTGTTATCATAAAAAATGAGTTTCATTGTAGCCCAAATTTGTGGTTGTTGTCTCGTGTAAAGTTCCATATTTGAAATCATTGTCTTATTTTATTTTTTGAAGATCCTCTTATTTCTACAAATCCAAAAGCATCACCAAATCTTAGCTAAGTCAGTTTTTGTCTCTTGTTAATCTTGTTAAAGATCTCACTTATAATCTCGTTAATTTTTTTTTTTTGGGTTCATAGTTATGCACTAGGCCCTCTTTGAATGTGTTACTGATAGTGTTTGTTTTTATTTTGTATATTATCGTTTTTATCATAGTGCCAATTCTTTTGATAAACTGGAGCGTTTGGGTACACTTTTTTGAAAGAGATAAATCAAAACTTCTACAAATTGTGTAGTCAATGGGTGCATGTGCATCGACTACTTTACAAGCAAGCCAGGACTTGGTTAATTAGTAGTCCATCTAATGCGAGTTTCCATAGAAAATTCTTAACTTTTAGGCACACCAATGTTCTAAATCCATGAGAAAACACATTAGTTTTATCAAATTATTTTAGTGATGAATTTCATAACGATGGATATGAAAAATCACCCGCTTTTGCTTTTTTCCAATAAAGTTTATCCTCAATGTTGTTTATTGGGATCGTACATCTGTTATTTTGTTCACTAGTTTTGTTGGGAGGACTCATTTAAGAGCATCCATCTTCCACTCTTTATTATGGTCCAACAAGTATTCAACTTTGTCTTTTTTGGTTTTTACACACACACACACATATATTACAGTAGCCAACCATTAGAATGTCTTTAACAAGATCATTCTTGATCATCCTGACGGATGATGTTACAAAGATCCCTGTAAAAAGGGAAACTAGCATTACAATTGAAACTATTCTTAGCTATATAGTCAGCAGCATGATTGGCTTCCCTATAGCAATGTTGTCGTCTTGCAGTGACAAATCATTTCTGAAGGATCTGGATCTTCTCAATTACTCTTAGGATTTCCCAAGGTGCTGATTTCTGATCTTCTATTGGCTTGACAACTCTCAAACTATCTCCTTCAATGACAATCTTACTCCATCCTTTAGTGCGGGCTATTTCTAACCCTTTGCAGAAAGCAAGGGATTCTGTTTGGATTACAGATCCCTTAGGAACTTTATCATGAAAAATATCAATGACCTTACCATTCCAGTCTCTAACAATACCCCCAATATGGAAATCACCCAACGGTTTGACCGAACCGTCTACATTAATTTTGTAGACGGGCATTGGGAGCCTTGCCCATTTTAACTCTGTACTTCTCTTACTTTTTGTTTTCTTCTCTTCATTTTGAATTTTTTCCCATTCCAGTGTGCTGTGAACGGCTTTCCTCACAGTTGCCTCAATATTTTCCGGTTTACTTCCTTTGAAGATGACAGAATTGCGAAATTCCCATATATGTTGTCAAAGTATACAGAGGTGCTCAAACTGAGTGTTATTTCTTTTTATGTGTTGTATGTTGGTCATGGATGTTCCAGGGTCACGAAAACCCTGAAAACAACCCCCACCTAGTTGTTCATATTTTCTCACAATCATCTTTGAGACAGGGCATTTAAGGAATAAGTGGTATGTAACTTCATTCTCCACATTGCAAAGACAACATTGGCTAGGAACTCGGTTGAAATATCTATTTAGACGTTCGCTAGTTGCGAGACTATCAGTGGTGATTTTTCATATGAAGTTTTGGGTTCTAGGCGGTAGCTGAAGCTTCTAGATCCAAGTACTATCAATATTGTTTGGATTTATTTTTGTAGATTTATCCTTACTAGATTTGGTAGTGTATACTCCACCCTTATCAAACTTCTAGATTAATTTATCTTTAGCTCCCCAACTAGGGATAGCGATCTGGGTGATCTGTTGGACTACTGTCGGAGGAAACAACGAGTTGAGCAAGCCTACGTTCCACTCCTTGTTCAGTGTGATTAAGTCTGAGACCTTCAAATTTGGATTTTGATCATTTTGGTGTTGCTCTAGATTTACATCCCTTAGCCATGGGTCTGATCACACATTTATTCTAGTGCCATCTCCGATTAACCAAAGAAGTCCTTTACTAAATCAATCTCTTAATTGTAAAAGGCGGCCAAATCGCTCCTACTCGGCCGCCAAATCTGGGCTCCAGCAGGACTGACCCATCGCTCCTGCGCCCGCTCGTTGCCAGTCTGGAACAACATAGATCTAGGAATGACGATGAACAGTAAAACGTGGTTTAAAACCGCGTTTCTTTCTAAATTGGAAAAAACCGCGATTTTAAACCGCATTTTTTTTCCAATTTTCAATATCAGGATTTTGGGAATAAAATGCGGTTTCAGGCCACGTTTTTCTGGTCCATCTGACGAAAATGAATATTTTTGTAAATATTTATTTTTGAGTGAATATTTTGAAAACGAAATCCGTATTTCCCATAAACAGTTCTCATGTTTTATCTATGTTTTCCAATAAAGCTACGAACTTTGTCTATTTATCCAATTTGAATTCACAGTTGTTGCATGTTAAACATCAAAAAGATTTCAATCAACACAAAATCAATCAGATTAAACACCCATGGTTTAAATTAAACAAATAATGGAATTTATTCAGGCAACCATCACACACATGTCTATCTCAACATCGTTAGGATCACCCCAACCCAAGAACAAGAAAATTAGCTAGACATAATTTCAAACATAATCAAAGAAATCATCATGGAAAAATATGAAACTAGATTAGAAGAACATATCTTGAAAACCATCAAAACAATCTTCAAGTCGAAATCTTTGAAAAGCCTAAGACTATGAATGTCTGAAACTAAGAAAAATTATGTGGAATTGGAATGAACTAGCCCTCCTAAAACCTAACTAAATTTATAATGCTAACAAGATAAAACTATTCTAAAATAAACAATATAGACAGATCTCAAAAGATAAACATATGCCCAATTTAAAAAAGGAAAGCTCCCTCAAAGATTTCGGGTCAGAACTTTACGATTCTGGGTTCCTTAGAAAATACATTTTAACCCCATAAGGGACTCAAATATCGACCCAGAAGTTGGCTATAACTTTTTTACTTAGACGTATTTCGATTCGAAACTTCACAATACCAACTCGGAACTTTATAACTTTGAAATTTCCATAATCTCGGGTCAAAATATATGAATATCGGGTCGGAATCCTGAGTCGACATCAACTTCTTGGCTCAAATTGTCTATGTTGTATGCAAAATTTGTCAATCTTTCAAATAAATTTCCAAAAAGCTATATAATGACTCGATCCAAATTTTGTGAAGCTTAAGCGACTCATTTTAGTGAGACATCACAAAGCAAGAACTGTTATGCAAGGCGCTTTCGGCTCCCATGAACATCTTGAACTTGACTTCAATGAATTTTATTGCAAAAAAACTATATAAAAGACATGCAAAACATATAAAAATGACTTAAAACCGACTCTAAACTATATCCTATAATACATAGAATACGATGATATCCCCAACCGAGCCCAAACATCTAGCTTCATGCGAAACTTGAACCCGAGCCCAACCCATTATCGCCAGATGCCCGAATGGAAATGAACAAAGGCAGACCAGACCCGACCCATCTTTGACCCGAACGGAATAAGATCCAACTCATTTTTGTAATTACTTTTTAATTTTCTCATTTTTAAACACAACAATAATGTGAATTACCTCTAATGAGACATAATATAACTAATAAACGACGTTTAATAGTCAACAAGTAAGATACATAAAAAAAAGTCATCGGTTTATAATAAAACAAACTGTGACTTGACCCGAACCCGGCCCGACCAACACTCGAAATCAATTTTGACTTGAATTTATCCGGCCCGAGCTTATTCGACTCGAACCCAACCTGAACAGACAATATACTCGACATATGACATGACCTGACATTGATCAAACCCGAATGAATATACCTAAATCTGACCCGATCAACCGAATTGCCACATCTACATGTAGGTTCTGTACTATTGAAAATACATATAAGAAACTAAAATAGTTGACATTTTTGGTTTGGAACCCCTAGAACATGGCAATATTTGCGTGGTACCATAAGACTTGAGAGATTTTAGATGGTGCCCCCAAGATTTTATTTTATTTTTTTGCATTGTAGACTAATGTTTTGTTTATGGGTATAGATTGAAAATTAAGGAAAAAATATTTTGTTGTTATAAAAAAGAAAAGAAGAGCTCCGTTGATAAGAAGAGTTTCAACGTAAAATTGGTGCCGCTTTTCACCTAGTAGTACCCAAATGATGTATAAGAATGCCAGGTAACGGGACGAGATTGAGGTAATCTCGCATCTCGTTCGGATTTTATCTCTTACGGGGCGGGACGGAACAGAATTGAGATAGGATTTGTCCTTATTAAAAATGATTCCAAAATAATCCAATAAACTCCAAAAATAAATTCTTATATATACTCTTACACTCTTACATAATTACCAAAATGATTACATGATTCCAATGTAATCCTAAAATATGAATACACTTCCTATTTTAGGTGGGTGCTAGTGCAAGTAGAGGAGGAAATTGGGTGAGTCGGGTCGGGTTAGGATCGTGTTATTCGGTTTCGGGTTCTATCATACTCGGGTTGATATCGGGTATGATTAGTGTCGGATCCTGAAATTGTTGATTGAGGGGGCGGAAAATTATGATGCACAAAAATTGTCGATAAAAATAAACCCTAATTTTTTCTTTTCCGAAAAATCATCAATATTATGGATGTGTAACTAGAATAAAAACATCAATCTTGCATGCTTTATTTCATGGTTTTCAAATATTTCAATATAACCTCCTAATTTGAAGTTCTCGGATATAATTATATTATTAAGATATGAAGTTTAACAAATGATAATTATGATAAAAGTATATCGGATTGGTAAATAATGTAGGAAATAATATTAATATACATACGTTCAGTGCTGAAAATTCAAACGCTTATAACTTTTTTCTCAGATATCGGATTTGAACTTCTAATATATCAAATCGAAACTATCGACGAGAGGAATATGTATGTTAAATTTTATTTTCGATTTGGGGGGGGGGGGGGGGGCGACTGCCACCTCTGCCCCCAAAGAGGATCCGCCTCTGGGCATGATGACAATTCGGGTTCGGGTCGGGTTTTTTCAGGCATTATTTTATCGGATATAATCGGGTTTTCAGGTCCTATTCAGTTCCGAATCGGGTTTCGGTCTTAATGGTTTCGGGTGAATCGGGTTTCGATATAAACGAGTTCAGGTGAATCGGGTTTCGGTCACAACCGTTTTGGTCAAATTGGGTTTAGTCAAATCGAACCTGCAAGAATTATATTGGATAAAACAAATCAAATTTTTTTACCTATGAGATATTTATCGATCTATATAGATTAAGCTAATGTTTATCAATTCTTAATCAAAACTACATTCGCTAAAATATGTAAGTCTTCTCACTTTATAGAACATTTTTCTAAAAAACTCAAAATTATTTAAAATATTATTTTTTCAATCTTAATTTCCTATTTATTACTCATAACTACGAAATTATAAAAATAACCAATATTTTATATTTGTATAGTTTTGGCATCTTAAAAAATGCTAAAAATTGTCTTTCTTTAATGGAGGGAGTACAAAAATAACCAAAACTAGTACAATTCCTGCGTCATGACGCGTGTTTTTAAAACTAAAAGATTAATAATATATAATATCATAAAATATTAATAAATGTTAAGATAAAAATCATAAAAAAACATTACCATAAATGTATCTTATATTTCTCTCAATTTTTTTTAAAAAATCTTATGTAAAGTATAATACATAAATATAAATATTTTAAATTACTCAATAACAATAATATCAATATCGTTATAACATTGTTTAAATATCATGTAGCATAATCAATAGTTATATTCAATGTTTTGAATTAAGCTCAATAGTTAGTAATAAATTTGAGTTAACCCCAATAGTTATATTAGAT
The DNA here is from genome assembly GCA_037127255.1 of Persicaria tinctoria. Lineage (NCBI taxonomy): Eukaryota > Viridiplantae > Streptophyta > Magnoliopsida > Caryophyllales > Polygonaceae > Persicaria > Persicaria tinctoria. Next base: position 28,422,727 of record JBANSL010000013.1, on the reverse strand, counting down.
TGAATTTAATATTTTGAATTAAGCTCAATAGTTAGTAAATTAAGGGGGTATTTGCAAAACTAACATAAATACCCGGTTGGATTGCGGGGTTAATCCCAAAAAAAAAAATTGCAAAGTAACCCCCATTTACCCGGTTTCTCACGGGCTGCAGCCGGTTGGAGAGAGAAAAACGTTCAACAGTGAGAGAGGAAGGGAAGGATGAGGGGTTCGATGAAGCAGGGAAGACGCCTTCGTCGGAGGCGAGGTTCGCGGCTCTAGGCGACAGGCCTCCGGGCTCGACGGGAGGGCTTGAGCGCAGTCATCTTGGTTCTTCTTCCTCCCATTCGTCTCCTTCGGGCTCGACGGGGTCGGAGGTGGAAGAAGACGCCTCATTCGGCGAGCTCGGGTGCCATGGTTGAGGCAACCACAAGAAGGGATAAAGAAGGGGGTAGGGGGCCCGGGTGCCAAGCCTCATGCCCTTCCTCCCTCACGCAGGTCCTTCCACTCTCTCTTTCTTCAGGCGATTTCGAGCCTCGTCGAGGATAATCTCCACAATTGGCTTCGATTATGCGATTCCAGGTACAATCCTTCACCCTTCTTCTTCTATGCTCTATCTTCCAAGCCTTTAAATTGGAATTTTTAGTTTAGGGCTAGAGACTGAAATTTCAAATTTCGGAATTGAAATGGTTTGGTTTGAAATTTCCTATTCGGTTAGGGTTGGGGTTTGCTGTCTGTCATGTCTGAATAAACAGGTGACATGTTGATTGGTGTAGGTGTCATGTAGTAAGTGATGTTGCCAAATAGGGGGTTGAGTTTGTCCGTGGGATTTTCTAGTGGGGCAGGGGGTAATGTGAAGGGTAGGAGTCAGTAAAGAGAAAGATGATGATGGAGAGTTGGGATTGGGTGGAGAAAGGTCAATGTCAGGAGTACGAGATTCTGAAACAATACCTCATATGGAGTACTCCAATTCTTCTCAAATAATGCATTCTCCCCCAAGAAATTATGGCAACTTGGCATGCATTAATGAGGTTTCTTGGTGACTCCATTAATAAGAAACATGCCTTGTAGTATTTTTGTGTATGGAGATTTGAACAAATGCTTGATACTTTTGATGTTAACAATTGAAATTACTGCCGTTTCTAGTTAGTGGGAACTTGCTGAATTTATTTTTATATTTATAGTTAGTGGGAACTTGCTGAATTTATATTCCCAAACTTCAGTATTTAAGCTGATTACACTAGCTAATAAGTAAGTAAAGTGATTTCTCTCAATCACTTCTTTCATGGCATATTGTCAAAGATTTAGTGTTTTGGCCTATTAACTCATTCGGTAGAGCAATATGCTTTGGTACAAAGATGTGGGTTCGAATCCCACATAGGCCATCTGAATATTGAATTATTGAGTTGTTATTAACATGTCAAAGGAAAACCTGCATACATGACATGAACTTATATTAACATGTCATTCAAATTCTGCATACATGACATGAACTTGTCAAAGGAAATCCTGCATAGCTTTGGTACAAGCTCACATAAAAATGATCATCATACATTGTTAAAATCAAGAAAATGGAGTTTCCATAGTTTCCCACACAGGCCATCTGGATGTTGATATAAACAAGTGAATATGACAGAACGTACTAGCTTTTAAAAGGTTAAATCATAATGCTTTTGATTCTTAGACTAAATCTCAAATGCTATAGTTTCCATAATCCATTTTTATTTTCAGCATGGAGGAATGTCTCCTTGTAATTACAAGTTGGAGGGATGGATTCATTTTTAGTTTGCTCCCTGATCATGGTGTTGTGCCCAAATTAGACTGGCCGGTCTTTAAACTTCATACCTAAATTTAAAGAATGCACATTAAGAGAGATCTCAATAGAAATTAGGTGCTCAGAGACTGAAGCCAGATTAACTTGGTTTCAAATTCAGCCTTGGATGATTTATGAGGTAAGCCCGCTCACTCTGACTGTCATGTGAAGTAACGTAGGTGACATGTCAAACCTATTACCCGTCATGTTAAAAACACATTTTATGACATGTCAAACCTCTTCAGCATTATTAGGCCATTCTTTGCATGAAATTTTGACATACCTGCTTGAACAAAAGAAGCAAGCCAAATTAAGTTTGCTTGCAAAAGAAGTAGGCTTTCAACTTCTTTCTAATGATATCGACATAAGGATAACAGGTGACTGTCATGTGAATTGACGTAGGTGACCTGTCAAACCTATTACCTATCATGTTAAAAACCCATCTTATGATGAATTCAACACACATGGAAGATAAAGTGTCTTGGCTTTTGATTTATTTTGATATGAAACTGCCTATAATTTGGTGATGTAGCAAGCTTGACTTGTTCTAAACATAAGTTGATAGTCGGCGTTGATTAATGAATAATAAGCCTATGTGGGAATTGAACCCACATCTTTGTGTATGACCACAATCCTCTCCCACTGAGCTAATAGGCTACATGCGTAGAATATTTATGTTAAAACATGTCTAAATGATTCAATCTTGTGCAAGGTGATCTTTCTCAAAAAAAAAATGCAATTGTTGTCCACCAATTCCCTTGCAATATTCCACATCAAAAAATCAATTGTTGTCCACCCGTGCAAGGTGATCTTTCCCAAAATTAATTCAACCAAGAGAGAAAAATTCAATATCCAAGTCATTATGGCTCATCTACCTGTTCCCTTGCAATCCCTTCAATAGATCACAAAGAAACATTTACCCTGTTTGTTACGCCCATGCCAATAGTAAATATTAACTGTCCACCCTATGGTTTCCCACTGGACACCATTCGGTTGTCTACTGGACAGGTCTGTCCCTGAGATCCAAGAATTTCTCTTCTTTTGCTTTCCCTTACTCCACTTCTACAGAACCAAATAAACAACATTAACACACTACTAATCACTAATCTTGTCCTATAAATTGAGGATTCAAACAATTTGCAAGCATAACAAGCAAATCCAATCTGAATTTCAGCCCCAACCTGAAACCCTAAACGTAAAAAGTCCAAATCTTGGCTCTAACGGTCATTTGAACACCAATCCAGTGAATACAAGCTTGGAAGATAGAGCAGAGAAGAAGAAGGGTGAAGGATTGTACCTGGAATCGCGGAATCGAAGCCAGTTTGTGGAGATTCTCCCCGGTGAGGCTCGAAATCGCCTGAAGAAATAGAGAGGAATGAGTTGCGTGAGGGAGGAAGGGCATTAGGGTTGGCACTGACGGCTGAGAGGTCCTTCTCCCTCCTTTCTCGCCCGCCTCTGATCCCCTTCTAGTCGCCTGCGCCTCGCCTCGAGAGAGATGCCTCCACCGTCTTCGATCCCCTTCCTTCTCTCTTCCCTTTTTCTCCTTTGCAACGGGCTACCGGGTACACATGTAACCGGATCTGCAATTTTTTTCCGGATCGAGTTAACCTTGCAACACTTTCGGGTTTTTGGGTTAGTATGTGCAATTCCCTCTAAATTAAGAGTAGATATATAGATTAAAAAATTAAAGAAAAAAGAGAATTAAAGAAAAAAGAAAAAAAAAAGAATTAAAGAAAATCAAAGAAAAAATGACAAACAAAAAAATATGATTGGTCAAGACTCCTAAAATGTCTCTAAAATTGACACATCATCATAAACTCTTCTAAACTAAGAGTTTATATAGAATATAGATAAATAGATTGATAATTAGTAATAATTTGAGTTAAGTCCAATAGTTATATTAGATTTAATTTAATGTTTTGAAATAAGCTCAATAGTTAGTAAATTAAAAGTAGATATATAGATTAAAAAATTAAAGAAAAAAGAAGAAAGAAAGAGAATTAAAGAAAATCAAAGAAAAAATGGTAAAAAAAAAAATGATTGGTCAAAACCCTTAAAATGTCTAAGATTGACACATCATCCTAAACTCTTCTAAATTAAGAGTTTATATAGATATAGATATAGATAGATATTCAATGTTTTGAATTAAACCCAATAGTTAGTAATAAATTTGAGTTAATCCCAATAGTTATATTAGATTGAATTTAATGTTTTGAATTAAGCTCAATAGTTAGTAAATTAAGAGTAGATATATAGATTAAAAAATTAAAGAAAAAAAAGAATTAAAGGAAAAAGAAGAAAAAAGAGAATTAAAGAAAATCAAAGAAAAAATGGTAAACAAAAAAATATGATTGGTCAAGACTCCTAAAATGTCTCTAAGATTGACACATCATCCTAAACTCTTCTAAATTAAGAGTTTATATAAATAGTTAGTAAATTAAGAGTAGATATATAGATTAAAAAATTAAAGAAAAAAAAAAGAATTAAAGGAAAAAGAAGAAAAAAGAGAATTAAAGAAAATCAAAGACAAAATGGTAAACAAAAAAATATGATTGGTCAAGACTCCTAAAATGTCTCTAAGATTGACACATCATCCTAAACTCTTCTAAATTAAGAGTTTATATAAATAGTTAGTAAATTAGGAGTAGATATATAGATTAAAAAATTAAAGAAAAAAGAGAATTAAAGGAAAAAGAAGAAAAAAGAGAATTAAAGAAAATCAAAGAAAAAATGGTAAACAAAAAAATATGATTGGTCAAGACTCCTAAAATGTCTCTAAGATTGACACGTCATTCTAAACTCTTCTAAATTAAGAGTTTATATAGATAGTTAGTAAATTAAGAGTAGATATATAGATTAAAAAATTAAAGAAAAAAAAAGAATTAAAGGTAAAAGAAGAAAAAAGAGAATTGAAGAAAATCAAAGAAAAAATGGTAAACAAAGAAATATGATTGGTCAAGACTCCTAAAATGTCTCTAAGATTGACACATCATCCTAAACTCTTCTAAATTAAGAGTTTATATAAATAGTTAGTAAATTAGGAGTAGATATATAGATTAAAAAATTAAAGAAAAAAGAAAATTAAAGGAAAAAGAAGAAAAAAAGAGAATTAAAGAAAATCAAAGAAAAAATGGTAAACAAAAAAATATGATTGGTCAAGACTCCTAAAATGTCTCTAAGATTGACACGTCATCCTAAACTCTTCTAAATTAAGAGTTTATATAGATATATATTATATATATAGTTAGTAAATTAAGAGTAGATATATAGATTAAAAAATTAAAGAAAAAAGAGAATTAAAGGAAAAAGAAGAAAAAAGTGAATTAAAGAAAATCAAAGAAAAAATGGTAAACAAAAAAATATTATTGGTCAAGACTCCTAAAATGTCTCTAAGATTGACACATCATCTTTAAACTCTTCTAAATTAAGAGTTTATATATAGATAGTTAGTAATAAATTGGAGTTAATCCCAATAGTTATATTAGATTGAATTTAATGTTTTGAATTAAGCTCAATATTTAGTAAACTAAGAGTAGATATATGGATTAAAAAATTAAAGAAAAAAGAGAATTAAAGGAAAAAGAAGAAAAAAAGAGAATTCAAGAAAATCAAAGAAAAAATGGTAAACAAAAAAATATGATTGGTCAAGACTCCTAAAATGTCTCTAAGATTGACACACCATCCTAAACTGTTCTAAATTAAGAGTTTATATAGATGGAGGGAGTATTTTAGGTTAAATGATACTCCATCCGTTAATTAAAATTTGATATTTTACTATTTATGCACGTTTTTTTAGGTGTTAAAAACTATACAAAATATTAACTTTTAAAAAAAATGTTTTTTAATAATTTCATACATATTATAATTAAGTATGAATTTATGAAAACAAATGTTAAAAAAATGTTAATATTTTATTTAGTTTTTATCATTCTCAAATAGCGTGCATGAATAGTAAACGAAAAATTTTAATTAACAGAGCAAGTAAGACTTTTGTTGGTTTCGGATATAGTCAGGTTTGAGTTATTCGGGTGTCGGGTATAATCAAGTTCGGGTAATTTCGGGTTTCAGGTATGTTCGGGTTGGGCAATTTCGGGTTTCGGGTTGATTTCGGGTTGGTCCATTCGGATATAATTGGGTTCGGGTTATTACTGTGTTCGGATTGCTTTCGGGTTCTGGCATAACTCTGATCGGGTCGGTCGGTCTCGGATCCAAACTTTTTTTTTTCAATTATTCGGGTGTCGGATGGGTTCGAGTCGGATTAGTCGGATCGATTTTCTCGAGTCGGGTATTTCCAGCTATAGTGCCAAGTGCTACTATTTTTTTTTGAGTGAGCGCTCCTGCTTACTTGCACTTTTTATGTATTACGGAGTACATAATTTTTTTCCATGTAATTCTATTGTCGAATAATTAAATAGATTTTTTAATTAATTTTAATTTTATATATGTTGGACGGGATGAGATTTGCGGGATAAGAATTATCCGTTCCGCTTATATTTTACAGAACAGGATCGGAACGAGGTTGATCTTGATATTTTTTTTTTTTTTTGGGCAATCCCTACGGGACGATTTGTGTTCACCCCTAACGTAGAAGACTAGAAGATCCCTACAATAGATCAGATTTGCGGGATTTGCGGGGTTCAATTGATCAGATTTGCTCAACATCGAACCAGGTACTCATCCATTATGGGATAAGACTTTCAACTCATAAACAAATTAATACTGTCAAAATAATTTGAATTTGCATCTTCGAGCATAAGGTTTAGCATATCGTTATAATTATTTGTGATTGGTTTTACGTTTAGAGCATGGCTCGAATACTGAATTTTGATTGTGTCTAATTACACGAAAACTATGAACACCTTAAAACACTCCTGCTAAACCTCCTAAAAATCATATTACAAGCAATCAAGCATAGCAAAAAGAGCAAAACTTGATTAGTTTGATTAAAGAAAAAAACAAGCCCTCGAAAAATGAGGAGGAGATATTTCCACCTCCAACCAACCAGATTGTCCCACCAATTAAGGCTACCATTTTACACTGCAAAGAAAAAAGCACAAAAAAAAGGAGAGAGGGTTTAGGAGGACCCCATCAAAACATGGTCACTCACACCATCACATGCTAATGGTAAGATGATTTTGTAGTCCTCCTCCCTCACATGTTGCTGATTTCTTCCCCTTCCCCACTTCCCATTCCACACTTCAACTTCAACTCTGTTTTTCCCTTCTCATTTCCCCTTCTTATACCCAATCCAAGCATTCCACTTCCTTTGTGCACTCATTGCGATTTCTCCTAAAAAAAAACATGGCTTGTTCCAAAAGAACAAGCCCTTTACCCTTTTCTATTTTTTCACCATTTTTGTGCTTATTGATCCTCTGCATTGCTCCTCTACTATGCATTGCTGAACCCTCAAACAAAAAGTCCTCCAAAGCCGCGACTAAGATAGGAAATGGGTACCGCTTGGTTTCTCTTGAAGAGGCCCCTAATGGAGGCCTTGTGGGATACTTGCAGGTCAATAAGAAGAATCAAATCTATGGCCCTGATATCCCTAATCTGAGACTCTTTGTCAAGTAAGTTGCATAAAGATTCAACCTTTTTGTGTTTTTTTGGTGGAAATTTGAAACCCTTTTTTAAAATCTTTGTGGGTATTTTTCAGGCATGAAACAGATGACCGTTTGAGGGTTCACATTACAGATTTAGAGAAACCCAGATGGGAGGTTCCATATAACCTTGTACCTAGAGAACAGCCCCCACCATTAAAGCAAACCATAGGAAGAGCAAGAAAAATCCCACTCTCGGCCTCTAAATTATCAGGAAATGAACTGATTTTTAGCTACACTTCAAACCCATTTACCTTTACTGTCAAAAGGAAGTCCAATGGACAAACCCTCTTTGACACAAACCCTGATGACTCACACCCATTTAACAGTTTGGTCTTCAAAGATCAATACCTTGAAATATCCACTAAATTGCCCTCTGATGCATCCCTATATGGGCTTGGGGAGAACACTCAGCCTCATGGGATCAAACTCTACCCAAGTGACCCATACACCCTTTGGACAACTGATGCTTCTGCCATTAACCTCAACACCGATTTGTACGGTTCGCACCCGGTTTACATGGACCTTAGGAATGTGGGTGGGCAGCCATCTAGCCATGCTGTTTTGTTGATGAACAGCAATGGAATGGATGTGTTCTACAAGGGGAATTCATTGACTTACAAGGTCATTGGAGGTGTCCTTGATTTCTACTTCTTTGCAGGGCCTTCACCTCTTGATGTTGTCAATCAGTACACTAGCTTGATTGGAAGGCCAGCTCCCATGCCTTACTGGGCTTTTGGTAAATACCTCTCATTCACCTTCTAACCCTTTTCTTTGATGACTGTTGAGGACTTTTTTGTGGATGATTAATTTATATTATGATGCTTGATTGAGGTATAATATGTTGATTTGGGTACAATGTTTGGTCTTGCTAAGTGGACCCTCCTTGATTATTGCTTAGTATTATATAATGATATGATTAGCTACGTGTGCATCTGATTAGCTGATCCCTATATATGTTGGTTGTTTGGTCTGTAATTTTTTTATTCCAGCATTGTGAGATTTGATATATAGAGGATCTCACCGCTAGAGGGGCCTACCCATTGAATGACATAAAAATAGCATCCGCAAGCTGCATACATATTGATCCAATTTGCTTGCTTTTCTGTGCTACTCAATTGATAGGCCTTGTATGCGGTGGGCGGTGAGATTCTTGAGATATTTGAAAATCAGTATCATATCAAATTATATGATAGCACTCATTTCCAAATTGTAAATGTTGATGGCAACCAGTATGAATGATTATGCTCAAGGTGAGAGAGTTTGGCACTATTGAAAATGACATCCAATGCATTTGTTTCTCTTACCCCATATTTGGCAAATATATGACGATTGATTAATAAGCTTAGAAATCTGTATCTCATGATGGTTTTCAAAGTGATATTGGAGTTGGGGGAAAATATATACTAGTAATTAGATTTGGTGGATTTATTCCACAGTTGAAAAGATTTCACCTATTAACAAAATTTTCAATGTAGGTAGAACTTAGCAATTTTTCTTATAGAAAGATCTTAGCCACCAAATATTAATTAATGTTTAAAATATCCTTGGGATGATGAACAAATTTAGGCGTACCCCATGCTAGGTTATATAAGTGGGTGGGGACTACATACCTGTCTTATTTGATTTTGTCTATAATAATGCTTATACAACAAAATCTCCATCAAGAATTTATAAAGGGTAGAACTTTCTACATATTGCAACCGACAGTGGTCCAGTGCCTTGAAATGCACACTTATGTTGTAAATAATGTGAAGGCAACATGGATATATATTTTTTTTTTTGCAACATCAATAACTGAAGAAGAGAATACATTATACATGTATTGAAAATGAAAGCAAACTAATGACTAATTGTTGCCAACTAGGCCCAACCAAACGTCTGTATTATCGGCTTTTATGGCGTTAAGTGATTCATTTTAGTATTACTCCTTGTGGGTTTTATGTAGTAGCTGATTTGGTAAGATTTAATGTGTTGATTCTTCATAATGTGTTGATCCTTGTGCAATGAAATACAATGAAATATCCACTAAATGACACTCTAGCTGGTTTCACTTGGTTAATGTTGAAGATACTCTTAGCTTACTGTCATTGCCTTCAACATATTAAAGTAATTTTTTTCCTGGATAGACATTTTGCTTGATGTTTCATATAAGATTTATACATATATACTCTTCGAGACTCAGATTTTCAGTCACTTGCTAATTTAGTGAACTTGGAATTTGACCTTAATACATTCTTGTTCAATCCACAGGTTTCCACCAGTGCAGATGGGGTTACCACAACCTTTCTGTGGTAGAAGATGTTGTCGAAAACTACAGAAAGGCAGAGATCCCACTTGATGTTATTTGGAACGACGATGACCACATGGACTTTCACAAGGACTTCACCCTCAGCCCTGTGAGTTATCCTCGTCCGAAATTGCTGCAATTCCTAGAGAAAGTACATTCCCGCGGCATGAAGTATATAGTCCTCATTGATCCTGGTATCAATGTAAACTCCTCCTATGGAGTCTACGAAAGAGGCCTTGCACAAGACGTGTTCATCAAGTACCACGGTGAGCCATACCTCGCCCAAGTGTGGCCAGGGGCTGTAAACTTCCCCGACTACCTTAACCCAAAGACTGTGGACTGGTGGGTTGATGAGATTCGCCGCTTCCATGAGCTTGTCCCAGTTGATGGCCTCTGGATTGACATGAATGAGGCCTCAAATTTCTGCTCCGGATTGTGCAAAATTCCGAAGGGCAAGTGTCCAACTGGCACCGGACCTGGATGGATTTGTTGCTTAGATTGCAAGAACATAACCAACACAAGATGGGATGATCCTCCCTACAAGATCAATGCTTCAGGCACACAAGTTCCTATCGGATACAAGACCATAGCCACGAGTGCAGTTCATTACAATGGGGTCTTGGAGTACGACGCTCACAGTCTTTATGGCTTCGCTGAGGCAATTGCAACTCACAAGGCCTTGCAGTCTCTCCAAGGCAAGAGACCCTTTATCCTATCACGCTCTACCTTTGTTGGAGCTGGACATTACACCGCACACTGGACAGGGGATAATAAGGGAACATGGGATGACTTGAGGTATTCCATCTCCACAATGTTGAATTTCGGCATCTTTGGGGTGCCAATGGTTGGGTCTGACATATGTGGATTTTACCCTCAACCAACTGAAGAGCTTTGCAACCGCTGGATCGAGTTGGGTGCTTTTTACCCTTTCTCTAGGGACCATGCCAACTTTTATTCTCCTAGGCAGGAGCTTTATCAATGGGAGACGGTTGCACAGTCAGCTCGGAATGCACTCGGTATGAGGTATAAGCTCCTTCCTTACCTGTACACGTTGAGCTACGAGGCTCATACTACCGGTGCACCTATAGCTAGGCCACTCTTCTTCTCGTTCACAAACTACACCGATTGCTATGGCGTGAGCACACAATTCTTGCTTGGTAACGGCCTTATGGTGTCTCCGGTTCTCAAGCAGGGAGCCACGACTGTGAAAGCCCTCTTTCCTCCTGGCACATGGTATAACGTCTTTGACATGGCGCTGGCGGTCGAGTCTAAGGGTGAGCATGTGACGCTCTACGCTCCACTTCATTATGTGAACGTCCATCTCTACCAAAACAACATCATCCCTATGCAACAGGGCGGAATGGTGTCCAAGGAAGCGAGGATGACACCATACAGCCTTGTTGTAGCCTTCCCTTCTAGTGGCGGAAAGGGAGAGGCGAAGGGGACCCTTTTCGTGGACGACGACGAGCTCCCTGAGATGAAACTAGGAGGTGGATCCTCCACATTTGTGGAGTTTTATGCCACTTCTAGTGAGGATGGTGTGAAGGTTTGGTCGGAAGTCCAAGACGGCGAGTTTGCGTTGGCCAAGGGTTGGATAGTCGAGAAGGTGACCGTGATGGGTCTTGGAGGAACCGCTGCAGCTGTTGAAATCGAGATCGATGGGAAGGCTGTGACGGATATGTCAAGCGTGGAGACTAATGCATTGGGCCTTAAGCATGTCGAGGATTCGGATGGGGAGGAGATGAAGAAGAGTATTTCGGTGCAGGTTAGCGGGTTGTCGCTGCCTCTCGGGAAGAACTTTGCAATGTCATGGAAGATGGGGATGTGAGATTCGTCTTTCGATTAGTCCTGCTCGATTCATTTCGGAATAATCAGGTTTTTTATTTCTTTATTTAGTTTGTGTGAGTTGGTATGTATGATTTGCTAGTGTTCAAAAATGTATGTAATGAACTATATAGTATGAATGGGTTCATTATTAGTTTCCTCAAAGAGACCGTTGAGTTTGCGGTCATTAGTTGTTGAAATTGGTAGGCAGAGTCTTTGAAGCCAAAATCTTCAAAAGTAGCGTTGAATAAATGTGCACTTTCGCTTCTCTCACTCTCGTCTTCTTTTGGGCAACTTCTTTTCTTCTCCATTTTTTTTTCGGTTTACAGTAGGCAAAAATCGGAATACAACCCTGATCATCCTCACGGATGATGTTACAGAAGTCTCTATTAAAAGGAATGTTCGACATATTACAACTAATAGGAGATTTAGCAATATAGTTTGCTGCTCTATTTGCTTTTCTAAAAGGAAAAATGATCAAAAATAATACGAACTATCGACATTGAACCAAAAATAATACGAACTTTAAAAATGATGATTTCATATACAAACTATCACTCTATTAACCAAAAATAATACCCCGGTAATTTTCGGTATTGCCACGTGGAAGCCGGAATTACATGTGTCATAATTTTCTTGCCACCTCGCCACTTTGTTTTTATTTGCAAGAAAAAAAAATTATGCACTTGTTCATCAATGGAGGTGGAGGAGGAAAAAAATGGATAAAATTGAAGGAATTTTATATAATTCCTTGTATGAAATTAAGGGAAATGCTTACATGAATGCCCAATTTCAAACTAATGCACTTGTTCACTAGTGAAACTGGAGTTCAATTCAAGGTCGGGGGTTATGGCAAGAAGGTTGCAGAAGGTTGACGAGGGCGAAGAAGAAGATGAGATTAGGGCAAAATTTGTAAATCAAGTGTGAAAAGATGGGAGAACAAGAGGTAGTAGGCAATTTTGCAGAAGGTTGTGGTCATCGACCTCCCTGGGGTCGCCATCGTCGTTAGGTCAACACTAGTCACCTCCATGGCTTATCATCACCACTGTCAATCTCCCTCGATTCGTTGTCGTCAACCTCCTTGGCTCGCCACCGTCCTTGATATAAGACACTCATCCCCGGATCTCAAACTCGATTACCATCTTCATCCCAAATCCTCCAGATATGATCTTCTCTCTCCTTCAATTTTTTAACTTTGTTTTTTATATTTTTTGGAAATTGAAATTAAAAATGAGGTGTCAAGTAATTCAAAATTGAGTGGTGAGGTGGAAAAAAAATTATGACACATGTAATTCCGGCCTCCACATGGCAAAAAATGGTCGGAAAACTAACCGGAAATCATCGGGTTTTATTTTTGGTTAATAGAGTGATAGTTTGTACATAAAATTGTCATTTTTAAAATTCGTATTATTTTTGATTCAAGGTCGATAGTTGGTATTATTTTCGGTTATTTTTCCTTTCTAAAACAGTGTTTAAAATCAATGCATTCAAATTCAGCTTGAAGTCTTCTCCATTTGATTTCCCCACTTTGTTCTCCGTATGTATATTATTGTATTGAAACAGCATTAGTAATTTAGTGTAGCGTTGTTATTTGAGTTGAACGAGTCGAGTATTGCTTGTTCATATTCAGTTCATTTAAGATATGAATGAGCTCGATCCGAACCTAAATTATGAATCGAGCTGAAATGTGCCTATACTCGGCTCGTTTAGGAAATGAACAAGCTCGAGTCGAGCTTTTTTCGAGCTTCATGCAGTTCTACTTGCTCATTATACAGTAACTTAAATTAAAATAGGGCAATAATTATATTTTACTTAATTTGCTATTTCGGCAATATAATTCAACCAAAGCTTCGAAACAAGAGGTTATATTACAAAATTCGATAATTATATAAGAAATTATGCAAGTTTAAAGTTTGTATATGTTGTTACACATTATTGCATGCCAACAGAACAACAAGTTGCATATTAACTTTGTAGGTTTCAAACGATATATTTTTTAGACGAAAAAAATGTTGTTATGGATTAAAATGACACCATTTTTTTGTTTAAAGAGAAAAAAATATAATAACTACTAACACAATTTTAAATTAAAATATCGATGTTTTGAACAAAAAAAAGCATTGTGTTTTGAACTAAAAAAAGTTGTTTAAACTAAAATATCATCGTTTAATCTAAAATATCATAGTTTTGGTTCGCTAAACGTACCATAAAAAAATCTATCAAACAGTAAATCAACAATTTGTATAAAACTTCGCCCCTTTCGATAAATTTCTGGCTCCGTCCCTGCCAGCGGGGATGGGGAACTGCCAGTTCGCAGGGTGCGTGGCCGATCTGAACCAAAGTTGCCCGCCAGAGCTGAACGTGACAGACCCCGCGGCGAGGAGATCCAGTTCTGCCTCCATGGGCAACCCCGCTAACCGATGTCGCCGCCATTGACGTACGAGGAAGAAAGGTTCGGTCACCGCCATTGACGTACGAGGATGAAAGGGTTTGTATTTTTTTTAATTACGAAATTGGTTTAGAACTTCTAAAAATCACAGATTGGCTAGTACCTTTTATATAATTATATAAAATGGCCTAAAATTTTTAAAGATTGCATATTTTGCCCTGAACACATCCCCGAAGATGATGTGTAGATATAAGTTTTATGAACCCCTAAAGTAGTGAATTATATCCCTTGAAATGGACATAAAATATATAATATCAAGAATCTATCCCTTGAAGCGGATAAAGAGGTATGTCCCCAAAGCGAACAAATTAATTACAAATCTCATGTATCCTCCGAAGTAGATAAAAGTAAAGAAATTGATAGTATAAATCACTCGATGTGATCGATAAATTCCTTCCTTGTAGTGATGAAACAATAAATATCATCCAAGTAGTGATGAACAATGATTATTCTTTATTTATTTTTTATTTGTATATTATTTATTCATCTCCCGAAATAGATGATTATTTATGTGTTACTCACATAAGAGGTACGTTGATTTTCCTTGTTGATTAATTATAATGTCAAAAGGTTTAAGACAGGGTACATAAGGATGGATAAATTATGTTATATGATATGTGTTTTAAATAAACCTTAATTATAATTTCTTAATATTTTGATGGGCGGTGTCATGCGAGTGGTTTGTCCACGGATCAACACCAGGATATCATGGTAAAAGGAGGTGAACCTTAGAAGATCGAGCTTGCGATCAGGTAAACCTAAACATCATATATTTGAGTTATGATTTTTGTGCCTCTTGATCATAAATGATTATATATATGTGTGTTATGAGTTGATCTTGTACACTAAATATGAATTACCATTTAGTTGCTAATTGCAATATGACATTATTGATTGCACGTATAAATTTTATATCATATATCATAAATCATGTCATAGTGCTAATATACTTTGATATATAAGAATTTAGTGCATTGATAAATCATGTATGATTGGGGGTTGACGATGCATATAGATATGGTTATTGGGTAAATTGATCATATATTGGATGAATACATGATAAATGATATCTAAATGAATTGATGCATTAATAATTATAAGTTGATGAATAAATAACGTCATCATGCATCGTTTAAAATATTAGCCTCATCTTTGTAGTGATGAGCTAAGATGATATTGTTGATTCCATCTTGTACTTGTAATGATTTGTTTCATATATGATTTGTTTCATATAAGGTGAAATATAAACTCCTGAAGTGGTTAAACTTGTTTGATTCCTTGTCACCAGAAGTTGACATTATTTATGTGTCATGAAGGTGATTTGTATATAACTTAAATTGCATGAAATTGAAATTGGAGATAGTTATTGAACCTATCACTTTAAGTTGGCATATTAATCTATCTGTGAATGATATTGTTTATTGAAACAAATGTTGAATATCTGAATCGATATCCACCTAAAGTGGCCTAATAAATTTTAATTATGTTTAGTGTGTTTATTTTATTGAGATTACTTTTGTTATTTACTTGTGAGTTGTACATATCTCAATTTACCTTTTGTAATTCAAAACTTAAACTGTTTCCAGAAGAAACAATTTGTTAAGAGTTTTTATGCCATAACCATATGTAGTTTTTATATTGACAATGATTATTTATGTCATTAATGTTTATAAAAGCTATCTATTGAATGAAGAGTTTAAATGATCCAACACCTTTGATTATGTAAATTCTGCCATTTTTGGTTTGTTATTAGTTCAATTTGGCTATTTTAAGGTACATGGAATCCTTATTTTATTTATAAATTTGATTTGATTTGCATTTTATGTACATGAATATGCATTGAAAATCATTCTTGAAGAAACAATTATGGGTAGATAATGTCAATTTTATTCAACAAATGATGATTTGGGAGAAGAGTTTGAAACACATCCTTGTTAGATTGTGTGAAATTGATAAAATTAGTTCACGAGAGCCCGAAGACTTTTGATTTTGTAATCTTGTTCTAAATCTACTTGGGTATGGTAGAACTCAAATAAATAGCTAGCTAAATGACCTATGGTTCATAACAACCTCTTTTATTGCCAGATGCAATATATGTTGTTATCTCTAGCAGAGGACATAAAGAGGATACGGTGCGCGCGACCGTTGTTAGGATACTGGTCATAATTTTGAAAATGATTATAAATAATCATGTATGAGGCGACTCCCACATCAAGGAGAATGTGGAAGAACAAGTCAAGGATGATGGTTTACCAAATTTGGATTTGTAATATCCCAAACCGTGAATGAATCATCGTATAAAAATGTTAGAATGGTTTAGATCTTAGTATTTGATGATATGGAAAACCTGAAGTTTTCATGATGAAATAAACATTATACATATCTCCCGAAGAGCATCAAAATTAGTCCTCGGAGGACTATTGATATAATCAGGTAATAAATTCATATGAGAAGATAACTCTAGAAGAATGTCAAAACACTCTACAGGGAATGAGTGATGACAACTAAATTGGGATCGTGAAAGCCGATAATTGCCAGAAGTAGTGGTTTTCCTCTATTCGAGGATGTCAAAAGAAGATCCGACATATAATGAATAGATTACCCATGTTGACAATATGGATGTAATATGGAAATGCTATCAATGAAGTTGATATGTTGGATAAAATGAGCACTGAGAAGTTGACGATTAAATCAACCAAGTGAAATCGTTATTGATGAGATTATCAATTAGGATAATGTTAACGCATGGAATGACCCAATAGAGTCGTCAATAATAGCTAACAAGCAGGGATGAATATCAAGAGATTGATTCGATTTCGGTCAAGAGAGCTTTATATTTACAAGTTTTTTAATGTTTGGTTTAGGCACCGAAATCTCCCTAGATTACACTAAATTGTTGTAAACCAAGAAAGATGATGTATATGGAGGATTGGGTCCCCATAGATGATCAAATACCTAGAGTTTATCACGGATGATAAAATACTCGGTATTTAGGGGGAGAGGAAAAGGAGATCAAGATAGTGGAAAAAGTCACATTTATAATAAATAATGCACTAGCATGATTTAGATCGAGGTTCTAGTGCAAAAGTCACATTTATAACAAATAATGCACTAGCATGATTTAGATCGAGGTTCTAGTAGTAACTTCAAACAATGGTGATATGTCCACTAGTATAAATGAACGTTGACAGTGTTGGAATCGAGTATGAGTTGTCTTGAAATGACCAGATCCTTGATTATCCAATAAGCAAAGGATTAGTTGGAAATTAGTTGAAAGCTCTAAAAATATCTCGACCTGTAGTTCGAATGTACAAAGAGATATATATTACAATATAAAGACAAATAATCTTTTCATCTTTGATTAGATTGTGAAAGGATATTAAGGGTCCAGAAGTACCATGTTTTTTTAAAATTGGTGATTTACATGCTAAATTGAGGAGGAGAAAAGTTGTACTTTTTTCATTAACTTTGGTTTTTATCCCATTTGGGTTTTTCCAAAGCAAGGTTTTTAACGAGGCAACTCCCCTCACAAATTCTAGAAAGAAATAATTCATGCAAAGATGAATTATTTAAGCATGAAATTTTTGGACTTGTAGCTCCAACATTGAAAATGTAGTATTAATTGGTTTTAAGTGGGTGTTCGTGTAGAGGAAAATATAAAGTCAAATGGATTGCACAAAAGTATATTAAAGGTTACATGAGAATGTATTCACTAGGAGTGAACATAATTTTGGCTCCAAATGTGAATGACGGACGTTGTAGGTGCTTACCCATATAAATGGAAATAATCGATTGAAAATGCTTGAAGCATTATTATCAAAGTATTGTCACGTGCAGTTGGTTAAAAATTCTTATTAGAGTACATGAATTACCTATAATTGTGAAAGTGGTGACATTTTATTAGGCCCTGAAGTGCCATACAAAGTTGTACTCTTTTCCTTAATCTTGGTTTTTATCCCACTGAGTTTTTCCAAGGTAAGGTTTTTAACGAGGCAACTTAAGCACCATTTAATATATTAGATCCCCGAGGGCAACAATGAAAAGCACACTAGGTCCTGAAGTACCTTATACTTGTGCATCCAAAGCAGCTCAACACCAATACATGCAAGTCAGGCACGTCAAAGTTAATCAAGAAGAAATTCCAGCTTATACACATCAAAGACAATGTTGAGATTCGACCATAAGCTCATGAAGATGGCGACATTAAGAAGAATGAGAGGACTTCGAGATGGATGTTGAATTCAAGGGAGCATACACACACTACACTCTTTTTCCATTCGATCAGGTTTTGTCCCACTGGGTTTTCCTGACAAGGTTTTTAACGAGGCAGTACAACAAGAGCGTACGTGGAAGGTTGCACTCTTTTTCCCTAAGATATGGTTTTGTCCCATTGGGTTTTCCTAACTAGGTTTTTAACGAGGCAACTGGAGGAACAAGGAATGTACATCTAAGGGGGAGTGTTACAATATTATTATTATGTGGATGTACAAAATATACACTTTACTTAAATAGAGTTTTGTCTATAGATAGATTTACTATTGCTTGGAGCCTAAGGAGTTTATCTCTATATATTGTATCGGTGGTAACACCAAGAGTGAGATCAGTTGAATATAATCACATATTCTTCTCCATTTTCTTACCCTAGTTTACAATAGAAAACGATATTTATCAAAATCTCTAGAAATTTTTTTTATAATCTAACTCCCACACCTTCTCCATTTTATAAATTTCTATATTTATTACTCCCTCCCTATGTTAATTAAAACAGATTGTTTAATATTTATGTACGCTTTTTTAAAATGATAAAAACTATATGAAATATCAACTTCTTTACATCTGTTTTTATAAATTCATACTTAATAGCAATAAGCATGAAGTTATTAAAAAAATATTTAAAAATTAATATTTTATATTTTTTTAACACCTACAAAAATTTGTGTGAACAGTAAAACGTCAAGTTATAATTAACAAAGAGATTATATATTATAACTTCTGTCTATTTAAAGTAAATTTAATTGTATATTATAAATACTCTATTTAAAGTAAATTTTGCAATAAATTTAATTATGTATTATAAATACTCTATTTAAAGTAAATTTTGCATTGATATTGCAAAATATTTAATGTTTAGAAAATTTTAACTTGCTGCAAATATATAGGAAAAAGTTTGCTCTCTTCGGAACTATATTTTATATTTTCATATAGAGAAATTATTGGAGTAAGCAAAATTATTTTTTTAAATACTCTACTTTTCTCTAAAATACAAGTTATACTGAAAATATTCTTACTTACCTTAAAAATTAAATTAAAAAAAATAGGAGCGAAAAATGTCAGAATTAAGATATTATATGGGCTAGTTTTGCAGCAAGAGTTTGTTGCTTGCAGTAAACTGCAAAACTCTTGCTGCAAAATTGAAAACTTTGGTATGCAATCTCCTCAATATTTTGTTGAAGATTTTATTTTTCCTTTTTTCACTTTTCAATGGTAAGAAAATAAGAGTAAGTACATTTTTTGAAGCAAGATAAAAATTCAGTTCTCTAGTCAAGACTAGAGAAAACCGATAGACCGGGCAAACCGGTAGATGAACTAACTATCATGTACAACCAAATCAAAAACATAAGCAAATGACGAAAAGGAAATATGCTATAACAACAAACACGTAATCATACAACATGATATAACAAGTAAACATGCTATAACAACAAACATGCTATAACAACAAACACGTAATCATACAACATGATATAAGGCAAGACACAACACGAGACTTGAGCAAGGTAATTAACCACAACATGAACTTAAACAATAAAACCATGATAGAAGGCAAGGCATAACATGAAAAGCTTCTTACTAATGATCATTGACAAGGTACACACGGGGGATTATAAAATCATGTCATGCAATTCAGAGAGAGTCACCATTATAACCGGACAGAGACCCCTAAGGGCAACCATTGACTTTTCCCGACTGACTTATCACCCCTCTTTCCCATGGGACTCTGGTATGACTCTTTGTGGCAAGAAGACACTGGTTGATCGTCATAAGGATAGAGAAGGACAACCCCATAACACCTTGCTCTTTAACTCGGAATTACGTCAAGGACCATATTCCAATAATCACTCAGACAACCCTCATATCCACACATATCTCCCGAAGACAATGTGTTTGCAACCCAATCCCCGTGGAAGACTCTGACGTCCGAGAGAAAGGCTCGATAGAACCGTCAAGGGGTTAACATAGTGGAAGGGACTATTCCACACAAGCTGGTTATGGACCACACAAAACAAGGGTACTCCCACTATCCCATTTACACAGATCAGTCAATACACATTTAATTGTTAGGCATACCAATCAGACTTTAGCATATCAAGCTATCTAATGTCGCTCTTCGAGGAGCGACTGAACAGAGGGGCAAAAACCTCACGATCCTACCTAACTCGCCACTCCAACTACCTTGGTGCAATCTCCTTGGAGTCTTCTGGACCCACTGTAAAGAGAAAGCTTTTATTTGGCCTACCGTTCCCCACTACACCCGATAGGGGTGGTCTAGCGCCTTTACTACCCACTCGTGTCCCCTTTTGGTCGGTTTTTCTCTTTTATTACAAGTCGAGTTCATTACTTAGTCCAATTTCAGTTAGGCAGCTTAAGTTCATTTTGCCCTTTTTAAAATCCTTCCAAATCCTTTGAAATTTATGGGCATTTTTCCAAAACATACACTCGACCCTTGTGTACCCGAATTGCACAACCTCAGCTCTGATACCATCTTTGTAACGGCCCAGAATTATGATTTCCGGGTTACGTTTCAAGGGATAAAACCCCTTGTTCGGATCTTGCAATCCAGGTACGGGTCGAGGTTTCAAACTCATTTTATGATTAGTAGAAAGAGGGATTTCAAACCCTAAACGTCACGAAGGGTCGTTGGGTACCCTTAACCTGTCTTAGGACTATGTCGCGATATTTAATTCAAATGAAAGTAAAGCGGAAGCAAAGTTAAGATACAAAGTGTATCGGCAGAGCCGGGTCAAAACCAAAACATAAGCGAATTATTACCATTTACACCAAGTTAGAGAATTAGCCAGGTTCTTCGATTCGCAAAAAGGGAACCCCGTCATATAGACATCGAGCAATCAAATCTGCAGAAAATACCTTAAAAAAAAGAACAGGGAAAGGAGTCAGATCGAGCCACTCATGCGGGACCGACAGTCCTCGCTGAGGCCACATAGTATGTGCTATACCTAATAAAGATGCTCTAATGCAGTACGAAAGTCAAACACACTAGCATGTTCCTAGTTATAATAATGTGTAAAAATACTGTAAAGGGCCCAAGACAATGCCAAGTGGCATATCCCTCTCCTACCTCCACCCCCTTCCGATAGGGCAGAGACTGGCCAGCTCGTGAATGCATTCCATCATAATCGGGCGGCACGCATGCCTAACCCGCTCCACAATAAAGCCCGCAGACATCTCATAATATAAGGAAGTTCATGACTCGATTGACTCAGGGTACCCGATGAGGCTGTGCTACCCTATGACCCTAGCAAAGACTCTAAGACTATCACATATAACGGCCGTTCTGTTTCAAACGCATAAAGTAAGCAGATGCTCATTCAATTAGTGCAACCTAAACAGGATACTACATGACATGCTTTTATGCATATGCAACACCTAACATAAAATGCAACAACAGGCATGAATGTTCAACCTGAGTAAGCCCCTAGGGAACTTACCTGAAGATGCAGAACAGCAAGATAACGCAATCAAGGGCCCAAATGCAAGTCCAAAAGCAATCCAATCGCAATACACACCTATTATCAAGCCATTTCCATAAGCTACCGAACCAACATTCTCACACACACGAACCAAAGTTCTCAATATCCTCAAAACAAATCGACGGTAAATCCATTTTCCCAAAACCTTTCCAATACTATCAACATCAACCAAAATCATTCTCACAATTTCCTTTTCAAAACCAACATCATCAAACCAAGACAAGGAATCCCGACATTAAGCATTTAAACCTTAAAATCAATACCTCAAAATCATATTATAGAAATAATTCCGACATTTCGGTTTCAACACATAAAATCCTTAAAAGATTTTTCCGAACTTAAAATCTCTTTTTAAATAATTTATCAAACAATGCTTAACTAATTAAATATCAAAATTAAATCATCTTCATAATTATAGTCCAAGCCAATAAATCATTTTAAAATTCTTAAAAATTACATATTTAATCATCACAACATACATATCTTATTAATATCACTCTCCCAAATAATTTCAGAAAATACATAATATCTCATAACACGGAATAATATGATGGAAATCATAATAATACAACTAAAATTATTTAAATACTCATCCGATTATATATTATAAAACACATTTTATAACAACAATTTAAAATACACATTTAAATGCAATAAACCCAATAACAATAACCCAACCCTCAGCAACCCATAACCCGAAGAGAAGACACCAGAACCCGGCCCAAAGAAAGGCCCAATCGAAATCTGAAGGAAGAAAGAATAGGCCCAACTCTCAAACCCGGATCCACCAATTCTGAAGCCCAAACCCGGCCCAGAAAAGAAAAGAAAGAGGGGAACCCGGATCCAGAAACAGAATAGGCCCAAGCCCGCTTCCACAAACTTGTCTTCAACCTCTCTCAGAAGAGCAGTGCGAGGACGCCTCCAACGGAAAGCGACGACGGAAGGAAGGGAAATCAAGGGACTCCGGCGATCTTTCCTCCCCAAATTCTACCCAGAAGATTGACAAGGATTTCCGACCAAAGCCCACAGAAAACAACTCAAACGAAAAAAGGAAGAAGATAGAATAGGAGCTCACCGATAGGTTTCGCCGGAATGCTCGATCCGTGGGATTCGGCGGCGTCGTCAAGGGGATCTTCGTCGGAGAGGAAGGGAGCTCCGAGGGGCCTGGGGTGGACAGAATAGGTCATAAAAGAGGACCTTTACGCGGTTTCTAAGTCGGAAATGAAACGGAACGAAAACCGACCTTGGGATGAAACAGGAGAGGCGAGGGGTGAATGCGGCTTCGACGGGGGATCTTGGCGGCTGGAATCCGTCTGTGGCCGTCGGTGGGAGGGTGTGGGAGTTCTCGGATGGTTGGTGGGCTGCTGTTGCTCACCGAAAGCGAGAGAGAGAATGAATAAGGGCTCGGCGCCGGCGACTTGGGCTCATACTCGGCTCTGCCTCCTCGGACCTCGGAGACGCAGGTTGCTGCTGCTCGGAACTGGAAATGAAGCAGAGGGGGGGGGGGGGGGTGAAGGGCAGCAAGGTGAGGCGGTGGTGATTGGTTCGGTGGGGATTTCAGATTCGAACAAGGCTCCGATGGGTGGCGTTTGTAGCTCGGGGATTCCGGGCCAATGGTGGTTGTTTTGGAGCTGGGGTCCTGAAATAGAAGAGATGAGGTGATGGGAGGCTTGGTGGATTTGGGGATAAGGTCTAGGGTTCCCAGTTTCCTTAGGAGAAGGTAGAGACAAAACACAAATGTATGAGGGTGTTGTGTGTGAGGAGAGTGTTGATGGTGAGGACAATGAACAACTGTAATCTGATAAAATTGGAACTTGCAGGCTTTCGGAAATCAGAGGGAAGAGAGAGAGGAAAATAAAGAAAAAGGAAAACAATTATAATTTGAAAAGAAAAGGATAAGCAAGAGGTCCCAAAATACATTTTCAATTACTCCAAAATAAAGAAATAAATAAATCCAAAAACTTGCTTACTCGATCTGATTACGACGCGATTAAAATTAACGCTTAACTTTCCAATTCCGAATTTAATAATAAAATTCAAATATTATTTTCCAATTTTCGGTATATAAAAGCAGAGTATATCATATTTTAAATTTCTAATTAAATCTTGTCGGAACTCGTTTTGAAATATTTAGAATAAAACCAATAGCTCAAGGACGGAAATTCCAAACCTTCCAAATCTTACAAATCGAAATGATTATAAATCACTATTTTAATAATTTAATATTCTAAAATTTCCCGGTCTTTACATCATCCACCTCTAAAAACAAGTCTCGTCCCTGAGACTAAAATAACTCTAAAACAAAGGGGTGAAGTTTTAAATTGGTGAGTCCAAGGATCACATCATTGATTTTGTAAGCATCTCATAGGGCCCGTATGAGATCCTCACAGCACCCTTGACGTGATCATAACATTCCCAATTGGTCGTAGCAAGTATGTGATATGGGCCCTTATCACATTCTTACTCCGACTCTTCGGTTATATCATAACTCGAAAAGCAATCATAACGTGTCTACTAGGTCTTAGCAAGCATTCTATATGCGCCCCTATAAAATGCTTGTATCCACTTCGTGAGTCGTTATAATTTAAAACCGGGTTTGAAAATTCCCAAGAAAAACGGATTCCGCCATTGGAAAAGATTGGCCTCAAAATCGTTAAAATTCTCGGTAACGTTTATTCTTTAAAATTTTCAAGTCATCCCTTTTCAAACCGCTCAAAATCTTCAAATAAGACGCTTAACCAAGCAACTTTACACCAAAACAAGTAAAATCTTTTCTATCAAAATTTTGTCAAAATCCTCCAAAACTAAATCAGTTTCCCGCATAACAATCAATCAATTTCAGAAGCTCAGAAGTGGAATCATCCACCTCTAAGGGCTAATCCCATATTCTCTTCCTAGTTTCCAGAATCAAAACAAGCTATCAGTCTCAATTCAAGCAAGCTTCACAAGCCATAAGAAATGCATAACCAAATAACCAACCAATCTCCAATCAGTACATCATATGACAAGTCTCAAACATATGCATGCCAACACAGTGCCACAAGGTCACATCAAAATCTCTACATCCTACTATGGGTCATAATATGCATCTCAACCACATAACAAAATCATAATAAATGTCTCGACATCACATCAGAAGTCATAAAAGTATCACCTCATCATAGAGTCAACGAACCAAAACTCATTGTCAACACATCAACACAACAAAATCATGCCATTAAGATTCAGCAAAAGGGGAGGTCAAGCGGCATATCAATCATCGAATGTCAGCATACTCACCAGACATCATCTTAACTCATCACAACGCCATGTAGCGATCATTTAGTAACCAGACATCATTATCTCATATATATAAATCATATTCATTTTGAAAGCCATATTCGTGATGCAACATATCCATAAGCATGCTTGCTAAACATATAATATAACATCATGTTTACTACCACATAATATAACATCATGCTTTCACCCCATAACATAGCATCACACTTTCACATAATAACACATCATTATCTCGTATATCAGATCACAACACATCCTAACATGCTCCTAAAACAACATAGCAGAGCAGGAATATATCATGATAACATTTGTCACTACCAACTAGATTTCAATATTGCATAACAACATGTAATATCATTCTGTATCAGATTCATCATAGTTGCAATCTAACATCATGCCAGCAAATATAAATAAATCACATAATCAAGAAAATTCTCACGTCATACCAGTCAAAATAAAATACAATCCCTACTCGCCCATCTCCACTCTTAAGCCAAGACTGATCCTCTTCTAGACTCGCCAACGTCAACTCAGACAAAAATTCTCCAAACAAATCCCAATTCATCTCGATGCTCAAATCTCGCCCCTCCTTCCATCAAGCACTCCCACACACCATCCACCTCTAAGAACCCAACTCCTATCTATAACCTCACACCCGAGAACCCTTTCATACTATATCATCAATATTCTCAAAAGTCATTCCCACACTTCATATACTACTCAAGACATCCCAAGCATCATACCCTGCTAACCACATGGATCCCTCTCTCGCGTCTTACCTCGTAATACCATCGATCATCCTAACCGCCTAGAAGTCTTTTACCACTCATCAACCACCCTACAAGAGAACCCTCACCCACAAGTTCAAAGAAGAAGCAATCATGGACATTATTACACATAAGAACCACATCATATCAACTAGCATTTATATCAATAGCATCATTAGTTCAGCTTTAAACATTGCAACTGCGTCGATAAGTCTCAATTTACCGTCATGCTCAATCATTATTACAAATCATCATATATGCACATAATCAAGTCAAGCTAGCAAGTTTCATCATAATCTTATCTAATAAACAATTCAGGTTCTCAGCATTTGCACTTCCCATTTTATAGGCAAGAAATTTAGATCATGCTTAACAATTCAGAGTATCAACACATCAAGACACCATGGCACATTCAAACTATAAGCATCGAATCATATCATCATAGACAACAGACAATCAGGCAACAGTCATCACCAAGTCAACACATCAACACGTAAGTCCCATTGCTAGGTCAGTGCCATATCATCAACAAATTCAGAACGATTAGCAATTCGAACGGAGGACACTCCCGCCTACAAGTTCTATCGTACTCGGTAACCGCATTCCACAAAACGTGCTCGTCCTGCCGACATTGTTGATCCTGAGGCCCGTGGGTTATGGGCCCACGCTTCCTTTGCGCTGCTCCATCGCTAACTAACTTCTTGTTTCCTTTTTCATGCGGTCGCTCGTCCAAGTATCGCAGAGGAGTCTAAGTTAGCAGAGATAGGGGAGTGATAGGGACGGGAAACCCAATGTTTACTTCAGAAATACAGACCAAGGCTCAAAGGATGACAAGACTGGAGACAAGACCCTGACCCGAGAATAGCAACGATGCCCTTATGAAATTCTATTAGGTTATAATCGCGACAAGTAACATAAATTCATCATGGAGCATATCAATTACAATAACCCACACTAACATGTACCTATCTCAAGGAGAATAACAGGCGTATTCATCCCAAAAGACGCAATCAAATCCTACACTGATGCATGTGATACGAGCTAACAGTTTATTTTTCCATGAAAGCAGAGATGCCTACTAATTCAAGCGAGATATGCGAAACTAATAATGAACATGCAAGATTTGAAGTCATGCGGGATTTAATGCGGATAACAGGTATCATGTATATGGACGAATGTACAAGCATGGTGTACACATCACTAGGTGAGGTCAAACATGGCATATCGAGGTATAACATAACAACCAGATTAAGCGTCATGCGGGGACACATAAGAGCAGCATAACAACAATCACATCTGATAACATTGATTACGTAATAGGTCAAGAATGGCATGTAATCATATGACGGGATACATTTAAAATGCACAGGTCCTATATGATACTAGCGATACATGATGTGATACAAGCATAGTCAAGAGTCATCAAAGGAGCTCATCATAACGTTCATGATAGCAAGAGAGAGCACCATAGAGTAACAAGCAGGACATCTTGGGCGATAGAGGGTAATCATACTAGGAACGAACTATCATACAACACATATATGGTGCAATAGTTATCACATCATAGAACAAGTACAACACGTGATCCTTTAGTGAGTTATATTGGAATTCATAAGCCCTACAAGACACTACTAGAACATATCAAACATGAACACAATCAAGGTAACTCGACTAAATTCATTCTAACATTCATGCATCATGTGTAGGCGAAATCATGATATAGCGTGGTGTGTGATCATGCGAGGTGTCCGGTCATACGCTCATGCAAGCACGAGAGAATATCATAGGGTAATAGAGAAATACCACCGAGCGATAACATTTAAGCATGCTATGATTTACCATCACGAAAAGCAAGTCGATTATCGATTTCAGCATCAGTCTAATCAGGATGAGTAAAACACTTTAAGAAGAGGGAAGAATCACACTATTAAGGACCTAGCCCGAGAGAGAATTAGCAATACTGTAGGCAAGATATAAATTCACACAAGTCACAACCAAGGGTCCTACACGACACTAATGGATCAACATAACACTCTATACAAATCAACATTTATTTGATAATTACAATGGTACGCAAGAAATCAACCACTCATATTCCAACAATACAGAAGCATGGGGGCAAGTGTAGCGGTGTATAATACGAACCTAGTAATGGGACAATATAGCTCTAATACGGGGAAATGAGTTCAAATCAACACATAACATGATAAAGCATGCATTAATCAAGACTCAATTTTACCACATACTCTCCATCCAAAGCACGTAATCATACAACAATATTAACTTGCAAGATCATCAATAGTAGTCAATTTAACGAATACAAAATAGATGGGCATGCTACAGATTCTGTTCACAAAAGGAATAATAAGCATCGATGCGTCATTATCTAGCATGTACTGGGAATTACATATCGCATAAGGCATGTTGACATCCAATGGTAACACGTATCCATCAAGTAAGGAGCTCACTCTATCATGATATCAAAACTGAACGATCACACTATCATGAACCTATTCACATGGAGGGCATCAATTATGCAGCTTTCCAACATATTACATTTACATTCATGCACTTGTATGACGATGCAACATACTAAGTAAAATATGCTGGATTGATAGGAATGTAACAATTGTAACTCGGACCCATACAGTGGTCATCATGAACATCAAACATGTAAGCACAATTTCACATTAAAGATTAATCCGTAGGTCAAAGAGTAGTACATGTAGAATCATACGATCAGTAGGCCAAGTAAACATGCTATAACAACAAACACGTAATCATACAACATGATATAAGGCAAGACACAACACGAGACTTGAGCAAGGTAATTAACCACAACATGAACTTAAACAATAAAACCATGATAGAAGGCAAGGCATAACATGAAAAGATTCTTACTAATGATCATTGACAAGGTACACGCGGGGGATTATAAAATCATGTCATGCAATTAAGAGAGAGTCACCATTACAACCGGACAGAGACCCCTAAGGGCAACCATTGACTTTTCTCGACTGGCTTATCACCCCTCTTTCCCGTGGGACTCTGGTATGACTCTTTGTGGCAAGAAGACACTGGTTGATCGTCATAAGGATAGAGAAGGACAACCCCATAACACCTTGCTCTTTAACTCGGAATTACGTCAAGGACCATATTCCAATAATCACTCAGACAACCCTCATATCCACACATATCTCCCGAAGACAATGTGTTTGCAACCCAATCCCCATGGAAGACTCTGACGTCCGAGAGAAAGGCTCGATAGAACCGTCAAGGGGTTAACATAGTGGAAGGGACTATTCCACACAAGCTGGTTCTGGACCACACAAAACAAGGGTACTCCCACTATCCCGTTTACACAGATCAGTCAATACACATTTAATTGTTAGGCATACCAATCAGACTTTAGCATATCAAGCTATCTAATGTCGCTCTTCGAGGAGCGACTGAACAGAGGGGCAAAAACCTCACGATCCTACCTAACTCGCCACTCCAACTACCTTGGTGCAATCTCCTTGGAGTCTTCTGGACCCACTGTAAAGAGAAAACTTTTATTTGGCCTACCGTTCCCCACTACACCCGATAGGGGTGGTCTAGCGCCTTTACTACCCACTCGTGTCCCCTTTTGGTCGGTTTTTCTCTTTTATTACAAGTCGAGTTCATTACTTAGTCCAATTTCAGTTAGGCAGCTTAAGTTCATTTTGCCCTTTTTAAAATCCTTCCAAACCCTTTGAAATTTATGGGCATTTTTCCAAAACATACACTCGACCCTTGTGTACCCGAATTGCACAACCTCAGCTCTAATACCATCTTTGTAACGGCCCAGAATTATGATTTCCGGGTTACGTTTCAAGGGATAAAACCCCTTGTTCAGATCTTGCAATCCAGGTACGGGTCGAGGTTTCAAACTCATTTTTTGATTAGTAGAAAGAGGGATTTCAAACCCTAAAAGTCACGAAGGGTCGTTGGGTACCCTTAACTTGTCTTAGGACTATGTCGCGAAATTTAATTCAAATGAAAGTAAAGCGGAAGCAAAGTTAAGATACAAAGTGTATCGGCAGAGCCGGGTCAAAACCAAAACATAAGCGAATTATTACCATTTACACCAAGTTAGAGAATTAGCTAGGTTCTTCGATTCGCAAAAAGGGAACCCCGTCATATAGACATCGAGCAATCAAATCTGCAGAAAATACCTTAAAAAAAAGAACGGGGAAAGGATTCAGATCGAGCCACTCATGCGGGACCGGCAGTCCTCGCTGAGGCCACATAGTATGTGCTATACCTAATAAAGATGCTCTAATGCAGTACGAAAGTCAAACACACTAGCATGTTCCTAGTTATAATAATGTGTAAAAATACTGTAAAGGGCCCAAGACAATGCCAAGTGGCATATCCCTCTCCTACCTCCACCAACTTCTGATAGGGCGGAGACTGGCCAACTCGTGAATGCATTCCATCATAATCGGGCGGCACGCATGCCTAACCCGCTCCACAATAAAGCCCGCAGGCATCTCATAATATAAGGAATTTCATGACTCGATTGACTCTGGGTACCCGATGAGGCTGGACTACCCTATGACCCTAGCAAAGACTCTAGGACTATCACAGATAACGGCCGTTCTGTTTCAAACGCATAAAGTAAGCAGATGCTCATTCAATTAGTGCAACCTAAATAGGATACTACATGGCATGCTTTTATGCATATGGAACACCTAACATAAAATGCAACAATAGGCATGAAGAGCAAACACCGTTCGTCGGAGGAGATCGCAAGCAAACATCGGCGATTAATGCCCACTCTAACTGAGGTTTTTTTGCAAGAGTTTAAACCTATACTCCCCCGATCAACAAAGTAATAAAAATTCACCATTGACAAAAGCGTCTTATATAGAGGAATTAAATGCACTCAAAAACTTTTAAGCATTTATAAAAGAGGATTACTCAACCAATTCGATTATAGAGGATGCCTAACTAAAACAATGAACATGCATGCACGAGAACAGCTAGAAGCCCAACAATGTTTAATGCTAATTTCCTCATTAATCTTTAAAAGTTGGTTTATACATAGTCATGAATTATGAGTTGAAATCCCAAATAAAGAGCACATAGTCCTATATACCAGCAAGGGACATACATCCAGTTAGCATCTCCAACCGATGCGAAAGTTGTTCAAATTAGACTCCAAGCTCAAGTTGATAAACCTGCTTATAGTCCTATATACCATGGGTATTAAATTTCCTGCTATGTAACCAATTAATCCAATAAATTATCTACCATGTTTCATTGCAATATCAAAATAGATAAAGAAGACCATGAAATTGAATAAAACAAAAACCAAGATCGGTAGTGGAATTAGAAATGAAACAATCTCAACATATGAAATTGCATGAAACAAATAAATCTCAACATTGGCAATGAAATTGAATGAAGCAAATCAATCTCAACATTAAAAGAAAAACATTGAATAACTAATAATCTTGAAAGCCAGCGATGATAATATTGTTGACGACGATTCAGACTTTCTTGATCTTGCCATAGATGTGATAGAGACGCTTTGACATCGTAGATGCAGATGTCCTTGCAATGGCCGTTTATAAGCACAAAAAGGCTCTGAGCGTAAACCTCGCGGTACAAGACGTTGTGCACACAAGCGATTGTCGCCTCCAACCGTCGATTGTTGCCACCAACAACCGATTCCGCCGTCGCCGATGCCCGACGGAACCGCCTCCCGGGCTCGCCTTCGTCTGCCCGTCACCCGATTGAGCAACCTTCGGTCAAAGCCACCCTCTTCTGCCCCGCCGTCCGACCCTTTAGTTTTCTTAAAAGCAATGGAATGAAGAAGAAGTTGGATTGAGAGTTAGTGAGAAGAGAAAATAATGGAAAGAAATGGAAGTTGTATTGAGAGCAGAGAGAAGAGGCTGAATTGGGAGAACGTGGGAAGGAGAGAAGAGATTGCAGTGCTGATCTCTTCGGAGTCGTGCCCTAGCGGTGAAAGAAGGTGATATTCTAATGGATGAGGAGGCAAAAGGTCATTAGCAGGTAGTTAAAGGAGGAGGGCTAGAGGGGTAGAAGATGGCTAAAAAGAATAGCTTTTAATTTCAGTTTTTGGTATGGACAGTTTAAAAGAACGTGGATGAGATATGAAAACTGCTCCTCTTAAATTTGCTCAGGGGATGACACGTGGCGCAATTTTTAACAAAGGCATTGCTTCTAAAATAATAAGTATAAGGGGTGGATGTGTGTTAATTTTTAAATGTTCACAACTTTTTACTCGACTATAAATCGGATTGAGACTTATAATATAATATATCAAAATAAAACTATCGACGAGTAGAAAAAAACATAAGTGATTCGTCGGATGAAAGTTGGGGAAGGGGGGAGCGAATGCTCCCATTGCCCCCGTCTAGCTCTGTTTAGCTCCGCCTATGATCTAAACCACACAGTTGAAATTGAAAATTGAGATTTAAAATTAATCTAGTGTTAAAGAAAAAAGGTTATTTATTAAAAAAAACGGAGTTATTGATACTCCTGTATATTCGTATTAGGATAAGATATTTAATTGATGCTCCGCCTGTGGTGCTGCCTCCTCCGGTTGCTCCGGCTGCCCATTGATGCTCGCTTTCGAGCTTGACCCATTGGCTTAAAGAGTAAATTTAATAAAATTTAATATAGTAAACTATTAATAAATAATTAGCTTTAAATAAATTCTGGATTCTTCTCTTGCTCTTCCCCCTACTCGCGGTCGTGCTTCATTTCTTCGTTTTGTTTGGGTGTCCGTTTGTTGGTTCGTGGTTAGTTTCGGCTGAGGAGCAGTTTTGCGGTCCTGGTTGATCGAAGTGATCGTGTTGGTGGTGTTTATGCCCTCCGAAAATCTCTCATCTAGGTGGGGGGAACGTCGTGTGATCCACACTTTCCCAGGAGTCGTCTTTGACTTACGAGGATTTCTGCTTTCCGTCTTTCCGACGGTGAGACATCGTGTCAGCAGGTGCTGTCCCATGCGCTCGCTATCCACTTCACTACGCCGGGCTTCCTTCCTCTCGTTGTTGTGTCTGCTTGTTTGCTTAGAGTTTGGGGTTTTTCCGGGTTTGTTTTGGGTGATTCTTTTGTTGTATTATGTGTTTGTATTTCTTTCAGATCTTCATGATCTCATCCTTCGGGATGCTCTCGGATTAGCTAACCACCATCCGAATTTTTTCCTCATAAAAAAAAAAGTATTAGGATAAGATATCAGTTTAATAAAGTACATGACGAACTTATAAATTTGTCCAAACCCATATCGTGTGCATACATACATGAGTGACATGCCATGTGTGATGTGTCTCTCCTCCGACTCCTCGTATAGTCGTATGTATGCGAATGCGCATGAGATGCATTGCGTCTGTGCGTGAGTGGGTAGGGCACTATGGCCCCATGATTAATGCGTTAAACTAGGTCACGTGACCTACACATGGAGGAGACAGCAATGTAACATCATCGTAGGCTAGGCTACATCATAATTCATTACTCCTCGTGTATGATGTTTTATACAATTGGGGTTTGGAGGTAGACCTGTCAAAACACAACCCGATTCGGTCGACCGGATCCGAACGCTCGGAAAATTTCCGATCTGACCCGGAAATTTTGACTCAGAAATTTTTTTCGATCCGAATCCGAAAAATCGGAAATTTTCCAAGTAATCTGGGTTTCGACCCGGTGACTCGGTAAATTTGACCCGATTTACCCAATTGACCCGGTTGATTTATAATTAAATATAATTAAATTTTTTATATATAATTAAAATTTATCGTAAAATTATAAAATTATGATTTTTTTTAATTTAAAAAAGAAAAAATTGACAAACCCGAAATCGACCCGAAATGACCCAAAACCTGATCAAACCCGGGTTCTATTCAACCCGAAAATACCCGAAACCCGTTTTCCCACGCTTAATTGTTTTGGACCTTCGCCTAATTTATTCCACTCCTTCATTTTCCCCCTATTCTTCCTAGGGTTAACATGCATAGCCGCACACCACTTCATGCATTCTTCTTCATCTCCTCTATCTCCGATTCCGTGCTATAGGCCTTCATCCCATGCTACAGGTCGATTTGGCTGCTCACATTATTTTTCGACGATTTTTATCGATTTCTTCCTTCAATTTGGATATCAATTAATCGCGGAATTTTTTTCTACGATTTCTATTGATCTCGTCCTTCACTCAGGATATCAATGGCGGAATTCGTATAGGTAAGGGATTCGTCCTTCAATCTATATCTTTGATCTGGCATGGGTAGTGATTGATTAGGTGTGATTATGTGAAGGATAATTGCAGCACCTTTCTCTCTGAACAGCATGGCGAACAAGGATGACGGTGGCAGCCACGCAACGAAGATGAAGATGAAGAACTTGAAAAGGGTAGGATTGAACCGCGTGTCTAGAGCTGGAATTACCCGACCCGATCCGAGAAAACCGATCCGATTGATCCAACTCGAACCCGTCCGATACCCGAATAATTGAAAAAAAAGTTTAGATCCGAGACCAACCGACCCGATTCGAGTTAAGCCCGAACCCGAAAGCAATCCGAACCCAGTAAGAACCCGAACCCGATTATATCCGAATGGACAGACCCGAAATCAACCCGAAACCCGAAATCGCCTGACCCGAGCATATCCGAAACCCGAAATTACCCGAACCCGATTATACCCGACACCCGAAATAACCCAAACCCGATTATATCCGAAATCAATAAAAATCTTAGCATTTTCCCTAAAATACTCAAAACAACCTAAGTTTTTGATTACTTAATAATGGATGGTAATATTATAATGCATATAGTGTAATTAAATATAATTTTGTACTCCCTCCATTAAAAACAGTAACCTTTTAGCATTTTTTAAGACGCCCAAACTATATAAATATCAATTTTTTGTTATTTTGATAATTTCGTAGGTATGAGTAATAAGTATGAAATTAATATTAAAAAATAATATTTTATATGATTTTGACATTTTTATAAATATTATAAAAAGTGAGAAGACTTACATTTTTTTTAACGAATGTAGTATTGATTAAGAATTGATAAACATTAGCTTAATCTATATAGAAGGATAATTATCTCTCATAGGTAAAAAAAAATTGATTTGTTTTATCCAATATGATTGTTGCGGGTTCGATTTGACTGAACTCAATTCAACCAAAACCGTTATGACCAAAACCCGATTCACCCGAACCCGCTTAGACCGAAACCTGATTCACCCGAACCCGTTTAGACCGACACCCGATTAACCCAAACTCGCTTAGACCGAAACCCGATTCGCCCGAACCGAATAGAACCCGAAAACCCGATTGTATCCGATAAACTAATGCCCGAATAAACCCGATCCGAACCCGATCAGACCCGAATTATCATCACACCCGATATCAACCCGAGTCCGATATGACCCGAAACCGAATAACCCGATCCGAACCCGATCCGACTCGCCCGATTTCCACCTCTACGCGTGTCAATGAAATCGCAAACATAAGCTTCCAGGGAAATAACCATTTTGAAACCATCCGGTATGGTCCAAATTCGGAATCCTCGGCAAGAAGCGCAAGGGTGATGAACGTCGCGTCAGTCTTGCTGGATCTCACACCATCGGCAAGGTAATCTCTAGCTCCTTCATTATTTTGATTGTTGATCTTCATTTAATTTGTTCGAATTTTTAGTTTGTTTGAGTCTCAATTTCTTGATATATATAGATATTCCATCATTGATTTTTTGCAGTTGCCATAGATTGGCACTCCTCTTGGTCACCTATACACGTTTGATGTTTTGTTTATTACTTAATAGAAGCTTGCGAATCAATATATAAGAGGCTGTATAAAATTGACTCAAGAAGGTTAATTGAGATATCTGATATTCATGATTTTTCATTATTTGATTGTTTGATTAACTGCATTCTTTAAGTATGTTAAGTGTTTGATTTCAGATTACCTGAATGCATAAGAATGCAATGAATATGCAAAGCATAGGCATAACATTTGACTTCATATTGCTGCACTTGGGATTCTTTAGTCATTTTTTTATGTCTAGATAGTCCTTTTTTTTTTTCTCTCCCAAGCAGAATAGGCCTTGTGTGTTGGTTTTTGGCTTTGCTTACAAGAGTTAAGATGTTGCTCCAAAAGCAAATTCCTCGAATGGAGAAGTTTTACAGATTGAGTACAATGACATCAATTTTGGCTGCCTTTTGAAATTCCTAATCTTTCTTAATGATCCGGTTTGACTTCCTGGATAAAGATTAAATTCCTAATGCTTATCTTCTTTGAGAATTTTTATTTTCTAAAATTCTATGGAGCCTTTTAATAAGTTGTGTATCTCTTTACAGGAAAGAAATGTGGTGATGATCTTCGTGAAGATATGTTGTCAAACATCTTTTAAAACCTTTTAGAGGGAGAGCGAAATGTTGAGCGAAAACCAAGGACGCGAGCATGAAACTGGAGGAGACCGGCCGGCGGGAGACCCACCGGATCCTGATCTGAATAGGTCTTCCGGTCACCCAGCACAACGAATGAGATGAAGAACTTGAAAAGGGGATCGGCTTGTCAATTAAATCGCATCTCGTGACATATACGAGGTACTCTCTATCTCCTTCAATTTGGCTATCAATAACTAGCGCAATTTTCTCCAACTATTTCTATCGATTTCGACCTTCAGTGACGGAATTCGATTACCATGAGAGTTTCATCTCCTCTTTCCTAATTTTTTTCCTATGATTTCTATCGATTTCAGACTTGGTATTATCTCCTCACTCCAGTCGATTAAATTTCATCATCGTCACCGAACTCTAATTCTTCAATTCCGTGGAATTTCCAGTCGATTACATTCAGGTATCGTACATCTTTGTCTTCTGTACTCCATAAATTTAACCACTGAAATTTTACTATTTAGGTGTTTTCGTTTTTTATTTTATTCCCAATTTAGTTGAAATTGCATTTATGTTTCTAAAGCAAATTGGTAATTTGTTTCTTCAATCTGCCTTCTGAATTGGTGAATGATTAAAATATACACTTGATGAATGTTCGAGTTTGCATATGCCTTCTGAATTGTGATATTATTTGTTCGATTTTGATTAAAATATTATTTGTACCTCTATCCTACTGAATTTTTTTCTTCAAGTTTTTGTTTTGGATTTTCAAACTGTTTTGGTTGAATGGATTATAAAGCTTGATGTTTACATATCTTCAAGTATTTGTTTTAGTTGAACATTACCTGCTTGCAATTTAATTTTTAAATATGAAATTACATATTTTAAAGCTTGAAATTAATTAGTTATGAAATGAAATTACAGATTTTAAAACTTACATATTTCAGAAATTACAGATTACTCAATGTGTATTTTCCCTTGACTCGAACTATAATGTGTGTATATATCTACATATTTATAAATTACAGATTTATGTAATCACATATTTATGAAATTACAGATTTTATAAATTACAGCTATATGAAACTTGATCCTTATCAATTTACATAGTTATGAAATTATAGATTCTCAAACTTATAGATTTCGAAAATTATATGTTTTAGAAATAAACAGATTTCATAAATTACAGATTACATTTTACAAATATACAGATTATTATTTTCTTTCCTATCAATATATATGAATGAATATATTGTTTTTCTTTCCTGTCAATATGTATGAATATATTTTTAGAAATATACAGATTACAATTTACATATTTTAGTAATACATAGATTTCATTTCCATATATATAATTATTTTCTTTCTATCAATATGTATGAATATATTGACTTTCTTTCATTTCCATATAGATTATTATTTTCTTTCCTATCCATTTATATGAATATCTTGATTTCCTTGCCCGAAATAAGTTCTACTCTTATTATAAATGTCATTCTGATTGAATTGAGTCATACATTATTCCCTCTCTTGGTTTAGCCTTCATATTGTTCTAACGATCTGAATGGGAGGTGTCATCGCAATTGCTGACGAGTTTACCAACCTTGATGAGATTTCTGCCTCATCAACGATCAAAGTCCTCATTATAAGGCTGTATTCCAAGTCAAATTTCCGTGGCTCCACCTCGAACTCAAACTATAGTAGCTCCATTTCCAAGCCACCATCTGGTGGATCCTTCACAAGACCACCTCTAGAATTGGTGGTCATGGATGAGAGGGTTTGGATGCTCATCCTAACTTATGCAGATTTGGATTCTGTACGTATTTTGGTTATCAATTTACATTTTTCTTCTTATAATACTCCATTGCATTGTTTTAGGGAACCAAGATAGAGGCTACTATCAAACCAAAGTTGATATGGCGGAGTGCAAATCATGTAAAGGAATTTGCATCCATCATCATGTCCAATTTCTCCATTATCAAGAATAATGGATCCTTCAAATTCAGCACTCATCCGCATAAATTTGTCGTCACTGATGAAACCATCGTAGCATCGTGTAATGGTTTGGGTATAGCACAACATGGTTTGCACTTCCAAGATTTCTCTTCCATATCATCACCTGACGAATATTTGATTGGTAATAACTTTTACTATCAATCTATATTTTATATTCATTTATATTTCGATGCCCTTATTTTGTGTTAGTTTTGTAATTACTATATCTAACTCATTTCTCGCTCCTTAGATGTAATTGGAGAACTCACAGAGTTCGCCGTTATCATCACATCTAAAAAGAAAGACAAGTCTACTAACAACCGGATGGTTATCCATTTGGAAGATCAGAAGTACCACCTCTAGATTTTGTTCCTTTATTTTATAGTTTTTAACTATTTTTCCGTCACATGCTAACGACCATATCTTTTTTTTCCTGCTTTTTGTAGTCACAAGGATATTCCCTGCACTCTTTGGGGTGACTATGCTATTGAGATGTCTGGATACATCAACTCTTTTAAAGGACGCCAAGTAATTGTTATTTTGCAGTTTGGAAAAGTGATCATTTATAATGGTAATATTTATTCATCCTTTTTTTCTGTTTTATCCTTTGAAACACAAACATTTATGTATGAGTAACTGTGAATCATTGCTTATTCTTTCCAAACCAAAGTTGGTACTTTCTAACCATTTTCCATTTTCATTCTATATGAATTATTAGGTAAATTGAGTGTATCAACTTATTGTTTTGGCTCGCGGCTTATACTCGACCAAGACTATCCAGAGATTGCTCGGTTCAAGGCTATGTACAGTTTTTTTTTTCTGGTTTTCATAGTTTTTATATGTATATTTTGTACAGAATTATTAGGTAAATTGAGTGTATCAACTTAGGAGATGATAGGGGCAGCGATTCTACCATAGAATACCTTCTGATTTGCTTCTCACCTACACAGGTGATCCTGTCGCAGTAATTGTTGATTCTACTTATCCTTCTATCATGCAACACATTTCATATGCAAGTTATTTTAATGAAAGAGCCATCCTCGCCCCGACACATGAGTTTGTGGATGAACGAAATGATCACGTTCTTGGGATGATGCCCGGTGATGAAAAGGTTTATCTGAGTTTTGATAGTATTTTGAAGACAGATGGATATATTTGTGTTACGTTATATTCAACTGATTTTCTCAATAGCATCAAGGCTTCTGGCATCCCCAATCATGTTTTAAGACTAAAGGTTGGTGTTCCGATCATGCTAATGAGGAATATAGACAAATCTGCTGGCTTATGTAATGTAATGGAACCAGACTATTAACCACTCGGTTATGTAGCTATGTCATTGAGGCAAAGGTCATGTCGGGAAGAAATGTTGGTGACCATGTGTTCATCCCTTGGATGCTCATGTGCCCTTCATAGACGGTATCTTTACCACTCATGTTTCAACGGCAATAGTTCCCCGTGAGTGTTTGTTTTGCCATGACAATTAACAAAAGCCAAGGAAAATCTCTTTCTCGAGTTGGGTTGTACCTCAGGCGACCAGTATTTACTCATGGGCATTTGTATGTTTCTGTATTAAGGGTTACGACCAAAGCCAGATTGAAAATTTTATCTTGTGATAAGAAAGGTCGCCCAATGAACACAACAACTAATGTTGTGTACAAAGAAATCTTCCAAACCTTGACATAAACAGGTATATATAATTTATATGTTCATTTCCATGTTCCACTTCATAATCATCTCCCTTTTGACTTGGTTGTTGAACTGTTAATTATTCCTTAATCTTGCATTTCAATTATTTCTATTGTTGTGACAATAACAGAGATCCTGAAAAACAATGGACTAGTGTTTGAGAAGAGTTAGATTCTTTTCTTTCTACCTTCTCATTCTCACACCTATTTCTGATGCTTAATTTTGTTCTGTTCTTAAAAAATAATCAAGTGTGAACCTTGACAGATTGATTCTCACTTTTCATTAAATTGAATTACATTATGTTTGACAGATTGAGATTTTGCTGGGGAAGTCGGAGAACTTTCATTAGTTGATGGCTGCTGCAATTGAAGCTGGAAACGTCGAGGATCACATTTGAATATAACTTTCTTAAAATTTCCTTCGTTCTGTAGTTTGCGAAAGCTACTATCTATGTCGAATACCATGTTTATTTGTTTCAATGTTATTTAATTTCATAAATAAATAGGTTGAAGACAACTAAATAAATTGCAATCTTACTATGACAGTTTGATCATTAACATTGATTTCCAATTGAGAAGTTGAAGCTCAATCTACTTTACAATTTTGCAACAGAAGCTACCCGATTGAAATTTGTTATTACTTTGTTGTTTTTTCATTCCAGCTCCTTATCACACTTCTTCTATCTACTCTTATCGAGATATCTATAAAATATAGGATTTGTTTTAAAAGTGCCATTGGCGCGGGCATTTTACTAGTTGAGTTTTATATCAATTTCACCTCGTGCTCTGATGGGGTTAACATTAACAGTTTCTTTATTTTTTCATTAGTTTTTATTAATTAAAAAAAGTAAGGTTGACACGGCTATACAAACGAGGAAGGAAGAAAAGGACTTGTAACTCAGAAAGAATGGAAGGGGTAAAACAAATCAATAGAAGGAATGTAACATCTTCTATATTATTAATCAATAGAAAGAATGCACCGAGTCGACTAGAGTTGGAGGTTGTTGGATATTCACCATCATCATATCTTCAATATTATTCACATGTCTTTTATCCTGTCCTCATAGATAAAATTTGTTAGAGATTGGATTAGTTCAAATCTTCTCCTTATAATTATATATACACTCGAACAATAGAAGGAATGTAACATCTTCTTCCACAAATATCGATCCTCTTAGCTTCCATGGCTGCCGAACCGACCTCCCCTACTCAGATTCTGTTCTCAGCCTCTCTTGATGGCACCACCCCTAATTTTCATCTCCTCAATTTCATAATTCGCCTTGATCGAAGCAATTATTACTTCCTCTGGAGAAACACGGTTCAGTCTGCTCTTGAGGCGTTTGATTTGAATTCCTTCCTTAATCCATCAGCCCCTCCTCTGGCCACCATTCTCGCATCTCGTGTGGGTTCGCAAAGACTTCATCCACTGGTGAGTCACCCAACCCGGCTTATCATGCGTGGGTTCACAAAGACCGCCTTTTTCTCCTTTCGATTCGGTCCACCCTCACCACACCACGGTTAGGTCATGTTGCGCAAGCCACCACTGCTTTTGAAGCGTGGAAAATTCTGGCTCGGATGTTTCACGCTCAATCAACGGCTCGTCAAATGCATTTATGTGATCAACTTTAGACCTTAACCAAAGGTTCGATGACCATTCTCGAGTGTGTCGAGAAGAAGAGAGCCCTGGCTGATGAACTTGTTGAGTGCCTGTGTATCATCCCTGACATGGACCTTGTCTAATACATCTTGTTTGTCCTTGGCGGTCCATTTGTCTCCTTTTGGACTGCGTTTGCACTCAACACCACTCCCATCTCGTCCGATGATCTCCTGGGGTTCCTCCTTCAGGAGGAGCAACACTTGGAAGAAGACGCCAAGCACAACTTGGACGTGTCTCAGCCCTCGACCAACAACCTTCTGTTGACGGAGGCTCTTCTACTGAGAGGTCGTCATCTAGGCCCACCTATCAGATATGTGGGAAGCTTGGCCATGAGGCCTTCAATTGTTTTGGCCGACTTAATTTGAACGATTTTTCGGTGATTAATCGTCACACAACCGCTGCTCTAGGATGCACTGATGGTCCTGCACAAGGCTCGGCTAGAGGGGCCTACACAGCCAACTGCTAGTTGGCAGGAGGTAGACCCTCGTGTGTAAACCTCGCCAAAGAAATTCCCACACAAATATTAGTATAGCAATAAGTGCATGGTCAAACCCACAGGGAAATCTAAGATCAACAATCTAAACGCTACTTTATCGAGAAGTGGGAAATAATTAAGCAAACAATTATGAGAAATAAAACTAAT
The DNA here is from genome assembly GCA_037127255.1 of Persicaria tinctoria. Classification (NCBI taxonomy): domain Eukaryota; kingdom Viridiplantae; phylum Streptophyta; class Magnoliopsida; order Caryophyllales; family Polygonaceae; genus Persicaria; species Persicaria tinctoria. The sequence continues at coordinate 28,380,592 of JBANSL010000013.1, read as the reverse complement.
AATCAAGATTGCAAATGAAATAACAAAGCATAGAGATGATGATTTTGATATCAATTCAATAGAGAAAATAGTTCCACCTGCGCATTCATTGACATTGGTTGGCTTAATTGGTCCTAGACATAAACTCAAGTTGCATATGTCCTTTCGCATACATTCCTCCCATCTTAGTTTGAATATATTAAAGCACAAAGAGCACAATCAATCCCTTACACCTTTATGTAACCTAAGCACGATAGAGATTTAACATTAAGATAGCACAAATTCCTAAGAATCTAGGTATATGAATAACACTAAGTAAACAAGGTAACCGATGTTTAAGAGATATGTTGAAATCCCTACTTAGTCATGATCAAACAAGGTTCTCTAAATCCTAAGAATGTTACTACTGAATTCATTCAATGACGATAGAATAAAAACCTAACAAGATACTATTAGGGTGGCCAATCACAATAATATCATCAATAATTGCAAGGGAAATCGAAAGAACAGTAGGAAACAACTGAATTTAAGTCTCAAAAATCACCAACCAAGTCTCCGAAACACACGTGAAACAAATAACGAACATAGTCACTCACGACTTACCTAAATCTCCTTCGAATTGACGGAAATTAAGCAAACTTGAATAGAACAATAACCTACTGTAAATTATGTTTGAAAGTCTGAGAATAATGGTTGTGTTCTCCACCATTTCGTGCCTCCCTCTATAGAGGAGAAAGAGACCCCGAAAACCTAGATACTTTCGTTAAAGATAATGCAGAAATAATCCTAAAATAATATAAAATATCCTAAATATATTAAAATTGAAAATAATAAATAAATAAGTCTAAATCTCTCTTTCTTAAACCATGAGGAATAAGTACTAAAAAAAACTCTCTTTTTGAGAGCTCTTCCTAATCCCCTCGCCGCCACCATCATCCTCCTTCTCCGGTGGGATGTATCAACTCTCCGGTTAATCTCCGGTCAAATATCTCTTTGGAGTAACTAAATCTCTCTTCGGAGAGCCCAAATCTCTCCTTAGAGAGCCCCAACTCCTCTCCTCGGAGAGTGTTGTGTCCAATTGATTGCTCCGCCTCCCTCGGGGTGCTCCTGTTGGGCGCCGTCGGCTCCGGCCTCCCTCCGTCGAAGTCTTCTAACCCCTCTCGTAGCCCTCCTTCCTCCTGGGTCGTTTTTCGGCTTTGATTGGCTCGTGACGCTCGTCGCCCTTCTTTTCCTGGTTTCTTTTGATTGAGAGGTGGGTTTGTCGGTGGTTCTTCCACTTGTTAAATTGCGTTGGGGTTTTTTCCTCTTGTGGCCCTCTTGCCTCGTCGTCTAGGTCCGCCTCCAACTGTTCTTACGAACAGTTGGAGGCGGCGTACCTGGCCGTTGGTGAATTGTGCCCTTACGTCACTATCAATCTTCTTTAAAGGCTCATATAGTGGCATGGATGGGGCATGTCTTGAGTCGTAGGCCATAGGAGTCCCATAGGTGTTTTCAAAGTTCACGAGCCGTTTAATAGTGTCCCAATCCTCCTTAGGTGTGAACTCAATGTACCGATAGGAGGTGTAAGAGTTGATTCTCTCCTTTTTCGGCACATCGAGGGAGTTGTAGAAGATTTCCTAGATGACATAGGGTGGTTGCCCATGTGTAGAGCAAGATCGCAGAAGGTCTTTGAACCGTTCCCATGCATGCGCCAGCATCTCACCAGGCCTTTACTTAAAAGTCGTGATCTTGTTAATGAATGCATCCTTATCCTCTATCCATGTTCTGAGTGAGCGTGGAGTCAAGCCCTCGAGCCACTGCAATGCTATCCCTGTAAGAGACCAACGAAAGGAATTTACCTTTACATATTCAAGATTCTTGCCATCAGCGAGGTTGTCGCATAGGTCAACAAAAGTAGTAATGTGCGTAAGAGGACATTCATTAGATCTTCCATCAAAAGAATTGCGTTTAATTTCAGAAAGGAAAGATGTTTTCATTTCAAAATCAAAAGGTGGGATAACGATGGCCGATTCAGGCACGGTGAGCGTGGGTGCATGTATTGCTTGGCCGTCTGAGGCATTTGGTTGATTTGAGCCTCAAACTGCCTCCTTTATTGTTCCTCCCAATCACCTCATGATTTAGCCTCTTCGAGTTGTTTGCGCAGCCTCTCAATCTGTTGAGCCTGTGTTTCGGCAGTCATCATGTTGCTTTTTAGTTTAGTGTGTAGATGAAGAAATCGCTCAGGCTCGTCTAATCTTTCGAATTTAGGTGTGCGATCAGCGCGTCGCATACACCTGCAAGATAAGCACTAGAAAAAGAACGTGAAAGTAGCTACCTAGGGCGCGAAAGATCGCTTCCCTGACAACGGTGCCAAAATTTGTTAGGAGGGAAACTAGTGTGAAATAAATATAAGAATATAAAATCCAAACTGAATCCCTGTCCAAGAAAATAAATAGAAGAATCCCTCCCGTTGTAGTAGTAGGGTATTCAGGATCGTTTCACGAGGAAGTGTGTCTGCAGAATTCTAGGCAGCGAGCAAAATAACATTCAAAATCGACTCTGGGGCTTCACTTGATATCGACTCAAGTCAGTCGATTTTTGGAAAATTCTTGCAAAACAGAAACAGGCAACTCGGCGTCGATTAGGGACTCGATATCGTGTTAGTGTTCACTCGATATTGACCCTATGGGTCGATGTCGAGTCGAATTGCAGAAACAGAAAACGTAAGTTTGGGAGTATGCTTGAAATTCAATAAAAAAAATTGTCCTAGTGAGATATTTTTGGCCTTATAAGGGATACGTCTTTATTCCTTTTGCTTTTCTTGTGTGATTTACTCTTCCTATGCATTTATCATTGAATATTGCCATGATTATCTATTTTCAAGGCTGATTATATACATGTTCATTGCTTGATAAGTTCAAATGATAGAGGCAACTTTTTAGCCACATATTTATCCATGTCTACCTTATGTTATATCTTGCTTTGAAGCCAATTTGAGCCTTTACCCTTTTTATTGATAGCTCCACAAAATTATTATTCCTAGCCTACGAGGAGCCTTACCCTTATTCCGGGGGAATTGGGGTTTTGAGTGGGTTATGGAATCTATTTTGGAGATTGAGGAGAATGAAGCTAAAGTGTGATGTTATGGTTTATGGTTTTGAGAAGATGTAATGTTATGTGCTTATTTAGTCCCTCATTATCATGCATTTGATTTTCATGTATTGTGGCTGAAGTTAGAAAAAAAAAAGAAAAAAAAAGAGAGAATAAAAGAGCCATTTATTTTATTTTTGCATAATGAGGACGAGTTGGATTTATGTTGGTTATGAGTCTTATTGGTTGGGTGTTGAGATTGCATAATATGTAAGATGGTGAGATGAGATATGAGATGAGATGAGATATGAGATATGAGATTTGATGAGATTAGAGATATTTTGGAGTTTTTGATGATGTTGAGAGATGTTGTGCTTTTGTGAGCTTGATGTTATTGAGTTGGTTTGTGTTATGTTGGGAGGTTTGGAATCTTGTTTTCTCGGAATTTATTGCACCACATAACCAAATACAATTCCTAGCCCTTATGTTTCTACCAAGCCCCATTACAACCCCGTCGAATGGAATCTTCTATGAAGATTTCCATTGAACGAAAGTCCTCTTGATGTCCTTATTTTTTCATTGACGTATCCGGTGGAGATTTTGTGATATAAATGTCAATATTTGAGTTCATGCTTGTATATGGAATTGAGGTGAGTGTGTGCTTAAAGCCTAAACACATGAGAGTGAGAGATACACATTTTATCCTTAGTAAGGTTGATTTTTGAGCATGCAAGCAACTTGATCCCATATATACATGTTATGATGTTTATATGTTTGATTATATTTGCACTATTGATGATGTTGCTTTTGATGAGTAAAGTTATGAAAGATTTCCTGTGGGATGCGTAGATGATGTTTTGCTTTATGGTTGCTTGAGGACAAGCAAGAGTTAAGTGTGGGGAGATTTGATAATGCATATTTCATATAGGCATTATAGGTGTTTCTTAATGTAATTAGGTAGTGGTTTTGCTATGATTTGAGTCTAGTTTCGTATATTGCTTGTGAAGTGTTCGAGTTCGTAAGAGTTAGGTTTTTTTCAGTTCTATTCATTGTGTTAGAGGTGGTTAGAAAATGTTAGACAATAGTTCCATTAGAGAGAATTGGCCTATGAGTTGTTAAACTCATAGTTTCGCATGTGATTCAACGACATGGTTGTTTGGATTGTGAGGATTTGATTCTATTTGATTATTCATGTTCTTAAATATCATCTTGTGCTTAATTATTATATTTGTGTTCCTTTCTATGTCTGATCAACATGTTAGGAATTGCATTTTAGCTATGAATTCGTTGTTGTTTTCTCGATAGCAAACAAAGGTATTTATGATAGTGATGTCTCTTTGTCTTTGTAGTGGATGATTTCAATTGATCTATGTGTAGATTCGATTAGGGTTGCGCTCGGTATGCGCCTATTAGTCTTGATTGAGTTAAGTTAATGTGTCAATTGGTCTTGATTACTTGAGTCCTTAATGCTATTCTTTAGTGATGTTGAATAAGATGAGTGAATCTCTGCGGATCTCTCAACTTTAGTCAAGTAGACCTAGGAATATGAATAATTAATAGATTAATCCAAGGACCTTGAATTCCAACCATTGTCAGAGAATTGCATGTGAAATATTCTTTCTACTTTGATATCAATTTACTTTGCGATCATAAATTTGGTGACTTTTACATCTTTGTTACTTGTTACGAATCATTGCTTTGTTATAAGAGTCTATCCTTAGAGTTATTGAATAGGAAATCACTTCTCCATGTGGGATCGACACAAAACTTCATCGCTATACTAGTAGTTATTTGGTTTATCAAGTGATTGATTTGCCTAATCTATTGGTTTGTGTTGAAGTTTGGATATTATTACTAACTTGGGGAAGGGCGAAAGTGCCAACGACTTTCATCCCGCATCAGGAACTCTCGCGGTTGCGAGCTGGCTTTCGCCGTGGCATGTTGTAGGAGGAAATCGAGTTTAAAAATATAGAAATATAAATCAAACCGGATTCGTGCGCACGCAAATAATTACAAGACCTCCTCCTGATGTAGCAGCGGGAAGTCAGGATCAATCCTCGAGGAAGCACGCCAGCGGATCTCAGGTAGCGAAGGGATCTCACAAGTGGTGATCGACCACAATGTACTCGACCTCGACCAAGGGTGCTTGACAGGGGTCATTACAGTCGATTTCGAGCAACAAAAGACGTTGGGTGGTGGTCGACGTCGACTAGCCTTACTCGACGTCGAGTACGGTGGTCGTAGTGGAGTAAGCTCTGGTCGACTTCGGGTTCTTGCAGAGTCAGAAGCAACGTCGATCTTTGCTTGATCGAGAATCAGTGGTCGACGTCGACCAAGGGGTGGTCGAAGTCGAGTAGGAACAGTAAAATAAAGAACAAAGATTTTCGAAATCGGAATAAACTATGTGAAAGAAAATTTTCAAGATCGGGGTTTGCAACAACGATAACCAAACATGCATAAGGCAAGATAAATAACGATAATCATGCAAATCGCATCGAAGGATCAAGGTTTCACCTTTTCCAACAATTAGACAACTCTTTCAAGAAATCCTAATTGTATCTACCGATTTTATGTTTATTAATCCAAGTTGTTAGCATGGATTTCTATTAAATAGAGAATAAACACATAAAAGGTAGTAGATGCTTAAGACATGATAAAGGTCGGATCTTTACCTCAAACACGCATGGCTATCGTCGGGCTCGCCCCAACCCTAGAAGTGGGTGGACTACTCGCTCTTCATTGCAATGGCAGACGTCATTGATTGAAAAGAAACTTCTTGCACTAAATTAAACCAAACAGAGCTTACAACCAAAGGAAGTCAATTCCGCTCTCGCTTCACAAACTCCTCTTGGCCTACACACTCTCTCTCTCTCTCTCTCTCTCTCTCTCCTGCTTCTCTTCCTAAGATTGAATGAATAAAAATCAGTCATATAGGCTTTATTTATAGGCTTCCAATCCTTGTTAATCAAGGAAGGAAATTATATCTAATTCTAAAGATAAAACTTAATTAAAAAGGAACATTTATCTAAAAGGAAAACTATCTAAATATCTTCAAGTGGATAAAATCCTTCTCCCCATAGATAGATCTTGATAGAACATGATGAATCCAGCCTTGCTTCGTGCCCAAGTTGTCCACATATGCTCAGAATGGCCTAACAGTCTCGCGGCCCAAAACAGTGTAGTTGACTTCGACAAAGCCTGGTCGACGTCAAGTAGGGTGTACTCGACTTCGAGTACATGTCATAGCTTCTCGATCAAATTCTCTTCCTCGAGCTCGGGTATGGTTCAGTTCTAGTCGACATCGAGTAAGGTGTACTCGACATCGAGTACGGCTCGTGCTCGAGTTGTCCTCTTCTCGTCGAGCTCGGGCATAATTCTCGGTTTGGTCGACTTCGACTAGTTTGGTCGACGTCGAGTAAACATGTTAGCTCTCAGCATTATGCTCTGTTCTTGAAACGCACTTTCCCGAGTCTTCGTTCGTCTGATTGACGCATATGAGCATGCATTGGAAAGCTCTTTTGGAGGGCTACAACTTTCATGAAGACGTCAAAGCTTGGTTCAGAATGATGGATGTCGAAATATGGCCTTTTCTCCAGCTACACCCTTTTTAGCTTCTCCATGAGTTTCCTTTAAGCTCCAAAGTGCGTCCGATTTCTGCGAAATTAAATAGAAACTAGTGTAGATTCCATAATTTGACAAATAAGCATAAACTACATAGATTATGTACTAATCTACCCCAAATGTATGAAATGCATGCAGAAATCGCTATTAAAGTAAGTTTAAAACATGGCACAAAACATGGACATCATGGCAAAACCTAGTTTCATTGTGGCGAAGCTCGGTCCTCAAACGTCCAACCCTGTTCTTGTTCGCTGCGGCGAAGAAGATCTCTCGCCTCAGTGAACCTCTTCCCTGGAGCTCCCTAGTGACCCGCGGCACTCAGAGCCGCACCCGTGTCTTCACTGCGGCGAAACCTAGGTTTCGTCGTTGCGAGGGTCACCATACTCGGGCTCTGCTATCGTTCTCTGCAGCAGACTCATGTTCGCCACGGTGAAACTTGCATTTCCGCTCTATCGAGCTTCATTGGTGCTTCCTTTGTTAACATCGGCATTTATCGTCCTCACTACACCTTATCCCAACCTCAAGGAACATGTTAGCATCACAACATCATCACGGGAAGGAAGGGAAAGAATGTTAGCTCACCCAAGGTTTTCACTCGCCGGAAAACGCTCGGAGTGGCTCGTCTAGGTTCGTGGAAGCTGGATAGACACTGAGACTGGCCTAGGAAGGAAGGGAAAGGCTTAAAGACCAACCTTTATGAAATTAAAGAGTGAAAGAAAGAGGAAGAAAAGCTCACCGAGGTCGAATACGGAAAACAGGGGAGGAAATGAAGAGGGTGGCTTCTCGGTTCTCCGGGGCTCTCAAGGTGAAAAATAACTTCTACTACCCACTAACAGTGTACTCTTAGCCAATATAGTAATTATCATAGTCTGTCAATATAAAAGTCTAGCCACTTTAGTACCTGACGTAGATTCTATGCAATGTAGTTTCACTGGTGCCCGTAAGCCGTTAGCTTATGCCCAAGTCCAAGCCTTATCAAAATTCGAGCTTGGAGTTAGTTGCAGCTATTGGAAAGCTCGAAGCGCGAAGTTGACAGAAAGGGACACCTTCTACGGAATGGCTGAGGATTCGTACCGGATAATGGCGTCATACTTGTACATGCTGGAGAAGGCGAACCTAGGATCACACACCTAGGTTGAGTGGGATGTGAACAACAAGTTCAAGTACATGTTCGTCAGCTCTGGGGTATAGATTCGGGCCATCCCCCACTTACGGAAGGTACGTTTCCTAGCCATTGTAGTATTAATCTAGGCCAGTGAAAACATAGACCCTGTCATCAAAGAAGCATGTATAATATTGCTCTTTGCTTCTGCACAGGATGCTGATCACAAAATATACCCAATCGCCTTCGCGGTAGTGGATGGCGAGAATGATGCCTCTTGGGCGTTCTTCTTTCAACAAATGCTTTGAGTCGTCCCGAACACCGCATACTTGATGTGGGTCTCCAACCGGCATGTTAGCATCGCCAAGGGCATACGTGATAGCTATACCTTTGCCAAGCAGGGTTTCTGAACATGGCACCTCTTCCAAAATGTGAAGCACCACTATAAGTATGGTGCATTCCAGCACCTCTTATTCGACATGACCAAGGTGTACACCCATGCCGAGTTCAACTAAATGTTCGCCGACTTCTCCTCCCAATGCCCCGTAGCCGATCAGTACCTTCATGAAGCCGGATTCTACATTTAGGCGAGGGCTCACTTTCTAGCAAACCGGTACAACATAACCATAACGAACAATGTTGAATGTCTCAACAACGTTTTCAAAAGAGCCTCGGGATATGCCGGTTGTAGCGCTATTCGATTGCATCATCGATACAGTGCAAAAGTGGTTTGTTGAACGGAGGAAGTCAAGTGGCACGCCCTGGAAGGTCGTCAGTGATTAGTTGCCAAGGCCATCATGTCTAGCCATAACACCAACATACGCATGGCCGTGAGGCCCCTCAGCGATCACGAGTTCGAGGTCATGAAGGGAACGGTGAAGTGGCTCGTCAACCTAAGCGCACGATCATGCACATGCCGCCACTTCAACATAGATCAATACCCCTAATGTCATGTCGTTGTCGTGGAAAAGGCTAGAGGCCTCGATGTGTGCACCCTAGTGCATGACTACTACAAGGTAGCTGTGTGGCACTCGTGTTACGATGGAGTGTTGTACTTCGTTCCCTACATAGACACTTGGGATCCTCCCTAACAGATAGTGCAGATCTGGTTACTACCTTCCCCCATCAAGATAAGGCATGAGAGATCGAAGACAAGTAGGTACCCGTCTTGTGGGGAGTTCCTACACTGAAAGCGTCGGAAGAAATAAGGAAGCGTGACGTGGAAAGGTGATGACATCAATGTCTAGTGGGATGCCTCTTCTTTTGCGTAGACGAATGTAGTATTTTGGTAGTTTGCATATAACTTAGGGAAACTTTGGAATTTTGATGGTTTTGATTGTACATAACTAGCCGTTTAGTTTGCCAACGATGCAAAAGACAAATGTATGCGATTTTTTGCTTACTAGCCAGTATATGATTTCCCTTATCCAATAAAATCAAAGGCTATGCCAATAAAAGGTAAACTTCTGTCATATTTTATATATCTCAGAAACTTCCCAACTTAAGATTATCGACCATTAAACCCAAACGAAATGTGTCATAATGCAGCATTCACAACAACCATCCATAATAAATATAAACAAGTGTCAGGGAGGAAAATTCAGAATTGGGGTGGCTTATGAGCATTTTAGAAGGAAACTACCAAAACCACCATGGTTTTCAGTAGTATGGGACCCCTGTATATTACCAAAGCACTCCTTCATCTTATGGTTAGCAGTAAGGAGGAGGTTATCCACAAAAGACAAGATAAAGACAAGGGAAGTGAACTTAATTTGCCAACTTTGTAACCAAGCACTTGAATCACATGAACACATATTTTTTGCTTGTGATTTCTCTTCCCAAATTTGGTCACAGGTCAAGGCATGGCTGGGTGTTTGGAGAGACATGGGTACCATTCAAGGGGCTCTAAAATGGATGAAGAAATAGGCTAAGGGAAGGAGCTGGATTTCAAAAGCAAAGAGGGTAGCACTTGGAGCAACAACCTACTACATTTGAAAGGCAAGAAACCAGAAGGTGTTTGAAGATGTAGCAAGTAGGCCGGACGAAATCATCCACCTTATTAAGATACACGTCTACAAAATGCTGAGCAATACACATGGCCTACTTTTCAACTCAGCAAACTCACTGCAGGCAGGCTTACTAAGGGAGGACTTCAATGGCATCCCACCACAGAGCTGAACGAGAATGTAGGCGCCACCTTTTGTTTCCTACAATATTTTCTCCTACATTAAAGCCTCGTGTAACACAAGTTTAGGCAACCTTTTGTTCTAGTTGCCTATCTGATCCAATTGTAAAGGCTTAAGGACATTGAATTACTAATGGAATGTAGGATAGTGAAGTCTAGGGGTGCTCGGTGTAGTATGATACACCTTCCTTGATGGCATAGACGAATGGGAGGTTATATTATGCTACACCTGAGGTGTGTGTCCGACTTTTCACAGTCGTGGCTTGATGAGATAGGAACCACACAAGAACTTCGGTCCCCAACACCCCAATGGATACCGTAGGATGTGAGCCTTACTCACCTAAAAGGCTAGCTAAGACCTTAGTAATGCCTAATCAGAAAAAAAAAAGTGTCTGCACATAACTAATCAGTTATCAAACACAAGTCATCTAAAAGGTGGAAACGATTACACGTTTAACAAGTAAACCAAACACTACGAAGTACTAATGTTCCTAACCAACATAAGTCCATAAAAAATTCAGTACTAAACAACTAACGAGAGGGTTTCTCGACCAAATAAATTTGCAGTCAAGACCCCACTATAGGATAGTGGAGTCAGGTTTGTTCCACAAGAGAGAAGTCAGCGGTTCTAGTTTAGGGTTTCGAGGTTCGAGGAGTAGCGGGAAGAGGTGGGGAGGTTGCTATCGACGTCGACTAAGACTTGGTTGATGTTGAAGGATGGAGAGGGAATGATGATCGATGTCGGGTAATGGTGCAATATGTAAAGTAACGAAATAAAGTAATAAAAGGGAAAAAATATAAGGTAGGGGATCACCACAACAATAAACACATGTGTAGATCATGAATAACATAAAAGAGCATGCTTTTCATTAAAGAATCAACTTTCACTAATTCCAACAATTTAGGCAAATTGACTTTCGCAAATAAACCTAATTGTTTCTACCTTTTCTTAATTAGGATTAATAAACTCCCGAATAAAAACCCTAATTAGTATCCAAGTTTGCAACATGAATTCCTTGAACTCTCATCCAAGAATTAAGCATAAGGATAGATGATGATAGAACCACACGTAATTATGAATTTATAAATCAAACGCACATATCTATCGTTGGGCTCACCTCAACCATAGAAGAGGGGATTTTGTAACACCCCTTTTTATAACCTAAGGGAATGCCACAACGCCAGTGATTACGCGGACTTTAATGTCTTTGTAACCACCTTAGGCTTATAGGGACATGCAACCATGCTCCCATAAACAAGATGATAATATTAAATACATAAATAAAATACAATTAAATCGCGGAAGACTTTAAATGAAACAAATAACTAAGTATACAACAACATCGTTACAATTTGTCTTGATAGAAAGCACAAGATAATATTTAAACTCTTGAATTAAAACAACGGTAAAATACTAAAAATATTTGAAGACGATTCCGACTCACATTTCCAACCTTCAACCTTGTAGTGCTTTATCTAAACCTGTGGAAACCAACCATCCAAACAAAGGACGGTTAGTTCGCGAGAACTAGCAAGTGACGACACGAAAGCAGAGACAACTTTGGATTCAAGTCACCATGAAACGGTAAGAATTAAATCCAAATGAGATTTGAATATTTGAAGTGAATTGACTTGTTTGTGACCCGACACTCCTATGACACGGATAACCCGCAAGGGTTGAGTAAGAAAAGACGTATTAGGAATCATATCCCGATTACGGATGGAATATGGCATAGCTTGAAACAAGTTATGCTTACTACCCATTACATTATTAATGCATTGTTTATTATACAGTCTAAACTAAGTATTGGTTCAAAAGGTACTTGATGTGGCCCAAAATCGACCCAGAGGGCAGGACTCTTCCGGAGAGTTTTAAACCGCGGACTGAGACAATCGATTAAGGGTTGATCTTGTGTCCCCAATACCTAGTTCAAACATGTTTGTTACTTGTACATTATTCTTCACTCACTTACTCACATGATATGCATTTTACGTCTTTTATCTTTTTATCGACTACTACCGGTCCCACTCTGTCTATAGTGGATAGCGACCTACAACCTCTTGGGTTGTGTAACACCTCGCATGGAAGTGTAGTTTTATGAAACCTTAAGACCGAGGAGTAACGACCCCGACCTGACTTTACCAACACTTCACTTTACAATTTCACATTTGCTTTTCGTTGATTGATACGTTTTACTTTGATTGATTTGGATTTATGATTCAATTGATTACTTTGATTGATTTGGATTTATGATTCCATTGAGTTTCACTCGCAACAAACAATCCTCACATTGTTACTACTTATTTAAAACATTGATCACAACGAAATAAATAGAATGGATACATAAAAGAAACATATCCCTTTCTTAACCAATTAGCATGAAAGAACAAAATAATCATGCTTTAATAAAAATGTGGGTATCTATGTCATTATTATATAAAGACGTCGAATAATAACATTACCCATTTATACTTGCAAAATTCAAACTGACGGTTGAATAAATCACACAAAGCGGATGAATTGCAATTTATTTTAATTAATTTGGCAAGCATTCCAACGGAAAGAAACAACTATAGACACGAAAGGCACAAGTGAGCAGAAAGGCTCGGAAGGTCACTTGCCTCGATTTGGAGTTGCAAGCGTTAACGGTTGGTCGGACTCGAATCCTTTGTATGAGCGCAAGGGTGGACTAGTCTCTGTGGAGTAACGAAGTTGGAAGCAAATTATGCCCAAACAAGAACATGGGTCAGAATCTGGAATTTTTAAAAAACTGAACAAGGGCATATTTTGTGAAAATCGGAATTATGGGAGGTTTTGTGCGATTACCCTTCTCCAATACTCAGCCCGACACAACACTCCAACAGGTATTTGCCGGCAACACTCCAGCGATTCTTCGGCGAGCTTCTGGCGCTTCGACGGGGCACGGAATCGGGCGTGGGTGGTGGCTTTCGTCTCCTGGTGGCTAGGCGCTCCTCCGGGTGATGGCTGGTGGCTCCGTCAGTGGCGGACGAGGGCTACCGAGTTGCTCCGACGAGGGAATTCGAAATTGGGGGTTTTGGATTCGGGATGATTTTCTAAAAACCTTTTGAGGGGAAACGTTGCTAGAGCCGTTCAGAATGCCATAGAACGGTTTGAGAGCTCGGAGATGGAGAGAAGTGGTGATGGTGTGCTTCGAAAGTGATCCCGAAAGGGGTATTTATAGAAGAAGGATTTGGGAACGGATTTGATTAAAATAAATCCACAAATCGATCAGATAATCACTCTTAACGCTATTCCGATCCTTAATTTATTGAGATTCGGCCTGACTGGAGCGGATTGGGGTGATTTTCGAATTTGGGGATAAGTTCGTTTGGTTGCGGTTGGACCCCGAATCTCCAAATTGGTTACATAAATCTAATCTTCAACGAGTAGGGAACATTCTAGAAACAAAATCGTTGATCTTCGGGCGAGATTTGACGGAGGTAAAAATCAAGCGCGTTTAATAGTGAGTTGAACGTGGGAGAGGAAGAAGAAGGGTTCAGGGGTCGGTTCGGTTCAACATTTTTTTTAAATCAGGTTCGGTTCACCCAAGCCAAAGAAAAACCGGTTTAGCCAATACTTGTTTATAATATATATATATATATATTTATCCGGAAATTTTATTTATTAAAATTCTACACAACTTAAATAATAAAATATTTAATTTAAATACATTTTATTTTATGCAACAATGGTTTACTATTACCTTATATTACATATATATAAATATATATATATATATATATATATATATATATATATATATATATATATATATATATATATATATATATATTACGGAAATTAAAATAAGTTATAACGATAAATCCCTCTTTATTTGAAGAAAAATATGCAAACTTGTTTTAAAATAATATGACATAAAACACACCTGTGCTAGAGCTTTGGATCGTCCGTCAAAGCCTTTAGACAGGTTAAGGTTCCTTGTGCCACTTGCTCAGCATTCACAGTATAGATGTTGTTATAGCGATAGGTAGTTAGAACTATTTCACCTGTATCTTCTCTACGCACTAGACATCTTTTCTTGTTAAATCCAACATCATTACCACTATCACATAGTTGAGAAACACTAAGCAAATTATACTTCAAACCATTAACAAGATAAACATTTTTAATACAGTGGTTAGGATCACTCCCAACACTACCGATACCAACGATGTCACACTTTCCTTTGTCTCCAAGAGTGATTGTTCCAGTGGATTGCTTCTTTAGTTCATGGAAAAGAGACCTCTTCCCACTCATATGTCTAGAGCATCCACTATCAATAATCCATTTTTTCTCTTTCACCTTGGTGATTTCCTGCAAAACGAAAATCAAACTTTGTGGCTAGACCAGTGAGCAAATTTAGATCCTTTATTGGGATAAACCATATTTGGTAAAATAGGGTATTTGGGGACCCAAACTTGCGTTATCCGTTATTTTCTTAAGCGAACAGGAAATGTATTGCGAATAATATGATGATCATTTCTTCTATAGGGGCAGGTCTCTTTTACATGTCCCTTTCTTGCACAGTGGTGACATATAGGAGAGGTTCTGCTTCCTTTTGCCTTCACAAATGGTAATGTGTTGCTTCTTTAAAAAACTCGGATTGTATCCAATACCACTTTTGTTTAGAGAACTTTGTTGCTCACCCAACATCCTATCAAGAGTGCCTTTGGATTTGGTAAAACTTATGAGGGATGTCTGTTTGTCTTGAATCTTCTTATTCACGGAGATCTTCTCGTTCTCTAAGTCATGATGTTCATTTCTTAGAGACGAGAGATCTTGCTTGAGTTCAGATTTCTCTGAGTCAAGAGTCTTGACTTTAATGTCAATACCTGAATAAGAGGTTTCAAGACTTTTGACCCTCATAGACAGTTCCTCAATAGTTCTTTCCTGGTCCACAGTTTTCTTAATAAGAGTGTTGGTTTGGGCAATAAGTTTCTCTTCATTGGCAATCATATTAGAAAGGAATTACGATAGTACCTCTTTTGGACTTGCCATAAGCTCTCTTACAGTTACCTCAAGTTGCTCATCGTGGGATTCATCTCCTGAGGCCATGAGACAAAGGTTGGCCTTTTCATCGTCGGAGTCCGAGTCACCTGAGTCAGAATCACTACAAGTGGCCACCATGGCTTTCTTCTTCCATCTATCACCTTTCTTGAAATGACTCTTCTTCTTTTGAGGGCCGTCTTTCAAAAGATGGTCTGTTTTACCACATTCAAAACAAGACAAAGGTTTAGTCTTCGTTTCATATTTGTTGTACCTCAAAATTTTGAAGACTCTGATCCATCTTTGTTGTTGAATTGCTTCTTCATTTTGAGGATTTGGGAAAGACCCCTTGAAATAAGAGAAAAGGGATCATCCTCATCCTCATCCTCATCCTCATCTTCAGAATCAGACACGTCTTTGGGCTCATCCTTCTTAGACTTGAGAGCCAAGTTCTTAGTGCTTGTTGGAAGTTCTCCATCATCTTCATTGAGAATCATCTCATGTGTGATCAGCTTCCCAAACAAGTCATCAAGTGGTAGCTTGGTGAGATTCTGGGCTTCTTCTATAGCTGTCACTTTCGGACCCCATTTGTCTTTTGGGAGGCACCTCAATATCTTCCTTACTTTCTCAACATTCTCAAAGGTCTTGCCAAGAGATTCAAGGTTGTTCGTGATCTCCGTGAACCGTGTGAACATGGCCTTAATAGACTCATTTGGCTTCATTTTGAAGAGTTCATACTTTCGAAGGAAAATGCTGATGTTGGTGTCCTTCACTTGACTGGTTCCTTCGTAGGTGACAACTAGCTTGTCCCAAATCTCTTTAGCCGACCTACAAGATGAAATACGGTTAAACTCATCAGTGCTAAGACCATAGTATAGTAAGTTAATGGCCTTGTAGTTCATGGAGACGAGTTTAAGATCCGCTTGGATGAATTCAGCCTCGGTCTTCGCAACTTTGGTTTCATTTGGTCCGTCTTTCACTGGAATCTTCGGACCATTCTCTATAATGTTCCAAAGTTCCAGATCTTGATCTATAATGAACATTTTCATCAAGGACCTCCAGTGGACGAAGTTGCTTCCTACAAAGAGTGGTGGTCTACTGGTAGACCTCCCTTGTGCAAATCCTCCGCTTGCTTCACCAAACATGATAAAAAACTCACAAGATTGTTAGATCAAAAGCAGTGAGTAAAGCTCTGATACCAATTGAAGGTTCGATAATGTATAACAAAGTAGAATAAAGATACTCTAGAAAGGGGGGTTGAATAGATTATGTCAACTTTTCGCTGTCAATCTCAAGACTTTTGAAACGCTTGCAAAACCCTTTGAGAGAAGCTCAATTCTTTCGATTGGAAAACCTGAATCACAATAGAGTTATACAGTTCGAAACAAGTGCGAAAATATAGATAAAGCAATAAGTAAAGAACACAGCGAATTGTTAACGAGGTTCGGCTCCTTAAAGGCTTAGTCCCCGCCTAGGGTTCTTCCACAACCCTAGGATTCAACCAACTTTATTGATTCACAAGACTTAGGATCCTAATAGCTCACCGAGAAGCCTCTCTCCTATAGAATTGCAATCTAGTCAACTCACGTTCTCTTGGAGTCCTAGTTCAATCTAGAAGAGCCCCACCTCTCTCAGCTATCTAGTACAATCCTCTTACACTTGGTGAATCAATCGCCTAGTGTCCACTTCCTGAGTTACAAACTCTCGAGTATAACACTCTCTCAAAATATAACCTATAAGCTCACTGTGTAACTCTCAAATGCTTTGAAACAAAAGATACGACTCTTAACAACTAGCAGAGAGCACACGAAGAAGATAGATTGACTTGAGAGCTTGAGTGAGAATGAAGGCTTGTGTTCGACAACTGTGTCTGTCTTCTCTTCTTCATCTCCTTTTTATGTTTGAACAAATCGGCACCTAAGGATCTTCTTCAACGGCTAGAACATATCATGGCTTAAGAGGGAATCTTCACAATCTTCTATTATGGGAAACTTTAAAGCTATAATCTCCGATATGATTCTTCACGTCTTAAGCTTAAGGTAGGAGATTTTCTTTCGAAATACTTGCTGCATTGTTAGTACATAATATATATAATAATATATGAAAATATATAATAATAACATATAATAACATCCAGAAATAATATGCACATAATACAGGTTTTGTGTTTCATCAACACAGTTGTAGCTTTAAGACCTTTGACACAAACTATGTGTCCAAGCCTTTGAAACCATTTCCGATTTTCATCAAGGGAGTGGAGTTATCACTAACTATTTGCGTCCGAAGACAACTTTGCTTTAATGAATAAAAATACTAGGCCTGATGCCTTTATTTATAGTCAACCTAATCCTTGCTAGCCAAGGAAAGTAAATGATAAAATAAATAGAAATATATCTATCTTCTATCTTAAATCTCTCCAACTAAGGAGTCTATCTAAATCATAAGGAAAGATAGATAAAAAAAATGGAAAGATAGATAAAAGATGGAAAGATAGATTAAAGAAGGAAAGATAGATAAAAGATCTTGTGCAAAATAATCCTTGAGAGATTCGGCCGAATCCCCGTTCGTGTCTTCTGCATTTTAAGTCGATGTCGAGTCCATATAGTCCACGTCGAGTGCTCCTAGTCGATCTCGAGTAGCTTTTAGTCGACATCGAGTGCACCTGTCAGCTTTCAGCATTCAGCTCCATCTTGAAACACACTTTTTCAAGTCCTGGTTCATCTGATTGACGCATATGAATATGTGTTGGAAAACTCTTTTTTAGGGCTGCAACTCTCATGAAGACATCAAAACTTAATTCAAAAGGATGAATGGCGAAAATTGGTCTTTTCTCCAGATACACCATCTTGCGTTCTTCCTTAGCTTCTCCAATGTCTTCATGGTTTTCCGTTAAGCTCCAAAGTGTGTCCAAGCCCCTCCCATTCAGCTCTAAATACCTAAAAATCACATCAAACATTGTGTAGACTCCATATCTTGTAATTAATCAATAACTACACAAATTCCTAACATTCCCAAAATAAAATATGCTTAAAGAACTCAAATAGGACTATAAAGATGATGCAAAACAAGACTAAAAATGTGAACATAAAATCACCCAATACCTAAACTTGCTTGTCCTCAAGTAATAACCAAACAATAACCACTACCTACAACTAGACATGACCACGGATCCGACCCGATGGGTCGACGGGTCGGACCTGCTGGGTCGAGAACCCAGGGGACATGACCCGAACCCTAACCCGGGATTCCGACGGGTCGACTGGTTCGAATCACCCACCGGGTCGACAGGTCGGACCGTCGGGTTGGCCACGTGGCAACAAATCAAGTACCCAACGAGTTTTGCGAGTCGACCCGCCGGGTCAACCATTTTTAAAAAAAAAAAAGGTTTTAAACCAAAAATAAAACTCAACCCATCAAGTCTTTCACCACACATTCAAAATGGAAAGATTTAAGGTTGAGAAAACATGGTACATATATATATATATATATATATATATATATATATATATATATATATATATATATATATATATATATATATATATATATATATATATATATATATATATATATATATATATATATATATAGTATAGATCATATGTACTCAATCCTTATTGTGTATCATGTGAACACATATGAGCCGTTGATCTATAGAAAATGGAATGGTAAGATAATGCCACGTGTCTTGATGATTTTTTAAAAAAGGGTAGATAATTAATCCAAAATTCATCCCACAAGCGCGTGTAAAGAGTGAAGAAAACCTAAATCCCTTTTGGTCTTCATCTTCGACTAGTTCCCAAAAGAGAGCCGCCTCCAAGACGCCTCATGGTGGTTTCTCTATTCGTTCTCCAGAGCCGACTCCCAGACGCCTCATGGGTGGTTTCTCTGTGACGATTCTGGAGATTTGAAGTATAGAGCCGCCTCTGGTGTACTCAACCCTTCTTAAGCGGCGATGGTGGGCGAAGGAGGTGACGTTTCTGGCGACGGGAAGCGATGGCATGCAGAGCGGGCAGAGAAGGCGATGGGAAGCGATGGTGATGGAGATGGCAACGGAACGGATGGCGAAGGCAATGGTGGCCGGTGGAATTCGAAGATGATGGTGGTCGGTGGCGACGGGAAGCGATGGCGCGCGGAGCGGGTGACGAAGGCGATGGGAAGTGATGGTGATGGAGATTGCACGCGAAACGGGTGGCGAAGGCGATGGCAAATGAAGAGGTAGTTGCTCCATCCTCTAGCCATCAATGGTGAGTTGAGTTCTTGTGGTCGGTTCGTTCAATTTGTTCAATCTTGTCAACGAAAGTGCATTCAATTAAAAGTTTGGGATTGAATTTGGCACCCAATTGAGCATTTAGTTCGTTCAGTTTATATGAAGAAGATGTAAGTGTGTTGATTTTTTATAATTTTGGGTTTCTTCGTCTTCCTATTTTGTTGCGATTATGGAGTTTGATTGCTTGATTATTTAGGAGATGATCGATATAAATTAGTGGGTACGTTGATTCGTAGTGTGTTTCAATTCATGTATCTAATTGATGTCGAAAAATCTAAATTGTGATTTCATCGGATTTAAGAGGTATTTAGGGGAAAAGTCGAATTATTCATATGTTAAAATGCATCTATACTATCGAATAATCATGTGATATTATCGAATAATTCAGCGATACCATCGAATAATATTTAGTTATTTGTTAAAATGACCTAAGTAATCGAATAATATTGCAACACTATCGAATAATCAATCAAATAATCAAGTGATACAATCAAATAATCAAGCGATATTATCGAATAATTATTAGTTAAAAGTTCAGGACGTTTTCAAGTGGTAGCCTCTTATAATAATCCATCGATACTATCGCATAATCCGGCAATACAATCAAATAATCCAGATATACCATCGAATGATCGCATAATCCGTCGATGCAATCCAATAATCCAGATATACCATCGAATAATTTCAAGAGAGTGCATCACACACTCCCCCAATTCAGCAAGTGGGCATGAAAAATCGTGGGTCCCACTTATTTTTAATTTCAAAAAGGCTAAAATTGCATTTTAATCTTGACCATCCATTTCATCAAATCAACGGCCTAGATGTGTTCTCATGATACACAATAAGCCCTGAGTACACATGAACCATCCCCTATATATATATATATATATATATATATAGAAAAAGAGAGAGAGAGAATAGAGGTAGATAGCACACTTTTGATGTGGGAGAGAAATATGGGATATGAAAGAAATTGTGAGAAATTGATGTTTCGACTAATCGAATCATATGATGTAAAATGTAATGTAATTAAAGTATTTGGATTATATGGTGGAATATAATGTAATTTAAGTCTTTAGATTATATGATGTAACATATAATATAATTAAAGTGTCTACCTCTTAGGATTTAATGAAATGAATAACACATGCATGGTGATGAAACATCATGACACAATATATCAAGTTATGTCGTATTAATCTTTCTATTTAATTCAATTGATAATTGTGTTGATCCATTAATCAATCATAAGTGTTTTACCCTATATCATATTTCATTCTTGTTCTTGAAAATCCGAAGTTCTATATCATTTTCAAAATAACCGAAAACTCGATATTAAGGATACAATACAAGTGTACAGCTTTATCAACAACAATATTTGTATTCTTTGAAATTATATCATAAATACTCCAAACTTAGTATCATATAGAATGATTTCATAGCGGATCCACCAAACAACACAAATGGTTAAGGTATTGTGTTGAACTTTACACTTCCTTGTTACCCGTTCGTTATTTTAATCTTTCATAATTGATAGGTAAAATATTTTTCAAAAAAATAATATTTATATAAAGTGTAGTACTAGTGTTTTTATATGATGAAAAAATTATAACTATGGATTGACATGAAAAAACCGAATGGTAGAGATTGATGACATGACTTAGTTTCTACTTGTTTTTGTCCCACATCTGATGTCCACTAAAGTTACCATGTCTTTATATAAATTTTAGCTTCTTATTCTATATACTTTGCATATTTCGGGCTGGGAATGTGTTGAATTTATGTAGTATATGTTTATTTGCAAGAAATAGAGGTCTATATAAGTTTTGGTTTAATATTACAGAATTTGGAGCCATTCCGGGACGAAACCAGAAAATGGGATCTACTCGGAGTCGACTAAGGCTACTCGAAGTCGACTAAATCTGAAAGCTGAACCAAGTCGAGGACAGAAGATGAAGGCAACTCAAGCTTAACCTTACTTGATGTCGAAAAAGCCTGCTCGACATCGACCAAGACCCAGAAGAACATTCGAGCTTGAGGAAGAGAACCAGATCGAGGAGCTGAGAAGACAAGGACAAGCCAACTTTCCTCGACGTTGACCATGTTTGATCAAAGTCGACCAAGCCTATACCGAGTAAGTGTCCCAGAATCAACCAAGGAAGTGAAGCCAAGAAGATGCAGTCAATATCGACTTAGACTAGTCGATATCGAGTAAAACATTGGTCGATGTTCACTTCAGGAACCGGAATCGAGTTGCTGAGCTGAAGACAGAAAAATTCAGGTCGATATCGAGTAAGGCTACTCGATATCGAGTTGGCCCCAGTGGTCGATTTTGAGCTAAGTCCGAGTCTTGTTAAGGTTCTATCTCGAATCCAATGGAGATATTTCCAAGAGAAGATTCCCAACACATGAAGATTTTATCTTTTTTATCTTTTTATTTATCCTAAGGGTTAAATATTTAATTACCCTAAGGATTTATCTAGTTTTACTTGTTTATATAGATTTATTTCCAAGTAGAGTTTTATCTTTAGATATTAGATAGATATTCCTTCCTTGATTAGCAAGGATTGAAAGCCTATAAATAAAGCCTATAGGGCTGATTTTTATTCATTCAATCAGACAATTCAATTCTAGAGAAGGAGAAGAGGTAGTAACTAGAGAGAGAGTGGAGGCCGAGAGGAGTAAAGGGGCGAGAGCAAGTTGGCTTCGATCGGTTGTAAGCTCTGTTTAGTTTATTAATGCAAGTTTCTTTTCCATCAATGATGTCTGCAATTGCGATGAAGAGCGAGTAGTCCACCCACTTCTAGGGTCGGGGCGAGCCCGACGATAGTCATGCGTGTTTAAGGTAAAGATCCGACCTTTATCATGTTTTGAGAATCTACTACTTTTTGTGTGTTTATTACCTATATAATAGAGATCCATGTTAACAACTTGGATTATAAACATAAAATCGGTAGATACAATTAGGGTTTCTTGAAAGAGTTATCTAATTGTTGGAAAAGGCAAAAGCTTGTTCCTTCGATGCGATTTTCATGATTATCGTTATTTATCTTGCCTTATGCATGCTTGGTCGTCGTTGTTGGAAACCCCGATCTTGGAAGTTTTCTTTTACATAGTTTATTCCGAATTCCGCAAAGCTTTGTTCTTTTATTTCGTTACTGTTACTGCTCGATTTCGACCACCCCTTGGTCGATATTGACTTCTGACTCTCGATCCAGAAAGATCGCTGCTCGTTTTGGTTTCTGCAGAATAGGTCGATTTCGAGGAATATTAGGTCGATATCGAGTTCTTTTGTTCAATACCGAGTCACCCTAGTCAAAATTGACTAACTTTCTGTAGCTGCCCAGAGTCGACTGGATTTGGTCGATATCGACCACTGTTGGTCGATATCGAGTAAACCCCCTGAGTCGAAATCAACGTGAGATTCCTTCGCTGCCTGAGATCCATTGGCACACTTCCTTGAGGATCGATCCTGACTTCCTGTTGTTACATCGGGAGGAAGTCTTATAAATATTTGCGTGGGCAAGATCTGGTTTGATTTATTTTATAATATTTTGAACTCGATTTCCTCCCTACAACAAATTAGCGCCGTTGCCGAGGAAGCAATCATTCGTGCCCTAGGTAGTTAGATCTCACGTTTCCTTTAAGGTTTGATTTTGCAGTGTATGCGTCGTTCTGGTCAACAACCTGAGTTTGACGCCTTAGACGACCCGGAACGCCTTATACACGTCCACGCTAAATTGAAAAGAGTCATGGCGGCCGCAGAAACACAAGCACAGCTGATAGAGAGGCTTCAAGCGGAGATAGAAGCCAAAAATATTGCTCTTGCCGCTGAGAGAGCACGCACTGAGCAGGAAGCTGAGCGAAGGAGGCAAGCAGAAGCTGAGCTTGCCCAATTCCCTACAACTGCAGAGGATTACATGCACCCGACTCTTGTCGTGCCTGAATCGGCCATTCTAATCCCTGAAAATAACTTTGAAATTCGCACTGCTTTTCTGATTGAGATTAAAAATAATGCCTTTTACGGAAGGTTTAATGAATGTCCTCTTGAACATATTACCAATTTTTCTGATATGTGCCATACTCTTGCTGAAGGTACTACTCTGGAATATGTCAAGATGAAAGCTTTTTCGATGGTCTCTTGCCGGTCCAGCATTGAAGTGGCTTGAAGGACTAACTCCAAGATCCCTCACAACATGGGCTGAAGTAAGGCAAGTATTTCTGAATAAATTCTTTCCTCCTGCCAAGACAGCGATCCTCCACTAGAAGATTACAGCTTTCAAGCATAAGCCTGGGGAACCGCTACCAAAAGCATGGGAACGATACAAGGATCTACTGCGATCTTGCCCTACACATGGACAGCCACCCTATGCCGTTCAGGAGATCTTCTATAACTCTCTTGATCTGGCCGCTAAGGATAGGATCAACCATTATTCTCATTATGAGTATCTGACGATGCCATCAGCTGGCGCATGGGCCACCCTCGACAAGCTCACCAACTTCGACAATAAGTATGGGGCTCTGACAAACTATGACGAGAATGCCTTTGCCAGGCCAGCCCCATCCATGCCCCTCTATGAGCCTTCTAAGGAGATTGATCTAGATGTCAAGGAGCAGTATTATAGAGATCAAAATCGCAAGCTTCTCAAGCAAGTCAAGTATCTTTCTGTCAACCAGCCCTTCATTGAATGTGGGTCACAGTGGCACACCACTACAGAATGCCCACACACAGAGCAAGTCAGGATGGGAGAAACTCACGAAGAGGTAGCTTACGCAGGGGGTCCCAACTTTTATATGGGGGACCAAAGGTTCCAACAACCACAATGGAACCAAGGCGCCCCTAGGAAGCCCACGCCATACAGAGCTCCAGGGCATCCAGAGAGGGATCAGCGGAATGATGATCTACAGATGATCCTCGACGAGATGATGAGGAATCAGACACAACAGCAGCAGTCTACAAGCGCCATCAACAATCAGCTCCAAAACATCAATACAAGATTTGGAGAGCTGGACATTTGGAAGAGGAACATTGAGACCCAGATGGGTCAATTTGCGGCGAAAATTCCACGACCGACCGGGCAACTCCCTAGGCAGACAAAACCAAATCCCAAGGGGAAGACCGAACACGTCGCGGCTGTAAAGCTCAGGAGCAGGCACCAACTACGCGAGCCAGAGGTCGGAAAGCAACAGGACGATGCTGAGAAGCTACTCGACATCGAGCAGAGTCAAGTCGAAGTCGACCAGACTACTCGACATCGAGTAGGGGTACCCGAAGTCGACCAGCTCCAAGTCGACGAGGAAGCTTCTGCGCAGCACTCCAACTCGAAGTCGACTCCAGTGGTCGATGTCGAGGAAGATCTAGTCGACGTCAAGGAAAATTCACTCAAAGTCGAGGACTCTGCAACACCTCCGACATTTGTTCTGGCTTCGAAACAGAAGAAGACGCTTCCGTTCCCTTCCAAGGCGCTGAAAGATCCCACTGCAGGTAGGTTTAAACGCTTTGTTAAAATGCTTCAAGAACTAAATGTTTTAATTCCTTTTATAGAAGCTCTTCAAGAGATGCCTGCTTATGTCAAGTTCCTCAAGGAAATCCTTAGCAACAAGCGATATATCTCAGAAATCGCCAGCGAATGGAAAAGGATGGACTTCCCTGAGAAGAGACCTGACCCTGGTAAGTTTTCTATTAATGTGGGATTTGGAAAATTTAACTATGAAGCCTTGTGTGATTTAGGAGCAAGTGTGAGCATCATGCCCTTATCAATCTGGCAAAAGGTAAAGATAGGATCTATAGAGCCTGTGGATGTCAAACTATACATGGAAAACAATACATTGGTCATCCCTACAGGTATGGTTGTAATGTCCCTATCCATGTTGGTAAGTTCTACGTCCCCACTGATTTCCTTATTATAGATTTTGCTGAAGATCCTACTAGCCCTATTATTCTTGGTAGACCATTCCTAGCTACTACAGATGCTAAAATCAGTGTAAAGCAGCGATTGCTCACCTTCACGATAGGCGACGAGGTCTTAGATTTCTCTTTTGGCCCTGCAAAGGAGGAAGTCCCATGGTTGGAGGTGAAGAGCATCAGCAACCAGGAGATCAAGCAAACAACGGAGGAAAACAGCAGAAAGCTACTCGACGTCGACGAGGTCTACTCGACGTCGACCAAACAAATCGACTTCGACCAAAACATCTCGAAGTCGACTTCCTCTGCTGAACACCCGACTTGCCAAGAGCCTAAGTATGGGGTCCCTGTACTCGACGTCGACCAGACCTACTCGACGTCGACCAACCCTAAGACCGAAGATTTCTGTTTTGGGCACGAAAAGGTAAGTCCAGGTATGATTTCAACCCCTCCTCTGTCCATTAATAAATTTAATAAATATTTAAGGGGAGGTAAGGCCCCGTGGTGTGCTAATCTGTGAAGGATGAGGGCTGGAAAGAAGAAGAAGGAAAGCAAGGGATATTATGCAACCAACAACTTATCAGCTGAGCTTGCATACTACCATCAGGACCTAGATGATCCGAGAGAAGGGCCAAGCACAAGGGGGCACCACATTGATGGTCCTTGAGCACAAGCGGAGAAGTCGGCCTAGCGACTCTAAAATCTAGAGCATGTATATAAAACTTTTGAATTTTGGGACTTTGAAACTTTTGGATTTTTAAGGGTTTTGTTTTTTGGTTTTTGTTTTTGGTTTTGAAAACATCATGTGGAAAGTCTTGTCTTCGTGTGAAAACTAACATTTATAGGTCAAGAAGCATAAAGGATCGCAAAGAGAGGAAGATGAAGTCCCTGACAATTAGTCGAAATCGACTAGGCCAAGTCAAAATCAACTACGAAGAGGATCGAGAAGAAACGTTCTACTCGACGTCGACCTAGCTACTCGACGTCGACCAACCAGAAAGCTTCTTCGACTTCACACTTCCACTCGACGCTGCTAGTTTACTCGACGTCGATCAAGTTCCTCGACGTCGACCAATACAGTTTCCTCGACAGCCTCTGTTTTGCCTACTCGACGCATTATTCGGTGAGTTCCTTCATTTATCCTTGTTTTATATTGATTTTATACAGTAGGGACACTGTATATTTTAAGTATGGGGAGGAGGAAGAGCTTAATATTATTTATTTTTGTTTTATTCTTGTTTTTTGTTTTTACATGGTGAATTTTGAGTGAATTTTTAATTTTTGTGCATAATTGCTAAACTCAAAGTTCTATGAGACATCTCCCAAAGCTTGTAAATGGATTAAAGAACTAGTGTCATGGAAGCTTATATAGAATTCGATGATGCAAAATTAGATTCATTAGAGATATAGCATGAAATTGCCTAGTAAAAGGAAGTCACAATGAAGTGCATAATTTTATTGAAAACCATGAAAAGAGGTAAAATTTGAAATTTTTTTTGACATGTTGCATAATAAGAGGATGGAGGACTTTATATTTCCATATAATGCTCATATGTTATGCTCCCTAGCCATACCTATGCTTATGCATCACAAAAGCCATATTATGCCTTATTTCATATTTTACTCCACATGTTCCAAATATTGTCATTCTTTACCTTATTTTCTATCCGGGGATTATGTTGAGAATGATGTTACATTATGGAGATGTTATATGGTATTTGTGTTGTTATCATTATTGGAGTTTGGTAGGAAATTGTTTCAAATTTATGGAAAATTTAATGAGTGAGAAAAAATCCGGTCACCTCAGGAGATAAAGGTAGACCGACCCTGCTTACTGAGATAATAGTTCAGTGAGATGGGACACACATGTGAGGAGTCCAAAGAACTAAGTATCTGGGGCCATTCATGACACCCATGTTTGCGACTCGCGAGAAGGCAGTGCTGAGGTTAGAGAGGTAAAAGCATAATATTGAAAAAAGCATTGAGCGATGAGAGAAAGGTGATGATTCTTATGAAAAAAGAATGTAGCAATTCATTTTGGAAATACTCCATTTCCCCGGATCATTAACACCACATGGCCAAAATTTGTCCACCTTTAGCCTTTTACCAATCTACTCCTTATTGAGCTTAATTAAAGTCCTCTTGATTATTAATGCTTTGTCACATGAATTGTTTTTTGCATAACCCTCCTTTTATGAGTAGATGTTGCTTTTTATTTCACATGCATGGATTTGTGGCATAAGTACCTTTTCGATGATGGTAATTGATGGCAGGGTTATATAAGAATGAATCTATGATGTTGAGAGTTTTGAATTCTTCCCCTGAATGACCATCCAAGTTATTGCTTGGGGACAAGCAAGCTTAAGTATGGGATGATTTGATGTCCACTAAGGTGGCCATGTCTTTATATACATTTTAGCTCCTTATTCTATATACTTTGCATATTTCTGGCTGGGAATGTGTTGAATTTATACAGTATATGTTTATTTGCAAGAAATAGAGGTCTACATAAGTTTTGGTTTAATATTACAGAATTTGGAGCCATTCCGGGGCGAAACCAGAAAATGGGATCTACTCGAAGTCGACTAAAGCTGAAAGCATAACCAAGCCGAGGACAGAAGACGAAGGCAACTCGAGCTTAATCTTACTCGATGTCAACAAAGCTTGCTCGACATCGACCAAGACCCAGAAGAAATTTCGAGCTCGAGGAAGAGAACCGGGTCGAGGAGCTGAGAAGAAAAGGACAAGCCAACTTTCCTCGAGGTCGACCAAGTTTGGTCGAAGTCGACCGAAGTGAAGCCAAGAAGATGTCAGTCGATATCCACTTAGACTAGTCGATATCGAGTAAAACATTGGTCGATGTTCACTCCAGGAGCCAGAATCGAGTTGTTGAGCTGAGGACGGAAAAAGCCAAGTCGATATTGAGTAAGGCTACTCGATATCGAGTTGACCCCAGTGGCCGATTTCGAGCTAAGTCCGAGTCTTGTTAAGGTTCTATCCCGAATCCAATGGGGATATTTCCGAGAGAAGATTCCCAACACATGAATATGTTATCTTTTTTATCTTTTTATTTATCCTAAGGGTTAAACATTTAATTACCCTAAGGATTTATCTAGTTTTACTTATTTAGATAGATTTATTTCCAAGTAGAGTATTATCTTTAGGTATTAGATAGATATTCCTTCCTTGATTAGCAAGGATTGGAAGCCTATAAATAAAGCCTATAGGGCTGATTTTTATTCATTCAATCAGACAATTCAATTCTAGAGAAGGAGAAGAGGTAGTAAGTAGAGATAGAGTGGAGGCCGAGAAGAGTAAAGGAGCGAGAGCAAGTTTACTTCGATCGGTTGTAAGCTCTATTTAGTTTATTGATGCAAGTTTCTTTTCCATTAATGATGTCTGCAATTGTGATGAAGAGCGAGTAGTCCACCCACTTCTAGGGTCGGTGCGAGCCCGACGATAGCCATGCGTGTTTGAGGTAAAGATCCGACCTTTATCATGTTTTGAGCATCTACTACTTTTTGTGTGTTTATTACCTATCTAATAGAGATCCATGTTAACCACTTGAATTATAAACATAAAATCGGTAGATACAATTAGGGTTTCTTGAAAGAGTTATCTAATTGTTGGAAAAGGAGAAAGCTTGTTCCTTCGATGCCTTACTGTTGTTGCAGACCCTGATCTTAGAAGTTTTCTTTTAAATAGTTTATTCCGAATTCCGCAAAGTTTTTTTCTTTTATTTCCTTACTGTTACTGCTCGATTTCGACCACCTCTTGGTCGATATCGAATTCTGACTCTCGATCCAGAAAGATCACTGCTCGTTTGTGTTTCTGCAGAGCATGTGACGGAGGGAAAACTTGTCGTTGATCCGCCAAAGAAAACTCAAACCTATAGCAAGTATAGCAATAAGCAAGAGGTCGATCCACAGGGAAAGTTATAATTCTAGTTTGATTCAAGTGTTAATCAAAGTAACCAATTTGGGGGGTTTTTGTGTGTGGAAGTTTCGCCTTTTATCAAAGCGAAGTAGAGAAAGCAAAGTAAAAGAATTTGTTTTAGACAATTTGGAGAAGCAATTCTACCTATAATTTTCCACTTCATCGGATTGAAGCGATCCTTGTAACTTTTTCTCATCCTATTAAGTTTCCTATGAATGTCCTTGTCCCGACCTAATATAGTTACTAGTCCAACCAGTCCTAGCAACCCTTATCAATCGAACAGTCCCTAAAGAAGGATTTAACCCAATTGATATCTTTAAGTCCAGAGATTAGCCAAGGTATTTGCAGTCCCTAAAGAGGGATTTAACAACACATTCAACTTCCTACACATTCAATTAGTTCAACCAGCCCTAAAGGAACAAGTTTGCCACTTAGGTTAAGGTTCACAACCAGGAATCTACAAAACCTTAGCAATTGAACTCATCTAACAAGTTGGCCAGACAAGATAGAACAAATCAATAAACAATTAATCACAAAGAAGTTGAAGGATTCAAATATAGGAAACAAGGAACGAGAATTAGAAACTCACAATCAATCCAAATAAAACTTCAAATTGTAGGCATAATGGATGAGTTTAGTTCCTCATGGAAAACATCGCTCAAAATCTCTTAAGTGTCTGATAAAAAAATAGAATAGAAGTGTTCCAAAATAAACTAAAATTGGCCTTGTATATGTTCCAAAGTCGGCCATGAAATAAACAAATAGATCTAGGGTTTTAATTGTTCAAAACGTTGCGCACATCGCTGACGACCAATGCTGCGGCAGCCGCATGGTTACTGCGGCCGCAGCACATGCTGCAACCTTATGCCCGCTGTTGCGGCCGCGGCATGCTGTTTGTCGTGTCTTTCGTCCAGCTTTGCGGGTATCTCCACTTGTTTTTCTCTTCTTCCTTGCTTCTTCTTCCCAATGGTTCTTGTGTTCCTCTTCGGGATATTGCATCTCCCAATTGTGTTTCGATTCAATCTGCAAGATAAACACAAATTTGCGCAAAATCCGAACTCTTCTAAAATAATCACAAGATGCAATTTAGCAACAAAGTATGAAAGAAATGCAACCTAACTAAACTAAAAATGCCTATAAAGCCTATCTAAGATATGCATTATCAAATTCCCCCACACTTAACCTTTGCTTGTCCTCAAGCAATGATAAAATGAACATGAATCAATGTATCCCACAAGAAATTCCTTCAAGTTTCAGCTTTATCAAAAAGCAACATCATAGCAGGTGAAAACATAAACCAAGCAAACAAACGTCATGACATGTATTACAGTGATCAAAGCTTAGAAGTAGACATTATCCAACCTCACCAGAAAAATGTGTTTCACTCATTTGTTTAGGCTTTAAGATACAACTCTCAACTCAAACCAATCATGCACTAAGCTCATAGACATTGACCACCATATCACCAATTCTCTACCGAAATGTCATTACTTGCGGGACACAATAAAGACAATAAAATGTGACACTTTTTTTTCTTTTTCTTGTCTTGGTGCTTTCCTTACGCGAAGCGCAAACATGGGTGTCATGAATGTCTCCGGTCTATCAACACCTCAACCTACTAATATGAAGTTCACTTGA
This sequence comes from Persicaria tinctoria, assembly GCA_037127255.1. NCBI lineage: Eukaryota > Viridiplantae > Streptophyta > Magnoliopsida > Caryophyllales > Polygonaceae > Persicaria > Persicaria tinctoria. Next base: position 28,349,879 of record JBANSL010000013.1, on the reverse strand, counting down.
ACATCTTTTGACGCAAGTTGCAAACATGGGTGTCATGAATGAACCTAGTTACTCAATGATCAAGCTTCTTTCCTAGTGGATAGTTTTCAAGACCTTTTTGCGCGAATCATAAACATGGGTGTCATGCCTAGATCCGGTTACTAAGCGCATCAACCATTGCCACCTTATTCACTAAATATGTACAAATTCAAACAAAAGACTCAAAATATAACATAAACTCCGCAAGCAATCAAACATGTGCATCGGTCTTTAGAAATAGATACTGCAGTCAATGCCAAGAGGTAGCAATACAAGGAGAGTAATTCACACAATTGAGGAAAATAATTCAAATAAGGCCAAGCATTCTCACAGGGTCATGTCTTTAGGACTTCAATCATACTTTAGCTCAATCATACATGCTCAATTATATTTGCTAGCTCATGTTCGACAAAAATCAAATGTAGACAATAATCAAAACATCTAGAACTCCATGGGATTTTTATGAATCATACTTGAAATTTAAAATAGAGGACAAACTAAGCCAGATGGGTATTTGAACAACACATATGTATGCAATGCATGGTCTATTTTTGGATTTTCGAATATTTTTTTTTAATTCCGAAAAATGCAGAAAAATAAATAAATAAATATTAGACAAAAAATAAACTTAACAGAAATTAAATAAACTAACTATTACAGAACTTAAACATGTTGTGCAGAAATTTAAACATGGTCCTAGAAATGACAGAAATGACAGAATTGACATAATATACATATAATTCTCCTCCCCCACACTTAAAGTTTTCAGTGTCCTCACTGAAACAGTACAGACAACCAAAATAAAACATAAAAATTCATGGTGAAGGAGGTAGAACTAACCACTCACTGAGGCGGCGGCTGGTATGGGGGCGACTAGTACGGCGGGATATGAGGGTACTGCTGACGGAAGTAGTAAGTCTGCTCTCTCCGCAACTCCTCCATGTGATAGTTTGTTTCACGCACATTGTGGTTGGTGTCGTGGAGAGTGAACTCGAAGGAGTCCTGGCAAAAGGACATACGGTGGAACTCGGTGAGCATGTGGTCCCGCCAGGGGTCATCCTCAGAAGAAGAGAAGCGAGGCCCCACAGAAGAGCAAACAGCGTGTTGTGCATCCCCCATTTGATAGTCTGTCTGTGCAGGGGCATCCTCCTCAGCCTCGTCATCATCATCCTCATCATCATCCGCTACCTGGACCGGATCAACTGCAATGTATAGGGTGTTGCTGGAAGGGCCATAAGGTAAGGGCCTAGGAAGGCTCAGTCGGTGCTCTCCACGCTTCCCCGACTTCCAAATCCAGCCCGAGTCATCAGAGCCCTCAAGCACGAAAGCCCTCCGGAGCTGCTCTGTCGTATATAGGCTATGAGGATAATCATGCCTCCCAAGCCAAACCTCCCTGACTTCTTCCCTTGAATCTTCAGGCAGTTGTCCACAAAGATCTCAACCCAGTCCTATGTACAATGGGATTGGGGAACAAGGCTCCACAACCAGGATAGATCTCCAACAGGCACTTTGTTCACGTCGCCTTGGCCGCTGAAAGACATGTCCAAGACCTTGTGAACCAGACGGAGGCATGGGTGGACGAAATTGTAGTTATACTCGCCCTTATTTCAGTTAAATCTTGTTTTAGTCACCGCGAATCAGACATCATGGCGTTGCTGCTCTGTCGCCATGAAATACCAATCTGGGGTGGGTGCCCGAGAGATCCCAAAAATCTATCTCAACTGGTCATATGAGCAAATGTGAGGCTGATCCAACAAGTTGAACCTAATCCTCGAGTTATCCACCTGCTGAAACGTGGCCAGAAACTCCCACGCCCGCTCAGGGTACGTGGGGCCACTGCAGTCTATAAATCCTCCCAAACCGCCATGGCTAAGCATCTTCCTTGTAACATCTAACATGCCCAATGTCTGTAAGGCAGGGATATGGAAAATTTTCGTCTGTACGAATCGTTTTGAATCGAAGCTCTTAAATATCTTCCTCTGTTCGTCAGACGCATTCCTCAATCGGCGCACCATTTTTTTTTTTCAAATCTCAGCAGTAGATTAATACCCCAAATCAGATCTAAAAGTGCACCTCAAGCTCAACAGACACAACCCAAGCTAATCAACAAAATCCAAATCAAACTCCACACACCTCAAGCTAATAAACCAAATCCACAACCAAATCAGCCTATTAACACAATTATTTTCTCAAACAAACCACCACAAATCAAGTCTTCAATCAACACCCCAAAATCACAATTTTCAAATCAAACCAAGCACACATATAACCACTTCTCAACCAACCACACAATAGCTTAATAGATCTCAAGAATTCAACACCAAACAACACAAATCCTAACAGATTCGAACCTGGCGGCAGCGAGTGGAGCGGCGGGCGCAGCAGAGGGGCTGCGGGCGCAACAACAGAGGTGGCGGCGCAGATCCGGCGGAAAGTGTGGTGCAGGGCGAAGCTCCGGCGTTGGGTGCTCGGTGGGAGGTCGGATCCGGCAAGGAGGAGGGTGCTTGGGGTGGCTATGAAGTAGAGGAAAGAAAGAGCTTGGCAATGGTGGGTTCAAAGGTTTAACAAAGACAACAATGGAGTGTTGGGGCTCTTGAAAGTGGCGGCAGGAGTTTGAGAAGAGGGTGAGGTAGGGTTAGAAGGATGGGGTATGTTTTGATAGAAGATAGAAGATATCCCGTGACTCTTGTTTTTCTTTTCTTTTCTTTCTTTTTTTTTAATTGGGAAAATCACGGACCTGATGTGTGGCGGGCACAGCATATGATGCGGCCGCCGCATCTGCCCCCGCCGCGGATTGATGTGCGGCGGCCGCCGCATGGATGCTGCGGCCGCCGCCAGTGAGGTGGCCTTCTATACTTTTTTTTATATATTTATTACCACTACCTATGTCAACTAATCCTAAAGTAATTAACTAATGAAAAGTACCTAAGAAATAATAAAGATGAGAAAGAAAGGTGATATGCGATATATTCTATAGCGCATTTAGTAGTTTTTGTCATCATTTACATGTCATTGTGAGAGATATTTGTATGAACTTGGTGATTCGGAACTTTCTGAAGAAGTTGAAGAAATCATAGGATCATGCAAGTTATAGAAGAGTTGAAGTGAAGAAATTCGGAAGCAGCTGGAATCAGGTGAGCTTGGCGCGGCCGCGCTGCTACATGGCGTGCCCGCGCTGCTAGGAGAGAGTACCTGCGTCGTTGCCTCAGAGAGAAGAAGTAGTAGACATTCACTGACGCGCCCGCGCTGCTACATGGCGTGCCCGCGTCAGTCCCTGGAGACGGATTTCTATCCGATTTTCCCCTATCTTATTAGTTGTTAATTTATATTTTTACGGGATTTTACCCCTTTAATTACGTTATATATTATTTTCGAAGATTCAGAACGGAGTCTTTTTAGGTTATTTTTCCAGAGACGTATTTTCCTTTTTTTTTATCATCTCACAAACCCTATGGAGAACTAACTCTCCTTTGTTACACTTGGTTCTTTGAAGCCCTCGATTGAATTGGTTGTGAGTATTCTACTCTAGTTTGTCCTTTGTTAATTGTTTCGATCTCTTGAGCTTATTGCTTGATTGCTTATTATTGGTTAATCTGGATTGATCACCTAGGTTTATCGATACTAGTCATATTGCTAGGGTTTCCAATTCCAGGTTTGGGGATGTAGACCTATTGTAGCAAACACAATCGTCATAAGTAGGTTGCTTGTGTTAGATTGTGAAGGAGATTCGATTACAGGCTATTTTAACGGGTTGTTATAATCGCTTGTATCTCATTATAATTCATGTTTGAATGCTATTGCTTTATTATTCGGTGAAGGTTTCCCCTTGTAATTTGGTGATAAGCGCTTTTAGAACTGGTAGGACTAAAAGCTATTACACGATCTGAATTAAGAACAATTACTGGACATTAGAACTTGAGATTTATAGAATTCGATGATAAACCATCTCAATTGTTGTGCGGATAATTACCTGGTGTAATACTTTTCCATCATATATTCGCAACCTCTATTTGCAACTTGTTCTGTCACTACTGCTTACACACAAAACTCCCCCCTGAATTGGTTACTTTTGGGTAATAATACTTGCTCTTACAATTGATTCTGTTTCCCTGTGGGTTCGACCTTAACTTACCTACTATACTTGTTATAGTTTGCACCTTAGGAATTTACTTTGATTTTGGCATAACGACATTAGGTCTGTCAAATTTGGCGCCGTTGCCGGGGAAGCGGATTATCTTTGTTCTTGTTTGTCTAGTTACCTGTTTGGGTGCGAACCTCTTGCATGGTTCGCACTCGTGCTACTGATCCCCATTTTGTTGATTTTGATTGGGAAATTGACAGGACATACCACTGCCGCCTTAGAGAACAACACCAACATTCCCAACAACCTGATCCAATGGCTGGAAATGTAAATCAGACGCTGCGACAGCTGACAGCAGCAAACATCTCACAACAGGCACCTGCTGTGACAATCCCTGCTCTGGGGGATAACAACCATTTTGAGCTAAAGTCTGGGCTGATTCATCAACTGCCCAAATTCCATGGATTGGCTGGAGAAGACCCCATCAAGCACATGGGGAAGTTTCATAATGTGTGCATGAGTATGAAACCAGCCAATATAGATGAAGCACAGATAAAGATGAGAGTCTTTGGGTTCACGCTGGTCGATGCTGCGGATGATTGGTACTACAGTCTTCCTACAGGGAGCATCGACACTTGGCCTAAGCTCCACAAGACCTTCCTGGAGAAATTCTTTCCTGCTAAGAAAGAGAACACCTTGAAGAAGGCGATCAGCAGTATAGAGCAGGAAGATGATGAAACCCTCTACGATTACAATGAAAGGTTCAAGAAGCTTTGCGCTAATTGCCCCTTCCATGGCTACATCACTAAGGACCTAGTCCTATACATCTATGAGGGGTTGCTGGAATCTGATAGAAGAATGATTGATGCCGCCTGCGGAGGAAACATTTTGAATGCCACGCCAGATGGAGCCATGGAGAAGATTCAGGAAATGGCTGAGGGGACTAGAAATTTCGGGAAGTCCACCAGAAAGAAAGGAGTCAATTCGGTAGACTCTAACCAATCCAAAGATATTGCTGAATGGAAGGAAATGGTTAAGAGGCTCACTCTGCAAGGGACTCCTCAACAACTCAAGGCTTGTGGAATCTGCAATGATAACTTCCACCCAACTGATTCCTGTCCTACACTCCAGGAAGACACCGCTGAAGTAAGTGCTATAGGTGGAAATGGACCTCAGAGACCCAGACATGACCCCTACTCAAACTCCTACAACCCAGGGTGGCAGGATCACCCAAATTTCAGATGAAGGGATCCACCAAACCAACCACAACAGCAACAGCCACCTCCCTACAATCAGAGGCAGCAGGGTAACGCTCCCTCTACTGAGTCCATGCTCAATACCCTGACACAGCACTTTACTGCGCATGTTCAGACAACTGAATCGAGCATAAAAGATATACAGAAACAAATGGGGAAAATGGTCGAAGCAATCACGAGGATAGAGGCAAAGACGTCAGGGGGTCTACTATCTCAAACGGTGGTCAATCCAAGGGAAAACGTCAGTGCTATAACTCTTCAAAATGGAAAAGAGCTGAAAAGTCAGGAAGAAGAGGAGGAAAGCACGCAGGTCTCTGACGTGGCAACGCCCAACACTGGCGCGCCCGCGTCGAGTCCTGAACCTGAGAACGAGATTTTGCCTGAATCCGAGCCCTATGTCGATACATATGTACGACCGAATTTTCCCCCTCTCGGGTCGGGGAAACCAAAACCTCCGTTCCCTGAGGCACTCAAAGAGAGGAGGGTAATCGATGATTCAGAGCTTTTCGAGACATTTAGCAAGTGCCAGGTGAACATTCCTCTGCTGAAAATGATAAAAACTGTGCCCAAGTACGCAAAGTTCTTGAAGGAGCTTTGCACGGTAAAGAGGAATCAGAAGCTGAAAGGTAAAAAGAAAGTGAAAGTAAGTGAGCAGGTCTCCGCTATGTTTCAGAGGAGAATGCTGAAAAAGTGCACTGATCCAGGTATGGTTACTATCCCCTGTGTCATTGGAGATGTAAAATTTGATAGAGCTATGCTTGATTTGGGCGCTTCCATAAATGTGCTTCCTTACTCACTTTACAAATCGCTAGATTTAGGACCTTTGCATGAAACTGGAGTAATTGTGCAACTAGCTGACAGGTCTAATAAATACCCTAAAAGAGTAGTAGAAGACGTTTTGGTCATGGTCGATAAACTGATTTTTCCTGCAGATTTCTTTGTCCTGGATATGGAACATGATAAGCATGATGCGCCTATTTTATTAGGTAGACCTTTTGTTAAAACAGCTAGGACAAAAATTGATTGTGTCTCTGAGACACTAACAATGGAATTTGATGGAGAAAAGGTTGAATTCGATTTATACAAGGCTATGAAACATCCTGTTGATGACCATTCTCTGTGCTCTATTGATGTAATTGAACCATTAGCTCAAGATCTATTTGATATTTCTAGGGAAGATGAGTTGCAGTCAATTATTGAGAATGCGATTGACAAGTCCTATACAGATTTTTCAATTACATCTAACATGCAGGAATTAGTATCCTAGATGGATGTAAAAGGTAAGTTCTCTACACATCTTTTGGGCATTGGCCCCAATCTACTGACTCCCAGCGAAGTACTTGTTCCATCTGTTGTGCAGGCACCTGAAATTGAACTCAAACAACTCCCTAGTCATCTCAAGTATGCTTTCCTAGGAGTTGATGACACTTTACCAGTTATTGTGTCAAGTAAGCTTTCAGCAGAGCAGGAAGAAAAGTTAGTGGAGGTTCTGAAGAAGTACAAAACTGCGCTGGGGTGGACCATCGCTGACATCAAGGGAATTAGCCCATCTACATGCATGCACAGGATTCTGCTGGAGGATGGAGCTAAGCCATCACGCCAACCACAAAGAAGGCTCAATCCTCCCATGATGGATGTGGTGAAGAAGGAAGTGCTGAAATTGCTATCAGCAGACATGATTTTCCTAATTTCTGACAGTCAATGGGTAAGTCCTACACAAGTTGTCCCTAAGAAAGGAGGTATTACAGTCGTGGAGAATCAACAAGGTGAGTTGGTCCCTACCAGAACACAAACAGGTTGGAGGGTATGCATAGACTATCGCAAGCTGAATACAGTAACCAGGAAGGATCACTTCCCCCTCCCCTTTATTGGTCAGATGCTAGAACGCCTTGCTGGGCGCCCCTATTATTGCTTTTTGGATGGATATTCTGGATATTTTCAGGTGGACATAGCGCCAGAAGACCAGGAGAAGACTACATTTACATGTCCTTTCGGTACTTTTGCATATCGCAGAATGCCATTTGGACTATGTAACGCACCCGGGACATTTCAACGATGTATGGTTAGTATCTTCTCTGAATACATTGAAAATTTCATTGAAGTATTCATGGATGATTTCACAGTACATGGGGATAGCTTTGATACTTGTTTGAGCCATTTGGCACTAGTGTTAAAAAGATGTGTTGAAACTAATCTGGTTTTGAACTCTGAAAAGTGTCATTTTATGGTAGAACAGGGAATTGTTTTAGGCCATATAGTCTCTGCAAAGGGTATTGAGGTCGATAAGGCGAAGATTGATGTAATTCAGTCTTTGCCTTATCCTACTAATGTGCGCGAAGTTCGTTCTTTCCTAGGCCATGCAGGTTTTTATCGCAGGTTTATCAAGGATTTTTCGAAGGTATCCTCACCCTTGTGCGAGATTCTGAAGAAAGATGTGACCTTTGTACTCACACAAGAGTGCAAAAAGGCGTTCGACTCGCTGAAAGGACGCCTCACTAGTGCACCAATCATTCAGGCACCAGATTGGTCTCGCCCATTTGAGATCATGTGTGATGCTAGCGACTATGCAGTGGGAGCAGTGCTAGGCCAAAAAGAGGGAAGAGCCTCTCATGTGATCCATTATGCTTCCATGACTCTGAATGGAGCGCAGCGCAACTACTCCACCACTGAGAAAGAAATGCTAGCCGTGGTGTTTGCACTAGAGAAGTTTCGACAGTATCTGCTTGGAGTCAAAGTGATTATCTACACAGATCACGCAGCCCTCCGCTACTTGATGACAAAGAAGAAGACAAAGCCAAGATTAATTCGATGGGTCCTGTTGCTCAGCGAATTTGATGTGGAGATTAAAGACAAGAAAGGAGCGGAGAATTTGGTGGCTGACCACTTAAGCAGATTGGTGAATGAGGAGGACAAGCCGGAGTCACAGAAACCCATCTTAGGCATGTTTCCGGATGACACATTGTGCAAAATCGAGCACAAAAGCACGCCGGAGTCTGGCGCGCCTGCGTCGATCCCTGACGTGCCCGCGCTTAGTACTGGCGCGCCCGCGTCGTTCCCTGACGTGCCCACGCTATTAATGACTCCTGACTCCGATTTTTGCAAAGTAAATTCTTCCGAGCATATTCTCTCCCCATCTCAGTCCGTTCTAGGACTTCATTCTGTAAACCCTTGGTACCGGGACATTGTGAACTACTTAGTTTGTGGGGAATTTCCCCCGGATCACACCAAGGCTCAAACGGCGAAGATTCGAAGAGAAGCAAACCACTATGTTTGGGATGACCCATACCTTTGGAAACATTGTGCTGATCAGGTAATTCGTCGTTGTCTTCCAGATAATGAGGTACGATCTGTTCTTGAATTCTGTCATTCTCAAGCATGTGGGGGACATTTTGGTGCCAATAAGATTTCTAGAAAAGTGCTTGAATCTGGATTTTATTGGCCACATATTTTTAAGGATGCTTATTCTTTCTGCAAGGCATGTGATAGGTGTCAAAGAATGGGGAATATCTCTCAAAGGAATGAAATGCAACAATCATCGATGATTTTTTGCGAAATCTTTGATGTTTGGGGCATTGACTTTATGGGACCTTTTCCTAGTTCTTGTGGGAACTTGTATATTTTACTTGCGGTGGACTACGTTTCCAAGTGGGTGGAAGCGAAGGCCACCAGAACTGATGACTCTAAAGTTGTGGCAGGGTTCTTGAAAAGCAATATTTTTGCCAGGCATGGAATTCCTAGAGCGCTAATTAGTGACAGGGGTACCCATTTCTGCAACAAAACTGTGACTGTCGTGCTGAAGAAATATCATGTCACACATAGAGTTTCCACCGTATACCATCCACAGACGAATGGCCAAGCAGAGGTGTCCAATAGAGAGATCAAAGCCATTCTCGAGAAGACTGTAAATCCTAACAGGAAGGATTGGAGTTTGAGACTTGATGATGCATTGTGGGCTTATCGCACTTCTTACAAAACTCCAATTGGGATGTCTCCTTTCAGACTTGTCTATGGTAAGGCATGTCATCTTCCTGTTGAGCTGGAGCACAAGGCTTGGTGGGCTGTGAAACAATGCAATATGCAGAGTGACGGGGTTGGAGAACACAGGAAGCTACAGTTAGGCGAGCTCGAGGAGTTACGTTTGGACGCCTATGATAATGCTGCAATTTACAAGGCGAAGACCAAGGCATGGCATGACAAGCACATCCATAGGAAGGACATTAAAGCTGGTGACAAAGTCCTACATTTTCAGTCTCGCCTGAAACTCTTCGCTGGGAAGCTCAGGTCAAAGTGGGGGGGACCATACATTGTTGCTGAAGTTTTCCCACATGGAGCTGTAGAGTTATATGACTCAAATAGCCACAAGAAGTTTAAGGTAAATGGTCAAAGGCTTAAGACATACTATGAAGGGTTCCCAAAGGAGGCTATGGATGAGTAAGTTTTGGAGGAGCCAAATGCAGAGTTAGAATAATAAAAAAGGCTTAGTCGAGCCAGCGACATGAAACAAAGGCGCTGCTTGGGAGGCAACCCAAGGTATTGCACTCTTTCCCTTAACTCGATTTTATTCTAACTTGTAGGTAATAAAGAAGGAGTTTCTGGTGACGAATTGCATCCGCATTTTGAACCCACTGCTTCCGCAGTGTTAATTTTCTGTCAAAAAAAAAAAAAATTGAAGGACCACGGGCTGGAAAACCCGCTTCGGGCCAGCCAGCCATCTTCAAGCCCATCATCACTCCTCAAATCCAAACAAAACCCCAGCCTACCCCACATCCTCTCCTCTCACTCCCCTGCGCCACACTCACACCAACCCGCCACCCCTCCACCCCTATTCCATCGCCGACCTCACCATCAGCCGTCGGCGCGAGCCTCCCGTCGACCAGTGGCCCTCCCGGTGAGTCCCGGAGCACTGAAGACCCGTTCTCCCTTTCCTCTCTCTCCTTTCCTCTCGTCATCGGCACCGGGGAGAACCTCCGCGTCGAGGATTTTCGAATCTGCAGAAACCGCCGACGCGGCCGCGCCCACATTTCAGCGACAGCGCGGGTGCGCTGTCAGAGTTACGAAACGAGGGAGAACTCGCCGGCGCGCCCGCGCTGTGTTCCTGACGCGCCCGCGTCGGCCTCCTGAGCCGAGCCTCCTCTGTTCTTTGTGAGTTATTTCACCTGTTCTTATTTTGATTCGGATCTAGTCTTATTATCTGTCGAATATGAGTTCATCTGAGGAAGAGGTGAGTCAATCTGATGATGAGTTAGATTTGTCTGAAGAGGAGTGGGCTATTTATAATAAGGTAAACTGTGTCAGTTCTACAAAATATTTGCATAGAGAGACCCTTCAGAGACTTCAGATGCTAGATTGTATGCAGAAGTGTCTAGCTCACGCTGGTATTGGGGGATTTTTGGAGTTGAGAGCTGTAGGATACCCAGAACTGTGCAAGCAGTTCCTTGCGACATATCAGCTGGACCTTGGGGATAACAGAATTAGAGGGGTTTCTTTCAGGTTCAATGGCACTACCTACAGGATTTCTGCAGCAAGGATGCGAGCTGCTTTGGGGATCATTAGAGCCCCAACTGATGGATGGGTGACAGCCGCGACCGACCCAGACCTAGTTGCATTCTTTAGAGCGGTGTCTGGAGAGGAATTCTTAACCAGTAACGAGTACAACAACAGGATTACCCATCCTGTCTTCCGTATGTTGTGCAAGATCGTCACTGGGACATATTATGGGCTGACCACAGATACCAAGCTCTCCATGACACACCTGAGGTTTGCTTACAGCGCTGTGCCTACTGCAAATTATACTCCTGACTGGGTTAGGCTTTTCTTCGATGGGCTCGACAAGGTCAGAAAGGATCGCAGTATCGCTGGACCAGAAATGGTCCAAAGCGGACTTATTACTCGGGTAGCCATTGCTGCAGGCGTTGAGCCAGGGGTTTTGCAAGAGCTGGAGGGGCAGGTCATAGCAAGGACCTACACAGAGGAGTATCTGCGGAGGTGTTTGATGCTTGACACTACGCCGGATGGGGGAAGCATTTGGTGTACATGCAAGAAGAAAGAGCATCAGTTCAGGCTCCCTAAGCCCCTTCCTTGGTCTGAGACTTGGACTGATTGGTATATTGAGGCTGATTATTTTCCGACATCAGTTCTGGGTAGACGGCATCGCCTAGAAGTGGGTAGCAGTAGTGGCACAGCTGGAGCTGCCACGATTGAGGATGCGTCTGTGGCTCCGCAGGCTTTTGTTCAAACAGATACTCAGGGTTTCGCACAGAACCCACATCAGGAGGTACTTGCTTATTATACCCCTTCGCACGGTTGGGATTCTCACCCGACATATCAGAGCCAGCAGGATTCACATCAGTGGGCCCCTTGGCCCCCACAAGCTTTTCAGGATGCTCATCAACAGCCTCAATAGTGGGGCTACCTGCTTGACCAGATTGGCCTTCTGCGCCAAGACGTAGGGAGTTTGACGACGATGGTTCAAAACCAAGATAGAGCGCAGAACCAGATTCTCCACCAACAGGCCGACATCCTAGAAGGCTTTGGCGAGTTAAGAGGTATGAGGGAAGAGCTTCGCCGCATGCGAGAGGATTACTCTCGCCACTATCCACCCCCTCAGTGAGTCCTTCTGTTTCCTTTCTCCCTACTTAATTATGTCTTCTTTCACATTGAGGACAATGCTTCATTCAAGTATGGGGGAGGGAAAGGATTTACATATCTTGTACATATTTCATTTCCGCATTATTTTTGTACAGAGTCTGCACTTGTTTTAAAAAAAAATGAAAAGAGGCAATCAAAATCCTGGGATGAGTTGAAAACCCGAAAGGGCGACTCAGGCAAAAAGCAGGTAGTCTGGCGAGCTTTAGGCTTTGGCAATATGAGACTTGAGGGAAGTGAGAATGTTTATGTGAGTACCATCTTTGGAAAAAAAAAATTAGTGGCTTGGTGAAAACCCCAAAAGGGCGCCTTGGCAAGATGAGCATTTACTTTGAGTGTTTAGGATTGATCTCTTGGCGAAGGCGACATAAGAAGTGGAGTGATAAGGAGGTTTTCGGGTAGGCCACTGGGAGCTATAAGGTGTAGATGGTTGAGATATAATTGTAAGTCTCATTTCCTATTTTGATTGTCTTTTGTGCTGATTGTTGAGATGGTGGAAACTACTAGTACTTATTGTTCATTTTCCTTGTACTGTCTGTGAACCTTTGAGATTTATGGTGAGAGTAGGCTTAGCTTCTATGCTTACTCGGGACGAGTAAAGGTTTAAGTATGGGGGAATTTGATATGCGATATATTCTATAGCGCATTTAGTAGTTTTTGTCATCATTTACATGTCATTGTGAGAGATATTTGTATGAACTTGGTGATTCGGAACTTGCTGAAGAAGTTGAAGAAATCATAGGATCATGTAAGTTATAGAAGAGTTGAAGTGAAGAAATTCGAAAGCAGCTGGAATCAGGTGAGCTTGGCGCGGCCGCGCTGCTACATGGCGTGCCCGCGCTGCTAGGAGGGAGTACCTGCGTCGTTGCCTCAGAGAGAAGAAGTAGCAGACATTCACTGACGCGCCCGCGCTGGTACATGGCGTGCCCGCGTCAGTCCCTGGAGACGGATTTCTATCCGATTTTCCCCTATCTTATTAGTTGTTAATTTATATTTTTACGGGATTTTACCCCTTTAATTACGTTATATATTATTTTCGAAGATTCAGAACGGAGTCTTTTTAGGTTATTTTTCCAGAGACGTATTTTCCTTTTTTTTTATCATCTCACAAACCCTATGGAGAACTAACTCTCCTTTGTTACACTTGGTTCTTTGAAGCCCTCGATTGAATTGGTTGTGAGTATTCTACTCTAGTTCGTCCTTTGTTAATTGTTTCGATCTCTTGAGCTTATTGCTTGATTGCTTATTATTGGTTAATCTGGATTGATCACCTAGGTTTATCGATACTAGTCATATTGCTAGGGTTTCCAATTCCAGGTTTGGGGCTGTAGACCTATTGTAGCAAACACAATCGTCATAAGTAGGTTGCTTGTGTTAGATTGTGAAGGAGATTCGATTACAGGCTATTTTAACGGGTTGTTATAATCGCTTGTATCTCATTATAATTTATGTTTGAATGATATTGCTTTATTATTCAGTGAAGGTTTCCCCTTGTAATTTGGTGATAAGCGCTTTTAGGACTGGTAGGACTAAAAGCTATTACACGATCTGAATTGAGAACAATTACTGGACATTAGAACTTGAGATTTATAGAATTCGATGATAAACCATCTCAATTGTTGTGCGGATAATTACCTGGTGTAATACTTTTCCATCATATATTCGCAACCTCTATTTGCAACTTGTTCTGTCACTACTGCTTACACACAAAACTCCCCCCTGAATTGGTTACTTTTGGGTAATAATACTTGCTCTTACAATTGATTCTGTTTCCCTGTGGGTTCGACCCTAACTTACCTACTATACTTGTTATAGTTTGCACCTTAGGAATTTACTTTGATTTTGGCATAACGACATTAGGCCTGTCAAAAGGAGAACTTACCTCGGGTTGCCTCCCGAGAAGCGCCTTTGTTTCAAGTCGTTGGCTCGACTTGATGGCCCTTGAGTGGCCTAGTCGGTTGGTTCAGCAAGCACCAACTCCTCCTCTTCGTTATGCGGAATGTTCTCAAAGTATGGCTTAACTCTATGACCATTGACCTTAAAGAGCTCATTAGACTTAGGATCATAGAGTTCAATTGCTCCGTGAGAGAAAATCCTTGAGATGGTGCAGGGTCCTTCCCACCTTGATATAAGCTTTCTAGGGAAAATTTTCAGGCGTGATTTGTATAGAAGGACCTTGTCTCCTATTGTTAGCTCTTTCCGCATGATGTGTTTGTCATGCCAAGCCTTTGTCTTCTCCTTGTAGATCACTGCATTATCATAAGCATACAGACGCAATTCCTCCAGCTCTTGCAATTGAAGCTTTCTGAACTCACCAACTTCATCCAACCTCATATTGCAATTCTTTACAGCCCAATAGGTCTTATGCTGAAGCTCCACAGGGAGATGACATGCCTTTCCAAAGACAATTCGATAAGGGGACATACCAATAGGAGTCTTATAGTCCGTCTGATAGGCCCAAAGAGCGTCATTCAGCCGTAGACTACAATCCTTCCTTTTAGGTGCCACTGTTTTCTCCAGAATGGTCTTTACCTCTCCATTTGATATCTCCGCTTGACCATTGGTCTGAGGATGATAGGCAGTGGACACTCTCTGTGTGACATGGTATTTCCTTAACAAGGCAGTGATCGTCCTGTTGCAGAAATGTGTCCCTCTATCGCTAATTATAGCCTTAGGCACCCCAAATCTTGCGAAAATGGTGTCTTTCAGGAATTCTGCAACCACTTTAGAATCATCAGTTCTGGTGGCCTTTGCCTCCACCCACTTAGAGACATAGTCCACCAAAAGCAAAATATAGACATTCCCAAAAGAACTAGGGAAGAGACCCATAAAATCGATACCCCAAACATAAAAAATTTCACAAAATATGACAGTTGTTTGTGGCATTTCATTCCTAGCAAATATGTTCCCAACCCTTTGGCATCTACCGCATGATTTACAAAAGGCATTAGCATCCCTAAATAAGTGAGGCCAAAAGAAACCTGCTTCTAAAACTTTCCTAGCAGTCTTTTACGGACCAAAATGGCCTCCACATTCATGAGCATGACAAAAAGTAGGGACAGATTGTAACTCATTGTCCGACAAACATCTCCTGATTACCTGATCAGCACAATGTTTCCTAAGGTAGGGGTCATCCCAAACATAGAAGCGAGAGTTATGTCGAATCTTATCCTTCTGAGCTTTTGTAAAGTTCGGTGGAAATTCTCCCGTGACCAAGAAATTCACCATATTGGCAAACCAAGGTCGGGGAGTATGGATACCCATCAACAATTCAGGAATATCAGGACTTACCTCGTCAGATAGGAGGAAAAGAGATGGAACGGGGGCCTGATCACTATGCGGCGGGCGCAGCATATATGATGTGGGCGCAGCATGATTGTTTGGCCGCGGTCGCGGCATGGTTGTTGCGGCCGCAGCACCCTCCGTTTTCGTGGTTTCCTACAGCTGCGAAGAAGAAGTGTGAGTTAGGTAAAACAATGTATCGTTAGGGAACTCACCGTGAATGGGTCTTTGATCTTCCGGCTTGTCCTCTCCTTGGACAAGTCTGCTGAGGTGGTCCGCTACTAAGTTTTCTACACCTTTCTTATCTTTGATTTCAATGTGAAATTCACTTAAAAGTAAAATCCAACGAATCAATCTTGGTTTCACTTCTTTCTTAGTCAATAAATAGCGAAGAGCAGCGTGATCAGTGAAGGCAATTACCTTAGCTCCTAGGAGATAAGAGCGGAACTTCTCCAGTGCAAAGACCACAGCCAGGAGCTCTTTCTCAGTGGTTGAGTAGTTCCTTTGTGCTCCATTTAACGTCATGGAGGCGTAGTAGATGACATGAGAGTTCCTTCCTTCCTTTTGTCCCAAAACAGCCCCCACAGCATAGTCGCTAGCATCACACATAATATCAAAAGGTTGAGACCATATGGGTGCTTGAATGATAGGTGCGCTAGTCAGGCGACCTTTAAGGTCATCAAAGGATGCTCTACACCTATCATCAAACTCAAAAGCTACTTCCTTTTTTAGTAAATCACAAAGAGGGGCAGAAATCTTAGAAAAATCCTTAATGAACCTGCGATAGAACCCTGCATGGCCTAAAAAGGAGCGAATTTCGCGCACATTGGTGAGGTTAGGTAGAGACTGAATGACATCAGTCTTAGCCTTGTCCACCTCAAGACCCCTGCTAGACACAATATGACCCAAAACAATGCCTTGCTCAACCATAAAATGACACTTTTCAGAATTAAGAACTAAGTTGGTGTCTACACACCGCCTAAGCATAAGTGACAAATGATGCAAGCAAGTATCAAAATCATCTCCATGCATAGTGAATTCATCCATAAATACTTCTATAAAGCGCTCTACATACTCAGAAAATATGCTTACCATACACCGTTGGAAAGTCCCATGTGCGTTACATAGTCCAAAAGGCATCATGCGATATGCAAAAGTGCCAAAGGGGCATGTAAATGTCATTTTTTCTTGATCCTCCGGTGCTATTGGTACCTGAAAATATCCTGAGTAGCCATCTAAGAAGCAATAAAAGGAGCGGTCGGCAAGGCGCTCAGCATTTGATCAATAAAGGGAAGAGGGAAGTGGTCCTTGCGAGTAACTGCATTCAATTTACGATAATCAATACATACTCTCCAACCAGTTTGTACCCTGCTAGGGACCAATTCACCATCCTGATTTTCAACAACAGTAATACCTCCCTTTTTAGGGACAACCTGAGTAGGAATCACCCATTTGCTGTCAGATATGGGAAAGATCATACCTGCCTGAAGGAGCTTCAGCACCTCCTTCTTTACCACTTCCATCATTGGCGGGTTGAGTCTCCGCTGAGGTTGTCTAGATGGCTTGGCATCATCCTCCAATAGTATCCTATGCATGAAGAGGGTAGGACTGATGCCCTTAATGTCTGCTATCGTCCATCCTAACGCCTCCTTGTTTTCCTTTAGAACAGTTACCAATCGCTCTTCCTGTCCAAAGGTCAATTTGTTAGAAATAATGACAGGCAAAGTATCATTTTCACCAAAAAAAGCATATTTAAGATGATTAGGAAATTGTTTCAATTCAACATCAGGCGCTTAGATAATAGATGGAAGAAGCTTTTCAGTAGGAATGGTCAGCTCGATGCGGTCTCCCCTTGGTGGCACATAGGTGGGAGATCGATGGTCTAAAGCTACTATAGCCTCCTGCAAATTAGATGAAAATACATAATCTCTAGCAATTTCATCTATAGGAGCCTGTAAAGCAACTTCCATCTCATCAATACACTCCAAATCAAAGCAATCTTGTGCCATAGTATCAATGACATCCACAAAGCACAGAGAAGGATCATCGGATGGGAATTTCATGGAATCATAAATATTATATTCAACTCTTTGACCATCAAATTCCATAGTAATAGATCCTGAATAGACATCTATCTTAGTCCTAGCAGTTTTCAGAAAAGGTCTGCCCAACATAATAGGGCCTTCATTGTTACCAGGACCCATGTCAATAACAAAGAAATCAGCAGGGAATATCAAGTTGTCAACCATAACCAAGACATCTTCAACAATCCCTTTCGGGTAGATAGTAGATCGATCAGCAAGTTGAATTACTACCCTAGTATCATTCAGAGGCCCCAACCCCAAAGCATGATAAACATTAGAAGGTAAAACATTAATAGATGCTCCTAGATCTAACATGGCTTTGTCAAATTTAGTATCACCTATCACACATGAAATAGCAAACATACCAGGGTCACTACACTTCTCAGGCATACGCTTTTGAAATACAGCAGTGACATGTTCACTTACCTTCACCTTTTGCTTACCTTTTAGCTTTTGTTTCCACTTGATAGTGCAAAGTTCCTTAAAAAATTTAACATATCTAGGAATGCTTTTGATCAAATTAAGCAAAGGAATGTTTACCTCACACTTACTAAATGTCTCGAAGATTTCCTTGTCGTTCTCATACCTTCGTGTATCCTTTAAGGCTTCCGGGAAGGGTGGAATTGGCTTTTGAGTCTCAATGGGGAAAGAGGAAGAAGAAGGAGAAGGAGAAGAAAGAGGAAGAGGGGAGGAAGAGGAAAGAGATGAGAAAGGTGGGATATGCATACCTGACCCTGAAGGCTCGGCGGGCGTACTGGCGGCGGGCGCAGCTCGTTTGAATGGTCGCGGGCGTCGCAAGGGTGTTGCGGCCGCCGCACCGTAACCTGTCTGTATTCTCCTTCTATCACCTCTATCTCCTCATCCATTATTTCCTCATCGTCCTTTTGAGGTGTGACAACCAGTTCCTTGCCACTCCTAAGCGTTATAGCATTGACATTCTCCTTCGTTGGGTTCTCGATGGTCTGTGATGGTCTGTCGTTGATCCACCAAAGAAAACCCAAACCTATAGCAAGTATAGCAATAAGCAAGAGGTCGATCCACAGGGAAAGTTATAATTCTAGTTTGATTCAAGTGTTAATCAAAGTAACCAATTTGGGGGGTTTTTGTGTGTGAAAGTTTCGCCTTTTATCAAAGCGAAGTAGAGAAAGCAAAGTAAATGAATTACTTTTAGACAATTTGGAGAAGCAATTCTGCCTACAATTTTCCACTTTATCGGATTGAAGCGATCCCTGTAACTTCTTCTCGTCCTATTAAGTTTCCTATGAATGCCCTTGTCCCGACCTAATATAGTTACTAGTCCAACCAGTCCTAGCAACCCTTATCAATTGAACAGTCCCTAAAGAAGGATTTAACCTAATTGATAGCTTTAAGTTCAGAGATTAGACAAGGTATTGGCAGTCCCTAAAGAGGGATTTAACAACACATTCAACTTCCTACTAATTCAATTAGTTCAACCAGCCCTAAAGGAACAAGTTTTCCACTTAGGTTAAGGTTCACAACGAGGAATCTACAAAACCTTAGCAATTGAATTCATCTAACAAGTTGGCCAGACAAGATAGAACAAATCAATAAACAATCAAGCACGAAGAAGTTGAAGCATTCAAATATAGGAAACAAGGAATAAGAATTAGAAACTCACAATCAATCCAAATAAAGCTTCAAATTGCAGGCAGAATAGATGAGTTTAGTTCCTCATGGAAAACATCGCTAAAAATCTCTAAAGTGTCAGATCAAAGAATAGAATAGAAGTGTTCCTAAATGAACTAAAATTGGCCTTATATATGTTCCAAAGTCGGCCATGAAAAAAACAAATAGATCTAGGGTTTTAATTGTTCAAAACGTTGCGCATAGCGCTGGCGACCAATCCTGCGGCCGCGGCATGGTTGATGCGGCCGCAGCACATGCTGCAACCTTATGCCCACAGCTGCGGCCGCGGCATACTGTTTGTCGTGTCTTTCGTCCAGCTTTGCGGGTATCTCTACTTGTTTTGCTCCTCTTCCTTGCTTCTTCTTCCCAATGGTTCTTGTGTTTTTCTTCGGAATATTGCATCTCCCAAATGTGTTCCGATTCAATCTGTAAGATAAACACAAATTTGCGCAGAATCCGAACTCTTCTAAAATAATCACAAGATGCAATTTAGCAACAAAGTATGAAAGAAATGCAAGCTAACTAAACTAAAAATGCCTATAAAGCCTATCTAAGATATGCATTATCAACAGGTCGATTCGAGGAACATTAGGTCGATATAGAGTTCTTTTGGTCGATATCGAGTCACCCCAGCCGAAATCGACTAACTTTCTGGAGCTGCCCAGTGTCGACTGGATTTGGTCGATATCGACTACTATTGGTCGATATCGAGTAAACCCCCTGAGTCGAAATCGACGTGAGATTCCTTCGCCGCCTGAGATCTGCTGACACGCTTCCTCGAGGATCGATCCTGACTTCCTGTTGCTACATCGGGAGGAAGTCTTGTAATTATTTGCGTGGGCAAGATCTGGTTTAATTTATTTTATTATATTTTGAACTCGATTTCCTCCCTACAACAACATCTCATCCCACATTGAAAGTTAGAGGAAAGGAGGAAGGGTGGTAAGCCTATAAAACAAGCAAAGGTTGGGTAGGATCTTCACAACATGCAATGCATGACAATTTACACATTATGAATAAATAAAATTCATAAAAATTGTAAATATAAATTCTAGTTTTGTTAGTAAAAAAAATTTTAAAAAAAAATTGATGACCCATTTGGTTGACCTGCCGTGTCACGTGTAATCTTTTCCCAGACCCTAACCCTGACCCTCAACTCGAGCCGACCCTTCGACCCTTTGAACCTGACCCGGTGGGTCATTGACCCGACAGGTCAGCGACTCGGTGGGTCACGGGTCAACCCGCTCGATCCGTGACCCGTGGCCATGTCTACCTACAACACACACATCCTTCAAGTCTTCGCCTTTGTCAAAAAGAAACATCATATGCTCAAGTGGTATAAAAGAATCAAGCAAAGAAACGTCATCATACATATATAGGCAACTCTAAGCAAAAGCAATCGAAATCCAACCTCACAAGGATATATGTGTTTCGCTTAACTCTTAATGTGTTTAGGCTATGAATATCATCTCTCAACTCAATCCTTATTGCAAAAAGCTACATAGAAATTGTTATTTATATCAATAATCTCTCGCAATCAAAATCATCAAGAAGACTTATGGCTCAATGAAAGACTTCAAAGAAGACTCCATTCGGCCGTGTTGTAATGTGGCTTGGTAAGAAATATAAGGGATTGAATTATTTAGGCAAAGTGGTGCTAACAATCCGAGAATCAAGACTCCTAATTAAACTTCCAACTCAACTTCTTCCAAATAACTCTTTCAAATTCAAAACATTTACCAATGCTCATCAATAATAAAGATCATCAACCCATAAACATACTTTTCAAGGGCTACTTTCTCTTGTTGGATACACAGGGTCTGCTCCATGTGTTGCTCGACAACGCAAGGGAGATGGATGTGACGATGCAATTGTAAGGAATGCACAATGGATGACATGATGCGCTTGTAACGAATGAGGCATACCTCAGTAGCTATCCAGAATGTCGGAGTCCTCAAGGTCTCAAAGAGTCCCTGGGCTAATGTCGTCCCCTGAACCCCAGTCAGTGTGGGTGCTCCCCTGTGTACATAAGCGAGAGACAACATTGCACACGTTTTGGCCTAAATCAACATATGAAGGATAATACCAAGATTGAAACGCACCTAGCCAACCACCCATCGAACGCCTCGATGTCCTCCTTCGTGATGATACCAATACCGACAGCAGCTTGTGAAGGATGAACAACGGTGATCTTGAACTTGACGACATGTGGCTTCTTCACGGCGAGTGAGACATGGTAGTCCTCTAGAGCTAGGGGTACCTTCCTCGTGTCCTCTGTGGCCTCTGTGTCCCCTTTGGCTCAGTAGGTGCAGGTGGAAGAGGGGGGTTCCTGCGTGATAGTGGGGTCATTTGTAGGAGTCACTGGTGTGGTCCAATCAATGTGGGTCTTATTGGCGTCGTCGTCCTCCTCTTGCTCCTTGTTGTCAACCCCCAACAAGATGTTTTCCTATCATTTTTGCAGATAAAGTAGTCATTCAATATCTCATCATGGCTAGTGAAGATGTTTGACTTGCGTGTAAATATAGCTTGACGATATCCCTTACCTCATTCTTTGACTCAGCTCTGGCCTTCTTCATGTGGGTAAGGTAGCTCTTGATTTCTTCCACGACTTTTTTGAAGCACGACAACCGCGTTAAGATCGCTTCGCTTGGAGTATCGTCATAATCCTCGGATCTGCAGGAACTCCAGGGATGGGACGAGGCCACGTTTCACTTGGAGTAGGTGCGACAGGGGGGAGTGAAGCCTCGTACTCCTTGGCATCTTTGTGGAATAGGTCGTCTGGGGCCTCGTGGGGGTATCCAGCACCCAAGAAAATCTCCGGCTCAGCCTCGTCAGGTACAAGGGTCGTCTCACCATTGTTGCACTTGATCTCATCTATAATCTCTATATTCATTAGCGTCTTCACCCGGGGATGTAGGGGTCCGTCAACTTCCACCTCGCGCATCGGGGATAGTAAACCCCAAGAATCATGTTTGCAAAGTACTTTCTCTCACCCGACGCCGCTTCATACATCCAAATCTACACAGACAGAAGAGAAGATTTTTACTAGCCAGTATTGAAAAAACCCTTACCATATTCAGCAATGGCCTAGATATTAAAAAAATATTTCCTGCCAACTGTAAAATCTCATAAAGT
The DNA here is from genome assembly GCA_037127255.1 of Persicaria tinctoria. NCBI lineage: Eukaryota > Viridiplantae > Streptophyta > Magnoliopsida > Caryophyllales > Polygonaceae > Persicaria > Persicaria tinctoria. The sequence continues at coordinate 28,327,731 of JBANSL010000013.1, read as the reverse complement.
TTCAACTCGTACCTGGAACGCTAATGGGAATCCATTGAGCGAGTATCCGGTCCTCTCCTTTCCGCCTTTCACCCCCTGCTCAACCCTCCTCACTAGTGCTCCTTCCAGACTCTCATGGGTGGCCTCGTAATAGACCTTACCCCACGAGTACTTAAAGAATCGGTCAAGGTCTTGAACGAGGGCCACCACCCACCCTTTCACTCCCCTGCCCACATCCCCTAACAGCAGGATACACTATATAATGAGGAGAAGGGCAAGCTTCATCCTCCTTGTGTCACTCCTCTCCTGGACCTTTGCGACCTCCCACATGATTAGAAGGTCGGACATCTTCACCTTGTCCCTTCCAAAGAAGCTTTGAATGGCGTCTTTGTGATCCTTCTCCTCAAAGTCCTGATTCCTTCTAGCATATTTGAGGTCGGTGACGAGGCAAAATTCCTTGATGGAGAACCGGATGAGTCTCCCCCGGAGCTCATATCATGTCTCACACTTCTTCAATGTCCTCAACTGCCTCTCCAGGAAGTAATACTAATGGATAAGGGCGCAACAATATGACACATGGGTTCCGATCATTTCAATGCCCCCTAGCCTACTGTTCTTCAACATTTTCCAATCAGTCGTAGCTAGGACCTCGTCCATTCCTTTCAGCAAGCCCATCTTCGAGAAGTGGTTCGACCTCCCTTTTAAATACTTTACCGGAGGAAGGGCTAGTGTCGACTGCAAAAATATCACACGACGCGACACAGATTGACATCACCAGGACAAAAAGAAGGTCCTTAATCTGTCCAAGAAGTGATTACAGTTAATACCTTCTTGCTCGACAGCATCGCGACCTTTTTTCCTTTCAATTTTGTCATTGTCTCCTTAATCTGTCATACATGTGTTCAGATAATACCCATTTTAGCAAGAATCCTTGCCAGTATATACATATGTCTAGCCTGTCAAAATAATATTTCTGCCAAATCATATAACATTACACAAATGACACAACTACACAAATGCCACGAATACAAATTTTCACATATTCATATGTCCCGCAAATACATATATTCAAATAATCTCAAAATGGTAACTGGCACAAGTAAAGAATTAAACAAACACCACACATACACAACTACACAATAGTGTCAACCATAAAAAAAACTTATGTAATACACATATGAAAACCCTTGAAACAAACCTACATTACTCTCAAATGACATCGTCCAGTGTAACATTAATGGTTTCAATCACAAAGTACTTCAACACATAGAACCAAACATACAACGATGTACAAGTATAACCATTGTTAGCATAAAATTTTGAAGACAACTAGTCACCGAAGACCCCCGATCTCGAAATCCATAAAAAGTTCCCAATTTCCAAACTAATACGCACTTATTCCATGTACCATTCATCTTCCCCTTTACCACATCCAACATCATTCCAAACCCATCTCAGCAAGGCAACAAAACAAACATGAAAAGACACAACATCACCATTCTTGCTGCTCAAACAAAAGGCTAGAACTCTACCCTCACTACTTAAACAAAATTGCCCGTAAACAATTTGAAGAATGGAGGATGTCAGCCCAGTCATATGTGTTATCCCCTACTTTCCCAATTTGAAGCCAACACAGAAATTACTAAACCTAGTCATTCAATTGTTTCCCTAATCCAGACGAATGACTCCGCTCGCCCTTGACAAGTTTTTGAAATCCAAATTTCATTCTTTCTTGGGGGTTTTCATTTCGTTTCTACCCCATTTGGACCTTCAATTTCATCCTTAACTAAGCATCAATGGGGAATCCCCACCCCTATCCCCAAACCACCTACCACCCATGAGGTTAGAGTTTCTACATTCAAACATTTTCAACCCCATTCACCCAATTCTTCCCCCCAACCCCAAATCGAAATTCCATGCATTCAAACCCCAAAATTTCATAAAAGAAGGTAGAATAGAGATAGAGAATCGGAGATTACCTCTCTTCAATGGCAATTTGGACAACACCTCTTGTCGTCCCTCTCTTCAATGGTAAAGATAGAGAATGGGAGATAACCTCTCTTCTTCCTCTCAGTTCTGGCATCGTATTGGTCAACCGGTTTCGCTGTCAATGGCGGCTTCCTTCTCCTCCCTCGAAGCTTTGTCAATGGCGGTCTCCTTCTTCCTCTCCAACGAAAGCCTTTTGAATTCCAACTGAAATCGAATTAGGGGTTTATAGGTGATGTGATGTTCACTTTTTAACTATAATAATTACAGTTTACCCGCAAAAACGGGTTGAGGAGACTGGCCATTTTTGTAAAAAAATTGGCATTTTTTACAGTTTTGCAAATTCGGGCGGGGGTGACATTTTTGCAACGGGGCGTTTATATAAATTTTCCTTATATAAAACATGATTTCCAAAATCTAATACAAAAATTTATTATTTAAATACAATATTTTTTAACTTTTTAAAAATACATGCTAAATATTTTAGAATCATCGTAAAATTGGTCATAGATTTTTTTTAATTTTATAAGGAAAACATTCGAGGGTCAGATACTACAGACACCATGTGAGACTGACAAAGTCGACAAACTGCGAATTAGTAAACACAGAAAGAAAATAACAAAATGTGTAAAAAAACTGTGACAATCAAACAATTTCGGACGATGTACCAAACCGAATCTCAACACGGATCACCTGTTACACTTTTTTTTTATTACACTCCATATTACACTTTTTAAATTGATCTAAATTATGTATTAAATTATGATACGACATGTTAGGTTTAAATTCATATAGAAATATAAATCATAAGTGGTAAAACCAGAAAAAAAAAAAATTTGTGTGTATATATTTTAATTTTTTAGTTTATTTGGGGTTATTCAATGGGGTGTCTTTTTTAATTGCAAGAGGTTAAAACATTATAAAATACACATTAAATGTCAAATTTTTTTTTTTTACTGTTTTAGCTTCTAGGTTTATAGATTTTAATCTAGAATATTTTTTTTAATTTTATTTATAAGCTAATACGAAAAGTGTACATATTGGGTGTGTATGGTAGGCTTTATAAACTGTTAAAAATCAAGCATTTATGGGTGTTTAAAAAAAACAACGTTTATGGCTGTTTCGAGGACCGAAATTAACTAAAAACTGTTAAAAAGTTATGTCAAAAAAAGCTACAAAATAGAGGTTATTCAGGTGTTTATTTTATAAAAGTATGTTTTTTACCAATCACAAGTTGGTGTAGTGGTTATGGGGCTACATCCCATGCCTCGAGGTTCGAAGTTCGAATCCTCGTGGAAACATGGAGACGCTTGTGAGTGGGAGGGTCAACCCCTTAAATGGGCCTACAGTAACCCGATCCAGATGTAGAGTGGGCTAAGCCCACTTGAACTGGAAAGGATCAAAAAAAAAAAAAAGTATGTTTTACCCCTTCCCTTTTATCTTATTTGGTTTGAAAGTAGGGAAATTTATAGAAAATCACCCATTATATATAGCCATTTACACTTAACCACCCACTAAAAACGAAATTACATAAAACCACCCATTAAATGGGTTTTGTTTTCAAATCACCGCCCACCACCACATAATTCCATTAGAATTCCATTAAATATATTATATTTTCATATTTTATACTTAAAAATTAAAGTTTATACTTGAATATATTTAAATTATATTTATTGTAGGGGTAAACACTTATATTAATATATTAGGGGGGAAAGCGTGTACAAATTTTAAATTTATTTGAATGACGGAGGTTCTAAATGTGGAAAATATTATTTAATTTTATTTAAAAAGTCAAACAGATTTTAATAAAGATACATTTAATAAAAAAATACTTTTGAGCATGGAAAAATATTATTTAAACAATATTTAGATTATTTTTTTCATTTTTAGTATATAGTGGGTGTAGGTGTTTACAAATATGAAAGAAAATGAGAAATCAATTATTAGCATGAAAATAATTATTAAATTTAAAGAATGCTAATGACTTATAAACTTATTTTAATTTTGATTAAGAAGAAGTCTATAAAATTTATAACCATTTTTAGCAATAAAATAGAACAAATCTGTTCATATATTTTTTAAAAATTTAATCAAACATATTTTTATATCTATTTGAGATTTTAAGTTAAATAAAAAAATAAAATAATATAGTATAATATATATTTGACAAAAACCTAATAAAAATAGACAACGAGTGGTGATTTGAAAACAAAACCTATTTAATGGGTGGTTTTGTGTAATTTTTTATTTAACGGGTGGTTAAGTGTAAAGGACTACATTTAGCGGGTAGTTTTCTATAAATTTCCCTTGAAAGTATCACAATACCCCTAATAACAACCAAATAAACTATACTTTTTACAAATAAACTGTTTTTCAGGAAAAAAAATTCAAAATATTCACTTAAAAATAAATAATTACCAAAATATTCACACTTTGAAACTATTTACCGAAATATTCATACAGAATTTTATTAACAAATTAATTTTTTTTAAATCGGGTAGGGAACGGAATAAAGTTCCCTAAAGAAACGCGGTTTGAAACCGCATTTCTTTAATTAATTTTATTTCGAATTAAATATATATAATTATTTGCTATTTTTAAGCAAAGACGCGAGTTGCACCCGCGTGTCTTTATTTTTATTTTTATTTAATAAATTTCACACCGCTTGTTGAGAAGGAGATCTCCTTCTCCATTGCTTTTTCTTTTTTTGCAGGGCCTAGGTGCATATTCAGAAAATTGGGGGTGGAAGGAGGAGGAAGACATCTCCGACACCGCCGACCAATTGAGGGAGGAAGAAGGAGGAGGAAGGTGCGGATTCGGGTAATTGAGGAAGAAGAAGGAGGAAGTCGGGACAGTTGAGGGAGGAGGGGGGTGGCGGGTGGTGGTTGTGGGTGCCAGAGAAGGAGGACACATGCCCGGCTTTGCAAGAGGAGGAGCGACGAGGGCGGCGGCAATAGAGGCAGACGAAGCTCGTTGTTGGGGAGGAGATCTCCTTCTGTAACGGGCAGGGATTATGATTCCCGAGGTATGTTTTGAGGGATAAAACCCATCGTTAGGATCTTGCACTCCGAGTACTGGTTGAATGTTTGAAACCGAAGATTTGTAGTTTAAAGCGGGATTTCACACCCAAATCCGTATGGTCCATTGGAGACCCCGAGGAAAACCCCTGTACCTGTCCTAAGTCGACAACGCATAAAATCCATTTAGGCATGCAACCAGTATAAGTTCTGAAAGCGATACATCGGGTGCCGCAACAGAGTCGGGTCAAAAAAGAGCATAAGTAGTATGAAATCCCAAAAGTGAAAATCTGGTGAAGTCAGAGTTTCAAGCGCTCGCTCTCCGCCATACGAATGGACCCCGTCATAACAACACGAATTCAAACAATGGAACGGGTACCTGAATCTAAAAAAAAGAGGGGGATCTAAGTCAATCATCAGGTCACTCATGCGCGTGTGTAAACACACTCTCACATTTTCCCACAGCCCGACCCTAATTAGAAATCGATTAGAACAGAGGAAGGAAAAGGTGGAACTCACCGAGGAAGTTCGCGACTTCGGAGCTCTCGATCAGAGGTCTAGGCATCATCGGAGACTCGCGATGGCTTGTTGGATCTGTGTTGTACGGGGGTGAGGATGATGGTGGAGTCTGAGTTATTTTGGATCGAAAAAGAAAGAGAACGACTCACCGAAAGTTTGGTTCGCGATCGACTCGGGCGGCGACCTTGGATGTGGAAACATGGGAAAACGGAGGTCGTCGGGGCTGCGGTGGCTCGGGTGGCTGCTCCTGGTGGCTCCAAGGGATGCTAGTGCTGCCGGTTGGTGGTGGTTTGTGTGAAGAGCAAAGGGAGGTGACGGGTGGTGTTGATGATCAGCAAGGAATGGAGGGAGAGGGAGTTGGTGAAAGTGATGGTGATGAGGGTGATGTGAATGAAGAGTGACGGGAAGAGGGATGGTCTTTGAAGAGGTATGGTGAGGTGAAGGAGTTGGTAAGCATTGAGTGTTGAATTGGTTAACTAATACCCGGAAATAAATCCCGAAATTAGTTTTCTAATGTTAGTTTCCCCGAATCCCGCTTTCTTGATCAAAAAGATTTTTAAAATCGAAGAGGATATCGACATCCGATAATTATATTGAATTTTTGAGGTAAAAGGACGAAAATCGTTCGTTAAATTTTATATTCTGGTCGGAATCCGCTAAATGAGTTTTAAATCCGATTTAAATTCAATTTTAATTTTCTTTTTCCGAGAAATTAAGGATTTGAAAATTCGGGCATTTATATCATCCACCTCTAAAAACAAGTCTCGTCTATGAGACTAAAACATTTCAAAACCGGGGATGAAGTTTGAAATTGATGATTCCAAGGATCATGTCATTGATCCCATAAGCACCTCATAAGTGCCCCTATGAGGTCTTTATCGTACCATTGTCGTGATCATAATATCTCCAATAAATCGTAGCAAGAATGTAATATGGGCCCCTACCACATCCTTACTCCGATTTCTCGGCCATATCATAACTCAAAAAGCATAATAGCGTCATCAATAGGTCTAAGCAAGCAATCTACAGGTGCCCCATAAAATACATGTATCCATTTCGTGGAGAGTTATAATGAAAGCTAGGGATGCGTTAGTTTCCTCAAAATCCAAGTTTGCCCTTTAAAAAGAACGTTGAAAATCCTTTCAAATCCAACGCCAGTCAAGCAAATTTCAGAACTCAAGAGGTACGTGGAATCATCCACCTCTAAGGGCTAATCTCATATTCTCTCCCTAGGTTCAAAGTCAGAATCAATTTTCAATAATTCAGCTTCCATCATTTCTATCATCAAGCATCGTGTATATATAGAGTAACACTCATATCAAATATTTATTAGCATGTCATAATCACATCAAGGATAATCGCATACCATAACATATCTATCATAGCATCACACATCATTAGGAATTATCACGTCATATCACAGAAGTTGCAAATCATACTAGGCAAAAGGTACTCAAGCAATTATTCACTACCAGCTTAGCACATCAACATATCAATTTTATCGCTCTGTCAGTTCTTAGACCTATCGCGCAACACCATCATCGAAAATGTTCAGCCACTTCAACAGATAACGCTCCTTTTTCTTAAGACACGTCCCATCCAGTGATTGGGAATTCTGATTCGTGCTTGTCTCTCATTGTCGCCAACGACGTTGGTCTTGAAGTCTATGGGTCGTGGGCCCATCCACGCTTCCGCTATGCCGCTCTGGTGCTATTCGGCGGTTCGTTCCTTCTTCCATGTCAACGCTCATCAGGGGGTCACAAGAGGTTAGTAGTTACGGAGATAGGGGAGGGACAAGGGCGGACAACACGGTTTCCTTACGGATTCGGACACGGACCAAGATGAAAGAGGACGAGATCGGAAACAAGATCCCAAATCGAGAATTACAACAATGCCCTTACGATATTCTATGAGGGTATAATTGCTGCTAGCAAACAAATAGCAATCACGAAGTATATCAGTCATTTTAATCCACACTAGCATGTACCTATCTCAAGGAATAACGACATATGCATTCATGATACGTGTATATAATCAAGTTCTCTGTGCACACGAGACAAGCTATCAACCTATCATTTCATGTGATAGTCATGCTTAGTAGATCAATTAAGCATCAATCGACAATAGACTTATGCAAGGCCTAGTGAACGTCACATATATCTTATAACAACCATGTTTCATAAAGGAGGACAAGCAATGCATGCAAGGATAGTAATGGTCATGCAGAATTCAATATGGATCATAATCATTTCATATATGGACAACTGCACGAACATGATATACAATCAAGGTAATTCAAATAGGTCCAACCTAACATTCATGTGGCATGATATAGAGATAAAGCGTGGTGTGTGATCATGTGAGGTGTCAGATCGGGTATTCAGGAAGCATGAGAGGAGGTCACAGAAAGTATACTGAGCATCTACTATAATCATTAGACTATCATGTTAAGGAAACCCATTTACAAGGATACATAGAGAGGCTGACCACACTATAAGGAACCTAGTTCAAGGGGAAATAATAATCATGCGGATTTATACATGCGGTACACACACTCATTCACACGTACAACAATGCAAAAAGACAGGTATGTCATTTTGAATATATAATAACGTATTATGTCATGCAATCGCAAGAAGGGCTACCATCACAACCAGACAGATATCTCTAAGGGCAATCATCGACTCATCCCAACCGACTCAACACCCCATTTCCCGAGACAAGATGGAAGAGTTTTTGTTTAGACTTTGGCGGCGAGAAGACATGGGTGACCACTACGAAGATTAATAAGGGTACTTCATAAGACGGCTCTTTGCTATACTCATAATCACGCCAAGAACCACCTGCCCTCACAGACTTGAGTAACCCTCACATCCGAACACAACCCCCGAGAATAGTTAGCTGTCAGACCCCATTTCTCGTAGCGGTCATCGACATCAGGTAAGAGGCTTGACAGGAATATCAACGGCTCGAATACAGAATATGACTTAGAGCGAGAAGGACGGACGCTCTTCGACCCTTACCAATATACCTGGGCATTTTTGTGGGATGGACAACAGAACGATACAGATCCTCTAGTGGGGATTGAACAACGGGAAAGACTACCCACCAGAATCAAAAGTTGGACTACATAAGAATGAGGCTTCTCCCACTATCTCGTTTGCACAGATTTTCATAGTCATGTTTCACAGTGAAGGTAGATCGATTAGATTTCTAACCTAAATACATCAGCACACAGCAAAGGGCAAAACTATGCCATCTTTCGAGGGACGGCTGATCGAAGGGGAAAAACCTCACGGCCTACTAACCCAAACACTCCAACCTCCGTGGTGGTCCTTGGAGTCTTCCAGGCCCATCTGTAAATAAAAGCTAGTATTTTGTCTACCGTTCCCCGAGTTCTACATCCATAAGGGATGTCTATCGCTTTGGTCTCTACCCACGAGTTTTCTTCCTATTTGATCTGTCTAAGGTTAGGTCCAATTAAATTCATTTTGCCCTTTTTGAAAACCTTCCAAAATCATTTGAAATCATTGGGCGAATTCTGAAAACATTCTTCAACCTATCATACTCGGATTGCAAAACCTCAGCTCTGATACCACCTTTGTAACGGCCCAGGATTATGATTCCCGAGTTACGTTTCGAGGGATAAAACCCCTCGTTAGGATCTTGCGCTCCGAGTACAGGTTGAATGTTTGAAACCGAAGGTTTGTAGTTTAAAGCGGGATTTTGCACGCAAATTCGTATGGTCCATTGGAGACCCCGAGGTAAACCCTTGTACCTGTCCTAAGTCGACAACGCGTAAAATCCATTTAGGCATGCAACCAGTATAAGTTCTGAAAGCGATACATCGGGTGCCGCAATAGAGTCGGGTCAAAACAGAGCATAAGTAGTATGAAATCCCAAAAGTGAAAATCTGGTGAAGTCAGAGTTTCAAGCGCTCGCTCTCCACCATACGAATGGACCCCGCCATAACAACACGAATTCAAACAATGGAACGGGTACCTGAATCTAAAAAAAAGAAGGGGGTCTGGGTCAATCATTAGGCTACTCATGCGCGTGTGTAAACTCACTCTCACATTTGCCCACATCCGGACCCTAATTAGAAATCGATTAGAACAGAGGAAGGAAAAGGTGGAACTCACCGAGGAAGTTCGCGACTTCGGAGCTCTCGATCGGAGGTCTAGGCGTCGTCGGAGACTCGCGATGGCTTGTCGGATCTGCATTGTACGGGGGTGAGGATGATGGTGGAGTCTGAGTTATTTTGGATCGAAAACGAAGGAGAATGACTCACCGAAAGTTTGGTTCGCGATCGACTCGAGCGGCGACCTTGGATGTGGAAACATGAGAAAACGGAGGTCGTCGGGGCTGCGGTGGCTCGAGTGGCTGCTCCTGGTGGCTCCGAGGGATGCTAGTGCTGCCGGTTGGTGGTGGTTTGTGTGAAGAGCAAAGGGAGGTGGCAGGTGGTGTTGATGATCAGCAAGGAATGGAGGGAGAGGGAGTTGGTGAAAGTGATGGTGATGAGGGTGATGTGAATGAAGAGTGACGGGAAGAGGGATGGTCTTTGAAGAGGTATGGTGAGGTGAAAGAGTTGGTAAGCATTGAGTGTTGAATTGGTTAACTAATACCCGGAAATAAATCTCGAAATTAGTTTTCTAATGTTAGTTTCCCCGAATTCCGCTTTCTTGATCAAAAAGATTTTTAAAATCGAAGAGGATATCGACATCCGATAATTATATTGAATTTTTGAGGTAAAAGGACGAAAATCGTTCGTCAAATTTTATATTCTGGTCGGAATCCGCTAAATGAGTTTTAAATCCGATTTAAATCCAATTTTAATTTTCTTTTTCCGAGAAATTAAGGATTTGAAAATTCGGGCATTTAAAAAAAAATTGCAGAGCCTGCCGCAGATGCAAACACTTGGGGGAGGAGGAGGAGGGAGACGTCTCCGACACCGGTGGCCAATTGAGGAAGGAAAAAGTAGGAGGGAGGTGCGAATTCGGGCAATTGAGGAGGAAGGAGGAGGAGGTCGGGGCAATTAAGGGAGGAAGAAAGAGGATGAGGGGGCTGGTGGTTATGGGTGTCAGAGGAGAAGGACGCAGCCCAGATTTGCAAGAGGATGAGCGACGAGGGCGGAAACGTTATAGGCAGACGGAGCCCAGACGAAGGTGGCAAACTAAGAAGGAGGAAGCCCAGGTAGTGATGGCAAACGTAGAAGGAGGAAGCCCAGGCAGCAGGCCGACAGCGGCGAACGAAGAACTGAAGAAGGAGATCTCTCTCTCCCCAACTGTGTGAAATTAAAAAAACAAAAAACAAAAGAGACACGGGTTGGTGTCGCGTCTCTGGTGTTTCTTTAGTAAATTTTATTCAGTTTTCCCCCAATTTTAAAATTTTTAGTGTCTTAATAAGACGCGGTTTCATACTGCATTTTTCTGGCCGATCTGATAAAAATGAATATTTCGGTAAATAGTTTAAAAGTGTGAATATTTTGTTAATTATTTATTTTCGAGTGAATAATTTGAAAAAAAAATTATGTTTTTCGACCCATACGCAGATTATATTGTTGTTTAAAATTTTAACTACTTTTACCGTCTATTTATAAATTTTACCCTATTTATAATTTTAGTCCGTTTATTAATCCCGCTTCATAAAAACCTATTACCTTATAGCAAGCCCAACAGCTTCTCTAAAAAATCTCTAAACTAGAGATGAAAATGTCTAAATCTCTAAAAACAATTTCACTCAAACTCCAACAACTTCTCTATTTTTACAGATTTTACATTTATTGTATAGTATAATAAATAAATGCATTTATTAAGAATATTCATCTACAAATGAAAAAAAATGAAAAAATTGATTCATAATCCATTGATATAGTAATGACAGCAGCCCTAAAACAAGCAATGCGAGCAGCAAACGAAAAAATCAGATTCGATAGCAACTACAAATCAGATTCGTAAGTAAGGAGCTCCGTTAAATTCATCTACAAATGAAAAAATTCGTAAGTAAGGACACTCGAACAACAACTACAAATCAGATTCGATAGCAACAAGAAATCAGATTCCAACAAAATATATTCATAGTTCTTTGATACAGTAATGACAGCAGCCCCAAAACGAGCAATAAGAGCAGCAAATGCAGCAATGGCACATTACTAAAATAAAATATGTTCATTACAGCAGTAAAAGCAGCAATGACAGCAACAAAATCCCATGACAGCAGAAAACGCAGCAATAACAACACTCAAATAGCCCTAAAAACGCAGCAATGATAGCACTCGAACAACCCTAAAAACGCAGCAAGGACAGCAAACGCAACCCTAAAAACGCACTCGAACAGCCCTATAAACACAGTACTAGTTTGGAGATCAAACGAAATCAGATCAGATGAAACCATATCACACCAATCGCAATTAGATCAATAAGAAATCAGATTAGACGCACTCGAACAACCCCAAAAACGAAATCAGATCAGCCCTAAAAATCGAAATCAGAAATCTAAAAATCAAAATCTAAAAAACGCAGCCCAGAAATCAAAATTAGAAATTGAAGGCAACCTACACAATCAGATCGCATATGAGAAGAAGCAATGGTGCTTTAGAAATCGCATACAACAAGAAATCAAAATCATAAATCGAAATCACATACCTTCGGTAGAGGGAAAACTCAGAAATCGCAGAGGATATTTGGACTTTGGGTGTCGACAATTTACCTGGAAACAAACCTACAGCAGAGAAGAAGAAGTTGCAGCAATTAGTGCACATTCAATTTTAATGATAAAATTTCTTCCCACAAATTTACAGATTTTTCATCACTTTTCATCCCTTTCTCTATTTTGATTAGGGTTGCTTAGAATGTGACCCGGCTTGAAAACCGACCCATAACCGAACCGAAAAACTCAGTTTCGGGCCGGCCCGATATGTAACGGTTCGAGCTTCGATCCTTGAAAATCTGAAATTCGGTTTCGGGCCGATAACCATAACTGAACCGAAATTTTCGGTTTCGGCTCGAAAAAACCGTTTCCTTTTTTTTTTTTTTTTTTTTTAAAAACCCTAGTTTTCTTTAGTTGGAACTTGGAAGTGAAGCGGTCAGAAGACGCGTAGCTTCTCCCTCACTCAGTTCTCCTATCGCCGCCTCCCTCTCTCGCTCAGTTCTCCCTTTCTCGCAGCCGCCTCCCTCGCTCAGTTCTCTCATCGCTGCCTCCCTCTCTCGCAACCGGCGTTGCCTTGTCCTCCCTCTCCCGCACGCAACCGCCTCAGTCTTCACGACCTCAGTCATGAAGCAGCAGCAGCAACCACGATTGCAGCAGCCAAGTAGTTTAACAATGGTGGTTCGATTTCGTTTTTTTTATTTGGAGAATTTAACATTTTCTTTGTGTTAATCTTATTGATTGTTCTATTATAGTTGTAATTTTGGATTTGTAAATCAATTTGTGATTGTTGTGAGGCTTTTACAAATTTAGAGTTCATGAGAAGTTTAGGTATTTAGACATCTACTTCAATTTGTGAGATATGAGAAATTTAGGATTTATATTTCGGTTTTTTCGGGCCAAAAACCGAAAAAACCGTAGCCGAATATTCGGTCTTCGGTTCGGGCTTCGGGCCTCCCCTCCCAAAAAATCGGGCCGTCGGTTTTGGCCCGACCCGTTTGGGTCGGGTCGGTTAGTTTTGGGCTTGGCCCGTTGAGCCACCCTAATTTTAATGTCTTTGCAAAATCTGTTAGGTGTAAAAAGAGGTTTTCTTTTCTCTAAAATTCCTATTTTTTCTATTTTAACACAGCTGTTTGGGTTGCTTTTATCCAACCTAGGGTTCGTTTGGTTGGCAATGGAAAAACCCAGGAAGTACAAAAATCCAGGAAGTAGCTAAAATATATGTGTTTGGTTGAATTTTTTTCCGTAGAAAAACCCAGGAAGTTAAATTCCCAGGAAGTTCAATTCCTCAATTTCATAGGAATTTAACTTACCTACTCCTCCCTAAGTAAGTTGCAATTCCCCCATTTTCTATTTAAAAATTCTCAATTCCCCTATTTAATCATCTAGACTTCCTGGAAATTCAATTCTCATGAAATAACTTCATGAGAATTTCAATTCCCAAATTGAACCAAACGAGCCCCTAATCTAAACTCGTTGGGATGGCAAATTTTCATCAGTGAAAAAATCAAATTTTAAATTCCAAATTTGACCGCTTAGGGAAGGTGAACGGCAAAGACAAAAAGAGACGTGCCAACAGTGGAGTGGATACTGCCTACTGGAGAGTGGAGACACACTGCGAACGACTTATCCCCGACCCGAGGTACGTACTACCTTTAATGCCGATTCATCATTTCTGATTTCTCCTCTCATTTTAATTTCCGTTCCATCGGAATCCTCTCCCACAAAGAAAAATCCATTTCACAAAAACCGATTTCTCATGGAGATTTGCGTCTCCGTTGAATCGTCGTAGCCTCTGTTTCTTCTGTCTCCTCTGTTCTCCGTGTCTGTGCCTGCCACTGCGATTCCGTGAGTGGCTCCGTCTCCTTCCATTTTTTTAACCATTTTCAATTTCCGCTTTCACTGTGCGAACTGAACAATCAACAGGCCCCGGCCCCAATGTTTTTGTCCTATTTTGGAATTAGGTTTCGGAGAAAATTTCACAGCCATTGATTCCTAATCGGCTGATCCTGATCCTTGATTTCATTCCTCTCCCTTGTTTCTCCTACATCGCTATATATGTGTTACGGCTGCTGACCTTTATGGTTTCTCTTTCCCCTTTTCTGTCCCCCTCTCTATACTCTCTTCCTGTTTAGCTGACTGAGTAAACACGGAAGAGAGAACGACGAGAAGAGGAAGAAAGGGGGTTTCTTTCTCTCTACTGCGTCTGTAGAGGAGTATTTTTATGTCGGCAAACTCTGATTTGAAGTTCTGGCTAATTGTTGCTCCCCGTGTTTTCCAGCAGGGCCTTCGTCTGTGTTCTTCGCCCATTTCGATGCGTTTGAGGCCACGGAGGTATGGTTGCTTGCTATTTACTCGATTTCCAGGGTTTTTCCAATTCAATTTATTCTGAACACCAAATTTGGGGGTTTAGGGTTTTTGTGAGTTGGGGGTTCTGATTGTTTGCTCTGTGAATCTTGTGGTTTGCAGGACTTGTTCAGGAATACAGTGTTTTGGAGGATTTCACATAGATCGGTTCATCGCCATCTCCCCTTTTCTTGATAAAAAACCCTAACCTGATAACCCCCCTTAAAACCCACCCAAAAAATCACCTTGATCTTCACAATTTCTTCTCTCTCCTTCGAATTCAAAAACACCTTTCTGGGTTTTAAGGGAAAATGTATCGCATAAGCGGAGATTCATACTACAGGAAACCAACCAAGAAGAGGAATCTGGCTAATTCCAACTCCTGCAGAAAGATTCGGGTGATCTGCCATGACCCGTACGCCACTGATTCTTCATCTGACGATGAATACATCACCCATAAGAAAAGCTTTGTCCAAGAGATCACTCTCCCCCTTCCTTACCCATCAGTGAAAACCATCCAAGCTAATGTTGAGATCTCCTGCAAGAATAGCAAAAAAGGGCTCGAAACCCTATCTGTCGAGAAGAGGGTTTTCAATAAACCCGCTAGGAGCTCACCTAATTTGAAGTACAAGGGTGTGAGGCTAAGGAAATCAGGAAAATGGGCGGCTGAGATCAGAGACCCACTCAAGGGTGTTAGAATCTGGCTGGGTACTTACAATACAGCTGAAGAAGCCTCTCAAGCTTATCAGCTCAAGAAGGTTGAGTTAGATGCTCTTGCTGCTGCTGCTGCTAAGAATGGCCAGATTGCGTCCCCATCCGACATCTCGGAGAGTTTGCTGTCACAGTCCTCTCCATCTCTTCTGGAGATCGGGGATGAGTGCCAGATGATGGATTTAATATCAACTGATGAGCAATTTGAGTGCCAAGGTGCTGTTGGGGAAAGGCTTGATATGCAGATGGAGCTGGATCCGTTGTTCATCAATGACTATGGGCAAGTATTTGAAGACTTCAGCTTGTTTGATGATCTACCCGTTTACGGGTTCGATGGCGGTGAGGGGCCTGGGTTCCTCCCGGATTTCGATTTCGATCTGAGCAAGGAGGAGCTTGCTTGGATTGAAGAACCCCTCAACATAGCATGTTGCCCTTAAGTTTTTGTAGCTAATATGGAGTAATTATGAGTAAATTGGTATTATTATAGGCTAATGAGTTAAGTTTCGAGTGCTTTTATGGTTGTAATGTGACGAGTGATGGAGAGGGAGAGTAAGAGAAGAGGCCTTTGGGTTTTCCTGTGCTGTTTAGAGCAGTCCATTGATGTCTTCCTTGCTCCTTTTTGAGAGCCGAAAAGAGTTTGCAAAACGGGTTTTTCATAGCGTATTTTGTGAGAATTATGAATGAGTAATATGTTAAACTTGTTTGTTGTTTAACTTTTACCTTGTGTTGAATGGTGTTTTCGAAGACTTTTAAAGATTCATTCATGTAGAAGTAAACTATGAAAATGGGTATGCCCACCAGCAAATAAGGTCACTTTAAACCGGATTAGGAAATTGAGGCAAATGGTTTGAATAGGGTTCGGAATAATTTGGTATTGTAATGTCAAATTGCTTACTGGATCGCATGAAGTGATGTTTAGGATATTATTTTAGGGCCTTGTGCGGTGGCCGCTTCGTTATCAAGCAATTGCAACTTGATAGTGGTAAATTGATGGCACAATTTTGGTACTTTATGATGTGTCTTTTTTTTTTTTCCCCGTCTTTGCGAAACGAATTGACTAGGGATAGTAGGTTGGGTTTTTTTTTTATTATTTATTTATTAGGAAATAATTCGAGAGTCGGACAGACCCGACACCTCGATAGGCCGACAAAGTCGGCAAACGGCGATTCGTATAAGCTTACAATAAACGAAACAGAAAAAAGGTGCATTGCAAACGATGGAAAGCACACGCAAACAGTCGAACGAGTGAACCTAACCCAAAATTGCTGGGGACAACGTAGACTAAGAGCCGACGTCAAGAACCATCAAACAGTGATACCGCTAGCCAGCGGTACATCAGGAGTCCTTGTGGGCAGTGAAGACGATCCTCCAAGGAAATTTCCGTATCACAGAGTCGCCTCGATACACACCACCTTGACCCCAGTCAAACCCGACACCGGACGCCAGAGCCCCAACTTCAGAATAGGAATAGCAAGAACAACCAAGACGCAACCGAGAATCATCCTTGAAAGACGCACCAAGAGACCCTTTCGGGATTTATCCAAACCCTTACGGGATTTAGTTTCCACCATATTTTTTACTATATAAATCTACAATATAATTAGATTTATAAATAAAACCATATTTTTTACTATATACACCACATATTCTAATTTTATTGGTTCAAAAATAAATGAGTGATATTTACACCATATTTTTTGCTATATACACCACATATTCTATTTTTTTTAAATAGAACATACGTATGACTCAAGAGGCGCAGTGTATTTTACCTCTAAAATATCTTCCGCCTCTTGAGTTATACATTTGTAACAAATGTTTAGTTTGCCAATTATTATTATTGTCGTTCTAACTCCCATATAGGTTAAAAAAACTTATATAAGAAAAAATCCCTATCAAATAAAATACTGCATCTGTTAATTAAAATTTGTCGTTTACTATTAATGCAAGCTTTTTTAGAATGATAAAAACTATATAAAATAGGGAAAATTGCAAAAAATAGTCTAACCTTTAGGGGTAGTTGCGCTTAATAGCCTGAACCATAAAAAATGCAGAAAATAGCCTAAATTATTTAACTGGTTGGGGAAAATAGCCTCAAGCTACAATAAAATTCAAATAATTACCTTTAAATTCAAATTAATGATAAAAAAAAGTCTTAAGTTGTCATTAAATTCAAATTAATTACAAACCTTCTCCAAAACATATTTTATTTAAAAAAATCATCACTTCTTATATATAAAAAAGGCCTAAATAATTTTTATTCCTAAAATCTACCACTTCTCATAAATTTTTGTTCTCACTAATTCATTATTAGCTAAATTCATCATTAAATTAATTGCAAAAACTACCTTATACCATATAAATTGTGTAAATAAATAAATTTAAAAAAAAATCTAAGTAATTGTGAATAGAAGTTATTAGATCAATTGTAAATAGAAGCTTAAGTATTTATTTACTTTTAATGATATGTAAATAATCTAATTAATTTTTTAGAATAATAAATTTAAATTATATTTATATGGTTTGAGATAGTTTTTATAATTAATTTAGCTATGAGTTTAGATAACAACAATTAAGTGTAACGTTTTTTTTATATAAGAAGTGATGATTTTTTTAAATAAAAATTGTTTTGGAGAAGGTTTGTAATTAATTTGAATTTAATGACAACTTAAGACTTTTTTTTATCATTAATTTGAATTTAAAGGTAATTATTTGAATTTTAATGTAGCTTGAGGCTATTTTCCGCAACCAGTTAAATACTTGAGGCTATTTTCTGCATTTTTGATAGTTCAGGCTATTGAGCGCAACTACCCCTAAAGGTTAGGCTATTTTTTGCAATTTTTCCTATAAAATATTAACATTTTTCTACATTTGTTTTTATATATAAAGTCATTGTAATAAGTATGAAATTATTTAAAAAAATTATTTAAAATGTTAATATTTTATATAGTTTTTAGCACCTCAAAAAGCATGCGTGAATAGTGAAACGTCAAGTTTTGATTAACGGAGTGAGTATTAGTTATGGGAAGATAATATTAAAAAAATCTAAGATAATTTAATTGGGTAAATCTTTTCTAATCGAACTTCATGTGATAAGGCCATGTTTATCAAGGGATACTAGAGATACTAGGAATATTAATATTTTATTCTTCTTTTTCCGCCACATCATCCTAGCATCTCATTCTCGTTTTCCCCATTTTATCAATAGCATCTCTAATATCCCAAAACCTATCTTTTCATACCAATTCAATTTACAAATATATCTCTCTCCAACAATTATTTCTATTATCGATTATATTATTATATTCATTTATTATTATTATTAAAATATTATTATTAAATTAATATTATTTATAAATTAAATAGTGCGAACTACATGTTAACAAATACTTTTTTAATAATTATATATTTCATTTCTCATATTATTTATTCTTTCAAAGTCTTTGTTAATTATAAATAATTTTTTCGGATAATATTTTGCATATTTATAATCAAAGATAAATATTTTATTTTTAAAATATAGTCAAACATATTCAAAATTGATGTCTACATGTAGATAAAAATGAATCTAATATTGTGAAAATTTTTAATTTTTTATATTTTTATTACGAAAATATTAATTTTAATATGTTAAACAACTACTATATTTTCCAGCTCTAAATCACTGCCGTCGATATAAGGACAAGTTTCATCCATGAGACATCCCCTCCTGCAGGCCAATCTAGTTGCGACACTTGTCCAGGAGAGAGGGAGGAAAGCCCAAATTACTTTCCAGCTAGCCTGAGCAACATTGAATGCAAATGGGTTGGTATCGCTACTAGTAAAGTATCGGGCTAGTATCGGAAGGCGTACTGTTCTAATTTTATAATATTAAAATTGCTAGTATCTTAAACAGTAAAAGACCCGATAAAAATGCCCTAAGTTCAAAAAAATAAGGTTGTTGTCAAAGGAGAGAAAGATTGAACTGGTGACTCCATACTTATTCCATCTCTAATGATATACTCTTAATGAGAAGCGAGACGCTATTCGGGGAGAAGAAAGTGATACTCGAGAAGAGAAATAAGGGAGAAAGTGAAACCCTTCAATTGGTTGTGTTGGCGACAGCTCCAGCGTTAGCGCCTTTGTTTGTGGATCCGAGTGGCTGTAGTGGACTTTGTGGTGGTGATTGGTGGTTTGCAAGTTCAAAATCACAAAGTAACCACAATGTTACCTTGCAAAATTTCTATTAAAAAATAACAAAAGTGAAAATTTGAGGGAATGTACCTATTTTGAGTTTTTTTTTTGTAACTATACTGTTGAGTTTTTGTTTTTAGTAATTGTACATTTTTAAGATGGATTTTACCTATATACCCTTGAACTAGAATTTTTATCTTTTTAAAAATTATAAAAGTAAATAGACATACATAAGATTGTTTACATGATTTGTTTATATTTTAAAATGAAAAAGTATTGGTACTACGTATTGATTTACATATAATTTGTATTGTAGTTAACTTAGTGTAACCATCCCTAATTCTTGTATGCATTACTATAATCAATACAATCACATTATTTTAACTAATTTATTGTATGTGATTTAATTCTTGTACCTAATTTTTATAGTACAATAACATTCATGTAATACATTCATACAACACAATAACATTCTTGTAATACACTAAAATATCATTATTTTATGTAATTATTTTCTTCTAAAATAATGAATAAAGTATCATGTAAATATTGCATTTCATTATTGTCATACAATTTCAATTCTTCATTATACAACCATTCATATGTAATGATATTTATAGTCACCAAATGTTCATGTAATTAAGTAATTTCAGTGCGTATTTTAGCGACTTTATTTTAATATATAGTCATCATCTATCGACCAGCCCTGGCTAATCATCGAATTCCTATAATGAGTGAATTCCTGTAATGAGAGAATTATTAGATTGTAACCACAATTGACTGCTGGACTTTGAGTTACATGAAATCATCCATATGAAGCAATTATTGTAACCACATGATAAAACCCGTCCCCTTAACACCGATTTATTCAAAAAAAAAAAAACGTCGACTCATCCAAAAAAAATCTTTTAAAAATTTGCCGACCTAAAAAAATAATTAAAATAATAGATATGTACTATCTTTGTAGATACAAATTGACAAGTTATTGTTTTACTGATCGAAACCATAATTTGATTTCACAAATTGTAATTGAAAAGATTTGGTGAAAGGGAAAAAATTTGTGGTTACAATATACATGATTGAATAAATTGTTAAAACATGGGCAAAATTGACCTTAGAGAAAAAAAAAGTATAATTAACAAAATAAAAACTTGAAGGGTACATTTACCGAAACAAATATTGAAAACAGTATCGTTCGCTAATTGACCTTAGATTTGTGTGTGTGTGTGTGTGCGTGTGTGTGTGCGCGTGCGTGCGTGCGAGCATGTGTGCGTGTGTGCGTGTGTGTGTGCGTGCGTGCGTGCGTGCGTGCGTGCGTGCGTGCGTGTGTGTGTGTGAATCAAGGGAATTATTGGAGTATATGGTAAAAATATCATCAAGGACACAGTAATGACACAACTCCGTCGATTTTGCTTGGCCTCTGGCCTGCACAACCATCTGCTCACTTCTCTATTCCTTGGGCTCGGGCTCTTGGTCTTGGGGCCCAAGTTCGGGTTCCTTTGGACCCAAGGGTGGTGGGTTGTAATGAGATTTCTAATCTTTATTAAAAACCTATACTTCTATTTTCTACTACCAACTAGAATAAATTATACCAACAAGAATAATTAAATTATGTCCTATAATCATCTATCCTCTCCTCTGGATCACTTTCTTTTAACCTTTTTATCCGTTTCCTTTGGTCTTGGGTTTTTTTTCCAGTTGGATGGAGTCTTTTATTGGGTGCGACTTCGTTTAGTTTCTGGATGAAGTTGCAGTTTTGGGCGCCCTGTTGTTCAAGTTGACCGTGGAAGTGCTCGTGATTCTCGAAGATCTCTCATCTAGGTGGGGGGAACGTCGTTGATCCACACTTCCCCGGAGATGCCTTTTCGATATTGGGTTTCTACCTCTGTCTCCCCGGCGTCGAGATGTCATGTATGTCCTATGACTTTCCCATGTTCTCGGCATCCGCAGTCTTCACCCGGTGTCCTTCGTCTGCCTCGTCGCTGGTCATCTTCATTGCGACCTTTGTATTCGGTTTTTTTTATATTTTTCTTTTATTTGATTGTATCATGACGGTTAGTCCATCTCCCGTTTTTTCAGCCTCTCATTTTCTCATACTTCGGTTGACGTCTGAGATTTTGAATTATTTCTTTTTCAAAACAAAAATAGCCACTATAAGCTACATGCAGTACATCGATTCATACACTCTTCTTTTAAAAAAATAGAAACCATTAATAAACTACTCCATTTGTTTAAGAGTACGAGTTGTTTTATTTTTGACATATTTTTTTATTAAAATTAAAATACAATATTAATCCAACCAGGTTTTCAAAAACTGTTGGGATAAATAGCCATCCCACATTGATTGTGGGTGGTATAACAAACCAAAATATAAGGTTGGGAGAAGCCCCTACACATTGGCTTAAGCTTTTGTGTAAAGTGGTGGATCTCGACCTTATAACCAAAAATAAAATAAACCCGACACGACTCCCGATTTGATACGACCCGACTCGGGATTCTCGGATTCTCACATGGTATCAGAGCAGGTCTGAGTCGAGTCGATTTTCCTGGCTTCGGGGCAGGCGATTCAGATGCCGAACCCCGTCGTAAAAAAAAAAAACCAAATACCGAAAATTGTTCAAGTGTCAACCCGATCCAAGCGGGTTGCACTTGAGGGGGCGTGTTGGGATAAATAGCCATCCCACATTGATTGTAGGTGATATAACAAACCAAAATATAAGGTTGGGAGAAGCCCCTACACATTGGCTTAAGCTTTTGTGTAAATTGGTGGATCCCGACCTTATAACCAAAAATAAAATAAACCCGACACGACTCCCGATTTGATACGACCCGACTCGGGATTCTCGGATTCTCACATGGTATCAGAGCAGGTCTGAGTCGAGTCGATTTTCCTGGCTTCGGGGCAGGCGATTCAGATGCCGAACCCCGTCGTAAAAAAAAAAAAACCAAAAACCGAAAATTGTTCAAGTGTCAACCCGATCCAGGCGGGTTGCACTTGAGGGGGCGTGTTGGGATAAATAGCCATCCCACATTGATTGTGGGTGATATAACAAACCAAAATATAAGGTTGGGAGAAGCCCCTACACATTGGCTTAAGCTTTTGTGTAAAGTGGTGGATCCCGACCTTATAACCAAAAATAAAATAAACCCGACACGACTCCCGATTTGATACGACCCGACTCGGGATTCTCGGATTCTCACAAAAACAATGTCAAACATAGTGTTCGGGGAAGACCTCTACGAATGTTTTATTAATACTACTAGTAAATTAGACGGAAGAGAGCATACAATAAACAAGTGTAGGAGACAAAATTTACGGTGAAAGTTGTACCGGGAGTTAGGTTGCTATGTTAGCAACAGCTCCCACGATTTGCCTACTGTAAAAAAAAAAAGGTGAAAATCGTAGGTTGTGCGGGATAGACGAAAGTCAACCTTTGTGATTCGATGGTGCATGAGTAGAAAGGTTGTTGCTCTAGGGATAAACAAATTTTTAACAAATTTTATAATTTTAAACACGCACATTAGGGTGTTTAACAGATAAAAAAATAAGAAACTTAATAATAAAATAATAAAGAAGGGATATACTTCGGTAAGGAATGATGTGATGGCTTCACTGGTAAGAAACCATTGGAAACTCAAAGGAAGAAGGTGGGGGACATGGGTGAAAGGGTAGGAAAGAGAGGTTTAAGGTAGATGGTGGGGCTATTTTTAATTTTATATTATTTAGTTTATAATAAAATGAGATGTATGAATTTGAGATAAACATTAAGTTGAGTTTCTTAAATAGTGAGAAAAATAAAAATGAAAGTTAAGGAACCGAATTGTGTTCTATGGATGTGGTTGAGTTTCTATTACTATTTTTATCCATGATATTCCAAGTATCATAGATAATTTTTTAAAAGAAAAACAAAAAAAAATATCAGATTTTTTATGTCAGATTTTTTATTAACCCAAAAAATTTATGTGAGGTGAGCTGGGTTTCCCACCTTTTATAGTATTTTATTATAAAAAATAGCTATGATACTTAACTCCAATAATACAATTAAAGATGCCCTTAGGGAGTTATTAAAAACATGATTTTGTCTCATTAACGACTTATCTCATTAGTCTCGAGTACTAAACTAGTCCAAAGTGATTCTGGAGCCTTGGAAAGGTTCGCAGTTTGCAAATAATGTGTTGATTTGGTGAATTTGGTGATTTGATTTTCAACTAAACTTGTCAATTGGGTTAATTGGAATGGGTTTGGGTTTAGGTCATTTGAATTTTGAGCAAATCAGGTTTTAAATCAATCGAACCAAATCAAATTTGTCTTGGTTTTAGATCAACTTAATGAGTTAAAAACTCGAAATTTTTATAGACTTTTATGAAATATTAAAATATTATTATTAAAACAAAATTATAATATTAATATATAAAATAAAACTAAATAATAATATTATATTGATATTTATAAATATAATAATATACAAATATTTCAAGTATTAAAAATATTATATTTATACAAATAAATGTCTCAAATATAATATATTATAAGATAAACGATTTTTTTATCATATACCTCAAGGGTATAGGATAAGACCCTAAATTTATAAAAAAAAAATTAAAATTTTAATTAGTTTAGCATTTTTTTTAATTAGATTTTGAGGGTCGCTTGTTTTTTTTGTAGGGAATCTTTTTCAATTTAGTGTTTGAGCATAGAATAGAAAAACCGATAAATAAATATTACTCCAATTTTTTTTTTGAAGCAAGATAAGAATTCGGTTCTCTAGACAAACCTAGAGAAACCGAGAGACCGGACAAGCCGGTAGATGGACTAACCATCATGTACAACCAAAGCAAATAACCGAAGCAAATGACAGAAAGGAAATAACAAGAAACAAATGAAAGAAATGAAAGTGCGAAAATAAAATAAAAGTGCGAGCTATCCTACACCGTAAAACAAAAGCAACACGACAAACAAATCAATCAACTAACGGAGGACGCACACAGAGAGCTTTGTGGACACAAGCGGACATCTCAGATTATGGACTCTAAAGACCCATCAGATATCGATCGCAAATCCACGACGTCTTCGGATACAGCAAATCAAACACCGTTCACATGAGTAGGGGTGTGCATAACCGGGTACTCGCCACGAACTGGTTAATCGTGTCGGGTACCCGGAACCGTTAACCTCAAAATGGCCGAACCATATCCGAACAGTCTTAACCCGGGTACCCGACACGGTTAAGGTATTCGGTTCCGTGTCGAATACCCGGGTACCCAACACGAACCAAGTTGGTTTTTTTAAAAAAAAAAAATAAAAAAAATAAAAAAAATTATGATGTCCGTGTGTAGTGTGCTCATGTGTTGTTCACTGCTGCAGTAGATCTGCTTCAAAAAAAATAAAAAATTGAACCTGTGCAAGTGGCTGCTTACCTGGTGCTACTACTCAAAGCTACCGTCTTTGATTGAATATGTGCAAGTAGTCAATCAGCTTTAGAAAAATGAACGGAAATTTTGCGAGGTAACCTTGAGGTTTCGCGTAATTCGCGTGGTAAATAAGAGTTTCAAATATTTCGTCTGGTAACCCTGAGGTTTTGATATTTTTTGTCTCGTGCCGAGAAGTTTGATTTTGTCCAAAAATCGTTGTTTTAAAGTTTGTGGAGGGTAAGTAGTGTGATATTAACAAAGATTAGGGAGGCTTTTCACAAATACTAAGCTTTTCAACCTTATTGCCAAGCGAGAGACGAACGGACGCGATAGCAGACGGAGGGAGACGAATTGCAGAGGCTTTTCGACGACCAACTGGTGACTCCTGAGGGGCGGCGACGGCTCAGAGAGGGGCGGCGGAAGCACATGTGGTGGCCGGAGTTGCCGGCGCAGTCAATAAGATTTGAGCTCTGTTCGGCGCAGGTGGTGGTCGGTTCCGGGCTAAAGGCTTCGAAAATTATGAATAGGGTTTTCCCGAAATTTCAAAATCATATTTATCAATTTGCTTCTTATTGAGGGGATTAAATATAGGGTGTGAAATCAACTCAAATCATGGTTTGAAGCTCCCAAATTTTTTGAACCCAAACCCTAAAATTCATAATTTCAAATTGCGTTGATTGAATAGATTGCCGTCAGCAGTGCAAACGCAGGTGGAGATGGCCGAAATCGACGGATTGAGGTCGTTGATTGAGTTGACTTGCGATGCATTCATGTGTGTTGAAGTTTTGAGAGAACAACGTTAAATATGGAGTTCTTATTTTTTTTCAAATGTCTTGTTACATGTTTAAGTATAACTATTGGACAAGATCGGGTAAATGGATCAACTCCGGCCTCCGGGAGATCTCTTCGAAGAGGACGGAAATAATGTACACTTTCGCATCAAAGACGAGCTATTTCATTGGAGGAAGAGCTATTTCATTGGAGGAAGAGGAAGGGAGACAGGAGATTTCGGTGGAGAGCGAGTGGAGGGCGCAGACGAGATCGGCGGGTGAGAGCCTTGGCATGAGGAACGCCACCGCTGTCACCACTTGCGCCAGCAACTCCGACCACCACCTGTGCCGCCGCCACCTCTCTCTCAACCGTTGCCGCCCCTCGGGAGTCACTAGTTGGCCGTCGAAAAGCCTCTGCAATTCGTCCTTCTCCTTCTGTTCGTCTCTTGATGGGCAATAAGGTTGAAAAGATTAGTATTTGTGAAAACCCTCCCTAATCTTTGTTAATATTACACTACTTACCCTCCACAAACTTTACAACCATAATTTTTGGACAAAATCAAACTTCTGGGTGCGAGACAAAAAATTTCGAAACTTCAGGGTTACCAAACGAAATATTTGAAACTCTTGTTTACCATGCGAATTACGCGAAACCTCAGGGTTACCTCGCGAAATTTCTGAAAAATGAATATGTGTGTACTGTGTAGCACCAAAGCAAATCGATTCGAAAAAAATAGGACTTAATTACCATGTTCTTGAGAGGGGAGAGCTTCGAAAAATCATTTAGATCTGCTGATTTTTAGACTCGAGAGGGCCGAACGGTGAGATTTGTAAGGATTTGAGAGGAGAGACTGAGAGATGCTGAGATTTGTGACCATTCGAATTAACAACGTCAACAACCGCGCTTTGTCTGCCTGTCGTCTCGTCTCTGTCTGTGGGAGGTTGCGAGGCTGCGAGCGTCTCTGTGCTATAAAAAAAATTACATAGGGTTAGGAAGGAGGCTGTCTGCCAAAAAAAATTAGATATATAGGGTTAGGAAGGAGGTTGTCTAGCTTTTTGGTGGAAAAAAAAATTGGAGCCACAGGGTTTCGAACCCGGGCTTGTTTGGAAGGGCTAACAGGATGCGCTTACTTCAAACCAGTTGGGCTAGTGAAGTTTATTGGTACATATAGGATTCTATTACTACTAGTATTATACTACCCAACCTAATTTTTTTTTTTAAAAAATTAAACGGTTCGTGTCGGGTATCCGACAAGGCGAATTCCCCGACCCGAACACGAACCGTTTACAACCGTGTTTTCTCGGTTCGTGTCATTTTCGTGTCGTGTTTTTTCGGTTTCGGGTTTTTTCGTATCGTGTTCTCGTGTCGTGTTTTCAGTTTCGGGTTTTTCTGCACACCCCTACACATGAGGCATGCACACAACAAGAACAACACAGCACACCAGGCCGCAAAACCAAACCCAAGCCAAACCATTGCTCAATAAAAAAAAACCCCCGCACCGTCTCAACCCCTCAAGGACGATAACGAAATCGTAAGCGACTACTAGATAGTCTAAATAGAGGCGATTGAGACGAGACAAAGCAAGAAATCGAAACAACAATCCAAAGGCACAGGAAAGGAAGGACAAACTGGAAAAGAGAAACCCTAAGAAGGCGTAATAACAAAGCCTGAACAAGGACCGCTAAGGGGAGCCGATGAAGCTGCCGAGAACCAAGGACGGAGCCGAGGCAAGAGCCAAGGGCGACCACGAAGGAGGGTCCGGAAGCAAGGTGAAATCAAGCGAAAGGAGGTGTAGTAGGTTGGAAACAAAGGTGGTCAGGAGAGGCGTTGGAACAACGCTTAACATCGGCGGTATCAAGCCAATAATCCAATATGGTGAAGGTCGGCGGCGCCAGTGGGCGGAGCTAAGGCTGACGGGGAGAGGATCGCGTAGGCAGGGGATGGGGACCAAGGCTACGGAGAGGCGGTGAGGTGGCGAGGCGGCAGGGTGGCGAGGCGGCGAGGCGGTGGGCGTTAGCAAGGAGAAGCATCAGGCGATGAATGGAGGCAAGCCACGATGGGAGACAACGGACCATGGAGGATGGAAACGGGAGCAGGAGGAAGGCCGGTGAGGCAGTGGCCAAGGCAGCGGTAACCGGGAGCAAGAGAAGCCATGGAAGGCCATGGTGGATTGGCGGCGGCGGCGGCAAGCCGAAAGACTCTCAATTGAGAGTGTTTTAGGTCACTTTATTTCAATATTTGGTTTCATTACTCCAAATTATTTAAAACATTAGTGAATTATCAAACAAAATTGTATGATATATCTTTATGTGATGTATATTGAAATCGAGATTGCAAATAGAATATAAAGAAAATAAGCAAACCAATTCCGTTCCGAGCAAATAATGTTCAAGACACCCTCCTGTTGTAGTAGAAGGCAGTCGGGATCGATCCACGAGGAAGCGGCTTGGCGGATCTCGGATAGCGGATGATTCACGTCCAGAAGTCGACTCCAGAAGTATTCGACCTCGACCAGTTTGTAGTTGACAGGGGTCGGTACAATCGATCTCGAGCAAACACAGTAGAAGAAGGAAACAGGAGTAGTTGATGTCGAGTACAGTACTCGACGTCGAGTAGATCTGTTCTTCTCGAGTACCAGCAGAGACAAAAACGACAATCGATCTCGAGTGGAGCACTCGGTATCGAGTATTAGTAGTTGACGTCAACTAGTCTAGTCGATGTCGAGTAGTCCTGCAGAAAAGTATTGATGTCGGCAAAGATGGTCGAAGAGTGAAAGGATGGAAACGAAGCGTGAACAGAAAGTAACTAGGTTGACAGATTTCATATTGTAAACAATTTAAACTAAAAACTTCCAAGACCAGGATTTCCAACAATGATAACCAAACATGCATAAGGCAAGATAAATATAGATAATCATGCAAATCACATCAAAGGATCAAGCTTTCGCCTTTTCCAATAATTAGACAACTCTTTCAAGTAACCCTAATTGTATCTATCCATTTTATGTTTATAATCCAAGTTGTTAACCTGAATCTCTATTAATTAGGTAATAAACATAATAAAGATAGTGGATGGTCAAAACATAATAAATATCGAATCTTTACCTCAAGCATGCATGGCTATCGTCGGGCTCACCCCGATCCTAGAAATAGGTGGACCCCTCACGCCTCATCCTAGCAACCGAAGACATCATTGATGAAAAAGAAACTTGCATTAACTAAATTCAAAGTCTTTACAATTCTGTCACTCCAACTTTCTCTAAAGCGCCAAAACCCTAAAACCTTTGAGAACCTAAATTGTATGTGGAAAAGTAGCTCCAGCATTGAATGAATAGAAATCATCCCCAGGGGCTTAATTTATAGGCCTAACTCCTTGCTATCCAAGGAAAGAAACATCTATCTAATCCTAAAGATATAATTCTTGATAAAAGAAAGATAAATCCTAAAAGGTAAATATCTAAATCTCCATGTGGTAACATAACTCTTCTCCAATATGATAGTGTTTGGGTGTAAAAATTCATCCTTTATTAAAATGTTACCTTATACGCTTGTGGGATTATTTTCGTGAAAGACTTCACGTGATAGTTCGTATATCATATGTGAGAGCAAGTTTGGTGACAATGATTACAAACAAGTAAAGAGCGCTTGAAATGTGTTATGTATCAAATACATCATTCTAGCGTATTACAAGCTCATAAACTAAAGTATACAAATTTAATACAATAGTTGAGCTTACACTTGAAAAAAAATTAAAAAAAAGCAAGTTGCCGAGATCACAAAGCTAGTCACTTGGGTGGCGAGTTTCTCGGAATCCAGCTTAGCTCAGCTCGTTATTCAATCTGCAAAAGTAAAACAGGGTTGAGTTAGTGAGTTATAAGAAAAAATCCACATGGGCTTTTCAATTATGATGATGGCCCAATACAATCACACAATAAAGGCCTAAAACCCCAACCCGAATGTGGCTGCCAAAGTTTATCAACAAAATAAATAAACAAATGATACGAAGGGCAATAAAAAGCAACTGTGTATTCTCTGAAAGAAAAAGGAAAGAGAGTAATATTGCACAAAGGAAAACAAGAAAGAACAAGCCACCCTCAAAAGCCATACAAACACACCATCAGAAAGAAAAGAATAGCTTAGGCAACAAAGCACACTATGCACAAAGCAAAGGAAAAAGCTGCAGAAAAAAAAAACAACACCACAAATACGTCTACAGAGAGCAAAGCAAAGAAGAAGAGGAGGCAAACAGATAGCCTTCTCTCCATGTTGGGTTTTTGGTGATTCTCGAAGCCCCGCCCTGGCAAACCTTGCGAGCTTTCGCTTGTGGCCTGGGCTTCGGAGTCATCAGATCGCCCTCAAATCAAATCAAGTTGGAGGACCGCCGCAATCGATTCTCGAAACCCCGCCCTTGCAAACCTTGCGAGCTTTCGCTTGTGGCTTGGGTTTCGGAGTCATCAAATTGCCCTAAAACAAGTCGAAGTGCTGTCAAAATCGATTCTCGAAACCCCGCCCTTGCAAACCTTGCGAGATTTCGCTTGTGGCCTGGGTTTCGGAATCATCAAATAGCCCTAAAAGAGGGCGAAACGCTGCTGGATTTTTTCTAAACTAAGCGACTAATTCAAGCAGACAAATTGCAAGACATTCAAGCAAATCCCAAAGGAAACAACTTCACTGCAGTCAAGACATGGGAGTGATGAAATTGAAAGCAAAGAAAAAGAATTCAGTTTCACACAAGACTAAATACCCAAATCAAGTCTAAACTTTTCTAAGGGTTTACCCTAAATGAGGGTGAAGTTCTGTCAAAAGTCCCTGCAGAGGCACAAAGCCTCATTTCAAGGATGTATACAAGTTGCAAGGAGAAAAAAAACAAATAAAATTCACAAAATTTAGTCACGCAAATTTTTTGTTCAAACTAAATCTGTCCAGAGCAAGTTTTCTGGATAAACTAAATCTGTCCAGAGTAAATTTTCTGGATAAACTAAATCTCCCCAGCAAAAGAAAGTATTGGCAAAAACCAAGCAAGCAAAAGATAAGTTCGCACACAAATCACAGGTAGCTTCAAACAAGGCCAAGAGAAACAAATTCACTGCAGCCAGATATGGAATAGTGAAACCAAAAGCAGAGAAAGAGAACATATTGTCTCCAAGTTAAATCAGTTCAGACAAATTAAGAATTAAGTTTCTCTCTATCCGCCGTTCTCTAAAAAAAAGAGAAGGTGAATCATGGACAACAATACACCACTGTTCTAAATTGGTTTACGCCGAATCCAAATCCAAATTAGAATCGGAACTCACAGGCTCAACCAAACAAGTCTCTCGAGGCCAACTAAGGCCGTGTTTGAAAGTGGGTTTTGGGAGGTTATGTTAGCTTTTTTTTATTTGGCAACTTATTGAAGCGTGTTTGGCAATGTCTTCTGGTGGAGCTTCCGGAGTTTGAGTTGCAGGTTTTTTTCTCCAATTTCAGAAGATGGGGGGAGCAAGCTTCGGTAGTTTCTTCAATCAGGTTTCTGAATTTTTTCCTTTTTTGCCCTTGACGATCCCACGCTCCACATCGCCCTCCATTGTCGTTGCTGCTCCAGGTCTGAAATCCGACTTCTCCCTCGCCAGATCTGAAATCCGGCCTCTCCCTCGCCAGATCTGAAATCCGGCCTCTCCCTCGCCAGATCTGTCCGTGCGACGTCCCTCTCGGCTGGCTCCTCCTGATCTGAAATACAATTCCTGCTCCCTCGCCATTCTCGCTCCCTCTCGGCTCCTCCCCTCTCCCTCTCGCATTGAGACTCCGAACTCGAAGCCGCACCCACCAGCGACGACCGGAGTTCACCGGAGACGAGTAGCTTGCCTGTAGCGAGCCTCCACTTTTATTTTGTTTAATTATTGCAATTCATTGTTTTAATTTGGAGTTAGTGAAATCAGACATAGGTTAGTGAGTCTAATCAATAGGTTAGTGAATGAGAAAGGGAAGAAGATGTACCTGATGATGTCAAAGGCAAGGCAAACATGGAGGACTAGCGGTCGGCGGATATCAAAGAGGAAGGAGAAGGGTATATAAATTAAGGGCTTTTTTGACTTTTCATAACAATAACCATTTATAAACCTTATACCAACCAAACACCTATCAGTTTTTTTACAAGGTTATTTTTAAAATAAAACCTCCAACGCCCACACCTCTATAATACACAAAATAAACTCCAACTCCTAGAAAATACTCAACCCCTAAAAAAACCCCAATTTACCAAACACGCGCTAAAGGACTGGATTGAGGCAGAAATATCACCAACCTGACGACAGCCTCCTGTCTTCCAAAAATTGTTTGGTCCCTGCTGATTTAAGTCGTCCGAGCCCTAGTTCCCCGCTTCTTTTGGTCGTTGGTTTTCCCTAATCCAAATTACAAATCAGCCGAGCATCCAATTGAGAATTGGTGAAGAAAGAGATTCGAAATTCTTAGCTTAAATTATCTGAACGCTAAATCAAATAACGAATTTGGGATTGGGGGTTTTCATACATAGATAAAAAAAATCAAAATGAACATATCTAATCTGTGGCGTCGGGATCATCTTCGCAGCACCTTCGAGGGTTCAAGCGAGACCTTGCCACACTGAGACTGAAAGTTGGAACCCTTCACCAGTTTCTTTCAAAAGTCCTAAGCCCGAAAGCTCGTTCGGCTCGCCTTGCCGCTTGTCCTAAATCGAAAAGCCCCAAATTGCACAAGTTAAAACCCTAAAATCGCAATTTGAAAACAAAATCAGTTGAGCGTAAAGATTAAACGCTAAATCAAGAGGGGATTTGTGGGAGAGGCCGAAATTCAGACCGAGGACTGTTTAAAAATCAGACTGAGCATGAAATTCGAGGGAAAATCGCAAACAAAAAGAGACTCCCCAAATTGCAAATCAACAAGTTCAACCTTAGTCGAACCTCGAACCCCGGAGCATAAAAAATCAATCCGAATTAAAGACAAATTAGGGGAAAAGAAGGAAAGGAACCTATCTGTAGAGGCTCTCAATTTTCGCCCTTTTGAAAGCCCTTTTCGGGTGATTCCCCTGGTCCCCAACGTCACCAGCTCCGCCCTAGGGTGTCTGAACTCCAGCCCTTCGATGTGCCTCAAAAATTAGCGTATCAGCCCGACCGAGCTCTTTGCGGTTGCGGTGTGATTTTGCCGGTCGTCGGGGTTGCGCTGCAAAGGGAGAGATGTGGAATGAAATGGAGCTCGGTGGAAAGAAGAAAGAACGAGTCTACCTTCTGTCAAAAACGTTGAAGCAAGTCTGGCTTACAAACAAATATGAAGTGGGTTGGCTTATTCCTTTAGGGTAAACTGCAGAAAACCACCCTTTAAATGAGGCATATTGCTGAAAACCACCCCTTAAATTCAATATTGCAGGAAACCACCCTTTATAAAGTCTCGGTTAGCAAATAGCCACCTACTCTTCAATTCCGTTAAGTTTCTGTGAAAATCTAAATGAAAATGACAAAAATACCCTTGTTTAAATATCCAATTTTCACTTATATGCCATTGAAATCACGACCAAAACCCCCTTTCAAATTCATCTAAATTAAAGACCAAAATCCACTCAAATCATTGAAAAAACGAAATCAAAACACGTACATCCGTTCAATTCCTTCGATTTCAACCATTGTTAGGGGTTGTATGAGAGAAGTATGACACACCCGAAACCCTAGAACCTACCATTGAAGACCCAAACCCCAAAAAACTCAACTTATAGAGTCAATCAAACACTAGTTCTCGACTTGATTTCGGTCCTGCTCATCTTTTGGAGAAAGCCCTTAATTTCAATGGCGCTTGCAGGACTCGAATTTTTAATTCTTATCGTCAAGACAAGGCACCGAATAATGAGAGTGAAAAATCGAATGTGAATTTAAATGTAGTAACCTGGATCTGGAGAGATGCATCAAATTTTCTTGCAAACTAAATCCCAATGACAAGCATGAGATGATCAATGTCCTCGCTTCTAAGAAGATGATGTCGATCCACATTCATGATAGATCTACCCCCCTCTTATGTCTCTTGTAATTAAGAAATCAATTTGAATCAAGGATATATTAACAATGTTTAGAGTTGGGCTAAATCAATGGAGATTTGGAGGCAGAGATGTGTACATGCAGCAATTTGGGTGGCGATGGGATAGGGTTTCACTATTTTGGGGAGGGTGGAAGTGGGAATATTTTATTTTTTTAACTATGCCATAGATTAAAATATAATAAAAGATAAAGGGTATAATTGTAATCATATGTATATTAACACTAACTTAACAGAACAAGAGGGTTGGGTGGCTATTTGCAAGTGGAGACTTTATAAAGGGTGATTTTCTGCAATATTGAATTTAAGGGGTGGTTTTGAGCAATATACCATATTTAAAGGGTGGTTTTCTGCAGTTTACCCTATTCCTTTAAAAAGAAAACAGGCCGGAGTCTAAGCCCTGTTAAAATGAAACGGGTTTGTTGATTTTAAGGCCTGAAATTGGCATTAAAAAAATAATGATGATGATGAGCATCAGGCAACGTGCTGGCTATATACACCCCAAATAAAAGGGGTTAATTAATTTTTTTAAAATGTTAATTAGTCACAAGGCTTGCACGTCCTTAAATTTTCAGCCTTTGGATTTGTGGTGTATATAACCACACCCTCAGGCAAAAAGAAAGCAAAAGGCAAGCCCTTTATATTGTATGCATATATACATACGGCTTACATTTTTTTTAAATGTACGAGAAATTACAAAATTAGCCCACAAAAGATAAGAAATACATAATTGGCACATGAAATTGAGTTTGATAAAAATCATAAAGTTAAACTCATAAAATTTCATCGCCAGTTTATTCTACTGGGTCGGTCCCAAGATTGAATTCTAAACGAGAAAAAAAAGAAAGCGGAGTCAAAACTCTCAATTAAATGTCCTCAAATTCAAACGGTTCCAAAAAAGAACTACGTAAAGACTTGACGCGTCATATCGGCTACGTAGGTAACCCGATATTAAATCCTAAAAATATATCGGGTACAATCATCAACTTCTAGAGTCATTTTTAAATGAATGCGAGGTCAAAATCCAGCCAAATCAAATCATTTGTTCTCAAATGAACTACGCCCGATTTGATTCCGAGTTGTCGGATACGTAGGCCACCAGACATAAAGCTAAAGCTCGTCTGGTTCAATCGTCAAATCAAAAAATCAAATTAGTTCTGAAACGAACTACGTCAAGACTTTATACTCTTTTATGAGTTACGTAGGAAATCCGATGTCAAAATTCAAATATACATTGGATCCAGTCGCCCATCCCCTCTCAAATTAAATTTGTTCTCAAAAGAACTATATAAGATTTGATTCCCGACACAAAGCTAAAGCTCGTCAGGTTCAATCACCAAATTCAAAACAAATTGGTTCGTTTAGAACTACGAATGATTTGATTCTCTTTTAAGAGATAAGCAGGACAGTCGGTGCCAAGCCAAAGCTCACAGAGTTCAATCACCACCCTCAAATGATCTCATGATCAAACTTAAATACAAAATTTATTTTTGTCCCGAACTACGATGACTTGATTCCACCAGACAAGTGGATACGTAGGAAACTCAGTGTAAATCAAATTCTCGCCGAGTCCAGTCACAACCGAACATTTCATCAAATCTCCTCAAATTTCTTTGTCGACTCTGGCCGTCTCAAATATCAAATTTTCCTCAAAGCCAAAGTGTCTACTCTAACTCGATACAAAGCTTCCACTCGTCGAGTTCAGTCACACCAAAAAAAAAACAAAAATCAAATTCCACAATCCTTAAATTGACATCTAAGTCAAAACTCAAGTCAAAACAAATCAAATCTCAAATTCAAATCCACCTCAAAGTCTAACCGTTTTCTATGCAAATGATAGGCGAGTTACTCGGGTTACCCTTCCGAGAAGGTGAACTCAGGTTACTCGGGTGGAGTGTTGTTCGAGCTACCCTTCCTAGAAGGTGGGTTTGAACTTCATTCTCTGATGCATACAAGAAAACAAAACAAAAGTCAAATCCAAATTCATCTAAACAAAACCAAATCCAAACAAAACCAAACACAAATTCCAAAAGTCCAAAACACTCTGAACTACGTAAGGCTTGATTCTCTTTCAAGAGATACGTAGGCAACCCGCTAAAAATCGAGTGCAGCCCAAATCACCAAAACCACTCAAGTCTCGGTGTCAATGCAACTTCGAATCAAGAGGATAACCAAAAGGGGTCGAACTCAAATTCTAAAAAATTAAATAAAATATGTTTTACAATTATTCGTGCATTTTTGTTCAACAGATAGATCTTGATAAAATCTGGATATACTTGTGTTTGCTTCGTGCCCAAGTAGTCCACTCGTCCTCGGATTGGCCCACTCGATCTCGGCCCAACAGAAAATCTAGTTGGCGTCGAGTACTTTGTGCTCGATCTCGGCTATCTTCAAGGCATCTCGAGACTTCTCTCCTTGTCGGACTCGAGTAAGGTTTCAGAAGTAGTCGACGTCGAGTAAGGTAGTCGACGTCGAGTACATGTCGAGCTCGAGTACTCTTCTGTCAACTTTTAGCATTCTGCTCCGTTTTGAAACGCACTTTCCCGAGTCCTCGTTTGTCCTATTAATGCATATGAATATGTGTTGGAAAGATCTTTTCTGGGGCTACAACTCTTATGAAGATATCAGAACTTGATTCAGAATGATGAATGGGGAAAAGTGGCGTTTTCTCTAGATTTACCATCCTGTGCTCTTACTTAGGTTCTCCAATATCTTCATGACTTTCTTTTAAGCTCCAAAGTGCGTCCAAAGTTCTCCAAATCAGCTCTAAAATCTTGAAAATCATATCAAACTTGTGCAGACTCCATATCTGGCAATATTAAGCATAACTACACAAATTCCTAATAATGTCATCCCAAAATAATAGAATAAGGAGCAGAATTAAACATAAAAATATGGTGTAAAACAGGGACATCAATATCCAAATCTCTCAACAAAGCATTAGAAGTCTAAATCAATTTCACAAGATGAATCAATGTATTTAACCACCAATCCACATTTAAGCATTAAAAGTCCAAAAGAATTCAATCTGTTTTCGCATTTTCATCTGAAGTGTTTCTTTTAAATAAAAACAAAATTATCATCTGAAGAGGATTTCTGCACAGTAACAATGATAGGAGCACAGCACCATGGCGGACGGACGACGACGCGGACGTCGGAGCCACCGGCCTCCTCTCCTATCCTCTTGTCGGAGTCTCTCTCCGGCCTCTCTTATGTGTTCCTCTAGTTACAACTGATTTTGAGGCCACCAGCACCAGAAATCAGTGCCACCAGCACCGAAAAATCGGAAGCAATCAGCAAAGGAAATCGGTGCCACCATCACCGCAAATCGCAACCATCGAAGGAAATCGCAACAATCGAAGGAAACTGGTGCCACCGTCACCTAATCCTTCTATTGAATCCTTCATAATTGAAATGTTCGGGGATAGATTCTTCCTTTTTGGCCATTGTTTCTGTTCTCCCTCACCCCTTCCCACCACGAAGCCTCCGACCAAGAACGGGCGCGATTTGTTCGATGAAGGTGCAGCAATGGAGAGCGATGGAGGTGCGGTGATTTGGAGGGGATGGAGAACGACGAGCATGACGGCCGAAGGGAGCAAGGAGATTTAGATCTCTCATGAGGGCAATTTTGTCCAGAAAATTAGGGATGGACAAAAACGTAATTTGATGGGTTTGGTGGACACTCCCCCAATAAAGACCCAAAAAAAGTCCGGTTTGACAAATTAATTCTCTTTTAATTTAACCTACTTCTCACTCACCTATCTAGAGAGTCGCCTCTCCATTGGTCCTTCCTCCCATGGCCTCAAACCACCAATCACGCCCAATCTCCATCAACTTTTTATCCTTCTATTCACCCCCTCTCCTCCCGCCTCGTTAGGTTTCACCGGAGCTCCACCGTCGGCGTCACTTTCTACCAACGGAGCAAGGGAGAGATATTGGAAGCTTTAGAGCATGCAATTGCCATGGTGACCCTTTACGTGTTGGTTGCGAGGGGTTCAGGGTGTTGGCAGAGTTCACGACAACCTCGACGAACGCCAGCGCCATAGCCAGAGAGATCCTTGAGAAGATCCCTGGTGCCAGCGACACGCACATCTCCTCACAGGATCGCTATATCTTCCATTTCAAGCGCACTGATGGACTCACTATTCTCTATATGGCCGAGGACAGTGTAGGACGTAATGATTCTCTTCTCTTTTAAGCTATTGCAGATTTTGGTGAATTATTTGCTTACTGATTTGAATTCTCTTTGATGTTTGTTGGATGATTTGGCCTAATATGTTCATATCAAAAGTCAAAAGAAGTTCTTTGAGCCGAATTGTTTTTTTTTTTCAAAATATTTTCCTTGTTCTTCTTGTAATTGATTAATTTATTGGTTACGGTGATGCCTTGTCGGCTAATTGGTTGAAGTTCATCCCAAATTCCCAATTTATGTGGAAATGAGCAATGGAGGGTGATGTGATTCTTCTTGCAGTTGAATTTTTCTTAATAAATTGACCAAATCCATCATATTGGCAGTCAAAAGAAATTGTTTAGTCGAATCGAATTTTTTTTTCTAGCATTATAAATTATAAATAGCCATTGTTCCATAGAAATTTGTACATTGTTATGAGATGAAATTATGAGGAATTGATTTTCTTCCTTCTTGATCGATTGTTTTCGCCCCTTTCTAATTGTTCGACCTCATCCGCTTCTTAGGCCCCTGGATCTTCGATGTCTCTGATCTCTAATTAGGACGAAAAGCCAGAAGTTTGTAGATGCCTTTTACCTTCATTTCAATGGCAAGAGATTCTCGCACATGAGGCATTTGCTCAAAGCTCTAATAATTTGGTGCATTTGCATTCAACTACTAGATTACATCAATATATATATTGTCATTATTGATTAAACATTATTTTATAGTTGGTGAAAATATATATTACTCTTTGCTTAGCTTTAACCTCTCTAGGGTCTAATATTTTGTCGTTGGTGACAATAAATTACTGACAAGAGGTTAGTGATAACAGGGTGATGACAATGTTTTGTTGTTAGTGACAATACGTTTGAGAAAAGAGTATGGTGACAGTGTTCTGTAGTTATTGAAAGTAGAGTGGTGACAATGTATTGTGGTTGGTGACACTGTTATGTCGTTGGTGACAATATATTACTTACAAGAGGTTGATGACAATAGGGTGGTGAAAGAATAAGGTGACGGTGTTCTATAATTAGTGAAAATAGAGTGATGACAATGTATTGTAGTTGGTGACAATAGGTTGGTGACACTGTTATGTCGTTGGTGACAATATATTACTTACAAGAGGTTGATGACAATAGGGTGATGACATTGTTTTGTAGTTGGTGACAATACGTTCGAGAAAATAATATGGTGACATTGCTCCACAAGAAAAATCCACCACCAATTGTCACCAGGAAAAAAAATCAATTGTCACAACCACACCATGGATTGACACGGAGGATGGAGGCTAAGAGGAAGGAGGTTAAACCAAACTGGAATCCCGCCAACGAAGGAAGGGACCGTGGCGGAGAGGGCGGGAGATCGACGAATCCGAGACAACAGAGGTATTCGAATGAGGAAGGATGCTTTGCGACTCGATTTAAAACATGTGAAGCTGAATGAGTTAATATGTTACACGTGGAGGAAAATATTGATTTTTCCGTTAGGCCATCTTTATCCATGGTATTCGAAGTACCATAGCTAATTTTTTAACGGAAATTTCACGAAGTACCCCTAAGGTAAAACATATTTCGCGAGGTGTACAAGTGTTTAACATATTTTGTGTGGTACCCATATGCTTTTAAATGTTTTTGCCTCGTGCGCCTCCCTTTACCAAACTTTTAGCTTTTCCGTTAAATAAAAAAGAAAAGGAAGTAAAGGGGAAAAATGTACTCGTAGTAAAAGCTTACCCCTCTCTCTCTCAGCCTCCCGTAACCTACCTAATTCTCCATTGAAGGGATTAGAAGCATGACAAGAGACGGTGTTACAGGAATTTTATCCTACTCTTTCAATTTACTGTCATAACATAAACATCGGAGCTGTGCTCCCGGTTCACTTTCAATTTAGCAGTAAACCGGTTTTTTCCGGTCTTTGGATGGATTCCCAATTAGCTAAACCGTTTAGGCAACCGTTTAGGCATCTCTGTATAAAAGCCCTTAGGCTTTACTTTGCAAGTTAACAAATGAAATCAGAATGAAAGCTTCTCCCATCTTATACCGAATTCTCTTCTTCGTCACCCTATTTCTTTTTCTTCCCAACTCAAATCTAGAATCCCTGTCACAATGGTATCAGAGCAATCGGTCTTGGACTGATTTCGAGAATAGCTTCTGCGCAAATGAGCACAAATCGAGATGTTACACTTTCAGATCTCAAGCAAGTCATCGTCGAACGTTACCGATCGTGGTTCTCAGATCTGAAGGCCATGGATGACGAGGTAAGAGATCGATCCATTCTTGTCAAGGTTCATGGTGCGGAATTCCCAATCAACGATTCCTTTTTAGTGTATCAAGTATTTTATGAAGTTGGATGGATTGAGGCGTTTAGTTATATATCAATTGTGAGCGGATTTCAATATCGAATATGTTTTTGAGATGTTTATGCTGCTCATTGTGCATTTGATTTCTATAATGGGAGATATATTTCCGA
Organism: Persicaria tinctoria; assembly: GCA_037127255.1. NCBI lineage: Eukaryota > Viridiplantae > Streptophyta > Magnoliopsida > Caryophyllales > Polygonaceae > Persicaria > Persicaria tinctoria. The sequence goes on along the minus strand of JBANSL010000013.1, from coordinate 28,287,502 downwards.
GAGCTATAGATTTGAGGTCTCCTTTGTGAATGAGGTGATTAGATCTCATATTCAGAAGATGTTCGATGGATTTCATAACACCACATACAAGGAGTTGTATACAATTGTTGAAACCTCACAACAAACCGATGAGTTATTCCAGGAAGGAGCCGCAGGACTCAAAATCTTCTGTCAATTGGTACAAATTGAGGTGAAGAATGAACTGATTGTCGCAAAGGATCCCGCAGACTTTGTTGCTCACAAAGTGGTTGATGAAACGCTAGATCAAGAAGCCCCTTTATTGAGCTGGATTGAGAAGAAGGACCACTTGAAGGCTGACGACAATCAAATTGTTGGAACAAAGAATATCGATCTAGCTGCCTATCAGGTGTTCGATGAAATGCCAGAGTTCATGGAGAAGGGAATTGAGTTTTTTGATGCATTCCCTATAGAAATTGGGTGTTCTGAGAGGGCAGTGAAGCTTGTGGGCAACATTCCCCTAATTTCTGAAATCAACAAAGGCATTGTTGATGGATTGAAAATGCAAGGTTCGACAAAGGATTACAAAGATCAGCTAGCTAAGGAGGAGCATGGCACACAGGGAAGTCTACTTCATTGCGCAAACCTCTTTGCAGGTTGTTCTTCATTGTCGGTCATTATAGTAGGCGCTTGTGTCGGAATGTGGATTTTTTACCCTGGAGGAAAAGGAGATACAATGTGTGACTTGGTAGTATCTACACTCAAGTTGTATGTGGTGTTGAGAGTACAGACAAGTGCAAACAGATTTGAAATGAGGAAGATGGGTGCTGATTTGAAGGTCCGAACCGGAGTTGTCAAAGCTGCATTTCTTATAATCCTTGAGGACAAGGATTGCTGAAGGAGGGAGTATTGTTACAGGAATTTCATCCTACTCTTTCAATTTACTGTCATAATATAAACACCGGAGCTGTGCTCCCGGTTCACTTTCAATTTAGCAGTAAACCGGTTTGTTCCGGTCTTTGGATGGATTCCCAATTAGCTAAACCGTTTAGGCATCTCTGTATAAAGGCCCTTAGGCTTTACTTTGCAAGTTAACAAATGAAATCAGAATGAAAGCTTCTCCCATCTTCTACTAGATTCTCTTCTTCGTCACCCTATTTCTTCTTCTTCCCAACTCAAATCTAGAATCCCTGTCACAGACGGCCGGATAAGTGAACAAATTAGAGTGAAGATCCTCGACGTCGATTAAGGAAGGAGTGAACGACGAACCCTATGCCTGCGAGTGTGAGACTGTGGGTGGCGCGCGATGGATGGCATCGACGACTACTAGTTCGCAAGAGTAGGTATTTGTTCCTTTTTTCGTTTCAATTTTCTGAAATATGAATTTGAATTTGGAGTTAATTGGATTAAAATTTTGACTTTAGGGTTAAAGATTAGACTTTCGGATTTAGGTTTTAGGTTTATTGTTGGGATTAGAATTTCATATTTAGGGTTAGAGATTAGAATCTTGGGAGTAAGGTTGCAACAAAATAGCCTGCATAATGGACCTTTGAATGGTTGCAGTTGACAGTAATACTCCTAATCTACATAGTTGACATCCATTGCGTTGGTCATTGATGAATGTCATGTACTGATCACTTGGCATGATGTTTGGTTTTAAGCTTTACTTGTTGAATTGGCATGATGCTTGGACATGTTTCGTATTTTACAAATTGATTTGCCTTGAACATGTTTGGTATTTTACATGAGTTAATTTGCTAATTGAGAGAGAACAATTTGATGCCATGTTGGTTTTGTGGAATGAAGTTATGGCTGTGCTACTTCCTATTAGGAACACATTACAACTTGCTGAATTTACGTATCTGAAAACTCAGCACAGCTTGCTGTCTTGACAGATTTGAAAACAAATTTTTATAATTGAACTCTAAAATAATGAATGTATATATTTTTACACCATTTGATTTTTAAAAATGAACACAGTAAGAGTGAATTTACATATGTTAAAATTTGACTTTTTATACTTAACAAAACTTGCTGAATTTACAGATTCGAAAACTGAACACAACTTGTTGTCTTGACAGATTTGAAAACTGATTTTTAAAACTGAAAGCAAAAATAATGAATGTACATATTTTACACCATCTAATTTTGAAAAACGAAAACACTAAGAAGGAATATACATATGTTAAAACTGATTTTTTTACACTTTACAAAACTTGCTGAATTTACAGATTTACTGTCTTGACATATTTGAAAACTGATTTTTATAACTAAACACATAAATAATTGATGCACATATTTTACACCACCTAATTTTTAAAATGAATACACTATCAATTTATTTACATATGTTAAGACTGATTTTTTATACTTTGCAGAACTTGCTGAATTTACAGATTTGCTGTCTTGACAGACTTGAAAACTGATTTTTATAACTAAACAATTTTAGAAGGGGATTCTACCTTGTGTTTTCGAAAATTAGGATTTCGAATTAGAGTTGCTTAGTTCTTGAGTTATTGTTTTGAATTTGGGGTAAGATCGAGTGTGAATGAAAATCTTATATTTTGAACTTGCAACTAGAAGGCAATTTATAGAATTTTCTATCATAGCCTTAATTCTTCACAGCCTTAAATATACCAATTTATAGAATTTTCTGTCATAAACTTGTTTGTCTAAAGTGCTAGCCAGAAAATCCATATGTCAAAAAGCTGGTCTATGGGGCATTTATAAAACTTGTTGTCATAAACTTATCATTAATAAAACTTGTGTTAATTTATAGAATTTGGTTGTATATTGTTGTTATTCATGTGTATATATAGCCTATTAGCTCAAATGGAAGAGCAATGTGCCTAAACACAAAGATGTGGGTTCAAATCCCACATAGGTTATTCATAATCTACATTTTAGTTAAGCTCATTGAGGCATAGAAATTAGATAATTTGTTATGTGTGCTCATCTTTGACTCATTGCCCATTCAATTTTTCTCAACCGTTATGTGTGCTCTATATTGGATCGAATTTAGTATGTTAAATGCATCAATTTGGTTTTCAAAGTTGTAAAAAAAACCCATTATCATGGCTTAAAGCTAAACTCGTTTGTTGTTTGTTGTCATGGCTTATAGTTAATTTTCAGTAACCTCAGGGGCACCTTGATGTCATGGCTTACAACATAAATAAGATGCAAGAGGGTCATACTTAAAAACTCTAAAAATCATTGAACTTGCCAATACGAAAAATCATGTGGTATGAAGTTGAACTTAAGTTGAGATTAGCCTATGCGGGATTCGAACCTGCATCTTTGTGCGTAAGCACATTGCTCTACTTTTGAGCTAATAAGCTTAAAAGCATATCAATCTTTGATTAGAACCCGCATCTTTGTGCGTAAGCAGATTGCTCTACCTTTGAGCTAATAAGCTTAAAAGCATATCAATCTTTGATTAGGGAGTCCAAAGAAAAAGGACAAACAAAAAAGCCGAGATGACAACAGCCCTGCAATGAGTAGATATGTGCATATATGGATTGACTACCTGTGTAGAATGAGTAATTACATATATGGACAATTAAAATGAGCAAATATCTATGATAGCAAACAAGTCATCAGTAAATAAACAACCCCCCCCCCCTTTTAAACTACCAAAAAAGCTCCTGTTCACAAAAACTCCCCAGAGCGAAAATGAACGCGTTGTACGCGCCATCAGCTCTTCTCTTTCGAAACCCCCAATCTGAAGAAATCGCCGCTGTCGATAAACCTAATTTCACATGCCTCTCATATCCAAAGCTTCTCTCTTGTCAAATCTCCCCCAAAATCCTTTCTGATTCAAGCATTAATGATGAGAATCAGTGGTTTAAGTATCCAATCGAAAGATTGCGTGAAAGTTCTTGGCTTATGTTTATGGAGTTCCAGTTCAAAAATATTTGGGGGAGGAAGTGGTTCGATCGAGAAGTACGGTACGGAGAGATCTTCGGATTAAATGCTCAATTTGCTCTTGTGAGTGTTTGGATGGCTTGCTGGAGCAAGGCGTGGAGTAATCGCCCCCCTCCTTGGCCTAATCCCCTACTCGTAGCTGTACGGAGTCCATTCTTGTGGGGGGAAGTTCTTGCTTCTTCTCCAATAGAAAGTCGGCTTGCTCTGATCGTGTACTGTTGCACGTTTTCAGAGCAGAGGTATGGCGTCTTGAAAGCTGACAGCGGTTGGCTTTCGAATTCTCTTCCTTACATCTTTATAAGCCAAATCTGGTATGTGCAAATCTCTCATACTCTCATTCACTGCTACTTTCTTGACACAATTCTCTCCTTTCATCAATCTAAACTATGTGTTGTTGTTTGGCTTCCTATGGCCCCGTCCGCCATGGACAAGGGAAAGAAACCTGTGGAAGATGAGTCTTTCGTCTCTCCAAACAAAACTGCCCGCAAGGGCCCCAAAAACCCCGCTTCTGGTGGTCCAGTAGACGGAATCTCTCTTTCGTCTCTCAAGATAGACTGGAAATTCTTGTGTGGTGGGTTGCAACTGGTGCCGCTGGCTAATCACTGGTTTGAGCTTAAATTTGATGAGAAGGATGATCGAGACAAAGTGTGGGCTAGCAGGCCTTTCCATATTGCCGGCCAACTCATGCTGTTGCGCCCCTGGGTGTAGGATTTCGATCCTTGGGTTGAATCCGTGACTATAATGGATTTGTGGGTGCGCATTCCTGGGTTGCCAACGAAGTTTGTAAGTGAATCCATTCTTGCATCGATTATTGAAAGAAACCGTATTGAATTGGTATGGTCTTGAGGGTGGCTGCCTTTAACCCCAATGGGGCTAGGCTTCGCTATCCTCAGATTTGTATTAAGGCGGATTTAAAGAAAATTCCAAGCAAAATGGTTTTTGTGCCTAATGAAAGAGGTGAAATCGAAGCCTTTCCTCTATGGTTTGAGGATTTTCCTGAAGGGTGTGGCTGTTGTGGGATGGCTGATCATGCCTTTGAGAATTGTCCCAAGCGAAGAGTGTGTAGTGCTCCCTCTGGGGGTATTGTGGGAGAAAAACCTGAAGCTGCTGCAGCCTCTCATGGCGGAGTTTGCCCTTCTAATGATGGTGGGAATTGGAAAACTGTTACTCATAAAAAATCTCGTCCACTTCCTCCTCCCTCCTTCGGCCACTCTAAGGCTGAATTGTGGAAATGCTTCGGTGCAAGTGTTGAGGTTGGCTCTGGCTCCTCGGCTAATGACTCTTCAGTGCAAACTGGAGAGGAATCTACCACCACTGCAATTGATGTTGAGAATGCTGATGTTCATGGAAAAGCTGTTACTGAGAGTGTTGATGCTGGGGCTATTATCCCTGATAATGCTAATGCTGCGATTGTAGCTATCACTGATGAGCACAGGGTTGAGTAGATTATTGAGGATGGGGATATGGAGTCAGATGTAGAGGAAATTGAGGCTGAGTTCTATGCTCCAGCAAATGTGGTTGAAGAGGCCCCTCTTGTGGAAATCCCAGGTGATGTGAATCAAGAATTAATTGAAGTTGTCTTCCAAGACCCCGAGTATGACGGTGCCGACGATGAAGATTTCCTTGTGGAAGAGTTTCTGGATGAAGAGGTTAGTTTTGAAAATTCCATTGACTTTTCTGGCTTTCCTGTTGATTTCACGCAAGCTGATTTTGATAAGATGCTTCGAGATATCCCCGCTTCCTCTGAATTTATTTTGCCAAATCTGTGCAAACCTGTGTTTTCAAATGCCGATTGCTTTGACCCCCTTGTCGCTCCCTCTGGCTCGCCCACAGTGACCATGAGGTTTGAGCAGCTTGGGCTCGAGGGATCGATTAAATCTGAGTCGGGCAAACGTAAACTCGGGGAGGAGGATGGAGAAACTGTTAACTCAAAACTGATGGGAGAAAGTACCAAGAGGGGCAAGAATGAGTAGTTGACTAAGGAAAGATGGTTCTTCACTTTTTCCTTGGGGATGGAAATTGTGGAGCGAAATATGGCAGCTTATTCCTCAATCTATCAATCTGAATTATGAAAGTGTGTATGTGCAGCTTCTTAGTAAGGTTTTAAGTAAGCTTGTAAAATCTGGATGTGTGTGTCAAGTCATCGGGTTTGATCTAGACTGGTTGTGTGTTTTTCATCCTTACCCTGATTTCCCTGTATGGGTTAAAATAAGTGCCTTGTGCAGTCTGTGTTGCAGGGAAGGAAAGTGTCAAGAAGTCTATGTTTTTCTTAAGTTTGTAATTGAACGTTGTGTTGATTGTATGTTTGGGAGCAGCAATAGCTGCTTTTATTATAAAAAACTAGTTATCTATTGGCTTTGTGTGATCTTGTGGCTTTCTGGTTTTATATTTGCCGAATTGGGAAGTGACTATTGCAGATTGCTCATAGGTGATATATGCATACCCACAAGCGACATTTGCAACATAATTCATTTCGACAGTATGGTACTGTTCACAGCTTTGGTGAGAAATCTGCCTAATGTTCCAAGTTATAAGAAAGTAGGAAGCACAAAAAATCAAAGGGCTACTCGAAGGTCTAGTTGGGAACAATGGTTTGCAAATGGATATTCAAAGTGTTCTGTTCCTACACTTAACAAAGAAATAAGAGTAATTAGACCTTACCGGGAATGTACTGGAGTAGATACTGGAATAAAGAGAAGAAGTAACCTTTCTGAGAAAAGAGTTCGGAAAATACATATTAAAATCCCTAGGTTTTCTTTCCTAATTCACATCTTCTCGCTTAATGACTTAACTCAAACTCTAACAAAGTATAAGTTATTTCAAGAGGCACTAGTAATGGTAATAGTTGTTGGAAAATTTATGAATTTCGTACCTACTGTTACCAAATATACTCAATTCATGAGGAAAAAGTTGTTCAAAGCTATAAGTGTAAGGGATAAAATTGGGTTGATATGAGAATAGGCTCTTGGAATGTAAGGGGAATTGGAAGGCCAAACTTCTGGGCAGAACTGGGAACTTTTTGCAACGTAAAAAGAATTAAAATAATGTCTATTATGGAAACAAAGACGGACAAAATCCCAGAGGAAAAATGCTGGCGAGCTGCCGGGTTTGATGAAGCAGTCTGGGTACCTGCTGTAGGTAAATCTGGTGGAATTGGTGTGATGTGGAAATCTCATTTCATGACTCATGAAATAGTATCAATTAATCATTATAGTAACCGTTTCATTAGCGCAGTTTACAGTAATGCAAATATGAATGTTCAATGTCATATTTTGTTTGTGTATGCACCTGCCCATGAACGAGATAAAACTAGATTTTGGGAAGAAATAAAAACGTTAGTAATCACGTCAACAATACCATCTATAGTTATAGGAGACTTAAATGATATTGTTTCACATGATGACAAAAAAGGAGGACCAGAAATTTCCTTATCTAGATTGGATAGGTTAAATGAGATTAAAAATTGTTGTGAGATGGTTGATATACCTTTTAGTGGAAATAGGTTTACATGGAGGAAGAAAAAGATTGGTCCAGATAATATTCAGGAACGTCTTGATAGAGCCTTGGTTCAGAATGAGATCCTAACTTTCTTCCCTAGCATTCACTTAACCCACCATGCATTCTCTTCGTCAGACCACTGTCCTATTACAATGACTTTTGCAGATGAAGTATCTACTCAGGCAGCACCTTTCAAGTTTGAAAATATGTGGCTTAAAAGAAAGGATCTAAGAATAATAGTCAAACAAGCTTGGAGAGCAAATTGTCCAGGATCTGCAATGTATCAGCTGGCATTCAAAACAAAAATTCTCAAAGCAAAAATTAAAGAATGGAATAAAAAGACTTTTGGCAATATTTTTCGGCAACTAGAAGATATTGAAGAAAAGCTAATTAATATTCAAGCTGAATTATGTAACTCATCTGATCTGATTGTTGCCGACAAACAGAATAGGTTAACTCAGAAAAAAGACGCGTTAATAAAATTTCACAAAACGTTTTGGAGTCAGAGAGCAAAATCTAAACATATAAAATTAGCTGATACAAACTCTTGATACTTCCATAAAATTGCCACAGGGAGACAAAATAGAAAGATTATACGGCACATTAACTCTACAGAAGGAACTCTTATTCTGGGAGAGGAAAACATCAAGAAGGAGATCCAAACTGATTTTGATAAACGATTCAAAAAGGATAGTCAAACTAGTGTTGAATGGGAGAATACTCTGGACCCAATTATGAATGAAATTACTGATGAGGACAATGAGTTGTTAATCAAACCAGTTCAAAATAGCGAAATAAAGAATGCGATTTTTAGTCTAGGACGAAATAAATCCCCTGGGCCGGATGGTTTTTCGGCGGAATTTTATAAAACCTTTTGGGATATTGTGGGTTGTGGGCCCTTCAGTGATCAGGGTTGTTAAGGGATTTTTTTCATTCAGGGAAGCTCCTCCGTCAAATTAATCACACGTTTATTACATTACTTCCAAAAGTGGATAATCCATCTTCAACTAATAATTATAGGCCGGTCAGCTTATGCTCAACGATATACAAAAATATATCGAAAATCCTTACGGAACGACTAAAGAAAGTAATGGGTAAACTAGTTCACCCACTACAAGGTGCGTTTGTTGCGGACAGAGCAATTCAAGATAATGTGCTAATTGCGCATGAGGTTTTCCACTCTTTTAAAACGCGTAAGGGTAAGGAGGGGTGGATGGAGATTAAGCTTGATATGAAAAAAGCCTACGATAGATTTAATTGGGATTTTATTCTGGAAATTCTGAAGAGGTTTGGATTTCATGAAAGATTTATTAATTGGGTAAAAGAATGTATAACAACAATATCTTTCTCTGTATTAGTGAACAGTTCTCCAACGGAGTTGTTCTTCCCTACGAGAGGCATTCGACAAGGCGATCCTATTTCACCATTCCTATTTATTCTTAGAGCAGAAGTTCTTGCACGAAATCTTCAACAGGAATCCATGGTCCATTCGAGCAAAATTGGTTTCATCTTTGGTCGGAGCGGTCCGAAAATTCCTTTCCTAGCCTTTGCAGATGATACAATTATTTTCTCCAAAGCTACACTAGAGGCTAGTCCAAAAGTTAAATCTGTAATTGAGGATTATTGTAGGGTTTCGGGCCAAAAAGTTAATTATCATAAATCCTCGTTCCAAACTACAGGGGGAGTTCCAGGGACGAGAATCCAACTTCTAGAAAGTTCGCTTCAAATGACACACACAAGAGTGATGGAGAAGTATCTAGGTTGTCCTATAATTAATGAGAGAGTAAATAAACACACATTTGAAGAGGTAATCAATAAAACAAAAAATCAATTGTCCAAATGGAAAGCCAACTCCCTGTCTCAACAGGGGAGATCGATTCTGATCAATTCAAATTTGTCTTCAAAACTTCTGTATGTCATGCAAAGTTTTATGCTCCCAGTCTATATTCATGATGAACTCGATCGCATTAATCGAAATTTCTTCTGGAACAAAGATCTTCAGTATAAACCTCTCATTGGCTGGGACAAGGTGTGTAGACCAAAAAGCAAAGGTGGCCGAAACATAAGAAGAACACGTATAATGAATGAGGCGCTTCAGATGAAACTATTGTGGAAAACATTAGCAGAACCGGATAATATATGGGTTCGAATTATTAGGTATAAATACTTAAAACAGACTGATGTATTAAATTACGTTAAGCCGAGAAACTCTTCTTGGCAATGGAGAAATGTTGCCATGTTAATTAACAGGTTTAAGGAATGTTTAGTTTGGGCTATTGGGGATGGTGAAACGGTAAAATTCTGGAAGGATTCTTGGATCTCTCAGAAACCCCTGATCGAGTGTATTAATAATACACCTATTGAAAATGAGGAAGCCCGAGTTAGCGACTTTATACAGAATGGAGGTTGGAATAGGGATAAGTTGTTTAATGCTCTTGGAAAGGAACGGGCGGAAAGAATTCATAGCATACCTCTTCCCATTCATAGAATGGCGGATAGGCTATACTGGCGATATGATAAGCAGGGATGGTATACCACAACAAGTGCGGTTCGATTTCTTACTAATCAGGAGTCATTCAGTGACGACCCTACTAAATGGATTTGGAAAGTGAATACAATACCGAAGATTAAGAATTTTTTATGGAAAATATACCATAATGGTTTACCAACTAGAGATCGATTAAGTAAGAGGGGTGCGCTCATTCCTAATGAATGTTGTTTTTGTGGTGCAAATAGGGAGGATGAAGTCCATCTTTTTGTAAAGTGCTCCTTTGGGCAAAATATTCTATTACAGACTAGCAAATGTTCTAGGATTATAAATAGCCTCAATACAACCTTAAGTAAGGGAAGTACCATTATGACGAAATTAGGAGAGGTGCTAACAAACAAAGAAAAGAAAGATATGGCAGTAAAGTGGTGGTCCATCTGGTATTTTAGGAATAAATTTTTTTTCAGGGAAGCAGAAACGCCAACACATTCAGAAATATGCTCTTTTATCAAATCTGTAAAAGAAGGATGGGAAAAGGCTGAAAAAGAGGACAAAGAAGATGCAAATTGGGAAACAAGGGGGACGGGGGAAAAAAGGGAAGGGTTAGTAGGAAGAATGTTAAGTGGAAAAAACCTGAACAAGGTTATATGAAACTCAATTTTGACGGTGCGGTTAATACTTTAGGGGAAGCTAGTATTGGTTATATAATTCGGAATTCGGAAGGAAAAATGGTCAGTATAGGGAATAAAGAAATTGGAAAACAAAGTCCGATCTTGGCAGAAGCCATTGCTCTAAGAGAGGGAGTATTGTGTGCTAAAATCAACAACTACAATAAGTTAGTAGTTGAGGGTGATTCTCAAACCATAGTAAACAATTTAAAGAACAACAGGCTCTGTCCCTGGGAAATTGAATTAATTATGGGTGATGTCAAAGGGCTACTTAAGTCTTTCCTTGATATCTCCTATTCCTATGTGCCCCGTGAGGGTAACATGACGGCTGACAAGGTTGCACACCTTGGTCGTCCGGTTAACGGGTTGGCACTGGAACAATACTCAGATCTTATTGATCTCATCCGTTTGGATGCTCTCGGTTAGGTTTTCCAACCGAATTATTATCTTATCAAAAAAAAAAAAAAACAACAAACCCCTTTTAAGTATATGGATGCACTTAAATGAGTAGATATGTGCATATGCCTTGAATTTGTAAATAAAGAGCGGTCATATCCGGGGTTCGAACTAGGGACCTTTGAGTACTACCCGCAAGTTCTTTCCAGTGAGCCATTCCGGAATGGTTAGATATGTGCATATGCCATTCACTTATATTTTGACACATTTATGTATGACAGCAGCCCTCAAATGGAATGAATTTAATTTGTATTCCATGTATGACAACAACATTTTGACACATCTACGTGCATATGCTAGCCTGAGCAACATTTTTCACATCAACAACCTGAGCAGAACTACTTTCTCCATGGATAGAACTGGGTTTTGGTACCCAAGCAAATTCTGGGCCTTGCCTACCAGCCTACCACTCTTTTTCTTCGCAGCACAGTGCTCTTCATTATGCCCAAAGATCATACAATCCTTGCAAAATTTTGGGCAACCATTCAAAGAAAACCTTTTGAACGAGGGCAACCAGTCTATGTTGGGCAACCAGTCTATGTTGCATTGTGCTGTATGACCTTAGAATTGCCACCACAAAGAGTCCATATGGTTCACATAATTTGTACTTTTAATTTTACACCCCTTTACCTAAATATCAAACTGTTGCATTCTCTTTTCAATAGAACAAATATAGAAAATGATTTAAAAAAAAAAGGGGGTTTGACCGGTAAAGCATAGTAGAGTAGATACTAATTCTCAAACAACGCAATTCTCAAACAATGAAATAGCGCATGCCAATTCATCCAGAGCATTGTAGGACTCCAAAAATCATCAGCAACAATGCAATTTTCATCTGAAGATTCTGAAATACTTTCTTCTTAAAATCATCAGCAACATGAAATAGCGCATGCCAATTCATCCAGAGCATTGTAGGACTCCAAAAAACTCCAAGAGGAAGAAAAAAAGAATAGGAAAATGAAAACCAGTACAGCTCAAAATCAAAACAGAGGTTTATAAGCAAAATTTGTCTTCTCCTCCATCTGAAAAATATGGTTCCGAGGATCTGTATGCCATCCCACATCCTTATAAAATTTGTTTCTCTTCTCTACTGGTTTTTTTTTATCAAGCTAAAACCGGGCAGGGTGGAACGTCAAGTGTGAGACCAGCCTGGATCTGGCCCCAGCCAATTAGCCGCCAATGCTTCTCAACCCGTCTGCTGAGTGCTATCTTCTCTCCTTTGCTGGTGCAGACCGGGGAGGTCAATTGTAGCTTTGCCAAGTCATTCTTCACGGCAAGAACCCGGGCGCCTGTTGACATGGACCCAATGTTAAGCATCAAAATCTCTCCCTTGGTTAGCTTCGTCACCTTCCCCTGCTTCTCTGTGCCCTTGGTTCGCACACCCAGAAGCCTCCTTAGAAGAAAGAAGTTCACCTGGGAGAAACATGAATCTCCAATCTCAGCAAACCAATTTTAAGAAAAGTTCAACAATCTAAGGTTGGGGCTGCTTTAATTTCAGATACACTTAGATTGTAGAGCCTGTTGGCTTTGATTTTGGAGGGTTGAAGATTACAAAATTAACTCATGTAATGAGAATGCTGTATAAAACATTCAGCATACTAAAGTTGGAATCTTACCTCAAGCTCAACAAATACATCAGGAAGAGATCCAACCTCCCCAAGAACCTGTCCCACCAACCTATCAGCTCGAGTCAATGTAGGGTCCATTGTCGTACCAACTCCAATCAGACCTCCTGGTACCGCATACTGTAGCTCATTCTGCTCAGCATACAACGATACTATCCTAGAGTATATTGGGGTACACTTAATGTTTCCATTTTCATCTTTTACAACAATACCTGGACGAACCTCAATGTACTGATTTACCTTCAAGACACCCTGTACAAAAAAAATCATAAGAAAACAAGCAAATGGCAAAGAATCGAAACATAACAGCCATACAGAAAATGAACTCCATTCTAATTGTTCATAGAAGGCGGCTATAAACACAAATTCATATCTTGGACCAAAAATAGCAAAGGAAAGAAACAAACCTTCAAAATACTACCACCAGCTACACCACCTTTGATATCATCAACCTCAGACCCAGGCTTGTTGACATCAAAGGACCGAATTACAATCATATTTGGTGGTGATATGAAGTTCCTTTCTGGGATCGGAATCTTTTTCACTATATATTCACAGACAGCATCAATGTTGTACTTCAGTTGAGCAGAAATCGGAACAATAGGGGCACCATCAGCAACAGTTCCCTGATTAAAAAAACAGAAATAAGTTAATCGGTTTTCCCTTTTTTAGAATGGAGAAACATTATACATGTGAATGCAAGTACAACTGTACAAGGCATGTTACCTGGACAAATTTCTGTATAGCTTCATGCTGATTTATAGCCACATTTTCCTGAATAAGATCAACTTTGTTTTGAAGGATAATAATATGCTCAAGACGCATAATCTCAATGGCAGCTAAATGTTCTGAGGTCTGGGGTTGGGGGCAGCTCTCATTTGCAGCAATGAGAAGCAATGCTCCATCCATGATAGCAGCTCCATTAAGCATTGTAGCCATTAGAATGTCGTGACCCTAGATGAGAAGATCCACATAGTAAGAGGTCATCTATAAGTTAGCTGAAATAGTAAAGAACTAGTGTAATACCCGTGCCTTGGAGGCAAGTGAGCTTGATCCATTTTAATTTAAACATCATTTTATACATCTATATAATACTATATTAATATATATACGTGTTTACAACAAAAAGTTGCAGTCACATTGATGGTAACTCTGTAAGGAAACTACCAATTTTGAAAGTATCATTGACCAATCTGAAATTAATGAAAAAAGTTGCAGCTGGCACCGAATAGGTGCTTATCATTTGGATATATAAGCCACATCTAATGCAAATAAATACGATCAACTCTTCAAATGTATCAATCCTTTTTGTATAATACAACCCCAAAATGCGCCAACAGTCATCAAACAAAAATTTCACAACTGGAAGGTACATGGTCATACCATGATAATATCCCAAATCAAGCATATGAAGGACAAGAAAAATAGAAAAACTATAATATACAACCAAATGATAATGCATAGAGTGGGAAACCCCATAGAAGACAGCATGGTGATAAGTGGGGAAAAAACTTGACAATCCCTAATATCTTTAATACAAAACCCATGAATGCCAGTACGGTAAAATCTAAATACTAGGATGAGTATTACCGGGCAATCAACAAATGAAACATGCCTCAGTAGTTTCATCTTAGAGTTCTCAAAACCTGGCACATCACACGCAGGACTATCTTCCTTCCCACTTCCATATGCCCTACAAATCAGTAACAGAAACTCAAATCCCTGGAAAGAGCTCTAGCATGAGCTTTACATATAAAGAAACGTGGTGTAAATTGTAAAAAGAACCAAAGTAGGATTACTAGCAGCTTCTTCAGTTTAGGGAACAAGCCAAATTTCCTGAGAATGACCTAAAAATCTCACATTATAAGTACAAGGCATTCAAATGACAAAAATGAATGTCGTACTTGAAGCACATAGGTCTAGGGCACCGGTCATCTTCACACTTGTAAATCTTCGCATTAGCATAACCTAGCTTGATTGTAATGTTACGTTCCAACTCATTCTTGAAACGTACTGTCTGTCAGAGAAAAAATAAGGACCATTTCAGAAAAATCCTTCAATAACCTCATCTCCTCTTCCAAAAAGCCATTAACCTTCAGTTTACAATCTAGTCCAAAATAGTAACTCTAGGTAGTTGATATTACGAAAGACAAGGTGGCTGGAAAGGTTAATAACAATGTACTATTTCCTTTTACATCTTTTTTGTTATGTTGCTTGAAAAATTAGAACAGCATAGACCCAGTAGAGACCGTTGAAAAAAATCATATTATATAAAAGATGTAAACTTCTAAATTTGAACCTCAAGGAGGATTAAACAATAGCACCAAGAGTAATCTTATACCTGCACACCAGATATAGCCTTCACAACAGTTGATTTGCCATGTGCCACATGACCAATTGTTCCTGAGAAAGGTATTGCTGATTCAGTGATTGGGAAACATAACCTACTTATTAACTATAAACAAGTTCTACAACTACCACTACTATTTAAGATTACGAGATATTAGTATCGCAATATGGACAATCCCTAATTCTAGTTTTGCACAAAAGAAGCATAACATACAAGGCAACAGAATATATTTTACCAATATTAATCGTTGCCTGACGGGAAATGACCTCAGGGGACAGCGGATGCAACTTTGCTACATCCAGCTTGCTTAGGTCCTGCTCCATTAACCCTTTCCGCGACATCTTGGATGTGATTGGGTTAATACTCTCAAAGATGGGAATTAGCAATTCAGATATTTTGGCAGGACCGCTAGTTATCTGTCATGGAATACAAAATTAGTCAGTTCTTGAGGTTCTTCATTTATTGCAGCACCAAATCTTGGTTCAACACTCAAGTTGGATTCGCCCGGTACGCCCTATCGTATTCCGCTACGGGAACGTCGAACCGAAATCGCTCGGAAATTCGAACCAAATCGATGAGGGCGGCGAACCCAATCGGGGGGGCGAGAAGAAAATAAAGACCAAGAGAAGAACAGAGATCTAAGGAGAGGGAGAAGAACGACTTACAGAGAACAAGCGAAGAACTGAAGAACGACAAGGGTCTCCTCCGTCTCTCTCTGGGTTCCGCTTGAGAGAGAAGATCAGAAGAGCTCAGGACTAGGGTTTGCAAGGAGAGACAGCTCAAACAAAACCCCCAAATTTGGCCCAATTGGCCCATTTATTTGAATCAAATCCCCACTCTCCCAAAGGAAACAAGAATTTTTTTTTTTTTACCAAATGCATACTGTATCTTCTAAATATATATATATATATATATATATATATATATAAATATATATATAATCAAATTAGGTCAAATTTTACCTTGTACATATATAAATATATTGATTAAACTAGTGTAGGTTCCGCCCATGTGCGGAGAATACATTAATACAATAATATAAATAACTTAAATAGATTCCAATAAATTAAAATAATAAATATTAAAATATAAATAATTTTTCCACCAAAAAATAATATAGATATAAATAATATTAGTTCGATAGATTATATATAATCTTAATCTAAATATATTTTATTTAGATTCTCTCAAAATATAAATAAAATTCACATTTATAAGGTAAAAGTTTTTTTCTTCTAATCTACCATTAATTTAATCTCATGTAATTTAATAGATAATTGATTTTAAAAATATTTTAATATTATTTTTTATTAAATATATAGTATATATTCATTACGTTAAACTAAAATGTCTATCTATCTGATGTGATCCGAGCTCTTTCGACACATGCTCGGTGTTTTAGTCATAACAAGAGCGATATTTATCCGATGAAGATCCATGAGTACTTGTTGGAAAGCTAATTCGAAGGGCTACATCTTTCATGAAGACAAAAATGCTGAAATCATCCAAAAAGAGGTCCGAAATTGGAAAGAATCTAGCAGTTCGAAATCTGGACAGTTTTTCCGACGCATTGAATGAAGTCGGAATAGATGAAGAGGCGTTGAACGGTATTCATTCAATGGAACTTGATGGTTTTGCCACTTCATGATGACATCCAACCCTCCATTTTCCACTAGGGGGCTGGCCAAGTTTCTCCATCAATTCCCGAGAGACTTTTCA
This sequence comes from Persicaria tinctoria, assembly GCA_037127255.1. Taxonomy (NCBI): domain Eukaryota; kingdom Viridiplantae; phylum Streptophyta; class Magnoliopsida; order Caryophyllales; family Polygonaceae; genus Persicaria; species Persicaria tinctoria. Next base: position 28,270,816 of record JBANSL010000013.1, on the reverse strand, counting down.
TGTTTTCCGTCTTGAATTTGTTGTTTTAATTGTTGCTTATTTTATGGTTATAAAATGCCTAAACCTTTTTCATAAGAAATAAGATTTGAGTTGAGAATTTTTGGAAAAAAGTGTGTGTGTTTGGTTGATTTGGTGAGATGTCATTTTGACACCTCATTCCGGAGTGAGAGGTCGAGGAATGGTCCCGTTTGTCTAACTCTTTTCGGTGAGATGCTTGTTAGAGTTGTTCAAACAAAGGCTTGTGATAGCATGCATTTAGGTAGGCATAATAGGTTGCATTTAGCTTAGTTAAGATGCATATCATGCATGATTTAAGTACAATTTGCATATTTGCTCTCTATGTTGGTGGAGTCGGAATTTACACATTTTTATTGATTATTTCAGGTAACTATGTATCCGAGGATGAGACATGGGTCGATGACGCATTATATAAGGATGTATAGTTGATCGAAGAAGCTTAAATGAAGATCTAAAGAGGTCCTGAGAAGAAGAAGCGAGCCTAAACGAAGAACAAGTTTGCAGAAGTTGTCGTTAGACATGCTGAACTTGTTTTGCACTTTCTGGAGGCCTCGGTTGTCCGATTGACTTTTATAACCATGCGTTGGAAAGCTTTTTCAGAGAGCGACAACTTTCATGTTGACAACACAGCAAATTCGAGACTGATTTTCCGTGAAAGACCAATGCAGCGGCCGCAGCATGTATGCCGCGACCGCCGCCAATGAGGACGCTGCGGGCATGGAGAAAGTTGCCGATGCCGCGGCTGCAGCATGTATGCCGCGGCCGCAGCATTGGTCGTCAACGCTATACGCTGCGTTTTGTTTTAAGAAAACCCTAGTTGTTATTATTTTCTTTCATGGCCGACTTGGAGTTATTATAAGGCCGAGTTTATGTTGTTTTTAGACGACTTCGATTCTATTCTTACGTTCATCGGACAATTGGAGAGAGAGCGATGTTCACCATGGGCGGCTAAACTCTCTTCGTTCTACTTGCAATTTGAAGCTTTATTTGGATTGATTGTGAGTTTTTGAATCTTGTTCCTTATTTCCTATATTGAATGCTTCAACTTCTTTGTGCTTGATTGTTTATTGTTTTGTTCTATCTTGTCTGGCCAACTTGTTAGATCAATTCAATTGCTAGGGTTTTTTAGATTCCTGATTGTGAACCTTAATCCAAGTGGCAAACTTATCCCTTTAGGGCTGATTGAACTAATTGGATGGGTAGGAAGTTGGATGTGTTGTTAAATCCCTCTTTAGGGACTGCAAATACCTTGGTTAATCTCTGAACTTAAAGCTATCAATTGGGTTAAATCCTTCTTTAGGGATTGTTCGATTGAGAAGGGTTTCTAGGACTGATTGGACTAGTAACTATATTAGATCGGGACAAGGGCATTCATAGGAAAACTAAAACGACAAGAGGAAGTTACAATATCAATTCAACCAAATAAAGTGGATAGTTGTAGGTAGATCGATCTTCTCTAAATTGTTTTGCATCAATCTGTTTATAGTTTATTTTGCTTTATTTCTTGTTTCAATCACCAAAACCCCCCTTTCTACTAATTTGTAAATACACATTGCGGAGAAATACTTGATTTTCTGTGGGATTGACCTCTAACTTACTTGCTATACTAGTTTGTAGGTTTGAGTTTTATTTTGATACGGTTTACACGACTAAAAATCGTTCATCAAATTGGCGCTGTTGACGGGGAATCAAATTTATTTCTTTGTTTTGTGTATCTATTGATTTTTGTGCATATATCTAACCCGTTGTGAGCCTATCTTATGGTTCACGACACCCTTACTACTAACCTTTCAAGATGATGACATTAGCGCAGTTTGAAGGTGAGAACTTTCACCAATACTTCACTAGATTGCATGAGTATGTTGACGACCTTGGTTTATGGGGTTATCATCACAACATCCGAGATTTGATTATTTGCATAATTGATGGGATGACTATTGAGACGCAAGCGCTTGTTGAGTACATGAGTAACGGAGGCCTGAAACTGTTAAGAGGATTGTCGGGGTTGTGGGATTTTTTCTGTTATATGGATTACCATGTTTCACAAGAAGTCTTGCTCGCTACGTCTTCTCCGCCGATGAAGGACTTTGTCACACACCTAGAGGATCCATTGTACACTCTTACTCAAGTGGTGCAGCAGTTAGAGGAAGGAAAAATGAGCCGAATCGGAAAATTGGAGGAACAAACGAGCCGTTGTAAAAAATTGAAGAATCAGATGAGCCAACTCATTCAAATTCTAAGTGCAAAAGGTGAGACAGAAAGGAGCTTCGAAGAAGAAGAGGAGGAATTGGTTGCAGACAACGATAGTGTCTTCGACGATGGAGGAGAGGGTCTAGTGCTTCCTGACTTGGAATCTCATGAGTCGACGCATAAGGTTACATGTGATGTGTCTCCTACTCCATCTGCAACATCCATTCTAAGCTCGCCCATTGATGAACCAGGTCTAGAGCCATCAGCTGAGGCTCAAGAGGTAATAAAGGTAAACTTTTGCAATTTTGAAGGTAATGGTGATTATGTTGATCCTTTTGATTGCTATTTTGAAAAGTCACCTGCGGAACCATGCTGGTGGTATCATATTCCTTCTGCAGAGAGTCATGCTAGACTCTTTGATAGATTGAAAGAGTTCTTGAGTTCCACATTTTATGCTTTCAATTTATTGTGCTATGATGTTTTTTGTAAGATGTGTGCACATAAATATGATAGGCTATTGAGGGCTTTGATGATGTCTGATAGCTAAGATCTTGAGATTGAGAATAAGTCAGGCCAATGACATTAAAGAAATGCGCTTCTCGGGAGGCAACCCGAGACTAACTTTTCAGGAAAAGTCGCCGGAACGCCAGACGAACCATTGGGTTGGTATTTGTTCATGAGCCTACCCATCCACCATAATGTGAGTATTTCATTCATCTCTTTCTCTATGTTTTTATTTTTTGTTGTCTTTTATGTTTCATTGAGGATAATGAAAGGTTTAAGTGTGGGGGAGGGATTGCATTGCATATAGATAGAGTTTGCATATCATGTTTATATATGTTTTTATATTTATTTTTACTCATATATATATCACATTTGAAAAAAAATCACAAAAATATCATACATTGCATTTAGGTGTTATTAAAGATACCCATCTTGGTTTAGTTTGTCCTCTAATTTATTTTTATGATTTTATTGCATAAATCTCATGATTTGATTGAATTGCTTGAAAATGATATTTGGAGCATGATTTGAGAATATAATTGAGCAAGTATGGTTCATAGTTAAGGTTTAATTGAAATCTCAAAAAAAATTACCCATGTGGGTTTGTTTTGGCCTTATAAGGACTTAAAATATTATTCCCTTTTGCTTTCATTGTGTGATTATACTCTCCATATGCTTATTTTTCATGACCGTATTGCACATGTTTGTTGCTTGTGAATTTCAAATGATTGAGGCATGTTTTCTTTAGCCGTATTATACCTTATCTACCCTTTGCATTATCCTTTGCTTGAAGCCCAGCTGAGCCGTAAAGCCTATTTCTTTTTGATAGCTCCACAAAAATATATCATATAGCCAATGATTAGCTTGACCCTATCCGGGAATTAGGAGAAGAATCGGTGAAAAATCTTTATCTTGGAGTTGCTTTGAGTGGAGATGATGTATGTATGGTTGTGCATTGCGAGAGGCATAGGTAACCCTTCTTGCATAATAGAGATGACTTATTACTAGGGGCCTAAGGAGGATAAAATTCACTTAGGAGTAAAAGTCTAGTAAGCTTGGACCTAGGGAGGATAAAATTCACATAGGGGCAAAAGTAAGCATATAAGAAAATAAAAGAAGTCATCATCCAAATGGAAAAAATGCATGAGTTGTATGGCTATTGAAATCGAAGAGCTTATTGACGTGTATTGGAGTTTATGTTATTGGAATGGTTTGCGAAGTATGGAAGTTTTTGGTGTTGTTCTGGTTGGTTGTTGTTCATTTTTCCCGGATTTTTAGCACCACAAGCCTAAATATTTCTCATGCCTAATGTTCCTACCAAAGCCTCATTACAACCCTATAAAAGTCCTCATGATGTTGTTTGCAAGTGATAACTTTCACGGTATATAGAGCATTTTGGATTGAGTTGAGAGTTGGAGTTTAAAGCCTAAACACATGAGAGCTTGAGTGAAACACATTATCCCGGTAAGGTTGGATTAAATTTTCCTTTACTATTGGATCGCTCACATATTTGCTAGGATATTTGTTCTCTTATTCATGTTTCTTATTGCTTGATGTTGCTTTTATAAAATTATAGCATGAAGATCTTATTTGTGGGATGCTTAATTCTATATTTGTTTTTCATTGCGTGAGGACAAGCAAAAGCTTAAGTGTGGGGGAGTTTGATAGCATGCATTTAGGTAGGCATAATAGGTTGCATTTAGCTTAGTTAAGATGCATATCATGCATGATTTAAATACAATTTGCATATTTGCTCTCTATGTTGGTGGAGTCGGAATCTACACGTTTTTATTGATTATTTCAAGTAAATGTGGATCCGAAGATGAGACATGGGTCGATGACGCATTATATGAGGATGTATAGTTGATCGAATAAGTTTAAATGAAGATCTAAAGAGGTCCTGAGAAAAAAAAGCGAGCCTAAACGAAAAACAAGTCTGCAGAAGTTGTCGCCGGATGTTGTTAGGAGGAAATCGAGACTTGCAATAATAAAATAGAAATAAATCACAGCAAACCAGATTCCGTCCCTTGCAAATAATTACAAGACCTCCTCCTGGTGCAGGAGCGGGAAGTCAGGATCGATCCACGAGGAAGCGTGTCAGCGGATCCTAGGCAGCGATGGAATCTCAAGAACGTCGACAACAGTGGTACTCGACCTCGACTAAGGGTTAGTCGACAGGGGTCAGGCACAGTTGAACACAACGCAACAACAGTTACAGGGGCTCGTCGATATCGACAAGGCCTACTCGATGTCGAGTAGAGTCTTAGTCGACTTCGCTTCGTCTCGTCGAGTACCTGCACAAGTAAGCTACATCGACTTTGGGTCGAAGATTAGTAGTCGAGATCAACGAGTGCTATTCAATCTCGAGTAAGACAGAGACTAAAATGAAAGAAAATAAATGCAAAGGCTTTATGGTTTCGACTAAACTTAATTTAAAAGGGCTTCTAAGATTGGGGTTTGCAACAACGATAACCAAGCATGCATAAGGCAGAACCAAACAAATAATCATGTAAATCGCATCAAAGGACTAAGCTTTCGCCTTTTCCAACAATTAGACAACTCTTTCAAGAAACCCTAATTGTCTCTACCGATTTTATGTTTATAATCCAAGTTGTTAACATGGATCTCCATTAGACGGGTAATAAACACATAAACAAGTAGGAAATGCTCAAAACATGATAAAGCTCGGATCTTTACCTCAAGCACGCATGGCTCTCGTTGGGCTCGCCCCAACCTTAGAAGTGGGTGGACTACTCACGCCTCATCGCAACCTCAGACATTGATTGAAAAGAAATAACTTGCATTAACTAAATTCAAAGCCTTTACAATCCCGGCAATCAACTTTCGTAAACTGCCAAAACCTTAAAACCTCTGAACTCCTTAAACCCTCCGTGGAACTACTTCTCTACCTCTGAAATTCAATTAATAAAACTGAACCCTATGGGCGTTATTTATAGCCTTCTAATCCTTGCTACTCAAGGATAGAATATCTATATCTATATCTAAAACTATATCTAAAATGCTTAAGGATAAATAAAAGCAATAAGGAAATTAAATCTAAATATATCTAAATGTCTTAAAGTGGATAGATCTCCTCTTCCATGATGTGTCTTGATGATTTTGGATAGAATCGGAAATCTTCGAGCCCAAGTAATCCCACACCGAGTAGGATTCGTCAAACCGCGTCACACAGCTTCTGGAATCGTCGTCGATGTCGACAAGGGTCTTGTCGATATCGAGTAGGAGTGTTGTCGACTGGGCCGACTTTGTCGTCTCGGCTAGCTGGTGCTCGATGTGGCTCGGACTTGGCTCACGGGCGTCGTCGATGTCGACTAGGGCTCATCGAGATCGACTAGGGTTGTGGTCGAGGATGGCTCTCTGGTGATGTCGAGGAGTCCTCCTCGGCATGGACTCGGACAGGCGCTAGGTGGCTCGTCGATCTCGACAAGGTCTCATCGAGATCGAGTAGAGATGTGCTCGGCGTCTTCGTCCTCGGCTTCTCGATCAGCTCCTCTTTTCATTGACTCCGGGTGTGGCGCTGAGGTGTAGTCGATCTCGACTAGGTCTTGTCGAGATCGAGTTGTGTTTCGGGAGTCGGGTTGGTCTGGCTCAGCTTTCTCGACCAGGCTTTGTCGACCAAGTCCGCTCGGGCTCTCTACTCGAGATCGAGTAAGGTGTACTCGACATAGAGTAGCCCTGGCCTTAGCTCGGTTTGTCCTGGTTCTGTACTCTCGGATTCTGGACCTCTGTAGTTGTTTTCCGAGCTTTTATGACCTTCCTTAGAATTGCTGTAAAGCGTCTCGAATTCTGCGAATTTAAACAGAAACTGGTGTAGATTCCATAATTTGGCAAATAAACATAAACTACATAGATTCTGTATTATCTAACCCAAATGTATGCAATGTATGCAGAAAATGATATTAAAGTTACTGTAAAATATGACAGATTCAACTCACAACAAACACCCCATACTTAAGCTTGCTTGTCCTCAAGCAATACTTTTATTTGTCATTCAGGGGAAGAAATCAAAACTCTCAACATATCAGATTCATGCTTATATAACCCAGCAGTCAATTATTATCCTTGAAAAGGTACTAGTGTCACAAATCTATGCATGTGCAATTTAAAGAGCAACATCTACTCACAAAAGGAGGGTTATGCAAAAATATTCATAAGTGACAAGCATTGATAATCAAGAGGACTTCAATTTAAGCTCAAATAAGGAGTAGATTTGGTAAAAGGCTAAAAGGTGGGCAGTTTCTGGCAATGTGGTGCTAATGATCCGGGGAAATGGAGTATTTCCAAACTTGAATTTCCACATTCCTTTTCATAAGTTTCATCACCTTTCATAATGCTCTTATAAACAATAATGCTTTTACCTCTCTGACCTCAGCACTGCCTTCTCGCGAGTCGCAAACATGGGTGTCATGAATGGCCCCGGATACTTAGTGCTTTGGACTCCTCACAATGTGTCCCATCTCTCCAAACTATTATCTCAGAGAGCAGGGTCAATCTACCTTTATCTCCTGAGGTGATTGGATTTTCTTTCACTCATTAAATTTTCCATATATTTCGAACAATTTCCTTCCAAACTCCAATAATGATAATAATCACAACACAAACACCATATGATAATCTCCATAATGTAACATCATTCTCAACATAATCCCCGGATAAGGTAAAGAATGGCAAATATTTAGATCATGTGGAGCAATATTTGAAATAAGGCATAATATGGCTTTTGTGATGCATAAGCATAGGTATGGCTAGGATATAAAAATGAGCATTATATGGAAATATAAAGTCCTCCATCATCTTATCATGCAACATGTCAAAAGCAACTTCAAATTTTACCTCCTTTCATGGTTTTTATGAAAATAATTCACTTTATTGTGACTTCCCTTTACTAGGCAATTTCATGCTATATCTCTAATGAATCCAATTTTGCATCGTCGAGTTCAATTAAAGCTTCCATGACATTATTCAAAATTTTAAATGGGGGTCATTTTTCAAACTTTTGGAAAACATGCATATAAGCACATAAATCAATAATGCATTCCAAAATAGCCATGTATAAGCAATTCAAGAAATAAATTCTAAATATGCGCAAATAATGTCACAATATAGCGAATATGCATAAAGTAAGCCCTTACCCCACCCCATACTTAAACATTACAGTGTCCCCACTGTATAAAATAAAAACAAGAGTAAAGGAAGGAACTCACAAGATAACACATCGAGGAGGCAAATCAGTCTAGGTCGAGTAGATTCCTTGTCGATCTCGAGTAGAGTGTACTCGATCTCGAGGAGCTTCGCTTTGCGTTCAGTGATTTTCTGAAGTCGAGGAGCGTCTGGGCTTGTCGATGTCGAGTTGTCCTACTCGAGATCGAGTAGTGTCTGGGCTGCTCCTCCTTGTCGCCGTCGACTTGGCCTTCGTCGATTTTGACTGTTTTTCAGGGACTTCTTATACCACTTTTCGCGATCCTTATATGCTTGCCCACCTAAAAGTGTTAGATTGCACACAAAAACAAGACTATCCACATAAAGTATTTAAAAAGATATAAAACAAAAACCAAAAAACAAAAAGTTCAAAAGTCCCAAAAATCATAAAGTTTTATATACATGCTCTAGATTTTAGAGTCGCTAGGCCGACTTCTCCGTTTGAGCTCAAGGACCATTATTGTGGGGCCCGCTCATGCTTGGCCCTTCTCCTGGATCATCTAGGTCCTGATGGTAGTATGCAAGCTCAGCTGACAGGTTGTTGCTTGCATCATCTCCCTTTTCTTTCTTCTTTTTCCTTCCAGCTCTCAGTTTTCGCAGATTCTCTTGCCACGGTGTCTTATCTCCCCTTAAATTATTGATAATTTTCTTTATGGACTGAGGGGGAGTAGGATTCATACCTGAACTTACCTTTTTGGACCCAAAATAGGAATCTTTGGGCTTGGGGCTAGTCGAGATCGAGTACAGCTGGTCGACCTCGAGTACAGGGACCCCATACTTAGGCTCTTGATAAGTTTCTGGCTCTGCAGTGGTTGTCGAGATCGACAAAGGTTTGTCGAGATCGAGTAGCTCTTGTCGACCTCGAGTACAGTGTTGGCTCCTTCCTTCGCTGTTTGCTTGGTCCCGTGGTTGCTGATGCTTTTCACCTCCAGCCATGAAATTTCCTCTTTTGCAGGGCCAAAAGAGAAATCCAAAACCTCATCGCCTATGGTGAAGGGTAGCGATCTATTCTTGACACTTATTTTGGCATCTACAGTAGCTAAGAATGGTCTACCAAGAATAATAGGGCTAGTAGGATCTTCTGCACAGTCAATGATAAGGAAATCAGCTGGAACAAAGAATTTACCAACCTGGACAGGGACGTTTTCAACTATACTTGTAGGGATGACTACTGTATTGTTTGCCATGTATAGCTTGGCATCCACAGGTTCTATGCATCTTATCTTTACTTTTCGCCAGATTGATAAAGGCATGATGCTCACACTTGCTCCTAAATCGCACAGAGAATCATATTTATATTGTCCAAAACCCACAGTAACAGAAAACTTACCAGGGTCAGGTCTCTTTTCAGGGAAGTGGAGTACTTTGCATTCGCCTGCGATCTCTGAGATGGATCGCTTCTTGCTTAGGATTTTCTTTAGAAATTTGACATAGCCAGGCATATCTTGCAGGGCTTCTGTAAAAGGAATAGAAACATTCAGTTCTTGCAGCATATTAACAAATCTGGTAAACCTACCTGCAGTGGGATCTTTCTGTGCTTTTGAAGGGAAAGGCAGTGGCTTTTTCAGTTTCGGAGCCTGATCAGCTGTCGGAGGTGTTGCAGAGTCGTCGACGTCGGCCAGATGCTGCTCCTCGATCTCGACCACGGGCTCCTCGACATCGAGTAGGGTGGTCGACCTGGAGTTGCTGGTCTGCGCAGCGGAGTCCGAGCTCAGCTTCTGGTCTGTGTCGAGTAGAGGCTTGTCGATATCGAGTACACCCTCCTCGAGATCGAGTTGGCTGTGCTCTGTGTCGAGTTGTTGCTCTGCCTTGCTTTGCTGTTTTCCGACCTCTGGCTCGTGTAATTGATGTCCACTCCTGAGTTTGATAGCTGCGACGTGTCCGGTTTTCCCCTTAGGATTTGGCTCTGTTTGCCCAAGGAGTTGTCCGGATGGTCATGGGATCTGTGCAGCGATTTGGCCCATCTGCGTCTCTATTCCCCTTTTCCAGATGTCCAGTTCTCCAAATTTTGTAGTGATGCTTTGGAACTGGTTGTTGATGGTGCTCTGATTCCGACGCATCTCCTCAAGGATCAGCTGCAAATCTTCCTTCTTTTGATCCCTTTCTGGATGTCCTGGAGCTCTGTAGGGTGGGGGATTCCTAGGAGGACCTTGGTTCCACTGTGGTTGGTAGGACCGTTGGTCTCCCATGTAGCGATTTGGACCCCCAGCGTAGGCTGCCTCTTCATGTCTTTCTGCCATCCTGACTTGCTCAGTGTGTGGGCACTCAGTAGTGGTGTGCCGTTGTGATCCGCATTCGATGCAAGGCTGATTGACAGATAGATATTTGACTTGCTTGAGGAGCTTGCGATTTTGGTCTCTGTAGAACTGCTCCCTGACATCTGGGTCAATCTCCTTTGCTGGCTCATAGAGTGGCATTGATGGTGCTGGCCTGGCGTAGGAGTTCTCCTCATAGTTTGTAGGAGCCCCATATTTGTTGTCGTAGTTAGTGAGCTTTTCTAGTACACCTCATGCGTCGCTTGGTGGCATCGTCAGATACTCATAGCGAGTATAATGGTTGATTATGTCCTTAGTGATTTGATCAAGAGAGTTGAAGAAGATCTCCTGAGTGACGTAGGGTGGCTGTCCATGAGTAGGGCAAGATCGCAGCAGTTCTTTGTAGCGTTCCCATGCCTTTTCCAGCGGTTCCCCTTGCTTCTGTTTGAAGGCGGTGATTTTCTGACGGAGAAGTGCTGTTTTGGTGGGTGGGAAGTATTTGTTCAGGAACTCTTGCTCTACTTGGGCCCAAGTGGTGAGAGATCTCGGCTTCAGCCCTTCAAGCCACTTCGGTGCAGGTCCAGCGAGAGACCAGCGAAAAGATTTCATCTTGACATTTTCCAGAGTTGTACCTTCAGCAAGAGTACGACACATGTCATGAAAGTTAGTAATATGTTCAAGAGGGCACTCATTAAATTTGCCATAAAAAGCATTATTTTTAAGCTCTATAAAAAACTGAGTGCGAATTTCGAAAGAGTTTTCAGGGATTAGAATCGCCGATTCAAGCACGACGAGAGCTGGATGCATATAATCCTCTGCAGTAGTTGGATATTGGGCAAGCTCAGCTTCTGCTTGCTCCCTTGCTGCTTTCTCAGTGGCGATAGCAGCATCTTTAGCAGCTAGTTCCCTTGTAAGCCTTTCGATCAGTTGCTCTTGTGTTTCAGCGGCCGCCGTGATCCTTTTGAGTTTAGAGTGGATGTGTAGGTAACGCTCTGGTTCGTCTAAGGCGTCAAACTCAGGTGGTAGACCAGAACGGCGCATACACCTGTATAATAACTCAAAGCAGATGTGAGATTTAACTACCTAAGGCGCGAATGATAGCTTCCCCGGCAACGGCGCCAATTTGTTGTTAGGAGGAAATCGAGACTTGCAATAATAAAATAGAAATAAATCACAGCAAACCAGATTCCGTCCCTTGCAAATAATTACAAGACCTCCTCCTGATGCAGCAGCGGGAAGTCAGGATCGATCCACGAGGAAGCGTGTCAGCGGATCCTAGGCAGCGATGGAATCTCACGAACGTCGACAACAGTGGTACTCGACCTCGACTAAGGGTTAGTCGACAGGGGTCAGGCACAGTTGAACACAGCGCAGCAGCAGTTACAGGGGCTCGTCGATATCGACAAGGCCTACTCGATGTCGAGTAGAGTCTTAGTCGACTTCGCTTCGTCTCGTCGAGTACCTGCACAAGTAAGCTACATCGACTTTGGGTCGAAGATATCTAAATGTCTAAATGTCTTAAAGTGGATAGATCTCCTCTTCCATGATGTGTCTTGATGATTTTGGATAGAATCGGCAATCTTCGAGCCCAAGTAATCCCACACCGAGTAGGATTCGTCAAACCGCGTCACACAGCTTCCGGAATCGTCGTCGATGTCGACAAGGGTCTTGTCGATATCGAGTAGGAGTGTTGTCGACTGGGCCGACTTCGTCGTCTCGGCTAGCTGGTGCTCGATGTGGCTCGGACTTGGCTCACGGGCGTCGTCGATGTCGATTAGGGCTCATCGAGATCGACTAGGGTTGTGGTCGAGGATGGCTCTCTGGTGATGTCGAGGACTCCTCCTCGGCATGGACTCGGACAGGCGCTAGGTGGCTCGTCGATCTCGACAAGGTCTCATCGAGATCGAGTAGAGATGTGCTCGGCGTCTTCGTCCTCGGCTTCTCGATCAGCTCCTCTTCTCATCGACTCCGGGTGTGGCGCTGAGGTGTAGTCGATCTCGACTAGGTCTTGTCGAGATCGAGTTGTGTTCCGGGAGTCGGGTTGGTCTGGCTCAGCTTTCTCGACCAGGCTTTGTCGACCAAGTCCGCCCGGGCTCTCTACTCGAGATCGAGTAAGGTGTACTCGACATAGAGTAGCCCTGGCCTTAGCTCGGTTTGTCCTGGTTCTGTACTCTCGGATTCTGGACCTCTGTAGTTGTTTTCCGAGCTTTTATGACCTTCCTTAGAATTGCTGTAAAGCGTCTCGAATTCTGCGAATTTAAACAGAAACTGGTGTAGATTCCATAATTTGGCAAATAAATATAAACTACATAGATTCTGTATTATCTAACCCAAATGTATGCAATGTATGCAGAAAACGATATTAAAGTTACTATAAAATATGACAGATTCAGCTCACAACACCGGACATGCTAAACTTGTTTTGCACTTTCTGGAGGCGTCAGTTGTCCGATTGACTATTATGACCATGCGTTGGAAAGCTCTTTCAGATAGCGATAACTTTCATGTTGACAACAAGAGCAAATTTGAGACTGATTTTCCGTGAAAGACCAATGAAGCGGCCGCAATATGTATGCTGTGGCCGCCGCGAGTGAGGACGCCGCGGGCATGGAGAAAGTTGCTGATGCCGCGACCGCAGCATGTATGCCGCGGCCGCAGCATTAGTTGTCAGCGCTAGACGATGCGTTTTGTTTTAAAAAAACCCTAGTTGTTATTATTTTCTTTCATGGCCGACTTGGAGTTATTATAAGGCTGAGTTTATGTTGTTTTTAGATGACTTCGATTCTATTCTTACGTTCATAAGACAATTGGAGAGAGAGCGAAGTTCACCATAGGCGGCTAAACTCTCTTCGTTCTACTTGCAATTTGAAGCTTTATTTGGATTGATTGTGAGTTTCTGAATCTTGTTCCTTATTTTACTATATTGAATGCTTCAACTTCTTTGTGCTTGATTGTTTATTGTTTTGTTCTATCTTGTCTGACCAACTTGTTAGATCAATTCAATTGCTAGGGTTTTGTAGATTCCTGATTGTGAACCTTAACCCAAGTGGAAAACTTATCCCTTTAGGGCTAATTGAACTAATTGGATGGGTAGGAAGTTGGATGTGTTGTTAAATCCCTCTTTAGGGACTGCAAATACCTTGGTTAATCTCCGAACTTAAAGCTATCAATTGGGTTAAATCCTTCTTTAGGGACTGTTCGATTGATAAGGGTTTCTAGGACTGATTGGACTAGTAACTATATTAGGTCAGGACAAGGGCATTCATAGGAAGACTAAAACGACAAGAGGAAGTTACAATATCAATTCAACCAAATAAAGTGGATAGTTGTAGGTAGATCGATCTTCTCTAAATTGTTTTGCATCAATCTGTTTATAGTTTATTTTGCTTTATTTCTTGTTTCAATCACCAAAACCCCCCTTTCTACTAATTGGTAAATACACATTGCGGAGAAATACTTGATTCTCTGTGGGATCGACCTCTTACTTACTTGCTATACTAGTTTGTAGGTTTGGTTTTTATTTTGATACGGTTTACACGACTAAAAACCGTTCATCAGCTTGATTGCTCGGGAGTGAGATGCCGACGAGTGAGAGAGCGAGTTTGGTAAGTCTATGGGTGAGATTCTCATAGATTTAGTCATCCATATCTTGTTTTTATTTTCCCAAAAATCTAGAAAAATCCAAATAAAAGAGTCGCATGTGTCAAATTTTGTTCTCGTGCTCGATTGAAGCTTTGTAACTTGTTGGATCGATCCTTCGGGTCGCATCACTATCCAAAAGTCTATCTATCCAAATTTGTCGATATGGTGTACTTCTATTTGGATGGAAAAAAACATTAGTTTGTAGAACCTCTTTCTTCTTCTTTTTTTGTGTGAAAAGTAGTCCATACAAACCGATTTATAAAGAAATGTTATAATATTATTATATGTGTGGATATAGATGGGAAACCCAAGTTGTGCTTTAGGGCCCAAAACTTGTAATCCCTATAAATAGGGCTCATTGTTTACCCTAATATACATCAATTTCTCCTCTATTCTCTCCGCCTCACTTTTATATTCTCTTTATACTTTTAGTTTGTAAGAAGTTTATAATATGTTATCAGCACGAAGGTTTGATCTTTGATTTAATTGCTCTTTAATTCACTCTTTGATACGTTACGTGCGTCACTCACCTTAGTAGATTGAACTATTTGATACTTCTAAGGAGGCGAACCTTAGAAGATTGAACTCTAATTGGTAGTGATACTATCTTAGGCTAAACTGTAAGGCTTGTGATAGAGTTGAACCCATTTCTTAATCTTGGTATATGCGATCGGTTTTGCGATTAGGTAAGTCTAACACATCATATATTTGAGTTATGATTTTTGTGCCTCTTGATCATAAGTGATTATATTTATGTGTTATGAGTTGATCTTGTACATTAAATATGGATTATCATGGTTTAATTTAGTTGCTAATTGCATAATGACGTTATTGATTGCACATATAGATTTTATATCATAAATCATGCCATAATGCTAATATACTTTGATATATATGAATTTAGAGCATTAATAAATCTTGTACTATTGGAGGTTGACGATGCATATAGATATGGTTATTGGGTAAATTGATCATATATTAGACGGATACATGATAATTGATATCTAAATGAATTGATACATTGATAAGCTGATATATAAATAACGTCATCATGCATCGACTAAAATATTAGCTTCATCTTTGTAGTGATGAGCTAAGATAATATTGTTGATTCCATCTTGTACTTGTAACTTATTTCATATATGATTTGTTTCATAGAAGGTGAAATGTAAACTCATGAAGTGGTTAAACTTGTTTGATTCATTGTCACTAGAAGTTGATATTATTTATGTGTCATGAAGTTGATTTGTATATAACTTAAATTATATCCCCCAAAGTAATTGCATGCAAATAAGAAAAGAAATATCGTCTCTCATAGATGATGATGAAATCATTGAAATTGAAGTTTGTGATAGTTATTGAACATATCAATTTAAGTTGAGATATTAACCTATTTGTGAATAATATTGTTTATTTAAACAAATGATAAATATATGGATTGATATCCACCTGAAGTGGCCAAATAAATTTTAATTATGTTTAGAATATTTATTTTTATTGAGAATACTTTTGTTATTTACTTTAGAGGTGTATATATGTCAATTTACTTTTGCAATATAAATTCAAAATTCAAACTGTTTCCAGAAGAAACAACTTATTAAGAGTTTTTATGACATAAACATTTGTGGTTTTATATTGACAAGGATTATTTATATCATTAGTGTTAATAAAATCTATCTCTTTAATGAGTGAACCTAAATGATCCAACACCTTTGATTTTGTAAACTCTGTCATTTTTTGTTTGTTATTAGGGAAAACTAATTAAAATACCCTCACCTTTGGGGGTATGGAAAAAATATATCCTCAACTTTCAAATGTAATAACAATATCTCGATCTTTGAAGGTAGTGGTAATATATTACCATGACTTTTCTTATGGGTAAAAAATGCTGGCAAGGTAGCCTACATGAATTTTTTTACAAGGATTTTCTTGAACGATTTCTTTAGAAAAAAAAAAGAGTTGAACTGGGTTCATACCCAACACCTTTTCCTCCTTCATATCTTCTTATGTGGTCGCCTCTTGAACAGTCTTCCAGATCTTCCAAGCAGCTCAAGGTTCCTCGATCTTCAATGACAGTTTTCCTCCCTTGTGGTTGCCTATATTGAGCTGTCTCTCTCACATCTTTTTCCTCTTTGATTTATTTACGGACTTGGCTGAATAAATTTTTTTTTCCCCTCTTCGTTGTTGTTGTTGTCGTTGGTTTAGTGGTGTTGTCGGTTTGGAGTTAGGAATAGTCGTGTTGTGTTAATTTGAGGCAATTTTGACCGAATCAGTTGATTGGCTGAATCAATTTCGTTTTTTTGGGTTTAATTTTGTTGTCGGTTTATTTTTTTCGTAAGAAAATCGTTCAAGAAAACTCAATTTTAGCGCTAATTTGTAAAAAAGACTTCCACATAGGATGCCTTGTTAGCATTTTTAACCCGTGAGAATACCCATGGTAATATATTACCTCTACCCTCGAAGGTCGGGATAGTTTTATAACATTTGAAAGTTGAGGATATATTTTTACCTTACTCCCAAAGGTGGGGGTATTTTAATTAGTTTCCCCTTTTTAAAACAATCGAAAAAAATTCGCGTTCCCTATATACACCGCAAATAACGCATCGGATTGGACGTTGCAGCAACTTTGCATTAGACGTTGCTAAAACGTCCAATTCAACGTTGCATTTGTTGGTGAAAATTGCCCAAGGGAAGGGGATCCGACGTTGCAACAACGTCGGTACGAACGTTGTTGCAGCGTCGGATCGGACGTTGCTGCTTGGATCCTAAACGAGCTCCGTCGGGCTTAGCAACGTTCATTTGGACGTTGCTACAACGTCAAATTTAACGTTGTTGCTACGTTCAAAATCCACAAAGGCAAACTAAGGGCGGGCTCGGCAACGTTTATTTTGATGTTGTAACAACGTCGGATTTTGCGTTGTCACAACGTCAGATTTGACGTTGTGACAACTTCCAGGTTTCCCCCAATCAACCACCCTTATAAAAAGGAGTGAGGACCTTGAATAACTCAACACAACAATTCCACATTCTCATTCCTTCCACATTTTTGATAGAGCATATTTAGTGTTGCATAATATATTGTATTTAGCATAATTTAAGTGTGAATATTGCATATATTTAGCCGCATTTACATTATCACTTGTTGAGTTAGAAGAGGTGGAATCTACATGATTTTATGGTCTATTTCAAGTAAAGTAGATTGGAGGTGAAATGAATTTGAAAAAAGCGAAAATAAGCTAAGGAAGATGCATAGGAGCTGCGAAGACAAGGAAGAAGAAGTTCGGAATAATCGCTGGCCGCCCCGTAGGATCGCTGGCCGCCCCGCGGCTCGAAGGCAGAAACGGAGGACTTCGCTGATCGTCGGCTGCCTTGAGGCCTGGCCTGGCCGCCCCGCGACCTGTGCAGAAACTGAACATTAGTTCCGGATTTTTACTTAGGGTTTTAATTGAGTAGTTTGGCCGACTTTCTAAAGACTATTTAAGACTTTTCTAGTTATTTTTTTCATTCACCTTATGCACTTTATTCCATTGTTGAGAGCGCCGTTGAGCATGAGCAACTAAACTCTCGAAGTTTCGCCTACGGTTTGGATCTTTGATTGTTGAATTGTGAGTTTCTTAATCTAGTTCTTATTCCTATTGCAATGTTTTGACTTCTTTGTGCTTAATTGCTTGAATGTGTTTTATTCTCTCTGGCCTGGCCGACTAGTTAGAGTAGATTCATTCAATTGCTAGGGTTTTGTAGATTCCTCGTAGCGAACCTTAACCCAAGTGGCAATCATATCCCTTTAGGACTCGTAGGACTAATTGGATGTGTAGGAAGTTGAATACATGTTGAATATCGACTCGTAGGTTGATATTATGTGTACCTTGGTTAATTCATAATCTTAATGCTATCTCTAGGTTGAATCTTAACTGCGTTAGAGTTATTTAGAGATAAGGGTTGCTAGGACTCGTAGGACTAGTAATTTACCTAAGATCTGGACAAGGACATTGATAGGAAAAGAAAAGGACTAGAGGCTGAAACAAGGATCGAATTCATTATTCGAAGTGATAAATTGTAGGTGAACCTATTTCTCTCCACTGCATTCTACAATCTATTTATGTTGTTTGCTTACTTCCGCTTTGATAAAAGGCGGATCTTTTCACACCAAAACCCCCCCATATTCTTACTAGCGATTAGAATTGATACTTGAATTGAATAGATTTCCCTGTGGATCGATCTCTTGCTTACACACTATATTAGTTGTGAGTTTGAGTATTCTTTGGCAAGAAAAATGACAGGTTTTCCTCTTGTCAATTTTCATTCCTTCCACATTTTCAATCCTTCCATGGAGCCGGTTACATCTGGAATAGTAGGCTCCATGGACAACATTGATTTTGTAATCGAAAGGGTTCGGTACCCAATGCCCCTAGAGGAGTCCAAATGTGCTTGCAGCAGTCCAGAATACAGAGGCATGCATCCATGCGCGCTGTTTCGGGTCGTTTGTGAAAAAGAGAATCACATTTCTGCACCCTTGCGGCTCGGGTGTCTGGACTGCAATGATTTTCATCCGGGCATTCGTGGAGCCTACGAGTGGAAGGTTGGAGATCTTCTGCTTCAACATATCCGGTCATTCTTCGCCGATGTAAACAGAGGTGACCACGCTAACGTGGCTCAAACGGCAGGGATACTTGTGAGGGAAGTAAATATGGAGGTTGGAAGCTTTCCATTCAATGAGTTAAAGATTAAAATCATTCCGAAGACGAACTAAGAATAGCCTGGTCGATATGAAGAAAAAATTATGTTGTTATCGATGTTGTATTTGTTAGTTGTGGTAATGCCTCAAAGTATGTAATTTGTTAGTTTTAGCAATGTCTCGATGTGTGGTGTGCTCGAGCCCGGGCTCGAGTAAGAGGATCGGCGACGAGAGTTCCAAGAAGGTTGGAAAGCTTGGTCAGTTTCTGGAGTAGCAGATCAGTCGACAAAGAATGTCAATTTCCCGTCGATTGGATTGGCTTCTGGGGACGTGCGAGTACTAGATTTGTAGATCTTGAAGTCGCGGTCGCAGATTGGGGCGGATCTTGGCAATCAAAGGTCAGACGAGGCGGGAAATCGCGTTTTACCGGGACATCGCCTGTGCAGAACGATTCCAACGGGGCCTTGTTTGAGAGGGCTTTAGGGGATGCTTTGGAGTGACGTTTTAGGGTGGTTTGAGGGTGATGATGGGGCTGTGGAAGGCCTTAGAATGGTGGTAAAGTAGGGTATGGGGGGTTGAAGGATATGTGATGCAAGATCCCGAGGGTATCGCGCCCTTAGAGTCTCCAACACTCGACCAAAGACACCCTCCGAATCGCACTTCGGGTGTTGTTGATCCTTGTCGTCGTCGGTATCGCGCCTAGGACAACTTTCTCGTAGGTATCGCGCCTAAGAGAGTTCGATTTAGAATCGCACTAAATCTAATTTTGTGGAAACACAAAGAGGGTTTTTTTCATTCAAATTCAACTTGTAGAATATAGCCTTGTTCTTACAATATATATAGGAAAAACACAAGGAACAAATGCAAAGAGGGAAGGGCAATGGGTGGCCAGCTCCTAGGGAAGGGGAAAGGAATGGTCTTGAGTTGATTGTGGCCATGAAGATGGCTAGGGGAAAGGGTTGACGGCCATGAAGAGCTAAAGAGGAGTGGTTGCTCTCATTGTGGTCTTTAAATGAGTTTATGGGTGAGTGGATTTTTAATGTGAGAGAAGGGATTTATTTGAAAGGGTTCATGGGTAAGGTGAGGCTCGGCATGGGTCCTTGGTTGGCCTCAGAGTTGGCTCGCGCGCGACTTGAAGCATGGTAAGTATTAGAACCGGTGAGCTCTTGTTGCTAAAAAGTCCAGAGGATAGGACCACATGACCAAGTGTGTGTGCTCGGGCACGAGTGAGAGGCGGCGTGGTCCTAAGAAGAGCAGGGGTCTCTCCCTCGGTCTCTTCGATGTCCAAGTCTCGGGGAGGGGCCTGAGAAGCAAGCTCGCCCTCGGTCTCTTCGATGCTAGATGGGAGGATCACATCATCCTCTCCCACTTGGAAAGGATTCGACCCCGAATCCGCTAGTTGGTCAAGCAATCCATCACCTGCAAAAAATGGGGTTAAGTCGGCACCATTTAAGGTCGGATGGACGCTATAGTGATCCGGGAGCTCAATGCGGTAGGCGTTGTCGTTGATCTTCTCGAGGACCCGGAAAGGACCATAAGCTCGTGGTCGTAGTTTGGATTGACGGTGAGCATGAAAGCGATCCTTGCGAAGATGAACCCACACTAAATCTCCCGCCTCGAAGAGAACTTCCTTGCGGTGCTTGTTAGACTGGCGCACATATTGCTCCGTGCGGTGCTCAAGTTGGTGCCGAACCTGATCATGTAGAGAGCGAACGAACTCAGCCCTTGCTACACCTTCAAAGTCTTCTTGCACCTTAGGAGGCTGTGGAATAAGGTCAAGAGGAGTGACAGGATTGCGCCCATAAACTATCTCAAATGGAGAGCGTTTGGTAGCGGAATGGGTAGCTCGATTGTAAGCAAACTCTATGAAAGGCAAGCACTCTTCCCACCTGCGCAAGTTAGTGGACAACATAGTACGAAGCAACACACCAAGAGTACGGTTAACAACCTCGGTTTGCCCATCAGTTTGGGGATGACAAGAAGTCGAAAATAGTAGCTTCGTCCCCAACTTAGCCCATAGAGTTCTCCAGAAATGGCTAAGAAATTTAGAATCCCTATCCGAAACAATGGTCCGTGGGATCCCATGCAACCGCACAATGTTATCAAAGAACAAGTTGGCTACATTAGAAGCATCATCGGTTTTTGAACAACCCACAAAATGTGCCATTTTAGAAAATCTATCCACAATCACAAAAATAGAATCATGGCCTCTTTTAGACCGAGGCAAACCCATAACAAAGTCCATAGAAATATCCTCCCAAGGAGCATGAGCAATAGGTAATGGAAGATACAAACCTGTCGAGCTCAATTTGGACTTAGCTTTCTTACACACGGCACAACTTGCACAACACTTCTCGACATCCGATTTTAGCTTTGGCCAATAGAAATGTTCCTTGAGGATGCCGAGGGTTTTCCTGACCCCAAAATGCCCCATCAAACCACCACCATGTGCCTCTAAGACAAGTAAACCACGCATGGAACAAGAAGGAATACACAAGCGGTTTGATTTGAAAAGATAGCCATTATGCACAAAGTAGTGACGATCATGGGTAGATCCAGTAGGAAGCAAACATTGGGCATAAATTTCCCCAAATTCAGAATCATGGGCATATAAATCTCGTATCAAAGTAAAACCCAACACGCTAGCATCAAGAGAAGAGATCAAGGTATACCTCCGAGACAAAGCGTCGGCGACGACATTGTCCTTACCTTTCTTGTACTTGACAACGTATGGAAAGGCTTCGATGAACTCAACCCAGCGAGCATGCCTTTTGTTCAGCTTGACTTTCCCTCTCAAGTATTTCAAAGCCTCGTGGTCCGAATGGATGACGAACTCTCGCGGTAGTAGGTAGTGTTGCCAAGTGTGTAGAACTCGGACAAGGGCGAAGAGTTCCTTGTCATAGGTGGGGTAATTGAGGGCAGCTCCTCCTAACTTCTCACTGAAATAAGCAACGGGACGCCCTTCTTGTGTTAGAACACCCCCCAGTCCAATCCCCGAAGCATCACACTCAATCTCGAAAGTTTTCGAGAAATCCGGCAACACTAGCAACGGTGCATGCGTCAGGCGCTCACGAAGGGTGGAGAAGGACTGTTCATGGACAGGTCCCCATTGAAATATCACGTTCTTCTTGGTTAGTTCCGTGAGGGGGGCTGCAATGGTGCTAAAGTTCTGGACAAAGCGACGATAGAACCCGACTAATCCAAGGAAACTCCGGACTTGTGACATGGACGTGGGCTGCGGCCAATCCCGTATGGCCTTGATCTTTTCTTCATCTACACGAAGCCCTTCCTTTCCTACAACAAAGCCAAGAAACACAACAGATTCGGAGCAAAATTCACATTTTTTAAAGTTAACATACAAGTGCTCGGCTCTAAGGACTAACAACACACTCCGCAAATGCTCAACATGCTCATCAAGGTGTTTGCTATAAATCAGAATATCGTCGAAGTAAACGACAACAAATTTTCCTAAGAACTTTCTAAGCACATGATTCATCAATCTCATAAATGTGCTAGGGGCGTTAGTGAGCCCGAAGGGCATAACCAACCATTCATAAAGTCCATACTTAGTTTTAAAGGCGGTTTTCCACTCATCGCCCTCCTTCATTCGAATTTGGTGGTAGCCACTTCTCAAATCAATTTTAGAAAAAATTCGAGCACCATATAATTCATCCAACATATCATCTAAGCGTGGAATGGGATGTCGGTACTTAACTGTGATTTGATTAATCGCTCGACAATCCACACACATTCTCCATGTGCCATCCTTCTTAGGCACCAATAGAACCGGAACCGCGCAAGGGCTAAGGCTCTCCCGGATGTAACCTTTCTTCAAGAGCTCCTCCACTTGCTTCTGAAGCTCCTTAGTCTCGTCGGGATTAGCTCTATAAGCTGGACGGTTCGGTATAGCAGCCCCGGGAAGGAAATCAATTTGATGCTCTATCCCACGAATCGGTGGCAATCCTTCGGGCATGTCGTCTGGAAGCATATCCTTGAACTCCCCGAGTAACTCTGCGATGGGTAAAGGTAAATCAGCCACACAAGTAGATGAAATCATGGATAAATTGTTAGTACACACAAGGAAAAAGCAAATAGAACCCCCCTGAATAGCTTTTCGGGCATCCTGAACCCGAGCAACAAGAAGGTTGCGAGGATTGGAGACGGTGCCTAGCTCCTTCTTTCCCTTCAAGGCTGTTTTTGCAACTTCTTCCTTGGCGAGTTTCCGTTGTTCTCGGGCCACATGGTCAACCATTATCTCATGAGGAGTGAGAGGTAGCAGTTTTACCTTTTTCCCGTTAAGTGAGAAGTTGTACTCGTTGGTGTAGCCGTCGTGGATCACCTTGCGGTCGAATTGCCATGGACGTCCAAGGAGAAGATGGCAGGCTTTAATAGGAAGGACGTCGCAGCTCACAACATCATGGTAACCTCCAATGGAGAAGGTTATGTCGGCTTGGTGCTTCACTTGGAGAGGAGCATCAGCGTTAAGCCACTGGAGCGTGTAAGGAACCGGATGTGCTCGAGTAGGAAGTGCAAATCGTTCAACCACCTCCTGGCTGATGATATTACAACAAGACCCACCATCAATAATAACCGTACATAGTATGTTATTAATCAAACAACGGGTGTTAAAGAGGTTTTCTCGCTGCGAAGTATCCGGAGATTTCTCACAAGTACTCAAAGCACGTTTTACCACAAAACATTCTCCGGTAGAAGCATGAGCAATGATCTCATCGGCCTCTTCACATGTCTCAAGGGGAGGATCATCAACACTAGTTCCGGAGACCTCGGTTAACACATCACCAAAAGCATTATAAAGTACCTTTTTGGGATTAGGACACTCACGAGCGTAATGGCCATAATCGTAGCATCGGAAGCACTTGGTAGAACTGGTGCCTTTGATAGGCTCGGGCCTAGGTGTTGGGAGGAGGCGGCTGCGTAAAGGGAGGGGGTGCAACTGCCTTAGAGCCGGAGGGAGCCGAAGGACTAGTTGACAAGGGAGCATAGGGTTGTTGCGAAACACGTGTGCCACGAGGATGCTCGGTACCGGTCTCTTGTGGGTTCCATCGCCGGGACGAAACCGTAGATTTCTTGCTTTGAATCCGATCATATGCATGTGTGGCATGATGAAGGGCAGCAACTATGTCGGTGTGACGCAATTGCTCCATAATCTCGGACACATCGGAGTTGAGACCTGAAAGAAACTTAGCAAGCACATATGTATCACTATGTCTAAAATGAGAACGTTGCAAAAGGGTTCTAAGTTCCTTATAGAATTCATCGGTGGAACGAGGGCCTTGTCGGAGTCGTTCAACCTTGAGCAAGAGTTGTTGCTCGTAGTCGATGGGAATGAACCGTGCCCGCATCATTCTCTTAAGTTCAGCCCAAGTCTCTACGGGCATCTCCTGGTGGTACTCACGGTCATCACACTCCTCTCGCTACCAAGTCAAGGCAAAATCAGTAAAATGGATAGTGGCAAGCTCCACTTTCTCAATCTCGGTATAGCGGCAATACCGAAAGACTTGTTCCGCTTTGGCTTCCCAATCTTGGTAGACACCTGCATCGGAATCTCCTGAAAAATAAGGAATGTTAAGTTTTAAGCCATGGTGTCGACGGTGGCGGTCATCCTCCTCACGGCGGCGACGATGGTCATCGTCATCACGATTGTTGTACACATTGTCCTCTCGGCGGTTGTGCTCACGTGAGTGCCCGCGTGGAGGTCGGTTCCGGGCGATGTTTTCCAAAGAAATCCTAAGTTGCTCGATGTTCTCCATCACTGTCAATTGATCCGCTCTGGCGGCCCTTTGTGCGTGCTCCATTCGGGTCATCCGATCATCAAGAGGGGCTGTGTGGTTCTCCTCGTTGCCATGGACACTCGACTGATCATCGGCCATTGCAACACAAACACCACAACAAACAAGCAAACACGTAAGGTTAGACAAAGCCAAAAACACTCACACTCGTGTGTTTTGGATGTGTTTGTCCTCACAAGCACTCACACTCCTCGCTATAGGTGTTGCTCTTGAACTCACGATCACTCGTGCTCTTCTCACCTTTTCCAACGCAGGGGCGCTGCACTCAATGACAAACTCAAGAAACACAATCAAGTACAAGTGGTAAGTGCGCAACGATGGCGCCTTAAACTCCTCACACGATCAACAACCAAAAGTTCCCAAAATACGCACACTCTCACCAAAATACCGCAATAATGCTTCAATTTGATCCAAGTCAACGCCACAACCGAGCAACGATGGAGTATCGCAGCAATGATACTCAAGGAAACGCTCAACTTCGGCCGATCTCCGAACCCCTTTTGTACCTGCGAGTTTAGTAGTACCAAAGAAAAACAAACACAAGCATTCCGACGAGTATTTGCAAGATCTAAGGCCTCGATGTAGCCGACACTATCAAGTACGAATCCGGGAATTTGAGATCGATGGGAGATTAAGTAACAACACAAGAACAGTAACACTTGGAAGCAGATTTTTTTTTTGTTTTTTTTTTTGTGTATCAAATACCGAATCTTTTTTTTTTTTGGAATTCGGTTTTCTGTTTTTTTTTTTGAAGAGTACTAACACAATATGATAAGTGAAGGAAATGGAAAATGATATGGAACCGTATGAAGACAAAAGATTAGCAAATAGCAAATACCGATTCTTCTATTTTGTTTTCTGTAGTTCAGTTTTCTCTTCCTCTTTTTTTTTTTTTTTTTTGAAGTGCAGGAATAATATGGAGGAATATAAAGATGAAAGGTAAGGAAATGGAATTCTTATGGATCGAAGTTGATGATGGTGTTGATTTTCCCGAAAATGCACAAGTAGTTCTAGCAAATCGAAGACACAAAGACAAGCAATTCGTACCTCGAAAACCTTGAGGAACTTGTGTCGGTTGGCTCTGATACCACTTGGTGTGCTCGGGCCCGGGCTCGAGCAAGAGGATCGGCGATGAGAGTTCCAAGAAGGTTGGAAAGTTTGGTCAGTTTCTGGAGTAGCAGATCAGTTGACAAAGAATGTCAATTTCCCGTCGATTGCCTTGGCTTCTGGGGACGTGCGAGTACTAGATTTGTAGATCTTGAAGTCGCGGTCGCAGATTGGGGCGGATCTTGGCAATCGAAGGTCAGACGAGGCGGGAAATCGTGTTTTACCGGGACGTCGCCTGTGCAGAACGATTCCAACGGGGCCTTGTTTGAGAGGGCTTTAGGGGCTGCTTTGGAGTGACGTTTTGGGGTGGTTTGAGGGTGATGATGGGGCTGTGGAAGGCCTTAGAATGGTGGTAAAGTAGGGGATGGGGGGTTGAAGGATATGTGATGCAAGATCCCGAGGGTATCGCGCCCTTAGAGTCTCCAACACTCGACCAAAGACACCCTCCGAATCGCACTTCGGGTGTTGTTGATCCTTGTCGTCGTCGGTATTGTGCCTAGGACAACTTTCTCGTAGGTATCGCGCCTAAGAGAGTTCGATTTCGAATCGCACTAAATCTGATTTTGTGGAAACACAAAGAGGGTTTTTTTCATTCAAATTCAACTTGTAGAATATAGCCTTGTTCTTACAATATATATAGGAAAAACACAAGGAACAAATGCAAAGAGGGAAGGGCAATGGGTGGCCAGCTCCTAGGGAAGGGGAAAGGAATGGTCTTGAGTTGATTGTGGCCATGAAGATGGCTAGGGGAAAGGGTTGCCGGCCATGAAGAGCTAAAGAGGAGTGGTTGCTCTCATTGTGGTCTTTAAATGAGTTTATGGGTGAGTGGATTTTTAATGTGAGAGAAGGGATTTATTTGAAAGGGTTCATGGGTAAGGTGAGGCTCGGCATGGGTCCTTGGTTGGCCTCAGAGTTGGCTCGCGCGCGACTTGAAGCATGGTAAGTATTAGAACCGGTGAGCTCTTGTTGCTAAAAAGTCCGGAGGATAGGACCACATGACCAAGTGTGTGTCCTCGGGCACGAGTGAGAGGCGACGTGGTCCTAAGAAGAGCAGGGGTCTCTCCCTCGGTCTCTTCGATGTCAGAGTCTCGGGGAGGGGCCTGAGAAGCAAGCTCGCCCTCGGTCTCTTCGATGCTAGATGGGAGGATCACATCAATGTGTAATGTGATCGTTATCTATGAAGTGAAGCGTTTGCATGTGATTGTTTGCTGTTGTGATCGGGTAGAAACCATCGAAAAGAATAACGCAAACAACACGAAATACACAAATATAGTATAGCGACAAAATACGAAATGTATGTCATAAACAAAGGGACTATAATGTATCTAATGCAGAGATCGATTGTACCCCATGAAATGCTCATCCATCTAGTCTAGCTGGGGATGCCTGTTGTTGTAGGAGGATGGTCAAGTATGAAATAAATATAAAATAAAGATCAGATTGACTTCCCTGTCTCAGCAAATAAATACAAGACTTCCTCCCGTTGTAGTAGAAGGTTGTCAGGATCGAATCCACGAGGAAGCACGCCAGTAGTTCTTAGGTAGCAACAAATCTCACAGACAAGCAACAGAAAGACAGAAATAAAAGCAGAAAAGACAAGGGCGGAAACAGAAATAAAACAGAAAATAACAAATAAAAGCAATGAACAAAACGAAGACAGAAAAGATAAAGCAAAGCAGAAAATAAAACAAAGCAACAGGTGTACTCGATCTCGACAAGCTTCTCCTCGAGATCGACAACAGCTAGTAAAACTAGAAACTTCAAAATCGACGACAGAAGCAGAACTCAACTCGACCTAGACTAAAGCCAACTCGATACCAACTAAGGTCCTACTCGAGATCGACAAGGTTCTCCTCTGTATCGACTAGAAAGACAGAAACTTAAATTGCAAATTCTCGAACCCAAAACACAGATTTTCGACAGAAATAAATCAATATAATAAAAGACTTCTAAGGCCAGGGTATCAACACCACAACGATAACCATGCAAAGTAACACATAAAGGCATAAAAGATCATGCTTTCCATCAAAATAACTTTCGTTACTAACAAATAAGCATATAGAGGCTTTCGCATAAACCCTAATTGTTACTAACCCTTTTCACATAATTAATCCAAGTTGCATTAAGATCACTTTCGCTTCAATAACACAAACAAGGATCACCTTCAACTCTCGCAAAAGAATCATGCTCATAGGGATAGAAGACGAATTGCATAAAAAGATATGACCTTTACTGCATCACCTCACATGGCCACCGTCGGGCTCACCCTAGCCCCAGAAGTGGGTGGACTACTCGCTCTTCATCATCAAGAAAGACATCAAATAACAAAAGAAACTAACTTGCATTGAATTAAATAAAGAGAGCTTACAACCCACAAGACAAATCCGCTTTCGCCTTTCCACCTTGCTTGCTACAAACTCTCTCTCTCTACTCCTACTTACTTGAATGGAATTGATTGTGTTTCTGAATTGTGATGGAATTAATGAAAAACTAGTCCCTAGGGCTTTATTTATAGCCTTCTATTCCTTGCTAATCAAGGATAGAATCTTCTATCTATATCTAAAATTATATCTAAAAGGCTTAATGATAAATAAAAGCTATAATGAAATTAAATCTAAAATAGGGAAAGATAAATCTAAACTAGGTAAGTCTCTTCATGTTGATAGATCTCCCTTCTATGGATAGTACTTGATAGATCTCGGCCTACTCGACTTCCTTCGTGCTAACGGCGACCCGTTTCCAGAAGCTGGTCTACTCGACATCGACAAGGGCTCGTCGACATCGAATGGGATCCGTCGTCGACTGATCTTCTCGGGTGACTCCGCTCGACAAGCTCGGATCTGGGCTCCTGGGAGTCGTCGATCTCGACTAGGGTTCCTCGAGATCGAGTAGGGGTGTACTCGAAGACAGTTCTCTGGTGATGTCGAGGACTCCTCCTCGGCATGGACTCGGACTAGGGCATGGTGGCTCCTCGATCTCGACAAGGCCTCCTCGAGATCGAGTAGGGTTGCTCAGCGCCTTCGTCCTCGGCTTCTCGATCAGCTCCTCTTCTTGTCGACTCCGGGTATGGCGTCTAGGCTTCGTCGATCTCGACTAGTGGTACTCGAGATCGAGTAGGGTTCCGGAGCTGGGTTGGTCTGGCTCTCGACACTGCTCCTAGTCGACAAGGCCTGTGCTCGGACATGTTCGTCGAGATCGAGTAAGGTTCACTCGAGATCGAGTAACCTGGGCTCTCAACTTGATTTGACTGGTTCCGCTGCTTCTTTGACCTTGGACTTCTGTAGTGGTTTTCCGAGCTTTTCTAACCTTCCTTAGAGTTGCTGTAAAACGCCTCGAATTCTGCGAATTTAAACAGAAACTAGTGTAGATTCCATAATTTGGCAAATAAACATAAACTACATAGATTCTATACTATTCTAACCCAAATGCATGCAGAAATCGATATAAAAGTTACTGTTAAACATGACAGATTCAGCTCACAACAAACACCCCATACTTAAGCTTGCTTGTCCTCAAGCAATACCTTTA
The DNA here is from genome assembly GCA_037127255.1 of Persicaria tinctoria. Lineage (NCBI taxonomy): Eukaryota > Viridiplantae > Streptophyta > Magnoliopsida > Caryophyllales > Polygonaceae > Persicaria > Persicaria tinctoria. The sequence goes on along the minus strand of JBANSL010000013.1, from coordinate 28,241,867 downwards.
ATTGTCATTTAGGGGAAGAAATCAAAACTCTCAACATATCAGATTCATTCTCATATATATCCCTGCAGTCAATTACCATCCTCGAAAAGGTACTAGTGTCACAAATCCATGCATGTGCAATTTATATCAAAGCAACATCTACTCACAAAAGGAGGGTTATGTATAAACATTTATGTGACAAAGCAACAATAATCAAGAGGACTTCAATTTAAGCTCAAATAAGGAGTAAATTTGGTAAAAGGCTAAAAGGTGGGCAGTTTCTGGCAATGTGGTGCTAATGATCCGGGGAAATGAAGTTTTTCCAAATTGAATTTCCACATTCCTTCTCCATAAGATTCATCACCTTTCATATTGCTTTTTTCTCAATAATAATGCTTTTACCTCTCTGATCTCAGCACTGCCTTCTCGCGAGTCGCAAACATGGGTGTCATGAATGGCCCCGGATACTTAGTGCTTTGGACTCCTCACAATGTGTCCCATGTCTCCAAACTATTATCTCAGAGAGCAGGGTCAATCTACCTTTATCTCCTGAGGTGATTGGATTTTCTTTCACTCATTAAATTTTCCATATATTTCAAACAATTTCCTTCCAAACTCCAATAAATGACAATAATCACAAACACCATATAACATCTCCATAATGTAACATCATTCTCAACATAATCCCCGGATAAGGTAAAGAATGGGCAATATTTAGGTCATGTGGAGCAATATTTGAAATAAGGCATATTATGGCTTTTGTGATGCATAAGCATAGGTATGGCTAGGATTTCAAACAATGAGCATTATATGGAAATATAAAGTCCTCCATCATCTTATCATGCAACATGTCAAAAGCAACTTCAAATTTTACCTCCTTCTATGGTTTTCAAGAAAATAATGCACTTTATTGTGACTTCCCTTTACTAGGCAATTTCATGCTATATCTCTAATGAATCCAATTTGCATCGTCGAGTTCAATATAAAACTTCCATGACATTAACCAAAATTTTCAATGGGGGTCATTTTTCAAACTTTTGGAAAACATGCATATAAGCACATAAATCAATAATGCCTTCCAAAATAGCCATGTAGCAATTCAAAGAAATAAATTCTAAATATGCACAAATAATGTCAAATATGGCAAATATGCACAAAGTAAGCCCTTCCCCCACCCCATACTTAAACATTACAGTGTCCTCACTGTATAAAAACAAGGGTAAAGAAAGAAACTCACTAGACAGGTGTGCAGAACCTCTTAATATTGAATGAAGGAATCGCCTGGGCCGAGTATGAATATTGATATAGCTTGCCTCTTTCCATGGACCTTAAAAGTGTAGAAGACATATACCCACAATAGAAAACCTAAAAGTGTTCAAACCAAAAACAAAGTCTCAAAAGTCCTAAAAAGTCTATGTACAAGCTCTAGATTTTATAACCGCTAGGCCGACTTTCCGTTTAGCTCTAGGTGGCATTTGCAGGGCCCATGTAGCTTGGGCTTCAAATAAGACTCCATTCTTGTCCATCAGCTGTAATCCTCTAGAATGGATCTTGTTCACCACAAAAGGTCCCATCCGCTTCTTGTTGAATTTGTTAGGGAACCAATGATCGTTTGATTTAGAGACATAGAGCTTGTCTCCAACTTCATACTCCTTGGGCTCATCATTGGATATCCTATTTAAGCACACATACCAAGGCAAACCTCTCCCATGTATAGATAGATCTTTAATGGAAATAGGAGAAGAAAGATCCATACCTTGGCTTACCTTCGCAGAGACGGAATCGGGGACCACAGTGTTTGGTCGATCTCGACTAGGGCTAGTCGATCTCGACAAGTCTGCAGGTTCTGGTGGTGGGCTGCTCGAGGATGCAGGAGTCGAGGAAGAGGAGGGCTTGTCGACATCGAGTAGACTACTCGATCTCGAGTAGCTTTCTGCTCCTGGAGGCTTCAGTGTCGAGGAAGCAGGAGCTGGTGGAGCCTGGTGGTGGTCGATCTCGACAAGCCTGGTCGAGATCGAGGAGCCTGGTTCGTCTGGTGGATTCAGCGTCGAAGAAGGTGAAGTCGAGGAAACCGAGTGGTGGTCGACTTCGAGCAGCCCTCAGCTTCTGTATTGCTGCTCGATGACGCTGGTGCTGGTGGAGGCTTCCGTTTATTGTCGAGATCGACTAGGGTCCTCGATGTCGAGGAGTCTTGGTCGATCTTGACCCCATACTTAGTTCCTGTCAAGGCATCCGAAAAATAATTAATCCATAACGACGTACCTTCATTTGTATCGATTGGATTTTCTGCGTCCTCCTTTAGGATTGCCATGATCTTCTCCACCTGGGTCTCCATGTCCCTCTTTTCCAGCTCCTCAGGGGTCATATTTCTGACCTTGGGTTCCCCGCAGGTGATGTAGCCAGCTGAGATAGATTTGACCTCTTCCATTGGACCTGTATGCCTTTCAGTTTTATTAAAGGAATACTCAATTACCTCATCACTGATGTTGAAGGTGAGCACTCCTTTTCTTACGCTTATGTTGGCATCCACCGTCGCCAAGAAGAGTCTCCCTAGAATAATTGGACAAGCAGGATCTTCTTGCATATTAATAACTAGGAAGTCAGCAGGGACAAAGAATTTACCTACTTGTACTGGCACAGTGTCCACCATGCCTGTTGGGATGACCACAGTGTTGTTGGCCATATATAGTCTAGCATCTACAGACTCTAGGGCACCTATCTTAATCTTGGACCAAATTGTTAAAGGCATTATACTCACACTAGCTCCAAGATCACATAAAGCATTAATTTTGTATGGACCAAATCCAATGGTTATAGCAAACTTACCTGGATCTGGCCTCTTCTCCAGTATGTCCAAATGGCTGCACTCCTCTGTAATTTCAGCCATCGATCGCTTTTTGCTCAGTATCTCCTTTAGGAACTTGACATAGGATGGCATTTCATTGAGACCTTCTGTGAAGGGGATGGTGACGTTGAGTTTCTGAAGCATCTTGATGAAGCGCTGAAATTTCTTTTCTGCCGGGTCCTTTGGAGATTTTGTGGGGAAAGGCAGCTTCTTTTTCGGATTCGGAGCCAGAACAGATGTCGGAGGTGCTGCAGTCTTCTCGATCTCGGGTTGACCGTCGTCGATGTCGAGTAGCCCCTTGTCGATCTCGACCAAATTGGGTGCAGTCGAGTTGCTGTGCAGTGCAGACGAAGGTTTCTGAAGTTTCTCCTCGAGATCGACGAGGCCCTCCTCGAGATCGACTACAGTGTTGTCGATGTCGACTTGCTGTTCTTCGTTGTTCTTCTGCTTTCCGACCTCTGGCTCTTGCAGTTGATGTCCGCTTCTGAGTTTTACAACAGCGATGTGCCCAGTCTTTCCCTTAGGATTTGGTTCTGAAGACCCAGGGAGCGCACCTGACTGTCTGGGGATTCCCGCTGCCAGCTGACCAATCTGTGTATCAACTGATTTTCGCCATATATCAATCTCCCCAAGCCTAGAGTTGACACCTTACATCTGAGTGTAGACGGAGTTGAATGAATGCCTAGTTTCTAAGTGATTCCTCCGTATTTCCTCCAGGACTGTCTGTATATCATCCTTTTTCTGGTCCCTTTCCGGATGTCCTGGAGCTCTATAGGGCGGGGGGTTCCTAGGGACACCTTGGTTCCATTGTGGTTGCTGAAACCTTTGGTCCCCCATGTAGCGATTGGGACCCCCTGCGTAAGCTACCTCCTCGTGGTGTTCTGCCATCCTGACTTGCTCTGTGTGTGGGCACTCAGGAGTAGTGTGCCGTTGTGATCCGCATTCAATCCAAGGCTGATTGACAGAAAGATACTTTACTTGCTTAAGGAGCTTCTTGTTCTGATCTCTGTAGTACTGCTCCCTTACATCCGGATCAGTTTCCTTAGGAGGCTCATAGAGGGGCATGGAAGGTGCTGGCCTGGCGTATGGGTTCTCTTCATAAGTTGCAGTAGACCCATACTTGTTGTGGTAGTTGGTGAGCTTCTCTAGCACACCCCATGCGTCACTTGGCGGCATTGTCAGATACTCATAGCGAGTATAATGGTTGATTATGTCCTTAGTGACTTGATCAACAGAGTTGAAGAAGATCTCTTGAATGACGTAGGGTGGCTGTCCATGAGTAGGGCAAGATCGCAGAAGTTCCTTGTAGCGCTCCCATGCCTTTGCCAACGGTTCCCCTTGCTTCTGTTTGAAGGCGGTGATTTTCTGGCGGAGATGTGCTGTTTTGGCGGGTGGGAAGAATTTGTTCAGAAACTCTTGCTCTACTTGGGCCCATGTTGTCAGGGATCTTGGTTTCAGCCCTTCAAGCCACTTCAGTGTAGGTCCAGCCAGCGACCAGCGGAAAGATTTCATCTTGACATATTCCAAAGTTGTACCTTCAGCAAGAGTACGACACATGTCAGAAAAGTTCGTAATATGTTCAAGAGGACACTCATTAAAACTACCAAAAAAGGCATTATTTTTAAGCTCTATAAGAAATTGAGTGCGAATTTCAAAAGACTTTTCAGGGATAAGGATCGCCGATTCAGGCACGACGAGGGTTGGATGCATATAATCCTCAATAGTAGTTGGATATTGGGCAAGCTCAGCTTCTGCTTGCCTTGCGCGCTCAGCTTCTTGTTCCCTCGCTGCCCTTTCATTGGCTATAGTGGTATCCTTTGCGGCTAGCTCCCTTGTAAGCCTTGCGATCAGTTGCTCTTGTGTTTCAGCGGCTGCCATGGCTCTTTGTAGTCTAGCTCTGATGTGTAGAAGGCGTTCTGGTTCGTCTAAGGCGTCGAACTCAGGTATTTGACCAGAACGGCGCATACACCTGAGAAGTAACTCAAAAGAAACGTGAGATTTAACTACCTAAGGCGCGAATGATTGCTTCCCCGGCAACGGCGCCAATTTGTTGTTGCAGACGGATGGTCAAGTATGAAATAAATATAAAATAAAGATCAGACTGACTTCCCTGTCTCAGCAAATAAATACAAGACTTCCTCCCGTTGTAGTAGAAGGTTGTCAGGATCGAATCCACGAGGAAGCACGTCAGCAGTTCTTAGGTAGCAACAAATCTCACAGACAAGCAACAGAAAGACAGAAATAAAAGCAGAAAAGACAAGGGCGGAAACAGAAATAAAACAGAAAATAACAAATAAAAGCAATGAACAAAACGAAGACAGAAAAGACAAAGCAAAGCAGAAAATAAAACAAAGCAACATGCATACTCGATCTCGACTAGCTTCTCCTCGAGATCGACAACAACTAGTAAAAACAGAAACTTCAAAATCGACGACAGAAGCAGAACTCAACTCGACCTAGACTAAAGCCAACTCGATATCGACTAAGGTCCTACTCGAGATCGACAAGGTTCTCCTCTGTATCGACTAGAAAGACAGAAACTTAAATTGCAAATTCTCGAACCCAAAACTCAGATTTTCGACAGAAATAAATCAATATAATAAAAGACTTTCAAGGCCAGGGTATCAACACCACAACGATAACCATGCAATGTAACACATAAAGGCATAAAAGATCATGCTTTCCATCAAAATAACTTTCGTTACTAACAAATAAGCATATAGAGGCTTTCGCATAAACCCTAATTGTTACTAACCCTTTTCACATAATTAATCCAAGTTGCATTAAGATCACTTTCGCTTCAATAACACAAACAAGGATCACCTTCAACTCTCGCAAAAGAATCATGCTCATAGGGATAGAAGACGAATTGCATAAAAATATCTGACCTATACTGCATCACCTCACATGGCCACCGTCGGGCTCACCCCAGCTCCAGAAGTGGGTGGACTACTCGCTCTTCATCATCAAGAAAGACATCAAATAACAAAAGAAACTAACTTGCATTGAATTAAATAAAGAGAGCTTACAACCCACAAGACAAATCCGCTTTCGCCTTTCCACCTTGCTTGCTACAAACTCTCTCTCTCTACTCCTACTTACTTGAATGGAATTGATTGTGTTTCTGAATTGTGATGGAATTAATGAAAAACCAGCCCCTAGGGCTTTATTTATAGCCTTTTATTCTTTGCTAATCAAGGATAGAATCTTCTATCTATATCTAAAATTATATCTAAAAGGCTTAATGATAAATAAAAGCTATAATGAAATTATATCTAAAATAGGGAAAGATAAATCTAAACTAGGTAAGTCTCTTCATGTTGATAGATCTCCCTTCTATGGATAGTACTTGATAGATCTCGGCCTACTCGACTTCCTTCGTGCCCAAGGAACTCCAGCTCAACTCGGACTGCTCACGGCGACGCGTTTCCAGAAGCTGGTCTACTCGACATCAACAAGGGCTCGTCGACATCGACTAGGAATCGTCGTCAACTGATCTTCTCGGGTGACTCCGCTCGACAAGCTCGGATCTGGGCTCCTAGGCGTCGTCGATCTCGACTAGGGTTCCTCGAGATCGAGTAGGGGGTGTACTCAAAGACGGTTTTCTGGTGATGTCGAGGACTCCTCCTCGGCATGGACTCAGACTAGGGTATGGTGGCTCCTCGATCTCGACAAGGCCTCCTCGAGATCGAGTAGGGTTGCTCAGCGCCTTCGTCCTCGGCTTCTCGATCAGCTCCTCTTCTTGTCGACTCCGGGTGTGGCGTCTAGGCTTCGTCGATCTCGACTAGTGGTACTCGAGATCGAGTAGGGTTCCGGAGCTGGGTTGGTCTGGCTCTCGACACTGCTCCTAGTCGACAAGGCCTGTGCTCGGACATGTTCGTCGAGATCGAGTAAGGTTCACTCGAGATCGAGTAACCTGGGCTCTCAACTTGATTCGACTAGTTCCGCTGCTTCTTTGACCTTGGACTTCTGTAGTGGTTTTCCGAGCTTTTCTGACCTTCCTTAGAGTTGCTGTAAAACGCCTCGAATTCTGCGAATTTAAACAGAAACTGGTGTAGATTCCATAATTTGGCAAATAAACATAAACTACATAGATTCTATACTATTCTAACCCAAATGCATGCAGAAATCGATATAAAAGTTACTGTTAAACATGAGAGATTCAGCTTACAACAATGCCCGACCAATGCCTGTATGGCCTGGGTCATCTCGTCAACCCAGGCCTAGCGCGCAGTAATCTCGGCCTCATCCCCATCCCCATCTGGTCCGAAGTCGTCGTCTGGGTGGGTAGGCGCAGTCGAAGGAGCATCAGGTACGCATATCGTTTTCATCTTTACCCTTGTCACTCCTTTACTACATTTCGACATTCGTTCATCTCGAGCACCTGATGCATCGTGTAGGGTTGAAGGCCAACATAAAGTGTTGAAGGAAGCATTACACTCATCCACTAGTGATTTTTGTGTCGTGGTGGATGCCATTCATCGAGTGAATGAAAGTCAGGTGCACGAGATCAAGACTGCGTTGGAGATAGATCATTTCAAGTGGCCAACAAACACACACGAAGTCCCCTTATTCGATCAGATTAACCACGTGGTTTCGAAGAAGTGTTTCGAACTTCTCTACGGTCATTGGAGGAAAGTTGTCGAGAAAACAGTAGCTTCAGAGTGCGTCGACCGTTATTAGAGAATATGCTATGGGATACCTTGTGTGCACGACGTTCAGCGTTATGTTGATGAAGGAGTTCCAATAACACCTAACGACATCCACCCATTTCAGATGGATCTGACGTGGGATGAATCAGAGAATGCGGTCTTACCCTATGCTAGGCCGGCTTCGTACACTACATCCAATGAAGCTTGTGATCCTGATCTGCACCCACCGGAGCGGGGTTGCATACAGTCAAAGGGCAGACCTAGAGGGAGGAGGAACCCATGCAGAACGAATCCCTTGCGATCTGAGCAATACCGGGCAAATTTTGAAAGGGAGAAAGCCAGATCAGGTCGCCGCGGTAGGGACCGACAGTCCCGACATCCTTCTGACGCACAATATTGGGGATTTAGCTGGGGAGACAACAATGTGGACCCTTTCATGTTCAGGCACATTGCGGCATCCGTCAACACCGTGGGAGATGGTCACTACGGATATCGAGCTTTGGCGCAACTGCTATTATGGCCAAGGGAGGCACGGTTCGCAGATATGAAAGGGTTATTGTACAACCATTTGGAGCATAACTATCACCTTTACGCTGGTTGTTACATGGAAGGGTATTCGGTCTGAGAGTTTGTCGACCTGCAGAGTTACTCCGACATAGTGGGAGGTGACCGGAGATACTGGATCGAGTTGCCAATCATGGGTCTTGTGTTCGCAACCGTCTACCAGGTGCCCCTTGTCGTCTTATCTTGGCACATGCCGTTCACAAGCCTCCCTATGTACACCGAACAACCAAATGACGCACCTCACGAGGCCATACTAGGCATGGCATGCATCGGGAATCAGGATCATTTCGCAGCGGTGAGTATGATCTATGTTACTCTCGCTCCAATCATAAATTAACTATCATTAATTACCCCACTTAATATTATACTATACTTTTTGCCCTTTTTGCAGATATGGTTACATCCCAACGCCTCTTTACCACCTCCAACGCATGAATGAATGACATACCATCCCCCGAGCGTCAACAGATGTGATACTCCTTTCCAAGACCAATTTGATAGATTTAGAGCATTGCAGATTCAGGAAGGTCGCCCTCTACACCATGTTTAGGAGTCATGAAAGTTGGAATTATCCATGTTGTATTTGTTTGTTTTCTTGTCTATGAAGTTAAGAGTTGAAAGTTGAATGTTTGTTGTTATGAAGACGTAGAAACAATATAAAAAAAGCAATCATTCAACCAAAAACAAACATCAGTTGGCCCCATATCTAAAATGATAAACAGTTTTTAACGTTACATTTCAGCAAGGGTTATTGTATTAAATGGAACAACTACCGACTGACTCTTCAGGAATGTTTGGATATATCCGAATATGCACCTATTGGAATGCATATGTCGTCATCAGATCTTGGGCAAGGCGCACTACTGTATCAATTGCATACTGTGTTACTCTACGAAAGCGCGACGGAGACACGTCGTCGTATAAAACGATCAGGATATCCGTTATCTGCTCAATCATCCGTGTATAGTAAGATGTAGGGTCGTCGTCACACTCCTGACACCCGAACTGCAACTGTGTTGACCTCTCTAGGAAGCGGAAAACCTGAACAAAAAATAGATTGCATCGAAAATAATGTGTATAGTTAATGTCTTGCAGTTGCAAGCATCCAACTTTGGTGGACGAGGGTGTCGCCCCACTTCAACAATGAAACGGGTTCCATCATTGAACATGCCATATTTAACAAAACAATTTGGGCTTGATGCCATTACGTGTGTTTCGTGTATGTCAATAATGAAATGCAGATGTTGCTGTATTTATAGATGACCTAATTAGCAACGTCCAAATAAACGTTGTTATGGAAGTTCTCATAACACAGCGTTTCATGTAACGTTGTAACAACGTCCAATGTAACGTTGCAGAAACGTTCAATGTAATGTTTTAACAACGTCATATTCGACGTTTTAGTAAGGAACCCTCACAAAAAACGAGAAAGGATTTCCCACTATAAATTACGCCATGCGAGGGTCGAAATTACAACATCTCGTTTGAGGGAAGAAGAGATGGCAGCCGGTAACACACCAAGACCTTTCTTCTCGGTCACAGGGAGCGGCCCTAGGGATTTTGTCTGGTGGGTAGAAGACGTATCGCTCACACAAATACTGGTAAGCCCCCTTCGGTCTCACATCCGATTTACAACGGTCCCAACTCACTAAATAGATCTTGACATCTGCAGTCTCTGCCATCCAACTTCGAGGAAGAATACGGGCTGGGGGACGTCGAAAGAATAACGCTGACTAATGGGCCCGGGAGGAGAGGCACCAGCATCCGGGTAGAGCGCAACAGCTCCGGGGCACTTTGGCTCGCACAAGGATGGAATACGTTCGCGAGATCGCGTGGCGTGCGGGTAGGCGCGGGTTTAGTTTTTAGCTACTTAGGCAACGCTCACTTTCTGGTCGTCGTAGTGCCGCCGGAGAATGTTTCACCATCAGATGAAGAGAACAACAATGATTTCCTCTAAGGTGGGACACGACGGCGACCCGGAAAAACTTCTTAATTAAGTTATTTGCTATAATCTTCTATCATTAATATGAAAACTGAGACAATATAAACGTTTTCAAGTAACGTGTTTTTCCCTGAAATAACCACAAATCATATTTGAAAACCCTCTGTGAGGGCAAAACGCCCCAACAAAATAAAAGGTGCAGACATCGCACTAAGTTTTCGCCAACATACTACCCAACAAAAACAATGATAATAGAACTTCAAAGTTGGTCCAAGTATTGTTGTTAACAACGTCCGATTTAACGTTGTATTCATATTGCAACGTTGAATTCAACGTTGTTGTCTAGCCCGACGAGGCCCACTTTTGAAACGTCGGATTAGACGTTGCTAAAGTGTCCGACCCGCCCAACTTCCTTCAATTCACAACGTTGCGTAGGACAAATAAAAACGTCGAAACGAACGTTGCTAAAACGTTAAATCCAACGTTGCTAAAACGTCAAATTCGACGTTTCATTAGCAGCTCTAAACGCGGATTTGCGGTGTATATAGGGAGACCCAAAAAAATTCAAACTCTCAAAGTAGGAGCTCAGAAGCGGAAATAGGATCTGTCAAAATCTAATTTTTTAAAATGATGCCGGAATTGTTTAGAAGCATTTTTAAAGCGATAATTGTGTTCGAGGAAGAGTTTTTCTCCAAACTTTCTAAATCATATCAAATATATTATATTTTTAATTAAAATAGTATTTAAATATTTTTTCAGTCTTTACAATGGACAAGCTACTGCAATTGTTGGCAACACCAGTACGAGTGCTGGAGCCGCACTCGCCTCAAGACAAATGAATCAGTTAGTCACCCATATTCTCTCCTTGAGTCTTTTTAGTTTATTTTTAATTTAATTTAATTATTTTTATTTTTATTTTTTTTCATTCATTGAGGACATGAAAAGTTTAAGTGTGGGAGAGAATGATTTATCTTAAGTCTAGATTTTCATTTTCATTTTGCATATTAGAGGATATTTAAATTATTTTTGCATATTATTAAAGGAAAAAAATATTTAAAAAATGAAAAAATGTGAAAAATATAAAAAATATCATGCATATTTGCATTAAGTTGTGTCATTATTCAAATACCCATCTATCTTAGACTCTTAGTTAATTCTCACATGTTTTTATAAAATTTCTATCATTTAAGTTTCTTAGCTAGTTTGGAACGATTAGCCTTTATAAAATTTGGGTTTTTAAAGTGGAACATATATTAAGTAGATATAATTGAGCATGTATGATCTATGTTCCTAGACATTATTTAAATCTAATAAAACTTGTCCTAGTGAGAATTTTTGCCTTTATAGGGATATTATATTAATTCCCTTTGTTTTTTATTGTGTGATTTACTCTTCTTATGCATTAATCTCTGAGTATTGACATTGTTATTTATTATTGAGGCTCGCTATAATACATTTTCATTACTTATAAGTTCCATATGATTGAGACATCTTTTTAGCCATATTTATCCATATCTACCCTACGTTATACCTATGTTTGAAGACAATTTGAGCCTTAGCCTATTTATTTTGAAAGCTCCATATAAAATATATATTATCCTTAGCTGATAATGAGCCTAATCCTCTAGAAATTATGATTAGAGTTGGTGATGGATTTATCATTTGGAGAAAAAAAGAAGTTATTAGCTTATGCATATTCTCAAAGTGTTTCGAAAGAGATGTAATGTTATATGCTTTATTTCCTCACATATTGTATCGCATTTAGTGGCTCTAAAGGGGAATTTTTTTTATCGAAAAGGAAAATAAAAAGAAAAGGAAAAAAAATATATTATGCATATTTAGCGAGGAGCGTAGCCAAATAGCCTAGTTTATATTTTATATTTGTGAGAGTTGGATAGATTGCATCAAATGGAAGCTTGTATCATTTTTTTAGTTGTTTGGTTTATGTTAGCATTATAGGAATCTTAGTTCCCGGATTTAAAAGCCCCACATAGCCAAATATATTCCTTACCCTTATTTTCAAATCAAGCCACAATACAACCCCACCGAATTGAGTCTTTTTTGAAGTCTTCCATTTAGTGAAAGTCCTCATGATGTTGCTTATTTTTTTGAAGTATTGGGTGGACATAATGCTACATAAATGTCAATGCTTAAGATGATTCTTGTATAATGAATTGAGTTGAGAGCTGATCTTAAAACCTAAACACATGAGAGCGAAAAACACATTTTTCCTATGAGGTTGAATGAATAAGCATGCAGGCTACTTGATCAAAGATATACATGATATGACATTTGTCTACTTTACCATTGTTTGCACTTGCTTGAGATGTTGTTTTTAAAGAAGGGCTAATTCATGAAGGATCATGTTTGTGGGATACAATGATTATGTTTTGAAATGATTTTGCTCGAGGCCTAGCAAAAGGTAAGTATGGGGGATTTGATAATGCATGATTTGTATATGCATTCTAAGTCATTCTCAAGTTAATTAGGTTGCATTTAGTTAGGTTTTTAGCATAAAGTACGATCATTGCCTTGAAAGTTGCAAAGTTTAGAATCTACGCGTTTTATGTCTATCTATGTCGATTCCTGGAAACCAAGCTAAAGGAGACAGAGGAAAGCTATGATACGAAGCTTAAGAAGTATAAGGAAGAGTTAAGGTAGACAGAAAGAGAAACGAGCAAGACAAGACAAGAAGAGAAGAAGAAAAAGTCATTGCAGAAGCAGCGCCCGCGACCATATATAGGGTCGATGCCCGCCGACTCTCAGCACCCACTGAAGGATCCATAACATGATCGTTGTCGGCGCCCGCCGATGCAGATTCTGGAAGATTTCTCCGAGGGAGAATCTTGTCTATTGGGCTTTTCTTCTACCTCAAGAACTCTGAACCCTAGCTCTTCTATGCCTATAAATATAGCTCTCCTCAGCCCCCAATTCACACATCGACACACAACAACACATCTCTCTTCTTCTCTCTTTTCCCCCTCTTTCGCTATTTCGGTAAGCCATGCTCGACTAAGCCTTTAATAGTTTTGCTTATATTTTATACATTGATTAGATGCATGTGAGGGTTATTTGAATACTATTTTATAGTTATTAATTGGTTTATGCATATTTCGTTATTCATTACTCTTGTACATCATGTGTTAAGTTGCCTATTCATCTTAATTGGCCACTAAGATAGGTAACCAACATGCTAAGTGATTATAACTAAATCCGCTATTGCGAGCATTAATCTGACACAGTAGCAAACATATCTGGATGTACAGGTTGGGATTCTTGAATATGAAATAGAAATGACAGATACTTTAATGTTATTCTTAGCGAATGTGATAGATGAGTTGACAACCAAGTGACACGTCAAATATTAAGGAATTACACGAATTATGTGCTTATATGATTAGGGAATTATTGCTCCTCGAACCCCATGCAACAGTTTAGGGAGTTGATAGTGATCGAATAAGGAAGCTATTCAAATCTATGCACACACCGACACTAAGATAGTCAAACATAACCAAACAACCAGATGATTATGGATTTACCGATGTTGGGAATATAAGTGAAACTATATATTTATTCTCATAATATTTTCATTGCAATCATTATTTCATTTACTATTTCATGCTCATCATTGTCATTGCCTTTTTTGCAAACTACTTGCTTACTTACTACGTTTAATCAAAGTCACAAACACTCTCTGTGGGATCGACATATACTTGTTGTTAATACACGTTATTAGTTTAAGGTATAGAATTCAGATTTGGGGTGTTGAACACACGACATTCTGCACAGACCAATCGTTAATAAAAAATAATAAGATAGTTTACCTACCATTTACTTGAAACATGATTTATTATTGCTCTTTCATGCAAAACTAGTTAGGTATGGAACGTGTTATTCCTTTGATGTATCCATCCGTATTTTATTTTATTTTCTTTGGCATCCATGTTACCTCTAAATAACATGGGTGGATGACTTAAATTAATAGTTAACAATTGAATGATTGTGTGTTGTATTTGAAACTCAATTGAATCAAGATCAATCAAGTAAAACATCCAATCAACGTAAAGCAAAGTGAAGGTAACGTGTAAAATATTTTCTTTGCAATCATTATTTCATTTACTATTTCCTGCTCATCATTGTCATTTCCTTCTTTGCAAACTACTTGCTTACTGACTACATTTAATCAAAGTCGCACACACTCTATGCGGGATCGACATGTACTTGCTGCTAATACTTGTTATTAGTTTAAAGTATAGAATTCAGATTTGGGGTGTAGAATACACGACATTCTGCACAGACCATGCGTTAATATAAAATAATAAGATAGTTTACCCACCATTTACTTGAAACATGATTTATTGTTGCTCTTTCATGCTAAACTAGTTAGGTATGGAACCTTTTATTCCTTTGATGTATCCATCCGTATTTTATTTTATTTTCTTTGGCATCCATGTTACCTCTAAATAAAATGGGTCGATGACTTAAATTAATAGTTAACAATTGAATGATTGTGTGTTATATTTCAAACTCAATTGAATCAAGATCAATCAAGTAAAACATCCAATCAATGTAAAGCAAAGCGAATGTAACGTGTAAAATAATAAAAGTAATGGAAATAGGCCAGGGTTGTGAGAACCCGGTCTATAAAGGGCTTCATGAAACTAACACATTTCCATTGAGAAATTTTACTTTATCAAAACTGGTAGTAGACAACGATCTGCTAGTGAGAGCAGGACCGGTATAATATTATAATGAACAATGTGAGGTTTACAACATTCAAATTTGTATCTATATCTATATCTATATATCTATCTCTATATATCTATATATCTATATATAATATACTAAAACAGAGGTCAATGGCGCAACCTCGCGACCACGGAATTTTCTGAATTAAAGCAGGATTATTTTCGCTTGTGTGGCATTTTCTGGATTAAAGTGGTATTATATTTCTGGCCCAAATCAATTAATAAACGAATATAGTTAGCTAAAAACTTATCTTTTTACACAATCTATTCAAGGGATGGTTTGCAAACTACACAAATAAGGTGCCCAAATTAGCAAAATATACAAAGTTTGGTAAAAATTAGCAAACTATACATCCTTGTGCCCCCTCCTGTGTGCCCCCCTCCCCTCCTGCATACCCCCCTCTGCGTCAACAAGTTTTTTTTTTCGCGCGTCAGTGCTGACGCCGACGTCGGGAATGCTAACGTCAGCATTGCCGACACCGTTTACAGGGATGCTGACGCCAACGTCGGATTTTTTTTTCCCACCCCGGTATAGACGCCGATGTCAGGAATGTTGACGTCAGCAGTGCTAACACCGTCTACATAGATGCTGACGCGGGGGACGTCAGCACTTGAAATTTGGATTTCACAAATCAAATAACATTAGAAATTTTATATAAAATATAAAAGACACAAAGGAATATTTTATTTTATTTTAGGTAGTGAGAAACAAAGAATATTGGTGAGCTATTAAAACAAATTCAGTATAGAAAATATTGAAGCTATTGAAGTCCCAATCCCCTTCTCAATCTACTCAAAAGTAGTTTGCTACCTCCTCCTAGTTCCACCGACCGTGACATTTGAGGCTTCTCCGCTGACGCCCGCCGATGCCACCGAATAGCTCAAAGTCATTGTACATCATACCTCCTCCATCTCTTATATTGTAAAAAGATATCAGCACATATATACCTACATAAAAATATGCATAAAATGATGTCAGCACTAAAAAATACGCATTAAAACGATGTCAACACTAAAAAATACGCTTAAAAACAATGTCAGCATTAAACATCACGTATAAAAACGATGTCAACACATAAAAATATGCATAAAAACGATGTCAGCATTAAAAAATACGCATAAAAACGATGTCAGCACTAAAAAACAAACCATTTTTTAATGACTCAAGCGCATATATATATATACATATACACACACACCTACATATATAATATTCAACTAAAAACGATGTCAGCACTAAAAATACGCATAAAAACGATGTCGGCACTAAAAAAACAAATCAATTTTTAAGGACTCAAGCATACATATATACCTACATATATAATATCCAACTAAAAACGATGTCAGCACATAAAAATATGCATAAAAACGATGTCAGCAGTAAAAAATATGCATAAAAACGATGTAAACACTAAAAAATACGCATAAAAACGATGTTTGCCTCAAAAAACAAAAACAAAAAAGAAGTAACAAGGGCATAGTGCAACTCTTAAATACCCTAACAACTACACGTATTTTGTAACTATCAACTACTAACAAATTTGGTTGCTCAAATTTAAGGGTATAATCACTCCTACACTGAAAAAGAAACACTTATCATATTATACCTAGAGCACAGCAGATCATGGTCTAGTTGATGCAATGCAAATATTAAAATAATTACTTGTAATCATATTATGAAATTGGCAGGTCATATATGGCTTGATTTCATAATCCACCTTAACCATTTTTAGCGAACAAACAATGGCTCGAGTCGGACGGTGAAAACCCTAATATGAGCGCTGAAGAACGCGCGCC
Source organism: Persicaria tinctoria (assembly GCA_037127255.1). NCBI lineage: Eukaryota > Viridiplantae > Streptophyta > Magnoliopsida > Caryophyllales > Polygonaceae > Persicaria > Persicaria tinctoria. Next base: position 28,225,340 of record JBANSL010000013.1, on the reverse strand, counting down.
GACGCGCCTCGCTTCGCCTCCTCCCCAAGCCCTCCAGCCGCCTACCATCTGCCATGGTGACCTCCGTTCCGCTCCACTGCAACTGCCGAAGGCCGATCCCGCTCTTACCCCCACTGGCCCTGCCACAACTCCACTCTTACCCTCTTTGTCGAATCGGAATTTCACAAATTACCCCCCTAATATCTCTGCCTCCCTTAACCTGCGAAAGGTTCACTGTAGGGAGGTAGCACCCCCTGATTCGTGCTTAATTTGGTGAGATCCATCATCAAAGTGGATTTTTTGGCTCCTTTTTGAGTCTTTATTGTGGGATGGGATCGGCTGGGTCTGGCCGAACGGCAGTGGTCGCTTCGCGCAGGTGTGTGGGTGGATGTTTGGGTCTCCTTCGTCTGCCTGCTGTGTGCTCCAATCAATTCTGCATTCAAATATATATGTAAGCTTTCTCTCTCTCACTAATCTACACTCAAGTTTTATGTCTGCTTACCCGCAATTGGTTTATCTAAGGCCTCCCCAAGGCAATTTGGCTTATAGCTATTTTAAATTACCCCTTCATCTTCAACACTGGCTTGTGGAAACTTCATCTCCCTCTCGGTTTGTCATACCGTCTCTGATGGCTGCTAAGCCCTTTCTCGATTCCTTGTCTGAAACACCTTTCGATTGGAATTTATCTTGCTTTGATTTCCTCGTGATTTTGCTATTCGATGCTCTGTTTGAAACTCCTTTCGATTGGCAATTTTCATGCTTTGATTATCTTGTGAGTTTGCATTTGGTACTGTTGCCTCTGTTTGTTTGCAGGTTGGTTTGCTTAAGGGCCTCGCCTTATGGAGGAAATGATTATTTAAGGTCTCCCCAAGGCATTTTGGCTAATAGCTATCTCAAATTGCCCTTTTATCTTCATCAATGTCTTGTGGAAATTTCATCTCTCTCTTGTGGAAACTCTAATTGCTGCTCCGTTGCCTTTGCAAAGGTGTTGGTGCTGATGTCATATGAATTTCTTTGCTCCTATATATATTCTATGTTTTTCACACCTTTATATTGGCATTTATCATGCTTGGATTACCTTGTGAATCTGCATTTGGTGCTGCTGCTGCTTGTGTTTATTTACAGGTTTGGTGGCCTACCGGCCTCGCTTCATAGAGGGATTGGTTTACCTATGGGGTTGCTTCCTATGTTGGTTTTTGTCATAATTATTAATCAAACTTAGTCTTTGTTTGCTTATGCTTTTTCTCATTCCAATGGCTTTTCATCCTTGATTTCTACTATCCATAATTTGTTGTCGAGATACTCTCGGTTGTGTGACGTTTTTTGCAGGCTGGCTTCAGTTCGGGTGGTGTTTTTCTGTTGCTTTTTGCTTGGAGGCTTGGGGTCTGTTTTTTGCTGCTCTTCTCGGAGCTCTATGCTGGTGTTTTCAGACACGATGTTGAGATACCCGCCGCTCCTGTTGGCTGCCTTGCAACTGTCGGTTTTCTCGACAGAGTTTTCGACCTCCAACGTTATTCCCTTTATTTGCTCGGCTTGTGAGCAATCCTTTAGGTCCTTTTTATTCATTTACCAATGTAATCTTAGCCTTGCTTGGGTTTTCTGTGTGTTGTATGTCCCAATCATTGTAATCATATATGCTTGTCTCCTTAGACTAAGTGCATCATTCTTGTTTAACTCTAACTGTTTTGGGGTTCCCCCCCTTTTTTTCGACAAACAAATTGTTTGCTACCAGCAACACTTTACCAGATTTTGTGTCACAACACTACGTGTATTCCATTGTATGGTCAACGTAATTTCTGATCTGTTGTCTGAATTTGGTTGCTACCAGCAACTTGTTATCTTAATTTGTGTAATAACATTGGTTCTCAACGACAACAATCGAACTTTACTCTCGTATTTTAATTCGCAATCTGTAGGCTACCTTGTTTGGATTGTTCAACCACCCCTCTCTGTGTTTCCCTACTACATCATATCGAGAACAATCCGTTTCGATCTGAGATCGATACTCTCAGTTAACTCTCCGCCCTATTCCATGCTACTGGTTCGGCTTCAAGTCGCCCTCTTCATAGGCCCGGTTAAAGGCTGTTCAGATGCTATCGTTTACCCCAAAACCAACATAAATTTGAACCAACGGACACAAAAATAAGTTTCCCATGAATATCTGCACTTGGAATTCCTGCGGTATTCGCAGTAGAAACTTCTGGACTAACGTTGATATTTTCGGTAAGAATAATCATATCAATATAATAGCTCTTTTGGAAACAAAAACAGATAAGGTTCCGTCCGATATTTGCTGGCGGAAGTGCGGTTTTACTAACATTGCTTTTGACCCAGCTGCCGGATTTTCTGGTGGAATCTGTTTGCTATGGAAAGACTTACCATCGAGCCTAGGATCCATTGATCTTGTATTGGTTAACAACCGATTTATACATTTTAACTACTCAGACTTTACATCTCACTCAACAGCTGCCATGCTGGTGATTTATGCCCCGCCTGATGAGGCCAGGAAAGGGCCTTTTTGGGAAGCTACCGCTCTATATATACAGAGCTTACTTATACCATAATGTATTATGGGGGACTTTAATGACATCTTCTCCCCGTCAGAGAAGGTGGGGGGTGCCTGTCCGTCAAATGCTAGATTTTCACGTCTTATCGAACTCAAGAACAAATTCTCTTTACACGAGATTCCGTCCTTTGGTGGTCAATTCACCTGGAAACGGAAAAAGAATGGAATTGATTCCTGCTTTGAGAGACTAGATCGTCTCCTCATCCACACTGATGTACTCACTATTTTTAACTCCCTCAGAACTCAGATTCATCCCTTCACCAGATCTGATCATGCGCCTATCTCGACTGACTTCAGTCGGAATGTTAAACCAAAAAAACAGACCATTCAAATTTGAACTAGCATGGGCAAACCGTCCAGATTACAAGAACCTTGTTTCTCAGGCGTGGCGCCTTGAATCCTCGGGCTCCCTTATGTACCGCCTGCTTCAACGTATGAAACTTCTTAAGCGTCTCTCCAAAGACAGGCACAAGAAAACTTTTCTCAATATAAACAACCAAATTCAGACAACTGACCACAAATTACTCCAACTTCAGACTTCGCTTCTGTCAAACTACAATAACGATGACATCAAGTTACTAAAGCAACTTCTCAACAAAAGAGAAAGAATGCTCGATTTCCATCGCAGATACTGGAGCCGAAGGGCTAAGGTTAAGCATGTTAAGCTTAACGATTCCAACTCGGGATATTTTCACAAAATCGCCTCCTCCAAGAGGGGTAGGAAAATTATCAAATCAATCACCCTTCCAGGTGGAGAAGTTGCAGCTGATTTTCACATTATCCAACAAGAATTTGAAAAAGATTTTAAATCCCGTTTTCGATCCTCCACGAGGAGCGATCTGGACACAACTAGGGACTTAGGGGTTATCCCCTCGCTAGTAACACAAGAAGATAACGACATCCTCACATCTCCGGTTTCTAACGCAGAAATTAAAGCTGTTGTTTTCTCTATGTGTCCGGACAAGGCTCCGGAACCTGATGGGTTCTCGGCAGGGTTCTATCAGAAGTTCTGGAAGACAGTTGGCCCTTCGGTCACGAAAGCTGTCGAAGCCTTTTTCTCCAGTAGAATGATATTAAGGCAAACAAACCATACTTTCACAACACTACTACCAAAAAGGGATGACCCGACAACAGTGAACCACTACCGTCCTATTAGCTTGTGCTCAACAGTTTATAAGATAATAGCAAAGGTGATTACAGCCAGGCTAACCAAGATCTTTGAAAACTTGATACATCCCTTACAAGGCGCTTTCACGAAAGGTCGGTCCATCCAAGACAACATCTTGATAGCCCATGAAGCTTTCCACTCCTTCCGGCTTAAAAGGGGCAAGTCGGGTCTGCTAGCATCGAAGTTGGACATGGAAAAGGCTTACGATCGGGTCGAATGGTCTTTCCTTTTTGATGTCCTTTCAAGGTTCGGCTTTAACGATAAGTTTATTCGTTGGATGAATGAGTGCGTAACTACGGTTTCCTACTCCGTCCTGGTTAATGATGAGCCAACAACACTCATTGAGCCCACTCGGGGACTAAGGCAGGGCGACCCTCTATCTCCGTTTCTGTTTATTTTGGCTTCAGAGGTCCTTGCAAGGACTCTGCAACAGGAAAGTTCGGTGAACAAAGACCTGGGTTTAGTGTTTGGCAAGCCGGGCATTAAGATTCCGTTTTTAGCATTCGCAGACGACATCCTCATTTTCTGCAAGGCCTCCAAGTCGGCCTGCTCCTCTGTTCTGGCGATTCTTGACCATTTCTGCCTTATTTCGGGGCAAAAGGTCAATCTACACAAGTCTAGCTTCCAAGCTTCCTCGAACACAACACCGGCAGCAATTAATGCTACGATAGCTGTAGTTGGCATTCCTCAAGCAAATAACTTCGACAAGTACCTGGGTTGTCCGGTCGTTAATGGACGAACTAATAAAGACACTTTCAACGAAGTGGTCCTTAAAACCAAGCAACAACTTACCAAGTGGAAGGCGTCATGCCTCTCGGACGAAGGTCGGAAAGTCCTTATCAAGTCTAATCTGAGTACCAAACCACTCTTTCTCATGCAAGCTTTTTTACTACCATCTCACATTCACCATGAACTCGATAAGGTTTACAGACAATTTTTTTGGAACAAAAGCTCTAATGCCCCTCCGCTGATTAGTTGGGACAAAATCTGTGCCGACACCTTGAAAGGTGGGTTGGGCATTCACAAAGCTGCAACAATGAATATTGCATTACAAATGAAACTGCTATGGATGATCGTCTCCGAACCGGACAACATTTGGGTCCGCATCATCTCCCAAAAATACCTGAAAGGTCAGGACATTCTAAACTACCAAACGAAAAGTAATACTTCTTGGAAGTGGAGACGCCTGATGTCTATCAGACAACCTTTCAAGAACGCCCTTCAGTGGTCTGTTGGTGATGGGAGGTCCATTGACTTCTGGACTCAGAAATGGGCCTTCGATGAGGCTCTCGACTCCAGGGCCCTACAACAAATCCCAAATGAGCTTATAGGCATAAAAGTTTCATATTTCATCGACCAAAATCTACAGTGGAACAAGAATTTGTTACTTTCAAGATTAACCAACATCCTTTCATTGGAAGATATCTACCATCTCCTCGACATCATCCTGCCAAACAATCCTATGAAAGATCGTATGTACTGAGGACCGAGCACTAACGGCTGGTTTTCGACTTGTTCGGCTAATACCATGCTCTCATCTAACAAAGGCTAACAAGATTTCGAATGTGGCTGGATCTGGGACCTTGATGTTCCGCCTAAGGTTCGACATTTTCTCTGGAAAATCTCTCGCGACGGTCTCCCGACTTCGGAACGCGTCCAAAAGTCTCATGTTGCGGTACCATCTGGGTGCCATTTTTGTGATACCACCAATGAGTCTGACAACCACATATTCTTCCCGTGCCCAGTTACCGTTAGCCTTCTACGGACACTCCGCATCCGTTGTCCGAACTTGTCACAGCTCGCCGTATCCTCGGGCTCTAATTTTCCCCTAAACCAAGTCATGCTGGCGGTAGGTAAACAATATTTCGGCCCTTTCGCCTGTGCTTGGTGGACTATCTGGTTCTTCAGGAACCAACTTGCTTTTGACCATAAGCCCAATGTTTCTATTACTGAAATGGAAATTTTCTATACAACCTTTACCCAATGTTGGAAACAGTCGAAACTCATCGAGGCTGAGTCTTCAGGGACCACTCTACCGCCTAAGGTGAATCTCCCCGTTCGTCGCTTTCCCTCTGCCCCAGCTAGGGTCAAAGGATAGTTCCGTTCGGGGCAATGGGACAAACCGTCGATGGACTGCTACAAGCTTAATTTTGACGGTTCTGTAAGATAGGGTATTTCGGCTTCTTACGGATTCGTCATTCGGGACTGGTGCGGCGGGGTTGTTGCCATGGGTAGAGACTCGTGCATCAATGTCTCGGTAGCCTTTGCTGAAAACCTCGGACTCAAAATGGGGATCCTACGGGCTAAACAACTGAATATTCGTAACCTCCTGATCGAGGGTGATAACCTTCTGGTGGTTAAAGCTCTGCTAGGGGATTGGAAATGCCCCTGGAATATCGAGCTCCTTCTATCTGATATTCTGTTAGATACTTCGTCCTTCTCTTATGTAGCTATCCGTCATATTTTCAGGGAATCAAATGCAGTGGCTGACTATCTCGCGCGCAGGGCATATGCTTCCCCTGCCGACGACAACTACGACGACGATCTAGAGCTCTGTGCTCTCATCCGCAAGGATGCACTAGGAAGGAGTTCTGCTGCGGCCGACCCAACCTAAATTTTTATTCTGCGTAAAAAAAAAAAATCCACCTTACCAAGTATATGACAGAGGATCCAACAATTTGAATCTCCTACAACCAATCAGTGAGTGACACGCCAAAAAGACAATTCTACAAGCTAATGACACTATCTATGCCCAACAGAAAAAATGCAGGCACTTATAGAAGTCAAGCAACACCAAAGGAAACATCCTTCAAGGAGTTGATGCTACTCAGCTCCGTTCTCTAAATCTCACCGCCGCTGACATTAGAGAAGAAGAAGGGCAAAACTCATCTCCGTCCACAGAATCCCCGTCGATCTTCCTCATCGTCATCATCATCATCATCGGAGAAGAAGAAGTGGATGACAGATCTGTACAGCAAAAGCTTTTAAACTATAAATCTGAGAAAAATCAGAAAAAGGAAAAAAACAGAGAAACGAAGCAGCACAAAGAAGAAACAAAGAATCGAAGGAGGACACGTTTCTCACCCAATAATTTGACAGAAAAGCTGAAAGATGATGGAGAAAAGCAGATTCATATATGCTTTTCCACATAGGCTATCATCAATGGCGTTCTCTCTTGCTTTTGGACGGCTATGAATTTACATCGAAGACACCTTCTCTTGCCGACACCGATCAAGGGGCTTCTCTTGCCGACAGAGATCACGAGGTCCTAAAGGGGCCTCACCAAACAAAGATCTCAGATGTTTCTCCGCCGATTGTGAACTCTCATTCCCAGTCCGACCTCCGTCGAACTCGCGAGTGAATGAAGGAGGAGGAAGTAAATCTCAGATTTGGCGATGAGCGAGAGGGCGAGGGCGAGGACGAGAGAGAGAGAGGGGGGGGGGGGGGAGAAGAAGGGGCATCAGACCTGGAGGTAGACATGGATGAGAGACCATGGGAGAGAGAGATCGAGATCTCAGATTTGAAGGAACGGGAGTGGAGAGAGATCGAGAGAGATTAGGGTTAAAAGATATAAAAGGTATAGTTTTGCAATTTTTACCAAAACGTGTATATTTCCCTAATTTGATCGAAAATTTATTATAATTTGAAATTACCTTAAAGTGGTTTATTTTGAAAATATTTTATCCACGGACAAAACTTATCTTTTTACATAATCTATTCAATATAACCTTATAACTTAATAACCAATTATTCCAAACAAAAAAATCCACTAATCAATTAATGTTTCTACGGAATTTGATTATCTTTTTTTATCCAATGAAGGAGGAGGAAGTAAATCTCAGATTTGGCGATGAGCGAGAGGGCGAGGGCGAGGACGAGAGAGAGAGGGGGGGGGGGGGGAGAAGAAGGGGCATCAGACCTGGAGGTAGACATGGATGAGAGACCATGGGAGAGAGAGATCGAGATCTCAGATTTGAAGGAACGGGAGTGGAGAGAGATCGAGAGAGATTAGGGTTAAAAGATATAAAAGGTATAGTTTTGCAATTTTTACCAAAACGTGTATATTTCCCTAATTTGATCGAAAATTTATTATAATTTGAAATTACCTTAAAGTGGTTTATTTTGAAAATATTTTATCCACGGACAAAACTTATCTTTTTACATAATCTATTCAATATAACCTTATAACTTAATACCAATAATTCCAAACAAAAAAATCCACTAATCAATTAATGTTTCTACGGAATTTGATTATCTTTTTTTTTAATGAAAGAATTTGATTAACTTAGGATGCAGTATGTGTGACAGATTTAGGAGGAACTCGGGTAGTTAATTAGTCTCTCAATCAACAATAAATTGAAATAATATTTTTTTTATCATATATTGATTAATTAAAGTTTGATAGCTTTTTATGACTTATTTATATTTTGAATATTTAATGGGAAGAATTTTTTTAGATCTATGTTTAGAGGGTATTTAACTTTTTTTTTAATCTTTGGAAAGGATGAAAGACAATAGATTTGCAAAAACGGGTATAGCATGTGTCTAAAATATTTTAAGGAATAAACCTTTAAAGAGTTATTCTATAGAGAAAGAGATATGTAAAAGAGGAGAAGATTTGTTGTATCTCATTGATCAGTAGGAGGGTTTATTTATACAAGATAATAAGGCAATTCAAAAAGCCTAGAAAAGCTCAACTGAAATTTAAACTAAAACATTATCTAAACATTGATATTTAATTATCACTAATATTCCCCCTCAAGCGAGACGAACTTGTAGTTAGATGAAGCTTGCAAAGTAGTTCTTGAAATCTGGGGCGCAGCAATGGTTTTGTCAACAAATCAGCTAGTTGATCATTGGTGGTAACATGACTAACTCGCAGATTTCCTTTCTGAACCTGTTCCCTGACAAAGTGGTAAGCCAGAGCAATATGCTTCATCCGGGAGTGAAAGACTGGATTGGAGCTTAAGCTTGTGGCACCTAGATTATCACAGTAGATAACCGGTTGCTGAATTAATTGAATATCTAACTCAGAAAGAAGGTGCAGCACCCATAGGACCTCCGAAGCTGTGTCCGCTAGGGCCTTATACTCAGCCTCAGTCGAAGATCTCGCCACTGATTTCTGCTTGCGAGAACTCCATGAAACAGGGGTCCTTCCAAGGTACACAATATAACCAGTAGTAGACACAAAATCATCTTTGTCTCCCGCCCAATCGGCATCGGAGAAGGCATGGAGAATTGGAGATGAATTGGAGCTGATGTTAATGCAAAAATTCAGTGTACTTGAGAGATAACGCAGGAGGCGTTTTAGAGCACACCAATGATCAGAAGTTGGAGCCTGCATGAACTGCGACAACTTGCTAACGGTAAAAGCAATATCTGGTCTTGTAAGACCTAAATATTGCAAGCTTCCAACAAGTGCACGATAGTCAGTTGGGGAAGGTAGACGAGTTCCACCATTCTTAAAGAGAGTCACTGTTGACATGGGAGTCGATACCGACTTTGCAGCCTCCATTCCTGCCTTCACAAGGAGATTTGTGACATATTTTCGTCGAGAAAGAAATATTCCAGTAGAATTTGGAAGAACTTCAACCCCAAGAAAATATGATAACGGACCCAGATCTTTTAATGAGAATTTAGGGGCCAGACACATTACCAAGCGGTCAAGAATTGAAGAGTGATTTCCAGTAATGATGATATCGTCAACGTAGACCAACAAATAGATGAGATATTGATCATGACGGTAGATGAACAGCGATGCATCGGCAATGGAATTAATAAACCCGGTCTGCAGAAGGAAGACCTTAAGTTCATTGTACCAAGCTCTCGGTGCCTGTTTGAGTCCATAGATTGCTTTGCGGAGCTTGCAGATGTGGTTGGGTCGAGCACTATCAATGAATCGCAGTGGTTGAGTCATATAAACATCCTCGTATAGGGTTCCCTGAAGAAAGGCGTTATTGACATCGAGTTGGTGGAGGCGCCAACCTTTGGAGACTGCTAGTGTAAGGACTACTCTAACGGTGACCGGTTTGACGACCGGATTGAATGTCTCTTTGTAGTCCAATCCAGACCGTTGTTGAAATCCTTTTTCCACGAGCCTAACTTTGAGCTTGTCCACCTGACCATCTGGACGATATTTCACGCGAAACACCCATTTGCAACCTACAAGATTGGAAGCCGAAGACGACGGGACAAGGTCCCATGTCCTATTGGAGCACAAGGCGTCATACTCAACTTGCATAGCTTTCCTCCACTCGGGGCTTTTTAGAGTTTAGGTAATGGTTAAAGGTTCAAGAGGAGGTGACGGTGATTTGTGGAGATGGAGATTTAGCTTTTTGATTAGTTTTGTTTGGTTGTTCATGGAACGCAGCTCCAGGTCTTGTTTGATTTGTATTAGGATTGATAATTAATTGGGTGGGAGGTGGTTTTGGGGGGCGTTTTTGCCGGGGTGGTTTTGGGTTTGGATTTGGAGTTTGGATAGATGCAGCGGGTAGGGATAAATTAATTGGGATATTAGGATTGGGTGGGATATGTATGGTCGGTTGGTTAGGAAGAGATGGAGAGGATTGAGTCAATCTATGTGGGCCCAGATTTTGTGGAGAGTGAGATAGAGTAGAATCTGGGGAGGGGTTTTGAATTTGAGAGGGAGAGACGTCAAAGGAGTGGGGTTGTTGAGATGGTTGACTCAAGATAGGAATAGAGAGGGAGGTCCACTGAGAGGGCATAGTGGGTGGTACTAATTTTGAAGAACAAGTGGTTTTATATGGAAATTCATTCTCAATAAACTTGATGTGGCGTGATGTATAAATCCGACAAGTGTTCGGATCCATACATTGGTAGGCACTTTGAGTTGATGAATAACCAATGAATACACAAGCAATGGACCTAGGTTGCAGTTTATGAGCACTGTAGGGACGTAACCATGGGTAGCACAAGCAACCAAAACTTTTCAATTTGTGATAATCTGGCACTATATTTAACAAACGGAAGTAGGGAGAGTCATTTTGTAGAATGGGGTGGGAAATCTATTGATTAGATATGTGGCTGTAATCAAGGCATGATGCCAATGATTTAGAGGCATTCCAGAATGAGTTAATAGAGAAAGACCGGTTTCAACAACATGACGGTGTTTTCGTTCCGACATGCCATTGTGTTCAGGTGTGTGTGGTGGAGATGTGAGATGTGTGATACCTGCCGTTCCCAGTAATAGGCGCAGGGCTAAGAATTCTCCACCATTATTTGTATATAGGATTTTTATTTTGAATTTAAAGAAGTTTTCAACCAAAGCTTTATATTTGAGAAATGTTGGTTTTGTGTCAGATTTACTTTTGAGTGGAAAAATCCAGCTATAACGAGTGTAATGATCAACGAAAATGACATAATATCGAAAACCATCATATGAAGTAACTGGAGAACTCCAAACATAAAAATAAACGACCTCAAGAGGATGAGTTGACACAATACTTGATTCATAAAAAGGAAGCTTGTGGCTCTTATTGACATTACATGATGAACAATCTCCTTGTTTGAAAGAGAGATTACATAAACTGAATTTTTTTGCTAGGAATTGAAAAACAGCAGTCGACGGATGACCAAGACGGTGATGTAGTGAGGCCGACCCAGACTTTTGAAGGGAATTGACTATTGGTGAAGATTTTGGCCACAAGTAGACTCCATCAACACATGGACCCTTAATTAGGATTTTCTTGGACTTGATGTCCTGCACAAAGAAGAAATCGGATAAGAACACTACTGCATACGGACTATTTTTTGTGAGTTGTGAAACCGACAGGATATTCTTTGACATTGAAGGAACACATAGAACATTGGTAAGAGAGAAAACTTGAGAATGAGGTGGGAAGCACCGCTGTCAACTAGCCAGTTCTGAGATGTGTATGAGGTTGCAACATTGGCTTGAGGTGGAGTCGCAGGGAACCGGGCAGAGGAGGGAGGAGTTACAGTAGGATGCATATGTCGAAAGACTGGCCATTGAGTGAGGTCATGGCCTATTTCTTTGCACCATTGGCAGCGTCCCCGAAAGGGTTTACTCCCAGATGAAGGTACAGGAGTATAGGGCTTAGAATTTGGTTGCCAAGGCTGGCGTTTAGAGGTGGGCTGAGGCGAGTGGGAGGGCTGCCATGTTTGTTGAGTTTGGGAAGACTTACCTTTGCCTTTTGTGGACTTTGTTTGAGCGTTGAATGTTGCTGCCGGGCCAACACTCATCTTGGCTTCTTGCTTGAGACTCAACTCATGGTTCATTAGCTTCTCGTGAAGCTCCTCGAATGAAATCGCAGTATCTCGAGCATTGATGGCATGGACTACAAGTTTGTACGGTTCATCTAAACCGCGGAGAACATAGTATGTGATGTCTTCATTAGTTACAGGGGTTTGCAGTGATGCAAGAAGATCAACATAAATCTTCACTTTCTGCATATACTCCGTGATGGTGAGAGAGCCCTTGTGTGAGGAGCGGAGACGCTCCTTGATCAACTTGATATGGCTGCGAGAGCTATTGCCATATGTCTTCATTAAGTTGTCCAAGACTTGTTTCGCTGAAGTTGCCGTTGTAACTAGGCAAGCAACAGATGGTGATAGTGTGCCAAGAATCGCACCATAGAGAATGCGATCTTGTCATTTGTAAGTAAGGTACGCTGGGTTTGGGGTTGTGGTGTTATTGGAAGTGATGGTTTCCGCAGGGGCGGTGTGTGAACCATCAAGAAATTTGAAAAGGTCATATCCTTCTAAGGTTGCTTGGATTTGAACCTTCCAAGGTAGATAATTTGTGGAGTCAAGTTTGATGATGTTTGAGAGGATAACAACGGTAAAGGGGTGAGTTGGTTCATGTGGATTTGGAATTTGAGTAGCAAACTCAGCAGCCATGGTTGCTTTGAAGGATTTGTGAGGATCAATTTAGGCTGATACCATATAGAGAAAGAGATATGTAAAAGAGGAGAAGATTTGCCGTATCTCATTGATCAGTAGGAGGGTTTATTTATACAAGATAATAAGGCAATTAAAAAAGCCTAGAAAAGCTCAACTGAAATTTAAACTAAAACATTATCTAAACATTGATATTTAATTATCACTAATATATTCTACGTTTTAATTACACAAATATATTAATTCATTTTTAAAAATACAAAAGATAAAATACAAAAATATGTTGTATATTTATCCGAACTAAACATACTCTTAATCTATATATCTATATATATAATACTTTAAAACAGAAGACATTGCTGATGTGTCGTCATCCCCTTAATTGTAGCATTTTTTTTCCAAGTACAATTAAGTAACTGTTAAATCAATTTTTATATTTAAGATTTTTTACCTATTTACTAACCATCTATATCTATATAATACTTTAAAAACAGAAGACATTGCTGATCTGTCGTCCTCCCCTTAATTGTAGCATTTTTTTCCAATTACAATTAAGTAACTTTTAATTCAATTTTTATATTTAAGATTTTTTACCTATTTACTAACCATCTATATCTATATAATACTTTAAAACATAAGACATTGCTGATGTGTCATCCTCCTCTTAATTGTAGCATTTTTTTTCCAAATACAATTAAGTAACTTTTAAATCAATTTTTATATTTAAGATTTTTTACCTATTTACTAACCATCTATATAATACTTTAAAACAGAAGACAATGCTGATGTGTCGTCCTCCCCTTAATTGTAGCATTTTTTTCCAATTAAAATTAAGTAACTTTTAAATAAATTTTTATATTTAAGATTTTTTACCTATTTACTAACCATCTATATAATACTTTAAAACATAAGACATTTCTGATGTGTCGTCCTTCCCTTAATTGTAGCACTTTTTTTTTTCCAATTACAATTAAGTAACTTTTAAATTAATTTTTATATTTAAGATTTTTTTACCTATTTACTAATCATTGGGTTTAATTTAAAACATTGAATTAAATCTAATGTCTACTATTAATTTCTCTTATTATTTCTTTTTCTTTTTCTCTTCATCTCTTCACACATTTACATTTTCTCATTTTTATTTTTTACCCATTTACTAACCATTGAGTTTAATTCTAAATATTGAATCTAATGTCTACCACACACACACACACACACACACACACACACACACACACACACACACACACACACACACACACACACACACACACACACACACACACACACACACACACACACACACACACACACACACACACACACACACACACACACACACACACACACACACACACACACACACACACACACACACACACACACACACACACACACACACACACACACACACACACACACACACACACACACACACACACACACACACACACACACACACTTATATATTATAATAATAATACCAATATCAATATAATATTTATATTTAAAAACTTTTTTGATGAAGCCTAACTTTCTGGTAAATATTTTTGTAACGACCCAGAATTGTGATTTTCGGGTTACGTTTCAAGGGATGAAACTCCTTGTTCGAATCTTGCAATCCAGGTACGGGTCGAGGTTTCAAACTCATTTTTAAGGTCAGTAATAAAGAGGGATTTCGAACCCTAAAAGTATCATAGGGTCGTTGGGCTCCCTTAACCTGTCCTAGGGACTACGTCGTGAAAATCAATTCAAACGGAAGTAAGGTGGAAACAAAATTAAGATACAAGGTACCACGACAGAGCCGGGTCAAAACCAAATCATAAGTGGGTGATTACCATTTATAACGAGTTAGAGAATTAGCCAGGTTCTTCAATTCGCAAAAAGGGAACCCCGTCATATAGACATCGAGCACTCAAAATTTGCAGAAAATACCTTAAAAAAAGAATGGGGAAATAAGTCCGATCGAGCCACTCATGCAGGACCGGCAGTCCTCGCTGAGGCCACATAGTATGTGCTATACCTAATAAAGATGCTCTAATGCAGTACGAAAGTCAAACACACTAGCATGCTCTTAGTTATAATAATGTGTAAAAATACTGTAAAGGGCCCAAGACAATGCCAAGTGGCATATCCCTCTCCTACCTCTGCACCCCCTCCCGTTAGTGCATAGACTGGCCAGTTCGGTGCTATAGCATAGCAATTTGCTCGTGGTGGTGCACAAACCACGACATAATCATATCATATCATCTCATTTCTTGCCCGATAGTGCTGGGCGACGGAGGGAAAGTCGTTGATTCACCTCGTCAAAAATAATTCACAAACAAACAAACTAGTATAGTATGCAAGTAAGGGGTCGAACCCTAGAGAATCAAGTATTTCTAAATATTATGTATTTATCAATATAAAAGAAAAGATTTTATGAATGAAAAAAAAAAAAAATATTGACAAAAGCAAATAAAGGATAGAAGAAAAGCGTTTCCACCTACAAGTTCTCGACATTGGTTGGTTTTATTGGTCATCGATCCTTTTCAAGTTATTATTTTTTTCTTACGAATTCCTCCCGTCATAGTTTAAGTAGATTAAAAGTCCTACGAGTCCAATTAATCCTTTACACCTCAATGCAACCTTAACACGGTCAAGATTTAACAAAGAGATAGCAAATAGTCCCAATAACTTGAGCATATAAATAACACCAATTAAACACGGTAAATCAATGTTTAAGATATATGTCAACTCCCTACATAATCATGCTTCAAACACGGAATCCACAATCTTATGCGTGCTACTACGGAAATAACACAAATACGAAAGTATTAAATCCTAGCATGAAATCAATATTATCAAGGTAGCTAATCAAGATAACATCAATAACATAATCAATATCACACAAAGAAGTTGAAAGAATTAAAGAGGAAAAATAACTTGGATTAAAAACTCACAAACCACCAACCAAGTCTCGAAAGGGTAGGCGAAAACTACAAAATTAGCCAAACATGGCTTACCTAAGCTTTCTTCTCTTCAGTGGTGATTTCTCTACTTCTAATTGATTAGCAAACTAACCCTAGAACATCCTATTCATAAGCCTAAACTCTTGTATAAAAAAAGTAAAAGATAGATAAACTAGATAGAAACTTCCTAAACAAACTAGATAAAAGATAGACTTTCCAAATTTAATTCAGTGTCGGATTCTGCTGGCAGCGAGAATTTCCGCTAGCAGCGAATGGCCTTGATCGAGCTCCTGTTGGATTTTCGCTACCACCTCGCTACCATACTCGCTGGCAGCGAATGTCCATGCCTTAGAATATTTTCAAGTCACTCGTCGGCTCCCTTGTTTCCGCTTCCGCGAATCCGCCCAGCCGCTGCAGCGAGAGCAACCTTCCGCTGGCGCGAGAGCTCCCTTCCGCTGAAGCGAGTCGCCGAGCCTTCGTCCTTGTGCTCCCCGCTGGCAGCGAAAGCTTTTCCGCAGCAGTGAATGACTCGCTGCAGCGAGTTCTGTCGCTGGCAGCGAACCTTATCGTTGGCTTGCTCTCGGGCTGACTCGACTCGCTGGCATCGAGTTCCCATTCGCTGGCAGCGAGACATGCTGGTTCCAGGACATCCTCCCGCTGACTCCAGTCGCTGGCAGCGAGATCCCATTCGCTGGCAGCGAGTTCTGCTTAGGACACCTTCTCGCACATGATGTTGTTGACTTGATTCGCTGAAGCGGAAAGCCATTCGTTGTCAGTGAAAATCCAGCAGAACACCATCATGTAGATCTTCGAAAGAGCTTTCCAACACATGCTCATATGCGTCGATCGGACATTCGATGCCTCCGGAAAGTGCGTTACAAGTTCAGCTCGTTGGGCGGACAGCTTTCGCAACTCGCCATCGTTTTCGCTCTTAGACCTCGATTTCGTTCTCCGTTGCTCCTTGGGTTGTTCCATTCTCTTCGTGACTTCTTCCTTAAGCTCTCTCAAGTCTTGCCTTAGCCTTACTTAGCTCCGTTCCTCGTGTTCTTTGCCTCTGATCTACGAATCTACATAAAACCATCGAAATAACGTAGATTCCGAACTTTTCCACAAAACAAGAGCTAGTCTAATTAACACTAAAACATGATTATATAACAATGAAATCCACCTAAACTAATCTATAATGCCTATTGGAATATGCCTTATCAAACTCCCCCACTCTTAACCTTTTGCTTGTCCTCAAGCAATGAAAAAACAAGAGCAAAACCAACATGCCACAAATATGATCTTCAAGTGCTAACCTCGTCAAAAGCAACATCAAAAGGAAGGAGCCATGAGCATGAAAGTTAACATCCTAGCAAGTATATGAGTGATTCAAAGTAAAGGCACATCTCATCCAACTTTACCGGGATTATGTGTTTACTCTCACTCTCATGTGTTTAGGCTTAACAATGTATCTCTCAACTCGATCCAAAATGCAAAAAGCTATATAGAAATTGACACATATATCACATATTCTCCACGGTGGATGTCATCACTTATAAGAAACATCAAGAGGTCTTTTATCAAGGTTGTAATGGGGCTTGGTAAGAAATTAAGGTAGGAAAATATTTAGGCTTGTGGTGCTAAAAATCCAGGAAAAAATGATCCCTAAGAACAACCGGAGGAACACTAAAAACCAAATACTTCCAAAACCAAAATAACTCAAACTTTCACTCTCAAAACAATCAACAAAAGAAATTTCTCTTAACCATACATATTTTTCTAACTCTCACATACATAATGAAAATAAAAGGCTCTTATTCAGTTTTTTTTCCTTTTCTCTTTTCTTTATTTTTTTCTATTTTCTCTAGAGCCAAAAATACAATATGGCACAATGTGAGGAATAAAACTAAAATTACATAATCATCCAAAACTTATAACTCTCTTAACAATATTTTCTCTTCCACTCAAACATATCAACCATTCACCAATTCTAATCCTAATCCCCGGATAGAGTAAGGCTTATCATTGGCTAAAGATAAATTTCGTGGAGCTTCAAAGAAAAGGCTAAGGCTCAAATTGAATACAAGTGAAGGAAACATATGTAGGGTGGATATGGATAATAATATGGCTAAAAAAATCATGCCTCTATCATTTGAAACTCATATAAGCAATAGACATATAAATTCGGCCTCAAATATATATAACAATGTCAATCTCAAGAGGTAATTGCATAAGGAGAGTATAATGTCACACAAGAAAGCAAAATAAATATGATGAAAATCCCTATAAGGCCAAAAATTCTCACTAGGACAATATTTTTGATGGATTTCAATAATGCCCAAGACTAAGAATCATACTTGTTCAATTGAACTAACAAGTTATGCTCCAATGAAAATCATTTCAAGTATGTGACAAGGCTAGGCAATTCAATCATATTATGGAACATATAGGGTAAAATTGATAAAAATAAAATAGAGGACAAACAAAGGTAAGATGGGTATTTGAATAACACATATATGCAATGCATGATCTTTTTGGATTTTTTTTCTCAATTTTTTTGATTTTCCAATCCAATAAATTAACGAAAAATAAACATGAATGTATAATGGGAAAAAAAAAATGAATGGATGCATGAATCTATCAATGCAACCCTCCTCCACACTTAAACTCTTCATTGTCCTCAATGAAAATCAAAGACAACAAATCATAAAAAAAATATGAGAGAAAGAGGGCAAAGAATAACTCACATTGTGGAAAATTTTCAATGGCGAAGATGAAGAAGCTCGGAAGAAGAACGATGAAGAAAGAAAACGACGAAGATTGACGAACCACGAGCATGGATGAAAGAAGATGAGGAAGAATGTATAAGATCGATGGGTTACGACGACACCGGACGAAGACCAGGCATGCGCTGCAGGATTCGCTGTCAGGGAGTTCCATTCGTTGTCAGCGAATGAAATCAGCTCCTATGTCATATGGGCGGCTGGACTCGCTGGAAGGGAATCATGATTCGCTAGCAGCGAATTCAGCCCAGAATCTCCATTCTTCGATCTCATTCCATTTTCCCTACATGGTTAGCTCAAAAATATCCGAAAGAATCTATCTACCATATAAAGAAATTCTAATTTATTAAACAACAAAACTAATTAACTAGATAGGAATTGAGATAACTAATTTAGAAAAACTTACCTCGGGTTGCCTCCCGAGAAGCGTCATTGTTTATCGTCATAGACTCGACGGTTTATTTGTTCACGCATTCAAGACTTACTCGGACATTGCCAACGCTCTCTTTAGCAAATCAAACTCTGGTGCACACTATCTAGGTAGGCGAGCATCACATATGAAGAAGCCGAAGTCAAATGATGTGATGTTGAAGAAGGTCTCCAACTCTTCATATGCTCGAGCGTGACTTTCCGCCGAGGCTATGTAGTACCACCAACACAGTTCCGCTGGTGGTTGTTGAAGTAATGCTCCCAAGGATCTACATATTCACCAAACTCCACGAAAGTGTAAGAAATATCATTACCTTGCTGGAGAGCCACATAAATCGGCTCCAGACTTTGTTCCTCAATAGATGAGTTGGGGATGATTTCTATAGGTGGAGTAGGTGCCAAAATACATGGTTCCTCATGCGTACACTCACGAGACTCCATGTCAAGGGGTATCAGGCTCCCTTCTCCATCTTCGATTAAACCATTGGTTCTTGCGTCTTGGCTTCCCTCATGTATCTCGCCCACCATTGGTTTGAAAGTAAGGACATGGATGCCAACTTGTAGTCTTCTTCCACCTTCGCCATGTCACCCACGCAAAGGAAAAGATCCCACAATTCCGACCAATCCAAACCGTAAAAGCCTTCATCTTTCAATGATTGAGTGAATTCTCGTATCTCGGGAAGCATGCCATCTTGAACGCAAAGTACTTGTTCTTTCAAATCATCTTGGATAACCCGTGAAGCACGGTCGTCCACTAAATCATGCACTCTTGCGAGGTAATGGTGAAAGTATTCTCCTTGGTATTGCCATAACTCCAACTCCATTGCAAACAATTAGTAACGAGGTGTCGTGAACCGTAAGATAGATCCCCAACGGGGATAGATATATATACAAATATTAATAAATACACAAAACAAAGAAATAAACTTGATTCCCCAGCAACGACGCCAATTTTTAACGGAGGGAAAGTCCTTGATTCACCTCATCAAAAATAATTCCCAAACAAACAAACTAGTATAGTATGCAAGTAAGGGGTCGAACCCTAGAGAATCAAGTATTTCTAAATATTGTGTATTTATCAATATAAAAGAAAAGATTTTTATAAATGAAAACAAAAGAAAATAATATTGACAAAAGCAAATAAAGGATAGAAGAAAAGCGTTTCCACCTACAAGTTCTCGACTTTGGTTGGTTTTATTGGTCATCGAATCCTTTTTAAGTTATTATCTTTTTTCCTACGAATTCCTCCCGTCTTGGTTTAAGTAGATTAAAAGTCCTACGAGTCCAATTAATCCCTTACACCTCAATGCAACCTTAACACGGTCAAGATTTAACAAAGAGATAGCAAATAGTCCCAAGAACTTGAGCTATTAAAAAACACCAACTAAACACGGTAAATCAATGTTTAAGATATAGGTCAACTCCCTACATAATCATGATTCAAACACGGAATCCACAATCTTATGCGTGCTACTACGTAAATAACACAAATACGAAAGTATTAAATCCTAGCATGAAATCAATATTATCAAGGTAGCTAATCAAGATAACATCAATAACATAATCAATATCACACAAAGAAGTTGAAAGAATTAAAGAAGAAAAATAACTTGGATTAGAAACTCACAAACCACCAACCAAGTCTCGAAAGTGTAGGCGAAAACTACAAAATTAGCCAAACATGGCTTACCTAAGCTTTCTTCTCTTCAATTGTGATTTCTCTACTTCTAATTGATTAGAAAACTAACCCTAGAACATCCTATTTATAAGCCTAAAGTCTTGCATAAAAAAGGTAAAAGATAGATAAACTAGATAGAAACTTCCTAAACAAACTAGATAAAAGATAGACTTTCCAAATTTAATTCAGCGTCGGATTTCGCTGGCAGTGAGAATTTCCGCTAGCAGCAAACCTTGTCGTTGGCTTGCTCTCGGGCTGACTCGACTCGCTGGCAGCGAGTTCCCATTCACTGGCAGCGAGACATGCTGGTTCTAGGACATCCTCCCACTGACTCCAGTCGCTGGCAGCGAGATCCCATTCGCTGGCAGCGAGTTCTGCTCAGGACACCTTCTCGCACATGATATTGTTGACTTGATTCACTGCAGCGGAAAGCCATTCGCCGTCAGCGAAAATCCAGAAGAACACCATCATGTAGATCTTCGAAAGAGCTTTCCAACGCATGCTCATATGCGTCGATCGGACATCCGAGGCCTCCAGAAAGTGCGTTATAAGTTCAGCTCACTGGGCGGACAACTTTCGCGACTCGCCATCGTTTTCGCTTTTAGACCTCGATTTCGTTCTCCGTTGCTCCTTGGGTTGTTCCATTCTCTTTGTGACTTCTTCCTTAAGCTCTCTCAAGTCTCGCCGTAGCCTTACTTACCTTCGTTCCTCGTGTTCTTTGCCTTGGATCTAGGAATCTACATAAAACCATCGAAATAGCGTAGATTCTGAACTTTTCCACAAAACGAGCGCTAGTCTAATTAACACTAAAACATGATTATATAACAATGAAATGCACCTAAACTAATCTATAATGTCTATTGGAATATGCCTTATCACTGGGCTATGATATCATGCTCATATAGACTCGATTGAATCAGGGTACCCGATGAGGCTGGGCTACCCTATGACCCCAGTAAAGATTCTAGGACTATCACAGATAATGGCCGTTCCGTTTCAAACACACATAGTAACCACATGTTCAGTTCAATGCAATCCTAGCATGATACTACATGGCATGCTTTTATGCATATCCAACACCTACATAAAATGCAACAACATGCATGAATGTCCAACCTGAGTAAGCCCCCTAGGGAACTTACCTGAAGATGCAAAACAGTAGGATAATACAAGCAAGGGCCCAAATGCAAGTCCAACGCAATCCAACCAAAATACACACCTATCATCAATCCATTTCCATAAGCTACTGAACCAACATTCTCACACACACAAACCCGAGTTCTCAATATCCTTAAAACCAATCGACGGTAAAACCATTTTTCAAAACCTTTCCGATACGATCAACATCAACTAAAATCATTCTTCAAATCAAACCCATTGATAAAATCGTACTTAGCAGAATCCCGCCATTAAACATTTAAACCTTAAAACCAATCTCTCCAAATCATATTATAGAAATAATTCCGGCATTTCGGTTCTAACACATCTAATCCTTTAAGAATCATTTTCGGTCGACTTAAGACCTTTTCTAAATAATGTAACGACAATATTTTTCTAAAATAAACATTAAATAAATCTATCTTTATGATCCCCGTTTATAAAACATATTAATAGATTACTTTATCAATTAACCCCAATCGATCACTTTAAAGTTCATAATCACATATATAAACATCATAAAGATACATATTCCAAATAATATCATCTTTAAAATAATTTTATAATATATCACAATTCCAGAAAATATATAATTACCACATCATAATAACAATATTATAATAATAATAACCATAATAAGAATGATTATCTAAAATATCATAACACATCATATATAAACAATACAACCCAACCCAAAAGCCCAGATTTGATTTGAAAGGAAGACTCGCCCAACACTTAGCCCAACCGAATCCAAGACTGAAGAGAAGAAGTTAACCCGGAATTAAAAGAGGATCCGACCCAGTCCATAAGTAAAGAAGGAATTGATCCCGTCTTTCACAAATCTGAACCCCATTGCAAATGAAATGGTATAACCCGGAAAGGGTACGACCCGAAAGCAAGGATCCGGAAAATTAGGTCCAAGCCTGCTAGTTTACCCGAGCCCAAAACCCAAGCCCACACTAAGCCTCATAACCGGATTTTTAAAACTGAACCAGCTAGATTTGTTTAAAGGGTAAACCGACTTAAGGAAATAAGAAAAGAAAGGAGGAAACCGGTTCACTGAACCTGCCTTCAACCTCCCGTCTGCTCAATCGCGCAAAACAACAAAAAGGAAGAAGAAACCCAGGGTCTCTCCAGCGGACCTCTTTCCGACCCCAACCACTCCCCATCTGACCGACTCACCATTCCGACCCAGCCCACACACAAAGAAAGAAGAGAGAATACGAGAGGATGAGGAAAGGAAATTACCAAGCATCTCCGAGAAAGATCTCCGACGGCAAGGACTCCGACTTCAATCGGCGAGGGAAACCATCGATCGATGACTAGAAGAGTAGGGAGAGAGTTAAAGACGGATTTTGATGCGTCTAGAATCGGAAAAACGAACGGAATCAAAATCGACGTTAAACGGAAAATATGAGGAGGAATTTGCGGCTTGGACGGCTTCGGCGGAGTCACTGGGCTCCGGTGGGACTCTTGGTTTCTTCTACCGCTCGAAGGAAGGAGCAATGGAGGTGGCTTCCGCTGGCTCGTACAGGAGGAGCCGCTGCTGCTGCTACCGGGGTGTTCTCGGCTTTAGAAACAGAGCAAGGTGGGGGCGGCGTTTGGAGCTGTTGTGGCCAGTGAAGGCAGAGAACAAGGGGAGATAAGAGGGTATTTGGGTTTTTGAAACCAACCAAAAGTAAAATGAGGAGAGAGTGAGCTGCTGTTGCAGACAAAAGGGTGTGGTGTGAGCTTACTTTGGATTCCAATATTATAGAGATGAGGTGCGACTGCTTTGGATCCTAATATCATAGAGATGAGGTGCTGCTGCTACGGGAACAGAGATTTAGAGGGACAAGGGGAGTAGGTTGGCTCTTTGCCGAGATTGGAAAAACAAGGAGATGTGGGAGGAGAACAAGGGCTAGTGGTTTAGCCAATTCAGGCAAAGGATGGGTGGATGGGAGTTGTTACAGTCAACCAAATGGTGGAGCAATGCTGCTGGCTCTGGATGCAAGAGGAAAACGCCAAGGAGGGAAGAGAAAAGAAGTAAGAAAAAAAAGGTCCCTGTAAATCCCAACTCAAAATTACCTGAAAATGAATCTCGAAACCCACTCTCTTGACGTTATCTCAACTCGACTTAAAAGATTTTCAAATTTCCAATTCCAGACTTAATAAAGAACTTCAAATATTATTTTAAATTTTCACATATAGAAGCGGGTTAAATCATATTTTAAATTTTCAACTAAATAATGTCGGAACACGTTTAATAAACCAATAGTTCGAGGGTGGAATTCCCAAACCTTCTAAATCTTGGAAGTCGAGATGATTATAAATGACTATTTTCATAATTTTAATATTATAAAATTTCCCGGCCTTTACATCATCCACCTCTAAAAACAAGTCTCGTCCTCGTGACTAAAATCATTCTAAAACAAGGGGATGGAGTTTGAAATTGGTGTGTCCAAGGATCATGCCTATGGTCCCGTAAGCGCCTCATATGGGCCCGTATGAGATTCTCACAGTATCCTTGACGTGATCATGATATCCCCAATTGGTCATAGCAAATATGTGATATGAGCTCTTATCACATCTTTACCCCGACTTCTCAGTCATATCATAACCCAAAAGCATCATAACCTCCCGACTAGGTCTTAGCAAGCAATCTATAAGTGCCCCTATAAAATGCTTGTATCCACTTCGTGAGACGTCATAATGTAAATCCAGTTCTGAAAAGTTCAAGAGAGCTTGAAAATGGAAGATTGACCTCGAAACCGTTTGAAATTCTCTAAAGCATTTATTCTTCTAAATCTTAGTTATTTCCTTTCAAAACCGTTCAAGATCTTCAAAATCAACGTTTAATCAAGCAATTTCATATCACGGGAGGTGGAATCATCCACCTCTAAGGGTTAATCCCACATTCCTTCCTAGGTTCCAGATCATTTTATCATCATTCTCAACTCAATATGCACAAAGTAAATCAACTCATAAACCCATAACATCACCAACCACCTCTCATATGGAAGATCTCAACATCAATTATGATAATCTCAACTAATCGACATCTCAACCTCATAACATGTTTTCCCATCACATAAATCATATCATTATTTCAAAACACGTCAAAAGCAATAACAAGATCTCAGCATCATATCACAAGTCATAAAGTATATCTATATCATACTGAAGGCATCACAAGTGCATAATTGAATGTTCATCACTCATCACGTAAGCACACATATCCAGAAATCAACGGGTTAGGTGTTTTGGGGTTAGTACGTTAGTACACATCAAATCTCACAATCGCATATCGATATCGCAAAACAATTAGAATATATTCATCACGTTAACATACCAACACAACAAGGTCATGCTATTAAGTGACGGAGGGAAAACCTGTCATTGATCCACCAAAGAAAACTCAAACCTATAGCAAGTATAGCAATAAACAAGAGGTCGATCCACAAGGAAAGTTATAACTCAAGTGTAATTCAGGTGTCAATCAAAGTAACCAATTTGGGGGGTTTTTGTGTGTGAAAGTTCCGCCTTTTATCAAAGCGGAGTAAAGAAAGCAAAGTAAATGAATTTGTTTTAGACAATTTGGAGAAGCAATTCTACCTACAATTTTCCACTTTATTGGATTGAAGCAATCCTTGTAACTTCTTCTCGTCCTATGAAGTTTTCTATGAATGCCTTTGTCCCGACCTAATATAGTTACTAGTCCAATCAGTCCTAGAAACCCTTATCAATCGAACAATCCATAAAGAAGGATTTAACCCAATTGATAGCTTTAAGTTCAGAGATTAGCCAAGGTATTTGCAGTCCCTAAAGATGGATTTAACAACACATTCAACTTTCTACTTGTTCAATTAGTTCAATCAGCCCTAAAGGAACAAGTTTGCCACTTAGGTTAAGGTTCACAATCAGGAATCTACAAAACCTTAGAAATTGAATTGATTCTAACTAGTTGAAGCATTCAAATATAGGAAACAAGGAACGAGAATTAGAAACTTACAATCAATCCGAATAAATCTTCAAATTATAGGCAGAATAGATGAGTTTAGTTCCTCATGGAAGACATCGCTCAAAATCTCTAAAGTGTCTGATGAAAGAATAGAATAGAAGTGTTGGAAAAGAACTAAATTTAGCCTTAAATAACATCCAAAGTCGGCCACCAAACAACAAGAATAAAAACTAGGGTTCTTAATAATAAAAACGCTGCGCACATGCACTGACGACCAATGCTGCGACCGCGGCATACTGTTTCCTCGTACCCCGCTGCAGCGGCCTCTACTACGGCCGCGACATGCATGCTGCGGCCGCGGCATGCTGTTTGCCGTGTCTTTCGTCTAGCTTTGCGGGTATCTCCACTTATCTTGCTCCTCTTCCTTGCTTCTTCTTCCCAATGGTTCTTGTATTCCTCTTCGAGATATTGCATCTCCCAAATGTGTTTTGATTCAATCTACCAGATAAACACAAATTTGCGCAGAATCCGGACTCTTCCAAAATAATCACAAGATGCAATTTAGCAACAAAGTATGAAAGAAATGCAACCTAACTAAACTAAAAATGCCTATAATGCCTATCTAAGATATGCATTATCAAATTCCCCCACACTTAACCTTTGCTTGTCCTCAAGCAATGATACAATGAACATGAATCAATGTATCCCATAGGAAATCCCTTCAAGTTTCAACTTTATCAAAAAGCAACATCATAGCAGGTGAAAACATAAACCAAGCAAACAAACGTCATAGCATGTACTATAGTGATCAAAGCTTAGAGGTAGACATTATCCAACCTCACCAGAAATATATGTTTCACTCATGTCTTTAGGCTTTAAGCTACAACTCTCAACTCAAACCAATCATGCACTAAGCTCATAGACATTGACCACCATATCACCAATTCTCTACCGAAATGTCATTGCTTGCGGGACACAATAAATACACTAAAATGTGACACTTTTTTTTCCCTTTTTATTTTCTTTTGTTCTCTTTTCTCTTTTTTTTTTCCTTTTTCTTTTTCTTGTCTTGGTGCTTTCCTTACGCGAAGCACAAACATGGGTGTCATGAATGACCCCGGTCTATCAACACCTCAACCTACTAATATGAAGTTCAATTGAACATCTTTTGACGCAAGTTGCACACATGGGTGTCATGAATGATCCCGTTTATTCAATGATCAAGCTTCTTTCCTAATGGATAGTTTTCAACACCTTTTTGCGCGAATCATACCCATGGGTGTCATGAATAGATCCGGTTACTAAGTGCATCAACCATTGCCACCTTATTCACTAAATATGTACAAATTCAAACAAAAGGCTCAATATAACATAAACTCCGCAAGCAATCAAACATGTGCATCGGTCTTTAAAAATAGATATTGCAGTCAATGCCACGAGGTAGCAACACTGGGAGAGTAATTCACACAACTGAGCAAAAGAATTCAAATAAGGCCAAACATTCTCACAGGGTCATGTTTTTAGGACTTCAATCATACTTTAACTCAATCATACATGCTCAATTATATTTGCTAGCTCATGTTCCACAAAAATCAAATAAAGACAACAATCAAAACATTCAGAACTCCATGGGATTTTTATGAATCATGCTTGAAATTTAAAATAGAGGACAAATTAAGTCAGATGGGTATTTGAATAACACATATGTATGCAATGCATGCTCTATTTTTGGAGTTTTGAATTTTTTTTAATTCCGAAAAATGCAGCAAAATTAAATCTGAAAATGCAGAAAAATAAATAAACTAAATTAGACAATATTAAATAAACTAAACAGAAATTAAATAAACTAACTATTACAGAAATTTAAATATGTTGTGTAAAAATTTAAACATGGTCCTTGAAATGACAGAAATGATAGAATTGACATCCTATACATATAATTCTCCTCCCCCACACTTAAAGTTTTCAGTGTCCTCACTGAAAAAGTACAGACAACCAAAATAAAACATAAAAATTCAGGGTGAAGGAGGTAGAACTAACCACTCACTGAGGCGGCGGCTGGTATGGTGGCGACTGGTACGTCGGGATATGTGGGTAATGCTGACGGAAGTAGTAAGCCTGCTCTTTCCATAACTCCTCCATGTGATAGTTTATTTCACGCACATTGCGGCCGATGTCGTGGAGAGTGAACTCAAAGGAGTCCTGGCGTAAGGACATACGGTGGAACTAGGTGAGCATGTGGTCCCGCCAGGGGTCATCCTCAGCAGAAGAGAAGCAAGGCCCCGCAGAAGAGCCAACAGCGTGATGTGCATCCCCCATATGATAGTCTGTCTGTGCAGGGGCATCCTCCTCAGCCTCGTCATCATCATCCTCATCATCATCCTCTACCTGGACCGGATCAGCTGCAATGTATAGGGTGTTGTTGGAAGGGCCATAAGGTAGGGCTCTAGGAAGGCTCAGTCGGTGCTCTCCATGCCTCCCCTACTTCCAAATCCAGCCCGCCCCATCAAAGCCCTCAAGCACGAAAGCCTTTCGGAGCTGCTCTGTCGTATAGGTGTACCCACCAGTCATGGGTGCACCACATTGTGCATGCTCCATATATCGTTAGGCTATGAGGCTAATCATGCCTCCCAAGCCAAACCTCCCTGACTTCTTCCCTTGAATCTGCAGGCAGCTGTCCACAAAGATCTCAACCCAGTTCGGCGTACCATGGGACTGGGGAGCAAGGCTCCATAACCAGGATAGATCTCCAGCAGGCACTTTGTTCACGTCGCCTTGGCCGCTGAAAGACATGGCCAAGACCTTGTGAACTAAACGGAGGCATGAGTGGACGAAATTGTAGTTATACTCTCCCTTGTGGCCGTCAAATCTGGTTCAAGTCGCCGCGAACCAGACATCATGGCGTTGCTTCTCTATTGCCATGAAATACCAATCTGGGGTGGGCGCTTGAGAAATCCCAAAAATCTGTCTCAGCTGGTCATGTGTGCAAGTGTGAGGCTGATCCAACAAGTTGAACCTAATCCTCGAGTTATCCACCTGCTGAAACGTGGCCAGAAACTCCCATGCTAGCTCAGGGTACGTGGGGGCACTACAGTCTATAAATCCCCCCAAACCGCCATAGCTAAGCATCCGCCTTGTAACATCTAACATGTCCAATGTCTGTAAGGTCGAGATATGGAAAAACTTCGTATGTACGACACGTTTTGAATCGAAGCTCTTAAATATCTTCCTCTGTCCGTCAGACGTATTCCTCAATCGGCGCACCATTTTCTATCAAATCTCAGCAGTAGATTAATACCCCAAATTGATCTAAAATTCCACCTTAAGCTCCACAAACTCAAGCAATCCACCAAAACCAAATCAACTCACCAACACAAATATATCTCAAATCAACCACCAAAACTAAATCCTTCAAACAAATCCCAATTTCAAGAACTCCAAACAATGATCAACAATCACACCCCAAGTCTTTCAAATCACCACTCTCAAACCAAAGTTCCAACTCCAAGTTCACAAAACAAACAAGAATAATCGAAGAATAAAACACACACAGCTTTCCAAAGCAACCCAACAACAACCGATCCTGGCGGCAGGACCTGCGGCGGCCGCAGCGGCGGGCGCAGTAAAGGATTCAGCGGAGATCTGTGGCAGGTGACTCGCGGTGGTCGGCGAGGAAGAAGGTAACTCCGATTCCGTTATGTGGTTGCCTGGATCCGATGATGGGGGAGGTCGGCGAGGAGGAAGATCCGGCTTGGGAGGTTATGGAAGGGGAGAAAAGGAGACAACAATGGAGAGGAGACAACATTGGAGTTTTTGGGAGTCTTTGAATGTGGCGGAAAGGGTAGGAGGTGAATAAGGTAGGCTTTGATGAGCTATCCGTGTCATATCATGTATCTAACATATTTTATTTTCTTTTATTTTCTTTTTCTTTTTTTTTTAATTAGAAATTCCCGGACTTGATGTACGGCGGGCGCAACATATGTCGCGGCCGCCACATCTGCTCCCCCGCCGCGGATTGATGTGTGGCGGCCGCCGCATGGATGCTGCTGCCGTCGCCAGTGAGGTGGCCTTTTATACTTCATTTTTTTTTAAACTACCTATGTCACTAATCCTAAAGTAATTAGCTAAAGAAAAACTACCTAAGAAATAATGAAGATGAAAAAGAAAGAAGAACTTACCTCGGGTTGCCTCCCGAGAAGCGCCTTTGTTTCAAGTCGTTGGCTCGACGTGATGGCCCTTGAGTGGCCTAGTCGGTTGGTTCAGCGAGCACCAACTTCTCTTCTTCAGTATGTGAGATGTTCTCAAGGTACGGCTTAACTCTATGACCATTGACCTTAAAGAGCTCATTAGACTTAGGGTCATAAAGTTCAATTGCTCCATGAGGGAATATCCTTGAGATGGTGTAGGGTCCTTCCCACCTTGATCTAAGCTTTCCTGGAAAGTGTTTCAGACGTGATTGGTATAGGAGAACCTTGTCTCCTACATTGAGTTCCTTCCGCATGATAAGTTTGTCATCCCAAGCCCTTGTCTTCTCCTTGTAGATCATTGCATTATTAGAGGCATCCAGACACAATTCCTCCAGCTCTTGCAAATTGAAGTTTCCTGAATTCTCCTACTTCATTTATTGCCATATTGCAGTTCTTTACAGCCCAGTATGCCTTGTGCTGAAGTTTCACAGGAAGATGACAAGCCTTCCCAAACACAATTCGATAAGGAAACATACCAATGAGAGTCTTATAGGCCGTCCGATAGGCCCAAAAAGCATCATTCAGCCTTAGACTCCAATCCTTCCTATTAGGAGCCACTGTTTTTCTCCAAAATGCTCTTAATCTCCCTATTCGATACTTCTGCTTGACCGTTGGTCGGAGGATGATAAGCAGTGGACACTCGATGCGTGACATGATACCTCTTTAGCAGGGCAGTGATGGTCCTATTGCAGAAATGTGTCCCCCTGTCGCTTACTAGAGCTTTAGGCACCCCAAATCTTGCAAAAATTGTATCTTTTAGGAATTCTGCAACTACTTTAGAATCATCAGTTCTGGTGGCCTTTGCCTCCACCCACTTGGAGACATAGTCCACCGCAAGCAAAATATAAACATTCCCAAAAGAACTAGAAAAGCGACCCATAAAATCAATACCCCAAACATAAAAAATTTCACAAAATATGATTTTAGTTTGTGGCATTTCATTTCAAGCTGATATGTTCCCCTTTGGCATCTATTGCAAGATTTAAAAAAAGCATTAGCATCCCTAAACAAGTGAGGCCAAAAGAAACCTGCTTCTAAAACTTTCTTAGCATTCTTTTGAGGACCAAAATGGCCTCCACATTCATGAGCATGACAAAAAGTAAGGACAAATTGTACCTCATTGTCCGGTAGACACCTCCTAATTACCTGATCAACACAATGTTTCCAAAGGTAGGGGTCATCCCAAACGTAGAGTCATGTCAAATCTTGTCCTTATGAGCTTTTATAAAGTTCGGTGGAAATTCTCCCGTGACCAAGAAATTCACCATATTGGCAAACCAAGGTCAAGGAGTATGGACACCCATCAACAATTCAGGAATATTAGAACTTACCTCGTCAGATAGGAGGGAAAAAGGTGAGACGGGGGCTTGATCAGATTGCGGCGGGCGCAACATAATTGCTTGGCCGCGACCGCGGCATGGTTGCTGCGGCCGCAGCACCCTTCATTTTCGTTGCTTCCTGCAGTTGCGAAGAAGAAGTGTGAGTTAGGTAAAACAATGTATCGTCAGGGAACTCACCGTGAATGGGTCTTTGATCTTCCGACTTGTTCTCTCCTTGGACAAGTCTGCTGAGGTGGTCCACTACTATGTTTTCTGCACCTTTCTTATCTTTGATTTCAATGTCAAATTCACTTAAAAGTAAAATCCAACGAA
Organism: Persicaria tinctoria; assembly: GCA_037127255.1. Lineage (NCBI taxonomy): Eukaryota > Viridiplantae > Streptophyta > Magnoliopsida > Caryophyllales > Polygonaceae > Persicaria > Persicaria tinctoria. Next base: position 28,193,924 of record JBANSL010000013.1, on the reverse strand, counting down.
TCAATCTTGGTTTCGCTTCTTTCTTAGTCAATAAATAGCAAAGACCAGCGTGATCAGTGAAGACAATTACCTTAGCTCCTAGGAGATAGGAGCGAAATTTCTCTAGTGCAAAGACCACATCCAGGAGCTCTTTCTCAGTTGTTGAGTAGTTCATTTGCGCTCCATTCAGAGTCATGGAGGCATAGTAGATGACATGAGAGCTTCTTCCTTCCTTTTGCCCCAAAACATCCCCCACAACATAGTCGCTAGCATCACACATAATCTCAAAAGGTTGAGACCATGTGGGTGCTTGAATGATAGGCGCACTAGTCAGGTGACCTTTAAGCTCATCAAAGGATGCTCTACACCTGTCATCAAACTCAAAAGCTACTTCATTTTTCAGTAAATCACAAAGAGGTGCAGAAATCATAGAAAAATCCTTAATAAACATGCGATAGAACCCTGCATGGCCTAAAAAGGAGCGAATTTCACGCACATTGGTGGGGTAAGGTAGAGACTGAATGACATCAATCTTAGCCTTATCCACCTCAAGACCCCTGCTAGACATAATATGACCCAAAACAATGCCTTGCTCAACCATTAAATGACACTTTTTAGAATTAAGAACTAAGTTGGTGTCTACACACCGCTTAAGCACAAGTGACAAATGATGCAAGAAAGTATCAAAATCATCTCCATGCACAGTGAAGTCATCCATAAATACTTCTATAAAATGCTCTACATACTCAGAAAATATGCTTACCATACACCGTTGGAAAGTCCCAGGTGCGTTACATAGCCTAAAAGGCATTCTGCAATATGCAAAAGTGTCAAAAGGGCATATAAATGTCGTTTTTTCTTGATCCTCCGGTGCTATTGGTACTTGAAAATATCATGAGTAGCCATCTAAAAAGCAATAAAAGGAGCGGCCGGCAAGGCGCTCAAGCATTTGATCAATAAAGGGAAGGGGGAACTGGTTCTTGCGAGTAACTGCATTCAATTTAAGATAATCAATACATACTCTCCAACCAGTTTGTACCCTGCTAGGGATCAATTCACCATCCTGATTTTCAACAACAGTAATACCTCCCTTCTTAGGGATAACCTGAGTAGGACTCACCCATTTGCAGTCAGATATAGGAAAGATCATACCTTCCTGAAGGAGTTTCAACACCTCCTTCTTTACCACTTCCATCATTGGCGGGTTGAGTCTCCGTTGAGGTTGTCTAGATGGCTTGACATCATCCTTCAATAGTATCCTATGCATGCAGAGGGTAGGACTGATGCCCTTAATGTCTGCTATTGTCCATCTTAACGCCTCATTGTTCTCCTTTAAAACAGTCACTAATCGCTCCTCCTGTCCAAAGGTCAATTTTTTAGAAATAATGACAGGCAGAGTATCATCTTCACCACGAAAAGCATATTTAAGGTGATTAGGAAGTTGTTTCAATTCAACATCAGGCACTTGGATAATAGATGGAAGAAGCTTTTCAGTAGGAATGGTCAGCTCGATGCGGTCTCCCCTTGGTGGCACATAGGTGGAAGGTCGATGGTCCAAAGCTACTATAGCCTCCTGCAAATCAGGTGAAGAAACATAATCTCTAGCAATTTCATCTATAGGAGCCTGTAAAGCAACTTCCATCTCATCAACACACTCCAAATCAAAGCAATCTTATGCCATAGTATCAAATATCAATAATATCCACAAAGCACAGAGAAGGATCATCAGATGGAAATTTCATGGAATCATAAATATTATATTCAACTCTTTGACCATCAAATTCCATAGTAAGAGATCCTGAATAGACATCTATCTTAGTCCTATCAGTTTTCAGAAAAGGTCTTCCCAACAGAATAGGGCCTTCATTGTTACCAGGATCCATGTCAATCACAAAGAAATCAGCAGGGAATATCAAGTTGTCAACCATAACCAAGACATCTTCAACAATCCCTTTCGGGTAGATAGTAGATCGATCAGCAAGTTGAATTACTACCCGAGTATCATTAAGAGGTCCCAACCCCAAAGCATGATAAACATTAGAAGGCAAAACATTAATAGATGCTCCTAAATCTAACATGGCTTTGTCAAATTTAGTATCACCTATCACACATGGAATAGCAAACATACCAAGGTCACTACACTTTTCAGGCATACACTTTTGAAATACAGCGGTGACAGGTTCGCTTACCTTCACCTTTTGCTTACCTTTTAGCTTCTGGTTCTGCTTGATAGTGCAAAGTTCCTTAAAAAATTTAGCATATCTAAGAATGCTTTTGATCATATTAAACAAATGAATGTTTACCTCACACTTACTAAATGTCTCAAAGATTTCCTTGTCGTTCTCATACCTTCGTGTATCCTTCAAGGCTTCCGGGAAGGGTGTAATTGGCTTTGGAGTCTCCATAGGTAAGGATGAAGAAGGGGGAGAAGGAAAAGAAAGGGGAAGAGGGGAAGAAGAGGGAAATGGAGTACCTGACACGGAGGTGGCGACAGACCCACTGGTGGCGGGCGCGGCAGAGTGATGCGGCTGCAACAGGATTGATTGGCCGCGGGCGCCGCTTGGTTGCTGCGGCCGCGGCACAGTGTGCATCCCGTCATCTTCTTCTATTATTTCTATCTCCTCGTCCATTATTTCCTCCTCATCCTTTTGAGGTGTGACAACCAGTTCCTTGCCACTCCTAAGCGTTACAACATTGACATTCTCCTTCGTTGGGTTCTCGATGGTCTGTGATGGAAGCTTTCCTGAATTGTTTGGGTCCTTAGCACTTAAGATTTGAATGAGCTGACTCATTTGATTCTCAAGATTTGTCATCCGATCGAATTGCTGCTTCTCTGGATTTGCCATCCGCTCTGACAGTTGTTTATCATTCTTCAAGACCAATTGTTACAGTTTCTGTAGTGGATGCTCATTATCCTCATTTGATTGCTGCTGACATCCCTGTCGAGGTTCATATTGTTGTTGGGGCCTTGCCTGTTGCCCCCTTGCTAATTGAAAGAGGCTTGGTAGTTCCCATAGCCCTGTTGATAGCCTCTGTTGTAATTATTGTTGTTGAAATACCTAGGATTTCCATAATTGCCTTGCCTAGGCCTTTGTTGAGCGAAATTCCCAATGGCATTCAAATCAAAATTAGGATCTTGTAGAAGCGGACACATATCCATAGGATGAGTGTATTGACTGCAAAGACCACATGCCTTCAGTTGTTGAGGAGTTCTATCAATGACCAATTGTTTCATAATCTCCTTTACCTCTGCCATATCAGTCTGAAGTGCAGCCACAGGGGCATCAACAACGAGTACAACCATTGCACGAGGGCTCTTATTGAACTGTATGGAGCCCTCAGATAGCTCCTTAAACACATCCCAAGCTGCGGCATGCGTCTTTTTCAGCATGTTTCCTCCACAAGCAGAATTCACTGTTTTGCGCTCTATATCAGTCAGCCCATTGAAGAGAAAGAGAACTAGATCCTTTTGAGAGTACCCATGGCATGGGCAGCTGGCGCAGAGCTTCTTGAAGCGCTCAAAGTACTCATGTATCAACTCCGTCGCGTACTGCTCAATGCTGCTGATTGACCTTTTCAAGGCATTGGGCTTTGTTGCAAGGAAGTACATCTCTAAAAAGACTCTCTTCATCTCAGCGAAGTAGAAATAGATCCAGGTGGCAGATAGAAGAACCATTCATTCGCCTCATCCTTCAAAGAGAAGGGAAAAGCTCTCAGCTTGATTTGATCTTCAGTTACATTCTCTGGTTTCATCCCAACAACCACCGTATGGTACTCAGATAGATGCTTGTAGGGATCCTCCCCACTCAACCCATGGAATTTGGGTAGAAGATGAACTACCCCAGACTTCAGCTCAAAGTTGACTCATTCTGCTAGCGCAAGAAATTGGATTGCCAGAGGTTGTTGTGCCAGATCATCAGCGGAAAACTCCTTAAGAGTGCGGTTCGCGTCGACAACCATCTCAGTTGTAGGTTCTTCTTGATCAAAAGGGAGTTCGCGAAAGCGATCACGAGTTTCTCGCCTTAGAGCGGCAATGGTCCTTTCAATCTCTGAATTAAACGGCAAAAAAGAAGAATTAGTAGCACGGGTATGGACCATATAAGACGGTCCACACCAAGATCAACACTAAAAACACACAAGAATTAAATAAAAATCCCCGGCAACGGCGCTAAATTTGACGGAGGGAAAACCTGTCGTTGATCCGCCAAAGAAAACTCAAACCTATAGCATGTATAGCAATAAGCAAGAGGTCAATCCACAAGGAAAGTTATAAATCAAGTGTAATTCAGGTGTCAATCAAAGTAACCAATTTGGGGGGTTTTTGTGTGTGAAAGTTCTGCCTTTTATCAAAGCGGAGTAAAGAAAGCAAAGTAAATGAATTTGTTTTAGACAATTTGGAGAAGCAATTCTACCTACAATTTTCCACTTTATTGGATTGAAGCGATCCTGGTAACTTCTTCTCGTCCTATGAAATTTCCTATGAATGCCCTTGTCCCGACCTAATATAGTTACTAGTCCAATCAGTCCTAGAAACCCTTATCAATCTAACATTCCCTAAAGAAGGATTTAACCCAATTGATAGCTTTAAGTTTAGAGATTAGCCAAGGTATTTGCAGTCCCTAAAGAGGGATTTAACAACACATTCAACTTCCTACTTGTTCAATTAGTTTAATCAGCCCTAAAGGAACAAGTTTGCCACTTAGGTTAAGGTTCACAATCAGGAATCTACAAAACCTTAACAATTGAATTGATTCTAACTAGTTGCGCGGGCTAGATAGAATAAAACAATAGACAATCAAGCAATAAGAAGTTGAAGCATTCAAATATAGGAAACAAGGAACGAGAATTAGAAACTCACAATCAATCTGAATAAAGCTTCAAATTGCAAGCAGAATAGATGAGTTTAGTTCCTCATGGAAGACATCACTCAAAATCTCTAAAGTGTCTGATGAAAGAATAGAATAGAAGTGTTGGAAAAATAACTAATTTTGGCCTTAAATATCATCCAAAGTCGGCCACCAAACAACAAGAATAAAAACTAGGGTTCTTAATAATCAAAACGCTGCGCACAGGCGCTGACGACCAATGCTGCGGCCGCGGCATACTGTTTCCTCGTACCCCGTTGCAGCGGCCTCTGCTGTGGCCGCGACATGCTGTTTGCTGTGTCTTTCGTCTAGCTTTGCGGGTATCTCCACTTGTCTTGCTCCTCTTCCTTGCTTCTTCTTCCCAATGGTTCTTGTGTTCTTCTTCGAGATATTGCATCTCCCAAATGTGTTCCGATTCAATCTTCCAGATAAACACAAATTTGCGCAGAATCCGAACTCTTCCAAAATAATCACAAGATGCAATTTAGCAACAAAGTATGAAAGAAATGCAACCTAACTAAACTAAAAATGCCTATAATGCCTATCTAAGATATGCATTATCATTAAGATTCAGAAAAAGGAAGATCAAGCAGTATATAAATCATCACAATGTCAATATGCTTTAAAAGACATCACCTTAACTCGTCACAAAACCATATAACGACCATTTAGAAATCATGCACCATTATCTCATATATACAAGTCATGTCCATACTTCAAGTCATATTCATCATTTACATAATCAATACTCATGCTCGTCAACCATATAATGCATCATCATGCTTACTACAATAAAATAAAACATCATGCTTCAACCTAATAGCACATCATTATCCCATAGTTCATACTCATCATACTCATGCTAGTCAACCATATAATGCATCAGCATGTTGTAACATGCTTCTAAAACAACATAACAGGATAGCAAAGCAGTAATATACCATGGTAACACTTGTCATTACCAACTAGATATCAGTATTGCATAACAACATGTAATATCATTCCATATCAGGTGCATCGTGGTTGTTATCTAACATCATGCCAGTAGATTTTATTAATTCACATAATCACGATAATCATCACCCACACGTTCAAGAAGAAGCAAGTATGGACATTATTACACATAAGGACTACATCATATCGACTAGCATTTATATCAATAACATCATTAGTTTATCATTAAACATTGCAACTGCATCAATAAATCTCAATTTCCTGTCATGCTCAATAGTTATTGCAAATCATCATATATGCACATAATTAAGTCAAGCTAACAAGTTCCATTATAACCTTATCAGATGAGCAATTCAGGTTTTCAGCATTTGCAGTTCATACTTTATAGGCAATTTCATTATATCATACTTAGCAACTCGAGTAGCAACATATCATGACATCATGGCACATTAGAAATGTAAGGCGTAAAATCATACCATCATAGACAACAGACAATTAGACAACAATCATTACCAAGTCAACACATCAACACGTAGATCTCATCGTCAGGTCAGTGCAATATCATCACCAACAAATTTAAAAGGGTTAGCAATTCGAACGGAGAACAATCCCGTTTGCATGTCATATCGTACATAGTAACCGTAATTCTCGATGTGTGCCCGTTCCGCCGACATCATAGATCCTGATGCCCGTGGGTTATGGATCCACGCTTCCGCTGCGCTGCTCTATCGCTATCCAATTTTCCATTCCCTCTTCCATGCGATCGCTCATTCAGTATATCACGCAAGAGTCCAAGTCAAGGGAGATAGGGGAGTGACGAGAGAAGACAACCCAAATTCCTTTCGAGGACAAACACGGACCACAACTAAAGACGACAATACTAGAGGCAAGACTCTGACCCGAGAATAGCAACAACGCCCTTATGGAAGTCTATTAGGTTACAATTGTGAGGAGCAAAATGAATTCATCATGGAGCACGTCAGTCACATTAATCCACACTAACATGTACCTATCTCAAGGAGAACGACATGCATATTCATTCCAAAAGACACAATCGAGTCCTACACGGATTCATGCGAGACAAGTTAACAGTCTATTATTCCATGGTAGGAGAGATGCCTAACAACTTCAAGCAAGATATGCGGAACCAGTAATGATCATGCAAGATTCAAAGTCATGCGGTATTTAATGAGGATGACAAATATCATGTATATGAACAATGCACGAGCATGGTACACACATCAACAATTGAGTTCAAACATAGCATGACGAGGTATATCATAGCAAGCAGATTAAGCATCATATGAGAACATATAAGAGCATCATAGTAACTATCTCATCTTAACACACTGGTCATATAATAGGTCAAGCATGACACGTAATCATACGACGAGATACATTTAGAAAGCACATGTCCTACATGATACTAGCAACACATGATGTGATACAAGCACAGTCAAGATTCATTAAAAGGGGGTTAACAGGATGTTCACGAAACATGAGGAATCATCAAAAGTAACAAGAAGGACATCATGGGCAATAGATTATAATCATGCTAAGAACGAACCATCATAGGACACATATAAATGTACAATAGTTATCACATCATAGAACATGTACAACATGTAATCATTTAGCGAGTCATATTGGAAATCACAAGCCCTACAGGATACTACTAGCACTTATCGAATCATGACCACAATCAAGGTAACTCGACTAAATTCATTCTAACACTCATGCGTCATGCATATGCGAAATGATATAACGTGGTGTGTGATCATGCGAGGTGCCAAGTCATACATCTATGCCAACACAAGAGGAATTCATAACGTAATAGGGAAACACTACCGAGTGATAACATGTAAGCATGCTATGATAAACCAACACCGAAAGCAATCGATCATCGAATTCAATATCAATATAATTTGTACGAGTAAGACATTTCAAGATGATAGAAAGAGAGAAGGATCACACTATCAGGGACCTAGCTCGAGAGAGAATCAGCAATAATGCAAGCAAGGTATAAATATGCACAAGTCACAACCAATGATCCTACATGGTGCTAAAGACTCAACATGACATTCGACACATACATGCGCTTGAATGACCAACACATCGATGTGCAAGAAATCATATTAACATATCCCGTGATATAGAAGCATGAGAGGAATATAGAAATGCATAATGCAAGCCTACACAATATGCAATATGACTAACATACAAGGTATGTGTTCCAAGTCAACAACTATTTGAATAACGCATACATTTACCAAGACATCACGTCAAATAGCATGATCACAATTGAACTACTAATTTAGCCAACAAGCCACGGGTAACATCGACTAATCATGCAGAGGAAACATCTTACGACATTCATATAAGAGAAGTGTAGCACACTATCATGGACATAATCTAGGAGAAGGCAACAACTATATACAGACTCCTATCATGCAATTCATGCTTCAAATCGGTCGTTAGTACGACCAATACAACAGGTCAATTAGACAGGCGAAGACGACATATAATCAGGACAGGAAACAAGGTGCAACACGGGACCTAAGCAATAGGGCAAGCATGGGTACAGAATGTCATACAACCACAAATTTACATTAAGCATCATCATCTTAATATGTACTGGGAATTACGTATCATATAAGGCATGTGGACATCAAGTTATAACACGTATCCATCAAGTAAGGAACTCACTCTATCATGATACCAGAACTGAACGATCACACTATCATGAACCTATTTATAGGGAGAACATTAATCATGCAGCTTTCTAACACATGACATTTACATTCATGCACTAGTACGATGCAACATGCTGAGTAAGGCATGCTGGAATGATAGGGACGTAACATGTATAACATGGAATCACACAATGGTCATCATGAACATCAAATCATGCATTTATCAAGACTCAATCATACAACATATTCCCCATCCAATGTAAGTAATCACAGCTATATCAATTGCAAAATAACCAACAGTCGTTAATCTGACGAATACATAATAGATGGGCATGGTGTAGATTCTGGTCACAAAACGAGCAATAAGCATTAACGCGTCATCATCTAGCATCCTAAGGAGACCATGTACAAGCATTCATACAAGGGAGATTTGATCACAGACGTAATAACATGAGCAACATTTTACAAATGAGCATTTGCAAGGTACATGCAGAAGGTTATAAAATCATGTCATGTAGTTCAGAGAGAATCATCATTACAACCGGGCAGAGATCCCTAAGGGCAACCATTGACCTTCCCCAACTGACTCATCACCCGTCTTTCCCGTGGGACTTTGGTACGACTCTTTGCGGTAAGAAAATAAAGGTTGATCATCATATGAATCAAGAAAGACAACCCCATGACACCTTACTTTTGACTCAAAATGCCATCAGGAACCACCTTCCAATACTCACTTAGAGAACCTTCATATCCATACATGATTCTCACATAATGTGTTTACCAACCCGATTCCCCGTGGGAGACAGTGACATCCGGGAGGAAGACTCGATAGCACCGTCAAAGGGTTAACAAACATAGTGGAAGGGGTTGTTTCACACAAGCTGGGTTTGACAATGTAGAAATAAAGGCACTCCCGCTATCCCGTTTGCACAGGTAAGTCAATGCACATTTCATAGTTAAGGCACCCAAATAAGATCTCTAAGATAGCAAGCATTCAACACAGAATCAGTTAATGACACTCATAATGATCTCCTTGGAGTCTCCCAACCCATCTGTAAAGAACAAGCTGATAGGGGTGGTCTAGTGCCTTTACTACCCACTCGCATCCCCGTTTGGTCGGTTTTCCTCTTTTATTTCCAATTTCGGTTAGGCATCTTAAGTTCAATTTTCCCTTCTTAAAATCCTTTCAAATCCTTTGAAATTCATGGGCGGTTTTCCAAAACATACACTCGACCCTTGCGTACCCGAATTGCACAACCTCAACTCTGATACCAACTTTATAACGGCGCAGGATTATGATTTCGGGTTACGTTTCAAGAGATGAAACCCCTTGTTCGGATCTTGCAATCCAGGTACGGGTCGAGGTTTCAAACTCATTTTTAAGGTCAGTAATAAAGAGGGATTTCGAACCCTAAAAGTATCGTAGGGTCGTTGGGTGCCCTTAACCTATCCTAGGGACTATGTCGCGAAAATCAATTCAAACGGAAGTAAGGTGGAAACAAAATTAAGATACAAGGTGTCAGGACAGAGCCGGGTCAAAACCAAATCATAAGTGTGTGATTACCATTTATAACGAGTTAGAGAATTAGCCAGGTTCTTCGATTCGCAAAAAGGGAACCCCGTCATATAGGCATCGAGCACTCAAAATCTGCAGAAAATACCTTACAAAAAAGAACGCGGAAAGGAGTCAGACCGAGCCACTCATACGAGACCGGCAGTCCTCGCTGAGGCCACATAGTATGTGCTATATCTAATAAAGATGCTCTAATGCAGTACGAAAGTCAAACACACTAGCATGCTCGTAGTTATAATAATGTGTATAAATATTGTAAAGGGCCTAAGACAATGCCAAGCGGCATATCCCTCTCCTACCTCTGCACCCCTTCCCGTTAGTGCAGAGACTGGCCAGTTCGGTGCTATAGCATAGCAATTTCCTCGTGACTGGCCAGTTTGGTGCTATAGCTTGCCCGATGGTGCTGGGTTATCATATCATGCTCATATAGACTCGATTGACTTAGGGTAGCCGATGAGGCTGGGCTACCCTATGACCCTAGCAAAGACTCTAGGACTATCACAGATAACGTCCGTTCTGTTTCAAACACACATAGTAACCACATGCTCAGTTCAATGCAATCTTAGCATGATACTACATGGCATGCTTTTATGCATATCCAACACCTAACACAAAATGCAACAACATGCATGAATGTCCAATCTGAGTAAGCCCCCTAGGGAACTTACTTGAAGATGCAGAACAACAGGATAATACAAGCAAGGGCCCAAATGCAAGTCCAACGCAATCCAACCGCAATACACACCTATTATTCCTTATTCATTCGGAAAGTTCGAGGCTTTGTGCATTCCCTCAACCATTATTCCTTATTCATTCGGAAATTGGCTGGCAAGGCTATATATGTAGCCGTCTATATCGAAGATGTTATCATCACTGGGAATGATATCCCTGAGATGACAACTTTGAAAGACTTCCTCCATCACACTTTCAGAATCAAAGATTTGGGTCAACTTCATTACTTTCTCGGAATTGAATTCATCTCCACCCAACCTGGTATGGTGTTGATCCAACAACAATTCATACATGATACAATTATTGAGTTTCATTGTGCTAAAGCGCGACCTGCTGCCAGTCCTCTAGAGCTCCACACAAAATTGCTCCCCACTGATCGCGATCCTTTTTCCAATCCCACCGTCTACAGGCAGTTAGTGGGTAAATTGAATTTCGTCAACAACACCCGACCATATATTGCCTTTTCCGTCCCTTATTTGAGCCAATTTATGCAAACACCAGCTCAATCGCACATGAATGCTGCTATGCACACCTTGCATTATTTGAAGGGAAAAGTTGATCGACCGCTTCTTCTCAATACTTTTTCCAGGTTTGATCTACTCGCCTACGACGACTCTAATTGGGCTTCTTGTCCCCTGAATAGACGGAGTGTGAGTGGTTATGTTATTTTTCTGGGTGGTAGCTTGATTTCATGGAAATCCAAGAAGTAGAGCACCGTTTCACTGTCTTTTGCAGAGGCTGAATACCGTTCGCTACTCCGGGTATGCACAGAACTTGCCTGGATCACTCGACTCTTACATGAATTGGGAGTCCTTGATATCAATCCAATCCTAGTGAAATGAGACAATCAAACCGCTATTCATATTTCTCGTAACACGGTTTTTCACGAACAGACCAAGCATATAGATTTGGATTGTCACTATGTGCAGAAAAAACTGCTTGAGGGTCTGATTTCTCTCCAACATGTTTCTACTCTTGAGGAGCTTGCAGATGCCATGACAAAGACCCTTCCTCGTCGTCGTATGCCATCCATCCTTGACAACTTGGGAATGGTTTCACCCTATCCCGCTTGAGGGGGGCTGATGGAGTATGACGTCACTCAATCCAGCTTAGCTAGCTGCCCAGGTCAAACCCACAGTTAATGTTGAATGGCTAGGATTAATTGTGTAGATCTGAGGGCTAGGATTGCTTCAATTGTATAGAACAGTAAAATAGATATGTGTATAAATACCGACTCTGTAATGGATCTGAACACAATACAGAATTCAACCATCTTCTTCATAATGTTTCCAATCATTTTCTCTTCCATTTACTTTGTTCACAAAAGCAACCCCTTCCTCATACTTATTTTCTTCCCCCAAATTTGCCAAAGCCTTCCTTATTTCCTTCCTTGAGGCTCGGCAGCAACACCATTACATGAGCATCGCATGAGCACCACTCGTGCGACGAGAACCACCCGAGCACCCCCGAATGCCTTGTCTCTGTTTTCCAGGAAAGCCGAGCCCTTCTGTTCCCCTGTTCGTTTTCGTGGACTCACCCCGTCACCCGAGCACCCCATCACACCTCATCCTTCTCCTTTGAGGTTCAAGCAATAGCCTGAATGCCTTCAAGCTCCGACGTCCAAAGAAACAAGCTGAGGAGCCCCGGGGACCTAATCGCCGACGTCCTCTCTCCCTCCCGTGTCCCCTGTTTCTCCGAGCACCCAGTGAGCTCATTTTTCCCCTCTTTCGATTGAAATCATTGTAAAGGTCCACCTTTATAACCTCCTCTCTCGACCCAGGCCAAGCCCGCCTTGATTCCATCTCCGGCGAGCCGAAAGGGTCCCCGACGAATCCTCTGGTGAAGTTTCGAACCCTCAGTGAGAACTCGGGCCTTCTCCCTTTTCTTGTTCGGATTCGTCCCCTTTCTTTTATTGGTTGGGTTGTCTAGGGAGTGAGCTTGAGAGATAGATAGAGAGATAGATAGAGAGAGAGAGAGAGAGAGAGAGAGAGAGGGGTGAGAGTGAGGATTACGGCGAGACCCCTTACCCCTCCCGCTTTCTTTTTCCGATTCCGTGTTGGCCGAAGGAAGGAGACGGGTCTAGGGTCTCCTTTTTCTTTTTTTGACCGGTTGGATTCACTTTAGTTAAACAATGGGCCCGGTTCGGTTATTTGACAAATAAGATTTTTGCCAAGGGGTATCTGGGCCTAAACTTTTTATTCGAATTTTTTTAAAGGGTAAACTGCATAAAACCACCCCTTAAATATGTCACATTTCTCAAAACCACCCCTTATATACTTAATTACCGGAAACCACCCCTTACACACAATCCGTTTCAAATAAGCCACCCTATTGATGTTTCCATCCAAGACTCAGTTAAATATGTTAAATGACAAAAATACCCTTAATTTTTTTTAATATTATTAACATTTTAATATTATTAGGGGTGTTCATTCCTGCCAAATTCCACCATAGTCAAAACCCCACTTCACCATTTTTGTATAATCGGGGCCTATTGAGGGAAGAATGTGAACAACCCCCTATCCATGCAGTGGTTATTTACGACCTATGGCCACCAGCCCAGCCAGCATCGGTTCCGACGTTACTCACCCACCTCTGCCGCCTTCGACTGTTGCACACCATCGTGGATCAACCTCTGAATTCACGGAAGAATGGGTCAAGAGATGTGAACGATGTCGAGGGCAAATTTGAACAAAAGCCCTTCACCCTAGGAATCCACCCCGATATGAATTTGTGGCTTGCTGGTGGTTTTTGGGATTATTTCCCTGGGAATGGAAGATGTTTTTCTTGGGAATGGGATTTTGGTTTTTGGCCTTGAATGAAATTGTTGGTTTTAGATTCGATTTACCTTCTTCATTTTCAGATCTACAGGGGGTGGGATTCATCTTCCTCTTTGCTTCACAATATGAGGATTGAGGAGGGTTGTTTGCTTTTCGCATTTCGGTGGTTGGGGGTGGCTCTTGCGCATGGTAGGGTTTTCTTCTTGGTTGTTTGATGTTTTTGGTCACATGGGTATCGGTTCTGTTGAATCTTCCGGTGTTGTTTTCCGACGTCCTCAAGCCCTGGTCCGTGCAGACATCGGTGGGTTGGGATCTAAATCTGAGGTTTCCCAAGTGTCATCTCATTCTTGCTCGGATCTAGATCTGTCTTCGTGTATCTTGTATTTCCGTGGTGCTCTTCTCGCGATTTCTTGTGGCTTGTTATGGGTGGGTTTTGTCGACGGGGTGGTCAATTATGGGCTCTAATCTGTGGGAATCTTCTTGGTTGCCTGGGGAAGAAGAAGATATTCAGATTTGGGGCTTTTTTTTCTTTTTTTTTGTTTAATCAATTAAATATATTAAAACTAATTTAGAATTAAAAAATTTATTTAAAAAATATGTACTTAATTGTGATAGAGACAGAGTTAGTGCATGGGTGGTTGATTGTAAACGGGAGGTGTATAAGGGGTGGTTTTCGGTAATTAAGTATATAAGGGGTAGTTTTGAGCAATGTGGCATATTTAAGGGTTGATTTTATGCAGTTTACCCTTTTTTAAAAGTTTTGGGCCTTTCTTTTGAGAGTAGGTTAAGATAAGGTGAGGTTGTTTTCTTTATTAATTATCCGGCTTTAATTATTTTATTTATTCAATTATTATTTATTTAATTATTATTACCTTATTCTGAGTTAGTAAATTATTATTTAAATATTCTGGTTTAATTTATTATTTAACTGATTGTATATTATGTGTTTATTTGATGATTTAATGTTAGAAATGTTTATTAGATATTTTTTTATGATGTGGGTATTGAGTTGATATTTATGGTATATTAAATTATTGAGATTCTATTTGGAAAGTGTTATTTATATGACTATGTTAGATATATGGTTAAAATATTACTTGAAAGGGAGATTTTAAAAGGTTATTTTGAGGAAAATATTATTTTCAATGTCGGGAGTTGGCTTTACTATTCAAAATAATGTTTTGGAACATTCTAACCATGTCGGGATTGATTTAATAATATAATTTTGAGAAATTGGTTTAAAGGTTTACTTGGACGTCTAAATTTTACTTATATGATTATTGGGGTACATGATTATATGTTTATGTGATATTAATGATATTTAGAGTGTCGAGACTTTTAGAAGACATTACATGGTTTTAACTTGTGAAATGACTTGTTGGAATTTTTTTTCAAAATATTCAAGAAAAAATAAAAAATTACAAAAAAATTCACAACTTGAAAATATTTACAAAAATAATCAAAATTTGCAGGGATGTCAGAAAAACGCGGTTTCAAACCGCGTTTTATTCACAAAGTGAAAAACTGAAAATTGAAGAAAAATGTGGAAAAAAAAAATACAAAAGAAACGCAATTTCAAACCGCGTTTCTATGGTTAATTTTATTTGGGAATAATTTACGTCATTTTGTTTTATTTTTTACACTAGAGACGCGGTTCCAAACCGCGTTTCTTGTTTTTTTTTTTTTTAAAATGAAAATTGGAAGAGGAGGCCGGAGTTTGTTGGAAGGAGGAGAGGGAAGGGCCGAGAGGACTGGGAGGCAAAGGGCCGGGAGCTCGTCCTCGTGGACTCCACAGGCCATCGCGACACCTGCGACCGCTGACCACCGCGAGCTCGCCCTTGACCGACACCTGCGACCACCGTGACACCTGCGAGGCTGCGACCACTCCCTCCTCAGATCCAGATCCAATTTCAAAACCCTAGCCCGGAGTTCGATAGCGCATTCACCATGGGGCTCGTGATTGTTCTTAACGGACCATTTCCTCCGCCTTGTTACCGCCCAGATCGAAGAGGAAGGGGCTCTCGTCATCGGCGGAAGCTTCGACGTCGGAAACCCCCAAATCTTCCCGAGCACCTCCACCTCCTCTCTTGCCCGCTCCGCCTTGGTACCGCGGCTACCGCCCATATCGAATCCCATCTCAGATCGAAGAGGAAGGCATGCCAGCTCCGATCGAAACCCATCTCAGACGAAGAGGAAGGAAGACGATGCGCTCCTCTTCCAATTTTCATTTAAAAAAACAAAAACAAGAGACGCGGTTTGGAACCGCGTCTCTAGTGTAAAAAAATAAAACAAAATGACGTAAATTATTCCCAAATAAAATTAACCAAAGAAACGCGGTTTGAAACCACGTTTCTTTTGTTTTTTTTTTTCCACATTTTTCTTCAATTTTCAGTTTTTCACTTTGTGAATAAAACGCGGTTTGAAACCGCGTTTTTCTGACATCCCTGCAAATTTTGATTATTTTTGTAAATATTTTCAAGTTGTGAATTTTTTTGTATTTTTTTTTTTCTTGAATATTTTGAAAAAAAATTCGACTTGTTGAATATTATGTGTGGAATTATGTGATATGATATGTTATGATATGAATATATGATGATGCATGATGAGATGATGGAATGATATATGAGTAAGGATATGTTGAGATGATATGTGAAATGGTATATGATGGGATAAGATGCAATGATTTGAAATGAGATATGACGAGATGATGTGATGTGTTTTGAGATGAGTTGAGAAGAGTTAAGATGATGATGATGATATGGATGGGATGCGATGTTCAATCTTTTGATTATGTGACCTTATGAGTGGGGTTATTTATGATTTGTGTGATATGGATATAGACTTATATGTTTATTATGCCTGCAAAGTGATCTCTGACCTATTTCGCTGCTTTACCTTTGCTTTTATGCACTTCCAACTTCCAAGTAAGTTTCTTCGGGGCTTACTCAAGTTGAACTCTCATGCCTGTTGTAATATAGTATCCTTGGTGTTGTATTTGCATCCACCATGATCATGTAGTTGCATGCTTAGGACCTGCACAAATGTCCGAGCACTTGAATTCTCTATGTGATTGGTAGAACAACCGTTAACTTGTGAGTCATAGAATCTTTTGCCAGGGTAATAGGACGACCAAGTCCCGTCGGGTTTGCTCCTAATCGAGTCGTATGGTCTTGTCATGTGAAAGCTATAGAGAATATGAGATGAGCATGAAAACTTGATATGACATGAGAATATGATATGAAAAATGATATATGAGAAATGAGACATGAGACATGAATGATATTATATATGACATATGATATGATGAGAAATGCTATAGCTATGGGTGTGGCCGACGTCTACCCTAGCGAGAATGGGTGCAGAGGTAGGAGAGGGACATGTCACTTGTCATTCTTTGCGAGTACCCGTTTACAGTTTTATGCACTTATATGAACAGGTAGCATGCTTGAGTGTTTAAGATTCCAGTTTGCATATAAGCATCTTTATTAGGATTAGCGCATATTTTGTGGCATCAGCGAAGTCTGCAGGACCCGCATGCGTAGCTCAGCGTGATTCCTTTCCCCGTTCTATTTTTTTAGGTATATATACACTTTGATTATGCTTGGTGCATGCTGATTGTCGAGGATACACTTCTGGTGTGTATGAGAGGCTAACACGATACTTTGCACTCTTATGCTATTTTAGGACTTAGTATTTCACTCGCTTGTATTTCTGTTTTGACCCAGCTCTGTAGTGGCACCCCTTGTATCCGGTTTTATGACTATTTTTTGCTTTTAGAATTGAAAGGTTTTTCATTACTTAGACCTTAGAACACATGGTTTTTAGAATCAGGATCCTAGTGTGGAATCGAGAAAAGGGCGTAGGATCGGATTGTAGGATCGTTAGATCCTAGACAAAAATTAAAAATAAAACAAATAATAAAATAAAAACAAATCATCCTAAACAAATACCTTCATTTAAAATAAAACTAAGTTTTTCCTCCATTAAACAAATTAAGTAACTAAAATAGTCCAATAATAAGCACTTAACATTCATAATTGTCAAGAATAATGTCTAAAAAGGTGATCAACAGACAAGGATAATGTCTTAAAATATGACAAACACAAGAGATAAATCACACATCCAAATATCTAATGCCATCTCTAGTTTCAAATGTCATCATCGCAATTAACCACATCATGAACAATTTTAGGCGCTCAAACGTAGATTTGTCGAGCTGAGTAACGAAACAAAGGGCTTAGGGTTGAATCATGTTTTCTTTCTACGCTTTGTCCTATATTTTCTCGTAAAACCTAACTATTGCCATATTCAATGTCTTCACTCTTCTGCCTTCAATTTCTAAGGAGATGGGCTACTAAAAAAAATAAAAATAAAGAGGCACATCGTATCCAGAAAGCCTAATATCCAAACAAAACAAACACAATTACACAAATATGGTTTTTCCTAGGATCAAATATTTTTTTCTAGGATCAGTCAATCATAGGTATATCCTACCGATCCTACAAGATCCTATAGGATCCTAGGTAGATCCTAGCACGAAGGAGTCTATATGCCTGATCCGGATGAAAACCTTGCCTAGAATCGTAGGATCATAGGATCGTAAGATCCCGATCGGGATCCTAATAACCATGTTAGGACAGGTTTTGGTGTGTAACATCGGGTCCCCAATAGACTTAATGCGATTTTGGGGTTTGAAAACCCTTCTTTAAGACTAATCACTTTGTTTTAAAAATCAACCCGCACTTGGATTGCAAGATCCGAATGAAGGTATCCATTCCTTCGAAATGTAACCTGGGTTGTATAACTCGGGCTATCACAAAGGTGGTATTAGAGCTAGGTTGTGCAATCTGAAACAAATGGGTTGAAAAATGATTTTTGAAAACTGCCCAAGGATTTTAAATGATTTTGAAATGATTTCAAACGGGCGAAATGAACTTAATGAACCTAACACTAAGTGAGGAATATAGAATGAGATAGAGCGCGTGGGCAGAAAAGCGATATGCCATCCCTATGGATGTAGACTCAAGAAACGGTAGACTAATCCTAGCTTTATACTTTACAGAGGGCCTTGAGGACTCCAAGGAATTTGCACTGCGGTGATTGGAGTAGCTAGGTAGGATGGAGAGACCGAGAGGTAGTTGTTGTGGAGGGAAACTAGTCAAATAAATAATCAAATATAAATATAACCAACTCCCTGTCCAAGCAAATAAAATCCAAGAATCCCTACCGCTGTAGTGGTAGGGTTTCAGGATCGTATCCACGAGGAAGCGTGTCAGCGATCGCCTAAATAGTTCCAAATTCACCCTCGAAATCGACCAGAAGCTAACTCAACGTCAACCAATGTAGTCGATGTCAACCAAAGTTATCGATTTCTTGTAAAGCTGCACAATAGAAGACAAAAGCAGACTTGATGTCGAGTAGAGGTAATCGATGTCGACCTGGGTTACTTGACGTCGACTAAAGTAGTCGATGTCGAGTTGTTAGTGCAAAAAAATGTAACCTTGCAATAAAACAAACGTCAGAAAAGATGTCCGAAGAATATAGGATGGATACGAAGATGATGAACATAAATAAACACAGATTTGTAGGATTGAATTCAATAAGATAAAATTCTTCCCAGATCAGGGTTTCAACGCCACAACGATAACTATGTAAGAATCAGTAAGGTATAAAAGATAATGCCTTTTCATCAAATAACTTTCGTCATTAACAATTTAGAATATAGAGGCTTTCGCATAAACCCTAATTGTTACTACACTTTTCTTATAATTAATCCAAATTCATATTAAGATCACTTTCGCTTCAATAACACAAATAAGGATCACCTGCTACAGTCGTAGAAGAATCATGCAAATAGGGGCAGAAGATGAAATTGCAATAAAGATCGTACCTTTGATGCATATCCCTACATGGCTACCGTCAGGCTCACCCCGACACTAGAAGTAGGGTGACTACTCGCTCTTCATCTTAACAAACATCAACATCATAAAAAAATAACTAATTGCATTAAACTAAAACAGAGTACTTACAACCGAACAAGCCAAAACCGCTCTCGCACCTTCCAACTTACTCGGCCAACTCCCTCTCTATCTCTACTCTATGGTGCACAATTGCTTGTGGAATTGAATGAATAAAAACCAGCCCCCTAGGGTTTTATTTATAGTGCTCAACCCTAACTAATCTAGGAAAGGAACAACTGTATCTTCTATCTAAATCTATCTATGTATTTCGTAAGATAAAACTTTGATAAATAAATAAAATAAAACAATTAGAAATCCCCCTAGGTAAATTAGAGAATTACTAAAGTGGATAAAGTCTTCCATAATGATAGAACATCTCGTGCCTTTGTGTGGAAGTAATGTCTCTCTCGGATTCCTACTCGAGATTGGCTCGAATTCGTCTTTAGGCTTTACTCGACATCGAGTAGGTTACTCGACGTCGACCAAATCTTGTGTCTTGGCTAAATCTTCACTCGACCTTGTCTTCAGGGATGGAAATCGACTAGGTTGTTACTCGACATCGACTAAGTGTAGTCGACTTCGACCTCCTTCTTCTGCTGATCGATTGCTGGTCCTTGGGCCCTTGACTTCTAGAGCTCCGTTCTACTCGATATCGACCACATGCACTCGATATCGACTACTCCAGACAAATTTTTCCTCTCCTCTGAATTGCTCGTAAAGTGTCTCGATTTCTACGAAAATAAACAAGAACTAGTGTAGATCTCCATAATTGGCAAATAAGCACAAACTACACAATTTCTGCATTATTCTAACACACAAATATAAAATGCAAACAGAAATCGATATAAAAGTATGCGTAAAACATGACAAATTAGGCGCACATCAGTAGTTTCCCCCTCCAGTCAGTTTCCCATAAAAAGGAAGCTTCTAGATAGCCTCTAGGATATATAAACTGGGCTCGAGGGCAATCCTCCTTGAAAGGGATCAGATTAATCATTATTGATTATTTTTGTGTTGAGTGCTGCCTTACTTAAGCAAGAAATCTGTTGATATGTTTTAACTGTGGATTGGATCTCTGTGCGAACGGAATGGCGAGAGAGCCCTTTCTTATTGTAGAGTTGGGATTTTAGTTCTTGTAGAATCATCTCCGCCATTATTCAGTTGTCTGCTTTCCTTTCTTCGGTCTTCTTCCATGTCCCTACTTGAATTTCTTATAGAGTCTTTCCTTATGATGTCGGCGTCTTTCTTGGGAAATTAGGATGGGGAGTCTAACCGCATTCGAGATTATATAGGAGTACATTGTTTACTTGAGCACCCTTCTACCTTACCGAATGAGCCATACGAGCATTCCATGGGAAACGGGTTATTGAGTCAATGGGAGTAACTCGGAGTCACCCTTGGGGATTTCTGTTGGGTTATACTAGTGGTCTCGTCCATGATTGCATGACTTGATATGTTATTGTGTTCCTCACAGTTACTACACAGATGATCATCCATGTTTAGCCACATTTCTTCGAGCTTGTATTGTACTCTGCTACGTTTTCCTCCATGCCTCTATATTATTTTAGTATGATTTAATTGATTTCTTGCATATTTTGGTGTCAATCGACTGAATGTATGTATGTATTATATGTTATGTATCCGTACTCTTAGTTGAGTTATTAGTATCATATAGGGTCAATACTTCGTGACTGGTGCAATTTCATCCGCATTATTATCGAATCTCTCTTTAAATAGGTTCCTAATAGTGTAGTCACCCCTTCCTTATATCCGAAAAATATGTTTTCTTAGCTTATTTGGCGTTACAACTTGATGCTCATTATACCTCCTATGACGGTTAACTCATATCATGCTTACCAATCTATCATTCGGCGTTGTTTTATTTATTTTTCCATGACATCCTCTCACGCTTTCATGAACAAATGGTCTAAAACCTTGCATGATCACCCACCACAATATATTCTAGTTCCATGTATGATATTTGTATGTTATAATGAACTTATTCAAATCACCCTTGAAGCCTTTACTATGCCCATCCCTTTCCATGTGTTAATAGCTAGTATCGTGTATGACATATGATTTCCAGATATAGCTCATCGTATGAATACTTGTTGTACTTGCCCTACTATGTGAATGTGGTCATCATGATGTGATAGTTTAATATACCATTCTTATATGCCCTTTTCCCTGACATTTCGTTTGATTGTCATGATATATCCGAACATGCTTGTATTCAAC
Source organism: Persicaria tinctoria (assembly GCA_037127255.1). Taxonomy (NCBI): domain Eukaryota; kingdom Viridiplantae; phylum Streptophyta; class Magnoliopsida; order Caryophyllales; family Polygonaceae; genus Persicaria; species Persicaria tinctoria. The sequence continues at coordinate 28,172,150 of JBANSL010000013.1, read as the reverse complement.
CCTACATCGTTATGACCTGTCTATGTGCATGCCTTACTGGAGCCCTTGTTCATATATGTGTTGCCGATAATGCTTACTAGATCCTAAATGGATCCGTACCTCACATGTCTATTGCCGATTTCCTCATGGCTTGTTTTAGAAATATCAGGCGTACCTAATTGCATGAGGAATGATAGGTTGCTAGATTGTCTCACATGTATATCAATGTAGAACTTGATTATGTTTCCTTGATATGAATACATTGTTATTCCTTGAGGTGGTGCAAGTTAGTGTCATTGGATATTACTAGTATACTCCGTGAATGATATGTGTTTTCTTTGCGTAAAAATAACCTCATAGATTTCCCCAAGGGAATCGTTGTCATTCTCTGGTTGGAACCTTGTCTTTAGTCTTGTTGGTCTTGGTCTATACTTGACTCTGTGGGGAATTCGGGAGGTCCGCCTTTATCTTTCCCCTATCTCCGTTAACTTAGAGCCTCTATGTTACCTTTCGACGAATGCCAACATGAAAAAGAGAATGGGTAGTTAGATAACAATGGAGCGGAGCAGTAGAAGCGTAATGGGCCCATAACCCACAAGTCCCAAAACTGACGTCATCGGCGACATTAAGAGGCGATTACTTTTCAGATGTTACGGTCACTAGATATGATTCCTAGATATACCTTGAGAAAAAGGGGCATTCTCCATTCGAGTTACTCTTTTTGTGATGATTGGGACTGATGTTGTGCGATATGTCTAGAATTGATATAACGATGACTTTTGATATGTTGGTGTTGATATGCTGAGTTGGTAGTGAATATTGCTTGGTTGCCTTTATGCCTATGATGGTGAATTTCGATGCATTGGTATTTTGACATGTTGGTATTTTGTGTTAGTGAGTATTGCCTAATTTCTTTTCCCTAAGAGATTTGGGTTATAAAGGATGGGTTCCTGACTTGTTGATTGCTAATGATAATAACTTGAAGATAACAGAAGCGAATGATTTTATGGTTGCAATGTGCTAGCGAGTATGACGTTGGGCATAAGTTTGATGATTTTCCTTTCTTTTCTTTTTCTTTTCTTTCCCTTCATCTCTTTCCTTTCTTTTTTTTTTCTTTTCTTAATCTCATGGTTTGAGGTTCTTTTGTTGAATAATTGGAGAGTGGTAAGGGAACTTGAAGTGTTAGGTTTTGTTCGATGATGGTGTGAGATAGAGTCATAAGAAGGGGATGTTGGCTTAGGCAATCTCGAGTGAGTTCTTGGGTTGATAGGAGATGGTGGTTAGGGGTCTTCAGATGAGCCTTCTAGGTAGGCCTTAGGTGGGGCATAAGATGAGAATGACAAGATTGTGAAGTTAAGGTTGTAGTATAGGTGAGTAATTTTGGGCGAAGGATAGGGTAATTCTATTTAGGTATCTTTGTGGAAAAATATGAGTAGATTAGGTCTGATTGATCGAGGAATTTTGTAGGAAGGATTTGATGATAGATGGATTATCTTACTAGGAGTGGTAGCAATGTTGTAGAATAGAAAATTGGAGATGACATTAATGCTTGAGGAATTGTAGACCTTGGGACTTAGGTTATTCGTACTTTGAGTAGGAAACGACTTTGGTAAGAAATAAATTTTGGATATCGTTAAGGCTGAGTAGGTTAGAGCTACTTGAAATTGTGGATCTTAGGATTCGAGTTGTTTATATGATACTACTCGAGGATACTTAATAGGGATGTAATTGGACAATTATGAAAGGTGTGATTGGAAAATTTTTAAGCATAAGGAAGAAACCGTAATTGGTTTGTGTGTGGAATTGATTTGAATATTGAGGTGTTAGGAAATGGAAGGTGGGCCTTTGAGGAGAGGCCTAAAGCTAAGTAAATGATATCATTAGGGTTGCGTATGAGTCTGATTGATTGTGTGTGGAAGTAGAAGGATTTTGAATGGCAACTATGGTAACTAGTCCAGGTGGAGGATATGGGGATACTAATGGTGGTGAAATTATTGAATATTCAAATAAAATGGCGATGTCTTGGGTAAATTTGGATAAGGATAACATAGTGATTCTCTGAGAAGATGATTGGTAATAAAGGTTAGTGAAAGGTAAGGTGTTGTTGTTGAGGATTATAGTCTAAGACGAATTAGGAGCATGTGACAATAAGAAACTAGACTAGGACGGCTTGAGAATTCGTGATTGATTAAGGTTATAGTGGGACTCTAAATGGTGAATTGGTACGGTAAATAGGTGAAATTTCTATGGCCTTTTGGAAATGAAGAGATGCGATTCAGATTAGACATGTTCTGATGAATTAGTTCGCTAAGATGTGGTTGTTGACTACTTAGGGAGACGTCCAGTTGGGGAGGAACCTGATGATTCATGGTTACGGGTTTAGCACTAGATGGCTCTTTGGTCTATAATTTGACGAGTGCGGACGGTTGAGTATTGCTAGCAGGGTGAGGTGCTTGTGAAGTTTGGGATACGTAAGTAGCTTAATAAATAGACCTTTTTGTTGAACATTGAGGATATAGGATGTAAGAATGCTCTTGTACGAGGATGGCAATAAGAGTTGGTTCCTTAGAGGTGGATTAGTATTGAGTGTGCTTATTGGCTTGGAAAATGAGATCAGAGTATTAGGGCAATTTGGGAGTTCTCTCTTAGAGGTAATGAACGGATGGATCCTTAAGGACATAGGTGAAATTAACGAACTTGGTAAAAAACGCATAGATTGATTGTGCATTTGGATTGAGGTTTTTTTATGAGAGTTTGGAATATTGGGCTTAGCCTACGATTACTTGGGCATTATAGGTTCAGATATATGGGCTTTAATTGGTCGGATGGAAAGTAGGGATTGCGAGCTTGAGATTTTGAGTAAATTGATTCCTAGAGGACTTATTGACCTGAGCATTGAGGTATAATGGATGAAATTGGAATGGGCTTTGATATTAGACTTATGCAGAAGAAATTAAAGAGTTTGTCTATGCGTTTTGGTTATAAGAAAAGTGGGAAGCAACTGTATTTGGGGATGTTAGCCTGATTTGAGTTCGGTGAAGCTAGCTTAGGCTTGATCTTGACCCCGGGAGTTGATGGTTGTGTCCTGTTCCGGTTGATAGCGATATGCGGATTTTTCTAATTTTATGATATGTTGATGATGTGAACCATTGATAATAAGATTTGATATATATTCCCATTTTGATACGATGAAGTTCTTGTTATGACTAATTCTGCTATACGAGTATTTTGTTATGATGATATTTTGATGGGATGATAATTAGTTAGGTTGATGTGTTAATACGCGGTACTTGAAATTTGAATGGTAGTTATGTGTAGATTCTATGATGATATGATGTAATTGATGATAGGATCCTGCTGATATGTGATGATATAAATAGAGGAGAAGCTAGTGTATCAAAGCTAGGTGAGCGAAAAAGTTTAGTTATGACAAAGAGAGAGAAAATATTAACAAGTCAAAAGAAATAGTGTCATGACAAATAATAAATATGATCAACGAAATTGACATTCATAATAATAAATAGTGTCATGACAAATAAAACATGATCAACAAAATTGTTCTCTAAGATCTCCCGTCGACTAGAAATGGTCAATGACTTCCTTTGTGTCAATAGTGTCGATGTACTGTTTTTCAATATGGACCATCATACAACCTGAAAGATATATTTCTTCCATCTTGTTTCTGAGCATGTCCTTTATAATCTTCATTGGTGAAAATGCACGCTCAATAGTTGATGTGGATACAAGAAGTGTCAAGATCAAATGAATCAATCTATCAACCATGGGGAGATTTTGGGGCAAATCAGTTTCAACTAGCCTTCTGCAAAATTGTGCAAAGCTTGATAGTTTCTGAAAATCATTTCCCAAAACTATTTGATACATGTAATGCTCTAACTATAATCTCAAAGCTACCACCTCAGATGTCTCAAAGTCTTTCAGATAAAACTTCTCAGTAAGCTTGCAAATCTTGTCAACGTCGAAATTCTTGAATAGATTTTTTTTGATATAATGAAGATCTCAAAATTAGTAGCTCCATAGTTTCTTCGGTGAATCTGTCATTCAACTTCATCATCTGAACATCTATTATCACATTAAAAATATGAAAATGATAATAATGTTCATTTGTAACAACATTACATTGCTGACAACCACAACCTGTGCCCATTGAATAAGCTGCATCCATACTAGGCATTTCAAGACCATGCTTTTCTCCAAATTGTAAGACACTTTAGAGAAAACTATCCCAACCATCATTTCTCAAATCTTGAAGAAGTTCCTTTTTACTTGAAACCAAATTCATGGCATTAACAATGTCTTGTGACTATTTTTGCAAGGCTTGAGAAAGTAAATAAGTAATTCCCATTACTTTGTTGGTGAGCAACAAACAAAATACAAAGTCAAATGCCCTTAATGCTTTAAGGTATCCCTTTGCATCACCTTTTATACTTCCTATGAGATCTTTATCAGTCATCATGATTTGAATATGTTGAGTAGTTTCCTTTATATACATGGACTAATGTACTAACGGAAGAAAAGTGACACCCCCATCTAGTCCTACATGCTCGCTTCATGCTACGGATTTGGTTAAGCCCTCTTTCTGTTTTAAGATCTCCAGCAACTAAGTTTTCTTCAATTTCTGCTTCTTCAATATTTCTTAAATGATTCATACGCTTTGATGAAGAGCCAATGAACCCCCACAATGGAACTTAGCATTTGAAAGAACAATTGCATATCATGTACATCTCTAGCACATGCATTCAAAGCTAACTGCAATATATGAGTAAAACAATGAACATACTAAGCATATGGACAATATTCAAGGAACAATGTTTTTAATCCATGAAATTGACCACGCATATTGCTAGCCCTATCGTAACCCTGACCACACAGATTTTGTATTTGGAGGTTTTTCTTGAAAGCACACTACATATGTGCTTCATAAGATTAGTTGAAGTAGTGTCTTCAATCGTTAAGATATCAAGAAAGAGTTCTTGAAGAAACCCATCTCCATCAACAAACCTTATAATAATGGCCATTTGCTCCTTGTGAGATACGTCAAGTGATTCATCAACTAAGATACAAAACTTGGCATCTCCAATTTCTGCATGAATTCTACCTCAGATTTTGGTAGCAATTATATCTAGGATCTCCTTCTGAATCAATGGTGCAATGTACTTGGCATGCTTGGGAGCTTTACCAAGAACAACTTTCGAAATGTCTTCATTCAAATATGCAAAAAACTTTATCAACTCAATAAAATGTTCTCTACTAGCAGAGTCAGCAGATTTATCACGACCTCTAAAAGCCAAGCCTTCCTTTCCAAGATATTTGACAACTGTTATTGTTATCTTCAAACGCAACCTATTCTTCCTTATCATTTCTAGCGGTAGTTTTTCAATCACTCTATCAATGTGCTGAGAAGTTTCTCGTAAGATGCTCCACTTTTGAACATGAGGAAATTGCACTAAATAACCCAAAAAATGGGCCTATTTGCACAAATATCCAAGGGGGTGAAAAAATGGGCCAAAATGGCCGGGCTATTTTTTGCAAATAAAACAGCCGGTTATTTCCAACTGTTTGTAACTGGTTGTAGTGGGTTATCAAATTAAAACGAGGGAGGGAGAGAGACGGTTTAATTTCATTTGAAAGCGAAACACAGAGAGAGACGGAAGGCCATCAGAGAGAGAAAGGAGAAGCGATACACAGAGAGAGAGGGAGGACGAACTCGTCGAAAAAGAAGGCCATCAGTCATTGCCTGTGAAGAAGGAGAAGGTTGAAGACGAAGAGAAAGGGAAGCAACTGTGGAGATTTTGTTTGAGTTGCGAAATTGGTGTATTGGGGGTGCGATTACATGCGGTTATTGTGAAGGATTTGAGATGATTTTGGGGTAGATGTCTAGCAGTAGAGGAGGAATGAAGTAGGAGGGGGTTAGGGGTGAAATTGTCAGTCGATTTTGCGGAGGTGGGTGCGATTAGGGTTTGTGGGTGTCTGGAAAAGGATGGGTAAGGGTTAGGTGATGTTGGGTAAGAAATTGGGGACAAAAGGGCAAGGAGGGGGTCGGATGGGTAGGGAATCCACAAGATTGGGGGTAATCGGTAGGGTATATGTGCACATGTGGTAGGATTGATGATCGAAGGTTGTGTCTGAAATTGTGGTAGCAGATATCGTAGGACCGGGTAACGAATATGGCAGGATAAAATTGAACATCTGGTAAGCCGAGTGGGGTGAAGGAATTTTTTGGAAGATTGATTTTTTAATGTTGAAACCGTAAGTGCCCACCAAGTGTTTGATGAAATGCTCAAAATATGATGAATAAATGGTGATTTGGTTTTGTTTAATCTCATTGCCTATATGATGTGTTGTGAAAGAGGTAAAAAGAAGAAAACAAGTAAAACATGTTGGTATGACAGAGTAGTTGTTTGGTTATATGTTTGAAACTTAATGTGTGAATTACTTGTTGGTTAAATGCCTATATGTATGATGAATTGTTGGTTAATTGGTGTTGGTGTTGGTGAAATACTGATGGCTATCTCTTGGGTTGGGAAGGAGGTAAAATGAACCAAACTTGTATGAAATTCGAATATGGTAGTACAGAAAAAGATAGCCGAGTTGGTAAGAAAATCATATTCTATTGGTTGGATAAAATTACACTGTTAGTATGACTGATGAGGTGATCTGAATGTCTGAATGCATGTGTGTGGTGATTGTGTTCCAGGAACCCTTTGTGCATTAACCATAAAAATGACAAAGGCCGGCAAGAGGAAAGCAAAGGCAGGACCAAGCAGCCATGGGGTAAGGAAACTGAGATAGTTCCCTTGTTTTGGTAGTCATGGTTGGGAAAAAAATTTGGGACCTAAGAGTGTTACTTCAGCGGAAGGGCATTATCACATTCCAGTTTTGACCTCCTGGACGGAATCGACTTAACCATCGATCGTGATGATGTGAAGGCCCTCACAAAGAGCCAATTCGGAGGCATAGTGAAGATGGGGTCGAGGAACAAGTTCGCCGCACAGCTAGTGCACTATTGCCTCATGTGGCAGCTGAAGACCCTGAAGCAACAAGACATGTGGTGCTCCATCCAAGGGCATCACGTGCGATTCTCGCTTCACGAGTTCGCATTGATAACGGGGCTACACTGCGCACCACCCCCTAGGGATGTGATGGAGGGGGATAACAAGGACGCCGTTTACCAGTTGTTCAAGAAAGAAAAGGTAACTTTGAAGGATGTCGAGAGCGCTTGGGAGCACGAAAAACAGACGGACTCGGGCTCCCTAATGAGGAAGTACAAGCTTGCCCTCCTAGTCATTGTGGAGAGCATTCTTTTTGGCTTGGAGAAGAAGACAAAAATTAGAGGGTGGGTGGTTAAGTTGCTGATGGAGGACACGACGCGGTTTCTGGATTTCCCTTGGGGCCGACTTGTGTACGAGAGGCTACACGAGAGCCTGGCCGGTACGTTGAAGGACTTGGTTACCGCAAAAGCTCACCTAAAAGATAGGCCAACGTACGCGCTATACGGGTTCCCCATGGCCTTTTAGGTTAGCCAAGTTATGAAAAAGAGTCAGAACCTTTGCCATTTCAGAATATGTGTGACTGTGGGATGCCAAATAGGCAATTATATCATGCCAACAGTCTATTTCTATCTTACCAAATATATGATGTTTACCTGCAAACTGTGTCTTTCAATCTTACCAATACTATGAAGATGTCATGCAAAATGTGTAATATTAGCTTACCCAAATGTGTGTGCAGCTGCGTTCTAATATCTTACCATATCGTATTTGCAGTTGTGGGTGTACGAGACCTTCCATGAGATTGGGAATCATTTTGGGCGCCAAATAAACGACACCATCATCCCGAGGTGTCTGAGATGTGAAACGCCAAATTCCCACATCCGATACGAGAATGTGAAGTCCTTCCTCTACCTAGACGCCCCCGTCGACGACCCAATTGATGAACACGTTCTTCTCGCGAAGCCAGAGCCGATATTGAACCCTACCCACAAGGAGAAAGATGCGTACCCCCACTCGTCGTACAAGAAAGACTCTCCTGACGTCTTCTTTGATGAGATTGTGGGCGACCACATTAGGCCCGTGTGGAGAAGCGACGACAGGAGGATGCCACTGCTGGACCTAGTCAGGGAACCAGCCAGTCTGGGTCAGACGCGTCGAGCGTCGGTTTGGAGGCCCGGATTGTGGGAAAGGTTGAGGCTCTCTTCAAGGGCATGATGGTGGAGATGGGGTCTAGGTTCAGGGAGCTCGACGAGAAGGTGACTGCAGTTTCTAGAGAATCTAAGAAGGCGTTATCAGATAGGACCGGCAAGGGAAAGGTATGTGCTCCATTGTCCATCATATGTGCAATTTGTAAGATAATGTTTGTGTGTTAGTAAACCATTTTAAGCCATATGGTATGACATACATGTGCAATTGGTAGGATCTTGTTGAGGTATTGGATGACGATGTCGTTGAGAAGGATATTGAGAAAGATTTGGACAAGGTTGTGGCCGACATGGTTGAGAAGGCTGAGAAGGTTGAGGAAAAGGCGGAGTAGAAGGATGAGATGAATGCTGATGACCAGGATTCGGGCAAGCAGGGACAGAACTTTGAGGATAACACGGCGGAGAAAGAAGAGCTGGACTCTGATCTGAAGGGGCAGGGCATGTGCACTGGTGAGGACGTTGAGGAAAAGGTTGAGGAGGAGCCAAATGAGGGTGACGAGGGCAAGGACGATGGAGAGAAGGTGGTGCAGGCTGAGGAACAGATTAAGAAGGGAGACATAACTATGATTCCGGAATGCTTTGTTGATTGGAATGTTTGATGATTTTTTGAGCATTGAGCTACTGCTTTGTTTGACTAGATAACATGTATACCCTCTCACTCGATTATGTGTATATCTCGCCTCATACTTGGAGACTCGAGCTTGATTGTATGAGACTTGATATCACATTATTAGCCGGGTTTGTATCCACAAATTGAAATATGATTGAGGCAGTTTTGTTAGCCCATTTATCCTTGTCTACCCTTGCATTTGATCATCTACTTGAAACCTTCTAAGCCTTAGAAGCCTATTTCTTTGGTAGCTTCACAAGATTTTCATAGCCGCTACTTGCCTTTCCCCAATCCGGGATTTTTTGTCATGGTTGTGTATTTTATTGTGTGGATGTGCTTGAAGTATGAGGTGATTTTTCTTGGTTGTGATTGAAGAAAAAGAGTGAGAAAGAGAAAAAGTCTTGCGATAAGAGGAGGATAAAATTCACTGTTGTGCAAAGGTCAAGAAATGAAAAAATATGATTAGTAACTGATCTTGGTTGTGGAGAATAAAAATCACACAAGGAGGAAAAAGAAGTGAGAAGGCCAATACACTTAGTAACCGAGTGCATTAATCACAAATGTCTGTATTCACGTAAAACAATGTCGAGGCTAGAGAGTGAACAAAATTTGAAAAGAAAAGAAAAAACAGAATTTTTTTGATGTGATTGACAAAAGTGAAGATGAAAAAGTTATTGTGATGGATTTTGTTTGATGGATTGGTATGAGTTCGATTATTTGAAAGTTTGTGTTTTTCTGGTTGTTCTCGCATGATCATTTTTCCAGGATTTGAGCACCACATGGCCTGAATTTTCCATATCTTACTGTTTCTGCCTTAGCCCCATCATAACCTTACAAGTCCTCATGATTTTGTTATGTGCATAATTCCAAGCGTTGGAGATTATTGAGATTTTTCAAGCTTTTTGGATGATGAGTTTTGAGGTTGAGATTTGAAGAGCTAGTTAAGCTTGGTTGTTGGCTATGATATGCTAGGACAACATTCGTCTAATATTTTTAAAATAGTAGATGTTATTTTGTGATTATTGTCTTAGTCTTGCTTGGGGACAAGCAATGTTAAGTATGGGGGATTTTGATAGTGTCTATTTTGCGATGATTATAGGGAATGATTGCATTGGGTTTATGGCATTTGAGTTAAGTATTTTATATATTTTTGGCCCTTTTTGTTTAGTTTGGTGGAGTCGGTGTCTACTGCGATTTTACTGTAATTTCAGGTGTTTCGGAGCGGTTTTGGTGTCGATTCAAGAGCTTAAGGAGAAAGAGGTGATTCATGGCTCTTTGGTAAGCCTAGAAGTCGTCAAAGATGAGTTACAAGGATGGAATTGAGGAAACTTACCAAGAGAAGCGAAGTAAGCTTGACCAAACATAACCTCCAGAAACCACTCGGTCGAGTGAAGCCAGAGTAAAGCTAGGTTGAATAGGCCAAAAGCCACTCGACCGAGTGCTTCATGTGTTACGAATTTAATTGTTTTTTTTTTTAAAACGAGGGGTTTTCGAAAGGTTGGTTGTCTAGAGTTGTTTAGAGATTCTTGAATAAAGTTTGTTCGATTCATCAAATTCTGGCAATTTCTCATTGCTATTTCTATTGTTCGATGTTTGTCTTGCCAAATCTGATTGAATCAAGCATGAACTTCTCCATGAGTGGCTAGATTTTTTGTTCTAGGGTCGGGATTGTCACGACAATGCGAAAATAGGCTTATTATTCGTATCTCTCCAATGATTCTGACTTTGATTGTGGTTTAATCATGTCATTCTTATTCAGATTGATGCAAGTCGATTAGATCCAATTTAGGGTTTTAAATCGAAAGATGAAAACCCTAAATTGGAATTTATATGATGATTTGTGACTGAAAGGTGATTAGGATCCATCAAAACTACATGATTAAACCTGGAATTTATTGATCGAAAGTGAAACTAAACTTCTTGAGGGTTCATAGGTTGTCACATATGTTTTGGGCAATTTTGATATTATTCGAAGTCGAAGGGAGCTTTTAGTGTGATTATTGCCTAAAAATCTACGAACTCAAAGGGCCTAAATCAGTTGCTTGATTCTAAAAGAAGATGTACTAACAAATTTAGGCACATTAGCGTGATCCCGAAAGAGGATGCACGATTATCTTAGATAACCTACCTCCATAATTTTAAATTGGAATAACTCAACCGAGAAAATACTTTTGCATATTGATGATGCAATGCCGATAAATCATTAACCCTAGAACGCCTTCCCGATACATATTTCTAGACATTTGTTCAGTATTTTATTACGTTGCTTGATAGCACGCATTTCGGTAGGCATATTAGGATGCATTTAGCATAATTGAGAAGTGTATATATATAATGCATAACTTAGGATACATTTGCATTTATATCCGTTTTGTTGGTGGAGTCGGAATCTACATGATTTTATGAATCATTTCAGGTATATGTGGATCCGATGAGGAATGAGGAAGCTCATGGATGAAGGGAGAGTGAAGAGGAGGAGAAAAAGTGAAGAGCACAGAAGTGGATTCGAATTCTGAGAGCCTAAGTGAAGAACAAGTCAGCAAAAGTTGTCGCCAGACAAGCTGAACTTGTAATGAACTTTCTGGAGGCCTCGTTTATCAGATTGATTATTATAAGGATGTGTTGGAAAGCTATTTTTGAGATCTACAACTTTTATGTTGATAATGAGACCAGATTCAAAATAGAACGGTAAGGCCACCCCGCGACTACCCATTGACGCCCCACGATTTGAAGAGAAACGAAGACTTCGCTGATCTCCCTAGGCCCCCACGGGGCCTCCTGTATGTCCGAAACACCGATTTTCCTATTTTATATCTTTTATCTAAATATTTTCTATGCTATTTTTGGCCGACTATTATGGATGGTTATTAAAAGACGTTTTGGCGTTATGTTATCATAACCTTATGCACTTTGAGATTATCAATTGAGAGAACCGTAGAGGTGAGCCTCCATGGCCATGGAGTGCTAAATTCTTCTGTTTCGCTATGGATTGAAGCTTTGGTTTGATAAAGTTGTGATATTTCTATTCTTGTTATATTTCTATTAATTTGTTTTTGATTATTTTGCGAATACTGTTAATTTCTTCTAGTCTGTACAACTTGTTGAGATTATTGCTAGGATTTTGTAGATTTCTTTGTAGAGAACCTTAATCCATAGTAGCAAGCATGCTTTTTTAGCACTCGTAGGACTAAATTTGTGTGTATAGAATCAATTATATGTTAAATGTTGACTCGTAGCTTGGTGTTGCATATATACTGGTTAATCCTTAATCTTAATGCTACTATTAGGTTAAATCTTGACCGTGTTAGGGTTATCTAATTAGTAAGGGTTACTAGGACGCGTAGGACTAGTAATTTACACAAGATCGTGACAGGAACAATTATAGGATAAATCGAGAACTTGAAGAAGAATCGAGGATCAACTAGTCAAACTAAAGTGGATATTTATAGATGAAACTATTTTCTTACTTGTTATCTCCACTAACTTGTTTATATTTTATCTTATTTTCACTGTTCTAAAAATCGTGCCTAGGCGCTAGGGGGCAAGGCACCTAGAAATTTTTATGCCTAGGCAGTCTCTAGGTGGATTTCTGCCTAAGCGCCGCATAATCCCACCTAGGTGTCGTATAGTCCCCGCCTAATCCCGCCTAGGTCGCCTAGGTGGGTGATTATTTAGGTTTAGTTTCTAGGAGAGAAATTAGTCAGCTTATAGTTTTTCTTTATCCCCCAAGTCGGGATGCATTTACTTTTGATTCAAGCCTATGGTGTCAGATTTTTGAACGTTTAAAGTTATCAGGCGGACGAGCACTTTTACATTTATTGACTCTAGTATCAGTTAAGCACACTAAATTTAGGTTTATGAGTGATATTATGGATATTACTACATTATATAAATTATTGACATGTTCTATCCATTGAAATATAGAGAAATAATCAAGTTTAGTCTAAGTCCGCCTAGGCACCGCCTAGACGCCCGTCTAACTGCCTAGGCGCTAGGCGGCGACCCACCGCCTAGCGCTTTTTAGAACACTGCTTATTTTCTGTGCTACAATCATCAAAACGGCCATCTCTACGAATTGGTAAATATACTCTACTTAGGAATACTTGATTCTATGTGGGATCGACCTCTTACTTGCTTTTTACACTAGTTTGTGGGTTTGAGTTATTCTTTGATAGGAACAACGACAATTTCCTCCTTTTAAATTTTGGTGTCGTTGCCAGTAGGACTGTTCATAAATAGGTTTGAACTGAAATTTTGAATCGAACTGAACTGAAAAACCGGATCTAAACCGTACCTATGTGTTTCGGTTTCAGTTTTCGATTAAAGGTATTTTTATTTTCGGTTTTTGGTTTGGCTTGTATTCGGTTCAGTTAAACCGAAAAAATCGAAATTCAATTTTTATTCGTATTTATTTTATATTTTAATTGTAACAAACTAAAACAGTAAAACCCATTAAGGGTCCATTTGGATTCCAATCTATTTATTTATAAACACTTCCTTTTCATTATAATTCAATTAATTTTTAAACTCTGTTTGGATAACCGCGGATAGGAAAATATTTATATTAAAATCATTTCTTTAAATTATTCCCCAATTCCCATCCCTTTTCACAGCAGGTCGGCGATGGGGGATCTTGGCTTACGCAGCAAGCATCTGAGCTTAAGCCGTCGCAATATTGGAAGAGCTCCATGATGGCGCTGACTCCGGTGCCCGGCAGAGACCTTGTAGAATTTCGATTTGGCTGATTACTAGATGAGCAACTTGTATATGACCAAAATTAATTGAGGGTAAACGCCAGATGGATCTGAGAGGGTTTGCTTCGAGTAGCCTCTGTTGACTCAATCAGTGTAGCCGGAAGCTGAATCGGCTGAGTTTGGGGGTGGGGGTGGGTAGGATCGATGAGCTCATGAGAAAGAGGATGAAGATGAGGAGCTCCACCCTTCCAGTGCAGCCCCTGTGCCCCTGCGTTGTCTTCGAAGTCGAGTCGTCATCCTTACCGCCTCTTTCTGTTCCCGTATTCATTAAATCTCATGGTCACTCTCCCATATCTGGAACTTTTGATCCCTTGTTCATCACTTGGGACTCAAATAGTATAGGAGATACGTTAATTAATTATGTTTTTTTTTTCTTATCCAAACACGCATTGTGTTTTACCAAGAAACTATTGATTATCATTATAGTTAACTTTTACAAACAATACATGTATTTTGTTTATAAACAAAATACATCGGGAATCCAAACGGACCCTAACATTAACCTATTCCCGACTTCCTGTCCCTCACCCTAGACGGCCCAGAATCGTATTTCTTCATCACCGTGTCGTCATTCTCCACTGTTCAAGGAGATTTGCTGTTCTCCGTTGCCGTCTCGTCCTCTCTCTATTCTCGAGTCACCGGTGAGGTGGCCTTTACCAGCCTACCAGCACGGCTCTCTCTCTCTCTCTCCCTCTCCCTCTCCCTCTCCCTCTCCCTCTCTCTCAATCTCAATCCCTAGCATAGTCCGCCTCAGCTTCGATCTCTCCGTTCTCCAATCCACCTACGCCGGCAAGGTCGCAAACTCCCAATCCCTACCACAACCCTCCTCCGACATTCCGCAATCTCGTAGTTCCCTAACTCCTTAAGCACAGTTCTGCTCCGTCTCATCCTCTGTCCACCTTAAATTGATCTTGCTTTGTCTAATTGTTTATTGCTTTTTTATTGCTTTATTTCTTTTTTTGGTACTGATCTTGCTTTGTCTAATTGTTTATTGCATTTTTGATTGAATACAAAATGATGATCAATTATATTATATATAATAAAGGAGAAGTCAGTTGAGACACATGGCGGCTTCTCTCTAAAATGGTCGTATGAACCAATCACATTTTTTAAAGAAATAATTAATATATGTATAAGATAAAATTATATCCAATTTGATGATTAGATATGATATATTTTTGGATAAAATTTTATTCTAACTCTATTTAATCAATATATCTATACATGCATAAGATATGATTAGACCCAATCTAATTAGATATGGATATATTTTTAAAAGATATTAGTCAAATTTAAATACTACTCCATATTATATAAGATAATTTCCTATCTTGAAGTTATTGATATATTTATGAGATATATTTTTGGATTTCATAAATCTGCAATTATGGATAGATTTTTAGATTTTGACCTATATATACTTTAGATTGTGAATGTTATTTCACAAAAGTTGACTTCTTTTCTCTTCTCTTTGGTGTTGTTATAATAGGTTGTTTGCTTCAATTTTTAAGCGGTATTGTTTTTTTATTTTTTATTTAATAAAAAATTTATTTAGATTAAAAGAAACAAAGAATATATGCATATATATTACAAGAATTTCATTTAATTTTATATTAATTATGATTTATGAATGAAGAAGTATTGGAAGAAATTAACTAATTAAAGAATAAACAAGTTTTAGTATCAAGTTTATTTAAATTTAAAAAACCACATGCAGTGCAGGTACAAAACTAGTTGTTATCTATATAATTGTTGAAGTCTGGTCAATTTATATAAAATTTCAAGTCTTTAGGTTAGGATTTTTGTTTAGCAAGCCCGCCCACATTTTTCTCCACCCAAATTCGGTTCTGTATGCCAAGAACCGAACCAAACCGGAATCGAACCTGCGTAAAACCAAACCGCCCACATTTTTGAGTTTAAGTTTTTACCAAAGTTATTACATTGATTGCTTGTCTATGGGGTGTTGATTAGATTTGGTTTTAATTGCTCGAGGACAAGCAAAGGTGATGTGCGCCTATTTTGCCATGTTTCATACATACGTTTATTTCGATTTCTGTTTATATTGCATACTTTTGGGTTAGGAAATCATGGAATTTGTGTAGTTATTGATTACAAGATATGGAGGTCTACACAAGTTTCTATTTAATTTCGCAGAAATCGGAAGCATTTTGGAGCAATTTGGAGAAGAAAGGAATCGAGCTGGATTTTCACTCGATATCTACTCAACCCACTTGACATCTACTGGAGTGAAGTTAGAATTTGGCTAAGTGTTGAAGAGAGCAAGCTACTGAGAACTCACTCGATGTGTACTTGATTACTCAACGTCGACTGTAATATGCAACACATAGAGCAAATGAAGCAAACAGTACTCGAGACCACATCAAGGCACTCAATGTCGAGTGAAACCCCAGCCTAACGAGACATGTTTTGACGAAACCAACTTGAAGGAGAATTGCTTAATGAAGAAGTCAAGATCTTTTATCTCCTTATATGAACATCTATCCTTATGTGTTGATTCTTATTTACCATAGGGAACCTTTATTTGTTATATTTTATTTATTAGGAAGTTTTATCTTTAGGAAGCAGGGTAGAGATTTCATTCCTTGGCTAGCAAGGATTGATCTACTCTAAATAAAGTGCTTGGGGGCTAGTTTTCAATCATCCAAGCACACAAGCAATTGTCAACCCTAGAGTTAGAGAGAGAGAGAGAGAGAGAGAGAGAGAGAGAGGTGAGGAGAGCTTTTTCGATTGTACCCTTACTCTTTTAGTTTCAATTCTAGTTGTTTTCTTTATGTCAATTATGGTGTTTGCAATGATGAAGCGCGAGTAGTCATCCTACTTCTAGGTTCGGGGTGAGCCCGATGATAGCCATATGCCAAAGTTATGATCTTTTATGTGATTTTCATCGGGCTATCATCGGGCAGGGTGTACACTAGAGAGTAGAGTGTGTTTATGTGTTCTTGCAGGGTGTACACTAGAGATCAACTACTTTACTCGACCTCGACTGAATCTTAGTCGATATTGATAGCTTCTGGTCAACGTCAGAGGGCTGTTTTTGAGAGACTATCTAGGTTAGCACTAACACGCTTCCTCGAGAATCGATCCTGACTCCTACCACTACAGCAGGAGGAAGTCTTGTAATTTATTTGCGTGGATAGAGATTGTTTTGCTTTTATATTTATTTTTGTTTAATCAATTCATCCTCTTAACAAAAGGCTTAAGTGTAGGGGAATTTGATAGCACACATTTAGGTAAGCATAGCTTAAGTGTGGGGGAATTTAATAACACATATTTAGGTAAGCATATTAGGATGCATTTGTTTGATATTTTGTTACGTTGCTACACACAAAATCTTCCAAAACTGTTTGTTAGTTTTGGACTTAGTTGTATAAATCAATGAATCATATAAGGAATCTTGCTTTTATCTCAATCAAACAAATCAATTCACTTTCGCATAAGAGACTTATTTGACTATACCTTTTCTTAATTAGGTCTTTTTAACTTTCGTCAAAGATCCCTAATTACTATCAATGTTAACAATCTCCTTTGGCGAATTCAATTGCAACAATGAATATTTCCCTATACTTTCATCAAGGTTTAAGCATATATGTAGAAGTAGATAAAAACATCACATAAGTATAGATTCATTCATTCACACACATGCTTATTGTTGGGTTCACCCCAACCCTAGAAGAAATGGGAACTACTCACTCATTGCAAAGAAAAATACAAAAACAATGGAAGAATTCATAATCTCATATTGCATAAAACCAAACCTTAAAATTCACGTTCAAGTCTTCAACCAAAAACTTCAAAGCGTACGTGCGTTTGATAAGGCATGTTTCCAATAGGCATTATAGGTTAGTTTAGTTGCATTTCATTGTTATATAATCATGTTTTAGTGTTAATTAGATTAGCATTCATTTTGTGGGAAAGTTCGGAATCTACGCTATTTCGATGGTTTTATGTAGATTCGTAGATCCGAGGCAAAGAACACGAGGAACGGAGCTAAGTAAGGCTAAGGCGAGACTTGGGAGAGCTTAAGGAAGAAGTCCCTAAGAGAATGGAACAACCCAAGGAGCAACGGAGAACGAAATCGAGGTCTAAGAGCGAAAACGAGGGCGAGTCGCGAAAGCTGTCCGCCCGACGAGCTGAACTTGTAACGCACTTTCCAGAGGCCTCGGATGTCCGATCGACGCATATGAGCATGCGTTGGAAAGCTCTTTCGAAGATCTACGTGATGGTGTACTGTTGGATTTTCGCTGACAGCGAATGTCTTTCCGCTACAGCGGATCAAGTCAGCAACATCGTGCGGGAAGGTGTCCTGAGCAGAACTCGCTGCCAGCGAATGGGATCTCGCTGCCAGCGGAAGGGATCTCGCTGCCAGTGTGTGGAGTCATCCGGAGCATGTCCAGGAGCCGGCACGTCTCGCTGCCAGCGAATGGAGTTCGCTGCCAGCGAGTCGAGTCAGCCCGGCCGACTAGGCAGCATTCGCTGCCAGCGACTGGACTCGCTGCAGCGAGCCACTCGCTGCCGCGGAAAAAGTCGCTGCCAGCGAGAATCACCAGGGCGACGGAGACTCGGCAACTCGCTCCAGCGGAAAGACGGGCTCGCGGCAGCGGGAGGAGCAGCTCGCGGTAGCGGGAGGAGCAGCTCGCGGAAGCGGAAAGGAAGGACCCGATGAGGCTTGGAAAAGTTTCTAAGGCACGGGCATTCGCTGCCAGCGAGTGTGGTAGCGAGTGTGGTAGCGAAAATCCAACAGGAGCTTGATTGAGGCCATTCGCTGCCAGCGGAAATTTTCGCTGCCAGCGGAATCCGACGCTGAGTTAAATTAGGAAAGTTCTATCTTTTATCTAGTTTGTTTAGGAAGCTTTTATCTTTTATCTATCTTTTACCTTATTTATGGAAGATATTAGGCTTATAAATAGGATGTTCTAGGCTTAGTTTTCGAATTAATTTTCAAGTAGAGAAATCACCATTGAAGAGAAGAAAGCTTAGGTAAGCCATGTTTGGCTAATTTTATAGTTTCCGCCTACACTTTCGAGACTTGGTTGGTGGTTTTGTGAGTTTCTAATTTAAGTTATTTTTCCTCTTTAATTCTTTCAACTTCTTTGTGCGATATTGATTATGTTATTGATGTTATCTTGATTAGCTACCTTGATAATATTGATTTCATGCTAGGATTTAATACTTTCGTATTTGTGTTATTTCCGTAGTAGCACGCATAAGAATGTGGATTCCGTGTTTGAAGCATGATTATGTAGGGAGTTGACATATATCTTAAACATTGATTTACCGTGTTTAATTGGTGTTATTTATATGCTCAAGTTCTTGAGACTATTTGCTATCTCTTTGTTAAATCTTGACCGTGTTAAGGTTGCATTGAGGTGTAAGGGATTAATTGGACTCGTAGGACTTTTAATCTATATAAACCAAGACGGGAGGAATTCGTAGGAAACGATAATAACTTGAAAAGGATTCGATGATCAATAAAACCAACCAAAGTCGAGAACTTGTAGGTGGAAACGCTTTTCTTCTATCCTTTATTTGCTTTTGTCAATATTATTTTCTCTTATTTTCATTCATAAAAATCGTTTCTTTTATATTGATAAATACACAATATTTAGAAATACTTGATTCTCTAGGGTTCGACCCCTTACTTGCATACTATACTAGTTTGTTTGTTTGGGAATAATTTTTGGCGAGGGAAATCAACGACTTTCCCTCCGTCAGCGTTCTACTGTAAATCAGCCGTGAGAGATGATATGTCATCCTAATTAGCCTCTAATTGGCTTTATTTAAAGATAGAAAATTAAGACTTAATCTCCAAGGAAAGAGATTTTATCTTAGGAAAATAAGGTATCCTATCTAAGTCTATCTAACTAAAAGATCCTAAAAGGAATTAAATAGAAACCCTAATTAAAAAGCCCAAAAATCAATTAATCAGCCAACAAAATTCTCTCACAGATTCGCGCAGGGTATCGGCGCCAAGGTCAGGGTATCGGCGCCGAGGGTATGTTAAAAACAGTGTTGCTGGAATCCGCTGGGTGTCGGCGTCGAGGTCAAGGATATCGGCGCCGAGGCTCTGCTACACGATTCTTCTTTTTCTTCACTTGTTCCTTTGCCAATCTTTTTGTGTCTTTTTTCCATCTTTCTCCACTCTTCCTTAAGCTCTAGAATTGCCTCTTTTTAGCTTCAAAACCTACAAAACACCACCAAAGCTTGTGTAGACATCCGTATCCCGCAAAATATGAAAACTAACACAAACGACACACTTTCCCAACACAAAAGCTAATAAAATGACTCAAATGGAATGAAAACATGATGTAAAATAAGACTAAAAATGCAGACATCAAAACACCCCATACTTAGACTTGCTTGTCCTCAAGAAATAAACAAACAATAACCACTACCTACAACACATCCTTCAAGTCTTCGCCTTCGCCAAAAAGCAACATCATAAGCGCAAGTGGTCTAAAAGAATCAAGCAATCAAACGTCATCATATATATATAAGCAACTCTTAGCAACAACAATCGAAATCCAACCTCACAATGATATATGTGTTTCACTCAACTCTCAATGTGTTTAGGTTTTGAATAACATCTCTCAACTCAATCCAACCTCATTACTTTTGGCTCAATGAAAGACTTCAAAGAAGACTTCATTCGGCCGGTTTGTAATGTGGCTTGGTAAGAAATAAAAGGTATGAAATTATTTAGGCAAAGTGGTGTTAAAAATCCGGGAATCAAGACTCCTAAACTTCCAACTCAACTCAGCCAAACAGCTCATCTCAAAATTCATAACATAACCAATGCTCATTAACAATCAAGATCATCAACCCATGAAAATACTTCTCAACCAACAATTTCATCCAACTCTCACATATAATAAACTAGGCCCTTAATAAACACTTTTTTTCCATCTCTTTTCTTTTTTTTTCTTTTTTTTTTCCGCCGACATTTTTTTTTCATTCGTTTTTCTTGCGGGAATAATACATATATGTATAAATTTTCAGAGCCTCTAAAATATAAGAACAATATGAGGAATAATGCACAACCTTACATAACTTCAATCAAAGTATCTCAACAACTTAGCTTCTTCTTCATCAAACTCAACTCAATCAAATTCCAACCAACTCTAAATCTTAATTCCTGGATAAAGGGTCAAGCTTATAATCGGCTAGGAATTAATTTTGTGGAGCTAACAAAGAATAGGCCAAGGCTCAAAGGGCTTCAAGCAAAGATAATATGCAAGGTAGGTAAATGAATGGATAAAATATGGCTAAGAAAAATATAAGTCCTCCATCATCTAATTTTATTAAGAAATGAACTAGCATCCCACCTCCATCATCACTCTTACAATCAAAAGAGCTTACATTACTTGGTTTCTGGTCTTTTCTCCGTTTACTTGTTTCTCCTTTTATATTGTAGGAACATGTCTAACGACAAAGGCGAACATAGATCTTCCTCTACCCCCTACTATTCTTACTGAATCCAATATGCAGTACATCATTGACGCTGCCACAAAAGCCATTACAATGGCTGCAAAGGCAGAAATGAAGGCTTCCAACAATTGCTTTGCCATCGACTGGGCTCAAGAACGTGCTCAATTCACTGCCCAGATCAACCAAGCAATTACTCAGCGATTCGAGGAGATTAAACGGAATCAGGCTTCTGGATCTACGCCTTTAGATGGTAAGCCACCCCCATCTGGTAATACACCCCCATCTTGTAATACACCCCCCTCAGGTAATACACCCCCATCGGGTAAACCACCCCCTTCTGGTCAATTTCATTTTAAACTTAGATATGCTTCTCCTAATCCTTTTAATTGTGAGAATGACAACGAGGATATACTCTTTTTTTAACAGTAACCATCACCATACGGGGCAACAGAATCGGCAACAACACCAGAATTTCGGGAACCCACACTTTCCAAAAGGTAATTGGGAGGATAGTCGTGACAATGCTGATCTGAACGACATGCCACACTTTGAGGACGCTTAACAAGTGGTAGATCATAATCTTGATGATATACCTAACCCTCATTTTGGTCATCCTAGACTTCATAATGCACATACTATCCATCAATGAGATGTTAAAATTATATTAGAAACTTTTGATGGTGCTAATGATCCTAATGCTTATATTATTTGGGAGGATCAAACTAATTATGTACTTGACCATCTTCGCTATGATGAAACAGAAAGGTTGAAGGTTGTTACTTTACATTTAACAGGTATGGCTCGCTCTTGGTGGTTTCGCACTCGTGAAACCTGACGTCGTCAAGGTAAGCAACCTGTTGAAACTTGGCCTCAATTACGTTATCTCCTAAAGAAGAGACACGTTCTAGAGGAGTACACGGAGACTATAAGGATGTGTTTGGCTTCATGTAGACAGGGCTCTCGTTCCCCCATGGGGTACAGAAATGAGCTCGAACGCCTCGCTCATATGGCTAATATTTATCTTACTGAACCAGTCTTAATATTTCTATTAAAAATCCTTTAGATATTCATTCAATTAGAGATATTAACACCTTGACTCATAAAGCGCAGGTTCTATACGATCAGCAGCAACAACAGAGGGCCAGAACCAACCGGTCTTCACAAGGTCGCAGGTTTGTTCCATTTACTTCTTCTAGTCAATCCAGATCGACTTTTAACCCTTCTATGCAGCAAAACGGAGTTCCCAGCTCACCTAAATAGGGTTATCCGGTCGAAACTAGGAGAGTTGTTGCACCATCTAAGGAATGCACAAAAGACATCCGCTGCTTCACTTGTGGTGTTTCTGGACATGTCTCTCGCGAATTCCCTCAGAAAAGGAAGGTTCTTCTCAATGATTTAGGAGACCATAACTATGAGGAGGAGACTATCGAGGACCATGTAATTTCGAGTGAAGTAGAGGAGGACCAGACAGATGACCCTGAAGAAGAGATCGATCCCAACAGCTTTCAGGACGCTTTATGCCTTGTCAATCGTCGGGTCCTACACATTCAGGAACCTCCTGTGGATGATCAATGGGAGAAAATCTTCCACACCAAGTGTGTGGCTCGCGAGGCTACCTTGAAAGTCATCATCATTGAAAAGGTAGTGGATTTCTTGCATTTGACTATTACTCCTAGAGCTTCTCATTATGGACTGAATGGTATTACTGATGATGGATCTGATATTATGGTTAATGAACAATGCTTAGTCTTTATTTCTATTGGTTCATATCATGATAAGATTTTATGTGATGTTGCTCGAATGGACTGTAGTCATATTTTGCTTAGTCGTCCTTGGTTATATGATCGTTCTGTTATACATGATGGTCGTGCCAATACATATTCCTTCACTTTTGATGGGAGGAGAGTTACTCTCCTACCTTTGTCACCTCAAGCTGTTTTGAAGAAACAGGTTCGCAAGCGATAACAACAGGGTGCTCAACAGGCGGCCCAAAGGATGGAGAAGCACCATGAGCCACCACCCAGCAACACCGTGCCCGCGGCCATGGGCACCACACCCGCAGACGCACTCCGTCCACACCTTCCCCTTCTGCTTTGACACAGCCTTAATGTACTTTGCTTAAGGGCTTTGTCGAACGACGATCACTGGTCTCTCAACCTCAGAAAGAGACCATCACATAGAATGCTCATCGACCTCACATCCTATTGGTAATAAAAGAGGTATTGCTTAATGTTGTGTATTTGAGTCATATTCCTGCACCTATTTCTGCTCTCTTGCAGGATTACTTGGATGTGCTTCCAGCTGATCTACCGCAAGGATTGCCACCCATTCGAGGGATTGAACATCAGATTGACTTCGTCCCTGGCGTAGCCTTGCCTAATCGCGCCACCTACAGAGCTAGCCCTGAGGAAACAAAGGAGCTGCAACACCAAGTCACGGAGCTGATGGATAAAGGGTTCGTTTGTGAGAGCCTAAGCCCTTCTGTCGTGCTTGTGATACTAGTCCCAAATTAAGAAGGATGGCTCTTGGCGCATGTGTGTTGATTGCAGGGCAATCAACCAAATAATGGTTAAATATCGTCACCCTATTCCTTGTTTAGATGATATGCTTAATGAACTTTATGGTGCTTGTATATTTTCTAAAATTGATCTTCGAAGTAGATATCGTCAAATTAGGATGAAACAGGGAGATGAATGGAAAACGGCTTTTAAAACTAAGTATGAACTATATGAATGGTTAGTAATGCCTTTTGGTTTAACTAATGCTCCTTCAACTTTTATGAGGCTTATGAACCATGTGCTTAGACGATACTTGGGAAAATTTATCGTTGTTTATTTTGACGATATCTTGATTTATACTAGAACCTTCATGATCACCTTAGTCACTTAAAATTGGTATTTGATCGCCTTAGAAAAGAGAAATTGTATGCCAATTTGAAAAGAGTGTTCTTTTGCATCTGAGTCTACCTTTTTCTTTGGTTTTGTAGTTTATGCATTTGGACTGAAAGTAGAAGAGGAGAAGGTTCGCTCTATACACGAGTGGTCCCAACCGCATACTCCTACCCATGTCCGCTCATTCTTGGGCCTTGCCGGCTTCTATCGATGCTTTGTCAAGCACTTCAACACCATTGCCCCCCCCCCCCCCCCCACATGAGCTAAACAAGAAAGATGTGATGTTTCGTTGTACAGACACACATCAGAGGGCATTCGATGCTCTCAAGGATAGACTCACCCATGCCCTTGTGCTGCAACTACCTGACTTCGCACAACCGTTCGAGCTTGAGTGTGATGCTTCTGACACTGGCATTGGTGGGGTTCTGCTACAAAATAGGCGTCCTATTTCCTATTTTAGAGAGAAGTTGGGGCTGTTCGCGCTTCTTCGATGCTTACAGACATGGCAGCACTACCTTTGGCCTAAGGAGTTTGTGATTCATTCGGATCATGAAGCTCTAAAGTACCTCAAGAGTCAAGCCGCTCTTAGCCGCCGCCTTGCTAGTTGGGTGGAGTTCTTGGAGACCTTTTCCTATGTGGTTCACCACAAAAAGGGAAAGGATAACGTGGTAGCTGACGCTCTATCACGCAGGTATGTCCTCTTGAACCATATGGATGCGCATGTATTGGGTCTTTCTTTGATAAATGAATTGTATGCTTCTAATGGTTTCTTTAAGTCTATTTATGTGCAATGTGTGCCTAAAGGTGAAGTTGATTCATACTTTCTTGATAATTGTTATTTGTTTAAGATGAGCAAGCTTTGTATCCATCTTCCTCTATTAGAAGACTTTTAACTCAAGAAGTACATGAATCTAGGGGAAATGGAGGATTTAAAAAGACCTTAGCTGGTTTAAAGGAACATTACTTTTGGCCTAAAATGTCTAATTATGTGCTAAGATATGTCAAAAGTTGTGTTACATGTGCTAAAGTTAAGTCTAGATTGAATGAAAACGGCATGTATCAACTCCTACCAATTTCGACCACCCGTAGGGAAGATGTGTTTATGGATTTCATTGTTGGATTGCCTAGAACTTCTAAGGGTCATGATTCCATTTTTGTGGTAGTGGATAGCTTTTCCAAAATGGCTCATTTTATACCATGTCACAAAACTGATGATGCTATTCATGTTGCTATGCTTTTCTTTAAAGATGTTGTGAGCTTGCATGGATTGCCATTGTCTATTGTGTCTGATCATGATTCTAAATTTTTGAGTTGCTTTTGGAAAACATTATGGCCTAATTTGGGTACAAAGCTTTTATTTTCTACATCTTATCACCCTCAAACTGATGGCCAAACTGAGGTTACAAATAGAACTCTTTGGGCTCTCCTAAGAGTCGTGCTCCGAACTAACCTCCAGAGGTGGGAAGAATGCCTACCATTTGTTGAGTTTGCTTATAACAGGTCTAGGCACTCAGCGACAAAGATGACTCTTTTTGAGGTGGTCTATGGCCGAAATCCACTTACACCTGTGGATATGATGCCACGACCCCTTAAGGAGAAATAAAGCATGGATGTAGCTAAGGAAATGGACTTTACCAAGCACTGGCATGAGCGAACCAAGGCGCAACTAGAACGGAAAAGCGATCAATACAAGGCAGCGAAGGACAAGCATCGCAAGGATATGAAATTCAACGTTGGTGATCTTGTGTGGCTGCATCTCCGGAAGGAAAGGTTTCTGCAACAACGGATATCTAAGCTGGATCCCAGGGGAGATGGCCCATTTCGTGTTGTTCAGAAGATGGGTCATAATACTTACAAGGTGGATCTCCCTACTGATAAGTACAGTGTTCATTCGACCTTCAACGTCGCTGACCTCTCTTTGTTCGTGCCTGACGATGACTCTAACGACGATTTGAGGACAAATTGAACTCAAGCGGAGGAGAATGATGTAGTGCAAATGTCAATGAATCCTGGTCACATTGAGGACAACATGAAGGTGCCATTTTATGGTCCTATCACTCGTGCAAGGGCCAAGAAGATTCAAGATGCAACTAGAGCTCTTCTTGTCCGTTACCAAGGAACTATGGAGCAAGGGTTCAGGCCACCCTGAATCAATATACTCAGGACTACACCACCAGCATGGGAGTTGAGGGTGCGTCCACAAACAGAGCTCGTGAAGATTCGTCAACACCCACTATGACAACACATCACTCGGCACAAATGGGACACTCGGCCTACACACATGTCGAATGAAGCATGAACCATGTCGAGTGAGACCATGGGCCTTGTCGAGTTCTCCAAGTGATAGGCCGGTTCTATTAGTTAATTAGTCTATTATTTTATGCAACTTAGAATTAATAAGGTGGAATACCCTTGTCCACAAAGTTCTATCTTTCCTAGGTTTACTTATATTTAGGGATTTAAATTCTATCTTTTATCAAACCAAAGCCCTATCCTTGCAAGGTAGAATTCGTTCATAGTTTTCTATTTAAACACACTTATGTATTTTGATTCAATTAGATTGAAATACACATTGTGGAACCTTTATAGGAATTAAAGGTTTTCACAATTTTCCAATCCAAAGGCTCTTACTATCTCTTATGTTCTTGGTTCTTTTGGCATTCACACAATCACAAACACAGTCCCCATTAATAGGCAAACACAACCCAAACACCAAAACAGATCCGTCGCAAGAAGCAAGGAGGAGAAACCACAGTCGCCGCACACCTGCTTCGGCCTCGCCAGCTCCCAGGCGTTCGCGAGCACATGCACCGGGCTCCGGTGCGCCCAAGCTCTCGCGCGTCTTTCGCTCTCGCGTCTTCGGCTTCGCTCCCAGCAAGCGTGGTCGCGGACGTTCCTCTTACACTGGCTCCGCGCTCTACAGGCTTCGCGCGCGCATCGCCCTCGTTGATCCCTCTCGCTTCTCTCTTCTCTTTCCGTCGCTATTTGTTTCTGGAAATTCTACAAAGAATTAGTTTGCGCAATATCAGTTACTAATTACTTCTTTAATTTGTTCCAAATCAAGATATATCAAAGAGCATTGCAAGATCGGGAAAATATACGGCGTGGTTCTTGATCATGAGCGCACAGGTGAAGGATTGGGAATTCCAAATGTATCAACATCCGTGTTCGAAAGACACACGATTGCTAAATTTATTCTCCTTGGAGGCTTGCTTGCACATCCGTGTTAGAAAGACACGCGATTGCTAAATTTATTCTCTTTCGAGGCTTGCTTGCACATCCGTGTTCGAAAGACACACGATTGCTAAATTTATTCTCATTGGAGGCTTACTGGCACATCCGTGTTCGAAAGGCACGCGATTGCTTAATTTATTCTCTTTGGAGGCTTACCGGCACATCTGTGTTCGAAATACATGTGATTGCTAAATTTATTCTCTTTGGATGCTTGCTTGCACATCTGTGTTCGAAAGACAGGCGATTGCTAAATTTATTCTCCTTGGAGGCTTGCTTGCCCATCCGTGTTCGAAAGAAACGCGATTGCTAAACTTATTCTCCTTGAAGGCTTGCTTGCACATCCGTGTTCGAAAGGCACGTGATTGCTAAATTTATTCTCCTTGGGGGTTTGCTTGCACATTCGTGTTCGAAAGACACATGATTTCTAAATTTATTCTCCTTGGAGCCTTGCTTGCACATCCGTCTTCAAAAGACACGGGATTGCTAAATTTATTCTTCTTGGAGGCTTGCTTGCGCATCCGTGTTCAAAAGATACGCGATTGCTAAATTTATCTGCGGCGACAATATTTATTGGGTTTGGAACTTTCATTTATAAATATTAAGTGTTGTACTCAATCGGGAACTCTCACTACTAAAAAAACAGGAAATAGCTACAGATGGTTAGCCACGGATTATAGGCGACCCTGTATTCGTGGCCATTAGCGACGACATTGGCCACGACTGTTCCTGACCGTGGCTATATTCGTGGCTAATACTCATCCTGGTATGACATGCTAAAACATTCGTGGCTATTAGCAACGTCCCAGATATCCATAGCTGAGTTCGTAGCTCGACATGTGTTAGTGTCAGAAAATAGCCACGAACTTAGCCACAAATAGGATTGTCGTGGCTGTTTTCGACGCTGATATGGCCACAACAAAATATCCGTCGCTAAATCCGTGGCTATTAATCATCGAAAATCAAATGAACATATGTGGTGAGTGGGCCTTGGCTCACTAATTGCAGGTGGGCTGGATATATATAATGAATTGGCTATCTGATGACACTCAATCCGTGGCTAAATCCGGGTACAAACTCTCCCAAAAATTTTGGGCTCGCCCCATTAAGTTAGTTAAAGCCCAATTATCTTATCTCAACACAATGAATGAAGTGGTGATTTAGCGACGATTGAATCCGTGGCTAAATCAACCCAAATATGACTATGTTCTCCCCGATTGGCCCATTGACGGGCCCAAATATGCATATGAATTTTTTTTTTATATAAATTAACAAGTGTTGAAAAAAATATGTATTAACTAATTAATAAATTCTTATGAGAATATTATAAGGGTATGTTTTGAGGAAAACACATATAAGTGAATAATAAATGTTTAATAAAACCTTGTATTAAGTAATAAATTATTATTAGAACACTATAAGAGTATGTTTTAAGAAAAATTAATATAAGTTACTAAGAAATGTTGAATAAAATTAACCCTATATTGACTAATAAATTCTTATTAGAATATTATAAGGGGGTTTTGAGGAAAACTCATGTAAGTGTCTAATAAATATTTAATAAAACATTATAGTAAGTAATAAATTCTTATTAGAATACTATAAAGGTATGTTTTGAGGAAAACTCATAAAAGTAACAAATAATTTTTTAATAAAACCTTATACTAACTAATAAATTCTTATTAGAATACTTTAAGGGTATATTATGAGGAAAATTGATACAAGTGCCTAATAAATGTTTAATAAAACATCATAGTAAGTAATAAATTCTTATTAGAATATTCTAAGAGTATGTTTTGAGTAAAACTCATATAAGTAACTAATAAAACCTTATATTAAGTAATAAATTCTTATTATAATACTATAAGGGTATGTTTTGAGTAAAACTCATATAAGTAACTAATAAAACCTTATATTGACTAATAAATTCTTATTAGAATACTCTAAGAGTATGTTTTGAGTAAAACTCATATAAGTAACTAATAAAACCTTATATTACCTAATAAATTCTTATTAGAATACTCTTAGAGTATGTTTTGAGAAAAACTCATATAAGTATCCAATAAAACCTTATATTAAGTAATAAATTCTTATTAGAATACTCTAAGAGTATGTTTTGAGTAAAACTCATATAAGTAGCTAATAAAACCTTATATTAAGTAATAAATTCTTATTATAATACTTTAAGAGTATGTTTTGAGTAAAACTCATATAAGTAGCTAGTAAAACCTTATATTAAGTAATAAATTATTACTATAACATTATAAGGATATGTTTTGAGGAAAACTCATATAAGTTACTAATAAAACCATATATTGACTAATAAATTCTTATTAGAATACTCTAAGTGATTGTTTTGAGTAAAACTCATATATGTAGATAATAAAACCTTATATTAAGTAATAAATTCTTATTAGAATACTCTAAGTGTACGTTTTGAGTAAAACTCATATAAGTAGCCAATAAAACCTTATATTAAGTAATAAATTCTTATTAGAATACTCTAAGAGTATGTTTTGAGTAAAACTCATATAAGTAACTAATAAAACCTTATATTAAGTAATAAATTCTTATTATAATACTATAAGGGTATGTTTTGAGTAAAACTCATATAAGTAACTAATAAAACCTTATATTGACTAATAAATTCTTATTAGAATACTCTAAGAGTATGTTTTGAGTAAAACTCATATAAGTAACTAATAAAACCTTATATTACCTAATAAATTCTTATTAGAATACTCTAAGAGTATGTTTTGAGAAAAATTCATATAAGTAACCAATAAAACCTTATATTAAGTAATAAATTCTTATTAGAATACTATAAGAGTATGTTTTGAGTAAAAGTCATATAAGTAGCTAATAAAACCTTATATTAAGTAATAAATTCTTATTTGAATACTTTAAGAGTATGTTTTCAGTAAAACTCATATAAGTAGCTAGTAAAACCTTATATTAAGTAATAAATTATTACTATAATATTATAAGGGTATGTTTTGAGGAAAACTCATATAAGTTACTAATAAAACCATATATTGACTAATAAATTCTTATTAGAATACTCTAAGTGATTGTTTTGAGTAAAACTCATATATGTATATAATAAAACCTTATATTAAGTAATAAATTCTTATTAGAATACTCTAAGTGTATGTTTTAAATAAAACTCATATAAGTAGCTAATAAAACCTTATATTAAGTAATAAATTCTTATTATAATATTATAAGGTTATATTTTGAGGAAAACTCATATAAGTAACTAATAAAACCTTAGATTGACTAATAAATTCTTATTAGAATATTTTAAGAGTATGCTTTGAGTAAGACTCGTAGAAGTAACTAATAAAACCTTATATTAACTAATAAATTCATATTAAAACTCATATAAGTATCTAATAAAAATTTATATTAAGTAATAAATTCTTATTAGAATACTCTAAGAGTATGTTTTGAGTAAAACTCATATAAGTAGCTAATAAACCCTTGTATTAAGTAATAAATTATTATTAGAACACTATAAGAGTATGTTTTAAGGAAAATTAATATAAGTTACTAAGAAATGTTGAATAAAATTAACCCTATATTGACTAATAAATTCTTATTAGAATATTATAAGGGGGTTTTGAGGAAAACTCATGTAAGTATCTAATAAATATTTAATAAAACATTATAGTAAGTAATAAATTCTTATTAGAATACTATAAAGGTATGTTTTGAGGAAAACTCATAAAAGTAACAAATAATTGTTTAATAAAACCTTATACTAACTAATAAATTCTTATTAGAATACTTTAAGGGTATGTTATGAGGAAAATTGATACAAGTGCCTAATAAATGTTTAATAAAACATCATAGTAAGTAATAAATTCTTATTAGAATATTCTAAGAGTATGTTTTGAGTAAAACTCATATAAGTAACTAATAAAACCTTATATTAAGTAATTAATTCTTATTATAATACTATAATGGTATATTTTGAGTAAAACTAATATAAGTAACTAATAAAACCTTATATTGACTAATAAATTCTTATTAGATTACTCTAAGAGTATGTTTTGAGTAAAACTCATATAAGTAACTAATAAAACCTTAGGCAAATTTGCTAAAATGACCCTAATATCCGGAAGGTTTGCAAGAGTAACCCAATCCGGAAAAAATTTGCATAAAAGCGGATATCCGCTTGACAAGGGGATTCGGTGGCCGGTCACCCTGTGGGGTACAGCTGGACTCCACTCTCGGTGGGAGGGAGGCATCTTTACTCCTGCAAAAGCGAGGACCAGTGAGAGAGGAGGGAAGAAGTAGTTGTTGCAGTGGTAGAGGACAGAAGAGAGAGACAGAGAGACGGAGAGAGAGGGAGAGAGAGAGAGAGAGAGACAGAGGTTAAATATAAAAGTGCAGGCTGAGAGGACAGATAGATCAGTGAGAGTGTCAGTGAGGGGGAAAAATATTCTTTCAACTAAATGACATATTGTTTAAGATAAAACCAATTGAAGAAGGAAGGGTCTGGGGGTTTATTTTAAGGATCACGTGTAAGCAGTAAGTTGTAACTGGACATCCATATTCAATAAACATGTCAACTATTGTCTTTCACTGGACACGATTGTAACTATGAAAAACACAGGTGATTAACTACCATAATCGAATGGAGAAGATTTATGGGATAAGCATATTCTCTATAATGACATATTGTTTTGTGTGTGCTCAATTATAATATTTACCCATACTTGGATGCCATGATCTCGTTATCTCCGGCCGTCACTAGCATGCTTGACCCATATTGGAATCGAATGGATAAGAGTGACAGTGAGAGGGCATAAACATACTTACAATGACATGGTAAGGTGAAGAGAAAAACCATGGAATAACAATAAAGTGGGTGGAGGTAAATTCGTGGGCCGACTGGTAATCGCATAGTTTTAACTGGATACGAACTAAATACGACATGACAGACATTAAAATATCATGGACACAAAATGGCGGAGACATAATCACTTGCATTAATCAAATACGAAACATGAGCAAACATTTAAAAGATAGTAGGAGAGCGTAGCAACATAGAAGACAATGAAAACCAAATTTACGGTAACAAGCCGCGAAATTGTGGCTGCGTGGTGAATCTGTATCCATCCCAATCGAAGTGTGGGCACATATTGTGGGCACGATGGTCAGACGTCTCGTCGCTGAGTGGGAAGTAGACCGTGAAAGTTCGGTCACTCCCATAACCGGACACACCAAGGACCCTCCCGGCCCAAAAACCATCGTTGTCGCGGCAGTCGACACGGTCTACGTGCATGTAGGCGTCGTAAGAAATACGAGGCGGCCGTGGACGAATTCGTTGAACCGGGAGGACCTCCCTCAGCAGCTCTCTTCTGTTGTTGTGTAGGAGGGTCACATATTCGACCTCCCAGTGGTTAGGGTCCAGTTTGCGCACAAGGGTCGCCTCGTAGAACGACCCGAGCATCCCAGACTCACCGCCGACAATCTCTACTCTTTGATTTCGTCGGTAAGACGGTGGCGACATTGGTCCTGCATAAAATGAAAAAAATAAGGTAGTATAATTATACAAGTAGCACAACTGAAATCTACACAAATGAAGTGATCGACATACCTCCATCGTCTGATTCATCGGATGATATAACGATGGGGACAGGTCGGGGAGGGAGGCCAGATGAGCAGCTGGGGTGGTGTGAAGAGGATGCCATTTCGTTGAAGGGTTGTTGGAGAGGTTGTTAAATGAAAATGGGGAGTTAACTTCACCGATTTGTGGGGAGTATAGATGGTGAATGGCTATCATATAAGTGGGGCGTGTGGGAAATAGCAACATTGTTCAGCATGTGACCGTTGAGGAAGGAAAAAAAGAAGCAAAAAGCAAATGGGATTGAATGGTAGTGTTTTGTTGTTGTCTACAATGAACATGGCAGTGGTCTTATCTAAACATGACACGTGTCAATTCTGACATGACAAACGATACATTATGTTTACTTCTTGTCGTTAGATGCTACATGACACCCCTTTAAAACAATTAGCCGGTTAATTAATACCGGCTGGATAACAAACCGTTTTCCACTATACACCTTTAGCAGTAGTTTTAGTAAAATTTTGACCTTTGTATAAAATTTGGTTTCCCACGAACCATTAATACTAAAAAAATGCAAAACCATAGAGAGAGGAGTATACCCATATTAATTTAAAACCACGAAATACATTTTCAAATAATATATTATGTTGAAAGAAATGATTAAAATTTTGACCCAACAATAACATCAGAGAGACCGGGGGGGAATCTCGCAGAGGGTAGGTAAAGACATTTGATAAGACATGACAGAGAGGGAGAGAGAGAGAGAGAGAGAGAGAGAGAGAGAGAGAGAGAGAGAGAGAGAGAGAGTGTGTGTGTGTGTTTGTATGTGTGTGTGTGAGAGAGAGAGAGAGAGAGAGATAGAGAGAGAGAGAGAGAGGGCAGGACAGAGAGAAGGCGGGAGTGAGATTAAATCTCCCGCCCTGTCATTTACCCCTTAAGAGAATAAGAGGGAGAGGAGGGAGGAGGGGGAGTCCATAAACCCATTCACGCGCTTGACACCTACTGGGGTTAACTGGACAGACACCGACTTCTTGGTGGAAATGAGTAAGTCATCCTTCCATTTAGGTTATGCGATACGTCTCTCCTCACAATATGTTCTTCTCCCTGTAAAACTGAATGTCCCCCCCACTAACTAATGGAACAGGGGAGAACTCGTCCGTGTGTATCACTGTATTGTTTGGTGGATGATGGGATTGTGAAGAGGGCATTTGGGTCATGAAGTCGTCGAGGAGTCAAAAGGTCGTACTGGTAGACGAAAGTATTGACTACGTCTCGCTGAAGAAACAACTTATGGCCAAGTTTAATGTCGATGGGAGGAGGCATGACGTTGAGCTCACATATGTAAAGCCGAAGAAAGAAGGGTGCAGACCTTTTTCCATTGGGGATGATGAAGACTTGCAGGGCTACAAGTTCGTTAACGGTCTTTCCGGTGAACGATTCTGGCCTATCGACCTCCATGTCTCCCTGGTACGCAAGGTTGGCGGCGATTTCACCACTACGGAAGGATCCACAACGGCCCATCCACTCAGGGGTGGGCCACACTGGACCCAACAAGATCACCCACAGTTAAAAACTAAAACCCTCTTGGCAGGGGATGAAGAATTGGAAGTTGTGGTAGATCAAGGTGTCGATCGAGCAGGAGGAGGTGTCCCGTTCGAAACTAAGAGTGTCCAGTTACAAAGCTCACTTGTCCAGGTAGATAATCCACGTGTCCAGTTAGAACCAAGTGATGCGTTGTACAACGCAGTTGCTTATGACTGTGGGAAGCATGTCATTTATGTGAGAAGCGACGTCGAGGATGTAGTCAGCCCGTGGGATCACGACGCGGAGCGAGCGGTAAAGGAAGTAAAAGAAGCATACCAACGCGGAAAAGGGAAGACCGGAGCGTTTCTGACGACTGTGAAACTTGAACCAATAGACTGGGCGCGTCCCGCTAATGGGAAATTTAAATTGCAGAAGCGCCGCCGCACGTAGCGGGGGCATAGGAACTTCCATCTGCGGGGCCTTTCGGAATGAAGTAGATAGTACGCCCATTTTGGTTAGACGCCTTTGGCAAAGAATTATGTTGCCTTTCTGCAACTTTGTATGGGGGGTTTTGTTCTAGTTTGTTCTAGTTCTAGTTTGTTCTATTATGTTAACGGAATGCCATATGACATTACCCCCTTTTGACATGAAACTATCGGATTTTGGCATGACATTAGTTTCATATTCACATGACAGTAGCTTCATATTGACATGACATGTATCTCGGTTGACATGTCATAATTAAAAACCAACGAATACAACAATCCAGCAATAAGTACATATCCAAATGTCTAAAACCAACAAACATAAGTGCATATCCAAATGTCTAAACCAACTAA
The DNA here is from genome assembly GCA_037127255.1 of Persicaria tinctoria. NCBI lineage: Eukaryota > Viridiplantae > Streptophyta > Magnoliopsida > Caryophyllales > Polygonaceae > Persicaria > Persicaria tinctoria. The sequence goes on along the minus strand of JBANSL010000013.1, from coordinate 28,137,083 downwards.
CAAGTCTACACAAACCAACAATGTATATAAAACCAATGGGGGAGTTTTTTTAAGGATCGGATGGGGTTGTTAGACGTCCGTGAAACATGGAAACACAAAGGGATTGGCGGTACGCCGCAATGAATGAATCGTCCAGGCCACGGAACTTGGTGTCGCCGGTCGCGAGGAGCTGCAGGAAACGGATGGCATATGGACCGCAGTCGCCCCTACATCAAAATAACGAAAATTGCTCACACAACCTTTGGTACGGCAAGGGTTTCGGGACTTTGCCGACCCATTTGACTCGAAGTTCAGGGTGGCCGTTCATCAAAATGGGGAAGAGGTGGGTAACCGGCTTCAGCAGGCCCGACATATGGCGCTCAGCGACGTGGCTTGTGTCGAAATCGTACACGTCCAATGTCCACTCCGCGAAGTTGATGTCAAGGGCCACCCAGTGCTCGTTCTTCAGATTCTAAGGTGCCAACACGCGGTCGACATCAGCCCAACCCGTCGGAAACTTCTCTGGCAACTTGTCGTCGATGTATTGGGTCACCGTGTCGTCCCCCTTCCCCACCTCAAGGTCCCCCTTCGCGTCCGCCAGTTTCTTCTACAGGAGATACCCCCAGAAGAAATCCAGAACGGCGACCCCTTCGTACTTGTCACCGGCGTTGATGTCCTTCCGCAGTAAGGCGCAAGCTTGCTCAATATGCTGGACGCAAGGAAAAATCACTATATTGGAAGACCATATGAGGAAAAAGGTGATGACTCGAACCACAATGTGGGAACGTAAATAACCTCGGATGACACCCAGTTGCTGGGTGATTGAAGTGTCCCAAAGAATTGTTTCGCCAGTAGGGTGCCTTCGACCGACCAGACGGGGTCACTTCCGTCCTTCATCCACGCAGCGAACGCATCAGCATCTTCCCTGGTCACCATGCCTAGCTCGACGGCATCCATTGGCTTCTTGCCCACACGCGGCTTATTAGCTGGCTGCATTTCCTCTGCCTGGGACAACGAATCAGGATGTTGACGGGTGCTTCTTCTCGGCCGTATGAGGGGCACCTCAGCCTCAGCCTCAACATCAAAACCGGTTGCCACCAACTCCTCTTGCAACTTGAAGCCCATTGCGTATGACATGACAGTAAACACAAATAACATGACATCAGTTATATATTCACATGACAGTCTCATGCGCAAACTTTGTCCTTGTCCTTCAACTTGTCCTCCTTCAAGTTGGCCTTGGCCTTCAACTTGTCCTCCTTTCTCTTGTCCTTGCCCTCGCTCTTGTCCTTGCTCTTATCCTTGTCCTTCCCTGATCCCTGAACCTCAGCACATGACCTCTGCATAAATTAACATGACATATATAATTAAAAACATGACAACCATATGAATTGACATGACGATTATGATCTGATACCGGGGGAACCTTACCTCCTTTCCCAGAACTTCCTTGTCCTTGTCCTCCTCCTCCTTGCCGTTATCCTTGTCCTTCACTGATCCCTGAACCTAAGCACATGACCTCTTATTAACATGACATATACTGGAATTGGCATGACATGTATTGATACTAACAGAACATACATTACTAACAACATGACATTAACAGGAGATGACATGACGATTGTGATCTAATACCAGGAGAACCTTACCTCTTTTCCCAGAACTTTCTCTCACTCCTCCGACTCCCTAGTCCCCTTCTAACGCAGTTCCCTCCTCATGTTTTCAATCGCCTCCTCAAGCGTCGCCATCTTCGAATTTACCTCTGCGGATATACTCCTCAGCATGTCATCCATCTTTTCCACTAACCGTGACTCTATCTCTAATAGGGTAGCTTGTGTCTGCGTGCCTTCCCTTGATTCTTGCGTTGACCCACTTGCTCCCTTTGATTGTTTCTTTGCTGGGGGTTTGACATTTGCTGATAAGAATGCCCGGGCTATGTCGTCAAAGAAGTTGTCCCGCTTGTCGTGAGTGTTTCGAGCATCGCGGTATAAACCGGTTGCTCTCTCCACATCATCGGGGAGCAGAAGAGGCCTCATGGCTGCATGGGTCATTGAAGTGCCCGAGCTCCTTCCCCTCCTGCAGTCGGGTTTTGATTGAGGCATACTCGAGGTTCAGGTCTCTAAACTCGTATCGCAGACACCTAGGGTACAGCTTCTCGTCTATGACATTCGCGAATTGGTCGGCCATTGGAGTGAGGGCTTCGTACACCCATAGCTGCAATTACATATTGTCCAGTAAATAATCAGTTCCTGTCCAGTAAATAATCAGTTCCTGTCCAGTCAATAAATATTAGACGCCTAGTAAACGAGTATAAGGCGTCTAGTCATATCTGTGTACGAACCTGGAAGGCGAGAGGGAAACCCAGCAGGCAATAGGTCGGGCGTGCATTGGAGCTGCCCTCATCCCGTTGGAGCTTCCTCTCGATTGCACGGTTTAGGAACTCGTTCGTTCGCTCGTAGCAAAGCCGACCCCACGGAAACGCCAGGAACCTGTCAATGTCACCGACAAGGTCGACCACCCACCCATGAATGTAGTTTTTGGGTTCCTTCCCGAACAATACTCCCTCGACCAGTGATAGAGATATTTTCAGTCGTTAAATCCTATCAAATAGTTCTGAACTAACCTAACTAGTATAGATTGGCAAGTACAGGTCGAACCCAAAGAGACTTGTGCAATTCGTATGCTCAATTTGTATGCTAAGATGAGAATGATATGAAAAGGGGGTTTTGGAAGTATGCAGAGTAACACAAAAGTAAGCAAATGATGCAATGATGGTGATTGATAACAATATGTGAGAAACACGCTTGATTAATTAGTATTCACTCTCAATTTGGATTCCGATCCTTGAAATTCCATAAACCTATTACTCTTGAGCAACCTATTGTGAAAATCAATTGTACCTTGGCAATAACTTTCAATTCCTTCCCTACAATTAGTGAATATGTCAACTAGACTCTAAACACCCTTATTGATGAATAACCTAGAAACTATCCAGATTCAATTCAACAATAGCAATGCACACCAAGGCAATTCAATAGGAACAATTGAAATAAAGCAACTAGCAATAAACCAATTGTATCTTTATCTTCATGCAATCAACCAAGTCAACTAGCGATAGATTGAATTCAAGTAATATTAGGTGGCCAATCCAATAGAACACAAACTCAATCATAAGCAATGACAATGGAAGATAAAGATTACTCAAAAGTAAATAGAGTAGAGAATATCTCACGGAATATCAAATCGAAAGCTTCAAACTAATCAATCAAACGGAAGAGGAGTTTAGTTCGCCATAGCACAAAAGCTCTCCTCTAGGGTTTCTTTAATTGCTAAACGGTCTCTAAAACGTCTCCTAAAAACCCATTAAATAGGCGTCCAAAAGGGTTACAAAATAACCTAATTAAAATAAGTAATTCAACAATTTAGAGTTTCGGTGCTGACAGAGGCCGCGGGCGCGGTTTCTTGGCCGCGGGCGCGGCTCAATAGCTCGGTCAACTCTAGCTCTCGACATTGGCCGCGGGCGCGGCTCACTGTTCACATCAATCTTTTCCTTGCTTCCTTGATCGACTCCTGTAATCTCATCTTCGCTTCATGCATCTCCCATCCAAGTTTCTCATACCTGAAATTAATAACAAATATGTGTAGATTCCGCCTCCATAACCACAATAATCAAATTCACAAATTAATATGAATGAGGACATTATTTACACCTAAATTGTGCTAAATGAGTCCTATAACACCTATATGAATGCATGCTATCAACCAGCATCAACAGGACAAATTTCAACTTTCTGGTTGATGATTTCTCAGATGCCATCGCCACACGGAACTGTACCTCGAACTCAGACATCCTCATCTTTGAAACTACAAAGAAATCATACACTGCCTTCTTGAACCCATCGTCGTCCTCGGGCTCTTCGCCATAGCCATAGTTGAGACCGGTGACAATGGCGAACTCAGCTATTGAAAACCTGACGACCGCTTCATGGATCTTGTACCATGTTTCATTCTTCTTCTTCGACTTCAATTGTCGTTGGAGAACATAGTGTATACGCTGTCCCGAGAACTGGACCCTTGTGCCGAGTCTTGCAATGCCCCCCAACGGGCTGTCGGTCAGGCGCTTCCAATGGGACTCGCTCAACCGGTTGTCAATGTTAACCAGGAGCGCCATCTGAGAGTGTTGGTTAATTTTTTCTTTGAAGTGTCTTTCTTCCTCTACGGCCTACACAGCCTGCACAGATTTCAACATGTCAGCCACACTGTAGCACAACAATCACAACTTACATTACTCGAACGAAAGCCATATTACCGCGCCGGATGTTTGAGCTGTACGGTCTACAATCCTCTTCATACTTCGCTGCGACATTTTTAATATTCACCAGATATCCTGCACAGTGGAAGACCTAAATTCAGTATTCTACACATCAATTCTTCTCCCCTAACCCATGGTTCCCTTCATATCAATATCAAATGTAACATGACACAAACACAATTACACATGACAAACACACATATACACATGACAAATGGTTGTGAAAACATGACAACATCCTTATTCAATCTGTCCATCTCCATTTGCACACAAGTCATCCTATTCCAGATAATGTCGATTCCACATAAACTTTTCACCCTTTCTAAAATTTTCCCTAACCCTAATGCGCCGCATTTCATCCAATTTCCCCCAAACCTGAACGCATCTACATTCATAAGCCCCATTTTGCCCAATTCCCCCCTAAACTGAACGGATCTACACTCCCCTTCTCCTGATAAGTTGGATTTAACAAAACAGTTGCCCAATTTCCCCATTCCCTAAAATCCCCTTCTCTCCCAGACGCGCAAACCCTAGTACCCAAACTTTCCACCAATTGTTTTTAACTTGACGCCGGTTACTTTCTACATGACAAGGCGATATTGCGTACTGTCAACCCATTCAACCCCTTCTTCCCATTTTCACACAATCCAAACCAGTTTTGGTTCTTCAAATCGGTTCCTCCCCTACGAATCGAAGCAAAACGTATTTAATCGGCATTGTGAGGGTTTACTTACTTCAAAGTCGGCGTCTTCGTCTCCTCTTCTGCACTGTCGTCCTCTTCCTCGCCTTTGCTTCTTCTTTTCCTCTCTCGCTCTGTCGTCTCCTTCCTCTTCTTCTTCCTTCTCCTCTTGTTTTCCTCAGACTTGCATGTGGAACTCTTGCCCTCTCTCTCTCTCTCTCTTCCTCTTTTGTAAGCCGTGAGAGGCAGTTGGGGGTCGTCAGTTTTCAATTCAAACTGCTTCCTCTCTCACTCATCCACTCTCTCTCTCCACAATAATTTCCCCCACTTCCACTCTCTCTCTCCACAATAACTTCCCCTTGCCTCTCTCTCTCCACCCCGCTTCCTCTCTCTCTCCTCCTTTACCTTCTCTCCCCTCTGTCCCGGTTAATTCCAACCGGCAAATATGCCATTTTTTGGTGGGGGGGGGGGGGGGGTCTCAGCTTTGCAAATGTTGTGGATAGTGGGTTAGTGTAGCAAACCATTTCGGGGCAAGGCTTATATAGTTTAATTCCCTCAAAACCTTATATTACCTAATAAATTCTTATTAGAATACTCTAAGAGTATGTTTTGAGAAAAACTCATATAAGTAGCCAATAAAACCTTATATTAAGTAATAAATTCTTATTAGAATACTCTAAGAGTATGTTTTGAGTAAAACTCATATAAGTAGCTAATAAAACCTTATATTAAGTAATAAATTCTTTTTAGAATACTTTAAGAATATGTTTTGAGTAAAACTCATATAAGTAGCTAATAAAACCTTATATTAAGTAATATATTATTACTATAATATTATAAGGGTATGTTTTGAGGAAAACTCATATAAGTTACTAATAAAACCATATATTGACTAATAAATTCTTATTAGAATACTCTAAGTGATTGTTTTGAGTAAAACTCATATATGTAGATAATAAAACCTTATATTAAGTAATAAATTCTTATTGGAATACTCTAAGTGTATGTTTTAAATGAAACTCATATAAGTAGATAATAAAACCTTATATTAAGTAATGAATTCTTATTAGAATACTCTAAGAGTATGTTTTGAGGAAAACTCATATAAGTAGCTAATAAAACCTTATATTAAGTAATAAATTCTTATTAGAATACTCTAAGAGTACGTTTTGGGCAAAACTCATATAAGTAGCCAATAAAACCTTATATTAAGTAATAAATTCTTATTAGAATACTCTAAGAGTATGTTTTGAGTAAAACTCATATAAGTAGCTAATAAAACCTTATATTAAATAATAAATTATTACTATAATATTATAAGGGTATGTTTTGAGGAAAACTCATATAAGTTACTAATAAAACCATATATTGACTAATAAATTCTTATTAGAATACTCTAAGTGATTGTTTTGAGTAAAACTCATATATGTAGATAATAAAACCTTATATTAAGTAATAAATTCTTATTAGAATACTCTAAGTGTATGTTTTAAATAAAACTCACATAAGTAGCTAATAAAACCTTATATTAAGTAATAAATTCTTATTATAATATTATAAGGTTATATTTTGAGGAAAACTCATATAAGTAACTAATAAAACCTTAGATTGACTAATAAATTCTTATTAGAATATTTTAAGAGTATGCTTTGAGTAAAACTCGTAGAAGTAACTAATAAAACCTTATATTAACTAATAAATTCATATTAAAACTCATATAAGTATCTAATAAAAATTTATATTAAGTAATAAATTCTTATTAGAATACTCTAAGAGTATGTTTTGAGTAAAACTCATATAAGTAGCTAATAAAACCTTATATTAAGTAATAAATTTTTATTAGAATTCTCTAAGAGTTTGTTTTGAGTAAAACTCACATAAGTAGCTAATAAAACGTTATATTAAGTAATAAATTCTTATTATAATATTATAAGGTTATTTTTTGAGGAAAACTCATATAAGTAACTACTAAAACTTTATATTGACTAATAAATTCTTGTTAGAATACTCTAAGAATATGTTCTGAGTAAAACTCATATAAATAACTGATAAAACCTTATATTAACTAATAAATTCTTATTTGAATACTCTAAGAGTATGTTTTGAGTAAAACTCATATAAGTAACTAATAAAACCTTATACTCTAAGAGTACGTTTTGAGTAAAACTCATGTAAGTAGCTAATAAAACCTTATATTAAGTAATAAATTCTTATTATAATACTATAAGGGTATGTTTTGAGTAAAACTCATATAAGTAACTAATAAAACCTTATATTAAATAATAAATTCTTATTAGAATACTCTAAGAGTATGTTTTGAGTAAAACTCATATAAGTAGATAATAAAACCTTATATTAAGTAATAAATTCTTATTATAATATTATAAGGTTATGTTTTGAGGAAAACATTTATAAGTAACAAATAAAACCTTATATTTACTAATAAATTCTTATTCGAATACTCTAAGAGTATGTTTTGAGTAAAACTCATATAAGTAGTTAATAAAACCTTATATTAAGTAATAAATTCTTATTATAATATTATAAGGTTATGTTTTGAGGAAAAATCATATAAGTAACTAATAAAACCTTATATTGACTAATAAATTCTTATTAGAATACTCTAAGAGTATGTTTTGAGTAAAACTCATATAAGTAACTAATAAATTCTTATTATAGTACTATAAGAGTATGTTATGAAGAAAACTCATATGAATGTCTAATATATATTTAATAAAATATTATATTGAGTAACAAATTCTTATTAGAATACTATAAGGGTATATGTTTTGTTGAAAACTCGTATAACCTAACTAATAATTGTTTAATAAATGTTATTATTTGAAATATATATTTTATAATAAATAGTTGTATTGATCGTTTTTTTAGATATAAATTATGAAAGAAAAAAAAACCACACCCTCGAAATTAATTTACCGCCCAATGTGTGTTTGAGCGGTAAATTTCCCACCCAAAATTTTGGCCAAATTTTAAACCGCCTTCAACCCTATTTTTTCAGTTTCTATCCATAGTCCCCACGCCGCTTCACAAACCAGAGGCGCCATCACCGTCATTCCTCTTTTCGTCTTCCATCTCCATCTCTGTCATTCCTCTTTATCTAAGACCCATCCCCACCTTGTCGGCCTCCACAGTCCATACTGCCCATTGTCGGCCATTGCTCGCCACCAACAATCCCCCAACCTCGCCTTCTCCAAACACTTTGTCGTCGTTTTCCCCTTCTTCGCCGCACGCAGATCTAAAACGAACAAAAACAACAATTCGATGGTTTCTTGCTCAGATTCTCGGCATGTTCGGCCTCCCATGGTTGCGCCTCCTGGTCGGACACTCTTCCCTTCCTCAAAGCTTCATATCCGGTGGTTTCGTGTATGTATATAATGTTTCCAGAAATTTGAATCTGCCAACGCCGTTTTCTGATCCGGCGGTTTCCCTTCCTCAACCGCCAACGTCGCGAGGTATTTCTCTATCTTCTTCTCATTCCCATTTTCAGAAATTTGAATCTGCCATTTATTCAAACTCTTCTTCTTCTTTGATTATTGCATAGATCACATCCCATATAAGCGATCCCAGAGGCCTTTGCCGTGGACCCTTGCCAGCCAACGGTGCTCCTCGAAATTTCTCCTCGCTACATTCTTTTCTCCCTGCCGACGAATTTCTAGGGTTTATAGAGTTTAGCAATTTTTCTCTATGTATTCTAAAATTTGTTTCTTTCTCTGTGTTTACCAGTACAAATTCCTCTTGCGTTCGTCCTCCGGTTCGATGCGTTTGAGGCCTCGGAGGTATGATTTTGTGTTTAATTTTTTGGGGCTTTGAAAGCTCTTTATGAGTTTGGGGCTTTTCCGGTTTTTTGGTGTGTTGATTTGGTTTGTTAAATTTGATATGAAGGACTTGTTCATGAGTAACGCTCTTTATGAGTTTGAGGATTTCACTTAGACAAAATCAGCTCTTAATTAGATTATTGCAATTTTTTTTTGCAAGGTCTCTGTACTCAATGAGTTTAGTTTGTTTCCCCCTTCCATTAATATTTTTTTGACCTACTTAAAATGTATGAAATTAATTTATATATTTAAATATATTTTTCATATCATATGTATATATATAATGTTTTTAAAATACGAGGATACGAAATTTGCTACAAAATCATGAAACAAATAAAAATCAGCATTAGCCACGACTTTAGCCTAAAAAATAGCAATGACACGAACTTAGCCATGATTTTAGCTACACCCATGCCTTATTTGCAGAAACGAAATCAGCCACGACCTTAGCCACAAATTCAGCAATGGCCTAATTCCGAAGCTGATTTCGTTGCCTCGGCCACGAGATTCAAATGTCCATCACCAGCCACAGGTTTAGCCACGACCTGACAATTCGTTGCTAAATCCATTGGTAAAAAGTCATCGCCATTAGTCCCGAGGCATATGGCTACGGATGGCCGGCCCGTGGCTATTTCCGTGGCTAAACCGGTTAGCCAGGGTCATTCGTGGCCAATGTCGTGGCTAATTTCCGTAGCTATTTCCTGTGTTTTTAGTAGTGTTTGGTGACCCATATACATAGAAAATCTAGGTCACTAGACTTCTAATATGCCTAACCTTTATCCAAAATAAGCCTTGAGATTTTTGATGTTCCATGACATCGTAAGGATTGTGACTTTTGAGTTTTGGAGTTTGAACGAACCCCTGCCCACCTCTTTGTGGATGACATACAGACCTTCCCATTTGGGTTCGAGTTTCCCTCCCATAGTTTCTGGTCAAAGGACCATGTCTCCTTTCTTTAGTGGGCGCAAGAAAACACGCTTGTTATATCCTTCAGTCAGTCGACGTTGATATTCGTTGGCTTTGAGACAAGCCGTATCTCTTCTTTCTTCTCGCAAGTGGAGTTCCAGCTCAAGAGCTTCATCGTTGGTGTCTTTGTTGAAGTCAACAATTCTGGCTGATGGAATTAATAGCTCTACTAGTATGATTGCGTCGACTCTAAACGTAATTGCGAATTACGTTTCTCCGGTTGGGCTCTTGGTTGAGGTTATGTATGACCATAGCACAAGTGGTAGGATCTCAGCCCATTCTCCTTTTGATCTCTCTACACTTTTCTTTAGAGCGTTCAAAATCTGGCGATTTGTGTTCTCGGCTTGTCCGTTGGATTGTGGGTAAGCCATCGATGAAAATCGGAAGTCGATGTGTAGCCCAGCACAGAAATCGCAGATATCCTCGCAGTCAAATTGGGGACCATGATCGGTGATGATGGCTTGAGGGACTCCAAATAGGCAAATCATATTCTTCCGAAGGAACTTGCGCATTTTGTGAAGTAATCGACTATCACAATGATGAAGCATAGCTGGCCTGGTGTTGTCGGAAAAGGTCCCAAAATATCCATCCCCCACATCGCAAATAGGCAAGGTGCAGATATACACTTCAGTGGATGAGGAGGGCGATGATTGAGGGATGCATGTCGCTGACAGGGGTCGCATATGTGAATGATCATTTAAGCATCCACTCTGAGAGAGTGCCAGTAGTATCCTAACTGTGTGATTTGAGATGCCACAACCCTTCATCCTTGGTGATTGCCACATAGTCCTGCGTGGAGCTTTTGGATGAGGTTAAGACCTTCTTGGTTTAAGACACAGAGGAGGTCTGGGAGGTTAAAACCTCTTTAGTATAATCGACCATCCCTGACCCGAAAGCGGTCCGCTTTTCTTCTGATGTTTTGGCTATCATGTAGCTCGCCTATTAATGCACCTTCAGTTATGTACTCCAGGATAGGTATTCGCCAGTCTCCTAGGTTGGATATCCTGAAAACTCTTTTGTGGATTCCTCGAGCATGCTTTTGTTTAATTACCACGCGATCGCTCAACCCCAGAGGTAGTATGGCTCCCATTCTGGCCAGTGTATCAGCGCGCTCATTCTACTCGCAAGGGATGGATGAGATGGAACATTTTTCAAATGCGACAGTGAGTGTTTGCACGCGAGCTAAATACTCAGAAAACATCCCTGTCTTTGCTTCATACTCTCCTTTGACTTGTAGAGAGACTACTTCTGAGTGCTTTTTCGATGATCAGTGCTATTTCGATTCCAGCAATCAAAGCTTCATACTCTCCTTCATTGTTTGTAGCTTCGAATAATAATTGAAAAGATAAATCAGTAATCTCTCCACTGGCGCTCATGATGGTGACTCCTGCTCCACACCCTCCCGCTGAGACCGATCCGTCGACGTTGATAACCCAATTCTCTCCATCGCGATCCTGAGAATCTGTAAAAACGGCTTCGACAACAACGTCGGCCAAGGCTTTGGCCAATCGAGACTATTTAGGTTTGAAATGAATGTCAAATTCAGAGAGCTCTACCGCCCATTTGACCATTCTTTCTTAAAGGGACGGTGAGTGCAGGCTTTGATGGAGTGGCAGATCAGAGAGTACCTCGATGGTGTGAGCCTGTAAGTAAGGTCTCAATCGTCGTGCCGTGAAAACTACTGATAGGGACATCTTCTCTATTGGGTGTATCTGGATTCGGCTGGTTGCAAAACCCTGCTGGCAAAATAGATAGGAAACTTGGATTCCCTAGTAAGCATTGTGCTAATAGTGGTTGATTCGACCGCGAGGTATAGCTGTAGAGCTTCATGTTCACGTGGATAATGAAGAGTGGGTAGAGTCGCTAAGTATTCCTTCATACTTTTGAAAGCTTTATCCAGGGTGGTGGTCCATTCGACCAGACCTTTCTTTTTTCAGCTGCTCGAAAAAGGGTAGGGAGTGGTCATCTAATCGCGAGCAGAATCTACTCAAATAGTTGATAGATCCGTTCAGTTTTTGGATGTCGTTCATTGTCTTGGGGGGGGGGGGGCATGTCGAGTATCGTTTGAACTTTTGACGAATTCACATCTATACCTCGGTTACTTATCATGAAACCTAGGAATTTTCCAGAATCCACCCCAAAAACACAACTTTCTGGATTCAGGAAAACGCGATTCCTGCCGATTGTTTCCTGTAGATCCTTGTAGTGGCTTTTCTTTGTAAGGCTCTTAACTGTGATATCATCGACGTAGACAACAATGTATTTTCCAACATGGGACACAAAAACGTTTTCAATCAATCGCTGGAAGGTGGCTCCGGCATTCTTGAGTCCGAAAGGCATCACTTTATAGTAGAAAGTCCCCTGGCTGGTGATGAAGGCGGTGTTTCCTTCATTGCGTGGGCTCATTTTGATCTGATTATAGCTGAAGTATGCATCGAGAAAACTTAGTGCGGCTTGTTGTTGTGAGCCTAATTCACCATGTTTTATAGTTACTTTTATATCGTTTTCCGCATGCGTTTCACCATGTCCTTTAGGCAAGCTTTGTTCAGTTCTTTGAAATCCATGCACATCCTTCATTTACTGCTGCTTTTTCGTAACAACACTACATTTGAAAACCAGGTTGAGTCGTTGATCTCGTGGATAAACCCGGTCTGTAAAAGCTTGTGCACCTCTTGCTTTGCTGCTTCTGACTTTTCGGCATCTATTTTTCTCTTTCTTTGGCACACTGGATTTGCATCGCGATTGAGTCTCAAAGAATGCTCCGCGATTTGCCGGGGGAGCCCTTTCATGTCATGGGGAGACCATGCGAAGACATCACAAGATTCTTCCAACGCGCTTTTGAGGCGGCTAAAGCAGGACCAATTAAACTGTGGCCATGGTATAGGGCTTCGGTCTAGTAGCGACCTTTTCTTCAATAATTTAATTGGTCCTTTTTTCGGTTCGGACTTAGAGTTTTGCTTTTTGTTGCTCGGATGTGGCTTCATGTTCATGATCATCAGCTGTTTCTTCTTTCAAAGACCCTTGTCCATGTCGATCAATAGAGAGGACTCGGCTATGGCCCTTCTTCGGCGAGGCAATGTAGCAAATTCTGCTCTCTAGTTGTTCTCCTCGAACTTCGCCTACCTTCCCATCAGCCAATGGGTACTAGACACTAAAATAATAGACGGAGTATGCTATTTGGAATTTGAACAGACTTCTCCGGCCCATGATAGCGTTGTAAATGGATGGTAGTCGGACCATCCATAGCGATGTAATGCGCTTTCTGAAATGGATGGTAGTCGGAATTTGAACGTATGGAGCATGTTATTTCCTGAATAGCGATGTAGTGCGCTTTCTGAAATTCCAAGTTGTTCAAAGGCGTCCTAGTAGGATGTCCACGGATGAACCGGTGTCGATCATCACTCGCTTGACTGTTTTGGTCCCTAGCTGCACATGAATTACCATAGGATCCGAATGTGGCATCCTGAGGCCGTGAGCGTCATAAACATAAAAACTTAGTACCGCGTGTGCAGTGGATGCTTGTCTGACGCTGGCGTTAGAAGGAGGACGCCTTGCCTCTCTCTCATAGTTTTTCCTTTCTTGTTTGCTGGTGCCCGACGAGTTGGGTCCTCCTATGATGGTGTTGACGCATTCGTCTGGGGAGGGGGGCTTCCGGTGATCCCTGTTGGAGCGTTCTGGTTGGTTTGATGAGGATCTGGCTTCCGGATCATTCCTCGCATCCCTACGTGGGGGTCGATATCTTCCCCCTTGGTTCCCATTTCTTCCTCCTTTATTTTGGGGGTAGGTCCACCTTCCCCTTCCTCTAGGGGCATACTGGGGATTATAAGGTCGGGACAGACCATTAGGTGACCTATATTGCCGAGGGGGGGCTCAAGGGGATGTTGCTGTTGTGGCGTCGCGAGCGGATGGTGGGGATTCATTGGTGGGGCGCAAATCTGCAAAGGCACCTCATTTTGAGGGAGAGTTGTTGGGATCCCATAGACAGGGGGCGAAATTTGGTTAGGATGGGCCATCATTACATTTGTTGGGGCATCATGCAGACCTGGTCCTGTTTGCTTATTGTATTGCACCTCTTGTATGTGAGGTTGCAGCGAGACGACCAGGTATTGCCACATAGGGTTACGGTACTGCTGATTCTCGAAACCTCCCTTTCCTTGACGCTTGTTAGGGGTCCTATGGTAGGAAGGAGGCCTTGTTTCATCGGGTCGCGAACTAGAACTCGCGGCCTCCATGGCGTGGATTTGTTTGGTTACGAGCCTTCGAAAGGCATCGTAATTTTCTGGCTCTTTTTGGAATAGACAGATTTTAAAATCCCCTTCGGTCAGGTTGCCCAATAATATGGTGCTTGCAGATTCTTGATTGAATCTTGAGATTTGCATCACCATATTGGTGAATCTGCTGAAGAAGCCTCACAAGGATTTGGTCGTTCCTTGATTGATGAAGTTGGGGTCAAGCATGGTTTTCTTACTCATGCGGGCACTACTGAAGTGAGCGACAAACATGGTCGATAGTTGTGCGAAGTTGTTGAGGGAGGATCGAGACAAATTGGTGAACCAGGTTCATATCAAGGAAGCCAACTCGATATCGAGTAAGAACCAAGTCGATTTTCACTTCCTGGAGCCGAGATCGAGTCAGAAGCTGAAGACGGAGAAAACCTTAGTCGATATCTAGGAAACTACTCGATATCGAGTTGATCCCAGACGGCAGAAATCGAGCTATCCGGATCTTGTTAAGTTTCTATCCCAAATCCAATGGAGATATCCTCAAGAGCAAATTCTATCAAGTTCTATCAAAGGAGAAGATATTTATCCACAATTAGATATAATTCATTTTATATTTATTTATTTATTTCCATGTTTTAATCTTTAGATAAAAGATAAATAGATATAGATTTAGATGTAGTTTTCTTTCCTAATTGGAGAGGGAATGAAGGCTATAAATAAAGCCTTAGGCGCTGATTTCCATTCATTCAATTCTAAAGAAGGAGAAGAGGTAGTAAGTAAAGAGAGAGTTTGTGGCGGGAACAAGGTGGAAAGGCGAGAGCGGATTTGACTTGTTCGGTTGTAAGCTTTCTTTATTTTATTTTAATGCTAAGTTATTTTCTTTTACTATTGATGTCTTTCTGGATGATGAAGAGCGAGTAGTCACCCAACTTCTAGGGTCGGGATGAGCCTGCCGGTAGCCATGTGAGGTGATGCGGTAAAGGTACAATCTTCTGATGCAATTCGTCTTCTATCCCTACGAGCATGATTCTTTTGCGAAAGTTGAAGGTGATCCTTGTTTGTATTATTGAAGCGAAAGTGATCTTAATACAACTTGGGTTAATTATGTGAAAAGGGTTAGTAACAATTAGGGTTTATGCGAAAGCCTCTATATTCCTATTTGTTAATGACGAAAGTGATTTGATGAAAAGCATGATCTTTTATGCCTTTATGTGTTATTTTACATGGTTATCGTTGTGGTGTTGAAACCCTGATCTTGGAAGTCTTTAGTTAATTGATTTATTTCATCGAAAATTCATGTTCTGTGTTGCGAAAAGCTTCGTACTTTGTTTCGTCTTTTTACTCGAAATCGACGAATTTTAGTCGACGTCAAGGAAACTAGTCGACGCCGAGGAAGGTTTGTCGAGGACGAGTTGTCTGCTTTGGTTTTGCTTTCTGTTGAGTCGATTTTGAGCTTTTGTGGTCGATTTCTTAGTCGATATCGAGTACAGGTAGGCGATATCGACCAAAAATTGCTTCTTTGTGTTTTTTTTTCTGCTTTTCTCTGTTATTTCTGTCTATTTGTCTTGTGAGATCTTTCCGCTGTCTGAGATCCGCTGACACGCTTACTCGAGGATCGATCCTGACTTCACGCTGCTACATCAGGATGAGGTCTTGTAATCATTTGCGTGGGCATAATCCGGTTTGATATATTTCATTATTTTTTAAACTTGATTTCCTCCTACAACAAAATTGGCGCCGTTGCCAGGGAAGCAATCATTCGCGCCTTAGGTAGTTAGATCTCACTTTTTCTTTAAGTTTTGATTTTGCAGTGTATGCGTCGTTCTAGTCAACAACCTGAGTTTGACGCCTTAGACGACCCGGAATGCCTTATACACGTCCACGCTAAATTGAAAAGAGCCATGGCAGCCGCAGAAACACAAGAACAACTGATACAGATGCTTAGGGCGGAAATTGAAGCCAACAATGCTGCTCTCGCCGCTAAGAGAGCACGCACTGAGCAGGAAACTGAGCGAATGAGGCAAGCGGAAGCTGGGCTTGCCTAATACCCTACCACTGCAAAGGATTACATGCACCCGACTCTTGTCGTGCCTGAATCGGCCATTCTAATCCCTGAAAATAATTTTGAAATTCGCACTCCTTTCCTGATTGAGATTAAAAATAATGCCTTCTATGGAAGATTTAATGAATGCCCTCTTGAACATATTACCAATTTTTTTGACATGTGCCATACTCTTGCTGAAGGTACTACTCTGGAATATGTCAAAATGAAAGCTTTTCGATGGTCTCTGGCCGGTCCAGCATTGAAGTGGCTTAAAGGTCTCCCTCCACGATCCCTCACAACGTGGGCTGCAGTAATGCAGGAATTTCTGAACAATTTATTTCCTCCTGCCAAGACAGCGCTCCTCCACCAAAAGATTACAACTTTCAAACAGAAGCCTGGGAAGCCGCTAGAAAAAGCATGGGAACGATATAAGGATCTACTACGATAATTGATAGGAGGAAATCGAGTATGCAAAATAGAATGTAAATAAACTTAAGGCAAACCAGATTCCGTCCCTTGCAAATAATTACAAGACCTCCTCCTGATGCAACAGCGGGAAGTCAGGATCGATCCACGAGGAAGCGTGTCAGCAGATCCTAGGCAGCGGAGAAATCTCACGGTCAGAAGTCAACAACAAGGTCCTCGATCTCGACTAGGGTAGTCGACAAAAGATCGGACAGTCGAACACAGCGCAGCAGCAAGTACAGGGTCTCGTCGATATCGACTAGAGGCTACTCGATATCGAGTAGGGTCCTCGTCGACTTCGGCTTGTCTTGTCGAGTACCTGCAAAATTAAGCTACATCGATGCTAGATCGAGAATCAGTAACTCGAGATCGACTAGGCTTGGTCGAGATCGAGTAGACAGAGAATAAAACGAAACAAAGAAATAAAGTAAAGGCAAATGCTTTGGGATTTCGACTAAACTTAATGTAAAAGGACTTCCAAGATTGGGGTTTGCAACAACGATAACCAAGCATGCATAAGGCAGAGATAAAACAGATAATCATGTGAATTGCAACAAGGAAAAGCTTTCGCCTTTTCCAACAATTAGACAACTCTTTCAAGAAACCCTAATTGTCTCTACCAATTTTATGTTTACAATCCAAGTTGTTAGCATGGATCTCCATTAGATGGGTAATAAACACATAAACAAGTGGTAGATGCTCAAAACATGACAAAGGTCGGATCTTTACCTCAAACACGCATGGCTATCGTCGGGCTCGCCCCAACCCTAGAAGTGGGTGGACTACTCGCGCTTCATCGCAAACTCAGACATTGATTGAAAGGAAATAACTTGCATTAAACTAAATTCAAAGACTTTACAATCCCGGCGATCCAACTCTCGTTGAACGCCAAAACCCTAAAACCTCTGAACTCCTAAACCGTCTCTGTGGACCTACTTCTCTACTTCTGAAATTGAATGAATCTAAAATCAGCCCCATGGGCTTTATTTATAGCCTTCTATTCCTTGCTACTCAAGGATAGAAATCTCTATCTATATCTAAAATTATATCTAAAATGCTTAAGGATAAATAAAAGTAACAAGGAAATTAAATCTAAATATATCTAAATGTCTTTAATCAGCAATCTTCGGGCCCAAGTAATCCCACACCGAGTAGGATTCGTCAAACCGAGTAACGCGGTTTCTGGAATTGTCGTCGATCTCGACAAGGGTCTTGTCGATCTCGAGTAGGAAAGTTGGTCGACTGGCTCGGCTTGGCGTCTCGGCTAACTGGTGCTCGATGTGGCTCGGTCATGGTTCACGGGTCTAGTCGATCTTGAGTACCCCTCGTCGATCTCAACTAGATTGGCCTCGTTGACTAGGTCTTCTCGGGTGATTCTGCTCGACATGCTCGGACACGGCTTCCGGGCTCCTCGATCTCGAGTAGAGTGTAACCCGGTCTGTCCTCGTCTTCGTCTTCTCGATCAGCTCTTCCTCGACCAGGCTCTCCTCGGAACTTTAGGTCGATCTCGAGTAGAGTGTACTCGATCTCGAGTAAAGTTTTCTCAGCTTTCTGCTCTGTTCTTAAAACGTACTTTCCCGAGTCCTCGTTCGTCGGATTGATGCATATGA
Organism: Persicaria tinctoria; assembly: GCA_037127255.1. Taxonomy (NCBI): domain Eukaryota; kingdom Viridiplantae; phylum Streptophyta; class Magnoliopsida; order Caryophyllales; family Polygonaceae; genus Persicaria; species Persicaria tinctoria. Next base: position 28,118,969 of record JBANSL010000013.1, on the reverse strand, counting down.
CCATGCGTTCGAAATCTCTTTTCGAGGGCTACAACTCTCATGAAGACATCAAAGTTTGATTCAGAACACAGAATGGTGAAAAATGGTCTTTTCTCCAGCTGCACCATTCTTAGCCTCTCCATGAGTTTCCTTTAAGCTCCAAAGTGCGTCCGATTTCTGCCAAATATAACAAAAACTTGTCTAGACCTCCATATATTGCAAATAAACATAACTTACACAGATTCTGTATTATTTTAGCCCAAATGCATGAAATGCATGCAGAAATCGATATAACAGTAGATATAAAATATGGCATAAAACATGGACATCAGCGATCCTGCCTTACATATGGACAGTCACCCTATGTCGTTCAGGAGATCTTCTTCAATTCTCTTGATCTGGCCGCTAAGGATAGGATCAACCAGTATACTCATTATGAGTATCTAACGATGCCACCAGCTGACGCATGGGCTACCCTCTACAAGCTTACCAACTACGACAATAAGTATGGGACTCCGACAAACTATGATGAGAATGCTTATGCCAGGCCAGCCCCATCCATGACCCTCTATGAGCCTTCTAAGAAGATTGATCCAGATGTCAAGGAGCAGTACTACAAAGATCAGAATCGCTATATGGGGGACCAAAGGTTCTATCAACCACAATGGAACCAAGGTGCCCCTAGGAACCCCCCGCCATACCGAGCTCCGGGACATCTAGAAAGGGACCAGAAGAAGGACGACTTACAGACCATCCTTGAGGAAATGCGGAGGAACAATTCAAACACCAAGCAGTCCTTCAATTCTGTCTACACTCAGATACATGGTGTCAACGCTAGTCTTGGAGAAATCGATATCTGGAGGAAATCGATTGACACACAGATTGACCAGCTAGCAGCAGGCGTCCCCAGACAGTCAGGTACGCTCCCTAGATCTTTTGAGCGCAATCCTAAGGGAAAATCTGTGGGACAAGTAGAAGCAATGAATCTAAAGAGTGGGCGACAGATGCAACCATCCGATCAGAATAAAGAGGAGAAGGACGCAGCAGACCACTCGACATCGAGCAAGCCAGTTGATATCGACCAAAACTTACTCGACATCGACCAGTCCCTCCTCGACGTCGACCAGAACTCTGCACCCAAGTCGAAGTCGACCACTGTAGTCGATATCGACCAACGTCAACTTGATGTCGACCAACCTGTACTCGACGTCAACCAGCCTTCAGCACCTCCGACGAAGAAAAAGCTGCATTTCCCAAAACAATCTCCAAAGGATCCAGCATAGAAGAAATTCCAGCGCTTCATCAAGATGCTTCAAAGGCTCAATGTCACCATACCCTTCACAGAAGCTCTTAATGAAATGCCATCATATGTCAAGTTCCTCAAGGAGATCCTAAGCAAAAAGCGATCAATGGCTAAGATCGCAGAGGAGTGCAGCCAAATGGACGGTCTTCAGAAAAGGCTAGATCCAAGTAAGTTTGCTATAACCATTGGATTTGTTCAATAGAAATTTAATGCATTAAGATAGAGCATGTGGATGCTAAGCTTTATATGGCAAACAACACGGTGGTCATCCCAACAGGCATGGTGGACAATGTGCCAGTACAAGTAGGTAAGTTCTTCGTCCATGATGATTTCTTAGTTATTGATATGGCGGAGGACCCTGCTTGTTCAACTATTCTAGGAAGACCATTCTTGGCGACGGTGGATGCCAACATAAGCGCAATGAAGGGAGTGCTCACTTTCAACATCAGCGATGAGGTAATTGAGTATTCTTTAATAAAACTGAAAGGCATACAGGTCCTATGGAAGAGGTAAAGTCTATATCAGCTGGTTACATTACTTGCGGGGAGCCTAAGGTAAGAAATATGACTCCCTAAGAGCTAGAAAAGAGGGATATGGAAGCCCATGTGGAAGAGATCATGGCCATCCTGAAGAATGAAGTAGAAAATCCAATCGACATAGACCCAGGTACGTCGATTTGGACTAACTATTTTTCAGATGCCTTGCCAGGTCTTAAGTATGGGGTCAATATCGACTAGAAGAAATCGACGCGCCCAGAAAACAACTCGATATCGACCACCACAAGCGGATATCTACCTACCCATGTCGAGTTGACCCCACCAGAAGTCGAGCAGGAGAAAATCGACTCAACCAACTCGATATCAACTCACTATGGTCGATATCGACCTCCACACATCAAGCCGATTCCCCATATTGAGTCGAGCCAAGCCGATTTGGAGCAGAAGCAGTCGATATCGAGTAACTCTACTCGATATCGACCTGAAAAAATCGATCCATCTCCCTCTTTATCGACTGAGAGTACACTGGACGAGCAGAATTCCTCGATATCGAGTAACCTAACTCGAAATCGACTAGACCCTCAGGAGCTTCCGACATCCGATTCTGCAAAGGTAAGCCAGGTATGGATCTTTCTTCTCCTATTTCAATTGATGATCTATCTATACATGGGAGAGGTTTTCCTTGGTATGTGCGCTTATGTAGGTTTTCCAATGATGAGCCCAAAGAGTATGAAGTTGGTGACAAAGTCTATGTTTCCAAATCAAAGGATCATTGGTTTCCCAACAAATTCAACAAGAAGAAGATGGGGCCCTTCACGGTGAACAAGATCCATTCAGGAGGACTGCAGCTGATGGACAAGAATAGAGTCCTATTTGAAGCCCAAGCTACATGGGCCCTGCAAATGCCACCTTGAGCTTCATGGAGAAAGTCGGCCTAGCGACTATTAAATCTAGAGCTTGTAAATAGACATTTATTTTTTGGGATTTTTGGACATTGTTGTTTTTGGTTTTTTGGTTTTGGACATTGGTTTCAAGTTTTTCTATCGTGTGTATTTCTTTTCTAACGAATCTTGCAGGGAAGAAGAAGTTGCAGACTTACTCGACGTCGAGTAAGTTACTCGACATCAACCAAACACATTGAGCAAAAAGGAGCCTGTGGTCGAGGAAAACCACCCTGGAGGCATCACCTTACTCTATCTCTAGTAGCCTTGGTCGACATCGACCAACTCCCTCAAAATCGACCAGCCCTTGTCGATGTCGACCACCTCTGTAGCAGCATTACACTCGATTCCGGCATCCTGCACACCTGTATAGTGAGTTTCTTTCTTTAGTTATTTTTTATATATACAGTGAGGACAATGTAATGGTTAAGTATGGGGTGGGGGAAGGGCTTACTTTGTGCATATTTGATTTATTTGACCATATTTGTGCATATTTTAAGCTTAATTCTTAAATTGCTTATACATGGCTATTTTGGAATTCATTATTGATTTACGTGCTTATATATGCATGTTTTCCAAAGTTTGAAAAAATAACCCCCATTGAATTTTTTTTATTAATGTCATGGAAGTTTAATATTGAACTCGGCGAAGCAAAATTGGATTCATTAGAGATATAGCATGAAATTGCCTAGTAAATGGAAGTCACAATGAAGTGCATATTTTCTTGAAAACCATGAAATGAGGTAAAATTTGAAGTTGCTTTTGACATATTGCATAATAAGAGGATGGGGGACTTTATATTTCCATATAATGCTCATATGTTTATAATTCTAGCCATACCTATGCTTATGCATCACAAAAGCCATATTGAGCCTTACATTATTTATGCTCCACATGATCTAAATATTGCCCATTCTTTACCTTATTTCCATCCGGGGACTATGTTGAGAATGATGTCACATTATGGAGATATTATATGGTGTTTGCATTGTTATTATCATTATTGGAGTTTGGTAGGAAATTGTTGTAAATATATGGAAAATTTAATGAGTGAAAGAAAATCCGGTCACCTCGCGAGATACAGATAGATCGACCTTGCTCGCTGAGATAATAGTTCGGCGAGATGGGACACACAGGTGAGGAGTCTGATGCACTATGTATCCGGGGCCATTAATGACACCCATGTTTGTGACTCGCGAGAAGGCAGTGCTGAGGTTAGAGAGGTAAAAGCATTGTTATTGACAAAAGCATTATGAAAGGTGAGAAATCTTATGAAGAAGGAATGTGGTATGAAAATTTAAAAAGTACTCCATTTTCCCGGATCATTAGCACCACATGGTCAAAATTACCCCACCTTTAGCTTTTTACCAATCTACTCCTTATTTGAGCTTAAATTAAAGTCCTCTTGATTATTAATGCTTTGTCACTTATGAATTGTTTTGCATAACCCTACTTTTGTGAGTAGATGTTGCTTTGTATTGCACATGCATAGATTTGTGACAATGATCCTATCTTACACTTGTGGTTTATTACTTAGTGAGTCTTGCTTGGGGACAAGCAAGGTTCAAGTATGGGGTATTTTGATGTCATCATAGTTTGCATTATTTAGGGCATGCATTTAGCATAGGTTTGTATCATTTCTCATGTGTTTTATGCGTTTTTAGATGTTTTTCGTTTAGTTTCTAGGATAGAGATCTACTGTCTTTATGGTGGTGTTTTCAGGAGTTTTCGGGAGCTAAGCGGAGATTGCTAGAGGACATGTGAGATGGGTACAGAAGCTAAGAAGAGCCGAGCGGAAATGATATAGGATGAACGAGGATAAAAGGCGAAGAAGCAAAAGCATAAGGAGCAAGGTGGTCGTGCATCATAGGCTTCACATCAGAACACATGTGCACGGGCGTGCACCTTGGCCGTACGGGCGTGCAGAAGCTCGGCCAGAGGAAAAAGGCATCAGACGATAGGTGCGCGAGCGTGCACCATAGGTGCGCGGGCGTGCACCAGAGGCGCGCGGGCGTGCACTGTACAGGTCGGCCAGATTCGGCCTATTTTGACCCGGTTTCTTTTGACATTAGTTTATTATTATTTTATGGGTTTAATAATATGATATTAGGGGTTTGTCTCGGACTATTTTAGGGGGCGGAAACATTTCTTTAGGGAGGTCGGAACCCTCGTTGGAACGCTCTCTTTTGGAAGACCTTTTGTTGAGTTAGATTGGGAGAACTTTGGACAGATTTGCTTGGAGATTGCATTGTTTCAATTCAAGATTGGTATTTCCCTTTTAGTCTTTGCTTTTCTATCTATTTCCATGTTTCAATTTAGTGATTTGATGATGAATTCTTCCATGCTTGGCTAAATTCTCCGTTCTAGGGTTAGGGTGAACCCGACAATGTCGCAATTTGTTTGATTTCGATGGTTGCTTGAACTTTATCTGAATTCTATGAATTGATTTGATCCTAGTTGCTTTACCTAATTGATGTCAATCGATTAGAATCCTTTTTAGATTCGAGATGCTACTGCTGAGAATTGAAATTGGATATTTGGATGGACTTCATGAACCCGAAAGGAGAATTGTGTCTATTGGAACCCTAGGATTGAACTTTAGGAATCGACAATTGTTATTGTGACATTTAAACGATTGTTGAGGACTCTTGAGGATTAATAAATTATCGTAGATTCTTAGGTTTGAATCGGTTAGGCGGAACGCGACAGCGAAAGTTTAATTGATTTTCTCCTAAGGTCTATAAAGATCTTAAAGGGTCTAGATTTTGTTAATTTAGACACAATCACTACAACTTGCGACAGCTGAGTAGTGATGACTTTAGATAATTTACCTTCAATTTGACTTATTAAGAAGATGAAGTTCGAGTGAACATCGGGTTGAATTATTTGTGGCATTGTCGTCGGAATCCTTAACCCTGGAATCATTTCTCATACATATTTTATTCATAATCTTTGCTTGTTTTTCTAGGTTTAGTTGAAAATCAAATCTCTCTTTATTGGCTTAGCTTATTAGTTCTAGATAACAATTGATACAGATTTAATCCCCGTGATCGATACCCGTATACTGCAATTGATCTCGTATTCTTGTGAGGTTGGTTCAGGCTACACTATTCTTGTGTTGGTTTAGACCACATCAAGTTTTGGCGCCGTTGCCGGGGATTGTTGATAGTATTGATTGTTTCTACGGACTAGTTCTGCTAGGCCTTTTTATTTGTTTTGATTTGTTTCTTTCTTGTTGGTGATTTCAAGTGACTCTTGAAGCCTATGCGAAGAGGATTGCGTTCTAACAAACTCAACGATTACGATCCCGAGCCTGAACGTACTTTTCATAGGAGACTAAGAGAAAATCTTATGATTGCTAGACAAGAAATGGCGGAAGATAACGATGATGTTGCTCAGCTGCGCCAACAGTTGAATGATTTTACTGCCCAACTCCAACGTGAACGTGATAATCAAGGGCAAGGTGTGCAGGCGCTTGAGTATGCTCCCCAAACTCTAGGGGACTATATGATGCCGCCATGCACTGGTCCACTTTCTGGTGTGGTCCTCCCTGAGTTGCAAGCTCGTAACTTTGAGCTAAAGTCTGGACTGCTGAATTTGATCCAGTCTAATCAGTTTGGTGGATCGCCATCAGAAGACCCTCACCAACACATGGAGACGTTCCTCGATCTAATGAGCACGGTGCATATGGAGAACGTTTCTCAGGAGGCCATCCGTCTATATGCCTTCCGTTTCTCTCTTCACGGGAAGGCTAAAGCTTGGTATAGATCCTTACCTGAGAACTCCATTACAACATGGAACCAACTATATGAGGTATTCATGAGCAAATACTTTCCACCCAAGAAGATATCTGAGATGAGGGCGAAGATCAATGCCTTCGCTATGCAACATGGAGAGACCTATCATGAAGCTTGGGAGAGGTTCAAGGATTTGTTGATTCAGTGCCCACATCACGGGTAAACCAAGTATGTTCTCCTTCAAATCTTCTATCAAGGAGTTGATGATGCTACTAGACTGCTTATAGACACCTCTTCTAATGGAGGATTTATGGAGATGAGTTTAGATGATGCTTGGGCTTTGATTGAGAAGACTGCTCTTCATGCTGCGAGGTACTCTAATCCTCGCTCTTCTATTTCTGTTACTAAGAGGTTTGCAGGTCTTTATGAGGTTGATGCTGAAACTCACAAGTCAGCCCAGTTGGAAGCTCTACAGCGTGGCATTGCATTATTAAAGAAGGAGTTTCTTGCTAAGCCAAACTCATCTAGTGCGAAAGGGGTGCCTCCCCCCGTTGTTGAATGTCAATATTGTGGTATGTTGAACCACACATTATCCAGTTGCCCTGCTTTTCTAGAAACACAACCGGGCACGGCTCAATGGGAGGTAAACTTCACTAGAGACAACTATAGAAACCCCAGGAATGACCCATTCTCCTCTACTTACAATCTTGGTTGGAGGAATCACCCGAACTTCAGGTATGGGAACAATTCTAATGTGCAGAATCCACAGTCATTCCAGAACCAAGCATCCTATGGAAATGGAGTCCCGCCTGGATTTCAGAATGCACCAAATCAAGGATACCAGAATAGGGCGAATCAGCCTCCGCCCGTGGCTCCTAAGAAATCACCTGAACTTATTGCTATTGAGAATCTGGTTTCTGAATTCAAAGCTATGGGTACCAAGATACAAATGATTGAGCAAGAACAAAATATTCAAGCTAATTAGTTGGCTCAACAGGCTGTCAATGCTCCTAGACCATCAGGTCAACTTCCAGGCAAACCGGATGAGAATCCAAAAGGACAAATTTCTGCTGTGTCTTTGAGGAATGGTAAACAGTTAGAGGAGGTAAAGAAGCATGAACCTCCTAAAGCTAAAGGGCAAGCTGCTCCACCAGAGGTTGAGACTGAGGCAGCAGATGAGCCTGAGAAGGACACGGTATATGTTCCCCCACCGCCATATCAGCCTCCGCTTCCGTTCCCACAAAAGAAGAATCAGGCTATGTTGGAGAAGAAGTTTGGGAATTTTGTAGAGATCTTGAAGAAGCTGCACATAAACATCTCATTCACCGAAGCTCTCAAGGAGATGCCGGCATATGTCAAGTTCTTGAAGGAGATCCTCTCCAACAAGAGGAAGCTTGATGAATGCCAGACAATAGTTCTTAGTAAGGAGTGCAGCGCTTTGATTCAAAACAAGCTACCACGTAAGCTCGAGGATCCAGGTAGTTTCTGTGTCCCTATTAACTTTGGCAATCAGCATGATTATAATGCTCTTTGTGATTTGGGAGCTAGTGTAAGCTTGCTTCCTCTCTCAATTTGCAATAAGCTTGATCAAGGAGAGCTTAGGCCGGTGAGGATGCAACTATTCATGGCTAACAGGTCTATTGCCCACCCAGCTGGTATTTTAGAGGATATCCCTATTAGGGTGGGAAAATTTTTTGTGCCAGTAGACTTTGTAGTGTTAGATATGGATGCGAATATGTCTGTCCCTATTATTCTTGGAAGGCCTTTCTTGGCCACTGCAGGTACTGTGATAGATGTAAGAAAGGGGACTCTCTCCTTCGACATTGGGGATGAGAAAATAGAATTTAACCTTCCTAAAGCTATGAAAACCCCTTCTTTTGAGAATGATTATTTCAGGGAAGATGTGATGGAAAGGACAACCGAGGAGCAAATGATGTCTATTGTCATTAGGGACCCCTTGGAGCTTTGCTTGACTACTAGTGTGATGACGAGGGGAGAATGTCCACCACTTGCTGAAGTTGTTGATGATTTGGAGTTGTCGCCGGAAGCTCCTACCTTCCCTAAGTCCAGGGTCGAACTTCTAACCACAGATGATGTTCCTGAAGCGCCTAAGCTAGAGATGAAGCCACTCCCATCTTCTTTGAGGTATGAATTCCTTGGACCCAACTCTACATGGCCTGTGATTGTGAATGCTAATTTGAGTGATGATCAAGTTGAGAAGCTTTTAATTGTCATTCGAAAACATAAAAAGGCCATAGGGTATTCAATAGATGATTTGAAAGGGATTTCACCTTCTTTGTGCATGCATCGTATTTTCATGGAAGATGACCATAAACCCACCATAGAACACCAAAGGAGACTTAACCCAAACATGAAAGAGGTAGTGAAAAAAGAAGTCCTGAAATTGTTAGATGCAGGGATTATTTTTCCTATTTCCGATGGCAAGTGGGTAAGTCCGGTTCACGTTGTGCCTAAGAAAGGTGGGTTAACGGTTGTAAGAAATGAAAATAATGAATTAATTCCCACTAGAACGGTCACCGGGTGGAGAATGTGCATAGACTATAGAAAGTTGAATACCGCCACTAGGAAAGACCACTTCCCTCTTCCATTTATTGATCAAGTGCTAGAAAGGTTGGCTAAGCATTCATACTTTTGTTATCTAGATGGGTATAGTGGATTTTGGCAAATTCCTATTCATACCGATGACCAGGAAAAGACTACATTCACTTGCCCTTATGGCACCTTTGCATATAGAAGGATGCCTTTTGGCCTACGTAATGCTCCTGCAACTTTTCAACGATGCATGATGGCTATATTTTCTGATATGATTGAGGAGATTGTGGAGGTGTTTATGGACGATTTCTCCGTCTATGGCACTACTTTTGATGCTTGTTTGTCTAATCTTGAAAGAGTTTTAATGAGATGTGAAGAGACTAATCTTGTGCTGAATTGGGAAAAATGTCATTTCATGGTTAATGAAGGAATTGTGCTAGGACATTTAGTCTCTAATAGAGGAATTGAGGTGGATAAAGCTAAAATTGAGATAATTGAGAAAATGCCACCTCCTACCTCTATAAAAGGGATTAGAAGTTTTCTAGGACATGCCGGTTTTTATAGAAGATTCATCAAGGATTTCTCTAAAATCACCAAGCCTTTGACTAACTTGTTGCTGAAGGATGTAGCCTTCGATTTTTCCACAGATTGTCTTGAGTCTTTTTGCAGGCTAAAACAAGCATTAGTGTCAGCCCGAATCATGCAATCATCGGATTGGGATCTTCCTTTCGAAATTATGTGTGATGCAAGTGACTTTGCCGTGGGTGCTGTACTTGGGCAAAGAAGGGATAAGAAGCTTCATGCTATTTACTATGCCAGCAAGACACTTGATGAGGCTCAGATGAACTACACCACAACGGAAAAGGAGTTGCTTCCGGTGGTGTTTGCCTTGTGGGTTCTAAGGTAATTGTCTTTACTGACCATGCTGCTGTGCGATACTTGATGCAGAAAAAGGATGCGAAACCACGCCTCATCCGCTGGATTCTGTTGCTACAAGAGTTTGACTTGGAAATTAGGGACAAGAAAGGGGCTGAGAATGTTGTTGCTGATCACCTTTCTTGGCTTCCTCCAGAGCAGATTGAGAAGGGAAAAGAAGGATTGCATGTTGATGATTCATTCCCAGATGACCACTTATTCCAAGCCACAACCTCTGTCATCTCTCATGTCACCGAAGAGCTCCTAAACTTCTCCATTGAGGGGCTTCCTTGGTATGCTGATTTTGTGAACTACTTGGCTTGCAAAGAGTTGCCACCTGGACTGTCATTCCACCAGAAGAATAAATTCCTTCATGATGTTCAACAATATTATTGGGATGAGCCGCTGCTCTTCAAGCTAGGCAATGATGGGATTTATAGACGGTGTGTCCCGGATGATGAGATTGAAGGTGTGATTAAGCATTGTCATAACTTGCCTGCTGGAGGACATGCTAAAGCTTTCAAGACTACTGCCAAGATCTTACAATCCGGCTTCTTTTGGCCCACCATGTTTAAGGATGTGCAGAGGTATGTAACTTCTTGTGATGAATGTCAACGTTCAGGGAACATATCTTGGAGAAATGAAATGCCACTCACCAAATTCCAAGAGGTGGAACTTTTTGATATGTGGGGAATTGATTTCATGGGTCCTTTCCCGAGTTCTGGAGTCTACAAGTACATCTTGGTTGCTGTAGATTATGTGTCGAAGTGGGTGGAAGCAATCGCCACACCTACTAATGACTCTAAAGTGGTAGCAAAGTTCTTGAAGTCTACCATCTTTCCAAGGTTTGGGGTTCCACGAGTGCTTATTAGTGATGGAGGATCACATTTTATAGAGCGGAAGTTTGAAGCACTTTTGAAGAAGTATGGGGTGAAACACCGCATTGCTACTCCATATCACCCCCAAACAAGTGGTCAGGTCGAGGTCTCCAATAGAGAAATCAAGAGTATTTTGGAGAAAACGGTTTCTCAAACAAGGAAAGATTGGGCACAAAAGCTTGATGATGCTTTGTGGGCATATAGGACGGCGTACAAGACTCCATTAGGCACTACACCATACCGGCTTGTATATGGGAAATCTTGTCATTTACCGGTTGGGTTGGAGCATAAGGCATTTTGGGCTATAAAGGCGCTGAATTATGACTTGAAAGAAGTCGGTGAGAAGAGAATGCTACAACTTCATGAGCTTGAGGAGTTGAGACTTGAGGCATATGAGAATGCTCGGATTTACAAGGAGAGAACAAAGCGATGGCATGACAAGAGAATTGTCCCTAAAGACTTTTTTGAAGGTGATTTGGTTTTGCTCTATAATTCTCGCCTAAAGCTATTTCCGGGTAAGTTGAAGTCTCGATGGAGTGGTCCTTTTGAAGTCCGAAAGGTTCATCCCCACGGTGCAATTACAATTTGGAATGAAAAGTGGGGTGAATTCAAGGTGAATGGACATCGTTTAAAGCGATACTATAGTGGAAACCCGATTGAGAAGGTGAGTCCTACTCATCTCAAGGATCCAAGTGCTTAAGAAGAAGTGAAAGTCCGGCTCAAGACTCTAAAGAAGCGCTTCTCGGGAGGCAACCCGAGGTAAGTTTTCTTTTCATGCTTAATAGAATAGAGTGTAAATATTTTTGTTTAATTTTTTCCCTTTTAAAAAAAAAACAAAAAAACAAAAAAAAATATATATATATATTCTCTACCGTGAAAATCAGTGGGCTCCTGCGCGGGCGTGCACCTTAGGCGCGCGGCCGCGCCAACCCATCCCCCTTTAAAAAAGAAAAATAATAATAATAATAATAATTTCTCTACCGTGAAAATCAGTGGGCTCCTGCGCGGGCGTGAACCTTAGGCGCGCGGCCGCGCAGACCCATGTCGAAAAAAAAAAAATATTTAAAATGGTCTTCACAGCTCTTCTCCCATTGTTTACACACACACATTCACACCACGCCTCTCCCGCAAAGAGACAGTACAGCAGCGCCTCCCCTCCACCACGCCGCCGAGCCGCCGCCGACCCCCCTGGCGCACCACCACCGCCGGTCCGGCTGCTGCACCACCCGCCAGCCAATAGCCCCGCCTCCCATCTCCTCACTTCCCCCGTTTGCCCTCCTTGTCTTATTCCTCCTTCTCCCCCTGGAACTTGAAGAAAATTGGTATGTTTCATCACTTCTCATCTCTTTTACTTCAATTTTCTTTATCAATTAATAATTTTGTTGGTTGATTTAGAGATTTTGAAATTCTAGGGTTTAAGTTGATGGACTTGATTTGGGGAATTCTTGAGTTGTATAAATTGGGGATGCCCTTGCATCACATTGTGTCAAGTTGATGATTATTGATGCTCATGACATGTAGTAGATGTGTTGGTTGTGATTTATGAGGTAGAATTGAATTTTTGGGAACTTTTGTATATGTTCTTATGGGAGATATGCATAACTTCTAAGTAATTTGTTCTATTTGGTGGATTGCTTGGCTTTGTGGTGGTGATAGCCCTTTTGAAATTTTTGCAAGTGAAGCTTGAAACTTTGATATTTATAACTTGTTTCAAATTTCAAGTATGAGGTTATTTGGGGTTGAATTCATGATGGTATTTGAATTGAGCATATTTATTTTGGTTGTGTGATGAGTTGTGATGAGATGTGTTGGTTTTCTATGCGATGTCTACGAGTTTTGCATATTTGTGAGATTTTGATAAACTTGTAGACTTGGTGAATTTCTAAGTATGGGGTGGTTGTGTTGGAGGCTTGTGTTAGTTTTTTTTTGGGGAGATTTCTTACTTGCTATGTGTGTTGGTTGGATTTGAAAGTTCTTGGAATTCACAATTAACTCTTGTGCTTGCTTGTGTTCGTTCTTTGTTCTTTTGTGGGTTTGTGGTTTCATTGTGCAAGGTAGAGCTACTATGGCTAAAGGTAGTGCATCCCGAAAGCGGCGGATAACTCAAAGTATGGACAAGGTAGTATGTGAAGGAGGTCAACAAGATCTCTTTACAAACTTCATGGCTCGGACACATCTTAGTACTCGATGGCCTAGTGTAGTTTCTCTATCCAAATTGGATCTAAAAGATGAGATCATGAAACTCTGCTCGAGGATTGGTGCTACATCTTTGTTCCATTTTAAGTGGCATTCTTATTCGGCCATCACTTCTGAGTTTCTGAGCTCTTATAAATTTGAGAGACGTGTTGATGAAGGTTCAGGGACGCTTACATTCCGGATAGGGAACCAAGCTCGGGAAATGACTGTAGCAGAACTCAATGAGTCACTTGGTTTTCCGGCTCATAAAGGGAGAGTAACGCTCTCCAGTGAGACCCATAATGCCTTCTGGTACAGGCTCACGGGTTATTGGCCTTATCGATCGCAGAATGCAACCGCTAGCTCTATAGTTCATCCTTGCTTCCGAATCTTCCATCGCATCATGGCAAATACCGTCTTTGCTCGGGATGAACCTTCTAAGGTGAACAAGGGAGAGCTTGAGATGCTCTATGCCATAGCCTATGATCGTCCTTTTGACCTTGGCTATGAGTTAGCTCGCAAGCTAGAGGGAGTAGCTGAAAGCACATCTGGTGTAATTTGCATTGGAGGAATGATCACCCCGCTAGCACATCATTTTGGGGTTGACTTGGAGAGGTACACGCCCATTGAGACGGAAAGAAAGGTTGATGAGAAGCATCTCCTAACTGGTCACACTCTTAAGAAGGAGCGAGGAATATTTTGCTATTATCTCTCTCAGATCTCCACCACTCGCCCGCTCTCTGATTCACCGTATATAAGCACAGATGTGGAAGCCAACTGGTATGAGGCCTGGATTGGTGCTCCTCGTCCGCCACTCCCCACTGCTGAGAATGTGGAAGAGGATGAGACTCTTCCTGATGCGTCGCCTACCCATAACTATGAACAGGGGGACTCTTCTGGCGGAGCCTATTCTACGGATGGCAGAGCTTACTTTCAGAGCCAGTTTGACAGTTTGTCATCTCAGCTATCTGCCCTCTCTACTCGACAAGATGCTATGCAGACACAGATTGCGGAGCACATCTCTAGTGCGTCTCAACGGTTCTCATCTTGGGATACTCAGCAGCAACAAGATCGTCTACAGCTCCAGCAGATTATGGTGATGTCCCAGCGCAACTATTATCATCTCCATGGACATCACTTTGATCCTTGCGCCCCGTATCCTCCCCCATCACCTCCACAGTACTAGTGTCTTTGTGAGTACCTTCTCATCTTTTATTTATTTTCTACATTGGGGACAATGTAGGGGTTAAGTATGGGGTGGGATGTTATTCTTGTGTGTCTGCAATTGTCATTAGTGTCTTGAGTCTTTCTTTTGTCTTGAGTCTTTCTTTTGGTAGTCTAGGTTGATGACAGGTGTCCCCTGAACATGTGATGTAGGCCACAATGATGGGATAATTGTCTAAGATGCTAATATTCGCCATAATCTGTATGTGTCATGTCTTGAGACAAATTGCCTAGCATGAAGTTCTTGAATGAGTTTGCATGATTAAGTCCCTAGACAATTACCTTGTGAGATTCTGAGCCTTATGGAAAGATCTTGATGAATCCTTTCATTTCCTATATTGTGTGACACTCACTTTGTGCTTGATCTCTAGAACTTGCTTTAGACTCTTTATTGAGGCCGTATTACTTGATCTGTGCACATAGCTTAAATATGATTGAGGCAACACAAGTTGTTAACCATGTCTCTCAATGCCTATCCTTGTATATGGTCCTATGCTTGAAGCAAATTTGAGATTCAGTAACCTATTCACTTGATAAACTCCACAAAATCTTCATAGCCAATTATTAGCCTTTGACCCATCCGGGAATTGGGAAATAATGTTGCTTATTTTTATGAGTGGAGATGATTTGAGTGTCTGGTAATGTTTGGTTTGGCATGCGCTATGAGATCTTGAGACCTGGGGAGGATAAAATTCACCCAGGGGCAAAAGTCAAGAAAAAGAAAAAGAAAAAAATACGGTTTAACCGATCCTCCTTGTGGAGAATAAAATTCACACAAGGAGGAAGATATGCATGTAAGGAGGCTGAGACACTTAGTAACCGGGTGCATTCATCACAAATGTTTGTATTTGCGCAAAACGGTGTTGAAGCTAGAGAGAAAGAAAAGAAAAGAAAGGGAGATCGAATGTGGTTCACAAAAGTTGAGAATGAAAGCATTATTGTAATGGAGTTGTATGGTGGTTTAGTATGAGTTTCTGTGAAGTGGTTGTTTTTCTGGTTGGTTCCTAACCCTTTTTCCCGGATTTTAGCACCACAAGCTCAAAATTTTCCATACCTTGTCCTTTTTTTCCACCTTGGCCCCATCACAACTTTATAGAAGGCCCTCATGATTTCTGTTATGTGCATAATCCTCAACGGTGGAGATCTAGAACGCTATTGCAAGCATATGGTAGATTAAGTGAAATGGTTGAGACCGAGCGTAATGTTATACCTTAAACACATTTGAGTGAGTGTGTCACCAAAAAAAAAATATATATATATATATCCTTGTGAGGTTTAGGGGCTTTTGCTTGCTGTGTATTAATGATAATGAGGAAACATGTGATGATGGCAATTGTCTTAAGATTCTGGTGACAAAATATCATTTCAAAAGGGACTTGAATAAGTTGAGACAATGATCCTATCTTACACTTGTGGTTTATTACTTAGTGAGTCTTGCTTGGGGACAAGCAAGGTTCAAGTATGGGGTATTTTGATGTCATCATAGTTTGCATTATTTAGGTCATGCATTTAGCATAGGTTTGTATCATTTCTCATGTGTTTTATGCGTTTTTAGATGTTTTTCGTTTAGTTTCTAGGATAGAGATCTACTGTCTTTATGGTGGTGTTTTCAGGAGTTTTCGGGAGCTAAGCAGAGATTGCTAGAGGACATGTGAGATGGGTACAGAAGCTAAGAAGAGCCGAGCGGAAATCATATAGGATGAACGAGAATAAAAGGCGAAGAAGAAAAAGCATAAGGAGCAAGGTGGTCGTGCATCATAGGCTTCACATCAGAACACATGTGCACGGGCGTGCACCTTGGCCGCACGGGCGTTCAGAAGCTCGGCCAGAGGAAAAAGGCATCAGACGATAGGTGCGCGAGCGTGCACCATAGGCGCGCGGGCGTGCACCAGAGGCGCGCAGGCGTGCACTGTACAGGTCGGCCAGATTCGGCCTATTTCGACCCGGTTTCTTTTGACATTAGTTTATTATTATTTTATGGGTTTAATAATATGATATTAGGGGTTTGTCTCGGACTATTTTAGGGGGCGGAAACATTTCTTTAGGGAGGTCGGAACCCTTGTTGGAACGCTCTCTTTTGGAAGACCTTTTGTTGAGTTAGATTGGGAGAACTTTGAACATATTTGCTTGGAGATTGCATTGTTTCAATTCAAGATTGGTATTTCCCTTTTAGTCTTTGCTTTTCTATCTATTTCCATGTTTCAATTTAGTGATTTGATGATGAATTCTTCCATGCTTGGCTAAATTCTCCGTTCTAGGGTTAGGGTGAACCCGACAATGTCGCAATTTGTTTGATTTCGATGGTTGCTTGAACTTTATCTGAATTCTATGAATTGATTTGATCCTAGTTGCTTTACCTAATTGATGTCAATCGATTAGAATCCTTTTTAGATTCGAGATGCTACCGCTGATAATTGAAATTGGATATTTGGATGGACTTCATGAACCCGAAAGGAGAATTGTGTCTATTGGAACCCTAGGATTGAACTTGAGGAATCGACAATTGTTATTGTGACATTTAAACGATTGTTGAGGACTCTTGAGGATTAATAAATTATCGTAGATTCTTAGGATTGAATCGGTTAGGCGGAACGCGACAGCGAAAGTTTAATTGATTTTCTCCTAAGGTCTATAAAGAACTTAAAGGGTCTAGATTTTGTTAATTTAGACACAATCACTACAACATGCGACAGCTGAGTAGTGATGACTTTAGATAATTTACCTTCAATTTGACTTATTAAGAAGATGAAGTTCGAGTGAACATCGGGTTGAATTATTTGTGGCATTGTCGTCGGAATCCTTAACCCTGGAATCATTTCTCATACATATTTTATTCATAATCTTTGCTTGTTTTTCTAGGTTTAGTTGAAGATCAAATCTCTCTTTATTGGCTTAGCTTATTAGTTCTAGATAACAATTGATACAGATTTAATCCCCGTGATCGATACCCGTATACTGCAATTGATCTCGTATTCTTGCGAGGTTGGTTCAGGCTACACTATTCTTGTGTGGGTTTAGACCACATCAGTGATGCGGTAAAGATATAATCTTTTGATGCAATTCGTCTTCCATCCCTACGAGCATGATTCTTTTGCGAAAGTTGAAGGTGATCCTTGTTTGTGTTATTGAAGCGAAAGTGGTCTTAATACAACTTGGGTTAATTATGTGAAAAGGGCTAGTAACAATTAGGGTTTATGCGAAAGCCTCTATATTCCTATTTGTTAATAACGAAAGTTATTTGATGAAAATCATGATCTTTTATGCCTTTATGTGTTATTTTACATGGTTATCGTTGTGGTGTTGAATCCCCGATCTTGGAAGTCTTTAGTTTATTGATTTAATTCATCAAAAGTTCATGTTCTGTGTTGCGAAAAGCTGCGTACTTTGTTTCTGCTTTTTACTCGAAATCGACGAATTTTGGTCGACGTCGAGGAAACTGGTCGATGTCGAGGAAGGTTTGTCGAGGTCGAGTTATCTGCTTTGGTTTTTCTTTCTATTGAGTCGATTTCGAGCTTCTGTGGTCGATTTGAATAGTCGATATCGAGTACAGGTAGTCGATATCGACCAAAAATTGATGCTTTGCTTTTTTTTTCTTCTTTTCTCTGTTATTTCTGTCTATTTGTCTTCTGAGATCTTTCCGCTGCCTGAGATCTGCTGATACACTTCCTCGAGGATTGATCCTGACTTCCCGCTGCTACATCAAGAGGAGGTCTTGTAATCATTTGCATGGGCATAATCCGGTTTGATTTATTTCATTATATTTAAACTTGATTTCCTCCTACGACACTTGTCCCGCCGTGGTATCAACTAGTTCATCGATAAATGGAAAAGGGTAGCTGTCCTTTAGGCAAGCTTTGTTCAGTTCTTTGAAATCCACGCACATCCTCCATTTACCGCTGCTTTTTTGTACCAATACTACATTCGACAACCATGTCGAGTCGTTGATCTCGTGGATAAACCCAGCATGTAAAAGCTTGTGCACCTCCTGCTTTACTCCTTCTGACTTTTCGGCATCCATTTTTCTCTCTCTTTGGCACACTGGCTTTGTATCGCGATTGAGTCTCAAAGAATGCTCCGCGATTTCCCGGGGGACCATGCGAAGACATCACGAGATTCTTCCAACGCGCTTTTGAGGTGGTCTAAAGCAGGACCAATTAAACTGTGGCCATGGTATAGGGCTTCGGTCTGGTAGCGACCTTTTCTTCAATAATTTAATCGGTCCTTTTTTCGGTTCGGACTTACAGTTTTGCTTTTTGTTTCTCGGATGTGGCTTCATGTTCATGATCATCAGCTGTTTCTTCTTTCAAAGACCCTTGTCCATGTCGATCAATAGCGAGAACTCGGCTATGGCCCTTCTTAGGCGAAGCAATGTAGCAAATTCTGCTCTCTGCTTGTTCTCCCCGAACTTCGCCTTCCTTCCCATCAGCCAATGGGAACTTGACACTAAAATGATAGACGGAGCATGCTATTTGGAATTTGAACAGAATCCCCCGGCCCATGATAGCGTTGCAAATGGATGGTAGTCGGACCACCGTGAATTCAATCATGTGAGTTCTTATTTTTGGAGTCGTGCCCAATGTTAAAGCCAACTCAATCATTTCGGCCACCTCAACTTCATCTCCTAAGAAAGAGACCAACTTTCCTGAATAGCGATGTAGTGCGTTTTCTGAAATTCCAAGTTGTTCAAAGGTATCCCAGTAGAGGATGTCCACGGATGAACCGGTGTCGATCATCACTCGCTTGACTGTTTTGGTCCCTAGTTGCACATGAATGACCATAGGATCCGAATGTGGCATCCTGAGGCCGTGAGCGTCAGAAACAGAAAAACTTAGTACCGTGTGTGCAGTGGATGCTTGTTTGACGCTGGCTTCGGAAGGAGGGTGCCTTGCCTCTCTCTCATAGTTTTTCCTTTCTTGTTTGCTGGTGCCCGACGAGGTGGGTCCTCCCATGATGGTGTTGACTCATTCGTTTGGGGAGGGGGGCTTCCGGTTATCCCTGTTGGAGCATTCTAGTTAGTTTGATGAGGATCTGGCTTCCGGAGTAATCCTCGCATCCCTAGGTGGGGGTCAATATCTTCCCCTTTGGTTCCCATTTCTTCCTCATTTGTTTTGGGGGTAGGTCCACCTTCCCCTTCCTCTAGGGGCATACTGGGGATTATAAGGCCGGCACGGACCATTAGGTGACCTGTATTGCCGAGGGGGGGCTCAGGGGGATGTTGCTGTTGTGGCGTCGCGAGCGGATGATGGGGATTCATTGGTGCGGCGCAAATCTGCAGAGGCACCTTATTTTTCGGGAGAGTTGTTGGGATCCCATAGACAGGGGGCGAAAATTGGTTGGGATGGGCCATCATTACATTTGTTGGGGCATCATGCAGACTTGGTCCTGTTTGCTGATTGTATTGCACCTCTTTATGTGAGGTTGCAGCGGGACGACCCGGTATTGCCACAGAGGGTTACGGTACTGCTGATTCTCGAAACGTCCCCTTCCTAGACACTTGTTAGGGGTCCTATGGTAGGAAGGAGGCCTTGTTCATCGGGTCGCGAACTAGAACTTGCGGCCTCAATGGCGTTGATTTATTTGGTTACGAGCCTTCGCAAGGCATCGTAAGTTTCTGGCTCTTTTCGAAATAGAAAGATTTTGAAATCCTCTTCAGTCAGGTTGCCCGGTAATATGGTGCTTGCAGATTCTTGATTGAATCTTGGGATTGGTATCACTATATTTGTGAATCTGCTGAAGAAGCTTCCCAGGGATTTGGTCGTTCCTTGATTGATAGAGTTGGGGTCAAGCATGGTTCTCTTTCTAGTGCGGGCACTACCGAAGTGAGCGACAAATGTGGTCGATAGTTGTGCAAAGTTGTTGATGGAGGATCGAGACAAATTGGTGAACCATTTCGAGGCTACCCCGCTTAATGTGGATGGAAACGAGCGGCAGAACATAACATCGTTATCCTCATTCATCCCCATTAATGTTGTAAATTGGTTGAGATGATCGTTAGGGTTGGTGTCTCCTTTATACTTGAGGATGGAGACATCCCTCCATCTCTTGGGAACGTGCGCCTCACATATTTTATGCAAAAAGCAGATGGGAAAGTCGGTTCACCTTTGCGAGTTTGACCAGCTATCTTAGGGGAATTTGAGCGCGATGACACATCTCTAGTGTTAAAGCCACGAGAAATCTTGTCGACGTTCTCGTTGCGTTCCAGATCTGGGCTAGGGGGACCTTCATCAGGGTTGGGGAAGTGATTGGCTGTTGATGGTAGACATGGGGATCGCACTGAAATTGGACCCTACTTGCTTGTTGTTTGAGGTAGGGATTCTGGGGGTAATTCCTCGCAAAGAATGTATACGGGGGGTAGCCACCCCACATCCTATAGGGAGCAAACGGGGGAGGTCGTGCTGCGTCCCAATGAGGTTGTTGAGGGGTGTTCCCGTCGTGATGATGTTGATCTTCCTCGTTGGGAGGGTTGTTGAGGTTGAGACCGTTGGTTTTTTCAGTATCGTGATACTGGTGTCCAAATTCTTCCCCAAGTAATGTAAAATACATGATTCCTGCAGAATAATTAGTGTTAAAAAGAGTAGTAAGAGATACAATTTTACACTTTTAGATAGACAGACGTAGAAGGCAAAAAGTAAGAAAGCGGCATGAAACAAAGGAAAAAAGAATGCAATGTAAATTAGCGTATCGCTATGCGGAACCTCTCATCCTGAAAGGTTCCCATAGACCGCGCCAATGAAGCGATCATGGAATTTCACCCATACTTATTACCTCACCATGACGACAAAGCATCTTGAAATACCTGCAAGCCTTAGTTAAAAAGTGGGTGATCATATTATATATTTACTAGGCCAAGCAAAGGGGGTGGGGCGTTTGACTCGCAAGGAATTAATTCGCTATAACATCGTCTTTTAGAGAAAGTCGGCCGATGTTCTTATCCCACGAACTTTCTTCTCCGATCAAAGACCTTAAGAACTCAACTCTAGAGGTTTTAGGTCAAGGAGATATTCAGAGCTCTTCTTCTTCTCTCTTGAATCAGATCCATGTCTTAGAGGCTGGAGGGAAGTATTTATTGGGAGGCCAAGCAAGCAGCTCACTGGCGACCTCTTGGTTTAACATGGGACACATGTAACGCATGCCCTCACGCTAGGAAGCTAGGCTATACACGCTGTTAGAGGAGAGGTGTTTGACCCAGCAATCTGTTTGTTTGGGCCCTGAAGAGACACGAGGTACTTGTGGGACATACCATGTATTTTACGTATGCTCATGTCGAGATGTTGATCGCGAGGTCATTTAGGTTGAAGACACTTAGGGTGCGGAGTGGGGCCGGACTTTGACCAAGACCTCTACTTCGCGATGAATCCGGTAGAGGGGTCAGATGTCTTTTGCGTTGGGTGGCCCATTTATGATATCATATCTTTGTTAATTAGTAGGTCTATTTTTTATGGCATCGTCAAGGTCAACGGTGGAGAGGGACGATAGCGGTGACAGCGGCTCTGGTGGAGTTGGCAATGACAGTGAGATGTTGAGAAACACTCGTTGCATCTAGTGTGCATTAGATGCAACAAAGAACTTATCAAGGCATTTCTTAAGAATTCTAACTGAGGTAACATAAACTCTAAAGAAGAGTAATAGATCATCTGTGAAATCAAGGTGCTCAAGCACACATTTCTTCCACCGGGTGGTAGTTAAATTTTAGATCATCAGTTTCTTCTTGTGGCATTCTGTGCAGAACCTTGCTCCATACATAAAACAAAGAAGTAAGTAGACAAGGGATCTCCTTGCCACATCCCTCATCCTCCGTTGAAGAACTGAAGAAGCCCTTTAGGGTGTCATTGATGTGCACAGAGAATGCAGTGGAGGTGACACACTTCATATAATAATTACATCAATAAGCTTTGCCGCGAAGTAAAGTATTTCAGAGCAGCATGAACAAAGTCCCGAACATAATGCGACATCAATAAAGAAATTTTCTCATACGATATCTTCAAAAAAATGTGACATTAATAAATAATTCTCCCCGTACACTTTAAATAGTGAATTATCCACTCAAATCACATATTATAATGTATCGTCAACTAAAAAAAAGATGTCATTAGTGCAATGAATAAAATATGGAATCAAAACATTGTCAGAATAATGAACACATATATAAATGAGATAAATTACTTAAATATACATTTTCTACTGATTTATTTATTTATTATTATTTCATTGACTAATAATTTTTTTTGAGAGGGTTAATTGCTTAATTGGCATTTAAAAATAAAATATTTAAGTAATTTATCTCATTTACAAATCCGAAAATTGGATGAAGAAAGATTTTGATAATTTATTCATAAACGAAGTAATAATAAATAAACGAATTAATCAAAACGATAAAATAAGAGATTGAACATATTCGTTTAACGCAAAAAGAAATAATTAATTGGAATTGGAACTTGGAAGTAAGGGTACGCTATTCGAGTCGAACAAGCCGAGCTTGACATGTTCAAGCTTGTTCATTTATTAAACGAGTTCGAGCCGATCCGAGTCCAATTTTTAAACGAGCTTTCTTTTTTGTTCATGCTCGGCTTGTTTTAGTAAATGAACGAGCTCGAGGCGAGCTTTTTTTTGAGTTTTAAATAGTTTTACTTGGTCATAACATATTAACTTCAAGAAATTTTTAGAAATTCCATAGAATTTGAGCTGTTCGAGCCTAAATCGAACGAGTCGAGCTTTCAACCGAGCTTAAAATCATGTTCAGGCTCGACTTTTTTAGATAAGTGAACGAGCTCGAGTCGAGCGTTTTTCGAACCGATCCCGAGCCGAGCTCGAGCTGTTCCGCTCATATAACAGCCCTACTTGGAAGTGTTAGCATTATATTATTTATGTGTGTCCATATCACGTACAGTTACGATTGTACCCTTAGGGTTTTCACCCATTAATATATATACAGGAGTAGGCCCCTGAGATCCGTTAAGGACTCAGTTCTCCAAACACTTACATGGTATCAAGCTCTAGTGTGAAACCCTAATTTTTTATTTCACATCTCCGATCCCTAGCCGCCGCCGCCCCTTCTGTCGCCGTAGCCTCTCCCCACAGTCGCCGCCGCCACCCTCTTATTCCCCTCCTCTCCCTTCCGTCGTCATCTCCTACCTTTTCTCGATGTCTGCCGTCAAGGATAACACCCCACTCAACCCTAACCCCCCTCCACCCAACCCTAACCCCCCACCACCATCACAAAACCCCTTTCACTCCACTCAATCTGTCACCAATATCAAAAATCAAATTCCCCTAACCCTTGATCTTAAAAAGGTTCAATACCACACATGGGCGGAACTTTTCCAAACCGCATGTAAGGCTCACGACGTCATCACCCACATCGACGGCTTTGGTCGTCCGACTGATGTCCTTGAGCCCCTCCGGAACCGCCTTGACTCCATCGTTCTTAGATGGATCTATGCCAGCATCTCTGAGGACGTCCTGATTACCGTCCTCCAACCAGACTCCACCGCTCGAGATGTCTGGCTCCCCATAAAGGGCCTCTTCCATGACAATTAATCCGCTAGGGCAGCGGATCTTGAGTGCAAGTTCATCAACACCCGTCAGGAAAGTTTCTCCACCG
Organism: Persicaria tinctoria; assembly: GCA_037127255.1. Classification (NCBI taxonomy): domain Eukaryota; kingdom Viridiplantae; phylum Streptophyta; class Magnoliopsida; order Caryophyllales; family Polygonaceae; genus Persicaria; species Persicaria tinctoria. The sequence goes on along the minus strand of JBANSL010000013.1, from coordinate 28,095,166 downwards.
TCTCTGACTACTGTCTCGCCATCAAAGCCATCGCTGATCAACTAGGCGATGTTGGGCACAAGGTTACCGAAGAACACCTTGTCCTTCAACTTATCAACGGCCTCTCCACCAAATTTGATGTCGTCGGTGGCATGATCAGCAACACAGCGCCACTTCCGAGTTTCATGGTGGCTCGCAGCATGCTCTCCAGGGAGGAGAGTCGTCAGGGACACCCCCAGGGTCCTTCCCATGTTCTTGTTTCCTCCAAGGATTTCATAGCCCCGGACCCGATTCCCCAAACCCAACCCAGACCATCCCAACAGCGCGGAGGATGCGACAGAGGCGGCAACAGCGGCGGGCGCCGCGGCCGCCGCCAGGGAGCTGGTACCCGCAGCAGCCTTGGTCCCCCGCTCCGCCGCCCTGCCCTTATCTGACGTGGGCGGGATACCCCCCGCCAGGCTTGGTCTTCGCCTAGGGTTGTCCAACCCGTAGGATTCAAACAACTTTTATTTCTCTTTCCTTACGAGTCATAGATACAACCTAGAAGATTTCCTCTCTTCTATAACCCGAAGCCTACCTCGCTTCTATCTAGTCAACCCAAGATACAGAGAAATAAAAGTCCTCTTTTGCCACACCGAAGTGTGATACGTTTGAGTATGTGATACTCTTAGTATAACAGTGATTGACTTATAATATAAAGATCTTACTCTTCCTAACTCTCAAAGACATAAACCGATTACAATAGAAAGACAGGAAAGAAATCAGCATGAGGTAATGGAAACTTGAGGGCGCTTTCAAATTGCAGAGAAGGCTTGGTTAAAGTCTCTATGTAGAGTTGCTTCCTCTTCTCTTCTTATAGTTGAATACCCCTTATTTCATGTTGATTTTGCTCCCCGATTTTCTTAACCTTTTGACGTCTTCTTTCAAGATTCAAATCTCTAGGGAACGATCTGGATTGTTGAATCTGAACCACCGAGGTGCTGCTACCGAGATCTTGGTTCAATTTGGCGAGATTTTCTTGTTGCCGAGAAATTCTGCAATTCAACAATATTTAGGTTGGAAAAGATATGTACCAAAAGACTTTATTCAACTTGTAGAAAAACAATCTTGAAATCTAAACCTTGAATAAGTCTTAGGTAGATATATATAATCTGCATAAATAATATCCAATTTGTATAAACTATAATACCTTATACTTTTGTTTTTCATCAAACCTGCAATGATAGCATCACAGCATATGTATTTCATCAAGAAGAAGCAAGGGAGCTATAAGTTTATTTGTTTTGCTTGTCTTTCTATTCAAATTTCGGTTGTATCCGGATTTTATTTGTGTATTTTCCTTTCTATCATTTGTTTTTGTTCGTTGTTTTGGTTCTTGTTGTACATGATGGTTAGTCCATCTACCGGCTTGTCCGGTCTCTCGTTTTCTCTAGGCATGTCTAGAGAAACGAATTCTTATCTTGCTTCAAAAAAAATAAAAAATAAAAATAATTCCCTCTAAGAAACTGGATAAGAAATTTGTCTTTGGGAAACGCTCTCAATCTTTGAGCGTGACCTAGTTGTACGTCCGCCGCCTCTCTTCATCAATCCTTCACCAAGCTCACCAGCTACCACCTGGTCCACCTCCATGGTTTATTACAACCCATCCTCGTAGCTCGGCCCCCCGTTTCTAAACCTTGCACTTCACCACCCACCCCGTCATCAGCTCCTCCGCCTTTAGTGATACCGTTGTCGTGTTGCGGTAAAGGTCATCTCATTGAGCTTTGGTTGCCGCTCCAACTTATTTTGTCACCCATTGATCACTCTCTCACCGAACTTGGGGTGCATCCACCGCCATCTTGGCCCACCTCAGCTAGTTTCCACCTCAGTCGCCGCTACCCCGCGGTCGCCGTTTCAAGCCCTTTGGTTCCCCAGGTCGTCGTTCCACCTTTAGGGGTGTGCTTCTTCCTTTAAGGGTGTTTGTTTACTCTCTTTGTGCTTTCCGTCGTCGACATCCTTTGAGGGCTTTTGTGAACCAATCTCTATTCGTTTTTCCACCTCGATCCCTTTTTTTTATTGTTGTTCATTTTCTCTTCTTTGGCTCGTTTCATCCGCCTCTTTTTTGACTACCTAGTGATCGTTCACGATTTTGTTATCATCCTTGAGGGTTAGGGATGGGTTTGGGAGTTGATGTGTAGTGATGTTCTTGTTTTGTTGCAGGCTTCTTTTGAACGGTATTTGATTTGGCATATTCGATGACGTCGTGGATGTGTGTTGACATCTGATGGATCATTTGAGTCCATAACCTGAGGTTCCCGCTGATGTTCCCCAGAGTTCTCTGTGTTTGTTGTTCCTTTGTCCGATCGCTTCGTTGTCTCTTCGGCTTGTGATTTTCATTGTATGATGACTTGTACGTTTTCTTTGTAATTTTACTTCTGTCATTTACTTCTGTAATTTCCTTTATGTCTTTTGCTTTAGTAATTTGCTTATGTTATTTCCTTTCAGTTTTACTTTAGGGTTAGTCCATCCACAGGCTTGTACGGTCTCTCGGTTTCTCTAGGCTTGTCTAGGGAACCATATTTTGATGGGATTAAAATTCCTAAAAAATAGGTTTCTTATCTTATTCCCTTGGGACATATGATAGAAAATCTGATAATTAAATTCATCCAAATGCATAGAGAGTCTGAAAAAAGAAATTAAAGAGAAAAATATCTAAGGGTAGACCCAAGATTAGTCGCTAACCCATAATTCCCTTTTTAATTTTTAATTGTCATCCAAACAAGCACTAAGAATAAAACATTTATTAATTCAAGGTGAATATTATATGGATTTTTTTATTAATATACATGTAACCTTTGGTACATGTTAAACAACTCAAAAAGAAAAAGGATTAGGGCTTAGGAAATAAAAAGAGGTGAATGAGGCTCTTCAAATGAAACTTATATGAAAAATATTGGCTGAACCAGACAATGTCTGGGTCAAGTTGATCAAATATAAGTACCTACGCTCAACTAACATCCTTGAGTACAAGAAAAGTGGTGGCTCCTCGTGGCAATGGGCCAAATTGGTTACTCTCATTGAGAAATTTAAGTTATATGGTCTGTTAGAAATGGAAAATCTATAAAATTTGGACAAAACCTCAACTTTGCATTCTAGAGCTGATTGTCCCCGAACTTGTAACACAAAAGAAACTATTAGTGACTACATTATGAGGGGGAGATGGTGGAGGGAGAAACTTAGCAATGTGCTTCCTTTTAACATTGTCCACCAAATTTTGGACATTCCCCTTCCTATATCCTCCTTTGAGGATCGACTATATTGGTGGTCGGGTAGAACTAGCTGGTTCACTACTTCAAGTGCATACAAACTACTCACATCATATTCATCCGTACACTTAGGCGCCAACGCCTGGATTTTGGAAAGTAGACGTTCCATCTGAGGAAAAAAAAAATTATGGAAGGTTTTCAAGATGGTCTCCCTACTGCCGCAAAGCTTGCTACTAAAGGAGTTTCATTCCACATGTAGTCTATGCAATGGTGTGGTCGAGGATGATGTCCACTTTCTGCTTGAATCTCGCTTTGTGCGCTCTCTATATCAATTTTTGGTTGATGTCCCGTGCTCGCACAAAACTCAAACTATCCAAGTACCAAAAGGAAGAACAGCAAGATTAAGTGGCGTAGACCCCCAAGGGGAACTTTTAATCTTAACTTTGATGGGTCTACAAAATTAAATAATGACAGCTCAGCGGGAGCCATTATAATACGAGACTGGGAAGGCCGACCAATACGCATTTGCTATCAAAAGCTTGGGAAGCAAAGCCCTCTTAAAGCAGAAGCGCTAGAGCTGAAACTTGGAATCCAACACGCTATACAACTTTCCATCAATAAAATCGATATCGAACGTGACTCGAGTATAATCATAAACCACTTAAACAAACATACTAAATGTCCTTGAAAAACTGAGCTCATTCTATAAGATATTAAACTTTTTCTATCGACTTTGAAAGAAGTTTCCTTCTTTCATATTCCTATTTGAGGCAAAAAAGTGGCTTATAAGGTTGCACACCTTTGCCACTCAACCTCGGGTGTGGATATTTACAATGATTCAGGTCTTTCAGACCTCATCCGCAAGAATGCTGCCAAGTAGAGTGTGTTGCCCGAATTCTTTCCTAATAAAAAAAAAATCAAAAAGAAAAGATTTCTCTTCAAAAAGTGCATTAATGTATTGAATTATGATATATTTTCTTTCTTGGGTATTTAAGTATGATATATTCTCTAGATTATTTGGCTTTTTTCTCTTATATTTGTTTTACCAGTTTGGTAGGTTACCATCTTTCTTTTTTTTGACCGGGAAAGAATTCGGATAGACATACATCTATCCGAGAGCATCCTTATGGATGAGGTACAGGAGGCCTAAATCGGAACTAATATTGTCGACATCGGTAGAGTGACTAATGTGTGCAATCTTGTCTGTCACTCCATTCGCCGATCTGTAAACATGAGAGAATTTTACATATTGAAACTTGGTAAATTCAGATTTGATATCTAGAAGGAGATCGAAGTTCCGCTTCCCATGGGCACTGGTTGTTGTTATTTTTCAGGTGATTTATAACTATTAAGGAATCACCTTCAACGTGAAGATGGGTAATATTGAGTTCCAATGCTTTAATGATACAAATTTTCAACGCACCCGTTTCTACTTGTAATAGAGATTGATACCCAAGTTTTGCCGATCCTAAGGCAATGACCAATCCAAGATGGTTTCTAATAATAAAACCAGCAGAACAATCATCATTGGTCCAAGTTGAGCCATAGATGTTGAATTTCTGGAACTGTTGATTTGGCTTGTTCCATCTGGATATTTTTTTATGTATACCATTTCTGTCCCAAACTCTGTCGCTGGGTTTTAACAATGTCGGTGTTTCCATGGTTTTGGTTAGGTTCCAGTTATCTTTTTGGGTTTGGATGAATTGCTGGATTTCTATTTGCGTTGGCAGTTTTTTGTTATCAAAGATTATTCTATTTCTAAAAAACCAGATTGTCCACCATTTTAGAGCCAATTCCTCTTTCTCTTTTTCTGCATTGTTTCCCCAATTCTGGCCAATAGATCGTTAAATATTAGTTATGTGGGTGTTAGGATTCATAGCTCTAAGGCTTGTTAAGCTCATAATTTTTAATGGGTGCTGATTTGTGAATTTTCTATCCACAAAAAGGTGAATTTCATCCTCTATAGTGTTTTAACAGAATACACACGAAGGTGTTGTAGCGACACCCCTAGAGCAAAGCCTAGCTTTGGTGGGAAGACCATGTTGAGCAACTCTCTACATGAAGTTCTTTAATTTAGGGGGTGAATCTAGTTTCCATATCCATGATGTTGGATGTTTTTGTTGGTTACTTTGATTAGTTAGTAGGCGTAGTGAACTTTTTGTCTTGAACCAACCATAACGATTAGGCCACCAATTCTGGCCAATAGATCGTTAAATATTAGTTATGTGGGTGTTAGGATTCATAGCTCTAAGGCTTGTTAAGCTCATAATTTTTAATGGGTGCTGATTTGCGAATTTGCAATCCACAAAAAAGTGAATTTCATCCTCTATAGTGCTTTTACAGAATACACACGAAGGTGTTGTAGCGACACCCCTAGAGCAAAGCCTAGCTTTGGTGGGAAGACCATGTTGAGCAACTCTCTACATGAAGTTCTTTAATTTAGGGAGTGAATCTAGTTCCCATATCCATGATGTTCAATCTTTTTGTTGGTTACTTTGATTAGTTAGTAGGTGTAGTGCACTTTTTATCTTGAACCAACCATAACGATTAGGCCACCAATTCTGGCCAATAGATCGTTAAATATTAGTTATGTGGGTGTTAGGATTCATAGCTCTAAGGCTTTTTAAGCTCATAATTTTTAATGGGTGCTGATTTGCGAATTTGCAATCCACAAAAAAGTGAATTTCATCCTCTATAGTGTTTTTACAGAATACACACGAAGGTGTTGTAGCGACACCCCTAGAGCAAAGCCTAGCTTTGGTGGGAAGACCATGTTGAGCAACTCTCTACATGAAGTTCTTTAATTTAGGGAGTGAATCTAGTTTCCATATCCATGATGTTCGATCTTTTTGTGGGTTACTTTGATTAGTTAGTAGGTGTAGCGCACTTTTTGTCTTGAACCAACCATAATTATTAGGCCACCAATACAACTTATCCTGGAACGCATTCCATGGAAGGGGAATGCTAACAATTTCTTTTACAATTTGTGTAGGTAAATCTTTCGATAGTTCATGTTCTTTCCACTCTCCATTTTAGATATAGTCACTAACCAATCGGTGGTGTGGATAGTCCCAGAGTCTTTGTTCAATCTCTTTTATAACGGAGTTGTTGATATCGAATTTTTTGTCCAAAATTTAACCGATTTTTCATCTCCCAATGCCCATATAAGACCTAGTTTAAACGTGTTAATGAGCTTATTGAGTTGTCTCCATTACAAGGAAAACCCCCTTTCCTCGTATATTAGAATAAATCTTCTTGTTTTAGATACTTATTTTTTATAATTTGTACTCATACATTGTCCGGTTCCGCCAGAATTTTCCAGAGCAGCTTCATCTGTAGGGCCTCATTCATATATTTTGCTTTCCTTATTCCAAGACCACCATTTTCTCTTGCTTTGCAAATTCGGTCCCAGCTGATAAGTGGTTTGTGTTGCAGATCTTTGTTCCAAAAGAAGCACCCGTTGATTTGATCTAGCTCGTGATGAATTTTTTACGGAAGCATGAAACTTTGCATCATGTAGATTTGTTTTGCTGCTAGATTCGATCTTATCAGCACTAATGTCCCTGCCTGAGAAAGATCAGAAGCACGCCGTTTTTTAAGTTGTTCTCTGCTTTTACAAACAATTTCTTGAAATGTTTCTTTGTTTACCCTGTCGTTAATGATTGGACATCCTAAATATTTTTCCAATTAAGGATCTAGCGTTGGGGATTTGTAGTATGCTTTGGAGATGCACCGATCATTGATGGTCTAATCTCGAAGATATTTGGAATGCAGACTTGTGAAAGTTAACTATTTGGAATGCCGATCGTTGATGGTTGGTTACCATCTATGACGGTACTCTCAATTTACTAGGTTTTTCTAATATATCAAATTACTTTTCTTTTATAAACATAATATATATATATATATATATATATATATATATATATATATATATATATATATATATATATATATATAGAGAGAGAGAGAGAGAGAGAGAGAGAGAGAGAGAGAGAGAGAGAGAGAGAGAGAGAGAGAGAGAGAGAGAGAGAGAGAGAGAGAGAGAATGGGTAACTTGTGCACACCCCTTAGGATGTACTTTGTGCACAATTGTGGGCCTTTGATCTTATTGCGATGGATGGCTTAGATTAAAAGTAGTTTTTTCTTTTATTTTTAATTTCAAAAAGGTGGGACCCATTAAAAACCCTACTTCTTCCCTACAAGATAGCGTGTGTTTCAAACGCTTCCCATCCTCTTCATATTCATTATAGAGACCACGAGCGATCGGCAGGCGAAGCGGAGTCGTGGAGATCAGCCCTTGCGAGGCGAAGGCGAAGGGGGAGGATGGCGACCGGCCGGCAACAGAGGGGCGATGGCAGCGGCGATTGCGAGGGAGAGGAGTCGGGGTCGGGGGTCGAGGCAGGGAATCGAGCGGCGGCGGAGCAGCGACAACCTGTTACATTCGGTTTTCCACGATGCTAGTCACAAAGGCCTCCTCTAGGATGAATTTTCAAGGTGACTCCATGATTCCTCTTTGTTTTCCACTTCAATTTCATCTCAATTCAATTTCTCACACTGATTAACAATCGATTTTTCGTGATTTCAATTGATTCCTTTTATTCTCTATTAATTTCATCCGAATTTGACCTAATTTTAAAAAAATTTACAAATTGGAGAAAGGGCTTTGACAAATTGGTCGCATGTGGATTTGGTGGGACGTTGGTTGCAGGGACTCGCCATGGAAGGTGGATTTGGTGGGAATGTGAACATGAAGACGTCCTGATCAATGGCACTTGCTAATTTGATGCTTAATTCCCCCCTTTTTTTTGGAGGGTGGCAGCTGGGCTGGGGTGGGGGGTGGGGGGTGGCTGGGTGGGCGGGGTGGGGGGTGATTTGTGTTTGTGTTAGGGTCAGCGAAATCGGGTGGGTGGGTAGGGTTTTCGAGATGTATAATTTTGATTCATTATTCAGATATATGTGTCGAATTTTGGTTATTGGTGGTAAATGAGTTGGTAAATTATTCGTTGAAATATGATTTTTATTCGTCAAAATATGGAGTTTTTCGGTTTGACAAAACATTATTTAGTCAAATGTAAGACATTATTCGGTGAAATATGTAGCATTATTCGTATAAATTGTAAGTATTGTTTATAGATTTGAGGTTTCTTTTATCTGAAATTGATCGACAAAAAATAGCATTATTCGGTAACATGTGACAAATTATTCAGTAGAATTGATAAATTTTGATCTGAATTGGGTAGAAAAAGATAACATAACATTATTCAGTAGGATGTGAAATATTATTCGGTGGAATTGTTAAATTTAAAACAAACGAAATTAGGCGAGTCCCACCAATAAATCACCCATAATCATTTATTTTTCACAAAATCATAAATATTGTCTATATATTTTCAAGAAAATATAAGCTTAAAAAATAAAAAAAAATAAAGAGGGGTGGGTGGGTGAGTTACACGTACAGCACAAGAGGTAAAAGGAGAGTGAGTGGTTTTTTTTGTGTGGGTCCCACAAGATTTTTAAGGAAAATTAAAAAAAAACATAAATCATGGCCATCCATTTCATTTAGTTCAAAGGTCCAGATTTGTGCACAAGGTACACTATAAGAGGTGTGCACTCTGGAACCAATCCCTATACATATTTATATATATATATATATATATATATATATATATATATATATATATATATATATATATATTATGTATATATATCTATTATGTATATATATATATTATGTATATATATATATTATGTATATATATATATTATGTATATATATATATATATATCTATTATGTATATATATCTATTATGTATATGTATATATATATTATGTATATATATATTCTGTGTATATATATATTATGTATATATATATAATATATACACGGATTGATTCCGGTGAAAATCTCAAACTGTGGTAAAACCGAGAAGACTGCTTTATAGCTTGGTTTATTTGAAACATGTCTAAAAACCTCAATCACACAGTGACTTTACAACTCGGTTCAGCCTAAAAACCGTGCTAAAAACTCCAGTTTTAAAATAACACATGACTTTATAGTTCGGTCAAGTCTAAAGTGCTAAAAACTCATGTTTTAAAATTACATTGTGACTTTATAGCTTGGTTTTATTCAGAACTAGGCTAAAATATGTGACTTTATAGATTGGTTCTATTCAGAACCGGGCTATAAGGCTAGTTAACCGGGCTAAAAAGCCAGTCCTCACAGGTAGAGCTGGCAAAATCTAACCCGACCCGAAAACCCGACCCGACTCACCTGAACCCGAACCCAACCGACACCCGAAAATCTGGAGTTATTCATAACCCGAACCCGAGACCGAACTCGACCCGAACTTGACCCGACTCGACCCAAACCCGACCCGACTATGAACCCGACCCGACTTTGAACCCGACCCGACTCTAAACCCGACCCAACTTTGAACCCGACCCGACTCTCAACCCGACCCGACCCGAATTGAAATGGTTATTTAACCGAGTCAAAATCATTTATTTTAAGTAAATTACATATTTAAGTATGCAAACGAGTCAAAATCATTTATTTTAAGTAAATTACATATTTAAGTATTCAACCGAGTCAAAATCAACCTAATTATCCAAACGGGTCGAATATGATTCGACCGAAAACTCAAACCAACTATACCGCTATACCCACTTTGATTCGAAACTCAAATGAGACCGACCCACCTCTTGACCCGAAACCCGAATGAGACCGACCCGCTTTGACCCGAACCCGAATGGGCATGACCCGACTTAACCCGAAACCCAACCAATCTAAAATTCATTATGACCGAACCCGATCCGAACCCGAACCCGACCAATACCCGACCCGACCAATACCCGACCATAAATTTTACCCGAGTTGACCCTACCCGAGCAAGCCTGACCCGAACCCGACCCGAACGACCGACTTGCCAGCTCTACTCACAGGTTTCCACCGCAATTTCAGTTTTCATTGAAGCGCACCCCTATATATATATATATATATATATTTCAAATTAATAGGAAATTTTACATAGATGACGGTATAATAAACCTCTCTCAAATTATGAGATTTTTTTTTTTACAAAACCACCTGACATATTAGAAAATTATAGTTGGGTTTATATATATTAAAAAACCGTGTTTTAAGGGCATATTCATGTAAATAAATTACCCTAATTGAATTGTAACTTTGGGTATAGAAATATAGGGAATAAAATAAAAAGGGAAATTTCTCCTGATAGCCACGAGTTTTGACTTTTTTCGCATGGTGCCCAAACTTTTTAAGAATTTTGCATGGTAACCACGAGGTTTCGACTAATTTTGTGTGGTGACCACGAGGTTTGGACAAATTTCTTATGTTAACAAAATTGGTTAAAAATATTTTAGAATAGGTAAAATCACAAGATAATAATAAAAATATATATTTTTTTCACACAACAACCCAATTTTGGTTTTTTACTTTTAAAAAATTAACTACAACCATTTAAATATTTTATAGTGCTACACATTAATTGCATGATAAATGAGTAAATTATACAAAACAACAAAAAATAATGGTAGTTTTTTTTAAAAAAAATAAACTTAAAATTTTGGAAAAAGTATACATAATTACCCAATATAGTTGATTCTTTTCAAAGAGTCATTATAGTAACCTTTCTAATGTTTTAAAAAGACTACTTGATAGATGTATAATACAAAGTTTATTTTAACCAAAATATTTTAGGATATTTTAGAACAAATATGAATGGATGGTAATTTAAAATATGTACATAATTTTTGGATTTGAAAATAAATGAAGTACATAATTTAAACAATTTACTCATTCTTTATATATGTACTTATTTTTATTTTTTTTAGGTGATTTTTGTTATAATTTTCTCATTATTTATGTAAATAATTTAGTCTCTTTAAATATTAAAAGGGTTGTTGGTGGTTTTTCAAAATTAAAAAAAAAAACAAAATTGAGTGATTATGTGAATGAATTATAATATATTTGTTATTTTATATAATTTCTATATGATTTTAAATAAGTTTGATTATCACAAGAAATTTATCGAAACTTCATGGTTAAAATGCGAAATTCGTGAAAAGTTTGAGCACCATGCGAAAAAGACCAAAACCTCGTGGTTACAGGCGAAATTTCCAAAATAAAAAAGAGTGGTGAGAAGACAAGGGCATGGAAGGACTACAGTGCGCGCGCGCACATCTCAACTACACACACGCACACCCACTCTGCGATGCATGCGGTCCCTTTCTCCTGCACCCCAACGCATTTGTCCTTCACTCACTCTCTTCACTCTTCACTCTTCACTCTTCACTCTTCACTCTTCATTCCCCATTCTCCATTTATTTATAGTTTACTTATTTAATTAATTACTACGCCGTATATATAGTATAGTTGTTGCGCTTTTCAAAAGCACGATTACTTTCGATGTGCACCCATTTTTAATATAAATCAATTAATCGCCTAGCTAGATGATCGAGTTTGGGGGGTTAAACTGTAAAGTTTTTGGGTATTAAAAACAGAAAATTAACACCTACACGACAAAAGTGTAGTTATTGGAAGTTTAAAACCATGATCATATATGTTCCATCGCACACATCTATATATGCAGTATGGCCGGTAGCCATTGCCCATCCCAATTACGGACTATATTTATATAGTTTATAAATTAATTTAATTAATGATCCACTCCCGACCTGAACCTCCAAGTAACCCTTCAGATAGGTCACAGGTCATATATATATTATTCTTGCAAAGGAGTCACGAACGAGATCATGTATATATATTAGAGCCGTTGTATACTTGTTTTAGATGAGTAGTTCAAGTTCAGCTTCGACTCATTCGTTGCTTGTTTACTAAATGAGTTAAAAATAAACATATTTTAAAATTTTGATCCAAATTGAGGATCGACACTTAATTTCTCGAATTTTGTATAATTTAAAAGATTTCCTCTTTATTAATAGCTCGAAAAACTTTAAGCTCAAAAATATATGTACCAAACCTCTTGGTGACTCGATGAAAAAATGACAAACATTTTTGGCAGCTGAGTTTTTTTTTTTATCTATTTTATTTTAAATCATGACAAAACTACTTAATACATATTCATATATATATAATTAATTAACAAATACTATATATGTATTCTATAAATTTATAACCAACCTATTTATATTATGTTTCAAAAGTACTGTATATATACTTTTTTACCTATATATAACGAAAGTGCTATATATGGAGCACAAACTAAGATTAACGCAGAAATTGCTACTTATGCTAAAATTCTTTTTAGGCCTTGTAGAGTGGCATAACTACACTCACGCCTAAAAAGGTGTAACTGCTAATCAAATAAGATAAGCATTCGTTGCATCTAATCTAAATATATTCTGATTAAAAGAGAATTATTTATATATCTTATCATGTTCCCTAATTTTCCCTTCTTCTTTTTTCACAAATAGAGTTTAATCATAAATATAACACAATACTTTGTACTACATTTTAATAGTGTCTAACAACATCGAGAGATAAAAAAAAAGGTATATTTATATTTATTCTCAATATTGTATTCAAATTTGTGAATGCTGAATATGGATGAGACTCTAATTCACTCATCACGCTACAATGTTACTTGTAACACAAATTGCTTAATTACTTTAATAAATAAATTAAATAAGAATCATTCATGTTTAGTCATTCTCAAATGCACCTTTTTAAACTGAGTGGCATCAAATTAGCAATAAGAATCTTCATCTCTATGTGGATTCGAAGTTGATTAAAAAGGGCAAAAACTTTGTCTTTTTTAGAAGCAGGGATTTGTTGGAATTTGACACGTGTCATGCATACTATCAATCCCATGTCTAGTGTCCCATTCAGAGGAATGTACAGTATTCCATTGAAAGCCTAGGCTGTTATATGAGTGTAGTAATTAATTTGACCTCTATTCGGACTCGATTCGATAAAAGGTTCGTTTAAACACTTTTATTTTCTAACTAAATCGAGTATGAGCACATTTTTAAGCTTGGTTCAAAGTTAGACTCGCTCGATTTAAGTCCGAATAACTCGAGTTTTGAAAATTTTCTAAAATTTTGTTTAAGTTACTATATTCTGAGCAAATAGGATTGTTTAATACTCGAAAAAAAGCTTAGCTCGACCTCGTTCATTTTCTAAACGAGTCGGGTATGATCACATTTTAAAACTCGAGTTCAAATTTAGGCTCGACTCGAGCTCGTTTATTTTCCAAACGAGCCGAGTATGATCACATTTTTAATTAAGCCCAAGTCCAAATTTAGGCTCGGATCGAGCTCAACTCGTTTCTAAATAAGTTGAATATGAGCAAGCAATACTTGGCTCATTCAGCTCGAATAATCAGATAGAATTACGGTCTTGCTATCCACACGGTAGTATATCGCCAAATGTCAATCTCTCGAATCGGCATAGTCATCTCACAGGTTACATGGTACGTGGTTGGAGTGCGCTCTGTTCTGTCGATACCGACACCGAGTCGGCAATGACGAGATGATGTTAATGCTCGTGATGGTGAGCTATGCTTGGGTGTGAGTGGTGTCGATGTCGATTTCCCAAATCGGCAGACCCAAATGTTTCGTTTGATTATTAAAAGTTAACCGTCCCAATAACAAGACCTTATAATTAATTTATACCTTTGAAGCATAGGTCGAGATAAATCGTTGCTAATTTAGTAGGGCCCTTTCATTTATATTTATTCGTATATTTCTTTTCTTGTCAATACGGGGGAAATTTGTAAATGTTTGTCAACAAAAAATAAGCCTCTTTATGCAATATGTTGGAAAAGTGTGAATTCGAATTAGATTCACATGTTTTTTTAATAATTCACTTACTTTGATGTTAAATGCTTGATCGCATGAGAGAATTAGGAGTCATAACTTCTTTATTTTTGTTTATCTTACAAGTATCAAACACTTATTTTTGCCGGGTAACCAATTAGCTCTAAGATTGCTGTAGAAATTTGATTGATAGATTTAAAAGAATGTAATTATTATGGAGGGTTGAGAGGTAAAGTGATTTGAAATCGTTTCTTCGAGTTTGAATAAAAGATACGAACGATTGAGCACAGTGGAAGCAAACGGAAAACAAAACCAAAACGGAAAAAAACACAAAGGACACAGGAGATTGTTTATGCGGTTCGGATATTGCACCTACATTCGCGGGGCCTCATGAGTCGAGACTCTAAATCCACTATGTAAGATCAATCTAGGTACAAGAAGGACAATCAAAGACGATAATCCTAAGGAATACAGTAAACAAGGCAACAAGCAACAAAGATCAAAGGAAATAAGCAAACTCTCTTCTAATCTCCATGGACGTTGCCGATCTTATCCTTCAAGGGTTGGGTTGATCTTGAGATACCGACTTCAGTACAAGCAGTGGAGCTCCTCAGAAGACCTTGAATAGCAAGGATCTTCAAGCCACCAATCTCGGCCACTAGAGAGAGGAACCTTCTGGAGAGCGTCGTCTAGGGTTTTGTGGGAACTTACCATTCGAAGAGAGAAGACACCTTGAACAGTAGAGCTCTTAGGCTTATAAAGAGCTGAAGAGGAGCGTCCCACAACCCTAGCTCCGAATAGAGACACTGGAGAGCTACAGATTGGGTCGGCTATAACACACGGGCTACTGACCCATTAGGTTTGGATATATAACACAAACCAGATAGAGCTAGTAGGCTCGGGTTTAAGCCATGACCCAAGTCTGATGGCCCATTGTCTCTTACAACTAGGATCAGAGACAATGTAAACGAGATCAATACAATTACATAATTTGGCCCGGATTTAGGGTAACTAGGGTCAGTCGTCGGCCCTTGTAGCCAGAGGCTAAGTGGTGACATCCTCCACATGGAGGAAGTCCTTGCAGAAGATGATCTTCTCAGTGGTCACTATCTTAGTGCCAAAATCAGCAGGGATGTGCTCACCATCAATCTTTTTCACATATACCACTCCTTTCTCAACCTTGTTTCTGATAAAGTGGAAACGAACATCAATATGCTTTGTCCTCTCGTGGTACATGGGGTCTCTACATAAGTAGAGTGCAATCTGGATGTCAATGTTGATCAATCACTGAAGTATAAGATTTCCCTTGAATCTCTTTCAGCAGACCTTGTAACCAAATAGCTTCTTTGCAAGCCTCTGTAGCAGCTATATACTCTTCTTTTGTAGAAGATAGAGAAACTATAGGCTATTGCTGAGCCTTCCAAGATATACAATTCCCAGCCCATGTGAACATGTAGGAAGTAGTAGACTTCCTATTATCCTTGTTACCTGCATAGTCCGAGTCTACATATCCAAGCAAGGCATCGCTAGAAGCATGGTTAGTGTATTTGAGACCAATATTGAAGCTTGCATTTAAGTATCTCAAGAGATACTTCATGGTTGCCCAATGTTTTTCTCCAGGTTGATACATAAAACGACTAAGGGAACTCACAACAAAACCAAGATCAGGTCTAGAGCATATCAGAGCATACATGACAGAGCAAACAGCAGCATCATAAGGTATGTTTTTCATAAGCTCATATTCTTTCACAGATAAGGGAGTCTTAACTTTAGTTAAGTCAAAGTGCCCTCCTAAGGGCATACGAGATGGTTTAGCAGATGAAGCATGAAATATGTCAAGCACTTTGATTAAATAATCCTTTTGAGACAACTAAATCAAATTTTTAGGCATATCCCTCTCAATCTAAATACCCAATATTATTCTTTTAGCAACACCCACGTCTTTCATGTCAAAGTTTTTATAGAGTTCCCTTTTTAGCTGTGTGATTCTATCCATGGTTTTGCAAATAAGGAGAAGATCATCCACATATAATAACACAAACAAGGGTTCTCTACCTCTGATTCTACTGATACAGAGGCAAGAATCATAGTAGCTTCTCTTAAAACCTAGGCATTTCATGCATGAATCAAACTTGATATTCCAATGTCTTGGAGATTTCTTAAGACCATATATAGATTGTTTGAGCAAGCATACATAATTTGAATTGAGGTTATCAACAAAATCTTTAGGTTGACTCGTATAAATGGTTTCATTTAACACACCATGCAAGAAAGCTGTTTTTACATCCATTTGTTCAATTTCAAGATTATAAATAGCAGCCATGGCAAGAAGCAACCTTAAAGTTTTATATTTAACAATCGGAGCAAAAATCTCAGTGTAATCTCCCCCTTCTCTTTAAGTGAATCCCTTAGCAACTAGCCTAGATTTAAAATATGGGTAATTATTTAGGGTTCACACTCTCTTTCGGTTTTTAAATCCACTTACTGCCAATAATCCTAGCATTTTTAGGTTTCTCAACCAGTTTCCAGGAATTATTTAGCTTCATAGAGTCAATTTCTTCTTTGATTGCAGCCATCCATTTTTCATGATTAGCACATTTTAAAGCTTGTTCAAAGGTGTCAGGAGTATAATGCTTAATCACATCAGACACAACAAGAGCAAACTCAACAATGTAATTAGCAAACTTCTTACTGGGAATGTTAGTCCCAGGCTCTCTATCTCTGGTTAACTGATAATCACACAAATTATGCCTACTTTTCAAGTTATGAGCATCAAAATCAGGTAGATAGTGAGCATCAGAATCAGAAAAAGAGAAAGGCACGGATCTAGAAGAAGAAGAAGAAGAAGCACCAAACTCAGAAGAAGCAGAGGCAGAAGAAGAAGAAGAAGAAGAAGAAGAAGAGTTGGGAGAAGAAGATCGAAGATGATGAGGAAGAAGTTGTAACCTCCCCCACTTGATGGTTTTGCTCTCCATCCACAACAGGATCCCTGTTCTCATTAGCTTCAGCCGTGGGATATCCATGTGTATGTTGAGAGTTTTCAGGGGGAGGGGGCTTATAGAAATGAGGAGTCACAGTACCTGCACCTTTGTTAATGCTATCATCCTTGGATGAAGTGGGAGTTAGATCAGATTTAAAGTGAAACTCATTTTCTTTAAACACCACATCTCTACTAACAAAAACTTTATAAGCAACAGGTTGTAAAGCAAGCAATTTGTAACCTTTCACACCATCAGGATAGACAAGGAAAACACACTTAATAGATCTGGGATTCAATTTTCCAGTATTTTGATGAGCATAAGCAGTGCAACTAATAGCATACATTTAGGTAGGCATAATAGATTGCATTTAGCTTAGTTAAGATGCATTTCATGGATGGATTAAGTACAATTTGCATATTTTCTCTCTATGTTAGTGGAGTCGGAATCTACACACTTTTATTGATTATTTCAGGTAATCGTGGATCTGAGGATGAGACAGGAGTTGTTAACACATTAGATGAGAATGTCTAGTTGATCGGAGAAGCTTACATAGAGATCTCAAGAGGTCATGAGAAGAAGAAGCGGACCTAAACGAAGAACAAGTCTGCAGAAGTTGTCGCTAGACATGCTGAACTTGTTTTGCACTTTCTGGAGACCTTGGTTATCTGATTGACTATTATGACCATGCGTTGGAAAGCTATTTCAAATAGATATAACTTTCTTGTTGACAAGAAGAGTAAATTCGAAATATATTTTATGTGAAAGACAATATGCCGCGGCCGCAGCATGCATGCAGCGGCCGCCGCCAGGGCCGCTGCAGCGGGATATGGGTGAGTTGTTGATGCTGCGGCCGCTGCATCCATGCTGCAGCCACAACATTTGGCGTCCGCGCGTGAACGCCACGTGTTAATTTAAGAAAACCCTAGTTTTTATTCTAGTTGTTTTGGTGGCCGACTTTGGATCTTTATAAGGCCAATTTTAGTTTATTTTCCAGCACTTCTATTCTATTCTTTCATCAGACACTTTATAGATTTTAAACGATGTCTTCCATGAGGAACTAAACTCATATATTCTTCTTGCAATTTGAAGCTTTATTTGGATTGATTGTGAGTTTCTAATTCTCGTTCCTTGTTTCCTATATTTGAATGTTTCAACTTCTTTGTGATTGATTGTCTATTGTTTTATTCTATCTAGTCCGCGCAACTAGTTAGAATCAATTCAATTGCTAAGGTTTTGTAGATTCCTGATTGTGAACCTTAACCTATGTGGAAAACTTGTTCCTTTAGGGCTGATTGAACAAGTAGGAAGTTGGATGTATTGTTAACCTCTTTAGGGACTGCAAATACCTTGGCTAATCTCTGAACTTAAAGCTATCAATTGGGTTAAATCCTTCTTTAGGGGATGTTCGATTGATAAGGGTTTCTAGGACTGATTGCACTAGTGACTATATTAGGTCGGGACAAGGGCATTCATAGGAAACTTAATAGGACGAGAAGAAGTTACAAGGATCGCTTCAATCCAATAAAGTGGAAAATTGTAGGTAGAATTGCTTCTCCAAATTGTCTAAAACAAATTCATTTACTTTGCTTTCTTTACTTCGCTTTGATAAAAGGCGGAACTTTCACACACAAAAACCCCCCAAATTGGTTACTCTGATTGACACCTGAATTACACTTGAGTTATAACTCTCCATGTGGATCGACCTCTTGCTTATTGCTATACTTGCTATAGGTTTGAGTTTTCTTTGGTGGATCAACGACAGGTTTTCCCTCCGTCAAATTTGGTGCCGTTACCGGGGAATTTTTATTAATTCTTGTTTGTTTTTAGTGTTGATCTTGGTGTGGACCGTCTTATATATATGGTCCATACCCGTGCTACTAACATATGCTGAAGGTGATGTTATTGCTGTTAGATGGAGAGAGTTTTCATCAATACTTCATTAGACTGCAGGAGTACATTAACGATGTTTATTCATGGGGATATCAAGCTAGTATAAGGGAAGTGCTTCTATGCCTATTTGATGGCATGACTTATGAGACACTGAGTCTTGTTGAGCGCATGAGTGATGGAGGTTTATTAGATATGGGACTCTCGGAGATGTGGGAATTTTTCTGCTACATGGATCATCATTGTGCGCAGAACGAGTCGCTTCCTCGAGTATCTCAAATCGTTAAGATCTCTGTTGCACCTCTTGAGGTTATGGTGGAAAATCACATTGAGAAGGTAGAGGAAAACCACACTATATCTGACGAGATCATCCCTAGCTCCCCCATTGATGAATATGATCTAGAGCCTACTGCTGAGGCTACAGAGCAAGTAAAGGTTGTCTCCTGCACCAGAGAGAATATTGGGGGATACGTTGATCCATTTGACTGCTACTTTGACAAGCCACCAATAGAACTAAATTAGTGGTATTATATACCCTTTGTGGGTTGTCAAACTCATGAATACAATAAGTTGAAACGATTCTTAAATGTATTAATATTTAGTTTCAATTTATTTGTATGTAGTGCATGTTTGTTTGTTAGTTATGCACAAGAGTTTGACAGGTTGATGAGGGCTTTGACTATGTCTGATTAGTGTCTTGAGCTTCAACATTATGTCGAGCCAACGACTTGAAACAAAGGCGCTTCTCGGAAGGCAACCCGAGGTAAGTTTTTCTTTCTTTTTCCTTTCCTTTTCCTTCACCCTGATTATATTTGATTCATTTTTGTTGTCTTTACTGTTTCATTGAGGACAATGAAAACTATGAGTGTGGGGGAGAGGAATTCTGTATATAGATGCATATAGGAGATCATATTTAAATTTCTGCAACATGTTTAATTTATTTCATTTTTTTTTATTAATTTCTTGTTTATTTTCGTAATTAAAAAAAAAATTCAAAAATCCCCAAAAAAAGCATGCATTGCATACATATGTGTTATTCAAACACCTCTCTAGCTTAGTTTGTCCTCTTATTCAAATTTCAAGCATGATCATATAAATCCCATGGAGTTTCGGATGTTTTGGCTTTATCTAGATTTGATTTTTGTGGGACATGAGCTAGCAAATATAATTGAGCATGTATGAATGAGATAAATTATGATTGAAATCCTAAAAACATGACCATGTGAGAATGTTTGGCCTTATTTGAAATCTTTTGCTCAATTGTGTGAATTACTCTCCTTGTGTTGCTACCTCTTGGCATTGATTGCAATATCTATTTTTCAAGAACGACTCACATGTTTGTTGCTTGCGGAGTTTATGTTTATATTTTGAGTCTTTTGTTTGAATTTGTGCATATTTACTGAATAAGGTGGCAATGGTTGATGCACTTAGTAACCGGGTCTACGCATGACACCCATGGGTATGATTCGCGCAAAAAGGTGTTGAAAACTATCCACTAGGAAAGAAAGCTTGATCATTGAGTAACCAGGTTCATTCATGATATCCATGTTTGTAACTTGCGTCAAAAGATGTTCAAGTGGACTTCATATTAGTAGGTTGAGGTGTTGATAGACCGGGGCCATTCATGACACCCATGTTTGCGCCTCGCGTAAAGAAAGCACAAAGACAAGAAAAAAGAAAAAAAAAGAGAAGAAAAGAAAATCAAATAAAAGAAAAAAAAATGTCATATTTTATTTAGTTGTCTTTATTGTGTCCCGCAAGTAATGACATTTCGGTAGATATTTGGTGATATGGTGGTCAATGTCTATGATCTTAGTGCATTTTGGATTGAGTTGAGAGTTGTACCTTAAAACCTAAACACATGAGTGAAACACATATTTCTGCTGAGGTTGGATGATGTCTACTTCTAAGCTTTGATCACTGGAATACATGCTATGACGTTTGTTTACTTGGCTTATGTTTTCACTTACTATGATGTTGCTTTTTGATGAGGTTGAAACTTGAAGGGACTTCTTGTGGGATGCGTTGATTCATGTTCATTCTATCATTGCTTGAGGACAAGCAAAGGTTAAGTGTGGGGGAGTTTGATAGCATGCATTTAGGTAGGCATAATAGGTTGCATTTAGCTTAGTTAAGATGCATTTCATGGATGGATTAAGTACAATTTGCATATTTGCTCTCTATGTTAGGGGTGTCGGAATCTACACACTTTTATTGATTATTTCAGGTAATCTTGGATCCGATGATGAGACAGGAGTTAAAACTTGAAAGGACTTCTTGTGGGATGCGTTGATTCATGTTCATTCTATCATTGCTTGAGGACAAACAAAGGTTAAGTGTGGGGGATTTTGATAACAGGCATTTAGGTAGGCATAATAGGTTGCATTTAGCTTAGTTAAGATGCATTTCATGGATGGATTAAGTACAATTTGCATATTTGCTCTCTATGTTAGTGGAGTCGGAATCTATACACTTTTATTGATTATTTCAGGTAATTGTGGATCCGATGATGAGACAGGAGTTGTTAACGCATTAGATAAGAATGTCTAGTTGATCGGAGAAGCTTACATGAAGATCTAAAGAGGTCTTGAGAAGAAGAAGCAGACCTAAACGAAGAATAAGCCTGCAGAAGTTGTCGCCAGACATGCTGAACTTGTTTTGCACTTTCTGCAGACCTCAGTTGTCCGATTTACTATTATGATCATGCGTTGGAAAGCTCTTTCAAAGAGCTAGAACTTCCCTGTTGACAAGAAGAGAAAATTCGAAACAGATTTTCCGTGAAAGACAATATTCCGCGGCCGCAGCATGCATGCCGCGGCCGCCGCCAGGGCCGCTGCAGCGGGATATGGGAGAGCTGTTGATGTTGCGGCTGCTGCATCCATGTCGCAGCCGCAGCATTTGGTGTCAGCGCGTGAACGCCGCGTGTTAATTTAAGAAAACCCTAGTTTTTATTCTAGTTGTTTTGGTGGCCGACTTTGGATCTTTATAAGGCCAATTTTAGTTTATTTTCCAGCACTTCTATTCTATTCTTTCATCAGACACTTTAGAGACTTTGAGCGATGTCTTCCATGAGGAACTAAACTCATCTATTCTGCCTGCAATTTGAAGCTTTATTTCGATTAATTGTGAGTTTCTAATTCTCGTTCCTTGTTTCCTATATTTGAATGCTTCAACTTATTTGTGCTTGATTGTCTATTGTTTTATTCTATCTAGCCCGCGCGTCTAGTTAGAATCGATTCAATTGCTAAGGTTTTGTAGATTCTTTATTGTGAACCTTAACCTAAGTGGCAAACTTGTTCCTTTAGGGCTGATTGAACTAACTGAACAAGTAGGAAGTTGTATGTGTTGTTAAATCCCTCTTTAGGGACTGCAAATACCTTGGCTAATCTCTGAACTTAAAGCTATCAATTGGGTTAAATCCTTCTTTAGGGACTGTTCGATTGATAAGGGTTTCTAGGACTGATTGGACTAGTGACTATATTAGGTCGGGAAAAGGGCATTCATAGGAAACTTAATAGGACGAGAAGAAGTTACAAAGATCGCTTCAATCCAATAAAGTGGAAAATTGTAGGTAGAATTGCTTCTCCAAATTATCTAAAACAAATTCATTTACTTTGCTTTCTTTACTTCGCTTTGATAAAAGACGGAACTTTCACACACAAAAACCCCCCAAATTGGTTACTTTGATTGACACCTGAATTACACTTGAGTTATAACTGTTCTTGTGGATCGACCTCTTGCTTATTTCTATACTTGCTATAGGTTTGAGTTTTCTTTAGCGGATCAACGACAGGTTTTCCCTCCGTCAGCAACCAAATGTCCTAAGATGGCTAAGATTAGGTTTTTTCTTGTGCCACAACTCATTACGTGTTTTAAAGTTAATAATATAGCAAGTTGATCTATTTATGAGATAAGCAGCAGTAACTAATCCTTCACCCCACAATGAATGTTTCAATCCAGCAGAAATAAGCATGCATCTGGTTTTATCAAGTAAAGTCATATTCATCCTTTCATCAACACTATTTTGTTGTGGTGTGTCAGGAACAGTTAAATGCCTTTTAATAACATGTTCTAAGCAATAGATATCAAACTCAGAGTTGCAGAATTCAAGCCCATTAACAAATTTTAGACAATTAACTTTACAAGCAGACTCATTCTTAGCTCTAGCTCTCCATAACTTAAAAGCATCACTCTTATGTTTAAGGAGAGATAAACCCAGACTTTTCTATTGTAATGATTAATAATAGATATAAAATATTTTTTACCACCCACAATGTATATCTCAGAAGGCCCCCATAAATCAGAATGAATGTATTCAAGAGGAGAGGCAGCAATATAAGATGACTCTTTAAAATTCAGGTTAGTTTGTTTACCAAGCAAGCAATTGTCATAAACATCAAGAGCAGCAGGTTGACAGCTAAGAATTCCAGATTTATGCAAATGATGCAAACCAGAATTTTTAATATGACCTAACCTATTGTGCCAAGTAGTGGTTAACTCAGAAGTCATAGGTTTATCACACACATCAAGCACAAAAAAAGAAACAAAATTGCATTAAGCCTGACAAGAAACATAATAAAGGCCATTTCTTTTAACACATTTCAATAGAACTCTACCATTTTTGCAAACATGCCTCATTCCATAGAAAACATCAATGTGACAGCCCAGATCATCAAACACACTCTCAGATAGCACGTTTCTCTTAAGATTAGGAACCCATCTAACATTTTGTAAGACTAATTTTTCCATCAAACATCTTAAGAGCAATTGAACTTATTCCTTTAATAGACACTGCAGAATGATCACCGAGAAGCACATCACCCTCATTTATCAATTTTAGGTCACAAAACCAGTTTTTATGAGGAGTAGAATGCATAGTGCAACCAGAATCCAATATCCAAGCATTGTCATAATCATAACTAGCATAGACAAAAAGCAATTCATGTGTGAAGTACTAATTGGAATCAAACACAGTAGAAACAGGTTGGTGTGTTTTAGATGCATCATTTTTAGCCTTTTTAGCCTCATCTCTTTTCCTTTTATATCAGTCTTTCTCATAATGATCAGTTTTAGAGCAATAATGGCATGTAGCATTTTTCTTATAAGAAACAAATTTATCGCCAGATGAAGAAGCAACATCTTTCAGCTCAGATTTCTTAGAGAAGTTAATTCTTATTTTGTTGTTGGTTTTTATACCTAGCTTTTACCATAAGAGCTTCATTTTATCCTCCTGTTTAGTCTTAAATACCTTTCAAACATCATTTTTTAGCAATATACTCTAAAATCTTAACTTTACTCAAACTTTCATGACTGAACTGAATAACATCCTTGAATGTGTCAAATTAAGTAGGCAAGGCATTCAATAACAAAACACATTGATGGGTTTCATCTATGTTATCACCACATCTAGCAAGGTCTTGAGTCATAGCTAATAATCTATCCAGATTATCAGGTAAAGACACAAAGACATCCATTTTGTAGTTAAATAACCAACAAAGCAAATTAATTCTACTAGGGAGAGATTTCATCAAGTAGAGCTTATCAAGAGCCGTCCATAGGTCTTGAGAAGTCTTCTCAGTCATTACCTGCCTTACCACTTCATTTATGAGTCGAATGAGGATCTCACTGTGGGCAACTTGGTCCATCTCAGCCTTATCTTCATTCGTCATCTTCTCAGGGTAGCTTCCAATTACTACAGGCCAACATTTTTCTTTCATTAGCACTGCCTTCATCTTCAACTGCCACATAGCAAAATCAGAATTACCATCGTAAGGTTTTATACGAATAGAAGATTCAGACATATATGGCTCAAGTAAAGTTAAAAAGCAGAAAACTGAAAGAAAACCACATATTTTCTATCCGCGTAGACCGCGTTGGTTTTCTAACTAAAACTAGTCAGGCGACTCTCAAAAAAAAGTATAAAAATGTTTATCCAAATAAAGCGACTCTCAACCCTGGTCTAGTTATATAAAAAAAAGAACGAGTTGCTAGACTCGACGTTTAAGAAACAACTAGACAAAATAATTATAGGTGTATTTGCGAGATACGTTGAGACTAAAAAAAAGTTTTATATGATATATAAGTTACTTAACTATTTGTTATTATCAATATATTTTAACCTCGTTAAACTTGTGTTACATATATACAGCCGTGTATACTTCCTGTTATTATGAATCTCAATTAACTTCATTAGAGAGTAATTAACAAACGGAAATAAATTAGTGCACGTCCCTGCACCAATCGAGAAACTTGCTAGCTATGATAAGAAATGACATTTTTTATTCGATCTTTTAATGGGTCGAATGTATAATAGTGACCGACTGAATGACCAATGACATGAACTCATGAATTGAAGTATGCAATTTCCATGAGTGACGCGAATTGAAGTATGGAGTATGTGATTTTGAAGAGTAACACATCAACAATGGTTGTATTTGTATGTATTGGAAACAACTTGATAGATAGATAGTGATACTATTAAAGTCCGAAGGGATATGTAACCGGCCGGGATTGTGTACGCGCGCATGTGTGAAATGGACGTTTTAAGTCCTACACATGTCTTTCAAGTGCAACTAGGATTGTCTCATTCTTTTTTTTAGTTAACTCATATCACAAGATTGGAAGACGGGTCGCTAAGCCAACTGTTCTGATACCATATTAAAGTCAATTAGAACTTGTGATTGAGAGGTCGTGTGCACATTATATATGTACACGTACGCTCTAAACCCAACACCTAAGCAAATAAGGTTACAACATAAAACCAATTAGTTATGAGAGAAATATCTCACTGACTTATATACTATCTATATAGGCTTGTAATTTTCAAACTATCAATGTGGGGACAATTTTTTATCTTCACATCTCAACAATTACTCCCTTCGTTCAGTGCGCAATAGATATTTTTTTTACTATTTAATACATTTTTGAGCAATGAAAAATTATATATCAAATATCAAATATGGAATTGCATAAAAATGATAAATATTTTATATAATTTTTAGCTTATTAAAAAAATATGTCAAATAGTAAACAAACACTATTAATTGTCGAATGAATGTAGTAGTTAGCAAGTACTGTAATATATTATATGAACAAATCATGAGTGTGAGATTAATTAATAAGATCATTATCAAACGACTAAAATTGCAAATTTACATTGAAATTATTCATCTATAATAATGTGATTAGTACAAATAATCATGTTTTTATATATGAATAGTTTCACTACTTACACTCATACATTGTAAGGGCCGCTTAATTATATAGGATCCACCTTCATAGAATGGATCATGAGTGAACACCCCCTATAATGTAAAATCTAAAAAAAATTGGTTTTTTTGTATTGGCAAAATGATTAATTTTTATTTGAAAATGTAATTAGAAGTATTAATGTTTTTTTCATAAGAAAAATATTTTTTTGTGGAAATATGATTGTTTTTACAAATAATTATATTGTTACACATAAGAATAATTTTGGTGTACACATTGTACTTAATCTTATCCGTTCATATCCTTGAACCTATGCTCCAAATTTGTTCGAATGTTTACAACGTAAGCAGGGGCGGATTCTGGACCATCATTCTGGGGATATTTAAAGGTAAAAATTTTATCATTCTAAGAATGTTTAAGGGTAAAATAAAAATTCTTTTGTAATTTTTTTCCCGGGTTGGAGATGCTTGACGGAAAATATTAAGAAATTAACACTAAAAAAAAATATTTTTTCATACTACAAGTAGATCCGCCCCTGAACGTACGTAAAGGATGTTTACACATAAATGGGGCAGCCCACGTCTTAAACAAAAATTATGGCAAAATTAATAGATATTATATTACATTCATATGAATATTATGTTTGATGAATATAAATATATGAATGTTCTGTCCACACTATATAATATTCATATTAAGATGTTATCTGGTACGAACTGAACTAATTAAACCACTGGTTTCGACCAAAAAAAAAGGACATACATAATAAAATAAGTTCATATCTTCCGCGACATCGAGTGTAACACTCTATTACTGTGATTATAAATTCAAATTTTAAAAAAACTATATTTATACTTTATAAACATAAATTAACATGTTTATAAACTTTTATTATGACAAAATATGTAAAAAAATTATTATTAATTAAAATATTGATTATTTTAGGAAATATTTTTTTCTATTTTTCTGAAGCATTACTACCTCCTTGTTTTACTTTTTTTGACAAATTTTTTAAGGAGCTAATTAAAAACTATTTAAAATACCAAAATTTTAATTATATTTTTTTATATAATTTAATATTTATTAGTAATAAGTGTGAAATTATTAAAAAAAAACTAAAAAAACTAATATTTAATGTAATTTTAGCTCCTTAAAAATGTCAAAAATTCAAGCGACATCTATTTCAAAACGGAAGTAGTGCTTCTTAATATTTTGAGGTAAATTTATATCCAAAATAATTAAATGTAACAATAGATGTTATGAGATATTCGAAATCATTATAATATAATGTATTCAAAATCTTTATAATATAATATAATATTAATTTGTTTCATATTAATTTATATACATATACTAAATCTGATGGATAACATTCTATGTGGCAATAGGGCTGATTTCGAGAAAAATTTCTCCAACAAAAAAATTATTAAAATAATATGTTGGCATAATTTATGTAAAGTCATCATAAGCCAACACAAGAGGGTAGGCAGTTAGAAGGAAAGCTTCTTTTAACAGCTTATATAACTTATTGAACACAACTACAAGTCCATCTTTCGAAGCAATCAAATTCTAGTTTATGAGAGATTAGTTTTTCTGCTCTTCCTTGAATCTGAGTTTTATTGAGTGCATTCACCATGAAAGGGATCATCCATGAAAGCCTGCTAATCAAATCCAAATCCGAAACACCAACTCTTCTTCAATCTTTTATCACTAGAATTGAAACATAGTTTAATGCCACTATGGAAAAGCTTAGAACAGATCAAGGCACTGGATTCTTTAATTCAGATGTCAACTCTTTCCTCACCTCAAAAGGGATCATCCATGAAAGCCTTTGCACAGCCACACCACAACAAAATGGGACGGTAGAAAGAAAACATAGATACATACTTGAAACTCCAAGATCTCTTAGGTTTCATGTTGCTTTACCAATCAGATTTTGGGGTGATTGCATACTTACAACCACTTATTTGAGAAATAGACTACATTCTCCTCTTCTAAACCACAAATCTCCATATGAGATCCTCTTTAACCAACCTCCTGACTATTCTCTTCTGAATGTGTTTGGATGCTTGTGTTACGTCTCTACTCTTAGTGATAACATAAAAAAGTTTGATGCTTGATCTGATTCTTGTGTATTCTTGGGATAACCCTTTGGTTTTAAGAGATATAAGGTGTATAATTTGAATACTCAAAAGTGTTAGCAGAGATGTCACCTTTTTTAAAAACCAATTTCCTTTTGCCTCCAATCAACCTTCCTCTCCCTTTCAGATTGTTTCTTCATCTATTGAGCCACCTCCCCTTGTTTCTGAGGACTTTATGTCTTCTTATGATCCTTTATTTGAGCCTATTGAACATGTGATTCCTCCAAATTCTCCATCTTAAACCCCCCTTCCCTAATTGAGTCTCTGGCTCACTACTCCCCATCTCATGTCTCTCCTACATTTGATGAGGTCCCAACACTCTCACAACATCTCAAACAATCCACCAGACCTCATAAAACTCATTAATTGCTTAAATACTATGTGTGTAATGTTCCCATTGTTAGAACTACAACATCATCCTCTCTTGGTAAGGTTACATCTCCTTATCCTCTTTCATCATGTATTTTCTATAGCTCTTGTTCTACAACTTATCAATCTTTTATATCCAATGTGGTACCTCTATCTGAGCCAACAACAGTGGCCAAGGCATTGCTCAATCCCGAGTGGTGCAAAGCCAACAAACTGAGCTCATTGCTTTAGAGATGATTGATACTTGGGACATTGTTTCTCACCCATCTGATCAATTGTGGGGACTTGTAAATGGTTATTCAAACTAAAATACAAGGCTGATGGTACTCTGGATATATATAGAGCTCATTTGGTTGCTCGAGGGTTCTGTCGGGTTGAGGGAATTGACTATAGTGAGACATTTTCTCCAATGGCAAGGATGATTTCTGTAAGAACATTACTTGCTCTTGCTGCTACAAAAGATTGGCATGCCACTTAGATGGATGTGACATATATGCTTTCTTGCATGGTGATCTTGAGGACAAGGTGTATACGGAGCTACCTCCTACTGACAATCAGCTGAAATAATCCCAGCATTGCTCTCAGGAGACGAGTACAAGTGAGAGAAACACTGTGAAGAATACAAGGTCAGGAAAAGTTTGCAAACTGAAAAAATCCTTGTATAGATCGAAACAAGACCAAGACAGTTATTTGCCAAGTTTTCACATGTTGTGAAAGAGGCAGGATATACTCAATCAAAAGTTGATCATTCTTTGTTCACTATGAAGACAAAAGTGTCATATACAACTTGTGTATGTGGATGATATGATAATAGCTGAAGATAGTCAAGCTGAAATCCAGAAGTTGAAAGAGCATCTAAAAAAACTTCTAGATGAAAGAGTTGGGTCAGTTCAGATATTTCCTTGGAATTGAAGTGGAAAGAACAAATGAAGGATTCTACTTGAATCAAAGGAAATATGCTCTGGAGGTATTGAAAGAAACATGAATGACAGAGGCTAAGCCAGTGGCAACACCTCTTGATCCAAATATGAAATTGACCATGGAAGGCAAGAGAACAAATGTGGATCCTATAACATACAGAAGGTTAGTGGGGAGATTGATATATCTAACCATCACTAGGTAGCAAGACATGTGAACATTGGTAGGTAGCAAAACATGTCTTGAGATACTTAAAAGAATGCCCAGGATAAGGTCTTCTTCTAGCATAGAGCAATGACTTAGAGCTAAGGCCTTCTGTGATGTAGATTGGCAGAGCTGTCCGATGACAAGAAAAATCTCTCATAGGGTTTTCTGTTATGCTAGGACCATCTCTGATTACTTGGAGATCTAAGAAACAATTTTATATTGTTATGTCAATAACCGAATCAGAGTATAGAGTCATGGAAATGACCTGTTGTGAAAAACTTCTGCAGGAACTGCGTGTGCAAACAGAAAATGTTAAATTATTTTGTGACAATCAATCTGCACTATACATAGCCAGTAATCTTGTCTTTCACGAACGAACAAAGAACATAGAAGGGGATTGTCATCTAGTTGGTAATAAAGTCTTGAGGAAGGAAGTTGTATTGGGTTACGTACATTCCTACCAAAGAGCAACCATAAGATATATTCACCAAGACTGTATGCAGTGATCTGTATGATCGAACACTGAGTAAGTTAGGAGTTACAAACTAGTTTGAAACCTCTAACTTGAGGAGGAGTATTGTGAACTAAAACGTAAATAGAGGACCTTTTCGATATGTAAATAGAGAAATAAGAGGTTAGGTAGTTAGAAGGAAGAGCTTCTTGTAACAACTTATATAGCTGATTGAACATGACTATAGGTCCATCTTTCGAAGCAATCAAATTCTATTTTCTAAGATATTAGTTTTTCTTCTTTTCCTTGAATTTGAGTGTTCTTGAGTGCACACCATGATTGATTAATCAATAAGAAGGTATTCATAAAAACATCTCCAATAACTTCGCTAAAAAAATTCAAAATTAGAAAAAAAAAAAAGTACATATATGATATAAATTATTATTTGCTTCAACTCTAACAACTTTGTCATTACAAAAGTTTGGACAAACATTTAATTTTAGAGAATGCTACAAATTTTTTTAAAAAAAACTCTTTGTTTTCTTCCATAGCTTGTTATTTTAGAGAATAATTTGAAGAATCTATTACATAAAAAAAATGCTTAAAATACTTTAGTGGCAAAAATAGCTTGTCTATTGAGAAACCGTTGACGACGTTATAAGTCATGTTAGGTTTGTTTGACAAAAGGATAGATGGTGGAATAGCTGAAGCTTGTTGATTATTTATGTTAAATATAGATTTATAAGCTTGTATGATGTTTGGTAAACCTAACTGTTATGATAGTTGATGAAAATCTGTAAATAAAACCCAGAAGATTCGAAAAGAGCTAGCTGTTTAAATATTTAGATTTCAAAACTTATTAAACTAAAATCTTATATTTATTTTATATAAAAATATATAATATAAAAAATCAAGCTAGTTGCCCCCTTCCAAATTAGCTTAAACCAAAATAAACAACTCATTCATTTTATCTACTATATTTGTTTGCATGATATTTTCAAACATATACGTATAAACTTAAATCATGACCCATCAGCAATTTACAATATTTTTGTGAGTGAAAAACGGTACTCTACATTTTAGTTGAAGAAATTTAGTTCGGACGATTTTTTTTATTTGTTTTCTAAACGAACATTTTTATTGCCACGTAGCTAGTTAAAATAAGACACTTGTACAATACGGTAAAAATGAAAATCCGCACAACAAACAAAATTAACAACGGCATCAAGTTTTGCCAATCTATGAGCAATTCGATTGCCACCACGTAGCTACCTGAAGGATTTCATCCTATTTGTATGTATGTATTTGGACGAATTTACTAATTTAATCAAATTTCTCATCCAAGTAAAATACTTGTTTTTTTTCTTTTGGTTTGCATTAATGACTCATGCACTTTAATAGAAAAAGAGTTTCATACCCATTTAATAAGTACACAGATTATATAAAAATGATATACATTCTAGCTAAGAACACGAGCAATCATTAGTTTTACTTATCTTAAGGTTGGTAAAAGGTAATCTCATGGTTGTGGCTTTTATCTTAAGATAAGAGGTGGGAAGGGTTTACCTTGGTAGAGAGAGGTAACCTCTTCCCTTTTTTAATTTTTTAATTTTTTTTTATGATAAAGTAAGATGACATCTTTTCTATTTAGATTTATTAGTTGTAATATGATTTAAAAGGAAATAAAATATATTTATATTTAATTATTTTTTAAAATAAAATATCTCATTGGTTTAATTTTATTTTTTCTATAATTTGAGTCTAATTTTACCCTATATATACCCATCTTGATCTATTGTAGTTGTACCTATTTTCTTAACCATTGATTAGTACAATAATCTAAATACTCCACCCATTCCAAATATGCCTTTTGATTCAAATCTTCTCAAAAATCCTCAATTTTAAGTGATATTACAAATGCTTAACAATTCTCCAACACCCAAATATCCAAATTATACCCCACATAATCCTACCAATGTGTACAATCCTTTTTTTCCCCCCCAAACCCACAACATTAGTAGAATTAGCCCTTGTGGAAACTCATATGAATTTAAAGAATGATTTGGTTGAGCACTTGTGAAACCAATTCCAACGCTATGATCCGAATTTATAGTTAGTTCGATTAGTATTTACGTATGTTATAATGTTTTTAACTTTTATTTTATTTTAATCTAGATGTAATAAAATATATTTATATTAACTATTTGCTATTTTCATTTATTTATAAAATTATAAATGAAAACAATTCACAATAATATATGATGATACACATATAATAAAGAGAAAGATATAAATGAAATGAAAAAGTGAAAATAAATTTGAAAAGAGGTAAAAGAGGTTTACCATGGTTGTAGAGGAAAACTTTTAGAAAGAGTTAGAAAAGGTAAAAATTATTTTAAACAAAAAAAAAATTGAGTTTAAATACGACATGGTTGCGGATGGTCTAAGAAACTCTTAATGAATTTAAACCAGAATACTTTTTTTAGTGCAAAATACACCAGACAATATAAAATGATATCTTAAAAAAAATTGATTTATTCTAAAAATAAATAGTTTAAAAACCCATAATAACAATATTTTTTTTATTTGGTAAATACGGCAAACCATTTAAAAAAAAACAGTTTTGCTTCACAAATCACTAACTAGCTATCCAAAGTAACAAATGATAAACTAATAACCGTCAACGTTCTTGAGAGGCAACTTGCCTAGACAAATTTTTTTTTTAAAATAACGCATATCAAACACCATAGTTAACAACGATATAGAATCAATATTAAAATAAAAGTTCATTCTCACATTAATTACAATATATTATCTTAACTTTCAAAGCTGATATAGAATCAATATTATTGTCACAATTTTTTTTAAAAAGAACAAACCTCATAGTTAACAGCGATATTTAAATCTAAAATATTAAATATTATTGATTAAAACTACTTAGAAAATATCACATATTTACGATGAGATGATGCATTTGATTTGCAAGTGTTACTTTGATATACTAACTTGAACCAATCGAATCGTTCTTAAATGAACATCAATTTTGCATAAATTAAAAGGACATCATAAATAAAAACTCTCGATCACCAAATCAATTCTAAATATTTTCCCCTTTGAATACATATATGTCATATTTATATTGCTGCAAAACTGAAGGCCCTACTCTCACTAGCTAGCTCTCTTTTTTGTATGTACGTTCAACGGATCAAGCCTCTCTCTATTGTTAGATTAAATAAAAATTTTGAACCCAAAATATTTTTTTCGAAAAAAAAAATGAAGACCCAAAAATAGGAAGAGGAGGAGCTGGGAAAGGAAAACCTACTCCACCTCTAAGAAGCGTTGCACAATCTTGGAGCTGGGGTCCACTATTTGCCTCTCCCACAGGGCCTGCCACGTGTCCGAACCTTCCAACGATTCCCTGAACGCATCTGTAGCGTCCAGCCTCTGTAGGTCCCACCCGGCGTTCTTCAGCCGCACGATCTTCTCCATCTGTCTCTTCGCTAGCTGACACGTGTTATCCTTGATCGCCCTCACTGCCTCCTCGTACACCACCTTCCGCACCTGATCCCACCCCTCCAACGGCGTCGTCTCATCGGGAGGGAACATCCGGAAGTACCGTCCGAACTCCGGCACCCCAATCGCCTTCCTCAGCCCGTCGTCTGGACACCACGCTCCGATTCCGGACGAGTAGAACTCCGCGAGCTCTTCCAGCATCCCGGAATCGAACATGTCGTCGACTCGCTTTACGAGGTACTCGTTTAGAACCGGGAGGGAGACGTCCACCCAGAGGAAGCAGCACCGGTAACGGAGCTCTGTCTTCGCCGCTAATTCGAGCGGGTCGGAGTCGTCCGGGTCGTACCGGTCGGAGAGGAGCGCGCAGACGAGCGAGTTGGAGCCGCCGACGAGGAGCGGGTGGCGCCGGCGGGAGATGATCTGCGACACGGCGGCGGCCGCGTGTTGACGGTACTGCGACGGGGAGATGTCGCGATCGAATTCGCCGAGGAGATGATGGGGGACGCCTGACCGGTCGGGCATGGGGATTTTATTGGTGGTGATATCAAGCCCACAGTAGACCTGTATTTTGTCGGAATTGATGATTTCAAAGGGGAATCTTTTAGATAGGTCAATGGAGAGGCGAGATTTTCCTGCGCCGGTAGCCCCCATGATGACGACGAGTTTCTCACGGCCGAGATGGCGGGGGTCGGAGGACATGGAGACGGTGAAGCGGGAGGGGGAGGAGGAGCGGAAGGTGTGAGAGAGAGGGGGCAATAAGGGGCGGCATGAAGGGAGGAGGGAGAGGTGGAGTTTCATAGGGGGAGAGGAGAGGAGGGGGCCGGGGTTGAAGAAGGTGGGAGGTTTGTTTGTTGCAGCTAATTACACTGATTGCTGAGCTGTAATCCAAATGCAAACCCACACAAAAACGATGACTCCTCTGCGGGTGAGAGAAAATCAAGAGAGAGAGTGTGCGTCAGGAAATGGGGAGGGGGGGAAGGAAGGAGGTTGTGAATTGGTTGAAGGTGCAACCTGCAGGTTGGGTAGTCTGACAAACTCCTTCATTTGCTGGGATTTCAAATTCAATCCACTCTCTCTCAGAGTCAGAGGTGCTTTCTCTGTTTTAATTTTTGCTTTGCTGATGGGATGAAAGAAGCAGCTAAATCGTTTCAACTGAAATTAATTGATGGGAGTGGACTGCCGCGACTGAGGGTGTTCCTGCGCATTCTGGATTCTTTCAGTTGCACCTGGACTGACCAGAGGAGACGGAGGTGGTGGAGGGGAGGAGGACAGACTATTATGCCTTCAAACACCTCCATCGACCGTCTATTTATTAAGTTGGATCTTCTACTATGTACCCTCCCAACACCCCTCCCTACTTAAAAATAAAATTATAAAAATTATATATATATTCCTAACATCTATTTTGTATATTTATAAAATTTTATTTTGAAAAATCATATTTTAAAATTTTTAATAATTTTATTTTGTAAAATATTGCATTTTAATTTTTAAAAATTATAAAATATGATTTTTTTTAAAATAAAATTTTATAAATATATAAAAATAGATTTTTGGCTTCTTATTTATAATCACTCTGCTATACTTCGTATTTTTTTTACGGACCTTCTATTCACACGGCGAAATCTCACCAAGCGCACGGTGGAGGTCCCGACTTCCTGGGTCAGCAAGGAGCCAAGGATGGTGATGATGTTGGATTCCTGGGTAGGCATTAGGAGTGCAGATACAGACTTCTTAAATCGGCTTCAGATGGTTATGGTGGCCAAACGTACCCTTGTAATAAATAGGCTTTGGGTAGGCACGCCGAACTGCAGCCACCAGGATGTCGACACAGGGAGCCGAGATCGCCTCATGCGATGGGACGTTGTAGGCACGCCAAGCTATAGCCTTGCAGTGCCCAGGTCTAGTCGCCGATCGAGAGATCCACCTACATGCCGACATATGGAGTCGGTTTCGGTTATGACCTTGTCATCTCAGGCGAGCTGTGTTGCCAATATCTTTATCGACTTCGGAGGTCGCCACCGACACCGTGCTGATTACGAGAAATTGGTCATGTATATAACAACCCCTTTTTTTCTATAGAAGAAACAACTCGAGACATAAGGAATAAAAAGAATAACAAAGAATAACAAAGCAGAAATAAAAAGTGCAACTACAGGCTAAACACCCATATTAAAAAGTAAAACACAAGCGAACGGAAGACTGTCAAATCGAACGAACTACTATGTTTGCTTTCCGGTGAGGATCCTCTAGTCCGTATTCGTGGTTTTTTTTATAGTCCACCTTCTCTTATTAGTTGAAAAAAATTATACAACTACTCCATTTATTATGAGAAAGATCAAAATAATCCAGCACATTCAATTAAGCGATACACACCATAATTTTGGACCATAATTGTGGACTAGAGGATCTCCATCAATTTGCTTTGTTCCATTTTAATTAAGTGTATGAATTTGTAAATTTTTTCTTTTATTTTTTTTAAAGTAAGGATAATTTAGCTTTAAAAATAAATGGGTTTTCTATTCGCACGACAATTTCTCGCCATTCATACGGTGTAGGTGTCGACTTCCGAGTTCAGTGAGCTCCACTGCCTACCTCTTGAGTCGGTATCGGTTGCCATGAGCTTTCACACACAAAAACCATGGACCTCATCCTCTGCACTTGCTTAATTGAGCTTTCACACACACAAATGACAAATCCCACCCAGCTCCATCTCTCTCTTTGTTTCAAGAAATCAATTGATTATCGAAGAAGCGAAGAGCTCAAAATGTATAACTGAATCTGCAATTTCTCGGATCTGGTCTAGTGCTTCACCGGGAATTGCCTCCTCCACGCTCGGTAACAACCGCTTCGACCGTGGCAAGATCTACTCCTTAGATCGCCCAAGTGAAACCAAAGACGATGTATGCAAGAGGCGGAGCTCTCGGAGTACGAATCCGGCAAGAAAAAGGAGATCGAAGGGAGAGAGCACGAGAGAAAAGGCAGACAAATCGAGGAGAGATATAAATGTAAAACCAGGTGGAGGAGGGGGCAACCGACCTCGCCAGTCGGCATCGCCTTCCACCTTGTCGTCGCCGGTGTACAGTGTTGACGAATGGCTTGCCGACTCCGGGAATCGATACCGAAACCATGCAATTGACGAGATGAAGATGGTGCCGATAACAGGACCCAAAATGAATCGTGAACATATGACTCAATCGCTATTTCCTAAGAGTCACGAATCCAAAACCCCTCAACTTCCTTTACCCCTACCATTAGACCTGCATTGGGAAGCCTCGAAAGAAGTAGGAATCATAATCACTTTGTAGAAAAATATACATGCAATCCAACCAAGCCAGTTATATGTAGAAGGTTTAAATTGCCTCATTATTGGGGGTTTACTATTTACACCATCAAAAATTCCCTGTTTACACGGCTGCAATCGCGCATTCGCAAATCGCGGTTGCAATTTTTTTTATTATTTTTTTCCTTGAATTTTTTACTCGCCAGAACAAACTCCGCTTCCCAGTTTCCTTTCAAATTCAATCCATCGCTGCAGCAATTTCTCATCTTCAGATCTGGAAGAAGGGCTTCGACTGCAACAATTTCCCATCGCTGCCATGGATGCCGGCAAAACAAGCAGTTTCGCATCTTCAGATTTGGAGGAAGGTGAGCCCTTCTCCTGAATTTCTCGTCGACGATTTGGAGGAAGGTGAGCCCTTCAGATTTGGAGGAAGGTGAGCCCTTCTCCGGAAACAAGCAATTTCCCATCTTAATAGGGTCGATTTTTCTTTATAAGACAGTTTCCATCCATCGCTGCAGCAATTTCTCGCCGCGGTGCTCACCTTCCTCCCCATAATTGCTGCAATTTCTTTAGATCTGAAATTGAAGCCCTTCTCCTTGTCATGCCCAAGGCTTCGATTGCTGCAATTTTCCATCTTCTGATCTGTAAGGCGCTGTTCTCAGAGGAGGGAGAATCGGCCATATTTGCGGCAATGGAGGAGGGAGAAGACGTCGGGGCTACCGACAGGAGGGGAGGCGGAAGGAGAGGAAGGGGCAGGAGATAAAGATGGGGACGAGCAAGGCGGAGTGTTGGTGGAGGGAGAGGTGGCAGTGGTGAGGTGTGGGGATTGAGGTCGGCGGCGACGCGGTCGGAGATTTCTCTGGAGAGGCAACGGGAGATCGTGAGGAAGGTGAGCATCGCGACGATTTGGGGACAAAGAGAGCGATTTGGGGAGGAAGGTGAGCACCGTGACGATTTGGGGACAAAGAGCGATCTGGGGACAAGGGGATTGTGAGGAAGATCGCTGCCATTGTTGAGTCAGATAAACTTCCTGTATATCTGTACTCCGCGAACGCGGATTTCAATTTTTTTTTTCTACCGCGAACTCGTATTATGCAATTGCTAATGCTTTCTGTGTAACAAGCGAGAAAATCACCGTGCAAATAGCAATACTGTTAAAAAAAACCCAGCATTTTTTGAGGATTTTTTTTTTTTTTGTTGAGATCGAAGCATTGTTTGAGGACTTGTTTGAAAGGCCAAATGGACAGTCCAATTTATTGATCTACTGCAACCGTACGGTATTTGAATCTAACTAAATTTGATACAGGTATCTATGATGATAAAAAAAAATGCTTTGGTATTTCTAGAATATTTAATACTCCGGGGCGAAGTATTTTTAAATACATTTAATACGCTAGCTCATAAATAGAAATATGACGGCTGTGATTAGGCCATGCACATCCGTGTACACTTCTCTCTGTACTTCACTCACTTTTTTCATGCCACATCAGCATTAGAACACCCCTTCAAATCTTCAACTATTTTATAAATTTTACCCACATCCGTGTACTCCGCCCTCGAATCGTACATTAATTATTTAATTATTTATTTTACTCTTATACTCTCATTATATGAAATTATAAATTTATTTGTTGATTAAATTAATATTTAAATTTTTTTTGGATTATGATATTATTTTTTATTTAAATATTATTTAAATGATATTTTTTTTAAAAATTATTAAGATGATTAAAATAACATATCACATTGAAATATCCAAATATATATTAAAATATACATTCAAATTGCAATGATTTAATTATACTCATTTTTTTGTTTTTACTTATATATAGTCAAAATAGATGTCTATGAAAAGATAAAATTATTTTTTATTCAAATATAAATATATTTATTTATTTTAATATTTTTAAACATTTGAAAAGTGAGTTTGAAATAAATAAATCTTTCTTACCAAGTGGATTTGGTGTACTTCACCATGTTCTCAAACAAGAACACTTTTAACATGTACTTGAGATTTTCCTTTTTAATTTAATTATTTTTAGCCCAAGTACACCCCAAATGTACAGGGGTGTACATGCTCTTATGTAATGTTCCAATTTCTAAATACTTGTTTTAAATTTATTACTCGTAGTAGATACTTATAACCAGGGGGGTTTGGGATGGCTCGAAAGATAAAAATTAAAAAAATTTAATATATTTTAAAATTAATTTTAGGAGCAAATTAGTATTGTATATAAAAAAAATAAAGATTGAAAATGCATGTCTCGCAGAAGGTGAGTATTTGAACCAAAAGGTCATGATTTTTTTTTTAATGGGTAAGAAATTCGGATGCGAATAATCGCTATCCGATAGTATCCTTGCGGATGAGGTCAGCAAGACCTGGATCAGTATATAGGGAAGGGTTAGCGACAACATGAGCAAGATGTGCAACCTTATCTGCTACGCAGTTACCATTACGAAGAATGTGAGAGAACGAGACTTCGTTGAACCCTGTAAGCAATGAACAAATATCTGACATTAATAGTTCGATTTCCCACGGACATTTGGCACTATTCTTAAGATAGTTGATGATTATGAGGGAGTCCCCTTCAATAATAATTTTGTTGATGTGTAGTTCTATCACTTTCAATATTCCTGCTCTAAGAGCCAGAGCCTCAGCCATCAGAGGTGTTTGGTTCCCAATTAGACTGCATCACATTGCCTTTGGTAGTCCTTTGTCATTTCTAATTACATATCCTATTGATCATTGACGATGAGAAGGGGCGGACCCATCGAAATTCAGTTTCATTTTCCCGCTTGGTGGTTTCTTCCATTTGTCACTCTTTCTGCGCCTTGTCATTTTCTTCTGTGGGTTTTTGTGACTATTGAGTTCACCGTCGCTATTACTGTTAAATTTTTCCGCTTTGTTCCATGCTTTCCTACCTGCTTCAACCTTTCTTAAGAATCCATCTATATTGGGTAGTTTCTGCTGTTGAAAGATCCACTGATTTCGAATTAACCAGATAGTCCACCAGTGGAACTGATGTGATCCTAGTGGTTAGTGCGCTCGACTCATTTATCTTACAAAGCTTTGTCGCTGGAGCCGAATATCAACTCTCGTTTGAGAAAACAGCATGGCGACACTATGGTATTTTGGCTTGTTCGGGCTTTATAAAATTCCGATTGAAGCCGTTAAGCACTTGTTGGAAAGCTATTTTAAGTGGCTACAACATCCATGAAGAACATTTATTCTGAATCAGCCCCCAAGATGCTCAAATTTGACGCTCAATTCAGAAGCTCAAGTCGAGACGAATTTTCCTTGAGTTTTTCTATTCTAATAATCCCACATCGCTTAGAGATATTTGGGGCTTCTATTTCATCTTATATATTGCTTGTAAAACCTTCATTTTAAATCAAGTCAAGTTTAGTTGAGAAAAAGTAAGCCTTTTAGATTCATGTGATTCGGGTTAAGAATCTTGTTCTTAGGTGAGAGGCCGGGAACAAAACCTTCGGTGAGAGGCTGAAGGAGATTCCTTAGTGAGAGACGACGGAATCAAAGGGTCGAGATCCTTGGAGTGCGATTCCGAGAGGATTGAGATCGAGTGTAGGGGATTCAAGGGTGAGAGGCCTGCGAATCTTGCTTCACATATCCCTTCTTTTCAGTTTCCAAATATTCCAAAAATTAGTCCCACAAAAAGAGTGTTCGAAAGCTTGAGCCTTGGATCAATCCCGGTCCTCGGGTCTCATCAGGAATGCCACTGCTTGTTTTTCCTGGGAGTTTAATTGCCCTACGATAGTTGCTAATATTGACCCAATTTTCCTAGATTTCTTAATACAGCCGCTAATAGTAATTTTGAAATTAGCCAAGATGTTGGAGAAGAATAAAGAGTATTTACACTCAAAAAATAGGCGAGTAGCATCCTCTTCGTGGTGATTGCAGATTGCACAGTAGGGAGGGACCGCTAAACCTTTTTGTGACAAATGAGCCGCCGTTGGTAGTCCGTCCTGAGAAACTTTCCAAATGAAGTTTTTAATTTTGGGAGGGGTATTAATTTTCCAAATCCATGTATTCTCATCATCTTTTTGATCCATATGTTTTGTGTTAAATTTATATGCACTAGAAGTTGTAAACCATCCGTTTTTATCCGGCCACCAGCACATTCTGTCTTGTATGTTATTCTTAGGTAAGGGCATGTCAGCTATTTTCTTAGCTGTATCAATAGGCAAGACTAGTTTAAGTTTATCTAAACTCCATTCTCCATTAATAATGTATTGATCAACTGTTTCTTCTACATTGTTCCTTCCTGGTATTGTACACTATCTTTGTATGTCATTAACTGGAGCCCATTTGTCTTTCCAAAATTTTATGGATTTTCCATCGCCTACTGCCCAGGCTAGACCGTTCTTAAATGGCTTAATTAATTTCCTTAGTTGAGTCCATTGCCAGGAAGGGTTTCATCTCTTCTCAAATTCTAGTAAATCTGTTGATTTTAGGTACTTATATCTAATAATTTTGACCCAACTATTATCAGGTTCTGCAATGATTTTCCAGAGGAGCTTCATTTGAAGCACTTCATTCATGTCCTTGGATTTTCTAAGTCCCATGCCACCTTTAGATTTGGCTCTACAGACTCTATCCCAACTTATTAGGGGGTTGTATTCAAGGTCTTTGTTCCAGAAGAAAGTTCTGTTTATCTTGTCTAGGTTTGAGAGTATCGAGACTGGGAGCATGAAGCTTTGCATGGAATATAGAGGTTTAGAGGATAGATTTGAATTGATTAAAACTGACCTACCATGTTGAGATAGTGCATCAGCTTTCCACTTAGTCAGTTGGTTTGTTGTTTTGCCAATGATTTCCTCAAACGTAGTTTTATTAACTCTTCCATTCACACAAGGACATCCCAAATATTTATCCAGTTTAATTTGTCTAGAGATGTTTAGGCAACCCTCCAACACAGGTATCCTAGTATCTGGAATACTAGGAGAACCTTGGAAAGCCGATTTATGGTAACTGACCTTTTGCCCCGAAATTTGACAGTACTCATCAATAATAGTCTTTACTTTGCTGCATGCTGTTAAATTTCCTTTAGAGAAAATAATAATGTTGTCAGCGAATGCTAGAAAAGGGATTTTAGGACCTGAGTGGCCAAACCGGAATGATTTCAAATCCATTTCACTCTATTTTTGAATTTTTATATTTTTAAATTAAAAATGATTATTTAAATCATAATTTTAAGATTGTTTTCATTATACATTTTTTCAATAAACATTTTTATTGTGCTAAAAAACATATATTTTCTTAACAAATAATCGAGCCTATAGCCATATACATACATCAAAACCAAAAACAATCAAATGGAAAAAACCTGTTGTAGCCTGTAGATTTTGTCAAACTAAATTTCGATGGTGCTCGAACGGATTCGAACTGTGCGGCATCTGGGTTTATTATCCGTGATTGTTAGGGTAAGGTGCTATCCTGTGGCGCTCGTGGTCATGGGTCGATTTCGGCAGTTCGGGCAGAGTGCTATGGTCTTATCTCGGGTCTTCTTAAAGCCTCCTTGCGGGGTTTTGCTCACCTTGAGATCGAAGGTGATTGCCTCACGATCATAAACATAGATGGATTTAGGCGGGTAAAAAGTTATGACCGTTTGAAAGTTAAAAGAAGTTTAATTATTTCAAATGTCTTTTAATAAAGCACAATTCTTTTATACTTTACTTAATTTGATATTTCGGCAATATAATTCAACCAAAGAACTTTGAAACAAGAGGTTAAATTATTAAATTCCATATTTATATAAGAAATTATGCAAGTTTAA
Source organism: Persicaria tinctoria (assembly GCA_037127255.1). Taxonomy (NCBI): domain Eukaryota; kingdom Viridiplantae; phylum Streptophyta; class Magnoliopsida; order Caryophyllales; family Polygonaceae; genus Persicaria; species Persicaria tinctoria. The sequence continues at coordinate 28,052,384 of JBANSL010000013.1, read as the reverse complement.
AGTTTGTATATCTTGTTACAGGTTATTACATGCTAACAGAATAAAAAATTCCATATTGACTTTGTAGGTTTCAAATAATATGTTTTTAGACGAAAAAAAATATTGTTATTGATTAAAACGACATCATTTTTTCGTTTAAAGAGAAAAAATAGATAACAAGTTTAAATTTAAACACCGTCGTTTTGAACTAAAAAACATTGTGTTTTGAACTAAAAAAACTTTGTTTAAACTAAAATATCATTATTTATTATAAAATATCATAGTTTTGGTTCACTAAAAGTACTATAAAAAAATCTATCGAATAGTGAATCAACAACTTGTATAAAACTTTGCCCCCCTTCGATAAATTTCTGGCTCCGTCCCTGATCATAAACGCTCTTCAGGGTGTTTGGCTCTGTCTATGGGAGATTGAGATGTCGATTTTGGATGCCCTGTGTCTCTGTCGTTCCTTCCAGCGTGTCACTTTCGGTCACATCTTCAGGTAGGTCAACTGGGTGGCTGATCGTCTTGCTCATCTTGGCCTCTAGTCTCACTTCGTAGCGGATTGCATTCCCGCTGAGATCTTTGAGCTCGTTCCTGGGGACGCCATCTGGCGGGGGGCTGGTTGTACTTAGCTTTCCCCCGAATCCTTGCCTTGTATAAAAAAACAAAACAAAAAAAACATACAACATTTACATAGCTTTCTAATCATTTTTAATTTTAAATAATCAAGCCTATAGCCTATAGCTATGTACATATACATAACTTTCTAACGAGGACATCCCTTACAATGTAACGGAGGGACAATTGTGGACTCTTATTAGATCAATAAAAAAAATAGAAGAGATTGATTGAAAAAAAAACAATTAACCATATCACCAACTAACATCCATATTTTATTAAAAAAAAACAGTATTCATATTTAACAATAAATGTGAATAATATTGTTTGTTGGTTACAAGTTCTAAGCATTTAACTAACTAGTATTCATATTTAAAACCAAATATGATTTTTTCAAAATAATTGTATGCCTTTGCCCCCCACCCCCCGCGGCTATATTGTAAGCCTTCGTCCTAATCAAACTCAAACTAGCTCAGTCAAATGCCATTTATTGAGTCGAATTTCATTTTCAAGGCTCGAACGGGGAATGACAGATCTATCAAATAACCTAGGCTAAAACACAATATTTGGCCTACGCAACATTACAACAACCAAAGAAGAATTGAAAAGAGTTGATCAGAGGATCTAGTTTTTTTTAACCATATTGAAGATATAGCAAGGGATAAGACAGTGGAAGAGCGCTATTCAGATGAAGGATGGTTAGTATGTGTTTGAGGTCGTATCTTTTACTACTTCTATTTTCATGCTTGATACTTCCTACTTGTCTTTCCTTGTTCCTTTTTTTTTTTGGTAAGCAAAACAAAAACTAGAACGAGGGAAAGGGCCCTCAAAACCCGTAGAGTTATACAAGGAGCTATTAGGCAGCACCCGAAAGGGTAGTAACGACCCCTTGGGCCTCAGCCTGAAGAATAGAGAGCGCACACGAAGGTGCAGTGACAAGAAAATTACAACCAGGAGAGGAAGAGAGAGCAATGTTCGCGAGGAAATCCGCGAGCTGATTCCCAACACGACGCGTATGGTGGAGTTCGACGACCCAACTCCTACAAAAGAAGCCTTGGCAGGTAAGGACCAGGCTAGCGCTAGGGTGCGACGGGGGCACCCCTTTCTTCAGCAAATCAATGGCAACCATGGAATCCGTTTCGTAGATCACCTTCTTGTGGCCAAGAGCCCAGGCCATCTCCAGTCCCTTAGTAATACCCCACAGTTCGGTGTTGGCGACAGAACAAGTACCAATGTTAAAAGTGAAGCCCGACAACCAGTTGCCCGCCTCGTCCCGACAAACGCCGCCCGCCGCAGCTAATCCGGATCCCTTAACCGTCCCATCAGTGTTAATTTTAACCCAGCCAGCATCCGGCGCCCTCCAACTGCGACCCATCGGAGCCTTCAGATTTTTCTCGTTCGTGCCCAAGGTCAGCTTTCTAGCGCTCCTGACCTCCATAGCGCATCTACGGCAGCTAACCGGGGTCGGCTTAATAGCCCGACCATTGCCGAAGACGCACTCATTCCTCCAATTCCAGAGACTCCACATCGCCATGGCAAAGAAAGCATTCCAGTTCAGGTCTTCATCGACCTTGTCCGGCGTCACAATGTTGACACGAATCCAGGCTGCGAAAGGGAGGGAGAAGAAATCCGGCTTCCTCTGCGTCCCTTCCACCTGCAGCCAAAAAGATTTCGCAGTAATGCAGTCCCGAAAGAGATGGATAAGAGATTCACAAGCAATCCCATAACAGGGACAGAGATCAGAGTTACCGATGTGTCGGCGAAGGCGTTCCTCATTCGTCAAGACACAACCGTTAGCCGCTGTCCAGACGAAGAACTTAACTTTCTCCATCGCCTCCAGCCTCCACACCGCCTTGAAGAAGCTCTTGTCAGCTGTCTCCGAATCCTTCAACCGCCCGAGCGCAATGTAACCGGATTTGGATGTGTAAACACCATCCTTGCAAAGGGGCCTACTTAGGACATCTTCCCTATCCATGACAGCAGTAGCAGCAATTTTGAGGGCTGTCATCGATGGGATGTGTGGCGCAAAAGCATCCCAGCGCCAACCATTATCGGCGTCCCCCATATCCGCCACCAGGGCCTCATCATTACCTGTAGCATCCCCAGCGAGGGTAACACCCCAGGGGAGAATCCTCGATCCATTTGTCCTTCCAGAAGCGAATATTCTGGCCGTCGCCAAGGTACCACTTCACCTTGGGCTTAAGCACTAGTTCCGTAGCCCTCTTGATCCCCTTCCAAACATGTGAAGCCCCAGCCGAGTTCCCAAGGGCCCTGCCAGCATACTTGCTTGTGAGAACATCCGCCCACATACCTTTGTCTCCGTTGAGCAATCTCCAACCAAGCTTGGCAACCAAGGCCAAGTTAAGCTTGGCAACCCGAGCTCTCTGGGCTGCGCAACCACCTCCCAGGCCACCTTGTGCATCCGGCGGCGCTCCGGGGAGGAGCCCTAAACAAAGCTCCTACACACCTTCTCGATCTTCTTACAAGTCCCAACCGGTAACACCATGGTAGACATCGTATAAACCGGCAGGGCCGAAAGGACAGATCGAGTGAGCGTAGTTCTACCTGCAAGGTTCAACAGGGAGGCTTTCCACCCAGATAGCTTAGTAGCAAATTTATCAAAAATGGGTGCGAAAGTACCTCCATTGACGCGCTTATGGAGGATCGGCAACCCTAAGTAATTCCCAAGGTTCTCGGTGACGTCGATACCGCTTTCATGCTGTATTCTTTCCTGAAGGTCCTCCTTGACATTCCGCGAAACAAACACTTTAGATTTCGTGAGACTGACCTTCTGACCAGAAGCACTACAGAACCTCTCGAGGCAGTCCCTAACCACCTTAACTTGAGTAACCGACGCTTCGGCGAACAATAAAATATCATCCACGAAGAAAAGATGCGAGAGAGCAGGGCCGCCTCTCGAGATGTGAATAGGTTTCCAACAGCCTCCAGCAACCTTCTCCGATATGATGTGGTTCAATCTCTCCATACAAAGGAGGAAAACATACAACGAAATAGGGTCGCCCTACCTAATTCCTCTAGACGGCGTGAACTGCTCAATAACCTCCCCATTCCATAGGACCTGCATGCGAGGCGTACGTATACACTCCATGATCCAGCCGACACACACCTCCGGGAGCCCAGACATCATCAGCGTCTCTTCTATGAAGCCCCAGCTAAGTCGGTCATAAGCTTTCTTAAGATCCAGTTTAAGGCACATCCAACCCTTGGCCCCCTGCTTGCGTCTCATGGAATGGACCACTTTCTGGGCGATGACGATGTTATCCGATATGAACCTCCTAGGGATGAAGCTACCTTGGGTAGGCCCAACAAGAGACGCCATGTGAGGTTTCAGCCGGTTAGTCATGATTTTAGTGATGGCCTTGTAAATCACATTACACAAGCTTATGGGCCGGAATTGTTGGAGCAACTCCGGTTTTCCGACTTTAGGGAGGAGAACAATCAACGTGTCATTCACCCCAATGGGGAGCTTGGAAGAGGAGAAGAAATCTCTCACAAATTTGATGACCGACGACCCGACAATATCCCAACACTTATGGAAGAAGATGGGTGGAAGCCATCAATGCCAGGCGATTTGAAAGAGTCCATCTCCTTGAAAGCATTCCAGATTTCCACACCATCCGGAACACGAGTGCAGCTCGCCCAGGCATCCTGCGGCAGGTGAGAGAAAAACGCCGGCAAGGTGTCAGTCGGATCACCAGGAACAGGGCCGCTATAAAGCATCTTGAAGTACTCGACAACCATCGCCTCCATAGCCAAAGGATCCTCGATCCAAATATCTTCCCCGTTTTTTAATCCCTCCACACGGTTCCTCTGGCGACGAATGATAGTGGAGGCATGGAAGAAACTGGTGTTCCGGTCCCCAAAGGTAAGCCATTTTTCACGGGATTTATGGTACCACAGAATCTCTTCCTGCTCTAAAGTGCTCTCAAGGGCATTCCGAGTATCAGCCTCCTGTTGCCTCAAATTAGCATCCGTGTTCCTAGCCATGATCTTCTGCAGATTGTCCAGCGATTTAAGCAAATCGCTCTTCCGGGTCTGAATCCTACCAAAAACATCTTTATTCCATTTAGAGAGGTCAATTCCCAGCAATTCGAGAGCAGCCGGGGTACTGTAATTCCGATTCCATTTGGAATTAACGAATTCCGGGAATTGGTTGTGAGATAACCAGGCTGCTTCAAAACGAAAAGGTCTCCTGGCTTTCTTCATCGAGACCTTCGGATTGAGTTCGACAAGAAGGGGGCAGTGATCGGAGGAATACTTGGGGAGATGGTGGACTCTAGCATCCTCCCAAAGAAGCCGACGAGTAATATTCATCATCACTCTGTCAAGTCTCTTCGAAATTACCCGATCCCCAAGGCAGACCTTGCTCCAAGTAAAGTCCTGACCAGAGAACCCTAGATCAACCAAGTCGCACTTGTTGATGAGATCACGGAATATGTGAGAGTCCTGATGCACGACTCCAGTTCCTCCACACATCTTCTCAGGAGAGGTTATACAATTAAAATCGCCCCCAATGATCAGGGGGTCCTTAATGTTGGCGATGCAAGTTGACAGCTTAGTCCAGAAGGCGGCTCTCCTTGCCACCGTAGGGGGAGCATAAACAGCCACCAAGTGCGTCCTGCCACTACCAACCGCCCACGAGGCATGAATGAAATCCCCAACCCTCTCGTGGACCTCCAGGTTACAAGCCTCTTCATTCCAAAGGAGCCAGACGCCCCTATCAAAACTAGTGGCCTCAATCCGAACATACTGGGAGAACTTCAACTTCTCGCAAACCTCCTCAGCTCTGGCCCCCGAGACCCTGGTTTCCAAACAAATCAGAACGTCGATCTCACACTTCTTGCGAATAAATCTGATAGCTCTGCCAAAACTTTTCTTCCGTGCGCCGAAACAATTCCAAAAAAGAAAGTTAATACTCTTACCCATAAAAAAAGAAGAAAAACTAGACAAAGAAAAGGGGAAATAGAAGATCTGCAGGGCCACGCTAGGCTTTCTGGTTCTGCGCGCCACCCGCCGAGGTCTCTTCCACATCTTCCTTGGATTCCCCCTGTTGCTCCGGAGCCCAGAATTTCCCATCCAGAGGGGAGGCCGACGACTGAGGATCATTGCTGGTCCATGTCGGGACCTCCTCCTCCATTGATTGATCATCAGCGGCAGCGTTTTGGGTCGTAACACCGTTCGCCAATTCGTTATCTCCCTTCACGTCAGGGATACCATCCCCGGGGACGACATTCTTCGACTCCTTCCTGTTCCAGGTCTTTTTGGATAGTATGGGCTTCTTTTGTTTTTTCTTGGAATTGGAGGCCCGTTGAGTTTTTAGCCTGCTGTCCAGATTGGGCCCAAGCCCATCCTTCCTGGGAGTATCCGACCCAGGCTTAGAAAGCCCTTCAGCATAGGTGGGCCCCGGTCCCGTGATAACAGTACTGGCGTTTTTAGAAGGATGGGATCTATCCATCATATCTTTTTCCTCTTTCCTTCCTTGGGAACCCTGCGATTGCTTGACGGCTGTAATCCCAACTTTAACATCAATTCTCCTCGCCCCGTGGCTCCTCGGCAATCCTGTCTGGTTGGCCCTCGTGCATGGCTTCTCTCCTCCATTGATGCCCCCGCCTTTTCCAACGGTCCGTTCAGGTCTCTGAGCCCCCGTTCTCGGAGGTGGTGTAGTTCCTTTCTCTTGCGTACCGGCACCCGACTTCGACAGCCCCAGAGTAATGTGTTTGGCGGCGGCAGCGACTCGTCTCTTCCGATTGACTACCATCCAAGGCCCATGGTAACCCTCTCCATCCTCCGGTACACTCTTACCAGTAATCGGCTCAGAGGAGACCACGTCTTGCTCTCCGTCTTTGTCAACCTTCTCTACTCCGGTCTCGACAACAGCATTCGGGCACTGGCTTCTCAGATGACCAACCCTCCCGTAACCAAAGCAAACCTTCGGAATCCCTTCGTACTCAAGCAAGTACCTCACACCATTGATAGCCATGGAACCTTTTAAAGGTTCTTCCAGATCAACTTTAACACAAACCCGGGCAAAATTCCCCCTGTTAGTGAACACAGTTCGGTTGTCGACACTAATAGGTTTCCCCAGGCCCTCCGCAATCTTCATCAACACCTCCTCTTGGTAAAGAATCATAGGAAGGTCAAGAATCCTGATCCATGCTGGCGCCGTCTTGATGGCGTCCGACGGTTTGAATTCCGACGACCAGATCCTGACAATGAGGCAACCGACAAAGACCGACCATGGACCTCCTGTAAGGGCTCTCATACAATCTTCCCTCTGTTCGAACCTGGCAAGGAAGTTCGCATAAGGCAGGTCAACAACTTGTATCCTTCCGAACCCGTTCCAGATTTCTCTGAGCTTCCTCTCCATCACATAGAGGGGTATCCTTGGCCCCAGCATTCTGATAACTAGCGAGTTACACCAAGCTCCAGCAAGAGCATCCATGACCAAGGGGTCTATCGTAACAACAGGATCGCTGGCCTGACCCTTTGGGAAGGAAACAACAATCTTGTCCTTCAGCAGCCCTTCCGACAGCACCATTTTTCTCTGGTTTCCCCCTCTCGCAACAACCATGTCGCACCATGACGCCTTTCTCTCTCCCTGCCCGTCGACCCCTTTCCCAATTACCTGAGCACCAGGGTCAGGGTCACCCGGTGGAGGGGGGGGGGGGGGGGGGGGGGAATCCGGCGCCGCCTTAGTATGCATCACCTCGGGGTCCTTCCCAGTTCCCCGTTTGCTAACCATTTTCAGACGACGGACTAATTATTTCATGTAGGGCATAGTGTTGTTGTGAATTTGTCATCTACTAGAGGCTAGAGGGGTTGTCTTTCCTTGTTCCTGATATGCACATGTCATTCGTGCCATTTTGGTTGTTTCGTGTAATTTCTTGAAAGTTTATATTTCACCTCTGTGCTTGTATAATTAAAACTATTAGGTCGTGTAAAAACATGATGCCTCATGAATCTTATGTAATGAATAAATTACAGTTGAGAAAACCTGTGCATATTGGTCTCCCTAATAGAACTGTTAAAACTGTAAAAGAAATGGGTAAATTACAACTTTTTGATAATGTGGCTTTGAAGGATGTCTTGTTGGTTCCAAATTTTAAACATTGTTTGTTATAATTTGGAAAGCTTTTAGATGAAAATGATATGATAACAATTTTTACTCAAACCTCTTGTCACATTCAGGACCCAAGAACTAGAAGAGTGTTGCTTTTTGGAATGAGAAAGCATGGGTTGTACAAGGCGTTGACATCAGATCAAGCACAGAGTTGGAAAATATGGAAGACGAATGAAGTTGAGAGTCATTTTCCCTTCATGTCTTGTAATAAAGCTAGCAGTAGTTTATACTTGAGTCATGCCAAACTTAGACACATATTTGTTTCTAAGACGAGACATATGGATCATGTTAATCGGTTTGATTTTGCTCAGTTTCATTGTGAGACTTATGCTTTGTGTAAGCATCATATACTTCTTTTTGAAAGAAGTAATTATAGATCGAGTTGCCAAACGTTTTGATTTGATACATATGGATATCTAGGGATATTAAAGGGTCACCACTTACAATGGACTTCAATATTTTCTAACCGTGCTTGATGAGTGCACTAGAGTCACTTGGACTTTCCTTCTCAAATCTAGATTGCAGGTGTTTAAAATTGTTTGGGATTTTGTGTCTTATGTCAAGACACAATTCAGTTGTTTAGTGAAGTGTGTAAGATTAGACAATATGTCATAATTCACCTCAAATCAGTTCCAATAATTTTTTTGCTGCTTCAAGCATTATTCATCAAAGAAGTGCTCATTATACTCCATAGCATAATTGAAGAGTGGAGAGGATAACATAGACACCTTATAGAGATTGCCAGATCCATAAAAATTCATGCAGGATTGCCATTGAAATTTTAGGGAGAGTGTGTTCTCTTAGCAACACACGTCATCAACATACTACCCACAGAGGTACTTGTTGTAGGAGGAAATCGAGACTTGCAATTAAAAATATGAAATAAGTAAAGCAAACCAGATTCCGTCCCTTACAAATGATTACATGACTTCCTCCCGATGCAGCAGTGGGAAGTCAGGATCAATCCACGAGGAAGCACGTCAGCGGATCTCAGGTAGCTGTAAATCTCACAAACAGAAAAGCAAACAAAAAGACAGAAAGAAAGACAGAAATGGCAAATAAAAGCAGAAACGAAAGTAAACACAGAAACCTACCCGATATCGAGTACAGATACTCGATATCGACTAAAGATCTCGACCAACAGAAACTGAAATTGCAATATTGTCCCCGATATCGAGTACATATACTCGACAAAATCAACTCGATATCGACTAAAGCTTGCTCGATATCGACTAAATCTCCCTGACGTGGAGTAAGAACAGAAACTTAAAATTCCAATATTCTCGAACACAAAACACAGATTTCGATGAAATAAATTCAATAGACTAAAAGACTTCCAAAGCCAGGGTATCAACACCACAACGACAACCATGCAAAATAACACATAAAGGCATAAAAGATCATGCTTTCCATCAAATAACTTTCGTTATTAACAAATAGGAATATAGAGGCTTTCGCATAAACCCTAATTGTTACTAACCCTTTTCACATAATTAACCCAAGTTGTATTAAGATCACTTTCGCTTCAATAACACAAACAAGGATCACCTTCAACTCTCGCAAAAAAATCATGCTTATAGGGATAAAAGAGGAATTGCATAAAAAGATCAAACCTTTACCGCATCATCTTACATGGCTACCATCGGGCTCACCCCGACCCTAGAAGTGGGTGGACTACTCGCTCTTCATTATCAAGAAACTCATCAATAAACAAAAGGAAATAACTTGCATTAAATAAACTAAAGAAAGCTTACAACCAATCGAAGTCAAATCCGCTTTCGCCTTTCCAACTTCTCTCGCCACAAGCTCTCTTCTCTACTCTCTCTATGTGTAACTAATTGAAACTGAAATTGAATGAATAAAACTCAGCCCCTAAGGCATTATTTATAGGCTTCCAACCCTTGCTAATCAAGGTAAGAAAGTCTATCTATATCTAAATCTATCTATCTACTTACATAAAGATAAATAAATGGAATAAAAGAATTAAATCCAAAAAAGGGAATATATCTAAAGTAGGTAAATATCTTCTTGTGTTGATAAATCTTCTCTCCATAGATAGAACTTGATAGATGTGGATAGGTTCGGACAAATTCGGTCGATATCGAGTAAAAGTAATCGATATCGAGTAACACTTGGCCTAAGCTCGGTTTGTCCTGGTTCCATCGCTCTTTGACCTTGGACTTCTGTAGTTGACTTCCGAGCTTTTCGTCCTTTCTTAGAACTGCTGTAAATTGCCCCGAATTCAGCGAATTTAAACAGAAACTAGTGTAGATTCCATAATTTGGCAAATAAACATAAACTACATAGATTCTGTACTATTCTAGCCCAAATGCACGAAATGTATGTAGAAAACGACATAAAAGATACTGTAAAACATGGCAGATTCATCTCACAACAAACACCCCATACTTAAGCTTGCTTGTCCTCAAGAAATACTTTTAATTGTCATTCAGGGGAAGAAATCAAGACTCTCAACATCTTAGATTCATTCTCATATGTCCCTGCAGTCAATTACCATCCTCGAAAAGGTACTAGTGTCACAGATCCATGTATGTGCAAATAAAAACCAACATCTACTCACAAAAGGAGGGTTATGCAAAAACATTCATTCGTGACAAAGCATTAATAATCAAGAGGACTTTAATTTAAGCTAAATAAGGAGTAGATTGGTAAAAGGCTAAAGGTGGGCAATTTTTGGCAATATGGTGCTTTTGATCCGGGGAAATGGAGTACTTTCCAAACTGAATTTCCACATTCTTTCTCCATAAGATTCATCACTTTTCATAATGCTTTTATCAATCATAATGCTTTTACCTCTCTAACCTCAGCACTGTCTTCTCGCGAGTCGCAAACATAGGTGTCATGAATGGCCCCGGATACTTAGTGCTTTGGATTCCTCACATTGGTGTCCCATCCTGCGGAACTATTATCTCAACGCAGGCAGGGTCGATCTACCTTTATCTCCTGAGGTGATTGGATTTTCTTTCACTCATTAAATTTTCCATATATTTCAAACAATTTCCTACCAAACTCCAATAATGATAATAACCACAGCACAAACACCATATGATAATCTTCACAATGTAACATCATTCTCAACATAATCCCCGGATGGAAAATAAGGTAAAGAATGGGCAATATTTAGATCATGTGGAGCAATATATGAAATAAGGCATAATATGGCTTTTGTGATGCATAAGCATAGGTAAGGCTAGAATATAACAATGAGCATTATATGGAAATATAAAGTCCTCCATCCTCTTATCATGCAACATGTCAAAAGCAACTTCAAATTTACCTCCTTTAATGGTTTTCAATAAATTATGCACTTAATTGTGACTTTCCTTTACTACGCAATTTCATGCTATATCTCTAATGAATCCAATTTTGCATCGTCGAGTTCAATAAAGCTTCCATGACATTAATAAAAAAATTCCATTGGGGGTCATTTATCAAACTTTGGAAAACATGCATGTAAGCACATAAATCAAACATGAATTCCAAAATAGCCATGTATAAGCAATTTAAGAAATAATGCACGAATAATATGGCAAATATGCACAAAGTAAGCCCTTCCCCCACTCCATACTTAAACATTACAGTGTCCTCACTGTATAAAAACAAGGGTAAAGAATGAAACTCACTAGACAGGCGTGCAGATTGCCAAAATCGAGTGAAAATGCTGCTGGGCCGAGTATGATTTTAGCTTGCTTCTATCCCCATAGACCTGAAAAATATAGAAGACATATACCCAAAATAGAAAAACTAAAAGGTTCAAAACCAAAAACAAAAAGCAACAATGTCCAAAAATCCCAAAAAATAAATGTCTATTTACAAGCTCTAGATTTTATAGTCGCTAGGCCGACTTTCTCCATTAAGCTCAAGGTGGCATTTGCAGGGCCCATGTAGCTTGGGCTACAAATAGGACTCCATTCTTCTCCATCAGCTGCAATCCTCCTGAATGGATCTTGTTCACCACGAAGAGCCCCATCATCTTCTTGTTGAATTTGTTGGGAAACCAATGATCTTTTGATTTGGAAACATAGAGCTTGTCTCCAACTTCATATTCCTTAGGCTCATCATTGGAAATCCTACATAAGCGCACATACCAAGGCAAACCTCTCCCATGTATGGATAAATCTTTAATGGAAATAGGAGAAGAAAGATCCATACCTTGGCTTCCCTTCGCAGAAACGGATTCGGGGACCTCTGTATTTGGTCGATCTCGAGTAACAATACTCGACATCGAGTTGTTTTCAGCTTCTGGTGGCCTGCTGCTCCAGGATGCTGGAGTCGAGGAAGGCAAATTTTGGTCGATATCGACTACAGTTGTCGATATCGAGGAGTTTTGCTCGTCTGGTGGAATCAGCGTCGAGGAAGGCGCAGTCGAGGATGAATATGGTTGGTCGATATTGACCAATGTTGTCGATATCGAGGAGTCAGTGGCTTCAAGTTGGCTGCTCGACGATGCTGCTGCTGGTGGAGGGTTATGAGTGTGGTCGATGTCGACCAAATTACTCGATGTCGAGGAATTTTGTCCGACTTCGACCCCATACTTGCATCTTGTCAAGGCATCCGAAAAATATTTAGTCCAAATCGACGTACCTTGGTCCGTGTCGAGTGGATTCTCTGCTTCTTCGTTCAGGATGGCCATGATCTTCTCCACCTAGGCTTCCATATCCCTCTTTTCCAGCTCTTCAGGAGTCATATTTCTTACCGTAGACTCCCCGCAAGGGATGTAACCAGCTGATATAGACTTTACCTCTTCCATTGGACCTGTATGCCTTTCAGTTTTATTAAAAGAACACTCAATTACCTCATCGCTGATGTTGAAAGTGAGTACTCCCTTCCTTACGCTTATGTTGGCATCCACCGTCGCTAAGAAGGGCCTTCCTAGAATAATTGGACAAGCAGGGTCCTCCGCCATATCAATAACTAAGAAATCAGCAGGGACAAAAAACTTACCTACTTGCACTGGCACATTGTCCACCGTGCCTGTTGGAATGACCACCGTGTTGTTGGCCATATAAAGCTTAGCATCCACAGGCTCTAGGGCACCTATCTTAATCTTGGACCATATCGTTAAAGGCATTATACTCACACTAGCTCCAAGATCACATAATGCATTAAATTTATATTGACCAAATCCAATGGTTATAGCAAACTTACCTAGATCTGGCCTTTTCTCCAGTATGTCCATATGGCTGCACTCCTCTGTAATCTCAGCCATTGACACTTCTTGCTTAGAATCTCCTTGAGAAATTTGACGTAGGATGGCATTTCATTGAGAGCTTATGTGAAGGGTATGGTGACACTGCGCTTCTGAAGCATCTTGATGAAGCGCTGAAATTTCTTCTCTGCTGGATCCTTTGGAGATTTTATTGGGAAGGGCAGCTTCTTTTTCTGGTTTAGAGCCAGAACAGATATCAGAGGTGTTGTAGCTTTCTCGAGATTGATGTGATTCTCCTCGACATTGATCACATTCTTCTCGATATCGACCACTTTCCTCGATGTCGAGTTGCTGTGCTCTGCAGACAGAGGATGGTCCACTTTGTCCTCGATGTTGAGTTGGCCCTCCTCGATATCGACCAAAGTTTGGTCGACATCGACTTGCTGCTCGTCGATATCGAGTTGCTGTTCAGCTCTTTCGTCCTGCTGCTTTCCGACCTCAGGCTCGTGTAATTGGTGGTCGCTCTTGAGTTTCACAACAGCGATGTGTCCGGTCTTCTCCTTAGGATTGGGTTTTGAAGATCCAGGGAGGGTTCATGATTGCCTGGGGACGCCTGCTACTAGCTGGCCAATCTGTGTATCAACTGATTTCCTCCAGACATCAATTTCTCCAAGTTTTGTATTGATGTTCTGGAATTGATTGTTGATGGTGCCCTGATTCCGGCGCATTTCTTCAAGGATAAGTTGTAGGTCATCCTTCCGCTTGTCCCTTTTTGGAAGTCCTGGAGCTTTGTAGGGCGGGGGGTTCCTAGGGGCACCTTGGTTCCATTGTGGTTGCTGAAACCTTTGGTCCTCCATGTAGCGATTAGGACCCCCTGCGTAAGCTGCCTCTTCGTGGTATTCTGCCAGCCTGACTTGCTCTGTGTGTGGGCACTCAATAGTGGTGTGCCTATGTGATCCGCATTCGATGCAGGGCCGGTTGACAGAAAGATAATTTACTTGCTTGAGGAGCTTCCTATTCTGATCTCTGTAGTATTGCTCCTTGACATCTGGATCAATTTCTTTAGAGGGCTCATAGAGGGGCATGGATGGTGCTGGCCTGGCATAGGGATTCTCTTCATAGTTGGCTGGAGTCCCATACTTGTGGTCATAGTTGGGCAGCTTGTCGAGGGTAGCTCATGCGTCAGCTGACGGCATTGTCAGATACTCAAAATGAGTATATGTGTTGATCCTATCTTTAGCAGCCAGGTCAAGAGAATTGAAGAAGATCTCCTGAACGATGCAAGACTGCTGTCCATGTGTAGGGCAGGATCGCAGTAGATCCTTATAGCGTTCCCATGCCTTTGCTAGCGGCTCTCCAGGCTGCTGTTTGAAAGATGTAATCTTTTGGCGAAGGAGTGCTGTTTTGGCAGGAGGAAAGAATTTATTGAGAAATTCCTGCTTTACTTGAGCCCATGTCGTGAGGGATCGTGGTTTCAGCCCTGCAAGCCACTTCAATGCTGGACCAGCTAGGGACCAACGAAAAGCCTTCATCAAGATATACTCCAAGGTGGTACCTTCAACAAGAGTACGACACATATCGGTAAAGTTGGTAATATGTTGAAGAGGGCATTCATTAAATCTACCATGAAAAGCATTATGTTTAATTTCTATTAAGAAAGGAGTGCAAATTTCATAGTTATTTCCAGGGATTAGAATAGTCGATTCAGGCACGACGAGAGTTGGGTGCATGTAATCCTCTGCAGTGGTCGGGTACTGGGCAAGCTCATCTTCTAATTGCCTCGCATGCTCAGCTTCCCGTGTAGTGCGTGCTCTCTCAGCGGTGCGAGCAATATCTTTAGCAGCTAGTTCCCTCTGAAGCCTCTCAACAAAATCAACTCGATATCGACTAAAGCTTGCTTGATATCGACTAAATCTCCCCGACGTCGAGTAAGAACAGAAACTTGAAATTGCAATATTCTCGAACACAGAACGCAGATTTCGATGAAATAAATTCAATAGACTAAAAGACTTCCAAAGCCAGGGTATCAACACCACAACGACAACCATGCAAAATAACACATAAAGGCATAAAAGATCATGATTTCCATCAAATAACTTTCGTTATTAACAAATAGGAATATAGAGGCTTTCACATAAACCCTAATTGTTATTAACCCTTTTCACATAATTAACCCAAGTTGTATTAAGATCACTTTCGCTTCAATAACACA
Source organism: Persicaria tinctoria (assembly GCA_037127255.1). Classification (NCBI taxonomy): domain Eukaryota; kingdom Viridiplantae; phylum Streptophyta; class Magnoliopsida; order Caryophyllales; family Polygonaceae; genus Persicaria; species Persicaria tinctoria. Next base: position 28,037,261 of record JBANSL010000013.1, on the reverse strand, counting down.
AACAAGGATCACCTTCGACTCTCGCAAAAAAATCATGCTAATAGGGATAGAAGAGGAATTGCATAAAATGATCAAACCTTTACCGCATCATCTTACATGGCTACCGTCGGGCTCACCCCGACCCTAGAAGTGGGCGGACTACTCGCTCTTCATTATCAAGAAACTCATCAATAAACAAAAGGAAATAACTTGCATTAAATAAATTAAAGAAAGCTTACAACCAATCGAAGTCAAATCCGCTTTCGCCTTTCCAACTTCTCTCGCCACAAGCTCTCTCCTCTACTCTCTCTATGTGTAACTAATTGAAACTGAAATTGAATGAATAAAACTCAGCCCCTAAGGCCTTATTTATAGGCTTCCAACCCTTGCTAATCAAGGTAAGAAAGTCTATCTATATCTAAATCTATCTATCTACTTACTTAAAGATAAATAAATGGAATAAAAGAATTAAATCCAAAAAAGGGAATATATCTATCTACTTGATAGATGTGGATAGGTTCGGACAACTTTGGTCGATATCGAGTAAAAGTACTCGATATCGAGTAAAAGTACTCGATATCGAGTAACAGTTGGCCTCATCTAGGTTTGTCCTGGTTCTGTCGCTCTTTGACCTTGGACTTCTGTAGTTGACTTCCGAGCTTTTCTTCCTTTCTCAGAACTGCTGTAAATTGCCTCGAATTCTGCGAATTTAAACAGAAACTAGTGTAGATTCTATAATTCTGCAAATAAACATAAACTACATAGATTCTGTACTATTCTAGCCCAAATGCGTGAAATGTATGCAGAAAACGACATAAAAGATACTGTAAAACATGGCAAATTCATCTCACAACAGTACTGAATTGTTGATCACTATTTGAGATGTTATTTGGACATCCTGCTAATTGCATACCATTTGAGATGGTGTGTACACAACATGATGTTGCATTTGCTTTGAGCATGTGTAGTAGATACCAATTGAGTCTAAGAGAGACACACTAGTGTGCAACTATGAACATCTTGATGTACTTAAGATGAACCAATGATGATTTTTTTAGTATATGGGGGTGATGACAAGTTGATTGTACAAGGCTATAATGATGTGAGCTTCCAAAACTGACTGAGATGGCTTTGAGTCTCAATTGGGATATGTTTTCATCCTTAATGGAGGAGCTATGATCTAGTTGATCTCTAAATCCATACATGTTAAGAGGAAGTATCACCTTATTCGACGCATAATCATTGAGATTGGCATTAATATGTGTAAGGTGCATATAGTTGACAATATTGCAAATCCATTGACGAAGCTTATGCCTAAGCCCAAGCATTATGGTCACATTAGGGCTAAGGGCCTCAAGCATATTGGAGAATGGCTTTGAGATTGCTTTCTATTACATTTTATGTTAAGAGTGTTAGGTACTAAGTTTATGTTCGATTTGATGATATATGATATTTCATCTTTATTTATATATTGTTTATAAATAAAATTTCCAAATAATTTGTAATTCGCAAATGGGCTTATCTTAAGTGTTTTGGTGAATGAAACCTCATTAAATGAAATGCAGTTATGAATTACTGAAAGTCCGTAATATGAAATCATCAACTTGGACATAAATGATTTTATTAACGACTATATTGTAAGTTGATTGATAGCACCATGTTTCATGGGCTATAGGGACATGGAGATGTCTAGTCAATTACATATGTATGTATGGATGATACATATAGGACATACCCACCTTAAGACTCTACAAAAGGGATTGCATAGTTTTAAATTAAACCATGATTATTAGTTATTCCTCAGACATAAGTATGTTATGGTCTCTTTTGATGATTGTTATTTATTTGACACGACTAAACGCTTTCCGTAAAAGGGAGTTATAAAGGTCGTTGTTGGGATTGAAAAAAGTTGAGTGGGAGCCATAGTCATACAAGATTAAAGAAGTCCTCATTCTTCATGCATATTGTGATGCATCGAAAAGGAATGGTGTCTAGGCCACTTGAAGAGCGAGAATTGAAAATGCATGACCATGCTCAGATGGATTATTAGTAATCATCCGTTTAATTGATAGTTCAAACTGAGAGTTCAAAAACATATTTGATCATAGATATGAATATCATCATATCATCAAATAAGACATTAAGAGACGAAGGAATCTTATATTGCACACATGTTTAAGGACAACTGGGAGATTGAAGGAATTTTGTCCTTTAATTAAATGTGCAAAATGACTAAACATGGGATATGACTATTGATAGAGATATACAATCCGATTATTTTAGAATTCGTAGTGCTTTGCTAGAAGCCAACTTAGATTAATGGAGTTAAATGGTTTAAGTCCATGACTCATATAAACAGGTCGTATGAGGTCACACGATTTGAGTTGACAGACTAGATTAACGGGTTTGATGATTAACATATATGGCATAATGTATTAATGAGAAATATTATTTATTTTTGAAATAAATGACATAGGTGATTAATTAGGAGAGTACCAAAGATAGATTAATTTGGGAGGTTACAAAAGTTATAACTGGTGAGCATGGTTGTTTGCAATTCTCTAATTAATCTTATTACTTTCTACTAGTCAATTATACCATCCGCAACCATAAGGTTACCTCTTTTCTATTTTTTTCCTCTCCTCTTAATATTTTGACATTTTATATTTTTTTTCTTTAAAATAATTTTTCACTTTATCACCCTCTTTCTTTAAGATTTTCATATTTTTACTCCACAACCATGAGTTTACCTCATCTTTCTTCTTTTTTCATTTATTTGTATCCACAAGATAATTTCCACCAATCATAATATTATTAGTTAAAAAAATAAATAAAGATCCTACGGTTTTGCATATACCTATTGTTCACACATCAATAGGTATATACTCTAAACAATGACTGATCTATCAATTATGCATGAAGATCCTACGATTAGATGTTTAGATATGATCTGAAATTCCCCTTAACGCATCTAATTTTCCTTTAGTTCTTTGGTACTATGCCTACTCAAACAACACCTACCCCACCTCCCTCACCGCCATCTCCGGTGACCAGCCCCCTTCCACCGGCACCATCCCCGCCGTCGCCACCACCGCCCTCTCCCTATAAAACACAATCCAAAAGCGGGATATGGAAACCCAAATAATTATTTAACTTGGGACCTAGTGGGCCGCCATTCGGGCGTCAATGTTATACACTGCATGTGGGTTTTCCATCATAAGTTCAGTTCTGATGGTTCTTTGGAGCGTCACAAGGCTCGCTTAGTGGTCGACGACAAGTCCTAACAAGTTGGGGTCGACTGCAATGAAACTTTTAGTCTGATGGTCAAGCAAACAACGATCCGAGCCGTCCTCACATTGGCATTGTCTAAATCTTGGTCCATTCACCAGTTGGTTGTCAAGAATGCTTTCCTTCACGGTCAATTATATGAGACTGTCTATATTTTCAAGCCACCTGGGTTTGTTGATTCTAAGGCTCCTAAGAAGGTCTATCGGCTTCATAAGTCTCTTTATGGACTGAAATAGGCCCCACGGGCATGGTACCAACGATTTGCCTCATTTCTTCTTCGCATTGGCTTCATCAGCTCCCGTAGTGACTCCTCGCTCTTTGTTTATAAGTGGGGCATATATATGGCCTAGTTGCTATTGTATGTTGACGACATTGTTCTCACTACTTCATCTGATCTTCTTCATTTACAAATCATCGCCTTCCTTTCTCTTCAGTTTGCTATGATAGATTTAGGGCCATTAACCTACTTTCTTGGCATATCAGTTCGCAAAACCTTGTATGGCCTCTTCCTCTCCCAGTCGAAGTATGCAACCGAGATCATTACACGGGCCAACATGACTCAATGTAAACCCGTGGTCACTCCCGTGGATATCAATGCCAAGCTTAGTGCCTCTGCGGGCACCCTAGTGACTAATATTACCTTATATCGTAGTCTAGTTGGAACGTTACAGTAACTGACCTTTACTCACCCTTATATTAGTTCTGCAGTTCAGTAGGGCTGCCTCTTTATACATGAACCACACGAGCCTCTTTATACATGAACCACACGAGCCTCATTTCAATGCTCTTAAGCATATTTTGAGGTACCTCCAAGGCTCCATTCATCTTGGCATGCAGTTGACAGATGCTTCTATCTATGGGCATGTAGCATATACAATTGTCGATTGGGGTGGGTGTCCAGACACTCACCGATCTACTTCGGGGTACAGTGTTTTCTTTAATGACTCTTTGGTTGCTTGGTCCTCTAAGCATCAGCCTACGTTGTCTCGCTCTAGCGCTGCAACTGAATATCACGAAGTCACTGATAATGCATATTTTTTTTACAGGCATTATAGGTAAGTCTTAGGTGCATTAAGTATTCATATTGCATGTGTATTAAGCTTATCCACATCCTTGATCATTTGGTATTCGTAGTTTGGAACCTATGGTTTTTAGTACTTATTTATAGGTTATAAGATCCGGCCTCGAAAGGTGGATAAAGTACGGAGAAAAATGGACAAAGAAGGGTTAAGGAACAAGAGCGGAAATGGAGAACATGGAGAATTCCCATCTTTAAGGTTCTGATAAGTTGTAATTATCTTCTGAGGTCTTCATGATAATCGTAGTACTTGGAAATATCTTGCCAACACATATTCGTATGCGTCAATTGGACAAAGGATGACTCCAAAAAGTGTGTCATAATTTCAGTCTGTCGAAGCTGTCAAGCTATAAGGGGTGGCGCCCGCCGGTCTCGTCAGTTTTGGTTTTGCGATACGCAGCCCAAGTCTATCTTTATGGGAACTTTTATCTAAACTTATTCTAGGGTTTGGCCGACGAAAGAAGGCCTATATTAGGTAATTTTCATTAGCTTTCATTCATTGATTCATAGACCTAGTTTCATATTCAATTAAGAGAGATGAGATGATTTAAGTTTAGGGATTCAAGGTATCTTATGCTTACCTAGAATTCTTGTGGTTTTACTATGATTCAAGACTTGGGTAGATGATTTATGAGACTTAATATCTATGTATTCTATGTTTGATTGATTCAATATCTTTTTTATTCAATTGATTGATTGCATATATTCCCTCTTGATTAGCTACCTTGATAGAATTTGCTCTTGTGCTAAGGTTTGATTACTTCTTGCAATTTGATTGAATAAGTAGGAAACACAATCAATCGATCACGTGAAAGCATCGAATGGGTGTGTAGAGGATATTGACAATTATAATTTATCAATTGCATCGATTAGGGTTAGGGAGTTGCTGGTGCAGGACGAACTTCGTTGGCACTTTCCCCTTTTGCCAAATAGTAATAATATCCAAACTTAAACACAAAACCAATAGATTAGGCAATCAGTCACTTGATAAACCAAATAACTAGAAGTATAGCGATGAAGTCCGATTGTTGTTGCAGGAGGATGATCAAGTATGAAATATAAATCAAATATAAAGAAAACTGACTCCCTGTCTCAGCAAATAAATACAAGACTTCCTCCCGTTGTAGTAGAAGGCAGTCAGGATCGATCCACAAGGAAGCGTGTCAGCGCCCGCCTTTCTAGTTCCAAAACTCAGCACGATCTCGACCAGAAGCGTACTCGACGTCGACCATTGTCCTCGACGTCGACCACACAGTAGATCAAAAATTGTAAACAGAAGCAGAGAAACGCAAAAAACGAAAGCAAAGTACTCGATATCGAGTGAACAATACTCGACGTCGACCAACTTACCCGATGTCGACCAGATCTTGTCGATGTCGAGTACTCAGCAGAACATAATTCGTAACTTTTGCAAGACGGAACACGAAACTGATGGAAAATAAATCAATAAAATAAAATACTTTCAAGATCAAGGTTTCAACACCACAACGATAACCATGCAAAATAACACACAAAGGCATAAAAGATCATGTTTTTCATCAAATAACTTTCGTTATTAACAAATAGGAAGATAGAGGCTTTCGCATAAACCCTAATTGTTACTGTTGTATAGGAGGAAATCGAGTATGCAATAATAAAATAGAAATAAATCACAGCAAACCAGATTCCGTCCCTTGCAAATAATTACAAGACCTCCTCCTGATGCAGCAGTGGGAAGTCAGGATCGATCCACGAGGAAGCGTGTCAGCGGATCCTAGGTAGCGGAGTAATCTCACGAACGTCGACAACAGTGGTGCTCGACCTCGGCTAAGGGTTAGTCGACAGGGGTCAGGCACAGTCGAACACAGCGCAGCAGTCGCAGGCAGAGGCTCGTCGATATCGACAAGGCCTACTCGATGTCGAGTAGAGTCTTCGTCGACTTCGCTTCGTCTCGTCGAGTACCTGCACAAGTAAGCTACACCAACCTTGGGTCGAAGATCAGTAGTCGAGATCGACTAGTGCTATTCGATCTCGAGTAAGACAGGGACTAAAACGAAATAAAATAAATGCAAAGGCTTTAGGATTTCGACTAAACTTAATGTAAAAAGGCTTCCAGGATTGGGGTTTGCAACAACGATAACCAAGCATGCATAAGGCAGAACCAAACAAATTATCATGTAAATCGCATCAAAGGACTAAGCTTTCGCCTTTTCCAACAATTAGACAACTCTCTCAAGAAACCCTAATTGTCTCTACCGATTTTATGTTTATAATCCAAGTTGTTAGAATGGATCTCCATTTGAGGGGTAATAAACACATCAACAAGTAGGAAAATGCTCAAAACATGATAAAGGTCGGATCTTTACCTCAAACGCGCATGGCTATCGTTGGGCTCGCCCCAACCCTAGAAGTGGGTGGACTACTCGCGCTTCATTGCAAACTCAGACATTGATTGAAAGGAAATAACTTGCATTAACTAAATTCAAAGCCTTTACAATCCTGGCAATCAACTCTCGTAAACTGCCAAAACCTTAAAACCTTCGAACTACCTAAACCGTCTCTGTGGAACTCCCCCCCTAACTGAAATTGTATTGTGTGTCCGATTCCTAATGCTCAGCCCCTAGGGCTTTATTTATAGCCTTCTATTCCTTGCTACTCAAGGATAGAATATCTATATCTATATCTAAAACTATATCTAAAACGCTTAAGGATAAATAAAAGTGATAAAGAAATTGAATCCAAATATATCTAAATTGTTTCAAGTGGATAAATCTCTCTTCCATGATAGATGTAGATAAAATCGGATAGATTCTCGTCTTCTCGGCTTCCAAGGATTCCAATTCTGAGTAGGATTCGTCAAGCCACGTCAACAGCTTCTGGATTCGTCGTCGATGTCGACTAGGGTCTCCTCGACATCGAGTAGGAGTGTTGTCGACTGGCTCCTCGGGTTCGTCGTCTCGGTTAGCTGGTGCTCGATGTGGCTCGGACTTGGCTCACGGGTCTCGTCGACCTCGACAAGGGCTCGTCGACATCGAGTTGGGTCTTCCCTTCCGCTTCCGCGAGTTGCCCTTCCGCTGGAGCGAGTAGGCTTCTCCGTCGACTTGGTGCATCCCGCTGGCAGCGAGATTTTCCGCGGCAGCGAGCGGTCCGCTGCAGCGAATTGAGTCGCTGGCAGCGAGTGTCGTCTGGTCATCCTCGTCCTCGGCTTTTCGACTCCGGGGGTGGCTCCCGCTGGCAGCGGGAATTTCTGCGGCAGCGAGAGGTCCGCTGCAGCGAGTGGAATCGCTGGCAGCGAGTGCCTCCTTGTCGGCCTCGACTTGTCGACTAGCTCTTCTTCTCGTCAACTCCGGGCGTGGCGCTGAGGTGTCGTCGATCTCGACTAGGGCTTATTGAGATCGAGTAGGGCTTTGAAGTTGGGTTGGTCTGGCTCCTAGTTGACAAGGCCTGTGCTCGGACATGCTCGTCTAGATCGAGTAAAGCCTACTTGAGATCGAGTAGCCTGGGCTCTCAGCTTGATTCGCTTGGTTCCGCTGCTTATTTGACCTTGGACTTCTGTAGTGGTTTTCCGAGCTTTTCTGGCCTTCCTTAGAGTGGCTGTAAAATGTCTCGAATTCTGCGAATTTAAACAGAAACTGGTGTAGATTCCATAATTTGGTAAATGAACATAAACTACATAGATTCTGTACTATCTAACCTAAATGTATGCAAAGTATGCAGAAAACGATATTAAAGTTATTGTAAAATATGGCAGATTTAGCTCACAACAGTTACTAACCCTTTTTCACATTATTAATCCAAGTTGTATTAAGAACACTTTCGCTTCAATAACACAAACAAGGATCACCTTCAACTTTCACAAAAGAATCATGCTCGTAGGGATAGAAGACGAAATTGCATCAAAAGCTTATACCTTTACCGCATCACCTTACATGGCTACTGTCGGGCTCACCCCAACCCTAGAAGTTGGGTGACCACTCGCTCTTCATCATCAAGAAACACATCAATAACAAAAAGTAACTAAATTGCATTAATGAAATCAAACAAGTCTTACAACTGAACAAAGCTAACTCCGCTCTCGCTTCACAACTCCACTCGGCCACAAATCTCTCTCTCTACTCGCTATGACTTGAATTGGAACTAAATCGGAATGCCTAGAAAACAACCCCTAAGGCTTTATTTATAGTGCTCATTCCCCGCTAATCTAGGAAAGAACAACTATATCAATATCTAAACTTTCTATCTAAAACATTAAGATAAAACTTGGAAATAAAAGAAGAAATTTTTTGCAAAATAGGCACTTTATTTGGATGATTTTGCAAAATGTCCACGTTTTTGCACAATTTAGCAAAATGTCCACTATATAACCCTAACTCAATTAGTAAGTGGAACAGATCTGAGCGATAACAGATCTCTCGCTCGCTCGCTCGCTCACCTCTATCGCTCAGATCTCGGGCTCTCGCCGATCCCGATCTCTCGCTCGATCACCTCTCCTCCTCAGACCTGAAGCAAGGTCGGACCCCTCTCCAGTCGATTGCGTGCTCGCCTAGCCGCCTGACCGGATCTGAAGCAAGGCCGACGCCTCTAGGAAGCTTTGATGTCTCGATATGAAGCAAGGTCGATTGAAGATCTGAGATTGATAAAGCTGATTGAAGTCGATGAAGTCGATTGAAGGAAGACATGGATGAAGCCGATCTGAGATCTGAAGCAAGGCCGATTGAAGGTCGAAAAGTGATGAAGCCGATTGAAGTTGATGAAGTCGATGAGGCCGACGCCTCGGGGCTCCGACTGAAGGAAGACATTGATGAAGCCGATTGGAGATCTGAGATTGAAGATGAAGATCTAAGGAGGAGATGGCATGGATCCGGGATTGAAGATCTGGAGCGCCTCGAAGATGGCATGGATCTGAGATCTCAGATCTGTTTCTCCGCCTCCTCTCCCCCCTCAAATCTCCGCCTCTCCTCCAGCGAAATTCGACAGTTCCCCCTCGAGTCTCAATTGGAAGATGCATGGTCTGGTAATTGAAGCCGGAGCAAGGTCTGCGATTTCAGATTTGTGCGATTCCTCTGATATCTCCAATTCAAGCGGCCGGTGGAGCCAAACGCGATCGTCAAGGAAGTCGAGCAGTCGGAGCGAGCGAAGCGAGCAAGGTGGCTGGAGCGAGCAGGGAACAACGAGCAGCCGGAGCGATATATCAGAGGTTGAAGAAAGCATTTTTGGGAAATTACAAAATTACCCCATTAATATGAAAATTACAAAAGTTACCCCATTTTTGGAAAAAACTATTTATATTTCACTATATGGTTAAGATTTGGTGTGTAGTAAACCATATAGTGAAACAGAAAAATCCGTATCTTGTACGAAAACCATGTCCCAGGTATCGAAAGAGAAATGGGGAAAAAGAAGAAAGTACACTACCGAAGAGGCAAGGCTCACGACCAAGGAATAAAATACACTACCGACTGCACCTTAAGGTGCAGTCGGTACTCCCCGTACTCCACATACTGCTCGCAAGCTCAGCCAGCCTGTAGAAGCGACCCTCGTCCTGCAAGTCCTTCCACTTGTCGTGGCCGCGGGCAAACACGGCAACGTACTTTGCGTTTTTCAAGATGGTGTCGCAAGAGACCTGATCCGGCGCGATGACGGGCAGCGGGATCCCCTGGACTCGTCCGAATTATCGGAGGCACCTATCGGGCATATACGGCTCCTCCTCCCCGCAGAATGTGATGGTGCCCCGATAGCTGGACTGACGGTACTGGTCGTCGAAGTCCAGACCATGCCCAAAGGGCATCCACTCAACCTATAATTAAAAAAATAAGGCGTAATTCACAGTTAAAAAATATATGTCATATAGTTAGTGTCTCGAATACATACATCGGCGACAGTAAGACGGTCCACCTCGTCCCGCAGCTCCTTCACCTTCTTCAGCTTAGCCTCGTCCTTCATGCGCTGTGGCGCCTTCGAACCGATGAACATCGCGTAGAAGCGAGGGTCCTCCTTCCTAGCCGGATCGTTGGAGAAATTACCTCGGAAGCGAGGGAAGTACGCTCATATCCAAGCCTTGACACAAAACAGAATTTCGTTAGCATATAATATAAATATTTGTAAACTATAACTCTAATTCAACGGTCTCGTACCTGTAGAATCGGCGTACAGCTATCTATACCCTTCGCACCTACTCGGGTAGCCTCGCCTAGGCCCCTGTATAGACATGCGAGGGAACCTGCGACCCATGTAAGGGTGGCCGTCCGCGGGATATCCCAAATGAGGCCGAAGATCTTCCATGGGATCCGGCTCTGCGAATTGTCCACAAATAGAGTCGTGGCGACAACGATGGCTAGGTACCCAATGTGGAGAAACCGACGCTGTGCAGGGTCATCATGGGGCTGCCCCCCTCCCGTATGCGTGTGCAGCCGAATCTGCTCAGGATCAGCCGCTGCCTCTGGGTCATCAGCGGGGGCAGGGTCGATGAGCGGCCCGTATCTCGCGATCCATTAGGCAGTCAACCAAGTAACTGGCGGGCCGCCAACATGTCTGTATGATCTCAGGGCCAGTGGGGTGAGCTGCTAGTAATCAGCGACGGTGGGGATCAACGCGCCCGCGGCCAGATGTGACATACATGGCAGACCCTCCATCGGAAGTCCCATGAGGCAGGCAACATCGTGCAGCGTGATCGTCATCTCGCCCGATGGAAAGTGTAAGGAGCTAGTCTCCGGGTGCCAATGCTCCAGGAAGGCTGTGCAAGTGAACTCGTCCTCACACTCCCAGTGGAGGGACCTCAGCTACGGGATGCCCGATGGGATAAGAACCTCCACCCAGGTCCCCGGGCCCTAAAAAATGTAGCGGTCGAAAGGTAGCGGGTGAGTCGCCCGGTGGTGGAACTTCAACAGCGGCACCTCCACAGTAGGCTCCCTCCACACCTGGTACGCTCGGTGATGCCTGTAAGACACAAGCAGCTCTCCCAACGGTAAGAAAGGGTCGACCTGCACAACCGGTGCAGTAGCCTGCGCAGGGATGGGCACGGGCTCCTCCTGCCCCCCCTCCTGTGGGCCCCCTGACCCTCAGCCTGCCCCTCCTGGCCCCCTCATGTGGGCCCCCCTGCCCCTCATCCCGCCCCTCCTGCCCGTCGTCAGCCTCCTCAACGACGCCGGGGATCACGTCATCCGCATATGCCAATGAGATCACCGCTGGTGTGGGGAAGGTCGAAGCCTCGACGTCGTGGGTGCCGGATGTAAAAGCCTCTGGAACAGCTGAAGTAGATGCCTCGGGGATGGTGGGTGGTACACGAGCAGGCGGTCTACCCATGTCGGCCCGTCGACCCACGACTACGTCAGTAATGCAGCTGCTCAGCACATCAGGGGTCTCTAAGGAAGACTGCAGCCCCTCTGTCGCATCGCCCGAAGGATCCGAAGATGGCAGACCCTTCCTGAAACTGTCTTGCTCGTCGACCGAGGGGGTCCCCATCGACTGCTGGTAGCCCTCTACAGACGCAAGTAGATCATCGACTGTGGCTGTCTGATCGTGGGGTACCATCTCCTCCTGTATCTGGCTGACCGCTGCCCGGTCGCCGAACCAAACAGGCCGGAGGGTACCATCCCCCCTCATGGGCCTCCCTGCCTGTTATTATCAAATGTTGAGAACCTGTTACTTTTAATGTTTTTTATTTCATCCAGTTGGCTATTTTAATGTATTTTAATATCTTTTAATGCCTTTTAATATATTTTAATGTATTTTAATATATTTTAATGTATTTTAATATCTGTTAATGTCTTTTAATATATTTTAATGTTTTTATTTTATTTCAGTTTTAATTTGTTTCTATGTATTTTAATATATTTTATTGTTTTTATTTTCTTTCAATTTTAATTTATTTCTATGTATTTTAATATATTTTAATGTTTTTATTATCTTTCAATTTTAATTTACTTCTATGTATTTTAATATATTTTAATATATTAAAATGTTTTTATTTTAATGTCTTTTGATGTATTTTAAGTATATTTTAATATGTTTTAATGTCTTGTAATATATATTAATCGCTTTTAATGTTTTTCCATGAAAACTATATACTATCAAAATATATACAAACTATATACTATTTGTTATATTCTATCAAATTAAAACTATATTATTTTCTATTAAACTATATACTAAAAACATATTATAATCTATGAAATTATATTATAAAACTATATTATAATCTATCAAATTATATTATAAAACTATAAAAATAAATCAAACAAAATAAATAAATCAAAGAACATACCGGTGGGGTCGGGACCGGCAACACCTCCATAGTCCGCCGCATTCACGGCGGTAATAGGGGATCCTCCACCTCCGCCACTCTGCCACCACCACCATCACCACCACCGGACGCCTCCCCCGCTGCTGCTCCACCACTACCACCGTCACCACCACCACCTTCCTCAGCCACCACCACCGCCACCACCTCAGCCTCCATGGCCGCCTCCGGCGCCACCACCTCCGCCTCCATCACCGACGCCTCCGCCTCCACCTCTCTCTCCGGCTCCATCGCTCTCTATGTCTCTCTCTCTCTCTCCGGTACTCTCTCTCTCTCTCTCTCTCTCTCTCTCTCTCTCTCTCTCTCTCTCTCTCCGGCAGTCTCTCTCTCTCACTCCGGTGATCTCTCTCTCTCGATTTCTCTCTCTCTCTAGCGCTTTGGATTCGGATGGAAATGGTTGGAAGACGAAGAAGCACGTCCACTTCGTCTTTAGTAGACGGGCTTGCACGTCCTAAGGACGCGTGCAACACGTTCTTAAGCACGTGCACTAGTAAGGCTTTCTAGGGGTATGTAGTAAAGCCAATCGCTTGTAGAATCCTTCAAAGTAAAAGGGAGCACTCTCAACATCAATTGGTAATCTTTCAGGCTTTGGGGTCTCAATCTATCAAACACGCTCACAAAGGTAGCAAGGTGCTTGTTTGGTTCCTCCCCGAGCAATCTATGAAAGTAAGGCAAAATAGAAGACCAATTCGACTTATACTCAAATCTTGAACCCTCGGGGAGATCAGGAAGACTTATTGTAACTGGTTGAGCACTCAAATTAGGTTCCTTTAGGTTTCTCAGGGTCCTTCTTGGCGGATCAACAACAACGTCTTCTCCCATCTCCTCGTTTGTCTCAAACTCAAGCTTCTTCTTCAACCTAAGAGATCTTTCAACTTCAGGATCAAAAGACAAAGGAAATGAATTAAAAGATCTAGTTTGAACCATACAAGGACACAAAAGACTCAACGTAAAGAGTAATTGAAATAGATAAAGAAAAGGAAAACTCATTTCTTCTCCCCGGCAACAACGCCAAGAATTTGGTGCTGAACGAACGTCGTTGGCACTTTCTCTCTTTGCCAAATAGTAATAATATCCAAACTTAAACACAAAACCAGTAGATTAGGCAATCAATCACTTGATAAACCAAATTACTACTAGTATAGCGATGAAGTCGGGTGTCGAACCCACATGGAGAAGTGATTTATTATTCAATAACTCTAAGCAAAGACTCTTATAACAAAGCAATGATATGTAACAAGTAGCAAAGATGTAAAAGTAACCAAATTTATGATCGCAAAGTAAATTGATATCAAAGTAGAAAGAACATTTCACCTGCAATTCTATGACAATAGTTGAAATTCATGGTCCTCTGATTGATCTATTAATTATTCATATTCCTGGGTCTACTTGACTAAAGTTGAGAGATCCGCAGAGCTTCACTCATCTTATTCAATATCACTAAAGAATAGCACTGAGAACTCAAGTAATCAAGACCAATTGGCACATTGACTCAACTCAATTAAGACTAATAGGCGCATACCAAACTCAACTCTAATCGAATCTACACAACATAGATCAATTGAAATCATCCACTATAAAGACAAAGCGACATCACTATCATCAGTACATTTGTTTGCTATCGAGAAAACAACAACGAATTCATAGTTAAGATGCAATTCCTAACATGTTGATCATGCATAGAAAGGAACACAAATATAAATTAAGCACAAGATAATAACTAAGAACATGAATAATCAAATAGAATCAAATCCTCAAAATCCAAGCAACCATGTCTTCGAATCACATGCGAAACTATGAGTTTAGCAACTCATAGGCCAATTCTCTCTCTCTCTCTCTCTCTCTCTCTCTAATTGTGTTCATCGTCTCACAATAATCAAGCTTTCCTCTATGAGAAGACTGAAAAACAACTGATAAAGCCTTCCTAAGAGTCGGCAAAACCCTATTAGGAAATAGAATAGAATAATATAAAATAATGTCTTCGGATCCAAAACCGCGTATTCCGAAATTGGGCAACGACGGGCGCCATGCAAAAGGCGGCGGGCGCCGTCTATGTAGTGTCCGACGTTCCTCAATTGTCTTCAATAGCTTCCAATGTCGTGCTTCCTTGCTCCTCTTTAGCTCCTTCTATAGCCTCCATATGGTCCAAAACATGCTTCTTAAGCTCTTCCCAAAGTCCATCCATGTCGGAATGTAATTCTGCAGAATAAACACCCAAAACGCGTAGGTTTCGAACTCGAATACTTCACAAGCAATATACGGAACTAGACTCAAAACATAGCAAAACAACTACCTAATAGCAATAAGAAATACCTATAATGACTATATGAAATATGCATTATCAGTTGCGCCTCTATCTTTGGTTGTTGATGTTATTGGCATTGTTTAATTGCTTAGGGTTGGAGTAATCCAATATTAGATGAATCAAATAAGAAAAGGTAGGATAGAGTCAAGGATAAATAACCTAACCAATGTTGCGAATTGTATGCGAAACCACACTCTTTATTTTTATCTTCTCTTGGTTCCCATTTATATCTTTATCATAGTTTATTTACATTCTTCATTGCCTATTTACATTCATATCTCATCTGTATTTGCATAATTGATAAATACACATTGCATTGAAGTACTTGTTTCTCTGTGGGTTCGACCCCTTACTTATCCGCTATAATAGGTTGCTAGTTAGTTTGTTAGTTTGGGTTATTATTTCTTTGGCGAGATGAAATCTATCGACGTTTCTCCTTCATCAGTTGCAAATGCTATTCATGAGTGTTGCTTCATGGGCAATCTTCTTTTTTAGTTGCATTGTCCATTGCCTCGCGCCTCCATTATCTACACAGACAATGCCAGCGCCATGTATTTGACTAGTAATCCCGTTCAGCATTAACGCACCAAGCACATCGAGATAGATATTCACTTTGTTCGGGAGAAGGTGGCCATCGGTGCTATCCGGGTCCTTCATGTACCCTCGACGTATCCGTATGCTGGCATTTTTTACCAAGGATTTGCCTCGTTAATTGTTCCTTGACTTCCGGGTCAGTCTCACCGTTCGGCCTCCTCCCACTCCGACATCGGGGGTCTATTAATAGATAGAATCATAGTATTTATATAAATCATATCTTTGCATTCCTTAGAGCCCAAATTATATGCAATCTATATATATTCTATCTAATAAAAGACATACTCATGGGGGGGATTTTCCTAAATCTAACCGATATAACACCAGCAAGCTATCCATAGCCCGATCCACTATGAAGATATAAGGTCATTTCTAATGACCTTTAGCATTGGTCAAAAGACAAGCGATGATCTTCTAATTCTATACAATTACCTATAATATTAGGCTAATAATTGATGGGTTTTTTTTTGGGTTATTTGAATTATTTATGGTTAGTAATATGACTGTTGGAAGGCAGAGGTTGTTGCTCAAGTGAAGGACATCACTCAGTTGCGTGCTCAACAGATCCCCAGCATTCCTCTGAATTGAATAATTTGGACTTGTTTTTACAACTTTGTAATTAGTACTCATTTCATATATATAATTAAAGGCCGCAGATGCAATGCACTCACTTACATTAATATTGTACCTTATTACGTACCTTGAGTTAAGCTCACTTATTAATTTCTATGCTAGTTGCCTAGTTGGCATGTAGTATTGCACATCATTTAATTTAATTTTAAAATCTCTATCACATTAGGTCAAAGTTCCATTCGAAACCAAATATGCATGTTTTCAAACTAAGCTAGATCCTATGTATCTACTATTCTACCGACTGGAAAATCGAAGCATCTTTTTTTGAATTTGTAATCCGGGAATGTAATTTCAACGCACAACGGTAAATGAGGAAACAACCTACTCGATCGATACTTATTACGGAGTCAATGAGATCATGATCAACCTCTATAAGAGTTCAAATTTTACAAATTGAGGGTGATAACTCTCTATGATATCAATTTTGTGGCATGACTAAAAGGGCGAATCCGTTAGGGCTGACAATCGCTCCTCCATCAAAAATAAAATTTAATATACATATTTCTTTCGTCAAATGCTTCGATTTAATATATTATAATTTCAAATTCGAAACATGAGTAAAAGTTATAAACATTTTAACACTGAACCGATATAAAATTATTTTCCATATCATTTACCAAATTAATATACTTTTATCATAATTATTAGTATTTGTTAAACTTCGTAATTTAATACTATAATTCAACCTTCAAATTGGTATGTTATATTTAGATATTTGAAAACCATGAAATAAAGTATGTACGGTTTATGTTTTTATTCTAATTACACATTCATAATATATTGATAGTTTTTCGAAAAAAAATTAGGGTTCCATTTTCTACCCCTCAACTAATCACTTTAGGATCCGTCACTGATGCCGAAATATATAGTCTTTGAATTTGGTAAATAAATAGCGGTCATCCCGGGTTCAAACTGGGGACTTTTGAATACTAATCATAAGTCCTTTTCGATTAAACCATTTAGAAGTCGTTCGAAAATATATACTCCGGTAATATATTTTTGACGTACTTTTAGAGTTACAAAGTCTTTTGTTCATGGTATGTATCCCTAGCCTACAACTCCTAGCCTTCTCGACAGCTTAGAACTATTTATCTATAGTTATAGCCAAATAATTGTTTATTCACGAGTCATCGCTTAACACACTTCAATCCTCACTTCCTTTTTATCAATTCCACTATTACGTACGTCCTTGCCTCAGTTCTTTTTAGGGATAATATTCGAGTCAAACGAGCTGATTAGTGATTGTTTTATACTCTATACATTCAAAAATATGAGTCATTTTAGACATTTATACACAAATTAAGGAAATCATAAACTTATTTCATTTATACCTCTCATTAATTATCTACAACTCTAATCAACCAATAAAATTTGAGTAAAAAGTCAAAAAGTAATAATTCTCATATCCCAATACCTAAAAAATCTAAAAGAACTTATATTTTAAAACAAAAACCTAAGCCTAAAAGTACTTAAATTTTTTAACCGAGGGAGTATTCAACTTGTTTTTTTAAGGGAAGCCTAAATTTGTGCTCGAACTTTAAAATGTATATATTCATACTCGATCCGTTTAATTAATAAATGAAATAGCTCAAATCGAGCTTTATTTGAGCGCGCCTAGATTGATCATCTCTACTAATTCATAACATAGTAACAAAAGGAATTTTTTGTAGATTCTACAATATTCGAGCTCGAGTTGAACCGAGCTTGAAAATGAGGTCAAAATACTCGACTGATATAGCCATTGTTCTTTTTGTGAGCATACATGAAGTATGGGCCAAATGTTGTAAATAGTTCATAATTGGGTCATATACATGTCGTTTGATGTCTTCTTCATTACCTTAAAAACAAACTCTCTCTCTCTGAGCTTTGTAATTCTGTTATTCATTCAGTTGCAACAAACTCGTTTTTCTCTCGATTTCTCTTGTGTTTCTTCGTCTTCTTCAGTTTCCTTCTATGGAAAGTTTATCCTCTTCATGGTATCAGTGCTTTGGACGTGATCCAAGGCAGTCTTCACTACTCTGTTCTTCGTTTAAGGTGTTCAGTAACTTGTGATCATGGATGCAAATCGTGTTTTCAACCAGCAAGCTAATGCGAATGGCGGATCGTCGGCGAATTCTAATGATTCGTTGTTTGATTCAAATTATGACCATCCAGGTATGGTCTTTGTTTCCAATGCTCTTACTGGATCTATTTTTTCGAGCTGGAGAAGAGGAATTCACATGGCTTTAAGTGCAAAGTTGACATTAGGGTTCATAACTGGATCTTGCGTTAAACCGACGGAAGATGATGTTGAACATGATCATTGGGTTAGGTGTGATTTTATGGTTATGAGCTGGATAGTTACTTCAATGAATAACGAGATTGTTGAAAATTGTATGTACTCTGGATTTGCGAAGGATTTCTAGGACGAGATATGTGAGAGGTTTGGTGAGACCGACGCGCCTCTCATCTATCAATTGCGGAAAGATGTTAGCAATTTCTGCGAAGAAAACATGCATATTGCTATTTATTTCAGGAAAATGAAGCGATTTTCGGAGGAGATTCAAACTCTGAAAGGTATGCCTACTTGTACTTGTGGTGCGTTAAGCAGATGTGGTTATAATCTATTGAAGAAGATAATTGAAAGAGATTCTCAGCTCAACCTGATGCAGTTTCTTGCTGGTCTTAATGATGGTTTTGATAGTATTCACAATAGTATTTTGACCAAGGATCCCTTGCCTTCGTTAAGCAAGGCGTATCAGATGACAATTCAGGTTGAAGGTTCAAGCTCTTCTCAATCTACTGTTGATGAAAACTCGATTTTTGTTGTTTTCAATCATGGCTTTTCCAAAAATAATCAATCCTTTAAGTCTTCTCCTAAATCTAACCAACCAAATCTTCCAGGTCGGAAAAATTTCAGCAAGGCTAGATTCGAAAGGTATTGTAATTATTGTAATGAACAGGGTCACCTTAAGGAAAGTTGTTTCATGTTGATCGGGTATCCCGATTGGTTTACTGGCCCTAGTGAAGAGTACTCGGGCAAAATTGTTGCTAATGTGCAAGAAAATTCAGATTATGATAGTCCTATTGATCAAATAGATGAGAGACAATCTGCTAGGAACACTCATTCTCAGTTTTATGGATCTGGAGATGTTATAGTTGATCCGTCAATGGTGAATGTTGCATACAATGAAGTTCTTAAGATGATGAAAGGAAAGATTCATATTCCTTCATCCTCAACTGCTTTTGACACTAGCTTTGTCAGTTTCGCAGGTAATATGGAGTTTTTATCAAATAAGAATATTCGTGCTTCTAATTCTCTTCAATGGATTGTTGATTCTGGTGCGACAAATCATATTGCGTTCTCTTCAAGCATTTTTGTTTCTCTTACCAAGCTGCGTAAGCTGGTTCTCTTGGGATTGCCGAATGGTTGTGCCGTTTCTGTATCATACTCTGGCAATATTTTGCTTACTCCTTCATTTTAGCTGGATAATGGTCTCTTTGTGCCGGAGTTTTAGCACAACTTGATGTATGTTTCAAGGCTTTTCAGAGACAAGCGGTTATTCATTAGTTTCTTTGAAAACTTCTATGTATTTCAGGACCTTTAACTAAACACTTGTTGCTCACGGCTCAAGATAATAAGGGGCTTTATGTGTTGAGAGATGGAGCCTCATGCTCGTCTGCTACAGAGTCCACTTTTGTACCTCATCATTCTTGTAATGAGGTGATTTCTAACAATACTTTGAATTTGTTACATGCTCGGTTGGGTCATTCATGAAACACTTGTCTTTTGCTAATTGTTCTAGCTTAGACATTTACTTTTGTGACACTTGTTTGTTGACCAAACATCACAAGTTGCCTTTCAAGAAGAGTCTTTCTTCTGTGTCGCATGTGTTTGCTTTATTCCACCTTAATTTATGGGGGCCATATAGTGTGCAAGCTCTTTGTGGAGCTCGATACTTCCAGACCATGACCAAGTGTTTCTGGTCTGATAATGGCACGGAGTTTGTTTTTTCTAAATGTCATTAGTTGTTTGCTAAACATGGGATTCTTCATCAGAGATCTGTTCTTGGGGTGCCACAACAAAATGGACGAGTAGAACGCAAACATCATCACCTTGTTGAGACTGCAAGGGCATTGCGTATCCATGCTGGGTTACCTCTTTCTTTTTGGGGTGAATGTGCTCTTGCATCCACACACATCATCAACAAACTTCCTTCTTCAGTCCTTCATTGGAAGACCCTATATGAGTTACTCTATGGTAAAGCTCCTTCTTTTGATGAGCTTCATACCATTGGATCCCCGTGTTTTGTTATGCAATCTAATTTTACAAAGATAAGTTCCTTCCCTCTGCTCGTAAGTGTGTTTTCATAGGCTATCCCCTGGTCAAAAAGGATTTAAACTATATGATCTTACCACTCACTCCACCTTTGTGAGCAAGGATATGGTTTTTTAGGAGGATGTTTTCCCTTTTAAGGATTCTCCTACCTCTTCATATTTACCTACCTCTCGAGTTGACCTTCCCTTTGTTTCTGGCTTTGATGATTTTACATCTTCATCTCTCCTGCATGTCAGCTTGAATCCACATATTAATCACATACATTTTCTCATCTTAATTCTAATTCCAATCCTTTTTTGGAATTAGTTGCTCCCAATTCAATCACTTCTTCTTCCTCCACCTTATCTTCTTCTATTCCATCTCTTGCACACCCTCTTCCCCCTCCCACAATTCCTCCACCACCTAACCATTCAACTTGTCAAACTCATCTTCCTCCCAAACTTCATGATTTCATATGTTATCAACTTCCATCCAAACACAATCCCTCCCCTTCCACTTCCGATTCCTCTTCTTTTGCCTTTCAACTTTTCCAACTGTCTCATCTTAGTCACATTTCTCGCGATTATAGAGCTTCCCTTTTCAATGTTTTTTCTATGCTTGAACCTAACTGTTACTCTCAAGCCAAGCATAAACCTGAATGGATATAGGCTATGTCTCAAGAGCTCAAGGCTCTTGAATCCAATCACACTTAGCAGCTTACCACACTTCCTCCAAGCAAGAAAGCCATAGGCTGCAAGTGGGTTTATAGAGTGAAGTATAAGGCAGATGACATAGTTGATAGATACAAGGCTCGTTTGGTGGATAATGGTTTTAACCAGCATAAGGACAAGGCCTATAAGCACACTTTTTCTCCGGTTGCTAAGTTCACCATTAGGCGTGTGGTTCTTGCTCTTGCAACTACTCGCAATTGGCCTTCACAATGACAATTCTAGCCAAGTTTGTCGTCTTCTTCGATCTCTGTATGGCTTGAAGCAGGCCAGCCGTCAATGGAACATTGAGCTCAGCCAGTTGCTCCTTAAATTGGGTTTCACACAGTCTCCTCAAGATCGTTCTTTGTTTGTTAAGAATAAGGATGGCTCTTTTCACTGTGGCTTTGGTGTAAGTGGACGACCTTTTGCTAGCTAGTGACTCTCCATCCAAAATTGCTTCTACCAAAGCAGCTCTTGATTCAGCTTTTACTATCAAGGATCTTGGTCTTGATTACTTTCTTGGTATTGAGATTGCTGGGTCTCCCTCTGGCATCCTCCTCAATCAACGAAAGTACATTCTCGATATTCTTGCGGATGCTGGTATGACAGACTGCAAGCCCACCTCTTTCCCTATGCAGATTGAAGAATCTTAAATTGCCACTTAATAAAGGTGACCTTCTTGATTCTCCTGAGCAGTATCGACGTCTTGTTGTCCATCTCCTATACTTAAATTTGAGTCATCTTGACATCTCTTATTCAGTTCAACACTTAAGCCAGTTTCTTTCATCTCCTCGGGCTCCTCATTTTCAAGAAGCTCATTTCCTTCTCCGCTATCTTAAAGGGAAATTCAATCAAGCTCTGTTCTACCCTTCTATTTTTTATTTGTCATTAAAAGCTTTTACAGTGATGTCGGCTGGGGTAATTTCCATTTTACTTGTCACTCTCTCACATGCTATTGCATTGTGGGCAATGCTTTGGTCTCTTAGAAGACCAAGAAGCAGAAGATTGTAAGCAAATCATCTACATAAAGCGAGTACAAAGCTATGTAAGCTGCAGCTAGTGAAGTTGTGTAGCTTGAAGGATTGCTCCGCACTTTTCAGGTAGATGTCTCTCTTTCAATTCCTCTTCCCTATGATAACAAATCTGCTCAGAGTCTTGCTGCTAATCCCGTTTTTTATGAACGAACGAAACATATTCGTATTGATGGGCATTTCATTCGTGAGAAGGTTCAATCTTAGTTTTTCCGGACTCATCATATTCAGTCTCATCTCTAGCTAGTAGACATATATTCTAACCAAGCCCTTAGGCTTTCAACAACATCAATTTCTCTCCTCCAAGCTTGGTCTTGTATTGGTTCCGAATTCCAAGCTAATAGTTCATAATTGGGTCATTTACGACATGGTTTGATGTCTTCTTCATTAGCATAAAACCGAACTCTCACTCTAAGCTTTGTAATTTTGTTATTCATTCAGTTGCAACAAACTCGTTTTTCTCTCGATTTCTCTTGTGTTTCTTCGTGTTCTTCAGTTTTCTTCCATGGAAACTTAATCCTCTTCACTTTTAGATGCACTGCTCTTAATTTGGTTGTTGTTTACTAAAACAATGAAGCAAATAGATCAAGCTATTTGTTATCATCAAAAGACTAGTTAGAGAAACCAATTGAACCCTAGCTCATGGAACCCAATAAATTACCCCCTATTTTTTTATGCATCAATTATGACAAACAAATGACTCACTAGACAAAAATATTTCAAATTTAATGTTTATTTAAGGGTTGTAAGTCACGCACCCAAAACGCTTCCAAGATGCGTGTCTGTATGGTGCACCCAGGCCACACGCTTCCTGGATGGGTGTATGATTTTTTGCATTAAAAAAACGGGTTATAAACCCTACAGAACCGAGCTAATAAATAGGGTCAACACGCATTCTAGATGAATGTTGACCCCAATATTTTTTTTTAATTCCAACCCACACTCATTCGGGATGAGTGTGGGTTGGGAATTTTCAAAAAATTGTAATGTTTAATATACCATATATTATAATTAAATCATTCAATTTTTCGATTATAATTGATTCGTATTTTTTGAAAATCATATTGGAATTGTTCGAAAATGATTGCTAGGATTAATTAGAATTATATTATATATTAGAATTTACATAAATTTGTTCATTAGGATTTATCGAAATTAGATTATTATTGTCGATATTGAACACTCAGCAAATATCAAATAAGATTGGATTTCATTTTATAATACATGGGATTGATTAATTAGTTTAGAGGGTTAATATGTAGAATGATAGTCAAATGAATATTTTGATATAATTTTCCGCTGTAGTTGATAAATGTTATATGTAATTTACTATAAAATACTAGATGAGATATATATAATTATTATTTTATATTTGATAATATAGAATTTCATCTAACAATATACGCGATTAAATTGATTTTATTATTATTTATGTTTAATTAAAGTTATGGTTAGGGTTAGGGTTAGGGTTAAGTTTAGGGTTAGTGTTAGGGTTAGGGACGTAGGCTTAAGGTTATGGTATTTAGTCAATATTGAACACTTAGCATATATCAATAAGATGGGATTTCATTTATACTACATGAGATTGAATAATTAGTTTAGAGGGTTAATATGTAGAATGATAGTCAAATGAATACTTTGATTTAATTTTCCGCTATATTTGATAACCATTATATGTAAATCACTATAAAATAATTGATGAAATTTAATTATTAGTTTACATTAGATAATATAGAATCATCTAACAATAGACGAGATTAAGTTGATTAGGTTATTATTAAGTTAGGGTTAGGGTTAGGGTTAAGGTTAGGGTTTTAAGCTTAGAGTTAGGGTATATAGTTGATATAGAACACTTAATATATATCAAATAAGATTGGATTTCATTTTATACTACATGAGATTAAACAATTAGTACATTTAGCGGGTTAATATGTAGAATGATAGTCAAATGAATACTTTGATTTAATTTTCCACTATATTTGATATCGATTATATGTAAATCACTATAAAATACTAGATGAGATTTAATTATTAGTTTACATTAGATAATATAGAATTTCATCTAACATTATACGAGATTAAATTGATTAGGTTATTATTTATGCTTAATTAAAGTTAGGGTTAGGGTTAAGGTTAGGGTTAGTGTTAGGGTTAGGGCCGGGTTAAGGTTAAGGTTAGGGTTTTAAGCTTAGGGTTAGAGTATATAGTCGATATTGAACACTAAGCATATATCAAATAAGATTAGATATCCTTTTATACTACATGAGATCGAATATAAACAAATAATTATATCTCATTTAGTATTTTATAGTAAATTACATATAATCGTTATAAACTATAGCGGAAAATAAAATTAAAATATTTATTTGATTATCATTCTATATATTAACCCTCTGAAGTAATTATTCAATCTGATATCACCCCCTATGTAGCAACAATTTAAGACACAAGGTAGCTCACCATTTTCTCTCATATCACATGTGATCAATGAAAGCTAACTTAATTTACAGTTAATATATACACACTCGTGAACTATTTGTATTTAGTTTACAGTTGCAAGTTAATTAAGGTTATGTGTTCACATGATCAGATCGATACCTTGAAGCTTGTAAATTGTAATAATGTGGGAATTAATTAAATTAGTTTTTCGCATGATGGATCAATGTGAAAAGTAGTAAAGTTGGTGAATTTTCAACTTTAAATTGGTAAGGGTAAGTTAACTGTAGGCTGCTGCACGTTTATTCTGATAGTATGCTCTGTATACCAAATCATTAATTTGAAAAGTTAGATATATAGGGAAAGTGTATATATATATATATATATATATATGTACACTCATAAATTAATGTGAATGAATGAAATGGATAGCAAAGAAAAATCAAAGTATAGAAGCCCTACCTGAATGAAATATATGCATATGTAATCATTAGTCTATTAATTATTGATCAAATCCTTTCAACATGTTGCTTTTTCTCCAACCCCCTTAAACTTGAATTTAATCAGTAAACAAACAAAGAACGGTTAGGTCAAAAAAAGTCTACATCAAATCATTTGATAACGACGCTTCCTACAGAGCCAAAAGTCATTAATGGACTATCTTCCATCTTTAATTAATTGTATGCTTAGTTCTAGCTAGTAGTCATACGTTAATAAAGTTAAGGTGGACGGTTACTTGGTTCAATCAAATCATCCACAAAACCTCAAATCAAATATTGTGCTCTACAACCATTTCGGGACAGCTTGCAGGTAGTATTCAAAGGTCATCGGTTCAAATCCCGCTCCGGATAACTACTAAATTATGGTTTACTTTGTCATTAACTTCAATGTCTATGAGATTGGTCGGGTGCTTATAGCATCAGATACCCATGTAAAATTCAAAAAAAAATTATAGTGATATGTATAGTATATCTTTCTACAGAGTATTGAACTGTAACCAGAGGCGGATCCTCTTTAGGATTGAACATATTCCGATATTAATTTTCAATTTAACATACATATTTGTCTCGTCGATAGCTTCGATTTGATATATTATAAGCTCAATTCTGATATTTGAGCAAACCAATATAAGCGTTTCAATTTCTAGGACTGAACATATATACATTAATTGGTTCCTACATCATTTACCAAACTGATCGATATACTTTTGTCATAATTATCATTTGTTAAACTTCATATCTTAATAATATAATTATATCCGAGAACTTCAAATTAGAAGATTATATTGAAATATTTGAAAAACATGAACTAAAGCATGCAAGGTTTATGTTTTTATTCTATTTACACATCCATAATATTGATGATTTTTCGTAAAAGAAAATTATTGTTTAATTTTAAAGACAATTTTTTTAATCGTAATTTTCCGCCCCTTCAATCAACAATTTCAGGATCCGCCACTGACTTGAACACAAAATGAAAAAACATGATACATATAGGCAACCCGTTTACAGATATATCCAATTGAAATTTTGCCAAAATAGCTGAAGCACGATGTTCGATAATGAGAATTGACAAGATAAAAATGTGGTTATTTGCCAGAAGGTATTTTAGAAGCGATCATCAGTATTAGGGATAAGTTGCATAAGTTGAAACTTCGTTGGCTTGGTCATATAAAGGAGTGACCTGAGTGCTCCATGTCCAGTGTGTAGGTGCGACAACCTTGCAAAGTTGCATTGCATATGGAGAGAGACCAACATAGCAGAGGTCGATTTAAGATGAGTTGAAAAGAGGTGATTGGGCAAGATTCGACCAGTTTGATGATTAATGAGGGCTGTTGGCACACTTGTGAATCCCACATCGGAAGTGGGAGGATCCCGAACCTGACATATAAGTGGATGAGCTACTCCACCTAATGTCAATTGGTCTTGGGATGGTGCCCCAGTCTGACTTATGTGTTGGGCTGTCTGGTCGGACCCAACAAGACTTCCCTTAACATGGGCAATGGAGGAGACCAGAAAGACTTCCCCCTATGGCAAGGGAGGAGTGTGAACAGTATTGAGTTAGGCTCGGTTGTGTAGCGTAAAGGGATATGATTGGGTAAAAATCATTTTCAATTCGATCTTTTGATTCCCACTGTTGTGTTATTTCTTAGCCCTTATTCCTTGCATTAATTTTTAATAGTATATCTCTCTCTTGTGTGTTTCTGGGTTCGTTCGTCTTGATTATATATATACATGTTTGTTTTTTGGGGTTATTGGGAAATAGTCGACATATAATATTTTAGAATCTAAACAATGAAAGATTGAATTGAACAGAAACTCAATCAAGCTCAACTCATGAGCTTCAATGGAGGAATTTCGGAAAACCTCTCAATCTCAATTTGCAGTAAGTTTGTTATGTTCTTACATCAACACTAACTCCTTAACAGCAATTGGAACATAATATGAAATGACTAAAATACCCCTATCGACAATCTTACCTTCAGCTGTTACACTAGTATAAAATGCATATGTAAGAAATGTATATGTGAATATAAGACTATACTCTACATACCCCCCTCAAGCTGGACAAGGGGAGAGACAAGTCCAAGCTTGGAACACAAAAATTTTTGTTGATGAGCCCCCAAAGCTTTGGTGAGAACATCTGCTAGCTGGAGTGTTGTAGAGACATGGATAGTCTGAAGAAACCCTTGCTGTACCATCTCCCTTATGAAGTGAGCATCAATCCTTACATGCTTAGTTCGTTCATGAAATACTGGATTCAGTGCCAAGCACTGAGCTACTCTATTGTCACAATGCAGATTGATTGGTAGTTGGACATCAATGTGTAAGTCAGTGAGCAAGCCTTGCATCCACACTAGCTCACTAGCAGCAGAAGACATACTGCGGTACTCACTTTCAGTTGAAGATTTGGAAACTACATTCTGCTTCTTTGTCTTCCAAGAGACCAAAGAGGAACCCAGAAAAACACAATAGCCAGACAGAGATCTTCCAGTGTCAATGCAATTCCCCCAATCAACATCACTATATGCAGTGACAGTGAGAGATGAAATGGCTGGGTAGGATAAAGCCATGTGAAATGTACCTTTCAAGTATCTAAGTAAGTATATAGTAACATCCCAATGAGGCTTGAGTGGGTTCTGTAGGAACTGACTAAGTTGCTGGACAGTGTAAGCAATATCTGGTCGAGTTAGTGTGAGGTATAGGAGCCTCCCCACCAATCTTCTGTAACTCTTTGGGTGCTCAAAAGGATCACCCATATTTGCAGACAATTTTGTACCATGTTGCATAGGGAAGGCAACCAGTTTGCATGATTCCATTTGAGCATCTCTGAGAATGTCAAGGATGTACTTTCTCTGATTCAACAAAATGCCTGAGGAAGAACGAGAGATTTCCATCCCAAGGAAATATCTTGCCTGTCCTAGATCTTTAATGGTAAATGCAGAGTGGAGAGCAGCTTTAGTAACTGAAAATTCAGTCTCAGAATTCCCCAAAAGAAGCATATCATCTACATAAACTAGTGCAATAGTGAATGAAGAGCCAACCGCTTTCACAAACAAAGAGTAATCATGTTTAGACTGAGTGTAACCCAATCTAACTAGGAACTTTGTCAACTCATAATTCCATTGTCTGCTTGCCTGTTTGAGCCCATAGAGGGATCTGTTGAGCTTGCAAACATGTCCAGGAATGATCTTATAACCATCAGGGGGCTGCATATATACTTCCTCTTCCAAGAAACCATGGAGGAAAGCATTATTGACATCCAACTGATGCAATGCCCATCCCTTAACAACAGCAAGAGCAAGAATAACTTTGACAGTTGCTAACTTTGCTACTGGTGAGAATGTTTGCTTGTAGTCTTTGTCCTTGACTTGGTTATAGCCCTTAGCCACCAGCCTAGCCTTGTATCTCTCTATACTTCCATCGGGACTGTACTTAATTTTGAAAATCCACTTGGAACCAATAGCCTTCTTGCATGTGGGAAGAGCTGTAACAGTCCAAGTGTTGTTTTTCTCAAGTGCTGCTAACTCAGCTTTCATAGCATTTTCCCAGTGTTCAGTTCCCTGTGCTTGCTTGTAAGATCGAGGCTCAAATGTTGCACACATATTGACAAATGACTGAATAAAGGAAGGAGATAAGTGAGCTAAATTCTGTACTGAGAACACAACAAAGGACTTACTCTCAGAATCTGAAACAGTCTCCTGTGCTCTAGTTGGAAGATTGGTGCAAATGTAGTCATTCAGCTTAGCAGGCCTGTGAATCACTCTTTTGGCAATCAAAGGAGCAGTACTCTCTAGGATGAATGGACTTTCCTCTGAGAAATAAGGAGCTAGATCTTGGGATTGAAGATGATCTGATATGATATCAGTATGGGAATTACTGCTAATAATGGGATCATGATGACTAAGAGGACTGTCACTTTCAGAACTATGATGAGGTACACAATCATTGTTCCAAAATATCTCACTCTCATCAAAACTATCCAAAGATAGACCAGCAGTTAAGGAAGGACTAGAACTGTGCATAGATGTGGTTCTAAAAGGGAAGACATGTTCAACAAACTTTACATGTCTACTGACTATGATCTTTTTCTGTTGAAGATCAAACAATCTGTAAGCCTTTTGGCATGTTGGATAGCCAAGAAAAACACATTTCCTAGAGATAATCCTAAGCTTATCTCTGTAGTCATTTGGTTGCAGACAATAGCAAAGACAACCAACAATTCTAAGATCATCTAAAGAGGGAGGTTTACTGTGTAATACCTCATAGGGTGACTTCCATTGAAGAACACTGGATGACATTTTATTAATCAAGTATGTAGCACTCAAAACACACTCTCCCCAAAATTGAATGGGGAATCCAGCATAGTGCCTAATAGCTCTTGCAGTTTCCACTAAATGTCTGTGCTTTCTCTCCACTTTTCCATTCTATTCATGAACACCAGGAGCTGACCTTTGGTGTATAATTCCTCTAGCCAACAACAAATCAATACAACCTTTCTGTGTAAACTCTGTTCCATTATCTGTTCTCAAGACCTTAACCTTCAGTTGAAATTGTGTTTCAACCAAATTCAGAAAACTTGTGACCACTCTCAATACCTGCATCTTGTCTTGCACAAGATAAACCCAGGTTGTTCTAGAAAAGTCATCTAGAATAGTCAGAAAATATCTGGCTCCACACAAAGCTGGAGTCTTATATGGACCACATAAATCCATGTGTACCAACTGAAATAGCCCCTCAGACACATAATTACTTCTTGCAAAAGGTAACTTGTGAAATTTTGTCAATTCACATGTATCACAAACAAAATCCTTTAAACCAACATCACAACATTCAGACAGATGTTTCATTTTGGAACTAGAAAGATGTCCAAATCTGGCATGCAAAGTATGTAGATTCACTACTTTATTACAATCATGAAAAAGTTGATTTTTCCCAAGTAAGTCAAGACTTCTATCAGGATCTGTCCCAGCAATCCTTGAGACTTCAAGATGTATAATCCTCCATCCTCAGTCCCTCTAGCAACCATTCTCCTAGTTGTAAGGTCCTGTAACCAACAGGATGCCTCATTAAAATGAAATTCCATTCACTGTGTATGCAAAACCTTTGATACAGAAAGTAGATTATGCCTAAACTGTGGAACAAAAAGCACATTTTGCAACAAGTCATGTGTAACCTGTACAGATCCTGACTGACTCACAGCAATACTGGTGCCATCAGGCAACCCCAAACTGATAACACTTTGCAAATTTCTCAAGCTTATAAACACAGATTTATCAAATGCAATATTGTCTGTACCACCTGAATCCACTATCCATTTACTCTTATTAGCTTTATTAGCACCAATGAGAAATGAAACATTCAAAGTACCTGCAAAGTGCACAACTGCCTGATTAGCAGAGCTATCAAACTGATCCATCTTGGCCTTGAATCATTTTGTCCATCCAGTGGACTGTCATAGTGAGGAGCATCTATGTAGGCAGCCATCTTGCCACCTTGCTTAGATCTCTCATCATCACGAGGACCTTTGTACCACTCAGGGTACCCCACCAGCTTGTAGCAATAGTCTCTGGTGTGACCTTCCTTGTTGCAATAGTCACATCTCCTTTCCACTTTTGGTTTCTTGAACTAATCTTTCTTTGCCTGATCACCACCATATCTGAACTGATCTTGCTTAAACTGTGAATATCAATTCACAGCATTAGCTTCATACTCCAAGTTGCTTCTTTGACCAACAACTAACACATTTGCATCCCCTTGCACTATCGAGGTCACTCCTTTGGACCTCTCCAGTTGTACAGTCATTTGAAAGGCTTTGTTCAGACCTGGCATTGGGTCTTTTGATAGAACATTGCTCCTCAGTGGCTCATAGACTTCATTAAGTCCCATCAAGAACTGCATCACCTTTGCCTTTTCTTCTCTCTCAATCACACGCTTGAGTAGAGAGCAAGAACAAGCTTGATTCATACCACCACATGTGCAACCTGGAACAACATCAAGAAGTAATAATTCATCCCATATTTTCTTCAGTTTACCAAAGTATGCACCAATGGAGAGATTCTCTTGCTTCAGATTGCTCAAATCTCTCCTTAGTTGATATATCAACGGATCATTTGTCTCATAAAATCTTTCCTTGATATCTTCCCATAGTTCTTTCGCCCACTGCTCATACATCACAGACTCAGCAACCTCACTGGTCATCGAGTTTACCATCCAACATCTCACCATGTAATCCGCACGGATCCATTTCTCAAAATCCTCGCTGTTCTCAGCAGGTCGAACAACGCTCCCTGTGATAAACCCGAGCTTGGCCTTGGCACCCAACGCCATGTGGACTCCGCGGCTCCAACTCACAAAATTTGTTCCATTGAAAGGTGTGGATACCAGCTGCATCCCAGGGTGGTTAGAATTGGACAGAAACAGCAGGTTGTAATGGATATTGCCAAGATTTTGCGCAAAATCCCCAAATTGGAACCCCGTGGGGATCTTCGTCCCCATCACAAATCCTCTCCCAGAAACCTGGTCCTGGAGGCGTGACAAAGGTTCCTCTTCCTTCTCCAATACCTGAACCTTGACTGTGAGGACTCGCATTCGGATTCACATTCAGATTTCCTCTTCCCGCCATTGTCGATTCAATTCACGAATTTCTCAGCGTAATGAAATCAAGACACAAACAGATGCAGCGAAGACGATTACCTTCGCTCTGATACCATTTAGAATCTAAACAATGAAAGATTGAATTGAACAGAAACTCAATCAAGCTCAACTCATGAGCTTCAATGGAGGAATTTCGGAAAACCTCTCAATCTCAATTTGCAGTAAGTTTGTTATGTTCTTACATCAACACTAACTAACTCCTTAACAACAATTGGAACAGAATATGAAATGACTAAAATACCCCTATCGACAATCTTACATTCAGCTGTTACTCTAGTATAAAATGCATATGTAAGAAATGTATATGTGAATATAAGACTATACTCTACAAATATAGTTGGATAGACTACATAAACTTTTTTAACTAATCATCCCTATCTAACTTAATTGTGGGGTATTAGACGGAGACTGTACGTTGTAATTCTTATATATTAATGTCTGATCTGATAACGATATCTTATTGACCAGAGAAGTCAAAAGGAGGGGTATTTGTACGAAAAGACTGTGACAAGAGCAACGCCCACAATTGAGGAAAAAATTGAGGTGTTAAATAAGAATGTTGAAATCAGTAAACTAAGAATGAAGATCATGGTGGTGGGTTCCTCAATCCTCACCTAGATACGGCCGGTGCTGATCTTCAATGGCCTTTTAAGGGGAATTTATAATTCCACAAATTATTTCCACGCATGGAAGATTAGTGAATCTATATCAATATATCCATTTTTTTTTATTGGGTAAAAATTCGGATGCACATCCTGCTATTCGATAGCATCTTTTTGGATGAGGTCATCAAGACATATATCCTTATACAGGACCAGGTTAACAGCAACCTGAGCAAGGTGTGCAAGGTGCAACCTTATCTGTCATGCGGTTACCATCACGAAGAATGTGGGAAAACAAAACTTCGGAAAACCCAGTAAGGAGAGAGCTAATGTCTAACATAATCAGTTCAATTTCTCATGGGCATTTGTAGCCATATTTGAGATAGTTGATGATTATGAGTGAGTCACCCTCAATAATAATTTTTTTAATATTTAGATCTATTGCTTTCAATACTCCTACTCTAAGAGTCAGAGCCTCGGCCATCAAAGGTGTTTAGTTCCCAATTAAACTGCATCTCAATGCCGCTGGTAGTCCTTTGTCGTTTCTTATTATATATCCTATAGATCCTTGTCGACGAGTGGGGGCGAACCCGTCAAAATTCAATTTCGTTTTCCCATTTGGTGTTTTTTTTCCATTTGTCTGTCTTTTTGTGCCTTACCGTTTTGTGTTGTGACTTTTTGTGAGTGCTAAGTTCATTATTGTACATACTATTAAATTTTTCTGCTTTGCTCCATGCATTCCTACTTGATTATACCTTTCTTAAGAATCCGTCAATATTGGGTAGTCTTTGTTGTTGGAAAATCCAATGATTTCGGATTAACCAAATAGTCCATCGGTGGAAAGCCATTTTTTTCTTTTTTTGGGAGGTTAATAGGCCTGAGAGTGTTGCTAAAATTAGCCCAATTTTCCTCGAATTTTTAATACATTCATTGATCGTCTTTTTGGCATTAGTCGAGAGACTGAAGAAGAATAAAAAGTATTTACACTCGAAAAATAAGTGAGTAGCATCTTCTTCATGATGGTTGCATATTGCACAGTAGGGGGGACTGCTACCCCTTTTTTTGATCGTCGAGCTGCACTCGGTGTAGTCCATGATGACACACTCTCCAAAGAAACTTTTTGACTTTGGGAGGGATAATAATTTTCCATATCCATGTTTTCTCATCATCTCTCCGATCCACACATTTTGTGTTAAATTTATATGCACTAGAAGTTGTAAACCATCCATTTTTATCCGGCTACCAATACATTCTGTCTTGTATGTTGTTTTTAGGTAAGAGTATGTCATCTATTTGCTTAGCCGTTTCATTAGGCAAAACTTGTTTAAGTTTGTCAATACTCCATTCACCATCAATGATGTATTGATCAACAATTTCTTCTAGATTATTCCTTCCTCGTACTGTACATTGGCTTTGTATGTCAGGAACCGGAGTCCACTTGTCTTTCCAGAATTTTATGGTTTTTCCATCCCCTACTGCCCAGGCTAGACCATTCTTAAATCGCTTAATTAATTTCCTTAGTTGAGTCCATTGCCAAAAGGCGTTTCCTCTCTTCTCAAATTCTAGTAAATTTGTGGACTTTAGGTATTTATATTTAATAATTTTAACCCAACTATTATCAGGCTTTGCAGTGATTTTCCATAGCAGCTTCATCTGAAGCGCTTCGTTCATGTCCTTGGATTTTCTAAGTCCCATTCCTCCTTTAGATTTTTCTCTACAAACTTTATCTCGGCTTATAAAGGGTTTATATTGAAGGTCTTTGTTCCAGAATAAAGTTCTATTTATCTTATCAAGGTTGAAGAGTATTGAGACTGGAAGCATAAAACTTTGCATGGAATATAGAGGTTTTGATGCTAAAGTTGAATTGATTAATATTGACCTTCCATGTTGAGACAGAGCGTCAGCTTTCCAGTTAGTCAGCTGGTTTCTTGTTTTCTCAATGATTTCCTCGAACGTATTTTTATTAACTCTTCCATTCACTAAAGGACATTCCAAATATTTATCCATTTTGATTTGTCTAGAAATGTTTAGACAACCTTCCAAAGCAAGTATCCTTGGAGCTGGGATATGATACCCGAAGAACCTTGAAAAGCCGATATATGGTAGTTTACCTTTTGACCTGAAATTTGACAGTACTCATCAATAATAGTTTTAATTTGGCCACATGCTGTTAAATTTCCTTTAGAGAAAATAATAATGTCGTCAGCGAATGCTAAAAAAGGAATTTTAGGACCCGAGTGACCAAACTGAAAACCAATGCCTGAGCAATCCAAATTGGTTTCCCAGTTTAGCTCTCGGGCTAACACCTCTGCACCTAGGATGAACAAAAATGGAGAAAGAGGATCTCCCTGCCTTATGCCTTTTTTTGGTTTAAATAGTTATGTCGGGCCATTATTGATCGACTAAAACGGAGAAGGACACCGTTGTTACGCATTCCATGATTAAATCAATAAAAAATTTATCGAAACCAAACTTTTTCAACACCAGTTATGTGAAATGCCAATCTACCATGTCATATGCAGATATGCTTTTTTCATATCTAACTGAATAGCTAGCCATTCATCCGAGCCCTTACGAGTTTTGAAAGAGTGGAGGATTTCGTGGGCTATGAGGATATTGTCTTGAATAGCTCTATCCGAGACAAAGGCCCCTTGAAAAGGGTGTATTAGTTTTCCTATGACCCTTTTTAAACGTTTCGTTAAAATCTTGGATATTATCCTATATACTGTTGAGCATAGGCTAATGGGTCTATAGTCTTTGGTTTTTGCTGGGTTATCACACTTCGGAAGTAAGGTGATAAAGGTATGGTGTACTTGTCGGAGCAGTTTCCCCGTATGAAAGAAAGAGTTAATGGCTTTAATAACATCGCTCCCAATGATGTCCTAGCAGGTTTTATAGAATTCAGCAGTCATTCCATCGGGTCCAGGGGATTTATCGGCACCTAATGAACAAAATGCTTCCTTTATCTCTTCATTAGATGGTAGCTTGCACAGCAACCTATTCTCATCCTCTGAAATTGAAGGAGAAGTAAGCTCAAGGTAGCTATTCAAGAGATTTGTGTTAACTGGTTCTTTAGAGAATCATTTGACAAAATCCCTTCTAATAACGGATATTTTGTTCTCCACTGACAAGGGTTCCTGAATCAGAAGTAATATTCCTTATAATTTTTCTATTTCTTCTACCAGAAGCTACACGATGGAAATAGGTTGTGTTACAATCAGCTAGCTTAAGATATTTAGATTTAGCTCTTTGTCACCAGTATTCCCGTTGGAACTGAAGTAATTTGTCTTTTTTTATATAATTAATTGTTTTTCTTTTACCCCATCATTATAATTGTTTAGGCTTTGCATCCTGACTAACTCTCTTTCCACATCTTGAATTTGCCTGTAGATATTACCAAAAGTAACCTTATTCCACTCTTTGGCCTTCTCTTTCAGAATCTTGGTTTTATAAACCAACCTAAACATGGTTGATCCCCTATGATTAGTTCTCTAGACTTGCTTGACAATATTCCGGAAATCTCTCCTTTGGAGCCACATATTTTCAAATTTAAAGGGGGGTGGTCTAAATGAGTGTTCCGAGTTTAGACTTAGGGAAATTGGGCAGTGATCGGAGGATGTAAATGCACCATTGACAGTTATAAGATTAGGGAATTTTTTGAGAAACTCATGTTGACAAAGAACTCGATCAAGTTTTTCTAGGATGTTGTGTTCCCCTTCCGCTTTTTTTCTCCAAGTAAACTTATTACCTGAAAACAGAATCTCCATAAGAGAACATATATTCTTAATTGGGTTAGTCTCGAATATCTGGTGCTGCTATTAGCCGCGCCACCCTCCTTTTCACTACTACTATAGATTTAATGCATATCTCTCATGACTAGACAACGATGGTACTCTGAGCATATGGTAGTCGTGAGATTATTCTAGAAAGTTTCTTGGTCAGCTGCATGCGAGGGAGCGTAAATGAGAAAGATTACTCCCGTAAAGTAAACCAATACCACCTGATCATTTAGAATACGAGTCTCATTCCAAAGTAAAACCAATACCTCCTATCTTCCATTCCCAATTGACCATATCGAGTTATTAAAACCACTCATTTGCCAGACCTTTTCCGATGGTATTTTATCAGTTCTGATTTCAGCTATGGCCATCAGCGAGATGTGTTCATTTATTCGTAATGCACTTAGGTCTGTCAACGGATTAGGTCTACCGAGTCCCCTAATATTCCATAAGAAATTTTTTATAATTTTCGTTTGGAAGTTGTCAGGAGCCCGGGATACTCCATTCCTAACAGCAGCGGCAAATGTTTCCTAAAGAAAGTTTTCTCTAATATAGTTCCTCTGACCGATCCCACTTCCTTATAAAAAAATTCTGACATTTTTAGCAAGATATTTCTCGTGAAAAGTTTTCTTCAAACACTCATTTGTAGTCTTGAGTCTTTTCTCATAAAAATTGGAAATCCATGTTGCATGGAAACATATACATAATTGAACAATGCATTTGTCGTTTAGAAGTTCACGTATAGTAATCTTACCGTGGTCATAGTGCCAAGAATCCTCCATATTAATTAGGTACTACTTCGAAGTATGGCTTATTAAGCAATTTGCAACTCCTTTAGACCTAATTAAACTTGTTGTTTGAATGTTTTTTATGACTTATTTTTCTGCTAGGTAAGCTGTCGTTCCGTGAATGGTCCATGAAATTTACATCCGCTTGGAAGGTGGAATAGGCACAACGATATGGACCTAAATCCCACGTAAAATTACACAAGCAAACTTTATAAAACACCAAACCCTTAAGAATACAAAAATAGCCTAACACAAACGAGTTCACTAGTCGCCTAGGCAGACTACAAACGTTGCCCGAACCATTTGTAGACTCAACAAGGCACCTGATTCTTTCCCTAATTTCCTTGACTTCAACAGGTTCTACTAAGATTGTAGCGAACAAAAACGTGAGGTTGAAAGCTGAAGAATTGTCCTGAACTTGGCACAGGCACGTCATGATCGAGCTTTTCCCTGTCAATCGTTTTCCTCTTGAACTTCTTCTCAACATTTGATGACTGCTTCCTTTTATCACCATCAATGGAGCTTTTCAATTCTTTAGGCAAAACATTGCCCAGGGATTTGTTTGATCCCTTTCGGGAGGAGGTTTTAGGGTTCATTGATACACCATACATTTTTAACCATTCAATATAACACTTATATACTGAACTATTACACAGAAATATATCCATTATTAAATTTATAACCATTTTTTATTGATGTGCCATTTAATATTAAATTATAATAAATCTACTTACTTTTGTTTCTTAACATATTCTACATTTTTAAATTATCTATATCTATATTCTATATCTACTATTTGCTAAACTAACTCCATTATCCGGTTTCTTTGCATGGGTAACCCATTCTGAAAATAAATTTGCTAAAAAGTGGATAGCCACTTGCAAGCTGTAGCCGGTAGCAGGTAACCCAATGGGGGACAGCAGGACACTGTTTCGCTAGCATGAAAAACGAAGAGAGAGAGAGAGAGAGAGAGAGAGAGAGAGAGAGAGAGAGAGAGAGAGAGTCAGCGAGGGGGCATAAAAAGATACTTTCAATGAAATTTCAAGTTTCAGAGAAAATCAATTGAATAAGCAAGGGGGCGGGGGTTTATTTGAAGGTTCACGTGTAAGCAGTAAGTTTTAACTGAACATCAATTGGAAAACCACATGCCACATATTGAATTTAACTGGGCAAGATTTCTCGGAGAAACAGAGGAAAACGACATGCCACCTATTGGAAGCGACCGGAGAAGATTTGTAGGAGAAGCAGATTCACTATAATGACATCTTTTTTTATTTGTGCCTAGTTATAATATGTACCCATATTTGTATGCCACGATTTTGTTATCTCCTGTCAATACTACTATGCTTTGATGTGACTGGTCCAAGTTTAAGAGTCATAGTGAGAGTGACAGTGAGGGGGCATAAATATACTTATAATTAAATCTTAAGTTTCAGAGAAAACCATCGAAGAAGAAGAAAGTGGGTGGGGGTTAATTTATAGGCTGACGTGTAAGCAGTTAGTTTTAACTAGACACTTGATGCAAAACGACATGCCACATATTGAAATCTACTGGACAATATATCTCGTCGACAAAGATTCACTAGCATTAAACAAATAAAACAACGGAGCGAACATTTAAAAGACAGTAGCAAAGAGTAACAAAATACACGACATTGAAATCGAATTTTACGGTAACAAGCAGCGAAAATGTTGAGGCGTGGTGAATCTGGATCCATTCCACTCAAAGTGTGGGCGCATATTGCGGGCACGATGATCATTTGTCTCCCCGCTCAGCTGGAAGTTGACTATGAAAGTTCGTTCATTCCCATAACCGGCCACACGAACTACCTTGCCGGACCAATACCCATTGTTGTGTGATAGTCAACACGGTCTTTGATCTAGTAGGCGTCATATGAAATAC
The DNA here is from genome assembly GCA_037127255.1 of Persicaria tinctoria. Lineage (NCBI taxonomy): Eukaryota > Viridiplantae > Streptophyta > Magnoliopsida > Caryophyllales > Polygonaceae > Persicaria > Persicaria tinctoria. The sequence continues at coordinate 27,998,403 of JBANSL010000013.1, read as the reverse complement.
AAGGTGGACGGGGATGAATTTGTAAGACCGGGATGATTTCCCTCAGCAGCTCTGTTCGGTTGTCATGTAGGAGAGTGGCATATTCCACCTCCCAAAGGCTTGGATCCACTTTGTGTAAAAGGGTCACCTCGCAGAATGACCCGAGAATCCCAGCCTCACTGCTGACGATCTTGACTTTTTAATTTCGTCGGTATGATGGTGGCGTGATGAGGATGTCATTTCTTTGAAGGGTTGTTGGAGAGGTGGTTAAATGGCAATGTGGATTTAACTCCGCCGAATTATGGGGAGTATGTATGTCATTTCTTTGAAGGGTTGTTGGAGAGGTGGTTAAATGGCAATGGGAACTTCACCGAATTATGGGGAGTATAGATGTTGAATGGCTAGCATATATAAGTAGGGTGTATGGAAAATATCAACAATGTTTAGCATGTGACCGTTAATACAAAAAAAAGGCAGTAGCAGAAGTCATTAATGTCAATTGTTTTCTTGGTGCATGTCTACCCTTAACATGGCAGTGTGTTGGTATTTACATGACACATGACACTTTTGACATGACAACAATGAAGTGGCATTACTGCTTGTAGGTAAGCGATAGATGAAAACCATAAAAATCAACTCCCCGGTCAATAATTCTCTACTGGGCATCCAATGGTTGTCTACTGGACATATTTTCGGGGCGTGTTATTCAATATTTGACCTTGCTATAAAACTGGGTTTCTCACTCACACTTCTTACTCATTAAATGCAATACCGTAGCAAAATATAGCAGGTATCATTATTGAAACGATAAGAAGTTCAAAACAATAAAAAAAAATTCACCTAAAAAAAATCACGGAGAGAGAGAAGCAAGGGTCATCTTGCAGAGGAGAGAGAACCCATGAGAAAGGATAGTGGATAAGACAAGAGAGAGAAAGAGAGAGAGAGAGAGAGGGAGACCATTTCCCGCCCAGACAATAGAGGCAAAAGGGAATAAGAGGGAGATGAGGGAGGATGGGGAGAGTTTAAACCCATTCAAGCATCTGACACTTATTGGGTTTTACTAGAGAGACACCGAATTCTGATAGAAAATAAGTAAATATTCCTTCTATTTAGATTATGCGATACGTTTCTCCCTAAAATATGTTTATCTTCCTGTAAAACTGACTTTGTCCCCCTCTAACTAATGGAGTAGAGGATAAATCGTTCATCTGTATGACTGCATTATTTGAAGGATGGTGGGCTTGTGAAGAGGGCACTTTGATCGTGAAGGGATTAAAGTGTTAGAAGGTCCTCCTAGTAGACGAAAGTATTGACTACGTCTCCCTGCAGAAATAGTTGATGGCAAGTTTAATGTCGATATGAGGAGGCATGACGTCGAGCTCACATATGTAAATGCGAAGAAGGAAGGGTGCAGACCATTTTCTTTTGGGGATGATGAAGACCTGGAGGCCTACAAGTTTGTAAACGGTCTATCTGGAGAACGATCGTGGCCTATCGACCTCCATGTCTCCCTACTATGCAAGGTTGGTAGATAAGTGGCCACCACATAGGGATCCACAACGGGCCATTCAGTTGGGGGTGGCCCACCCGTGACCCAAGAAGATCACCCACAGACGGACCCTTGCTTAGCAGGGGATGAAGAAGTGGAAGTTTTGGGAGCACACGGTGTCGATGGACACCGAACCGGTGTCCAGATAGAAAATCAGTTTGTCCAGTTAAAAAATCAGCATGTTCAGTTAGACTATCCACGTGTCCGGTTACAGCCAATTAAGGAGTTGGACTTGGAGCTTGCGAAGAGGGTTAAGAACGCATACGCAATTGCGCATGGGAAGCAAGTAATTTGTGTGAGCAGTGACATCGAAGATGTAGTCAGCCCATGGGATCATGAGGCGGAGCGAGCGATGAGGAAAGTAGAGTAAGCATACCAACCCGGTAAAGGGAACTCTGGAGCGTTTCCGACGACTGTCAAAAGTGAACCAATAGAGTAGGCGGGTGTACTTTCAAAAGCGGTGCCGCACCTTCCACAATTAAGTACGTAGTTACCCCATTTAGGTGTGAAGTATGATGCCTTTGGAAGCGCAGGCGCTCCACCTTTTGCAATTCAGTATGTAGTTACCTTATTTTGTACCTTTGGTTTGTTCTACTTTGTGTTAGGGGCTTGTTTAATGGAAGTGTACATGACAGTAAACGCTTTTTGACATGACAAATAATGAACTTGACATGACATTATTACTAACCAATCAAGTCCACAAACCAACAACAATTGCAAAGCGAAAAGCCTAAAACCAACCAACAACAGTCTAAAACCAACAACAGTCTAAAATCCATCGGGAAGTACTTTTAAATATCGGATGGGGGTGTAAGACGTCCGTGAAAGATGGCAATACAAAGGAATTGGCGGTACGCCGCAATGAAGTCATTGTAAAGTCCATGGAACTCGGTGTCGCCGGACGTGAGGAGCTGCAAGTAGCGGATGGCGTATCGACCACAATCGCTCCTACATCACGACAATGAAATATATTCATCAACCTGCGAAAATTGTTTATAATCGAAACAAGTGGAAATATCGACTTACGATTGTTTATTTTGGGGAATCCTCTTCACCCTCTTGTACGCTAAGGGTTTTGAGACTTTGCCAACCCATTTCACCCAAAGTTCGGGATGGCTGCTCATCAGAATGGGGAGGAGATGGGTCACCGGCTTCAGATTCCCGCCATATGGCACACAACGACTTGGTTGATGTCGGGATCGTAGATGTTCAATGTACACTCCGTGAGATTGATCTCTAGCGCCACTAAGTGCTCGTTCTTCATATTTCAAGGCGTCAACAACCGGTCGACATCGGCCCAACCCGTTGGAAACCTCTCCGGGAACTTGTCGTCGAAGTAGTAGGTCAGCTTCTCGTCCCACTTGACCACGTCAAGGTTCCCCTTCACCTCCGTCAATTGCTTCTATAGCAGATACCCCCAGAAGAAATCAAGAACGGCAACGCCTTCGTACTTGTCATCGTCCTTATTGTCCTTCCACAGGAGGGCGCAGGGAAAACCATTTAGATGGAATAGCATATGACGAGGAAGGTGATCCATAGAACCACCCTGTGGGAACCTAACCTTGTATGTGACCCAAGTGGTCGGTGATTGGAGTACCTTGAAGAACTCCCTCTACAGTAGGGTGCCTTCGACCGGTCGGATGGGGTCCCTTCCCTCCTTTGTCTAGGTAGAGAATGCATCAACGTCTGCCCTCGTTGTCATGTCTAGGTCAACGGCATCCACCGCTTGCGATGGCTTGTTGTCCACACGCGGCTTCTTCATTGGCTTATTTACCTCCTCCGGGGAGAATGTATCGAGATGTCGACGGGTCCTCGTACTACGCCGTTCGAGGGGCACCTCAGCCTCAACCTCAACTTGGGAGGCCTCAGGTTCCATCAACTCCTCCTGCAACTAGCACATCAGAGTGTGAATAACATGACATCTGATAAAATTGACAGGACAGTCAAGTGCCCATACATCGCCGATGTCCAAAGTAGGTTTCTGTGACTGACCCCCCCCCCCCCCCCTCCTTGTCCTCCTTGGTGGGTTGTCTCTCCTCCTTGTCCTTTTCCTTCACTACTCCATCAACCTATACATATGACATCTAATGAAATTGGCAAATATTTTCATGACATGTACTGACATTTACATGATATATAATAATCTCGACATGACATTTATATACAATTACATGACGCTCTTTATATGATGCCATGACACAGGGATAACCTTACCTCCTCCTTTGACAGAACCTCCCCTTGCTCCTCTGACTCCCTAGTCCCCTTCCCCCTAAATGCCCTCCTCAAATCTTCGATCGACTCCTCAAGCGTGGCCATCATCGATCCTAACTCCGCGGTTATACTCCTCGCCATGTTGTCCAACTTTGTTAGTAACCATTACACGATCTCTAAGATATCAGCTTGTGTCTGCGTACCCGACCCTGATTCTTGCGTTGACCCAGGTGCTTCCTTTCGTTGTTTTTTCCTTGGGGTTTTATTTTTGCCTCTACGAATACCCGGACAATGTCGTCGAAGAAATTATCCTGCTTATCGCGAGTGTTTCGGGCATTGCGGTACAAATGGGTAGCCTCCTCCACTTCATCGAGGATGAGAACAGGCCTCGCAACTTCAGGGTGATCGAAGTACCCGAGCTCCTCCTTAGCCCCCCGCAGCCGGTTTTCGATGGCGTCATACTTGAGGTTCCTTTCTTCAGACTCGTATCGCAGACACCTAAGGTACAGCTTCTCGTCTATGATGTTCGTGCGCTGGATACCCACTGAAGGGAGGGCTTCGTACACCCAGAGTTGCAAACATCGGTTGTCCAGTACAATGTCAATTGTTGTCTAGTATACAGTTATTGGATGGCTAGTACTAATTCATTAGGCGTCCAGTGAAGTTTGTGTACGAAGATAGAAGGTGAGGGGGAATCCCACCAAGCAGTAGGTTGGGCATGGTGCAGTGGAGCTGCTGCCATTGTGTTGGAGCTTCCTCTCGATTGCATTGTTTAGAAACTCGTTTGTTCGCTTGTAGAAAAGCCGACCCCACGGATAGGCCAGGAACCTTTCAATGTCGGCGACGAGGTTGACCACCCTCCCCTGAACGTAGTTTCGAGATAACTTCCCGAACAACACGCCCTCGATCAGCATCAACAGGACAAATTTAAACTTTCTGGCTAACGATCTTTCATATTTCGTTGACACATGGAACATCACCTCGAACTCGGACAACCTCAACTTGCCAACTCCAAAGAAATCAAACACCGCAGTCTCGCACGCTGAGTCGTCCTCAGGCTCGTCGACATAGCCATAGTTGAGACCGGTGACAAGGGCGAACTCAGCTATTGAAAACCTCACGACAGTATCATGGATCTTGTACCACGTTTCGTGCTCCTTCTTCGTCTTCATTTGTCGTTGGAGAACGTAGTGTACAAGCTATTGAAAACCTCACGACTGTATCATGAATCTTGTACCACATTTCATGATTCTTCTTCTTCTTCAGTTGTCTTTGGAGAACGTAGTGTACAAGCTGCCCGAAGAATTGGACCCTTGTGCCCAGTCTTGCAACGCCCCCAACGGGCTGTCCATAAAGCGCTTCCACTAGGACTCGCTCAACAGGTCGCCAATGTTTACTAGGAGCTACATCCGGGAGTATTGGTTACATCACGCTTTGAAGTGTTTGTCTTCCTCGATAGCGTACACAGCCTGCACAAACTTCAACATGTCAGCCACGCTGCACCACGACAATCACAACTTACATTACTCGAACGAAACCATATCATACCACGCTCGAGGTTTGATTTCTAGGGTCGACAATCTTCTTTCCACTCCGCTGCGACATTTTTTATATTCACTAGATATTTTGCATGTTGGGAGACCAAAAATCGGTAATATCAAAATCAATTCGTGTCCCCAACCCACAGTTCCCTTCACATCAGTCCAACAAACATTCCAACATTCAATATGTACATGATAGTTACATATTCAGAACCTAAGCATATCAAATGTCAACCCTATTCATCTTAATATTGAATGCACCTAATAGTTCCATATTCATCTCTGCAGTTTCCTTTCCACATATCCAGCCCAACAGTTTCCCTTTTTACATGAGACCAAGACCGTTATACATGACACCTTAATATTCATACATGACATTTGACTTATTCAATCTGTACATCTCCAATTGCACACGAGTTTCAAAATTTTCATCTGAAATTTTGACCTATTGACATTAATATTTAGTTCCCCTGCCAAATTTGAACCTACACATATGAAAACTCACCCTTTCTAACATTTCCCCTCACACTAATTTGTCCCATTTCGGCCAATTTTCTCCTAAACTGAACGTATCTACAATCACCCTACTCTTGATAATTTGGATTCGACATAAACGTTTCCCAATTTCCCAATTCCCTAAATTCCCTTCTCTCTCCGTCGCACACACCCCAGTTCCCAAACTTTCCACCTTTTTTTGAACTTGATGTCGATTACTTCCTACATGATAGGGAGAAATTGTGAAGTGTCAACCCATTCGACATCTTTATCCCATTTTCACACAATCAAAAACAGTTTAGGTTCTTCCAATCGGTTCCTCCCCTACGAATCCAAGCAATAGGTAATTAATCGGCCGAGTTAGGGTTTACTTGCTTCAAAATCGGCTTGTTCAATGTCGGCTCGGCTTCTTCTTCTCCTCTCTTGCAGTGTCGTCTTCTTCCTCTTCTTCCTTCTCTTTTTGTTTTCCTTAAGTTTGCATGAGCCACTATTGCCCTCTCTCTTCCTCTTTTGTAAGCCCGTGAGATTGATAGTTGCTTTTACAGTTTTTTAATAAATTTGTCCAATTTTATCTTCCTCGTAATCTGTACTCTCTCTCCCTCTCTCTCCTCATTAACTTCCCATGGTTCCTCTCTCTCCGCATTCACTTCCTCTTCCCTTTGTCCTGGTTGCATTTTCCCTTTTTTATCGGCTGGCTTGCAATTTTTTTAGGGAGAGGGTTAAGCTTTGCAAATGTTTTGAATAATGGGTTATGTGTGCAAACTTGTCCGGGTTTAGGGTCAGTTTGTGCAATTTACTCTTTAATTTATCATTTTTTTGATGATGTGTGAATGTGTCCTCACCACATTAATTTTAGGCTTATACATTAAACAATCTAATTGATATTCCCACAACCAACTTTCCATTATGTGTGCGGTGTTGACACTAGCTTCTAAAGTCGGAAGGCATTTTTGCTTCGAAATAGTCTAATCGATTTCCCAATTTGATGGACATTACATTTTTTTTTATTGGGAAAGAATTCGGGTGGGATAGCCCTACCCGGCAGCATCCTTACGGATGAGGTCAAGAAGACCAATATCATTTTTAATATCGACTCCTCGGGCAGAGTGGTAAAGGTGTGCAACCTTATCAGCCACTCTATTGCCCATGTGAGGAATGTGAAAGAACATTGCTTCTTTCACCTTCGATAGCAGTAGTTGTGTATCCGAGAGAATTAGTTCGATTTCCCATGGACATGAAGATTTCCCCTGTAAATGGTCGATGATGATCTTACAGTCGCCTTCAATTTGGATCTTTTGAATGTTTAGTTGTCGAACTTTTTGAACACCCAAATTTAGGGCTAAAGCCTCCGCTTTAAGGGGGTTTTGTTTTCCAAGCAGTTGGTGCTTAATGGAAACTGGTTGTCCTTCCCAATCCCTAATAATTGCACCCGCTGAACTATCGCCATTAGAAAGGGCAGAACCGTCAAAGTTTAGTTTGTACGTACCCCTAGGAGGCTTTCTCCAATGAACGGAACGTTGTTTCTTACTTTGTTTTGCCGAGTGCATCCGAGGTGTGCGAAGCTCTTCTTCAAATTCCATTTCCCGCACAGATGTTCTATTCCAGTTGTCTATATGAGTTTTGATCATTTGTATAGCTTTATCTTTTTGTGGGATAGTAGTCTGCTGGAACAGAAATTGATTCCTAATATACCATGTCGACCACAGGGAGAAAGCAAGCCTGGATATGGCGGTGGAGTTTAGCCTCTTCCCAAGGCCAGATAGAATGGGCCTGATATCCCGGGACTAGGCAATCAAGCAAGCAACCATTGATTGATCTTGGATCGGCAGCTGGTGAATTGATGTGATAAAGGGACATTCCAAGAACAAATGGACCTCAACCTCCGGTGCCAAATTACATAGGGAACATGTGGAAGGAACTGCCAAACCCCTACAGGACAGCCTAGAGGTTGTGGGAAGACCATTCTGAGCTATTTTCCAAAGGAAGTTCTTAACTTTTGGAGGGGTATCGATCTTCCAAATCAAGTCATTACTGTCCGGGGTTGCAGAGGCTTGAGATGTAATCAATTTGTGTGCACTGGCAGTAGCAAACCATCCTTCCCTATCCGGCCACCAGTATAGGCGGTCTTGCAATTTCGATGCAGGAAGCGAGATGTCTAGAATGTCTTGTACCAGATTGCTAGGGAGTTTCCGTTTTAGTTTTTCAATCCACCACTTGCCCCCCAAAATATAGTCACTAACCGTTTCCTCCTGATCGTAATCTAGAGGACAGTTCTCCCTAGCCAGAAGAGGGGAGGTAGAGATCCAATTATCTGTCCAGAATTTTATTGAGTGTCCATTTTCTACAGACCAAATTAGGCTAGTTTTAAATTTATCTCTTAGTTCTGATAGCTTGGTCCATTGCCAAGAGCACGATCCCGATCTTCTGTACTCGAAAATACTTGTGGTACGCAGGTATTTATGTCTGATCAGGGTAACCCACACATTACTAGGCTCTTCCAAAATCTTCCACAAGAGCTTCATCTAGAGAGAGCAACATTCATATCACTTGATTTTCGAATTCCTAGCCCCCCAAACTATTTCGGTTTGCATATCATGTCCTAGTTTATTAGCGGTCGGTATTGGAGGTCCTTATTCCAAAAGAAAGAGCGGTTTATCTGGTCAAGTTCTTTATGCATAAAAGCAGGGAGAATAAATTTCTGCATCAAATGAAGAGGCTTAGCTGAGAGGTTGGAGTTTATTAGTGTAGCACGATGATGTCTTCAAATGTACTACTTGTGACTCTGCCATTGATAATAGGACCACCAAAATATTTTTCTATTGAGTTTTCCTCAGTAATGTTGAGGCAATTATGCAACTGGAGAATCCTATGATTTGAAATCCCCCGAGTTGCTTGGAAGCATGATTTGTGGTAATTGACTTTTTGGCCAGACACTTTGCAGTATGAGTCAATGATCATCTTTACTTTGTGCCCTGCTTCAACGCTTCCCTTTGAGAAGATGATGATATTGTTGTTGCAGGAGGATGGTCAAGTATGAAATAAATATAAACTAAAGTTCAGACTGACTTCCCTGTCTCAGCAAATAAATACAAGACTTCCTCCCGTTGTAGTAGAAGGTTGTCAGGATCGAATCCACGAGGAAGCACGTCAGCAGTTCTTAGGTAGCAACAGATTCTCACAGACAAGCTGCAGAAAAGACAGAAAGAAAAGGAACAAATAACAAATAAAAGCAACGAACAAAACGAAGACATAAAAGACAAAGCAAAGCATAAAATAAAACAAAGCGGCAGGCGTACTCGATCTCGACAAGCAGTAACTCGAGATCGACAAGGGATAGTAAAGACAGAAATAAAAGGGACAAGAGAAAAACAGAAGCAAGACAGGAAATAACGAACGAAAGTAAAGAACAAAGCAAGGCAGCAACTTTACTCGATCTCGACAAGTTGGTACTCGAAATCGACAACAGTAAGTCAAAAACAGAAATTGAAAATCGATGACAACAGAAGAAAACTCAACTCGACCTAGACTAGTTCTACTCGATATCGACTAGGGTCCTACTCGAGATCGACAAGGCTTCTCCTCTGTATCGACTAGAAAGACAGAAAATTTAAAATTGCAAATTTCGAACCAAAACTCAAATTTTCGACGAAATAAATCAATATAATAAAAGACTTCCAAGGTTAGGGTATCAACACCACAACGATAGCCATGCAAAGTAACACATAAAGGCATAAAAGATCATGCATTCCATCAAACAACTTTCATTGTTAACAAATAGGCATATAGAGGCTTTCGCATAAACCCTAATTGTTACTAACCCTTTTCACATAATTAATCCAAGTTGCATTAATATCACTTTCGCTTCAATAATACAAACAAGGATCACATTCAACTCTCGCAAAAGAATCATGCTCATAGGGATAGAAGACGAATTGCATAAAAAGATCTTACGTTTACTGCATCATCTCACATGGTCACCGTCGGGCTCACCCCAGCCTCAGAAGTGGGTGGACTACTCATGCCTCATTGCAATCGTAGACATTGTTGTATAAAAAGAAACTTGCATTAACTAAACTCAAAGCCTTTACAATCCCGACAATCAACTTTCGCAGACTGCCAAAACCCTATAAACTTTAGAACTCCTAAAACTTCTCTGTGGAACTACTTCTCTACCTCCGAAATTGAATTTTTTGAAACTGAGCCCCATGGGCTTTAGAACTCCTAAAACTTCTCTGTGGAACTACTTCTCTACCTCCGAAAATGAATTTTTTGAAACTGAGCCCCATGGGCTTTATTTATAGCCTTCTATTCCTTGCTACTCAAGGATAGAATATCTATATCTATATCTAAAACTATATCTAAAACTTTAATGATAAATAAAAGCGATAAAGAAATTAAATCTAAATATATCTAAATTGTCTTAAAGTGGATAAATCTTCTCCTTCATGATGTAGCTTGATAGAATCGGATAGATCCTCGGCCTTCTCGGCTTCCTTCGTGCCTAAGGAATCCCAACTCTACTCGGACTGCTCACGTAGACGTGTTTCCAGGACATGGTCTACTCGACTTCGACAAGGGCTCGTCGATGTCGACCAGGATTCGTCGTCGACTGGACTCCTTGGGTGACTCTGCTCGACAAGGCTCGGACGAGGCTCCTGGGCGTCATCGACCTCGACAAGGCTTCGTCTATATCGACTACGTACTTCCCTTCCGCTGGAGCGAGTTGCTTCTTCCGCTGCAGCGAGTTCGTCGATCCGCAGGTGCGATAGCCCCCTTCCGCTGGAGCGAGTCGGCGAGCTTCGTCGTCTTGGTGCATCCCGCTGGCAGCGAGGATTTCCGCGGTAGCGAGAGGCTCGCTGCAGCGAGTCTAGTCGCTGGTAGCGAGTGCTGCCTGGTCGTCTTCGTCCTTGGCTTGTCGACCAACTCTTCTTCTCGTCAACTCCGGGCGTGGCGCTGAGGTATCGTCGATCTCGACTAGTGGTCCTGGAGATCGAGTAGAGCTCCGGAGCTGGGTTGGTCTCACTCTCGACACTGCTCCTAGTCGACAAGGCCTGTGCTCGGACATGCTCGTCTAGATCGAGTAAGGTCTACTCGAGATCGAGTAGCCTGGGCTCTCGTCTTGATTCGACTGGTTCCGCTGCTTCTTTGACCTTGGACTTCTGTAGTGGGTTTCCGAGCTTTTCTGACCTTCCTTAAAGTTGCTGTAAAATGTCTCGAATTCTGCGAATTTAAATAGAAACTGGTGTAGATTCCATAATTTGGCAAATAAACATAAACTACATAGATTCTGTACTAGCTAACCCAAATGTATGCAAAGTATGCAGAAAACGATATTAAAGTTACTGTAAAACATGGCAAATTAGGCTCACAACAAACACCCCATACTTAAGCTTGCTTGTCCTCAAGCAATACTTTTAATTGTCATTCAGGGGAAGAAATCAAAACTCTCAACATATTAGATTCATTCTCATATAACCCTGCAGTCAATTACCATCCTCGAAAAGGTACTAGTGTCACTAATCCATGCATGTGCAATTTAAAGAGCAACATCTACTCACAAAAGGAGGGTTATGCAAAAACATTCATAAGTGACAAAGCATTGATAATCAAGAGGACTTCAATTTAAGCTCAAATAAGGAGTAGATTTGGTAAAAGGCTAAAAGGTGGGCAGTTTCTGGTAATGTGGTGCTAATGATCCGGGGAAAGGGAGTATTTCCAAATTGAATTTCATACCACATTCTTTCTCATAAGATTCATCACCTTTCATAATGCTTTTTTCTCAATAGTAATGCTTTTACCTCTCTGACCTCAGCACTGCCTTCTCGCGAGTCGCAAACATGGGTGTCATGAATGGCCCTGGATACTTAGTGCTTTGGACTCCTCACAATGTGTCCCATCTCTCCAAACTATTATCTCAGAGAGCAGGGTCAATCTACCTTTATCTCCTGAGGTGATTGGATTTTCTTTCACTCATTAAATTTTTCATATATTTCAAACAATTTCCATCCAAGCTCCAATAATGACAACACAAACACCATATGATAATCTCCATAATGTAACATCATTCTCAACATAATCCCCGGATAAGGTAAAGAATGGCAAATATTTAGGTCATGTGGAGCAATATATGAAATAAGGCATATTATGGCTTTTGTGATGCATAAGCATAGGTAAGGCTAGGATTTCAAACAATGAGCATTATATGGAAATATAAAGTCCTCCATCATCTTATCATGCAACATGTCAAAAGCAACTTCAAATTTTACCTCCTTCTATGGTTTTCAAGAAATAATGCACTTCATTATGACTTCCCTTTACTAGGCAATTTCATGCTATATCTCTAATGAATCCAATTTTGCATCGTCGAGTTCAATTTAAGCTTCCATGACATTATTCAAAATTTTCAATGGGGATCATTTTTCAAGTTTTTGGAAAACATGCATATAAGCTCATAAATCAATAATGCATTCCAAAATAGCCATGTAGCAATTCAAGAAATAAATTCTAAACATGCACAAATAATGTCAAATATGGCAAATATGCATAATGTAAGCCCTTCCCCCACCCCATACTTAAACATTACAGTGTCCTCACTGTATAAAAACAAGGGTAGAGAAAGAAACTCACCAGACTGATGTGTAGGGCTTCTAAATGTCGAATGGAAGCACCTCCTGGGCCGTGTATGAATGTTGATATAGCTTGCCACTATCCATGGACCTAAAAAGTGTAGAAGACATATACCCACAATAAAAAAACTAAAAGTGTTTCAAACCAAAAACAAAGCCTCAAAAGTCCTAAAAAGTCTATGTACAAGCTCTAGATTTTATAGTCGCTAGGCCGACTTTCCATTTAGCTCAAGGTGGCATTTGCAGGGCCCATGTAGCCTGGGCCTCAAATAACACTCCATTCTTGTCCATCAGCTGTAATCTTCCAGAATGGATCTTGTTCACCACGAAAGGTCCCATCCGCTTCTTGTTGAATTTGTTAGGGAACCAATGATCCTTTGATTTAGAGACATAGAGCTTGTCTCCAACTTCATACTCCTTGGGCTCATCATTGGATATCCTACATAAGCGCACATACCAAGGCAAACCTCTCCCATGTATAGATAGATCTTTAATGGAAATAGGAGAAGAGAGATCCTTACCTTGGCTTACCTTTGCTGCGACGGAATCGGGGACCACAGTGTTTGGTCGATCTCGACTAGAGCTAGTCGATCTCGACGAGTCTCTAGGTTCTGGTGGTGGGTTGCTCGAGAATGCAGGAGCTGGTGAAGTCGAGGGCTTGTCGACATCGAGTGGCCTACTCGATGTCGAGTAGGGTTCTGCTCCTGGTGGCTGCAGCGTCGAGGAAGCAGGAGCTGGTGGAGCCTGGTGGTGGTCGATCTCGACTAGGGTCCTCGATGTTGAGGAGTCTTGGTCGATCTTGACCCCATACTTAGTTCCTGTCAAGGCATCCGAAAAATAATTAATCCATAACGACGTACCTTCATTTGTGTCGATTGGATTTTCTGCGTCCTCCTTTAGAATTGCCATGATCTCCTCCACCTGGGCCTCCATGTCCCTTTTTCCCAGCTCCTCAGGGGTCATGTTTCTGACCTTGGGTTCTCCGCAGGTGATGTAGCCAGCTGAGATAGATTTCACCTCTTCCATTGGACTTGTATGCCTTTCAGTTTTATTAAAGGAATACTCAATTACCTCATCACTGATGTTGAAGGTGAGCACTCCTTTCCTTACGCTTATGTTGGCATCCACCGTCGCCAAGAAGGGTCTCCCTAGAATAATTGGACAAGCAGGATCTTCTTGCATATCAATAACTAGGAAATCAGTAGGGACAAGGAATTTACCTACTTGTACTGGCACATTATCCACCATGCCTGTTGGGATGACCACAGTGTTTTTGGCCATATATAGTCTAGCGTACACAGGCTCTAGGGCACCTATCTTAATCTTGGACCAAATTGTTAAAGGCATTATACTTACACTAGCTCCAAGATCACATAAAGCATTAATTTTGTATGGACGAAATCCAATGGTTATAGCAAACTTACCTGGATCTGGCCTCTTCTCCAGTATGTCCAAATGGCTGCATTCCTCTATAATTTCAGCCATCGATCGCTTTTTGCTCAGTATCTTCTTCAGGAACTTGACGTATGAGGGCATTTCATTGAGAGCTTCTGTGAAGGGGATGGTGACATTGAGTTTCTGAAGCATCTTGATGAAGCGCTGAAATTTCTTTTCTGCCGGGTCCTTTGGAGATTTTGTGGGGAAAGGCAGCTTCTTTTTCGGATTCGGAGCCAGAACAGATGTCGGAGGTGCTGCAGGCTGCTCTATGTCGACTAGGGGCTCCTCAACATCGACTAGGTCCTTGTCGATCTCGACGAGGTTGGGTGCAGTCGAGTTGTTGTTCAGTGCAGACGATGGTTTCTGAAGTTTCTCCTGTACATCGACCAGACCCTCCTCGATGTCGACTACAGTGTCGTCGATGTTGAGTTGCTGTTCTTCGTTGTTCTTCTGCTTTCCGACCTCTGGCTCTTGTAATTGATGTCCGCTTCTGAGTTTTACAGCAGCGATGTGCCCAGTCTTTCCCTTAGGATTTGGTTCTGAAGATCCAGGGAGCGCACCAGACTGTCTGGGGATTCCTGCTGTCAGCAGACCAATCTGTGTATCAACTGATTTTCGCCATATATCAATCTCCCCAAGCCTAGAGTTGACCCCTTGCATCTGAGTGTAGACGGAGTTGAAGGAATGCCTAGTTTCTGAGTGATTTCTCCGTATTTCCTCCAAGACTGTCTGTATATCATCCTTTTTCTGGTCCCTTTTCGGATGTCCTAGAGCTCTATAGGGCGGGGGGTTCCTAGGGACACCTTGGTTCCATTGTGGTTGCTGAAACCTTTGGTCCCCTATGTAGCGATTGGGACCCCCTGCGTAAGCTACCTCCTCGTGATGTTCTGCCATCCTGACTTGCTCTGTGTGTGGGCACTCAGGAGTGGTGTGCCGCTGCGATCCGCATTCAATGCAAGGCTGGTTGACAGAAAGATACTTTACTTGCTTTATGAGCTTCTTGTTCTGATCTCTGTAGTACTGTTCCCTTACATCCGGATCAATTTCCTTAGGAGGCTCATAGAGGGGCATGGAAGGTACTGGCCTGGCGTATGGGTTTTCTTCATAAGTTGCAGTAGACCCATACTTGTTGTCGTAGTTGGTGAGCTTCTCTAGCACACCCCATGCGTCACTTGGTGGCATTGTCAGATACTCATAGCAAGTATAGTGGTTGATTCTGTCCTTAGTGACTTGATCAAGAGAGTTGAAGAAGATCTCCTGAATGACGTAGGGTGGTTGTCCATGAGTAGGGCAAGATCGCAGAAGTTCCTTGTAGCGCTCCCATGCCTTTGCCAACGGTTCCCCTTGCTTCTGTTTGAAGGCGGTGATTTTCTGGCGGAGATGTGCTGTTTTGGCGGGTGGGAAGAATTTGTTCAGAAACTCTTGCTCTACTTGGGCCCATGTTGTCAGTGATCTTGGTTTCAGCCCTTCAAGCCACTTCAGTGCAGGTCCAGCCAGCGACCAGCGGAAAGACTTCATCTTGACATATTCCAGAGTTGTACCTTCAGCAAGAGTACGGCACATGTCAGAAAAGTTCGTAATAAACACAAGAGGACACTCATTAAATCTACCAAAAAAGGCATTATTTTTAAGCTATATAAGAAATTGAGTGCGAATTTCAAAAGAGTTTTCAGGGATAAGAATCGCCGATTCAGGCACGAAGAGGGTTGGATGCATATAATCCTCAGCAGTAGTTGGATATTGGGCAAGCTCAGCTTCTGCTTGCCTTGCGCGCTCAGCTTCTTGTTCCCTCGCTGCCCTTTCATTGGCTATAGTGGCATCCTTTGCGGTTAGCTCCCTTGTAAGCCTGGCAATTAGTTGTTCTTGTGTTTCAGCGGCCGCCATGATCCTTTTGAGTTTAGAGTGGATGTGTAGGTAACGCTCTGGTTCGTCTAAGCTGTCAAACTCGGGTGGTAGACCAGAACGGCGCATACACCTGAAAAGTAACTCAAAGTAGACGTGAGATTTAACTACCTAAGGCGCGAATGATTGCTTCCCCGGCAACGGCGCCAATTTGTTGTTGTAGGAGGATGGTCAAGTATGAAATAAATATAAACTAAAGTTCATACTGACTTCCCTGTCTCAGCAAATAAATACAAGACTTCCTCCCGTTGTAGTAGAAGGTTGTCAAGATCGAATCCACGAGGAAGCACGTTAGCAGTTTTTAGGTAGCAACAGATTCTCACAGACAAGCAGCAGAAAAGACAGAAATAAAAGGAACAAATAACAAATAAAAGCAACGAACAAAAAGAAGACAGAAAAGACAAAGCAAAGCAGAAAATAAAACAAAGCGATAGGCGTACTCGATCTCGACAAGCAGTAACTCGAGATCGACAAGGGATAGTAAAGACAGAAATAAAAGGGACAAAAGCAAAACAGAAGCAAGACAGGAAATAACGAACGAAAGTAAAGAACAAAGCAAGGCAGCAACTTTACTCGATCTCGACAAGCTGGTACTCGAAATCGACAACAGTAAGTCAAAAACAGAAACTGAAAATCGATGACAACAGAAGAAAACTCAACTCGACCTAGACTAGTTCTACTCGATATCGACTAGGGTCCTACTCGAGATCGACAAGGCTTCTCCTCTGTATCGACTAGAAAGACAGAAAATTTAAAATTGCAAATTTCGAACCAAAACTCAGATTTTCGACGAAATAAATCAATATAATAAAAGACTTCCAAGGCCAGGGTATCAACACCACAACGATAACCATGCAAAGTACCACATAAAGGCATAAAAGATCATGCTTTCCATCAAACAACTTTCATTGTTAACAAATAGGCATATAGAGGCTTTCGCATAAACCCTAATTGTTACTAACCCTTTTCACATAATTAATCCAAGTTGCATTAAGATCACTTTCGCTTCAATAATACAAACAAGGATCACCTTCAACTCTCGCAAAAGAATCATGCTCATAGGGATAGAAGACGAATTGCATAAAAAGATCTTACCTTTACTGCATCATCTCACATGGCCACCGTCGGGCTCACCCCAGCCCCAGAAGTGGGTGGACTACTCACGCCTCATTGCAATCGCAGACATTGTTGTATAAAAAGAAACTTGCATTAACTAAACTCAAAGCCTTTACAATCCCGGCAATCAACTTTCACAGAATGCCAAAACCCTATAAACTTTAGAACTCCTAAAACTTCTCTGTGGAACTACTTCTCTACCTCCGAAATTTAATTTTTTGAAACTGAGCCCCATGGGCTTTATTTATAGCCTTCTATTCCTTGCTACTCAAGGATAGAATATCTATATCTATATCTAAAACTATATCTAAAACTTTAATGATAAATAAAAGCGATAAATAAATTAAATCTAAATATATCTAAATTGTCTTAAAGTGGATAAATCTTCTCCTTCATGATGTAGCTTGATAGAATCGGATAGATCCTCGGCCTTCTCGGCTTCCTTCGTGCCCAAGGAATCCCAACTCTACTCGGACTGCTCACGTCGACGCGTTTCCAGGATATGGTCTACTCGACTTCGACAAGGGCTCGTCGATGTCGACCAGGATTCGTCGTCGACTGGACTCCTCGGGTGACTCTGCTCCACAAGGCTCGGACGAGGCTCCTGGGCGTCGTCGACCTCGACAAGGCTTCGTCTATATCGACTACGTACTTCTCTTTCGCTGAGCGAGTTGCTTCTTCCGCTGCAGCGAGTTCGTCGATCCGCAGGTGCGAGAGCCCCCTTCCGCTGGAGCGAGTCGGCGAGCTTCGTCGTCTTGGTGCATCCCGATGGCAGCGAGGATTTTCGCGGCAGCGAGAGGCTCACTGCAGCGAGTCTAGTCGCTGGTAGCGAGTGATGCCTGGTCGTCTTCGTCCTTGGCTTGTCGACCAGCTCTTCTTCTCGTCAACTCCGGGCGTGGCGCTGAGGTCCTCGAGATCGAGTAGGGCTCCGGAGCTGGGTTGGTCTGGCTCTCGACACTGCTCCTAGTCGACAAGGCATGTGCTCGGACATGCTCGTCTAGATCGAGTAAGGTCTACTCAAGATCGAGTAGCCTGGGCTCTCGTCTTGATTCGAATGGTTCCGCTAATTCTTTGACCTTGGACTTCTGTAGTGGGTTTCTGAGCTTTTCTGACCTTCCTTAAAGTTGCTGTAAAATGTCTCGAATTCGGCGAATTTAAACAGAAACTGGTGTAGATTCCATAATTTTGCAAATAAACATAAACTACATAGATGATGTACTAGCTAACCCAAATGTATGCAAAGTATGCAGAAAACGATATTAAAGTTACTGTAAAACATGACAAATTAGGCTCACAACAGATATCGTCAGCAAAGAAGAGGAACGGAACACGGGGCCCGTTGCGGCCAATCAGGAAACCTAGCTGAGATCTATCTAAACTAGCTTCCGCTGTTAGGTTTCGGGCTAGAACCTCTGCTCCTAAAATGAATAGAAAGGGGGATAGCGGATCGCCCTAGCGGATACCTCTTGACGGCAGAAATAGGTCCGTAGGCCCATTGGTAACTAACACCGAGAATGAGACAGTTGTAATGCATTCCATAATCCACGCGACAAACCTTTCATGAAATCCGAATCTAAGAAGCACACTTTTGAGGAAGTGCCAGTCCACCCTATCGTAGGCTTTTTCCATGTCTAATTTTATGGCCAACCATCCTTCCCGACCCCTACGATTCTTGTAAGAGTGGAAGATTTCATGCGTTATTAGGATGTTGTCTTGTATAGCTCTGTCTGAAACAAATGCACCCTGAAGTGGATGTATGAGTTTACCAATAACTTTTTTCATTCTTTCTGTCAGAATTTTGGAAATTATTTTGTAGACATTGGAACACAGGCTGATGGGCCTGTAGTGACTAGTAGTCGTGGGAGCATAACTCTTTGGAAGTAGGGAGATAAAAGTATGGTTAATTTGTCGGAGCATTTTACCGGAATGGAAAAACCCTTTTACCGCACATATTACTGATTTTCTGATTATATCCCAATATTTTGTATAGAATTCAGCCGTGAATCCATCAGGTCCTGGGGACTTGTTTCGGCCTAGGCTAAAAACCGATGTTTTAATTTCTGAATTAGTCGGAATTGCTGTAAGAAAACAATTTTCATCCGGTGAGATGGCCGGTTGTATGAGTTCCAGAAGTTCGTTAAGAAGGCCGTCATCAGTTGGCTCTTTCTTAAACCTCTTTTCAAAATCACGTTTTATCTCGGTCCTAACATTTTCTTCTCCCATGACCACCGTACCAGTGGAGGATAGGATGTTGCGTATATGTTTTCTATGTCGCCGTCCTGAAGCTACTCGATGGAAATAAGTTGTGTTTGAATCTGAGAGTTGTAAATGCTTAGTTTTAGCCCTTTGGCTCCAGAGAGATTTCTGGAATAAAAGGAGCTTATCCCTCTTCACAATGAGTTGCTTTTCTCTCTTTTGATCTCCTTGAGAGTTAAAGCCAGGTCCCGTGGACTGAATACGAAGCAGCTCAGAGTCTACGTTTTTTAATTGACGGAAGATGTTGCCGAAGCTTGTCTTATTCCATTCTTTTTCCTTGTTTTTTAGTATTTTTTGTTTAAACATTAATTGAAACATAGCCGATCCAGGGCATGTTGCCCTCCAGGATTGCTTGACTATGTTACGAAAATCTTTCCGCAACAGCCACGCGTTTTCGAATTTGAAAGGTGGTGCCTTGAAGATAAAGTTGTCCTCGAAAGATATGGAAATTGGGTAGTGATCCGAGGTAAAGAAGGCACCATGATAGGTTATCATATTAGGGAATGATGCTTGAATCTGTTGGTGAACAAGCACTCGGTCAAGTTTTTCGCGGATATTGAAATCTTCGTCCGGGTTCTTCCTCCAAGTGAACAGGTTTCCAAATGTAGGAAGGTCAAGGAGAGAGCAGTCGTTTTTAAAAGAGATTAGACGCGAGAACCTGGTGACCCGGGTAGGGGCCCCGCCGAGTTTATCAGAGTTGCACAGAATTTCATTTAGGTCCCCAAGCACAATGCACGGAATAGTGGAATCATTTACAATTGTTGTTAACATTTCCCAAAATATATCTTTATCCGTTGCTGTCGGAGGTGCATATACAGACAGTGCTAGGATCGGAAATCCATCATGGGGGCTCTTAATTCGGAGGCCGATGATGCGAGGAGCATGGATAGCTATGGAAATAGAAAAATTTAGCAATTGATGAGATTTCCAAATGACTCCAACTCCCCCAGACCTTCCAACAGCCGACGACCATACCCCTTCATCGAAACCAATATTTCTCCATAATTTGTCATCAGGGATATTTTCCGATTTTTTTTCCGCTAACGACATGATTTGAATGTGGTCGTTTTTACACATAGAATCAATTTCCGTCCAAAAGGTTCGTTTTCCAATCCCTCGACAGTTCCAAAAGCAAATCTTCATAAAAAAACCTATAATGATTAAAGGACTAATGGTCTGAGTCCTTAAATCAAGACATTGTAGCGAATGTGATGAGTAATTATTCATGGTGAGACTCGTTGAAGATAGTAATTTCCTAGTTTCCAAGCTTGTTTTAGGCAATAGCTTTTAATTAGCATTACATTCTTACTACCAATTATAATGATATGCTTTACATTCTTACAACCAAACAAACTGAGCATTATTCTGTTAGTGGTGCAAGATTGAGTCAACAATGGAAGGTAATAGCAAAACCGACAGCCAATGCCAAGGTCGCAAATGGATGAGCAAGACCCAATACACAAACTAGGAACATGCAAGCGGATTTTTAACAGATTCATACCATTTTACAACAAAGGACCAAGTGAGTAAAACAACCTTCAAGGCACAGTTGGAATGTTCCCCCTTAAACTTAATTAACACCATCTCACAAACAAGAAAAGGTGAGACAAGCATATTTTCAGTAAGCATTTCAGCATAAAAGGTTTTAGCCTTCCAAGAATTGCTACCAAGTTTATGGTCATAGAAATGTTTAAGCTTCAATAGATTGCAGGCGAACAAAGCCTTGCCTATACTTGGACTCGTACACAATGAAGTCCGACCACCACCCAACTGGGAAAGGGGCGGATTAGAATGGCCTAGCTGCTTCAACTCCTCGGAATTGTCCAGCGACGCAACCAAGAGAGTCGACTCATGAACACGCGAGTTTATATCATGAGGTTTTGCGTCCGAGGGCTGGAGTACGACCTTATTCAACACACATTTTGAACCTGCAACGGATGTATTCCGCTTTGACCCAACTAATTAACAAGGTTATGTCGGTAAACATACCATTTATGTACATACACAACCACAAGATACATCGGGCCAATGTTAATTCTCGCAAACTGTCGCACCACCGATAATGATGCAACAGGAGCAACCAAGGGGAAAGAGATGGGGTCCTCAATCGAAGGTTTTGGGCCCTTTCGGGATTTAGGGAGTGGAGATACGAGATCAACCACCGTTTGGGTGCCACCAAGAACAACGCTCTTAAACAAGCTAGAGCGAGAAGAAAAAGAAGAAACAAATCCATACCTCAAATTAAAATCCAAGCTTTGAAGGAGAGTCAAAGCTCGCAGCCTTCCTCAAATTGGTGATTTATCAACATCAGGTGAAGCATCTTTCCGAATCAAAGATGATGCACGCCATTGTTTCCCAGCAACATCGGAGAGAAAACGCTCCTCAGCAAGAGTGATTTCATCAGGTTTTTCAAGGCCCTTTCGGGGGTTGGTGTGTGCAAGAACAAAACCTAAGAGGCAGCCACCAGGACCGACAACGAAGAAACGCCGCGCACACACCAGCCAGACGAGAAACCGCCACCAAACGCTGAACCGACCTCGCCAAGAGACCATCCTCCAGCCACATATGAACCGCCCTCGACGCCACTGGAAAAGGAAATTCTCCCCCAATTTTCTGATTTTATTTGAGCAGGTCTTGCTCCGCCGCAAAACAACCACCGCTGCACCCGTCGGAAAGCCGAACGGCCACCATCTCCACCGAGCCCCTTTCTTCCTGACTTTTTTCCTCGGAAATCTTAGGATTATTGGGCTAATAAGGGTGGGATTGATAGACATTACATTGATTTAAAAAGCCAGTGTTGGCAGATTGTTTTGTGAAAAAATGGCTACCGACTGTAAAAGTTGATATCAACATTGTGCACTTGGTGAAAATTGATTGTATGTATAGTATCCCCAATTATATAAGTACTTTCTTTATTTCCTTAAAGTATAATGCGTTTTCAAACCAATAATTTAATTCAAATTATTAAATTAATATTGTAATTAAATCTATATCTTTTATTAATTCAAGGACATATTTGAAGATGTGTAATCATCAATCTTATAAGGGGAATGATTTTTATCCTGTCATCTTTATTTAAATCTTTAAAATAAAGTTATACTAATATTGCTTTTTTTTAACAATTGGAATAATTTAAAATATCTATATCTATACCACTTTAAATGAAAATTATTAAAAAATAATTTTCATAAATATTCTAAGATACTTTTAAGTCATATATTTTGATGATTTATTATTTAATTTATCAACTCTACATTTCTTATTTTATGCTAACTTTCATTAACATTTTATTTTATTTTATAATATTAATTTATTATATTGTTAAGATTAAAAAAAATACCATGAAACATGGACTATACTATTATCTATCAATTTTGAAGTCTTTTTGATGATGTGTCACAATCACCTTATTTTTCGGTGTTTTAACAAAAACAACTTTAAAAAAGTATTTTAATATTTTCTAAAAATTTTAACGAATGGATTTCATTCCCCAATTGGTGTAAGCTTAACTTTGATCGATCATTACTCTCTAATGGGGCTACTTCCTTTTTGGTTTCATGATTCGTGATCATGAGGCAAAGATTCTGTGTTTGAAGGCTGGGAGGTGTGCCCTTCCAACTTGATCATTAGTGTAGAGGCTTATGCTATTTGGAGTTCACTAAAAGATTATTAAATCAATATCCAAAATTTACACATTTTTTTACAGTAGGCGAACAGGATGTCCTGACAACGCAAGGTTCATTCTTGATCATTTTTAAGAATGATGTCAAAGGTCTCCATGAACTGCTACATTTTAGTGATAGGTCCTATAGGAACTGGACGATCCTATTTGGTCAAATCCCTAGCGACAAACTCCTATCTTTCTTTTATTACGGTATTTCCGAACAAACTGGGTTTGAAAATAGTTATTGATGATCTCGATCCTGAGGACTATATGGAAGCGCTTGATGATGTGGATATTGATGGGATTGATAATGATAGCGATCCTGCTAAGGAATATATGGATACGCTTAGAGATGCGGATGATATTGATGATCGTGACTATTCGAACTTGGACTCGGACCCGGAGCTGAGGGAGGAGTATACGGTGGATGATGAGATACTTAGGTATATCATCGAGTTGGAAATCAACCTAGCTTCTATTAACTTGCAATTCAAATTGGGAAGAACAATGTCTCCTTGCATAGTATGGATTCCAAACATTCATGATCTGTATGCCGATTTGGATTTGCGAACTATTCTCGATTCTTCGTTGGCAGAATGGAAAGAGTTAGGGGAAGAAGGGCCTACTAGAAATGAATGGGAAGATCGAAAGGTTGGAAGAAGAAGGGATTTTTTGGTTAGACGCGTGGAATTAGCTAAACATTTCATTCGAACAAATATAGAACCAGAATGGATGGTTTTGTGTCTATTACCGGTTCTTCCACCCGAATTGAGGCCGATCATTCAGATCGATGGGGGGAAATTAATGAGTTCGGATATTAATGAACTCTATAGAAGAGTTATCTATCGAAACAATACTCTTACTGATCTATTAACAACAAGTAGATCTACGCCCGGAGAATTGGTAATGTGCCAGGAGAAATTAGTACAAGAAGTCGTAGATACACTTCTGGATAATGGAATACGCGGACAAGGGTTAAGAAATTACATATCTCTCTAGTCTTAGAAATATAATTAGTTGCTGCATTTGACTCTTTGAAGCAATATCGGAATTCAATTTTTTCAAAGCTTCTTTTCAACAGATTGATCTTCTCAATGGTTCTGCGAATTTCCCAATCAACCTTGGAGCAGTCATTTATCGCTTTCAAGGTCGGGGTATCAATGCCACTTTCACACAATTAACAATTAAGAAGATAGAGGCTTTCGCATAAACCCTAATTGTTACTACCATTTTCACACAATTAATCCAAGTTTGCATTAAGATCGCTTTCGCTTCAATAACACAAATAAAGATCACCTGCTACTATCGTAGAAGAATCATGCAATTTGGGATAGAAGATGAAATCGCAATAAAAGTTGTACCTTTGATGCATTACCTTACATGGCTACCGTCGGGATCACCCCGACCCTAGAAGTTGGGTGACTACTCGCTCTTCATCATAGAAACAAACATCAATATTATAAAAGAACTAACGTGCATTAAATCAAACAAAAGCTTACAACTGTTCGAAGCTAAATCACTACCGCTCTCACAACTCCAATCGGCCAAAGCTCCCCAAAAACTCTAAATTGTCTAACTAGTGTTTCCTCAATTGCTTGAGAATAGAATGATCCTAAAACTCATCCCCTAGGGCTTTATTTATAATGTTCAATCCTCGTTATCCAAGGAAAGAACAAGTCTATCTCTATCTAAATCTATCTATCTCTTTCCTAAGATATGACTTTGATAAATAAATAAATAAAATAAGACAATTAAATTCCCCTAAAGTAAATATGGGAATTTACTAGTGTGGATAAGTCTTCAACTCTGGATAGATCTTTCGTGCCTTCCCATGTAAGTAATCAATACTCGGACTCGTAGCTCGACTTGGACTCAGATTTGGCCTAGCATGTACTCGACATCGACTAGAAGTAGTCGACCTCGACTAGACTTCGTGTCTTGGTGTAGAAGAAAGCTCCTCCTCGAATTCGTCCTCGATCTCGACTCGGACTGGTTGCTGGGATGTACTCGGCATCGAGTACAGTACTCGACGTCGACCGGGTCTTGTGCTCTTGGCTCAACATGTGCTCAATCTCGGCTTCTGAAGGTGAAGTCAACTAGAACTGTACTCGAAATTGAGTAGTGTACTCGACGTCGACTAGGTTTGTCTAGTGACTTTCTTCTCTTCTTTTGATCGATGCTTTCTAGTTCAGCTTCTACTCGACCTTGAGTTGCTGTAATCGACCTCTAGGATTCTAACAATTTCTTTCCATTCTCCGAATTGCTTGTCAAATGTCTCGATTTCTGGGAAATTAAACAGAAACTAGTGTAGATCTCCATAATTGGAAAATAAGCATAACTTACATAGATTCTGTATTATTCAAACCCAGATGTATGAAATGCATACAGAAATCGATATGAATGTAAGCGAAAATCATGGTTATTTGAGCGCACATCAAACACCCCACACTTAATCTTGATTGTCCTCAAACAATACTTTTAATGGTCATACAGGGGAAGAAATTAAACTCTCAACATCTTATATTCATTCTTATATGTCCCTACAATCAATTACCATCCTTGAAAAGGTACTAGTGTCACCAAATCCATGCCTGTGAATAAAAGCAACATCTACACACAAAATGAGGGTTATGCAAAAACATTTCATAAGTGACAAAGCAACAATAATCAAGAGGACTTTAATTAAGCTCAATAAGGAGTAGATTGGTAAAAGGCTCAATAAAGACTGTAATTTCCAAACTTTTCATACCACATTCCTTCTTCCTTTGATTTTTCACCTTTCACTCATTCGCTCAATGCTTTTTTTTCAATAGCTTTTATCTCTCTAACTTTAGCACTGCCTTCTCACGAATCGCAAACATGGTTATCATTAATGGCCCCAGATACTTATTGCTTCGGACTCCTCACCTGTGTGTGTCCCATCCTGCGGAACTAACATCTCAACGCATGCAGGGTCGATCTACCTTTATCTTCTGAAGTGACCGGATTTTCTTTCACTCATTAAATTTTCCATGATATATGAATTTCCTGTCAAACTCCAATTATGATAATATAGCAACACAAACACCATACAGTAATCTCCATAATGTAACTTCCATTCTTAACATAATCCCCGGATAAGGAAATAAGGTAGAAAATGGGCAATTTATAGATCATGTGGAGCAATAATGATGTAACGATATGTAAGGCTCATAATATGGCTTTTGTGATTCATAAGCATAGGTATGGCAAGGAATATAAACAATGAGCATTGTATGGAAAGTATAAAGTCCCCCATCCTCTTATTATGTAACATGTCAAAAGCAATATCAAATTTACATCCTTTTATGGTTTTCATAAAAATATGCACTTCATTGTGACTTCCTTTTACTAGGAAATTTCATGCTATATTTCTAATGAATCCAATTTTGCATCGTCGAGTTCAGTTTAAGCTTCCATGACACTAATAAAAAAATTCAATGGGGGTGATTAAAAATAAACTTTGGAAAACAAACTTGTAAGCATATAGATAGAATATGAAATCCAAAGTAGTCATGCATGAATAATTCGGGAAATAATCATAAATATGCACAAAGTAAGCCTTTCCCCCACCCCATACTTAGATATTACAGTGTCCTCACTGTATAGAAACAAGGGTAAAGAAAGAGACTTACTAGACAGCTGTGCAGAAGCTCGGAATCAAGTGATGAAGAATGTTGCAGGGTGGTCAATCTCAAGTAATATGGTCGACGTCGACTAGACCTACTCAACATCGAGTATGTTGGATCCTCAAGGTGGCCATCCCTCGACCACAGGGTCTTTTCTCCATATGTGTGGTCGACGTCGAGTACCTGTTACAGCTTCTTGTACCTACAATTTTGTATTAGAACAAAAGAATCCACAAAGGCAAATCCAAAATAATGTTTAAAAACAAAAACCAACAGTGTCTCAAAATCCTAAAAACTGATTGTCTTGTTACAAGCTCTAGATTTTATAGTCGCTAGGCCGACTTCTTCTTTTTCCGCTCAAGGGGGCATCTGCAGCGCCCATGTGGCTTGGGCTTCGAATTTGACTCCATTCTTATCCATCAAGTGTAGTCATCCGGAATGGATCTTATACACCGTGAATGGCCCCATCTTTTTGTTGTTGAACTTATTAGGGAACCAATGATTCTTTGATTTGGAGACATACACCTTGTCTCCTACTTCGTAGTCTTTTGGATCATTATTGGAAACCCTGCATAAGTGCACATACCAAGGAAAACCTCTTCCATGTATAGATAATTCCTTAATTGAAATTGAGGAAGAGATGTCCTTACCTCGGCTTACCCTTGCAGAATCTTCACCATTCGGGACCTTAGATTATGGCCGACGTCGAGTAGAAGAACTCGATGTCGAGTACTTTTCTGCTACTGGTGGATCGCTCGTCAAAGGAGAAGTCGATGGAGGCTTCGGGATCTGGTCGACATCAACTACTGTACTCGACGTCGAGTACAAGTGGTCGACGTCGACCCCATACTTAAGACCTAGCAAAGCATATGAAATAAAGTTAGTCGACGTCGACTTACCTTGGTCGATGTCGAGTAGATTCTTTGTATCCTCGTTCAGAATTGTCGTGATTTCCTCCACCTAAGCTTCCATAGACCTCTTTTCCAGCTCTTCGTGGGTCATATTTCTTACCTTAGGCTCCCCGCAAGTGATGTACCTTTCTTAAATTGATTTTACCTCCATAGAACATGTATGTCTTTCAGTTTTATTGAAAGAATACTCAATTACCTCATCGCTGATGTTGAAAGTGAGCACTCCCTTCTTTACACTTATGTTGGCATCCACAGTTGCTAAGAAGGGCCTTCCTAAGATAATTGGACAAGCAGGGTCCTATTTCATATCAATAACTAGAAAATCATTAGGAACAAAGAACTTACCTACTTGCACCGGTACATCGTCCACCATGCATGTAGGGTGACTACAGGGTTGTTTACCATGTATACTTGGGCATCCACGGGCTCTAAAGCTCCTATCTTGACTTTGGACCAGATTGATAGTGACATGATGCTGACATTGGCTCCTAAGTCACACAAGGCATTGAATTTATATTGACCAAATCAAATAGTTATAGTGAACTTACCTGGATTTGGCCTTTTCTCTAGAATGTCCATCTTACTGCATTCCTCTGCGATCTCAGCCATCGATCGCTTCTTGCTCAAGATATCCTTGAGGAACTTCACATATGCGGGCATCTCATGAAGAGCTTCTATAAAGGGAATGGTGATGCTAAGCCTTTGAAGCATCTTCACGAAACGCTGGAACTTTTTCTTTGCTGGGTCCTTCAAAGATTTTGTTGGGAATGGCAGCGATTTCTTCTTCGGAGGTGTTGGAGTGTGGTCGATGTCGAGTATGGGCTGGTCAAGGTCGAGTACGGGCTTGTCGACGCCGACTGGATGAGTCGCCTTCTGGGCAGGTTCTGGATTGTGGTTGACGTCGAGTACTGGCTGGTCGACATTGAGTAGATTCTGGCCGGCGTTGATTGGATTGGTCGACATCGAGTACTCTCTAGTAGCTTCTTCCTCCCTTTATTTGCTCTAGCATTTGCAGCCGACGCCCACTCCTTAGATTCATAGCGGCTACCTGACTTGCAGATTTACCCTTAGGGTTAGGTTCAGAAGATTCAGGGAGCTTGCCTGATTGTTTGGAGACGGAGGTTGCTAGTTAACCCATTTGGGTCTCCATAGTCTTCCGCTAGATGTCTATCTCCCCAAGTCTGGAGTTGATGCCATGCAGTTGAGTGTGGATGGAGTTTATGGATTTCTTGCTTTCAGTGTGATTCCTCCGCATCTTTTCAAGAATAAGCTGCAGGTCATCTTTCTTACCTTCTCTTTCGGGGTGACTATGAGCTATGTAGGGCGGGGATCAGTTTGGTATTGGGGCCGACGATAGTAGCTCCAGTTCTGTTGCTGGTGTTTCCCTGAGTAATTTCCCCTTGCATAGCGCGCCTCTTCGTGGGTCTCTGCAAGCTGGACTTGGTCGGCATGTGGGCACGCAGTAGTGTTGTGCCTCATAGACCCACACTCCAAACAAGGTTGGTTTTTAGACAGAAACTTAACTTGTTTAGTGAGACGGCATACCTGGTCATTATGGAACTAGTCTTTGACGTTCAGATCAACTTCCTTTGGTGGATGATAGAGTGGTATAGATGGGGCAGGTCTTTCATACCTTTTTTCGGAGGCCACAACAGTCCCATAAGTGTTGTCATAGTTGGTCAATGTCTCAAAGGTTTCCCAAACACATCGTGGTGTGTACTCGAGATACCTATAGGCCGTATAGTTGTTGATCCGCTCCTTTGTTGGCGCATTCAGGCAATTGAAGTTGTTCTCCTGAATCACATAGGGTCGTTGTCCGTGTGTAGGACATGATTTCAGCAGTCCTTTGTAGTGCTTCTAGACCTTGGCAAGTGTTTCCCTTGACTTCTGTTTGAAATTTGTGATCTGCTGTCTGAGTTGCGCCATCTTGCCTGGAGGAAAGAACTTGTTAAGAAACAAATCCCTTAGTTCGCTCCATTTGCGAATAGATTATGGAGCCAAATCCTCGAACCACTGTGAAGCTACTTTTGCAAGGGACCAACGAAAAGCCTTTAGTTTCAGATATTCTAGATTGGCATCATCTGCAATAGCTTCACACAAATCTAGAAAGACAATTATATGCTCTAAAGGGAATTCATAAGGTTTCCCATGAAATTGATTCCTCCTAATTTCAAAAATAAAAGAAGGGCGAATTTCAAAATTGACGTAGGGGAGAACGATAGGTGATTCGGAAAGTTCCGGAGTATGATGCAGATACTCCTTTGTATTTGCAGGGACGTGCTGAAGTTGTTCCTTGAGTTCTCTTATGGAATGGACTTTGTGAACTACCCTTGCCTCCCACCTTTGTTAATTCTGTTGATATTCTACCTATCGTTGGGCGTATTCTGTCTGCCTAGTGGTGAACTCCTCTATCTGTCTGCGGAGTTGCTCAAGCTCCTATGCTGGTGTGAGATGTACCTCATTCTTGTTGTTAGTAATCAACATGAGTCTTCTTCTTAGCCTTTGCTGAAGTTCAAAAAAGCGTTCAGGCTCGAGAATAGGATCAATAGGTTTGTCATCAGTTCTTCGCATGCACTTGTAAAACAAAAAGAAAAAGAAAAGAGTAAAAAGGAACTAGAAAGGGTGTGATTGATTGCTTCCCCGGCAACGGCGCCAAAATTTGACGTGGGAGGGAGACTAGCAACGAAATAAATATAAACTATAAACAATGAAACCAGCTCCCTGTCCAAGCAAATAAAACACAAGAATCTCTCCTGTTGTAGTAGTAGGGTATTCAGAATCGTATCCACGAGGAAGCGTGTCAGCGCTCGCCTTCCAAGTTCCAGAATCCTCTCGAAATCGACCAGAAGCTACTCGATGTTGAGTAAAAGTACTCGATGTCGACTAAAGTAGTCGATCTCACCTGTAAACTGCACAACAGAAGACAAAATAAGCCAATGTCGAGCAGAAATCTGCTCGACGTCGACCAGGTTTACTCGATGTCGACTAGAATTGTAGTCGATGTCGAGTTCGTCAGTGCAGAAAAATGTAACTTGTGCGATAAAAATAAAGATATAAACAAACACGATAGAGACAACAATAACCATATAAGAATCATGCTAAAGGTATAAAAATGTAACTTGTGCAGAAAAATGTAACCTGTGCGATAAAAATGTAACATGTGCAGAAAAATGAAACCTGTGCAATAAACTAAAATCTTTCAAGGTCGGGGTATCAATGCCACAACAATAACCATATAAGAATCATGCTAAAGGTATAAAAATCATGCATTTTCATCAAATAACTTTTGTCGTTAGCAATTAAGAAGATAGAGACTTTCGCATAAACCCTAATTGTTACTACCTTTTTCACAAAATTAATAAAAGTTTGCATTAAGATCACTTTCGCTTTAACAACACAAATAAGGATCACCTGCTACTGTCGTAGAAGAATCATGCAATTTGGGATAGAAGATGAAATCGCAATAAAAGTTGTACCTTTGATGCATTACCTTACATGGCTACCATCAGGCTCACCCCGGCCCTAGAAGTTGGGTGATTACTCGCTCTTCATCATAGAAAAAAACATCAATATTATAAAAGAACTAACTTGTATTAAATCAAACAAAAGCTTACAACTGTTCGAAGCCAAATCACTTCCGCTCTTACAACTCCAATCGGCCAAAGCTCCCCAAACACTCTAAATTGCCTAACTAGTGTTTGCTCAATTTCTTGAGAATAGAATGATCCTAAAACTCAGCCCCTAGGCTTTATTTATAGTGTTCAATCCTCGCTATCCAAAGAAAGAACAAGTCTATCTCTATCTAAATCTATCTATCTCTTTCCTAAGATATAACTTTGATAAATAAATAAAATAAGACAATTAAATTCACCTAAAGTAAATATGGGAATTTGCTAGTGTGGATAAGTCTTTAACTCTGGATAGATCTTTCATGCCTTCTTCCCATGTAAGTAATCAATAATCGGATTCCTAGCTCGACTTCGACTCGGATTCGGCCTAGCATGTACTCGACATCGACTAGAAGTAGTCGACGTTGACTAGACTTCGTGTCTTGGTGTAGAAGAAAGCTCCTCCTCGAATTTGTCCTCGATCTCGACTAGGATTGGGCGCTTGGATGTACTCAACATCGAGTAAAGTACTCGACGTCGACTAGGTCTTGTGCTCTTGGCTCAGCTTGTGCTCGATCTCGGCTTCTGAGGGTGAAGTCGACCAGAACTGTACTCGACATCGAGTAGTGTACTTGACGTCGACTAGGTTTGTCGAGTGAATTTCTTCTCTTCTTTGCTCGATGCTTTCTAGCTCAGCTTCTACTTGACCTTGAGTTGTTGTAGTCGACCTCAAGCATTCTGGCAGTGTCCTTCCCTTCTCCGAATTGCTTTTAAAATGTCTCGATTTTTGCGAAATTAAACAGCAACTAGTGTAGATCTCCATCTTTGGCAAATAAGCATAAACTACATAGATTCTGTATTATATATTCCAACCCAGATATATGAAATGCATACAGAAATTGATATGAATGTAAGTGAAACCCATGGTTATTTGAGCGCACATCACCCCTCACCCTTCACTTTGTAAACTATATCGCCTTTCTCCAAACTCGCCTCCTCTTACAGCCACGCATCCACTAATTCTGTCGCATCAGCCAGCGCATCTTCGATCTCCAGCTTTGAGATCTCCATTCGTGACTGCTTTAATATATATATATATATATATATATATATATATATATATATATATATATATATATATATATATATATATATATATATATATATATATATATACGTAAATTTGGGTCGATTTGGGTTATTGTTGTCAGGGGTGGAAGGTCGTACAATATGGATGAGCCTATGCACTAACATCGGCTCCAATGACCGAGCTTATGCAATCAACTCGTCGCCAACTACCGAGGTAACAAACTAGTCTCGTTGTCTTTGGCCGAGGGTAAGGGATATCCTTTTTTGTGGATGCTGATCATTTTTGTTTTTGTGTGCAGTCTCTGATTACCCATCTTCCAACACCTACCGTCCCAGTTTTTGTTTAGACAAAAAAGTGTTTGCCTTGAGACGACATAGGCCAATGTTGTGATAAACAACCTTAACAGAAAACAATACAAACATTTTAAATGTCTTGCAAACAAATAAAATAAAGCATAGCATTTGAGGACGACATTATACACAAGCAATGTTCTATAAAAAAAACACTAGGCAGATCCTAGCGGTGAGAGGTCGCCTAGCGCCTAGCTGGTCAAGGTGGGTGCATAGACGTGTCTAGGTGCTTCCACTTGTTCTCTAACAAGATTAGCTCAGTGGTAGAGCGCGCCCTTGATAATTGCGTCGTTATGTCTGGGTTGTAGGGCTCTCAACCACATAGGTAATTCAATGTGCACATCCGTGTCTGACCTTCTCTTCTGCATGTCCATGGAGTTTTGAAAAATCCAAACATCTCATAGAGCATATTGAGATGATGAATAACGGATAGAGGCAATGGAACTGAAATTGTTATGTGCCTCACCTTTGTCTTCTTCGCCGGAGACTTCTTAGCAGCTTGCTCAGCTTGGTTCTCCCAGGCAACCCAAATGACTCTTTCTTTTTAGTATCAATGGGGAAGATTGGAAAAAAAAAAAAAGCAAACGAAATGATTTAAACAAAGTCCCCCTGAAGAAGGAACTCCGGGAAGGGAAGATAGAATCAAAATGAGTCCGATAAAATAAAATGTAAAATACAATTACAATAAAGTAGTCAAAATGAACAAATGCATTCAATAAAAAAAAGATTGCTTCTTCCTCGATTTTTCTTACAAGACAACAGAAAAATCCGTATTTTTCAAGAGTGAAAAATCAATTGATAAAAGAAAAATCAAAAGTAACCTATTGTTTTTTTTTGTTCAAAAACCTCGAAAATCCGTAGTTCTAATGCCTGAGTTGGCTTTTTCAAATTGTTTCTCCTTATTCAGAAAGGATAACAAAGAAAGAATTCGAGCTTGTTTTATAACAATAGTAATTAATTGTTGTTGTTTCATAGTCTATCTATTCACGCACCTTTTTTTATCAGAATCGATTCTATGATTGAATAGCATAGCAAAAGTGCTACTACAAGAGAGAGAGAGAGAGAGAGAGAGCATAAGTGCAAACAAGTGAGTGAGAGAGAGAGAGAAAAGTTTACCATGGTAAGCACAAGTGCAAAACTACAAACAAGGAAGAGCGAACGAGAAGAGGAGCGACCAACGAAGAAAGAGAGGGGTGACCGGCGAGGGTCATCGGTCTTTAATGGCCGGTAATAGGTTGCCTGCAGGAGGGAGAGTAATCAGAGGCAAGTGAACGTACGGGAATCTCGATTTAGGGAATTCTTATTACTCCCTCCGTTTGTGTTTAAATGACGTTTTAAGATTTCTTTGATTTAGTAAATTAAGTGACTTTTTGGATTAATTAGTCTCCATAATCTCACCTTTTGTACGTTTTACTCCACTAATTTAGATTTATTTTAGAATGAAATAATAAACATGTGGATGAGAGTGATGCATTAATTAAAGAAAATTTGAAAAGTCGGTGTATTTCGTACGAATTAAAGGATCTGTTCAGCTTTTTTTTTTTTTTTTTACAGTAGGCAAACATTCGGAGCTATTACAAAGAATGTAAACGCGCTCCGGGATCATCCTGACGGATGATGGTACAAAGTTCCCTATTAAAAGGGATTGTAGATCTATCACTAATGATACCTCTAGTGGCTATATAATCTGCAACTTTGTTCGCTTCTCTGTAGATGTGATTGAATTCAACCTTTTCAAAATCAGCTTCCATGATCTTGATTTCTTCTGTCTGTCGCATAATCTCCCATCTGCTGTCTCTTCCTTTAGATAGAATTCTCATCAGCTCTTGGTTGTCTCCTTCTACAACAATCTTGTTCAAGCCTAATCTTCGAGCTATCTTCATCCCTATTAGAACTGTCGCTGCTTCAGTTTGAATAACTGTACCTTGATCTACTTCATGGTAAAAGATCTCAGTTACATGGCCCCTAGAATCACGAATGATTCCTCCCACTTGGCTAATGCCGGTGGGTTTGACAGAACCATCTACGTTAATTTTGTAGATGGTTCCTGTTGGTCTAATCCATTTAGATCTAGACCTTTTTTTCTTCTTATTGATATCTCTATTAATACTCCTGGGATTTGTTTCTCTCCAATCTTGGATATTTCTATTAATTCGCTTAATCATGTTACCAAAGGTGTCAGGGCTTGTATGTTTAAAGATTAACTTGTTTCTAGTTTCTCAGATCATTTCCCAAATAACCACTAGATCTTCAAAATACTGATTTGCCTGCGTGATTTGACTAATGTTGTCGCACAGGGAACCTTGCAAGGAGAGGTTGTGAAAGAACTTAGCCGTTGTTTGTTCAAACTGGGCTATTAATTCTTTTGCAAAGGAGCACTCCGTAAAGAGGTGAGTGGCATCCTCATTTCCGAGATTACATAGGGAACATGTGTTCGGTACTCTGTTGACGTACCTATTAAGCCTGCTGGTCGTGGGTAGAGGGAGTATTCTTTTTGGTGTTTTTTTAAAAAACGTCAATTAAAATCAAATAGAGGGAGTATTCTTTTTCAATTAAATTATTGAAAGAAATGCAACGTAGGTAGGGAAAACGTGTCTGGCCATTCAAAGAGGGTCAACGTTTCCAATATTTTTGGTCAATAAAATGGTACTATCTCCGTTCGAAAATAAATGATGTTTTGACTTTGAGCACGTAGTTTTAGTAGGTAAAAACTATATATAATCTTTTTTTATTTAATTATTTTTTTTCATAATGTAATAGTTATTAATAATAAGTATTACAGTAATAACTATTACATTATGAAAAAAAATAATTAAAATAAATAAGATTATATATAGTTTTTAGCTTCTAAGACTACGTGTCCAAAGTCAAAGCATCGTTTATTTCCGAACGGAGTTACTTTCTGGGCGGAGTTTCTTTGTACTTTTGGAGTTTCTTCATACCAAGAAATATGAAACCAGATACTTAACTGGAGACGGGTTGACGTTCGCTCTAGCCCACTCCAATTTTAAAAGAAAAAAATATATATATGTAAAAAAAAGGAAAATTTATTTTAAAAATTATATATTTTTTATTAGAATAAAATTTTTGTAAATAAAAATTATGGATATATGAAAATTAAGTTTATCCATTCCAGCCCACCCAAATTTTGTTTTCTAATTCCGTACTTATGTGAAACCCTATGAATTTGCGTTTCGGTATCCAAAGTATTGGAAGAGATGTACGGTATATATACAAATATTTGTCCAAGGCATCAATTCTTGTAGGCTGCTGGGAAGCAATTGGAATTGCATGTATAAGTGTGAAATATAATGTAAAACAATGAGATACTTAGACTTCAATATCCCTCGTCAATTCAAGAGGCGCGACGCAGAGCTTGGATCGGATGGCAATGAAGAAGATAGAGGATTTGTGAGCAAGTCGGCTAGTTGATCAATTGTAGAAATAAACACCACCCGGATGTGAACACGCCACTGGACAAAATGGTGATTGAGGGAGACGTGTTTGGCATGATGGGATTGACAACAAGATATGTGGCTCCGAGGTTGTCGCATCGGAGCAAAGGAGGTCGCGAGAGGTGGATACCCAGTTCGAATTGTATAGCTTGGAGCCAAATCTATTCACACGTAGCATGGGAAGGCTATATAGTACTCGACTTCCATGGCGGATTGAGAGACAATGTCCTTCTTTCGAGAGGTCTAGCAGACGAGATTATTGCCTAGGTAAATACAGCAGGCGCCAATGGAGCAGTGATCACACTTTTGTCCCCCTACCCAATGAGCATTAGAGAAGGCCAAGAGTGACATGGAGAGGTGGTAGAGAGAAGCATAGCAAGGTGCTTGGTGCCTTGTATATATTATCTAAGTAGTTGCTTTACATTTTGCCAATGAAATGTGGCGGGAGATGCATATGTTGGCAGGCGCGATTGAACGCAAATGAGACATTCGGCCTTGTGAAGGATAGAGATTGGAGGCTCCTAAACACACCCTGATAAAAGGAGCAGTCGTCGAACGATGGTGAAGGATTAATGTCATCAATTGCTGCAATCGGAGTGGGGCAAAGCTTGTAGTTACATGCAGATACGTACAGCTCAAGCAATCGAGCAAGGCAATGATTTACTGGAACAAAGAGAGAGTCATCAATTTCTGTCTGATTGTGTGTTCATCGAACGATGGTGAACGATGCGTGGATCTTGCCAATTGAATCACGTGCCCATGGATTGCCACTAAATGATGGGTTTCCTCATTATCAGGGAAAAAAAACAATTCTAATACAGTAATTGGAGCAAAAGCATTGGTGGTAAATAAGGAAATTTAAGAAGCACTCGATGAAATATTGAATTAGGAGATAACCAAAGTATTACTCCGCATTATTTATTAATGTATTTGTGGATATTTAGAATTGTTCTTGTGAGATCGAAATGTTCATCTCGTATTCCCAAATGAACCTACTTCAATTTCCTTCGGTCCACATTTGTCAAGTCTTAAAAGCATTTTGGATAGATTGACCCATTTGAACATTTAACCTCTCACACCAACTCGGACCCAAAAAAACAGAATTACAAGTACTTATCAAGAAGAATGCTCTCTACAAATAGACTGTTACTTTCGTTTGTAAAAAAAAAGTCAAAAGAATTTACATGAAATTTGGAGATACTGTTATGAATTCTTGAGGATCATGTATACAGACAGGAGCATTATCTACCTGAAACATTAAATTTCTGAATCAAAACCGATGTTCCAAAATCCTTAAGGAGTCATTGGTGGGGCGTACCTATATCGGTGCCTTGAAACACGGAAGCCTTTCTTACCATCTCCCGTGTGTTTATTCTCGCCATCAGGAAGCACTGCATCATAAAATTTCTTCCACTGCTTACATTCAATTCCTTTTAAGGATTGTCGTTGGGCCTTCTTCCTAACTGGTTCAACGTATTTAAATTCATTTGGACTCCTCCTGAAAGCTTGCGGCGGCTGCTGCTTTTGGAGCACGGGCTCAGCATTAATGTTCGGTTCTGTCTCATCATCTGAATCATCACAACTCCATATCCCCAGAAACAGGAGCAGGATGCACTTCTTCCTGGAGGGCCTTAGTCAGGTTTGCCCTCATGTTCTCCAATGGTGTATTGAGAAAATCATCATAGGGATCAGGCCACCAGCTGATGTTGGGCGTTTGCCACCAGCTGATGAGCTGGAACTTCTGCTGGTTTTCCATTTTGATGCAGCAGGGGCGTTGGAAGTGAATGGAGCACCAAACACAGAAGCTTGATTTAACATAGTGCCTCCTCTGTCTTCCTCCCTCCGAAGGAATTGTGTCATTTAATTTAATGTGCAATGACTAGTTATGGAATAGGACAATTGATAGAGATATTCAATCCGATTATTTTAGGAGTCGTAATGCTTTGCTAGAAACCAACTACGATTAATGGGCTTAAACGGGTTAAACCCATGACTATTATAAACGGGTTCTATGCGGTCACACACTTAGAGTTGACGGTCTTGATCAAAAGATAGATGATTTTATTATTAGTGTATATTAGATATATATTAATAATAATGGGATAAGATTTATTTGTGAAATAATTAATCAAGTAGGGTATAAATATAAGCTTATAAAGATGGGCTTATTATGACTTGACCTAATTAACACATCCCAAAAGACAAAAAGGAGTTTTTGCCGTACGTTTGGTTTGTGAAGGCTGAATTCCACCATCATCAATCAAGAGCAATTTGATTGTTCACCTTTCGATCTTCGTCCTACCAGTCGAAGGCAAAGGAGATCTAGACCGGGCTCTTGTGGACCAAGTAGAGGAGCAACACGTGGGGCTCTAGTTTTCTTCCGAATCCTCCCCGTTCAGATCCGGTTCACGCATCAAGAGGTATCTCCTATGAACAATGATTTGATCTATCGATTTTATGTATGAAGATCCTTGCGATTAGATGATAAAAAATAGTTTTTAAAACTTCCGCTGCGCATCTAATTTTCATTAGTGGAATCAGAGCATCTTGCATAAATTGATATGATCAATTGATTTTCTTGACGTTTTGATTCGATTTAGCAATATATATGATATATGAAATAAGTAGTATGATTAAAATTTTGATTTTGATTGATTGGATAAATAAAATTTAACATGTAAAAATAGTTTACAATCGGAATTGGATTTCGATTATAAGCCGCCGCTTGGTCTTTAATTAATCACGTTAACTCGATCGATTCGATCAGATTAGTGTACGACATTAATGCAGTGGTTACGTGATTATTGAAAGAATCAAAATTTTTGGTGCGCATTGAAAGAATCAAAATTTTTTTGGTGCGTAATGTGTACGACATTGATGTTCCTTTATGTTTTATGAAAACATAAGATGTATGTGAATTTGATTTATATACTGCAAAGATTTCATGATCGATTGACCAAAATTTGTATACGGCAAAGTTTCGTATCGGAATTTGATTTCAAGATTTAGATGTCAAGTTGAGGGATTTTTATATGAATTTGATTTATATATTAATTTGTTAAAATTTTATGTTTTATGAAAACATATCATCTTAATCCTACAATTGTTAAAGTTTGTAATTGTTACAAAATTTAAGTGGGAGTTGATGGAGGTGGAATTAGGGTTATGGAAGATATTTATGATTTTAGTGTAAAATCTTAAATTACCTTAATTAGATTTGGTAGATATCTTATCCCTAATAAAAAAAATTCTATCCAATTATACAAGGTAATAGTTACCATAAAATTTATTCCATATATATTATTGCTAGTTTTTAAATTAAAATATCAAGAATGTTCATGGATTTATTATGCTTGTTTTATATTATGATATATTGCTTACATACATAAGGTGACTAGTATGGCCCATAAATACGATCTGCGTATCGTTATGTTTTTTTGTACACAATCTGCGTATCGTTATGTATTTTTGTAATTTATTTTCAGTAATTAGATGATTAGAAAATATTGTAATTAGTACAAGAAGACAAGAAGACATAAGAAGTTCAATGATGGAGATCCATGAAGTGCGCGAGGGTGGAGACCCATGAAGATTATATCTTTATTTCATGCATCGTAGGGGCCATACTAGGATCACAATTTCATTGCATTTTGAATGCCTTATTTTAAGTTTTATGTTGTTTTTATTTATGATATTTTTTCACTTATAAATAAAGACAAATAAAAGACTTAAGTTCCTAAGGTAAATTGGGGCAATGCCTTTTCATATCATAACCCATTAAGTTCTGGATTTTTGGTTGGATGGGCTTCACAAAAGTGAGGGTGTTTTTCCATAATCTTGGGCTAATGAGGGTGAATCTATACAAGGGGTTCATAAGCTTTGATATGGTTGTACCCAACGAGAGACCAAAAGACAAAGTTTTGGATCTTGAGGCATAGGATGATTTTACATTGAATGTGGATCATCAACCAAGAATTATAAGGAATTATAATTAGTAATTGTTACTTACCTTGAGCATACAAGACTCAAGGCAGTGCAAAAGTACGTTGGGTCTTGTGTGTAATGGGATCTTGGAATCATTTTATTCACCAGGAACAATAACAATTTGAATAAAATGCGCATTTACTTATTTTAAAGATGTTTAATCTTAAGTAATTTGCATTTCGAACACAAAATGATTTGTATGTCATTTCCTTTTATATAGGCATTATGTCTAATGATAACTTGAATTTCACCTCGCGCTCAATAGTTGAGAAAAACAAATTGAATGGAACGAACTTTCTTGATTGGGAAAGGAATTTGAGAATTGTTCTCAGGTCTGAAGGGCGTGAGGACGTCCTAACAAACCCTATCCCTACTATTACCGATGCCTCATCGGATGAGGAGATAGTTAGAGAAATGGAGTTAAGGAGTGATTCTTTACCTGTCACATGTTTGATGCTAGCAAGCATGGAACCTGACCTTCAAAAGAGGTTTGAATACCAGGATGCCTACTCTATCATCACCAACCTGAAAATGTTGTTTCAGGCACAGGTAAGGATTGAACGATATGAAACTCACAAGGCTATACTGGATAGCAAGCTTGTGAAGGGAAAGCCAGTAGGTCCCCATGTGATCAACATGATCGGTCTTTTTAGCCGTATGGAGACACTGGGCACCCCATATGACCAAGAGTTGGCCATAGATATCGTCTTGGACTCCTTACATGATGGCTTTGCATCATTCAGGATGAACTACCTGTTGTGAGCTGAATTTGTCATATTTTACAGTAACTTTAATATCGTTTTTTGCATACTTTGCATACATTTGGGTCACATAGTACAGAATCTATGTAGTTTATGTTTATTTGCCAAATTATGGAATCTACACCAGTTTCTGTTTAAACTCGCAGAATTCGAGACGTTTTACAGCAACTCTAAGGAAGGTCAAAAAAGCTCGGAAAACCACTACAGAATTCCAAGGTCAAAGAAGCAGCGGGACCAGTCGAATCAAGCTGAGAGCCCAGGCTACTCGATCTAGACGAGCATGTCCGAGCACAGACCTTGTCGACTAGGAGCAGTGTCGAGAGCCAGACCAACCCAGCTCCGGAGCCCTACTCGATCTCGACAAGCCCTAGTCGAGATCGACGACGCCTCAGCGCCACACCCGGAGTCGACGAAAAGAGGAGGCAAGCCGAGGACGAAGACGACCAGGCAGCACTCGCTGCTAGCGGCTAGACTCGCTGCAGCGAGCCTCTCGCTGCCAGCGGGATGCACCAAGCCAACGGATCTCGCCAACTCGCTCCAGCGGAAGGGGGCTCTTGCACCTGCGGATCGACGATCTCGCTGCAGCGGAAGAAGCAACTCGCTCCAGCGGAAGGGAAGTACGTAGTCGATGTAGACGAAGCCTTATCGAGGTCGACGACGCCCAGGAGCCTTGTCGAGCAGAGTCACCCGAGGAGTCCAGTCGACGATGAATCCTAGTCGACATCGACGAGCCTTTGTCGATGTCAAGTAGACCAAGTTTCTGGAATCGCGTCGACGTGAGCAGTCCGAGTAGAGTTGGGATTCCTTGGGCACGAAGGAAGCCGAGAAGACCGAGTTCTATCCGATTCTATCAAATTACATCATGGAAGAGGGTTTTATCCACTTTAAGACATTTAGATATATTTAGATTTAATTTCTTTATCGCTTTTATTTATCCTTAAGCATTTTAGATATAGTTTTAGATATAGATATAGATATTCTATCCTTGAGTAGCAAGGAATAGAAGGCTATAAATAAAGCCCATGGGGCTCAGTTTCATTCATTCAATTTCAGAGGTAGAGAGGTAGTTCCACAGAGAAGTTTTAGGAGTTCTAAAGTTTTTAGGGTTTTGGCTTTCTGCGAAAGTTGATTGCCGGGATTGTAAAGGCTTTTGAATATAGTTTAATGCAAGTTTCTTTTTATACATCAATGTCTGCGATTGCGATGAAGCGTGAGTAGTCCACCCACTTCTGGGGCTGGGGTGAGCCCGACGGTGGCCATGTGAGATGATGCAGTAAAGGTCAGATCTTTTTATGCAATTCGTCTTCTATCCCTATGAGCATGATTCTTTTGCGAGAGTTGAAGGTGATCCTTGTTTGTATTATTGAAGTGAAAGTGATCTTAATGCAACTTGGATTAATTATGTGAAAAGGGTTAGTAACAATTAGGGTTTATGCGAAAGCCTCTATATGCCTATTTGTTAGTAACGAAAGTTATTTTGATCGAAAGCATGATCTTTTATGCCTTTATGTGTTACTTTGCATGGTTATCGTTGTGGTGTTGATACCCTGGCCTTGGAAGTCTTTTATTATATTGATTTATTTCTGTCGAAAATCTGAGTTTTGGTTCGAAATTTGCAATTTAAATTTTCTGTCTTTCTAGTCGATACAGAGGAGAAGCCTTGTCGATCTCGAGTAGGACCCTTGTCGATATAGAGTAGAACTAGTCTAGGTCGAGTTGAGTTTTCTTCTGTTGTCGTCGATTTTCAGTTTCTGTTTTTGACTTACTGTTGTCGATTTCGAGTACCAGCTTGTCGAGATCGAGTAAAGTTGCTGCCTTGCTTTGTTCTTTACTTTCGTTTGCTTTTGTTCTTTACTTTCTTTCGTTATTTCCTGTCTTGCTTCTGTTTTGCTTTTATTTCTTTGTTGCTGTCTTTCTGCTGCTTGTCTGTGAGAATCTGTTGCTACCTAAGAACTGCTGACGTGCTTCCTCGTGGATTCGATCCTGACAACCTTCTACTACAACGGGAGGAAGTCTTGTATTTATTTGCTAAGACAGGGAAGTCAGTCTGATCTTTATTTTATATTTATTTCATACTTGACCATCCTCCTGCAACAACACTACCATATGCATGGTATTAAGAAAAACTTGAACGAACTACATGGTATGCTCAAAGTTGCTGAGCAGAATACTCCCACTGACAACAAGAAGGAAGTTCTTAACGTCAACAGAGGGAAAGGGTTCAAGAAGGTAGCCAAGAACAAGAACAATACCCAAGGGAAGGGCAATGAAGTTGCAAAACCTAAGGGTGGTGAGAAGCCAAGGGTGGCTGCAGACCATGATTGTTTCCACTGTAAGGCTAAGGGACACTGGAAAAGAAATTGTCCCAAGTACCTGGAAGATAAGAAGAATGGGACTTTGAGTTCCAATACTTCAGGTATTTATGTTATTGAATTACTGTCAACCAATGTCCTCACATTAGATAATGGTCCTACTTGGGTATTGGATACCACATGTGGTGCTCACATTATTTCAAATGTGCAGGGACAAAGAAATAGGAAACAAGTGAAGAAAGGGGAGATAAAGCTACGCGTTGGAAATGGAGCAAGCGTTGCTGCACTTGTCGTAGGAGATTTTAGTTTATCTCTTCCTTCTGGTTTAATCTTAGAACTAAATAATTGTTATTTTGTTCTTAGCATTACAAAGAACCTT
Source organism: Persicaria tinctoria (assembly GCA_037127255.1). NCBI lineage: Eukaryota > Viridiplantae > Streptophyta > Magnoliopsida > Caryophyllales > Polygonaceae > Persicaria > Persicaria tinctoria. The sequence continues at coordinate 27,955,130 of JBANSL010000013.1, read as the reverse complement.
GTTTCGGCGGCAGTAATTTATTCTGAAGGTTTTAATTTTGGCACTACAGATGAAGGTATAATTATTCACAAGAATGATATCTTCTATGCTCGTGCTCAAGATATTAATGGAATATTTGTATTCGATCTTACAACAGAATCATATAACATAAATACAAAAAGGCAAAAATCAAGTAAGTTGAGTGAAGCCTACCTATGGCACTGTCGTTTGGGTTACATCAGTTTAGATCGCATGAAGAAGCTCCATAAAGATGGACTTCTAAAAGACGTGGATTGTGAATCCATTGATACATGTGAGTCATGTTTGATGGGCAAGATGACAATGTCACCTTTCAAAGGAACAAATGAAAGGGCTAATGGGCTATTGGGCATTATACATACTGATATATGTGGGCCAATGAGTACAGAAGCTAGAGGTGGTTATAAATACTTCATCACATTTACTGATGACATGAGTAGATATGGATATATTTACCTTATGTCACATAAATCGGAATCCTTTGAAAAGTTCAAGGAATTTCAAAATGAGGTAGAGACTCAAACTGGCAAGAAAATAAAAGCACTTCGATCATATCGTGGTGGTGAGTACTTGAGTCACGAATTTGATCATCATTTGAAAAATTGTGGGACAGTAACACAGTTGTCTACTCTAGGAACACCACAGCTTAACGGTGTATTTGAAAGGAGAAACAGGACCATGTTAGACATGGTCCGATCTATGATGAGTTTTACTGACCTTCCGGTATTCTTCTGGGGATATGCCCTCACAACTGCCGTACTTACACTAAACAGGACTCCGTCTAGAGTTGTAGACAAAACTCCATATGAGATATGGACTGGAAAGGTTCCAAAATTGTCTTTTATGAAGATATGGGGATGTGAAGCTTATGTAAAGCGTTTACAAACGGATAAGCTTTCCCCTAAATCAGATAAATGCTATTTTATAGGGTATCCAAAAGGCAGTTTTGGATATTACTTCTATAATCCCGCTGAACAAAAGGTGTTTGTTGCAAGGGATAGTGTCTTTTTGGAAAGAGAGTTCATTTCCAATAAGTCAAGTGGGAGAAATATTCATCTTGAACCAGTTCATGATGAAGAGCAACAAAATCAACAACGAGATGACATAGATGATGTCGAGGACGAGTTGATGGTTTTGGAAGGCCAAGGGCCCCAAATCATCCAAGAACCGGAACAAGAGGATCCACAAATAGTTGTGGAAACTGTTCCAGCTCCAGTTGTTGAATCAGTTGAACCCACTCGTAGATCAGATAGGCCAAGGGTACAACCAAGACATTATGATGATTTCATCTTGAATGTAAACCTTGATGTTCTTCTGCTAGAACATGATGAGCCTAATACCTATAAGCAAGCAACGACGGGTCCAGACTCCAAGAAATGGCTTGAGGCCATGAGATCCGAAATGGATTCGATGTTTGAAAATCAAGTATGGGACTTGATAGATTTGCCAAATGGGGTAAAACCCATAGGGAGCAAATGGGTTTTCAAACTTAAGACAGATAAGGATGGAAAGGTATCTGTATACAAGGCAAGATTAGTTGCCAAAGGTTTTAAACAGATTCATGGTATAGACTATGATGAAACCTTTTCACCAGTTGTCATGATAAGATCCATTAGGATAATCCTTGCTATTGCCGCTTATTATGATTATGAGATTTGGCAAATGGATGTCAAAACCGCCTTCCTGAATGGATTCTTGGAAGAGGATGTGTATATGACACAACCAGAGGGTTTTGAAGTGTTGTGAAGGTATGCAAGCTTAAGAGATCTATATATGGACTTAAGCAAGCATCCAGAAGTTGGAACTTTCGGTTTGATGAAAAGATCAAAGAGTTTGATTTCATCAGATGCGAAGAGGACCCTTGTGTATACAAGAAGTTTAGTGGGAGTAAAGTGGTCTTCCTAGTATTGTATGTGGATGACATACTACTTATCGGGAATAACATTTCGATGCTAGAGTCCATTAAGGAATGACTAAATAAATGTTTCTCAATGAAAGACATTGGGGAGGCAGTGTACATATGTGGAATGAAGATCTATAGAGATAGATCTAAGAGATTGCTTAGATTGAATCAAGGAACTTATGTATAGATAAGATTCTTAACGGATTCAATATGCAAGATTCCAAGAAAGGGTTTTACCTATGTCATGGTGTGTACACGACCTAATGTTGCATTTGCTTTGAGCAGGTGTAGCAAATACCAATCGATTCCATGAGAGGCACACTAGTGTGCAACTAAGAACATCCTGAAATTCTTGAGAAGAACCAAGGATGATTTCTTAAGGGTGATGATAAGTTGATCGTACAACTTATGAGGATGTATCACCTTATTTGACATTAAGATGTGTAAGGTGCATACATATGACAATATTGCAAATCCATTGACGAAGCTTATGCCTAGCCCAAGCATGATGGTCACACTAGGGCTAAGGGTCTCAAACACATTGGAGAATGGCTTTGAGATTGCTTTCTATTACATTTTACGTTTAGAGTGTTAGACACTGAGTTTATGTTCGACTAGATGATTTTATGATATATGATATTTCATCTTTATTTATATATTGTGTTGAACGATAATAAATAAAATGTCCAAATAATTCGTAGTTCGCAAATGGGCTTATCTTAAGTGCTCTGGTAAATGAAACCCCATTAAGTGAAATGCAGTTATGAATTATCACAAGTCTGTAGTCTGAAATCGTCAAATTGGACATAGGTGGTTTTATTAAATGACTATATTGTAAGTTGACTGATAGCGCCAGGTTTCATGGGCTATAGGGACATGGAGATGTCTAGTCAATTACATATATATGTATGGATGATACATATAGGACAGACCCGCCTTAAGACTCTACAAAAGGGATTGCAAAGTTTTAAGTTAAACCATGATTAGTAGATTCCTCATACATGAGTGTGTTATGGTCCCTCTTAATGATTAGTATTTCTTTGACACGGCTAAACGCTTTCCGTAATAGGGAGTTATAAAGGTCGTAGTTGGGATTGCCAAAAGTTGAGTGGGAGCCATAGTCATACAAGACTGTAGATGTCCTCCTTCTTCATGCATATTGTGATGCATTGAAAAGGAATGGTGTCTAGGCCACTTGGAGAGCAAGAAATGAAAATGCATGGCCATGCTCGGATGGATTATTTGTAATCATCCGTTTAATTGACAGTTCGAACTCGGAGCTCAAGGAATATATATTTGATAGTAGATATGAATGTCACCATATCATCAAATATGACATTAAGAGACACGGGTATCTTAAATTGCACACTTGTTTAAGGACAAGTGGGAGATTGAAGGAATTGTGTCCTTTAATTTAATGTGCAATGACTAGTTATGGAATAGGACAATTGATAGAGATATTCAATCCGATTATTTTAGGAGTCGTAATGCTTTGCTAGAAACCAACTACGATTAATGGGCTTAAACGGGTTAAACCCATGACTATTATAAACGGGTCTTATGCGGTCACACACTTAGAGTTGACGGTCTTGATCAAAAGATAGATGATTTTATTATTAGTGTATATTAGATATATATTAATAATAATGGGATAAGATTTATTTGTGAAATAAATAATTAATCAAGTATGGTATAAATATAAGCTTATAAAGATGGGTTTATTATGACTTGACCTAATTAACACATCCCAAAAGACAGAAAGGAGTTTTTGCCGTACGTTTGGTTTGTGAAGGCTGAATTCCACCATCATCAATCAAGAGCAATTTGATTGTTCACCTTTCGATCTTCGTCCTAGCAGTCGAAGGCAAAGGAGATCTAGACCGGGCTCTTGTGGACCAAGTAGAGGAGCAACACGTGGGGCTCTAGTTTTCTTCCGAATCCTCCCCGTTCAGATCCGGTTCACGCATCAAGAGGTATCTCCTATGAACAATGATTTGATCTATCGATTTTATGCATGAAGATCCTTGAGATTAGATGATAGAAAATAGTTTCTAAAACTTCCGCTGCGCATCTAATTTCCATCATCTTCGTCATCTGAAGTACTTTCAGACATTTCCTTCTACACTTCAATCATCTTCCCAGCTGCATCTGCAGTAATTTGATCTTGCATATTTATCCTCTTCTGAATTACTACCAGAGCTGATCTCTTTCACTTTTATAGCTTCTCCAGCAACTACTGTGCATGCAGAAGTCAAGTTTCTATTCGCTGCAGTAGCAGATCATAAACACACAATCACACAGAAAGGTTACAAAACAAAACACAAATCTGACAGCTAAAATTTTCCAGGAAAGTAAAAATGAACAATCTACAAACAGGTATAAGCAGAAATGGTAGAATTTGTTTATAGATGACTAATTTGACTAGTTACAGCTTACATCAGTTTCATGTAATGACTAAAGTATACATACCATTGTTGCTAGGAGGCTCATTTTCAACTTCAACTTTGGGCTTCGGCAGCTTATTTTCTGCAGTTAGGCCAGACCTCACACACAGATAATTGTATTGAGACTTTAGACTTTTATAAGCATTCAAAAGATCTTTTCGTTTCTGTTTCTCGGTTAACAGCTCAGAGTCTTTTGATTGAAGCTTCTGCTCTAAATGTCTGTAATATTCACTTGTTTCCGGAACTGTAACATTCCTATCCTTCTTGGCACTCTCCTGAAGCTCCTCAATTTTGTTCTCCAAATCCTTGAGTCTGGACAATAGCAATGTCTTTTCTTTCTCATGCGTACACAACAGTTGTTCTTTATTTGACAATTCGGAAATGATCACATCATTTTTTTGTACCAACTGCTCTTGCAATTTCCTACGCTCGTCCATTTCAATAATTCTCATTCCATACTCACTCGTAAGATTGTTGAGACTGGCTTCCACATTTTCCAGTTTTAGTACAAGGTTTTTTCTCTCATTTTCTTTACACTGCAACAACTCTTCCATTCTAAGTATCTTTTTTCCTTGCGAACTCACATGCTTCAGTATCTCCTCTTGTAGCTCCTTTCCTTTGTTTACATGTTCATTACTTTTCCCAAGTTCTTTGAGTTGGCATTTCTCCTCTTCCAGCTTTTTCATATAACCCTAATTGCATTTGCTTGTTGTCAAGGTCAGAGCTTTTTGATTCAATCCCTTTCTGCAGTTTGTAGTGCCATTCCTTTTCTTTCACTATCTCCACATCCTTGAAAAGGAGCTTCTCCTCCAGCTCAGATATTTTCATCAACAAGTCTGCCTTGTCAGCTAGAGCTTGTTTCTGTTCTAAATAAAGCTCATCCACCTAGTTAACCATCTTAATATGGGTCTCTTTCCATTCGTCTTCTGTGGCTTTCCTGAAGACAAATAAGCAGTTCCTGACAAGAACTGTGGTTTGAGGGTTTTTGGTGGCGTTATTTTTGCGACGGGATGTGGCACCCTAGTGGCATTCTTCATCCTGCTTCTGTGGGTGGTGTTCTTCAGCAGGAGTTCAGCTGACACTGCCCCAGAAATCCCCATGAAGAGTTTAGATTTCAATTACCAAAAGCTAAATGTGAAAGTCGTTGGCCATACCTCATATAACCCGTCAAGTTGAAGCTTGAACGCTTTTTTAATCTAATTTTTTCATTCTTTGTGTCACTATTATTTCTCTTGTTTCGATTCTGGAATGTTTTACATGCAAGTCTGTATCACTCGTGTATCTCGGAATGTGACTATGCAATGTCTTGTTAAAAACGAAGAATGTAGTTTATCTTTGTACTTGTGATGTAGTTGATCTTCTTTCTATCTACTTTTGACCTCGTGAGTTAAGCGTTGAAGCGCGAGCTGTGTCCATGAATGAAAAGCAAGGTCTTTGTGGGCGAAAGCGTATTTATACTTTCTGATCAAAAATCTCCAACTATTGAAGAAGAAGAAGATTTTAATTTCAACGAAGAAATAGAAGAGGTTGATGAGAGAATCGATACGAAGTTGCAAGATAATAGTGGTGATGATGCTTACATTTCCATCAGCTTAACAGTGGAGAACCTTTGGATAAAGGTTTCATCCTTCTTTAAACAGTGGAGTCGCGGAATTCGAATGTCAGTTGTTGGGAATCCTCTGGGTGTCTATACATCAGTCTACTCTCTCAGTACTTTGTTCATGCTAGATTCATACCCTTGTATCAATGTAACAATGGGGTGTTGCCTCTCCATCTGTTGTAGATGAGTCTTTGAGGTTGTTAGCAATCTGCATGCCCTGAAAGCCTAGATTCCAACAAAATGTTTTCATGGTGGAACGTCCAAAACTTTCAAAATGTTCCAACGTATATGTTGTTCATCATGTCAAATTGCAAGTGATGGAATTGATGAAGGGGATGAGGAAGGCACTGCGAAGAAAAAACCTACATCTGAGTATATGCAAAAGAAACCCTGTAAAACGATAAGCTAGAGTAAGATCTGAACAAAGAAGAAAACGTTAAAGATCTCAACAGAAGAAAAATGGTTTATCCAAATTGATTTGAGTCCAGGAAAACAATTTGATCTATTAACATCAGATATCAAAGAGGAAATCAGCAGCCAACAATACTATCTTGATATCTTCTCCCTAATGATGATAATTGACCATTTATCTTAACGTTAGCATTTCTTGCAGTCTAAGAGATATCCACGATGTAGTGTTGACAGGTGTTGCAAGTTTCAGAACAAATTTCTAAATCTATCTGACAAAGATAGCCAAACAACAAATTTGAACCATACATAACCAACAATCCTACAGGAAGACCTTGAAAGAAGTATTACTGTTGATGAAAGAGTGCACAACCTAGAAAACTCTATCAGCTTGCATTTTCTGTAGCCTGTTCAACGACTTCGTAAGTGTTCTTCTCATCATTGTACGAGTACCTGTTTAGAAAAGTTGTAAAAATTAATTACTGCGTCAGTATTAAGTGCCTGAAGACAAATAAGCAGTTACTATTGAATTCAAATCCAAAAGCATTGCTTGAATAATCAAAATCTTCTATGCATTCACTATAATAGATGGTAGCTTTTACCAACAGCACTATACATCCACTGAATTCTCATCTGCTCCTAATGTAGTCATAGAATGGGAGGAATTATCCTCCATCCAAAATCCATTCCGTACATACAACTAGATAAAAGGCATAAACTGATCCACATACAAACTCTTTCGATTCCTATAGAAGAGCAGAATTCAGCCTTTTTGCAAGAGCTTCTATTACATACTACTAGTATACTACAATCCACGCTTATTGCCTTGTCCAGTTGTCCTACTGAACAAAGAATGACTATTGCCTTCTCTTGTGCTAATCTAGTCATGGAAAGGAAGGACTCTATTCCATCAAAATCCATCTGCTCATACAAGAATGACTAGAGAAATGAACAAACTGATCTGGATTCAACGGAAGCCACCAAAATTTGCAAGATAGAAACTAGCCGTAAAGGAGCAGTTGAGCCAACAACAGGAGGATGAAATTATCAACATGGAACTTAATACTCCCCAGACACATGCAACAAACTGAGACAATGCCCTGTGGGATACAAGAATGTGAACAGGAATGCATACAGCACAAGATTATAGTTCCAATGTTGCAACTCACCAGTTTACCCTATTCCATGCTTATGATAAAGAATAACGGAGAAAATGCCAAAAATGTTACATCAGACTACAAGAAGCTTTATATGAGAAGATCTCCACTCTGCATTGCTTGAAGTTGTAAAGCTATACAATTGAATGCTCTTTAAGAGTGACAGAGATTCAAAATAAATCAAGAGTATGCAAGCAACATTTGCTTGGGGTTTACATTACATTTTTACAACACCCAAAGCATCGAGAGAAAATATAAATAAAAGAAACGAATGTGCTACTGCTACATGCTCAGGGTGCTAAAAACAAGCAAATAACATGACAAAATTATTCTGAATGGATAACCATGTTCCCTTTTTGATAGAATATAGATAGCCATGCAAGTATGCTGCCAATGCTGTGAAAGCTCAAATTCAGAGAAAAAACATGAAATACAAAGCAAGACGAGAGAAACAAACCATATTCCTGTTGATGCGGAGCAATACAATCCTGAAGAAGGGTCATAGTAGTAGCCCAAGCTGCTACTGTAGTAGTACCTATTCCAATAAAATATACCCACATTTCAGATGATAAGCTTGAAATTGCAATTCAAACATAACACAGAAAATTCAAATCATTGTAAAGAAGATGAAATTGAGCATTTAAAAAAGGGTCGAGCAGAACAAGCATATCCTGCAATGGAAAATCACAGAAATACATATTCTTATAGTTGTTTAAACAAGATGTAAACGATTGAGAAGATTACCCTGAAGATTCATCATACACATAGTCTGTTTGTCCAGCCTGAAAGCCTAGTAATTCACAAAACAATCTAGTCAATTATTGATCCATCATTCTATCAAATATCACATTAGAGTGCACAAAAAGCTACTTTTTTCTGCCAGCTCAACACAAAACAACATGCATTTGCAAGAATGTGATCTATCTCTCTTCCCAGCCATGGTACCACAGGTTTATTCTTAGAATTCAGAGATTTTGTAAATCTAATCCCAAAAAGGCCAACCACTCATTTCATAAAGGAAAATAAATTAGAGAAAATGTGAGTGGCCTATATACCTGGATCTTGGGTAGTGTTGCTAAGTGATGTTTCGTTGTTCATTTCATGAACATTTGAAGAACAAACCTCGCTTTCCTTAGATGATGTATTAATAGACACATTCGCATCATCATCATCATCATCACCAAACATATCAAATGTGTTATCATGAGCTGATGGATTTTCTGTTGTAGTAAATACATTTTGGCTGGAGGGGCCAGCAGTTGCATCTGCACTAGAAGAGAGGCCATTTTTCCTTGCTTGAACCAGGCTTTCATATCCTTCTACAGCAATCAAGAGAAAAAAGGGCACTGCTGATTAGCAAAGCTGAAGTTGTTAAAAGAGTTTACTCATTCGATGTTAAGCAAAGATAGTATAAACTAAAAAGGCAGCTGTTATATTCCAATTACGGACATAAATGTGTGCAGCAAGAGGTAACATTTCTCTCCAGAATATATTTTTTCCATCTCAATTTATCAGGAGAAAACTATAAAGAGCTTTCAAAATCCTCGGTAAACCACTTAACATAGTTTCAGTGAAAAGCATAGGCAAAGATAAGAAATTAACGTAGTTTTGTAACGCCCCAGTCAATGAGTCACTAGCTCATACCAACCCAACTCTTCTGGATTCGCTATCCTCGGTCTCAAATACAAAAAAAAAACTCGTGTTCATTTGACTCTCGTATGAAAATGTAAAGAGTGAAGCAATTAAAAAACCATTCATAACCCGTTGAATGTGTGTGCAGGTTACATTTTGATGATGTAATAATACAACAAACCACACACTTGAAAAGGGTTTGGCAAGAGTTTTTGGTACTTTTACACTTAACCGCTGTATGGTTGTGTTTTTCTTTTATATTTCACCCTATGAATGGTTGGGTCAACGGCTAAGTGTTTTTGTACGTTTATTAGTCACTCTTTGTATGGTTGGGTCTTTTGCAAATCCCAACATCAATTCTTCAATAAAATTAATTACCTTTCTCCGGAAAAAAAAAAAAACTGTATGTATAACAGCAATTATCTTTCATTAGTCAAAAGTACAACATTTTGAACTAAGCAATTAACTAAAACTATGGTTTCTGAAAGAAGAAGGAAAAGGAAAAGAAAAGTAGGACCTACCAGCTTCCCGCTGAAACACCTCTTGCGTTTCATTATAAACATCTGCAGAAGTAGAAGTTGAATCACTAAACAGCCTTGTTAAGAAGCTGAAACAACTAGGCATGGAAAAAGCAAATTGTAAGCAAAAAAAAAGAAGCCACAAAAGCATTGATACAGAGAACAAAAACTAAATCAATTTATAGGGATTCAACTGCTCACTGTAATCTCCATTTTCCATCAACCTCATAGCATCTTCAGTAAGCTGATCAAATACAAGCTTTGTTTCCGTTGACATCTTCTCCTTTTTATTACCCTTTATCCGTCTTAAGGCCTGCAGGACCTGTCAAGAGAAATGTTAATTGGTATCAATAACATATAATGAATAAGGTTAAGTCAAGCAACAAAAAAGTTCACTAATTATGCGGCTTATGTTGTTACTCATTCAGTGTCTTCACTTAAATCTCCCCAGGGTAGGGAAAAAAAATCAAGTAGGAAGTTACCAAATGTCACCATATCTTTGTTCAATGAAGGCTTGTAGATAAAATACATTATGCTTTAAGACAAGCTAACACATTAGAAAATTATGGTAAGCAAGATACTCAAAGTGAAAGGAGAGAACATTCCAAAAAATAGATGAACACATACAATCAAGAAGAACAGAAAAGCATACCGTTTCACCTGGCTCAAGAACATCAGCTATACGCCTCTTAACTTGTCCAATACGGTCAGAGGATAAGCCTTCTTCCTCCTCCTCCTCCTCTTCATCTTTGCCTTTCAATTCGGAAACTTTTTCGGCAAGTTGTGGGTCAAATTCCAGACTATCCAACCATGCATCCTGCAAGGATTCATTGCCACTTAAATCAAATACCAGAAAGAAGTAAAGAAAGAGAATGCTCTTCAGTGAAACATTGTTAGAGGGAAAAAAAAAACCTTCTCTTCCTTCTCGCTGACATATTCAACAAAATTGCCTGCTGCATCAAAGTAACCTTCCTCTCTCTCCTTGTCAAGATTAAAAGGTTCAATTTGAATTCCATTTTCAACAAATGTTTCACTCACCTGTTAAAAACAAAAGCAAATCAGTATGGAGTTATTTATTTAACATTAGTATAGGTGCAAGAAACTAATTCACAACAACAGATGATGGTCACCAACTTTAAAGCATTAGATAGATAGAACCCATATGTCCAACGCTCTCAAGGGTATGTCATATACATATTCCATATATCGGAGGGCTTCATTAGAGAGGGAATATAAATGGACGGATAATTTAAAGTAGCTGATATCAGGGGTTGACTGCAACCCTCTTCTGTCAACCTGGGGATTTGTATTTTTTCCAAAGGTTTGCTACCTAGGTCTAATAGGGCATTCCTCTGGCGAATTCTTAATATGGATTCAAGTAATTTGCTTGTGTTTTTGTGTGATTTACTTGATTTATGCATTTTTCTTTCAGCTCCAACAGTTTGGTACTCTTGCTGAGAGCTCAAGGTGACAAAGATGAAAGATGGATACACAGGCGCAAATTTCCTAGTCTCCAGTGAACCACCAATTGCAAGGGACAGATCGCCTTATCATTTGATCAGGGAATTAATGGTAAGCGATTTCATGAAGGAAGGATGGTCATGCCTATAATCTCCCAATGGATTCATAAGTTGATAGCCAAATTGCATTTCAAACCTACTGAAGGGCATTCAAGAGTTCTTAGAACATATAAAAGGCAAGCTAACCTCTACTTGAATGCATCTCCCAAACATGCTATTACCCATGCACACTAGGAAAAAGGTTCATGGTTGGATAAGGAAAGGGTTTAGAGAAATATCTAGAATAAATTCTGCTAGGTTTTAAGAGTCTGTGAGGAAGAGATGGAGCTTCTTGGGAGACCTTATTGGGGCACTCTAGTGTTGAGGGGATCCATCAACTATAAATGGGTTCAGCCAAATGGTCCATCAGATTTTATTGGAAATACTCCAGAGGATTAGCATTTCCCTCAGGCTCTGTGAATCCTGTGCTTGTGTAATTTTGCTCTTGACTTTGCTAATACCTATATCACAAAGGAGCGAATTCCCATGTCTCCAATGAGGCTGCTGCAAGCTTTGCCTATTCCTCTGACAAAATTGGGAGGATATATCTATAGAAATCATTAGTTGACTACTTGACTCTCAATTATGGGATTGCATCTTGGTAGTGGTGGATAGGTTGTCAAAACATGGACACTTTACTGGGCTGCTTATTTAGGTAGGACAGCAGCAAATTTGTTTGTCACAGAGGTTGTAAAATCATGGTGCATCTTTCTTATTGAGATTGTTGTGGCAATTTTTATTTTATTTTTGCAAAACACGGAACTTAACCAAACCCCAAAATATGAAGCAACGGGAAAGAGTATGAAACCTCGTACTGGACTTCAGCCCTAGAAAGGTCAGCAAACTGGTCTTCGTCCTCCGCACCAATTTGAGTAGTCATGTTGCCACGAAGTTCAGCCCTCTTCTTGGCAGCAATGCGAGGATCAGCAACGGAATCTTGACCAGCATCATTAACACCACAGGTAACGATGGGAGTTTGCAATGGCTCAGGCTCAAGCTTGGCCTTCTTGCCCTTGGGAAACTTCACCTTCTTTTGTCTTACAAACCAAAATTGAAAAGAAAAGAAATCAAAATTAAAAATGTAAGCAAAAAGCAAATTAAAACCCTAGAACCAAAATACCTAACATGATTTAGCATAGAGATAGGGAGAAAGGGATTACGGATGGCCTTTTTCGGAATCGATGAGCTCCGCCTCCATGAAAGGACGCTTGCGAGAGGTGCCCCCTTCCATAACCAATCAACTAAGCTAAACTGTTCACAGAATCAACGCCATAAAATCAAAAGAAGGACAAATTCAACAAAAACCTAGTAAGCTGTATCGGCGGAAGAAAATAGGATCAATGATTAAACAACACAAACCTAAACGGCTAAATATAATTTGTTTCGTTAAATTGGGATACATGATAAACTTTTGAACACAAGCCGATTGAAGAAGGAAGGGAAAGAGTAGGTACCGGCGAGGAGCGACGGAGTGAAGAGCGATGGGGGTGGGTGAGCCGAGGAGACAGAGGCGAGTTCAGTGTTCCGTCGTCTGTTGGGCAATTTGTTAGGTTTCTTTCTTTACCCAAAAACTATTAATTGAGGGGGCGTTTGGTCCATTTCCTGCAAATTATTGGAACAATGGATGATAAAGTGCAATTGTGGAATTTAAAAAGTATTTACGAATGGGCCGATGTCATTCCAGTCGAACGAGCCGCGTAGAGGGTTGTTTAGTTTCGGCTCGTTTATAACCGAACCGAGCTCGAGCTCGAATTTTAATTGAGCTTAGAAGTGTGTTCGAACTCGGCTCGCGAGCTTTTGAACAAGCTCGAGCTCGTTTGGCTCGTTTTTCTCGAGCCCACCTCGCGAGCTCGTACTATTGTGGTAGCATGTTTTGTGCTGGAAACTTGTTTCCGAGCTCCTTTTTGAGCTCGTACTGTTGTAAAATTAACAAGGAGAGGCGGTGAAACAACTCAAATTAACAAAGCATCAAATTAACAAGGGTAAATTGCAACTAATACCCCAACATTTAGGGATAGTTGCGTTCAATACCCTAATCTTCTAAAATTTCACAAAATATTCTAACTTATACAATTAGTTGCACTTAACACCTTGGATGAGATTATTAAATTTAAAAAATTACCCACATCATACAAAAATTACAAAAATCGCCCATATTCATAAAATGTTTTCAATAAACTTCTAATAAATTTTAAATTTTGAAATTAAAAAAAATCTCGTGCAATTTAAGCCAACACAACCCACCATCGAAAAATAATTATAGCAGGTATATAAAATCTACTCCTTTAAAAAATAATATAATTACTTTAGCATCTACTCACTTAAAATTTTAATATAATCAATCAAAATAATTATTTATTTACGTGCGGGCTATATACACCCCAAATCATGCACGTCCTTAAGGACGTGCATGGTTAAAAGGGGTTAATTAATTTTTTTTAAATGTTAATTAGTCACAAAGCTTGCACGTCCTTAAAGACGTGCATTTTCAGTCTTTGGGTTTGTGGTGTATATAACCACACCCTTTATTTATCAAAAAAACATACATTATAATTTAAATTTAAATTTATATAAGCATGTCTCGATAAAAGCCAATTTGTACGTCTATATATTCCCTGTATATTATTTGATATGATATATACAGTCTTTTTTTGTTAATATTATGTTATATATACTAAAACTAATACATAACAGTTTTTAAAAAAATAAAATAAAGTAAATTTAAAAAATAAATGGTAAAAGATATGCTAACCATTTGCAATCAATAATTATATAATAAATATATACTAAAAATAATATGCTAAAAAATAATAATTTTATTTTTAATATATCTTTATTATGTAACTATTTATTACAAATGGTTATCATATCTCATACCATTTATTTATTAAAATCTACATTATTTTATTTTTAATATATCTTTATTATGCAACTATTTATTACAAATGGTTATCATATCTCATACCATTTATTTATTAAAATCTACATTATTTTATTTTTGTAAAAGTATTATGTTTAAAATAAATAATTAATTATTTTGAGTAATTATATTAAAATATTAAATGAGTAAATGCTAAAATAATTATATTATATTTTTAAAGGAGTAGATTTTATATACTTGTTATAATTATTTTTGGATGGTGGGTTGGGTGGGCTTAAATTGTAAGAGATTTTTTTAATTTCAAATTTTAAAATTTATTAGGAGTTTATTGAAAACATTTTATGAATATGGGTGATTTTTTGTAATTTTAGTATGATGTGGGTAATTTTTTAAATTTGAGAATCTCATCTAGGGTGTTAAGTGCAACTAATGGTATATGTTAGGATATTTTGTGAAATTTTACAAGATTAGGGTATTAAAAGCAACTATCCCTAAAAGTTGAGATATTAGCTGCAATTTATCCAATTAACAAAGCATAACCTGTAAAATCATACTTGAATCTATAAACACAAATCAAATGTAAATTTGTAACTTCAAAGAAATCGATGGTTTCCATGCCCATGTAATTGAAGAGAGCTTAGAGAGCGGCGGTGAAACAACGAAAGGCGGCGAAACAAGAAACGAAAGGCGGCGAACTTATCAGATTATGGGCGTTGGCCACCAACTGATGTATGAAGAGGAGCCGAGGAGGAGGCAGACACCAGAGACGAGGACAAGATTGGATAGAGGAGGCTAAACTCAGGGGCCCTGAGTCTAACTCTGAAGAGAGGAAGAGGAACGTGGAAGTGGCAGATATAACGAGTAAGAGCAACCCTAACAGGTTCTCCATATTAAGTTTTTAGGGAATTTAAGATTGGTTTTGATCCAACAGCTTCCCTATTACATTCTCCAAAATAGATAATGAGAAGCGAAAATTGAGATCATTTCCTAAATTTGAAAAAAAAAACTCTATATATTTTGGGGAAAACTCCAAAATAGATAAGCTGTTGGAATTTGACCAAAAAAATTCAAAATATGTGATTTATAATTCTCCATTTTGGAGAATTTTTTAGGGGAGTTATTGGGAATGCTCTAATTGAATTGAGGTTAAGAAGAAACGCTAAAACTACGATGGGCGTGGGACGGGATGGTTCGTCTCGCGTAATTTTTGGGACTATTTTTTTTTTCAATCTCGCGTAGGACTTGTCCCTCATGGGACGGGGACGGGACCGGCAGTAGCGGATCCAGGATTTTAGTTAACGGGGGGCTAAATGTAAGTTCACTTTGACGGTTCTTCGTAATGCCGAATCATATTCATTAACGGATTTCCATAATGCCGAATCACTAATAATAACCTATTGCTTCTCCAATCAAACTCTTTTTATCACTCCTTCTATCACCTGTAGAAACATCTTATTCAACCGTAATCGCATCACATTTTGAGATGGATTAGGAATATGATTGGTTAAAGGAGCTAGTTGAAGATCCAACCCTTTGAATAGATGACTTAGATCGAATAATAAACTTGTCCATATTATATACTCCTATAACAACAAATCCATAAACCACAATTTCAAATCACAAACCACAATTTTACCAATTTATTTGTCAAAACCACATATTTTAATCACAATTTATCGGAATTTATTATCAAAATCACACCCTAATTGAAATTTAACCTAAATGGTCAAATTATTATCAATTCCACTTATGTTATCAAACCCGTTCTCTTGGGATATGGTGATAGGAGGTATAGAATTTTTATTAGCCAATTCAAATAAATTGAGTGTCTCTTCATATAGAAAGTAGGACGTTTAAAAAAAATCACAAACCACAAATTTACAAATTTATTTTTCAAAACCACATATTTTAATCACAGTTTATTGAAATTTATTATCAAAAACACACCCTAATTAAAATTTAACCTAAATGGTCAAATTATTATCAAATCTACATATGCTATCAAACCCATTCTCTTGGGATATGGTGACAGGAGGATTCAAAAAAATTGAATGTCTCTTCATATGCAAGTAGGACGTTGAAAAAAATAAAAAAAGGAAGTGTTTAAAAAAATAAAAACAAGAAGGCTTGAAGGAAGAATCGAACCTGGGTTTCAAACTAACCCATGTCACTCCAATGGAGATCTCCTACATCACATTATGTAACACTTGGTGCATCACTTAATTATTTTGTGTATAATTTAACATTGAAAATAAAAATAAAAATTATATTTATATTTCACACACTTATATTTACATGTTTATAAAAAATTGTCATGAAAAATTATTATTTAAAATTATAAAAAATTATTTTTCAATATAATCAATATTTTAATTATATGTAATTTTTTAAAATGATTTTTTATGATGAAAATGCATAAATATGTAAATATAAGTGTATGAAATATGAATATAATTTTTAAATTTTTTTAAACGTTAAATTGTACATAAAATAATTAAGTGATGTGCGGAGTGTTACACCTTGTGATGTAGAGGATCTTCACGTGACATATATATAAAAATATAAGGGGATCTAACTCCGGTAATTCGGCCAAAGGACTTCTTAATCATATGTTTTTATCGATTTGGTTTTGACCCGGCCTCATCGTGGCAAATTGTACTTTACTTCTGCTTTCCGTCGTCCTTTCAAATGAATTTCCGTGACTTAGTTTTAAGACAGGTTAAGTGTACCCACCGGCCCTTCGATTGTTTTTGGGTTCGAAATCCCCGGTTTAAAATATTGATCTTTTGGGTTTGAAACCTCGATCCGTACCTGAATTGCAAGATCCGAACGAAAGTATCCAACCTTCAAAACATAACCCGTATATTTATATCTGGGCCATTACAGTAAGTTCTCGTAGGAAACTTAACTAGAGTCTTTGTAAAGGCTCGGATTTTCAAAATCCTAATTTTTCGGAAAAAGAGAATTAAAAATGAATTTAAATCAAATTAAAAACTCGTTTAGCGGATTCCGACCGGAATATAAAATTTGACAAATGATTTCCATCCTTTTTCCTCGGAAATTCAAAATAATTGCGGATAGCGATGTCCTTTCAATTTTAAAAATCTAATTGATCGAGAAGCCGGAATTCAAAAAAAATATATTTAGGAACTAACTTCGGGATTCGAAATTCGCGTATTCGAGATTATTTTCAGGTATTGGTTTAACTAAGGTTTTAACCAATTCCACACTCAACCTCCCTTGTCTTTCCCTACCTTACCCTGCAACCCATCCCCTCCCACCTATTTCATCTTCACCCAACCATCTCCTACTCCACCACCATTTCACCTTCACCTCTCGCCATCTCAGCTCACCTGCTCCTCGCCCTTACCTTCCCGCGTCCACCATTTCAGGTCGCCAACACCATCTCCTCCTCAACATCACCCTCTCAGCCACCACAGTCACCGTCACCTCCATCGTCGGCCACCACTTTCAGCCACCACCGCAACCTCCTCACTCCTTCCACTCCTTGCCGAGAGGGGCACCCACACCCCACCTCTTCGCCCTTCATCCTCCTCTTCCCTGAGACACCAGAAGCAGCTATCTGACGCCTTCCCAAAAGTATATATATATATATATATATATATATATATATATATATATATATTTGGGAAGTATGAGTATGAAATAATAATAATAATATGTGAATTTGGCTAAGTATGACATGAAAGTTATTTTAAGCTGATGAGTTGGAAAGTTATGATGAATAGTATGCGATAAGAGATGGTTGATCTTGATAGGCGTGGCCACGGGTCGGACCCGGCGGGTCGACGGGTTCGACCCGCCGGGTCAAGGGTCGGGGAAGGGCGACCCGAACCCTAACCCGGGAATTCCACGGGTTGGCGGGTTAGGGTCAACCCGTTGACCCGCCGGATTCCCAAATTAAAAAAAAAATTATTTTTTTTAATTTTTTTGACTAAATTTTTTTAAAAAAAAATGATAGGTAAAGACTTTTTCTACATATCACTTTTTATATCCATTTCATTTATCTGGACAACCTCACAAGCAAAGGAAAATACAAGAGAAAATATAACAGCTCCACCAAGCAACTCAAAACC
Source organism: Persicaria tinctoria (assembly GCA_037127255.1). NCBI lineage: Eukaryota > Viridiplantae > Streptophyta > Magnoliopsida > Caryophyllales > Polygonaceae > Persicaria > Persicaria tinctoria. The sequence goes on along the minus strand of JBANSL010000013.1, from coordinate 27,936,913 downwards.
CAGATTGATTTCAAAAAGAAAAAGAACCAAATGGGAACCACCTCCTCAGGATACACATAAACTTAACTTCGATGGCTCTCTCTCCTCTAGTAATAAGGGCACTTTTGGGTTTGTCATTCGTGACTTCAAGGGTTCCCCTATCTACTGTGGTTGGGTACCATCACCAATCGATTCTGTATGTGGATGCGAAAGCCATGGGCTATGGAATGGCATACTCGTTGCAAAGAAATTGGGAATTACGAAATTGACTGTAGAAGGAGATAACCTAACAATTATTAAGTGTTTAAAAGGTTTGGGGAAGCCTACTGGAGACTCAGATATGATTGTCTCAGACAGTCTAGCCTCGCTAGGCTTCTTTTGTTCGGTTGAGATTCGTCATGTCTACCGGGAAGCAAATCTAGTGGCAGATCGCTTGTCACGACTTGGCTCTGTTTCACTTGGTCCAATGACTCCTGATGATTCTCTTTTGCGTAGTCTCATCCGAAAGGATGCTCTTGGCTCATAGGGCTAAGCTCTATTGTCAAATTTTTTCCGTTTCAAAAAAAAAAATCCATTTCATTTTAATATGAAGTGGAAAAAAACATGAGAAATTTTATATTTTTATAAAACTTCCTTCATCCACTACAATATAAATGTAGAAATATAAAACTTCTCAAACTTTACTTCATTTATATATATATATATACGAGATAGGCATGATATATGATATGATGATGAGATTGATATGCTTAGCATCGAACTGGCCAGTCTCCACCCTATCTAGAAGGGGGTGGTGGTAGAAGAGGGATATCTCACTTGGTATTCTTTGTTAAGGCCTTACTTAATATTATGCGTATATGAATTAGGAGCATGATAGTGTGGTTAATATTTCAGTACTGCATGAAGGCATCCTTTATTCTAGGTATAGGCGTATTATATGTCCTCAGCGCGACCAGAGGACCCGCGGGAGGACTCTTGGCCTAACTTTGTGGTATAGTTTCAAGTACTCGATCCACTTCTTGATTTCATGCTGTTATGACGGGGTCCATTCATATGGCGAAGAGTAAGTGTTGAACCCTGACTTCACCAAATTTATACTATTGGGATTTCTCCCTACTTATACTCTGTTTTCACCCGACTCTGTCGTGATGCCCGTTGTATCGTTTTCAGAACTTATGCCCTTTGCATGATAAAGGGTTTTCCGCATTGTAGACTTAGGACACGTACAAGAGTTTACCCCGTGGTCTCCAACGGACCTTCCGGATTTTGGTGCGAAATCCCGCTTTAAACTACAACCCCTCGGTTTCCAACCTTCAATCTGTAACGAGGGGTTTTATCACTCGAAACGTAACTCGGGAATCATAATCTCGGGCCGTTACAAAGGTGGTATCAAAGCCTAGGTTTTGCAATCCGAGTACAATAGGTTGGAGTGGTTTTGAAAATCGCCCAATGATTTCAAATGGTTTTGAAAAATGTTTTCAAAAGGGAAAAATGAATTTTATTGGACTTAAGCCTAAAATGAATAAAAGGGGAAACAATCTCGTGGGTAGAGACTAAAGTGATAGACATCCCTTATGGATGTAGAACTCGGGAAACGATAGGCAAAATACAAGCTTTTATTTATAGATGGGCCTAGAAGACTCCAAGGAGCACCACGGAGGTTGAAGTGTCGAGTTAGGAGACTGTGAGGTTCTTGCCCCTCCGGTTAGCCGTCCCTCGAAGGACGGCATAGGTCGTCTCTATGCTTACATTATATATACATATATGCAATTAGGCCCGAGGGTGATCCTCCTCGAAGAGGATCATATTAATCTTGTTGATTGCTTCTGTGTTGAGTGCTATTATGCTTAGGATAGCGAACTAATTAGTATGTCTCGACTTGAATCATGTGTTGAATAATTGTTCAAACGTGATAGCGGGAGAAAAACTTGTTCTTATGTAATCCGAATTTCTATCTGGTCGAAATAGCCTTCCATATAATTCAAACCCCCCTAATGGTTTTGACTCCGTCATCCGTCTCACCAAAACACCTAGGCATGTTAGCAAGGGTCGAGAAGCATCCGCTCTCCCCGTTTCGATTCCCGTTTCGTATCCCACAATCGATTCTTCTACCGAGTCTAGTACATGAAGTTGGGGTCTTCCACATAAATTTTGAGTCGGTGATTGTCCTTAGAGAATTCTGTCAAGTTATAATGATAGCCTCCTTGTGATTTCATGAAATGCTATATTGGTATAATTCAGCATGACTTGCCTGGTACCTTGCATGTTTGTACTTATGAGTGGATGTAGTTGCCATATGTATTGAATTCCCATGATTATTGTCTCTCTATGAACTAGGTCCATGATAGTGTGATCAACTGTCGTTGTATATTTAAAACGTGGGTTGGCTGACTTAGCATGCGAGATTAACCTAAGTGGACCTCATTGACTGTGTACATGTTGATGAGTATTTCTAGTATCATGTAGGACATATACCCCTCCCAGTTATAGACCTTCGTATGATTGTGTGACGTCCTAGTCTTACTATGCGAATATGGATGTATGTGACGAGATAGTTGTTATACCAACCCTGCATGAACTGACCATACCCTTAACATGATTTTTAGGGTACCTCTTAGCATGCTTGTCTCAACCCCGCAATATAATGACTTGCTTATGTGCGTATCTAAATTGAGTGATAAGTTATACATATGATATCATGTGATATTTGTTAGGTGTTGCATAACTTAGCTCATATATGTTCCATGTTAGTCTGTGCATACATGTTCTTAGTCTGTCAAGTATGATTGGTGAATGAAATGATATGTTGCTAGCTTGTTCTGCGCACATATAAAGATGATTGTATGAACATGTTATCAATGCATAAATCGATATTCCTTGAGAAAGGTGCATACTAGTGTGAAATAATGTGACGATATCTCTTGATTTTTATGTGTTTACGTGCCATAATTATAAGCGCATCGTTGTAACTCTCGGGTTGGGATCTTATCCTTCGCCTTGTCGTCCCTAGTCCCGGTCTATGTCTGAACCTTTAAGGAAGTTGTGGTTTCCGCCCTTGTCTCACCCCTATCTCCGTAACTTCTAACCCATGGAATCCTTCGATGAGCGCCGACATGCAAGAAGGGACCCACGACCAAGTGGCACCGGAGCGGCGCAACTGAAGTGTGATGGGTCCATGACCCATAGACCACAAGACAAACGTCGTCAAAGGTATACAAAGGACGGACACATCTCGAAGATGGTAGTCGCGGACGTGATTATCTTAGATGACTCAAGGAAGGGAGTTCTTCATTCAGATCGCGAATTCTTCTATATCAATTGGAATTGACATAGTGCAATAGACCTGGAGCTGACATAAATGGGCGCGCAATGACTGATATGCTAAACTGGTGGCAAGTGATTTTCTAACAAACTTGTTTCTATGATGGTGTGCCTCGATGCTTGGTATACTGATTTCCTAGTAAATAGATTATGGGTTATATATATGGTAGTGCTTTCTTCTCGAGCTTGAGTCGTGAGATTCTTCAGTGAGACGGGTCGAAAAGCGGGAGGTGGATTGAGGTATTCGGATTGGGTCGTTGGTTGTATTAGATGGGGGTGCAGGAAGGATGCATTAGCTTGGGTAGAGCTGAATGAGTTGGGATGTGTCAAAGATACTGGTCCGTGAGTATAGGTGAGCTTCCAGGTAGGTCTTAGGTGGGGAGTGGGGCTAGTATGGTGAGATTTTGAGGGAGATGTCCTAGTTAGAAGTGTGATAGGTAGTGGGTGCGCAGTGTAAGCGTTTAGGATAGAAGGGTAGCGGCTGAGGTTTACACTAGTTCCATGAGGGTGACCTTGAGAGTGAGTGTGAGTATAAGGAGTTGGCATAGTTCTAGAGGTGGATGAGAGAGCTAGCAGTAGATCGGGAGGATTCTTGAGTGGAAGTGTTCTCAAGCGGGTTAGTATGTCGAGGGGAGAGTGTTTAGGTAGTTTAGGAGCGAATCGTAGGCGACATTGAGGATGAGGTTGAGGAAGTGCTAAGGAAGAGTAGTATAAGATTACATGGGAAATCACCGATCTTGGATGTTAGGTTGTTCATATCAGGTTGTACGTGTGATGAGTATTGTGGTTGTTTAAGTAGGATTGGTAATGCTTGGAGAATTCATGAGGAAAGAATTTCTAGATGCAATGTTGGAGGAAATTTAGTATCAGGAAGGAGTCGAGATTGATGTGGGAAGATTATTGTAACTATTGAGGTATTTGAAGTGTAAGATGAATCTTTGAGGAAAGACGGGTAACTAGGCATGGACGTCATTGAGATTTTAGCAAGACGGTGGGCTTGAGATTTAGATAAGGGGATTCTGAGCATGGATTTGGGAACTAGGCAAGGCATAAGGCATTGAGAGCGCTAAAGGAAAAAAGTTTTGGAAGATTGGCAAAGTTGTGGCACTTGGGAGATTCAGATGAGAAAGTCATAGGAGTTCAGTGGGAATTCTATCTGTTGGAAAATCGTGGGAGAATTGGTCAAGTTGCGATGTTATGGGTAATTCGAGCTAGGGTGACATAAGGTTTCCTTAGGGAGAATGGTTGTGGTTAAGGAATGGTAACTTGAGGTAAATTCGGAATATACTAGGAAGAGGATCTAGGGTAGGACAGCTTGAGGATTTATGAGTGGTTCAGGTATCGTGAGTTCTGGAATGGGATGAGTAGATAATTAAAATCAGTGGTTGGTCTTTGAGGATATGCGCTGGTGATTAGGGTCTTGGTAATCCATGGTTGGGGGTAGCACGAGATGGATTTTCGCGTTAAAGTTGGTCGAGAGTGACAGGTGTGAGATGATTAGTATGAGTTGGGTTCTTATAGGTGAATGGTTAGTGAGAGTGGTTAGTGGTGCGGAGAGTATGATCAAGTTAGCAAGGTGATTCCAGATGTCTCATTGGGGGATGATTTTTAGGCGGAGTCTTGGGAGCCTAGAAAGAGTAAGTGAGATTGTTAAGAAGCGTCTAGATCAATCGTGAGAGCGGTTCAGTTGAGGACTCGAGATTTCTCTTAAAGGGTAAAGATGGGACTTGTAGGGACCCCTAGGGCAAAGATGTGTTCAATATGTAGTCTTGGTAGTAGATCGAGTTGTTTAGCTCGTTAGAATGGGGAATTTTGTGATTTAGGAACTCCGAGAGATAAGTTTCAAATGGTCGAATGGAAGGTAGGACTTGAGATTGGGATGTCGAAGTAGATTGGCCCTTAGATGGCTTGATGACATATGAGTTGGAATGCCTAGTAGTTGGTTTGGGTAATTGGCCTTGATTGCGGGTATTTATGAGGCTAGAAAGGTTGTATGTGAGCAGGATGCAATGGTGTCTAGAACTAGTAGTGGTTTGAGTTGGTTGACCCTAGTGAATTTGATCTTAATGCAAGAGTTGATGGGTAGTGGTCGTGTCTTGTCATGATTGGTAGTTATAGGCAGGTTCTTTTAAGGATGTGATCTAGCGTATGCTTTACTTGGGGCCGAATGTGATGCGAAATCTATGCTATAGACGATGTTGATTCTATGATGCATTGTCGTTGACAATAGTGAACTGTTAGTACTAACATAGTTATCCTTTGAACTCGAAGGAATGCTAGTGTACAGAAGTATCTGTTTGCCTCTAATGTGATGACGCTTGGGAGTAGCATGAGTATGATGTGCTTACCTGATTGATATGACGTATTTATCTGATTGATTTGCTGTGTAACTTCTGTGAGATGATGTGATAAATCCTACCATGAACGATACGATGCTAGATATGTTATGGTATGTGATAATGTGACTGTCCCTGACATGAGTATGACCTGGTTATGAATGTGTGATACAATCTCTATGTTGAACAATTGCTATGATATATGATGCCTTGAATTGGAATTGCTAGGATTATAGAACGGAATTGATGAGATTTGATTTTGACTTGGAACCTAGGAAGAAAATATGGGATTAGCCGTTAGAAGTGGATGATTCCACCTCCTTAGATTTGATAATTGCTTGACTAACCCCGAGTTAGGGAATTTTGAATGGTGTTTAAAAAGGATTGAGTTTAATTTTGAGAAATCGAACGTGATCGATAACTTCAATGATTTTGAGACCAAACATTTTCAAAACTAAGGACCCCTCTTGAAATTTTCTAACCGAGCTTGCATTATGACGCCCCACGAAGTGGATATAGGCACTTTATGGGGGCATCTGTAGATTACTTGCTAAGACCCAGTGGTGTCGCTATGATGCCTTTTGAGTGGTATTTAAAAAGAACTGAGTTTAATTTTGAGAAATCGAACGTGATCGATAACTTTAATGATTTTGAGACCAAACCTTTTCAAAACTAAGGACCCCTCTTGAAATTTTCTAACCGAGCTTGCATTATGACGCCCCACGAAGTGGATATAGGCACTTTATGGGGGCACCTGTAGATTGCTTGCTAAGACCCAGTGGTGTCGCTATGATGCCTTTTGAGTTATGATATGACCGAGAAGTCGGAGTGAGGATGTGGTAGGGGCCCATATTACATTCTTACTACGATATATTGGCAATGTTATAATCACGACAACGGTACTGTGAGGATCTCACAGGGGCACTTATGAAGTACTTACGGGATCAATGGCATGATCTTTGGACTCACCAATTTCAAACTTCGTCCCCTGCTTTAAGATGATTTTAATCTCGGGGACGAGACTTGTTTTTAGAGGAAGATGATGTAAAGGCTCGGATTTTCAAAATCCTAATTTTTCGGAAAAAGAGAATTAAAAAAGAATTTATATCAAATTAAAAACTCGTTTAGCGGATTCCGACCGGAATATAAAATTTGACAAACGATTTCCGTCATTTTTCCTCGAAAATTCAAAATAATTGCGGATGGTGATATCCTTTCGATTTTAAAAATCTAATTGATCGAGAAAGCGGAATTCGAAAAAAAAACTAATATTTACTATTTAGGAACTAACTTCGGGATTCGAAATTCGCGTATTCGAGATTATTTTCGGGTATTGGTTTGACTAAGGTTTTAACCAATTCCACGCTCAAACTCCCTTACCTTTCCCTACCTTACCCTGCAACTAGGGCTGGAAATTACCCACAGGTAACCGCTCCACCCACTCCACCCGCATTAATTTTGCGGGCGAAAACCCGCAAAAAAATGGGTGACGGGTGGAGCGGGTGCGGGTGAAGCGGGTGATGGATGGATTATGGGTGAAGATTTTTCACCCATCATCCGCCCCAATAGTCCACCCATTAACCCGCACCGCATACCCGCATAAAACCATAAAAATATATATATGTGTGTGTGATTTTACTATTTTACCCTTTCCAATTGAAAATGTAAGTTATTTTTCTCTAATTGTAGTTGTCTATCTTATTTTTTTTTTACATGTTTAATAGAGAACATATAATTTTACTTGCTTATGTGCATGGTAGGATATTGTGGTGGATCGGCTTAATTATTGAAAAGGAAAAACATGCGATTTTGCTACAATCTACTCTTCCGGTTCCATTCTCATATATTTTAGTTTCATTTTGTAATTTTAGGTAACACGTTATTGTGATATATGAGTGTATAACACATATTTTAATTCCACAAACTTATATTTGTAGTATTTATAAATTAAAATTTAAGTTTTTATTCATTTTTTAAAGTCACTCAAAAAAATCATTACTACACCCATTGGGTACCCGCTTCACCCACATCATCCGCGCGGGGCGAATGAGGGTGAAGAAGTTTGCGGGTGATGGGTGTAGCGGGTGATATTATTTACCCGCGGGGTGGGTGATGGATTGGCTTCATCCACCCATAATCCGCCCCATTTCCACCCCTCCAACCCATCCCCTCCCACCTATTTCATCTTGACCCACCCATCTCTACTCCATCATCATTTCACCTTCACCTCTAGCCATCTCAGCTCACCTGCTCCTCCCCCTCACCTTCCCGCGTCCACCATTTCAGGTCGCCAACACCATCTCCTCCTCACCATCACCCCCTCAGCCACCACAGTCATTGTCACCTCCATCGTCGGCCATCACTGCAACCTCCTCACTCCTTCCTCTGCTTGCCGAGAGGGGCACCCACACCCCACCTCTTCGTCCTTCATCCTCCTCTTCCCTGAGACACTAGAAGCAGCTCTCTGATGCCTCCCCAAAGCCACCGACAACAGCAGTAGTAGCAGCTGGGTGAGCCCAGAGGGCGAGCACGAGCGCAACCATCGACGTCTTTCCCCTGTTCGGCTTGATTTTGGTAAGAGGATTGATTCTCCCTCCTTTCTCTTCCTTTTCACCTCCAAACTCAATAAAAGAAGAACTTTAATCCCCTCTCATCCTCCCTAGGTCGTCTCCGGCAAGAATTCGACTCCGGCGAGGCGAATCGAGGTGAAATTAATCGATTTTGGCTCGAAGATCCCCTCGGTGAGAATCTCTTTTCTCTTCTTTCCTTGATTGAGTCCGTGTCCAAGGTATCAGAGAGGTGCCGAAGCTCAGGGCCACCGCCGGAGAACCCTCTCATCCCCTTCCAGTGGCGAAGCCAGACCGTTACATAGGGGTGGGCGAGATTTAGGCTAAAAATTAAGTAATAATGAAACGAGTTTTGTTAAACTTTAAATAAATTTAATTGTCAAGGGTTATGTAAAAAAAATTTCAAAGATTTATCCATATTATTAGAAGTGATCGAATAAAATTTATAATTAGTTAAAAAAAATTCAAGGAAACCCCCAATGAATGACTAAAATAGAATTCAAACAATACTAATTGAAATTAATTATTCTCAATTTAAAAAGATATTTGAACTTATATATAAAAAGATAGTTAAAAATAAGTGAAGAAAATGTAAAAAGTGGGAATTGAACCTTGGGCTCTAGATAAAAAGGAAAAAGTTCATCATTTATACTTTACCAACTAGGCAAGGTAAACTTTATGATTCCTTTTCACTTCTAAATTAATTTAGACATTTTTATTTTTTATTTTTTATTTTTTATATATTTAACCTTTCGTATTTTTTTCCGGGATTGGGGTGGGCTCGCGCTCATACGAACCCACCCCTAAATCCGTCAGTGTCCCCTTCCCTTTCCCAGATTTCGAGCAGTAGCCTTGGGAGGGATAGTGAACAGTGTTCACATTGGGTCCGGTTCACTTCTTTTTAAAATAAAATGGGGTTGGTCCGGTTCACATCAAAAATAGGTTGGGTTGGTTTCTTTGGATCCGAAAATGGGAGAAGAGTGCTTTGGGCCTTTTCTCCTCTCTTGGTCCCAAAATTATAAAATGTCTTTTAAATGGAAAAAAGGGGATTTTTAAGACTAATGTATTTTTGATATAAAATATATTTAAAATGGGATATAAAATATTATATTATTGATGAGTTTAGAAGAAGAAAATAAAATATTATTGTTGAGAGCAGTGTTCTAAAAAGCGCTAGGCGGATCCTAGGCGGTGAGAGGCCGCCTAGCGCCTAGGCGGCGCCCAGGCGGTCAAGGCGGACGCCTAGGCGTGCTTAGGCGGATACTTAGCTCTAGACGGAGGGGGGTCGCCTAGCGCCTAGGCGGTGCCCAGGCGGCGCCTAGGCGCAATTTTTAGAACAGTGGTTGAGAGTTAAAGATGTAATATTATTATGGTGATTCAAAAAAATATATATTATCGGACTTAAATTGAAAAAGGGATTTGACGAACATTTTCCAAGATCGGAAATTTTCTAACTAATTGACTCGAATTTCAAAGCGATATTGAGTTAACTTAGGAATTAGACTTGTTCGGTGACTAACCAGCATGATAATATTGTCGGTTGACTAAAAGTATGATATGTGTGACTAATAACATGATATTGTGGTGATTTTTAGAAGAGATTAAATGTTCGATACTTATGACGACGACGACGATACACACACACACATATATCCTTATGGGAAGTATGAGTATGAAATAATAATAATATGTGTATTTGACTAATTATGACATGAAGGTTATTTTAAGCTGCTGAGTTGGAAAGCCACTCAGAGAATCATCCAACTAAAAATATTTTCTTCAAGTAATCTATCATTCTCATCATGACCATCACTCTCAATTAACCTCGTTCTCATCAAGCATGAAGCTTACTTCAAAGCCTTATCAATATCATCACTCAAAATATCTTAGTTCCATCAAGCTCAGGTTCTCTCTTAAATAATTGATCAAGCTAAACCATCTCAAAATCAAGAATCAACAAGTCGTATACATCGAAACTCGCATAATAAATCAACTCAATGAGTAAACCAAGGTAAGTTGATATTTTAAGAAATCATTTATAATTTCAATGATAAGAAACTACTCAATATAAAGCACTACAACCAAGCTTAAAAACACCCGAGTGTAATAAGTTGTAAAACACATTTTATATTATATTATACACTTGATCACATCTTACCAGGGCCGTCCAATCAATTTTAAAGGCCCAGATCATAATTTTATTAATTATAAATTTTATATGTCATTTTAAAAAAATTTATATCTTAAGGAGGAGTATGTTAAAATTTTGAGATTTTTTTACATTTAAGGAAAATTATAAAAAAACTAAAATTAACATAAGAATTTTTTAGAAAATCAATGGTAAAATTTATATTAAGAATTTTAGGGCAAATTGCATAAAATAGCATGGACTTTGGGCATAGTTGCACTCAGTGGCACGAACTTAAAAAAATACAAAATTAATCACCAACTTTGGGGTTTAGTTGCGGCTGTAACGGCCCGGGATTATGATTCCCGGGTTACGTTTCGAAGATGGTATCAGAGCGAGGTTATGCAAACCGAGTATGATAGGTTGAAGTGGTTTTGAAAATGGCTCAAGGTTTCAAATGTTTTTTTTTTTTTCAAAAAAATTTTAAGGGGCAAAATGAATTTAATATGGCTAACTCAAATGGACTAAATATGAACTTGACTCATTAAATCTGGTAATCAAACAAAGGGAAACGAAGGGGTAGTGAAGGCGCTAGACCATCCCTATTGGATGTATTTGGGAACGGGTAGGCAAAATATATCTTGTCCCTTACAGATGGGCCTACAAGACTCCAAGGCTTTGCGTCGTAGTGGCTGGAGTGGCGAGTTAGGTAGAGACCGTGAGGTTTTGCCCCTCCGGTTAGTCGCCCCTCGAAGGGCGGCCCATAGGATAGCTTGGTTGTTGATTGTTCTATGCTGAGTGCTGTTTGCTTAAATTGGAGACTTGGCTGATATTTTGACTATGAAACATGTTTTAAATGCCTACTTGAATGGAATAGCGGGGGAGACCTTCTGTCATTATAGAGCCGGGATTCCAGTTCTTGTGGGATCGCCTTCGACCCCTTAAGTTGACTACTTTCTTCTTTGGTCTTCTTTTCCTGACCGCACTAAATGTCTTTATTGAGCTTTCCTTGTGATGTCGGTATGTTGTATGGGAAATTGGGAGGAATAGCCACATTTGAGGTTGTATGGGAGTGCGCTACTACATGAACCCTTTTCTGCCCTACTCGAGAGTTACACGAGTATTCCACGGGAAATGAGTCATGGAGGTGAGTCAGAGTCGCCCTTGTAGATCTCTGTCGGGTTATCTTAATTGTTATCTCCATGATTGCGTGATTCTATATGTACTACCCCATAGACTTGCAGATTGATTGTTAGTGTGAAATTATGCCTACATGTCATGATGTCCATGTTAGCCGTTGTTTAGGTCCATGTTACATCTGTTATGCCCCCATATCATCCCACCTGATCTACTTAGTATGTGCATTGTTATACTAATGCTTGAATGTATGTGTCATATGTTAGGGAGCTACATAATTCCATGTAAATAGGTCCATGATAGTGTGATCATTCCATTTTGATAACTTGATAGAATGAATTCTTTACTTGATGAGTGCGTATTATAACTTGATGTTCAACCTGCTTCATATGATGCCTAAGTTCCAACATGCTTACCCAACTGTAATGTCATGATGGTCTCCATGCTTCTCACATACTTTTATGAATATATGACCTGACACACCGCACGAGCACACACCACTATAATTCCTGGTTTCGTATATGCATGACTCGCATGATGTTTACTCTCTCTTCTGGATTAGGATCATGATAGTGTAACCCTTAGCATGCCTCTTGCCCCTCATCATGACTTTATGACCACTAAACCATAGCATGCTCACCTTTTTATTCCCATGATATTTTCTTCTACTTTGTGGTATCCTCTCGTGGTTTCCTGCATATATGACCTGATATTTTGTGCCTGTGCCGTTTAGATATTTGCATGGACCCATAACTGTCTATCATCATACCCATGCTTAACTATCTTGCTTTAGGCCCATGTTATACTATGTTATATGTCTATCATGCTTCTAGGTCGTTACGGTGTAGCTTATCTGCCTCTTTGCAAACTGTTGTGCTAATCGAACGAATGTATGTACGAATGAGTTAGTATCACGTTTCCGCATATACAAGACACCTGAACGCTAGTGTGAGTTTAGTCGAAGTAACTTTATTGTACTCATGTTCGATATGTGCTGGTAGTATCCTATAGGGCTTATAAATTCCAATATGACTCGTTGAGTGGTAAATTGTCATGCATGCTTCATCACATGAATATGATTGTCCCATGATGTGATAGTTGTTGTACCATTTCATGTACTCCTGTGACGGTTCATTAATTCCTAGCATGATTATAATCTATCGTTTGTGATGTTCTCTTGCCCACTCTGTAAAGATACCCATATCTTATCATGTATCGCTAGCATCATGTAGGATCACGATGTGACTTGATATATCCTTATGTTAAATACATGCCCTGGTTGTATGCTGTCAATCTATACCTGTGTACTTGCATGCTTTATATTCATGTGAAGTCGTGTCGTCTTAAGCTCATGTTGTCATTTTTGCCATACTTCCCCTCTTGTCCTTATATGGTCACGTTACGATTGGTTGATCCCTTAAATGCATTCGTGCTAGTTTCCAAATGAACATGTAACCTATGTTGCACAACTACGCATCTTATCGTGTTAAAATATATCTTATAGGACCCATGAATTATGGCTTGTGTGTATTCATGCCCTACTTGCATTATGGTCTACTCTTTCGTGGAATAGACTTCGCAAAGTCTTGTATTCTTTCCAACATCTTTAATGTGCGATCTTTTTGTCTGGTTAGGAATTGATAGACCCAGTTATAGAGTTAGTGCTTATTTTCAACGCATGTTAAGCATTAGGTGGTTATCAAGGTGTGCCTATCATCTCATCACTCGATGTTGTTTCTGCATTTCCCCTGACATTCTTAATGCTTTTGCAAATGAATAATATGGCACCTCACATGTCCACACACACATCACGATAGCTATAAGGCACTCGTACGATTACCTTTGCATACATAATGTAGCTTACCGTCCCCTTGAAACATGATACCTTAAAAGCATTGTCCTGTTTCGCACTATGATATGCACATGACTCCTTCATCACAATCGCTTATATTCATTTTATATGTGCTAATGTTTGGGTGCAATAGTAGTCCTGCTTAAACTTCTATGAATGGTCCCACTATTATTTGGAGTTGCTCGATGCATCTTATTATTCATATACGTATGTGACTGTCATGTAGTACCTTGTAAAATCTATGCATGCAGAGATATGATTTATACGATCGCATGCTCAACTTGCATCTCATGTAGTCACTCTTGTCATAGGTTGTGATAGCCTTGCTATACTCTCTCTACATGATCTTATGATTGTCCAAGCATGTTAGATGTTGTTAGTCTAGTTAGAATGCTATGCCTCCACAGAGTTGTCTCATGCTAAGTATGATTAGTGACATGCTTATGAGTGTTCTCATCTGAATTGTTGTCCTTATCACATGATGCCCTTCCGATACTTAATTGGATAAATTCATATTTTAGTGGGATATGTGTTAATTAGCAATTGAGTATCTAGTTGCGTGTTATACCCTACGACATGGTAGATGCATATGTACGTGAAATGTGATTTTGGTGTTAAATTATTCCTCGACAATTATACTTGATTGCGCTCATTCCATGAATCCTTGAAAAGATATTACTAGTATCATGGAGGATTGCTTTCCAACCATAGCTCATTATATGCTGACATCTCGCACTTACCTTATCATAAAAACGTGGTTGTTTCATGACATGGCTTCCATACGACTTTATATGATCCTTTCATGGATTAGTCTGACTGATATGAAACATCTCGGTAGGTTTGCATGTGATCCCATATTGATTAATACCTGCTTATGTGTACCTGTCACGAATAATTACCCTACGTGTAATGCTCTGTGCTGTTTACTAGATTTTGCATGAGCTTCATGTCGCACAAATCTATTGTTGCATCCGCGTATACATGTTTCTTATACATATCAAGCTTGTTTGATATATGAAATGAAAAGTTGCTAGCTAGTCCCTTATACCCCATGCATAACTCAATCATGCTTCTGTTTGCCCCTATCCATTAACATTTTTCATCAAGGTAGGTACGTGTTAGTGTTCAGTGATATGACTAGTTTACTTCATGATTGGTATGTGTCTTGCTTGATGCATTTGTAACCTCGTAGAGTTCCATAAGGGCACCTTACACCTTCTTGGGTTGGGATCTTGTTTTTTTTTTTCGCCGTGTCATCATCAGTTGGCCTATGTTCGGTTCCGTGGGGAGTCCGGGTTGTCCTCCTTGTCTCTCCCCTATCTCCGCTAACTAAAAATTTGCTTACAATACTTTGACGAACGATGACGTAGAAAAGAGCACGTTTAGCTAAATAGCACGGGAGCGGCGCAGTGGAAGCACGGTGGGCCCATAGACCCCGGGTCCCAGAACTGACATATTGATTCTTGGAATGACGAACTAGTAGTGGACGTTACGTGGTTAACTTCTACTTATGATGATGAATTTTAGTGCTTTGGTGTTCCTATGTGACTGACCTTGTAATATGATTGGTGTTATGTGTTGGTAAGCCTTGCTTGTTTCTTTTACTCATGGAATGTGAATTATACCTGCTGAAATCCTTACTTGTGTTGGTAATAATGATATTAAGTGCCCTGATAATATGTGACAATATGATATTGCGATGTTGGCATGATATTACCTTTGCTCGAATTATTATTAGCATGAGGTTATGTGGTAACTTGTCTTGCTATGTCGATACCTGATATTCTGCAATACTTGTTGAGCATGATAGTATATTAGGATTTATGACATGTGATTGTTTGAGGCCATGAGAGATAATGATGTATAAACCTAGTGTAAAATCATGTTATATGCTGATAGGAAATACTTGGAAATTAAGTGATAGTAGAGTGCTGAGTCCATAGTATGAGGATGCATGCTATCCTGGTATAATAATATGCGATGTCCTGTTAAGTTAAATGTTGCCATGATTATATTTTGTGGTTGCTATGTTGTTAGACTTTGCTATTGCTGAACCATGAGAGCATGACAAGTTCTATGTTGATAACTTGAACATTGAATTGCTGAAACGTGATTGTGGTGATGTCTCTATGAATTGATATTTCAAAATTGATTTTCATCTAGATCCTTGGCTATGAAAATGGTGAATATCTTGGCTTGCTGAATTTTGTTAAAATGGATTTTATTGTGCTGACTTGTTGCCTTTCTATTAGACTGACACCCCTATTATGACAAAATTCTGCTGTGTTGGTAGTGGTAAGTAGGAAACCATGCTGTTGTGATCTACTAAGGTTGAAACTTGATGTGTTTGTGTGTTGCCTTTTCAAAAATGACATTTCTACTTGATGCATTCTTATTTGGTTGACACCTAGAACATGAAATGCTAATTTTGAGTTGACGTTCCAATATACTCGTATGCGACAATGTTGATGGATGGCTATTCATGTTATGGTTTTGGCATGGTCAATCTCGATGGTTGGTTGTTTATGAGGTGGCATGTTTTGGTTATGTTGATTTTGATAATGGCTTGAAATTCGTAGCTTGAAATTGCTTTTGAGATTGGAACCTAGGAAGAGAATATGGGATTAGCCTTTAGAGGTGGATGATTCCACCTCTTGAGTTCTGAATATGCTTGATCAATTTGGGATTTAAAAGATTTCGAAAGCGCTTGGAAACGACTAACTTGGATTTTGAAAAGCTTTGGATGGTTTTGAAGTCGAGAGGTTTCGCTTGTTTTTTTTTTTGAAAGGTTTTGAACAGTTTTGAAAATGACTAACTTGGATTTGGGAACACCAAACACGATTGAGAATTTCAACGATTTTGAGGCCAATCTTTTTCAATTGTATAATCCCCTTTGAAACTTTTCAAACCCGGGCAACTCTATAATACTTCACGAAGTGGATACATGCATTTTATGGGGGCGCCTGTAGGGTGTTTGCTAAGACCTAGTGATGATATTATAGAACTTTTAGAGTTGTGGTACTTCCGAAAAGTCGAAGAGATTATGTGATAGGGGCGCTTATCGCATACTTGTCAAGGCCAATTGGAGATATCACGACCATGACTAAGATGTTGTGAGAATCCCGGAAGACGCAACCGAGAGGATTACAAGATCCTTGGACATGGCCCTTGGACTCATCAATTTCAAACTTCACCCCCTACTTTATTTTGGTTTTAGTCTCGGGGACGAGACTTATTTTTAGAGGTGTATGATGTGAAGGCCTGAATTTTTAAAATAATAATTTAAAAATAAATAAAATAAAATGGATTTAATTTGGATGTTTAAAGGAAAACTCGTCATTAATCTACTAAATCGAAATTGAAATTCTTAAAGCGAATTCCGGTTCAATTTTTAACTTTAACGATCGAATCCGTCTTTCTCATCGGGATTGGGAAATTCTTTCCGTCTCATATCACCAATTGTTACCCAAATCTCTAACTTGTTCCATATTTGACCAATTCCAACTCATTTTCTCCCCTTTTGGGTAAATCTTATCCCCTTCTTTATGGGTTGCCCCATTCTTGGAAAACCAACAACAATTCTCTCTTCACAAAAATCAGATTCTTTGACCCATTAAAAATCAGGCTTTGGGTTCTCCTTTCACACCCACACAAGCACAAGAGGACATACACCCCCTTATCTCTTTGGGTTGCGGAGAGGAAGGAGTCTTCTTCCTCCTCCATTTCAATTTTGCACCACCTCCTGCAAACCACCAGCAACACCACCTGTTGTCCCCTGTTCGAAGCCAAGTCACCAAGCCCCATTCGAGCACCTCCCTCAGCGCAGTCTCCGAGCGCTTCCCGAGCTACCCGAGCGTCTTGCTTCTCCGAGGACCTCGAGCACCACAACCTCGTTTCTCTCCCTCTTCCCCGTCCGATCAGTAGCAGCGCCCGACCCCTTTTTTCCTACGAAGCCGGCCAGGAGCAACCCGAGCCTCCGAGCAGTGCCGTCCCGCCCCGCTCGCCCTGTTTCCGATCCAACAGCCCCGGTAAGGTTCCTCTCTCTTTTTCGGCCTAAAACCCAGTAAGGTTCCACCTTTTGACCTCCTCTCTCGACCCAGGATAATCTCGCTTTGAAATAAGACTCTGGCGAGCCCCAATCGAACTCCGACGAGCGCTTTCGGCGAGTTCGACTCCCCTGGGTGAGGACCTCTCTCTCAATCTCCCTCTCCTTTGTTTGTTCGATTCCGTGTCTATTGTCGACGGGAAGGCGGTCGGAGCCACCAGTCGCCGCCGGCCAGCCCTCCCTCCCCTTTTTCTTCCCTTCCAGCCTCGACAGGCAATTAAGGGAGACGGTGAACAGTGTTGTTCACTGGTCCGGTTTCTTATTTCTTATTTTGAGGGTTCGGTTCAGCTAATTGTTTAACCAAAACCGGTTCGGTTCATTTAAATGAGAATGGGCCTGTTTCCTTTTGGGCCGAAATGGTTGTCTCTTGAAATGAATTTTGGGCTTGTCTTTTGAAATGAATCCAGAATTGGGATTTTTAACTAAAAGGCTGAATTTGGAGTTTTGGAAAATAAGTGTCATTTTGGTAATTTAATAAGGGGCGAATTTTATAACAAAAATGGTCTTTAAAATATTAAGTAAAATTAAATGGAGATTTAAAAGTGTAATATTATTATTATTGTGATTTAAAATATAATTATGAGACTTGGACTTTTTAAAGGAGGATTTTGGAAATATACTAACCTTGTCGGATTTGTCTTGAAATAATAATAAAATAAGATGATGAAAGAGTAATGTTTTATAAATGGATTTTCTGGATGATTTGAGAAAGCGTTGTGAATGGTGATTTGATCTAACTTGAGGTTTTAAAAGAGTTTTGGGAAATCTTGGGAAAATGACTTACCTTACCTAACTTGGTGAATAAACTTGATGACTTGTGTGCGATATTATATGCTTTAAGTAACATTAGAAGTAGACTTATTTATATTACTTATATATGTGTTAGGGGATCATCTGTGACATGTTGGCTTTCTGTATACCTAGTTGTTGCCTTTTGCTGTTCTGCACTTCCAGGTGAGTTCTTATATGAGCTCACTCAGATTCGAAAAAGAGATCTCCCTGCTTTTAGCCATGTGCATACTAGGTGTTTGCATTCATAATAAAGCATGCCATGTAGTATTCTGCTAGGATTGCACTCATGATTGAGCATTCGTTTACTCATTGCTTTTGTAAACAGAACGACCGTTATCTGTGAAGTAACTAGAGTCATTGCTAGGGTTATAGGACGACCTAGTCTCATCGGGTCCCGTCCTGAGTCAATCGAGTCATGAACTTCCTTATATTATGAGATGCCTGTGGGCTTTATTGTGGATACGGGTTGGGCATGCGTGCCACCCGATTATATGGAATGCATTCACGAGCTGGCCAGTCTCCGCCCTATCGGAAGGGGGTGGAGGTAGGAGAGGGATATACCACTTGGTATTCGGTGCTAAGGCCTTATTATATTTACGCACTTGATCTTAGGGGCATGTTAGTGTGTTAACATTCCGCCTTGCATCTAGAAGCATCTTTATCAGGACTAGCGTGTATATGTGTCTGCTTGTTGGGACTATATTGCGTAGGGCTTCGATCTGACACCGCCCTGCATACATTTTTTTTAGGGTTGTTTGCAACATTATTGTTCCTTGCTTCTGTGACGTGGGAACTCTCTTGGGCGATTGCAAAGAAATGGTCTAACCTTAGATTTCGATAAATACACTTATTGATTTTGTTTTGACCCGGCTCAGTCGTGGTACCCTCTTGTATTACACCTTGATTCTACTATCTGCATGACTGTTTGTTTTCCACGCTTAGACTTATGACAGGTACAGGGGATTTCCCCGGGGATTCCAACGATCCCTTCGAAATTTGGGTATGAAATCCCACTTGAAAATGTTAGAGTAGAATTTCAAACCTTCAACCTGTACTCGGGGCGCAAGATCCTAACGAGGGGTTTCATCCCTCAAAACGTAACCCGGGAATCATAATCCCGGGCCGTTACAGCGGCCGGTGGCACGTACCTCCTATCTCACTAATGTGGACTAGTGGGGGTGCTTACATGAGATTTTTTTAATTAAAAAAGCATATAGCGAGATATGGATTAGTGAGAATGTTTATATGATTTTTTTTAAAAACTAAAAGGCATAAAAGATGTGCCCAAATTATGAAACTAGATAGGTTCCATTTTAATTTTTTTATTTCATGTAATTCCAAATAAAAGATAATTGTGACAAATATAACATTATGTCTTATAATTTTTTTTTAAAAAAAATCCATGAAAGCATTCCCACTAATTAATATCTCGTTATATACCTTTTTAATTAAAACTAATAATTCATGTAAACACCCCCACTAGTCCACATTAGCAAGATATGGGGTATGTGCCACTGACCGCAACTAAACCCCAAAGTTGGTGATTATTTTTGTATTTTTTTTAAGTTTGTGCCACTAAGTGCAACCACCCCTAAAGTTCGTGCTATTTTATGCAATTTATACAAAAGGTTTGATACATAATGCATATTACGTACGCAAACTATTTTTATCAGTCTTTTGCTCTATGAAATTTATACAATATCAAAAATAATTTATGTGCTGCACATTTAAATTTGTGTCATTTATTTTTATTCACAATCCCCAAGTATTTTAATATATTTTAATATATGTGTATTTATACTCATAAATTAGGGTTATGTTTTAGGAAATTTTGCACAAATATACCAAAAATAGATGGGTTTTGAAAAAATGGCAGTGCCATTGGAAAAATCTCAAGGGGTTACTTTTGCAAAAAAAAATTCTACCTTGTAAAAAAAAAATCTCAAGGGGGAGTTACTTTTGCAAACCCTACCAAGTTTTGGTATATCTAATCCTATTTCCTCTCTTTACCCCTCTAAACATATAAAATTAGTCCACTATTTTAAATTATAGAGTGTTTCCACATAAATTTACAAAACAACCAAATAATTTTTATTTAAGTTGAAAATGTCTTAAAACTATCAAACTTATTTTAATATATTTTAAAGAAAAATCATCTTACTTCAAAACTCCAAAACTTTATTAATTCGTTTATACATTTAAATCAAGGTTCTTATCAATTCCATAAATAATAATGAGATAATGATAATAAATATACCAAAAACGTCCACACTTGCAAAAGTAACCTCCCCCAAAAAAATTTGCAAGAATAATAATGAGGAAATGGCATTGGATATACCAAAACATGTGAGGTTTTGCAAAAGTAACTCCCCTTAGAAAAAATTACATAAATAGCATTTATCTCTACAAAATGGCAAAAATAACCGGTTTTAAAACCACCCATTCATGTAAAGAAAAGAGAGAGATGATATAGCATTAAATGTGATGGGAGAGGAAAAAGAGAGAGGGAGACATAAAGCAAGAGGAGGAGGGAAGAACATTAAATGTTGTAGAGGAGAGAGGGTATGAGAGAGAAGAGAGTGAGAAGAGAGAAGGAGTGCAATAATTGTAAAAGGGAGTCATCAATTTTTTGCAGAGGATAGAGGGGGAGGAGAAGGGAGTGTGAAGAAGAAGACTCCGGCAACCATTCAGAATATACATGCTCGGAATATACATGCCAGTAGTAAGAATATCCGTGCCGGTAGCAAGAATACTTGTGTCAGATTCTTGTTTTTCCATGCCATGCATAACTTTTGTTTGGCACGTATGTTTGGACTTGGGTGCATTTATGAGGAATCTCAATTATTTATGGCACGTGTTTACTCGTTAATGGCATGCGTTTACTAGTTGGTGGCACGTAAAATGTATTTACTGTCACATTAACATTTTTAGGCGGAACCCTAAAAGCATTAAATGTATCTACTTGCATTTAATGCAACTCTCTCTTCCTTATACTTTTCACCTCTCTCCTCTGCCACTTTTGCACTTCCTTTTTTTTATATATAATTTTGTAACCTTCAACCGGTAAACAAGGTAATTTTTATTTTTTTTTCCGCAAAAGTAACCCCTTGCAATTTTTCCAATAGCACTGCCATTTATGCAAACCCCATTTATTTTTGGTATATTAATGCAAAATTTCCAAAATCTTTTACTAAAACCAACTTATAAAATTTCTAATTCAGTGAAAATTTAAAATGGGCATCCTAGCATAAGGCTTCTTGTGAATAGCCTTTATGTTTGACAACGTATCACATAGGTCTGTCAATCGGGTCTTTCGGTTCAGGTTCGGTCTCGGGTAAGTCGGGTTTCGAATCAATCAGGTTACCGGTCATTCCGGGTCGAGCCAAACTGGGTTCGTCCCAGGTTCGGGTAGACCCACCGGGTAAAAAATCTCGATCTTTTTGAAGACTTTTTAAAAATATTAAAATAATATCAAAATTAAATTGTAATATAAATATGTCAAATTAAACTAAATAATAATATTATAATTAAATTTATAATATTATTATATTAATAATATTATATTAATATTTTAAGCATAAAAAATCATATTTATACAAATAAATGTTCTAACCATAGTATAATTATAATATATATACATAAGTTATTTAACTTATGAGTGACTTTAACGAATATAATGGCATGACGAATCCGTGTGGGGTCGATCTGGTGCATGTATGGCATCTACATGGTGCTGAGTCATTGGGTTGATTTTGACCCACCGGGTGACTGGTCTTGACCCTAGCTAAAATTCCCGGGTAATTCGGTTTCAGGTCGATCTCGGGTCTCGGGTCTAAAACACCGGGCTCAAAATTCATAAAATTACCGTGCGTACGTGTCAGATGTTTTGGGTCGGGTCATGTTTTGACATGTCTACTATATATCACATATTTACATGCATGGTGAATTGACTGAGTTCACCATTTTTGTTGCTGCATTTACAAATGGGTTAACTCTTTTGGGCTTCTTCGTCCCAAAATATTTGAATCGAGCCTTCTTAAATGGAGAGTGTGAGGATGCTCATTAGAAATACTCAAAACCAACATTCCAAACGTGATCAGCCCATTCTAGATTTGGTAATAGGGGCATATAAAGAATCATCATGAGACCTTTAGCATAACCATTGTTGAGAACGTATAAATGGACATGAAGAACCATAGATGAAGCTAATCAATATAATACATCATTGATCAACAAATTATCCAAATCTTACAAATTAAACGGTGGATAATTACATCAAACTAGTTAAATCCCCAATTTTGAATAACTAACATTTGTCCACTGCACTCTATCATGCGTCATCTTTTTATTGGTTTCTAAAACGGTTAGATCTTATCTCATCATTTATCCCAACCATTTTTTGGACGACTTATGCCCTAGTGACCACTTTCAATAGCCAAGGTGCCATGTTAACAGTATATGGGTCATATGTACACGACCTTTATATATGGTTTAACATGTTAACAAATATGGGTCATTGAACTAAAAAGATCAATGGTTGAAATTAAAAGTAACTTCTGGTGATTCAATGGTATTGAATAATTATTCATTGGAATGAAATTATTCGATGGTACTGATGATAATTTTTTAGAAAGAAATTTATATTTTTATAGACGAATAATTACATTGTTATAGATGAATCATCATGTGAATATCGATGAATAATCATAATAAAACAAACGAATACTTTTTTTTATTGATATGAGGAAACCATGTTAGGTGGTAAATCCTGAGCATGTGACCCAGCCGGCAAGAGCCACATACCAAGTAAACCAGCTTGCGCCGACCTACTCGACCCATTGGTAGGAAACAAAACAAACCTTGGATTTTCATCCAATGAAAGGGGCATAGGCAAAGATGGAATTCGAGACCTCCTTACTGAAGAAATGTGAACCTTGAAATAAATTATGTATTTTCTATTTCTAGAAAATGAATTATCACTGCATTTATTTATAGTTTGTGGCTAATTTTGTAAGCAAAATTAAATCCCAAAATTTTTGTACGAGTAACTATAAATATTGTGTAATTGTATTCAAATGAAATAAGGGAGAAAATAATTCAAGAATTCTTAAGAAAAATGTTCCACTTCTATTCTTCCTTATTTTTTAGGTTAACACTTCCGCGAGAGGGAATTAGCAAGTTTCATCTTCAGCATTTGGTATCAAAGCCGATATAAAAAACACATTGAGCGTAAATATGGTATCGAACAACACAATACATCTACAACTCCCGGAGTTGAATGGGAAGAATTATGATAGTTGATCTATTAAACTAACAATATATTTTCGTTCGCAAGAATTATGGAGGTTCGTTGAATCTGGTTTTGATGATGTTACCGACTCGGATGCATGAGTCACTTAGTTAAGAAGAGAAAACACCATTAAATGAAAAGAGGAAGAAGGATCAAAAGGCCCTATATGCAATTTTCAAGCAGTGGAGGAATCACTATTTCAAAAATATATCGATGGCAGAAACATCAAAAGAAGTGTGGAAGATCCTGCAGAAATCCTACAAAGGCGACGATTGTGTGAAGCAAGTACGATTACAAACCCTTCGAGCAGATTTTGAGTATTTATGCATGAATGACTCTGAACCAGTGTCACCATATCTTGATCAAGTTCAAGCAATCTTAACCAATTATGTATTAATGGTGAGACTCTGAAGGTGGTTCTATAAGAGGTGGTAGAAGAGTAAATTCTACACGTGACAAATCGACAATCCAATGTTACAAATGTGATCGGTTTGGGCATTATTTTTCGAAATGTCGAACAAGGTTGCAAGTAGAACAAGGGGATCATGCCAATATAATGTTGTTGAAGCGGAAGAAAATTTGCTTCTTGCTTGTAAAGAAGGACTAGATACCGAAAGTTCTAATGTTTGGTATCTTGATACAAGTTGTAGTAATCACATGAGTGGAAAACAAGAAATGTTCTCTTTTTAAGCCAACTCCGTCGGCACTAAGTCCGGGTAAGGGGAGGTTTATGTAAATTCAATGAAAAGAATTGGGGGGGGGGGGGGTCCGAGGACCATACAACTTTAGGTCTTACTTTCGAAAGCAAGGACAAAGCTTAGGCTCTCAAGAGTAGTAGACCAAAACCAAGTGTCATAGGTGTATGTTCCATTTCGCATACAAGCCTCCTGGACACATGCCAAAATGCTAAGAAAACAACGAAGGGCGTGATTAAGACACGCAGGTCTCATAGGCCACACTAATAAAACACCAAAAGGGGTTTGTTCCGAGGGTACGCATCCCCTCAAGGACACAAACACCCAACAAAAACCTAAAGGGTGTTCCCGGAAGCACGTAGGCTTCAAAGCCTCATAGGCCCAAGGACACACCCAAAAACCTGCAACAAAAACCACGTAAACACCATCAAAAAGGGGGTGCTGATTTATCCAACATTTTCAACCTCATGGGTCGGGAAAGAGGCATGGAGCAATCGAAAAACATGAGTGGTGATGACCTTGGCCACAACCTCAACCGGAATGTCATTGTCGTCATGGATCTTGGCATTACGGGCATTCCAAGTGAAGTAGATGGCTGCCGAGAAAGCATAGTTTTTGGCCCTCAGGTTGCAACTCTTTTTCCTCTTTTGTCTCCTCAACCATCTAAGCCCTCTAGCCAAGGTGTTGACCTCATTTGGAATGTTAAAAACAACCCGGGTCTTCTTCCGAATCTCCTTGGTGTAAGGGCACTCAAAAAACAAGTGCTTGTGCGTCTCAAGCACCTCTTCCCCATCACAAAGCTTGCAACAATGATTAGTGTCTATGAAAAACAACCTATCAAGAGTTGGAAGCTTACCCAACGTCGCTAACCATAGTATGAAGCAATGTTTAGGGGTATTCCGATCCCCTTCACTCATACCTCCTTGTGCCACCTCACCTTGTCTTCTTTATGCCGAAGTTCCTCATAGACCTTCTTCACCTTAAAGTTGCCCTCCCTACACCAATCATCTAATTTCTCATCAAGGTTGAAAAAAGAACAAATCTTATTTTTTACCTCAACAAGAGCTTTGATGAGAGGAGAGTCTCTTCTATGTGCCTCCCAATCCTCCAAATCTCTCACAACAAGGTACTTGTGGTGCACCCACCTTACCCAAATGCTTTCCATTCTCTCAAAGATACGCCAAAGGTGCTTAGCCATAAAGGCCAAGTTCCATGTTTGGATATCAATGAGGTCGAGTCCTCCTTCTTGCTTGGCAAGACAAACCTTGCTCCATCTAACTCTCGGGGACTTCCAAAGGAAAGAGCGGAAAAGGCTTGTGAGGGCCCGAATAATAGCCTCGGGAACCAGTAAAACCGATAGCCAAAACCCCTCTATCTCTTGGATGACTGAAGCAATGAGCTCCCTTCGACCTACATAGAAGAGATGCTTACCCGCCCAAAAGTTCAGGTTCTTACCAATTTTATCCAAGAGAGGCGTGTAATGTGCAACACGGGGCCTTTGGGGGCTAATGGGCATGCCTAGGTAGCGGAAAGGGAATTCACCATCTTTGAAGCCCGTGGTCTCCTTGAGTGCAGCCACTTCGTGTTGTGGAACCGAGGCTAAGAACATTGCCGATTTTATCTTTTTTCACTTTGAGCCCGGACACTCTCTTAAACTTTTGAAGACATCCCATCGGCAATGTCGTCGGCAAACACAAGGTGTGCAAGCCTAACATTGTCACAATTTTGGTGGAAGTCGAAACCTGGTTTGCTTGTTTCTGCCTTTACAAGCCTAGAGAAGAAATCCATAGCAATAACAAAAAGAAGGGGGGGATAGGGGGTCTCCTTGACGGAGACCCCTTTTCCTCTCAAATTAGGGATGGACAAAATATGGATCGGATCGGGACAAGACCGGAATTTACGGTTTTTGGATCAGACCGGAATATTACGGTTTGGTCCACGGTCAAAGATATTTTCATTTTTGAGTTCCGGTCCAAACCCGGGACTAGACCGAAATTTTCGGACCGGAATTGGACCGGAACCCATATTATTTAAAAAAAAAGAAATAAAGAAAGAATGAAGGGGAGCTGTACGCGGTACGTGTTTCACTTTCCCTTTCCCTTTCATTTCATTTCTTCACGTCTTCACCAGTTCTAGTCCTCAAGCTTCTCCTCGGCGGCTCGGTTCTCGATTTCACCAGGCACCAGCCCTCTAGTCTCGGTCTCGGCTCTCTAGCAACCATCGCTCTCGGCTCTCTGACTCTTAATCTCGCTCGGTGGCTTTCACTCCTCTCAGTAAGTCACCGTCACAATGTCACTCCCTCTCTCAATTTCAATTTTAGATCTAGGTTTTTATGTATATTTTGACAAATTAATGTTGATTTTAGTATAGATTTGGAGAAATTATAAATATTCTAGACTAAAATTGAAGAACCTTGTCCCGATTTCAAATCCAGGGTTAAGAAATTTCAATTTGTATTTTGTAATATTTTTAGATATAGATTTGATTTTAAATGTAAGGGTTAGAGAAATGTCAATGTTGATTTTAGTCTAGGCTTTGTACTTGAAAAAAATAAGAAACTACATAAAGTCAGGCTAGATTGAGTATATTCAATTTGGCCAACACTACTTGCAAATTTGCAATTGCAAGAAACTTTGTTACTTAAAAGGCTAGGAGTGTATTCAAATGGTTAGTTCTATCAAGTATTAAACTATCAATTATTCAATTTGACTAATGTAAGTATGTAACTATGAATGAGATTAAAGCACTTGCCTTTTTTTTTTTCTTTAACAGTATTATGAGTAATTCGATATCCATGGAAATTTCTTCAAAACATTCATGCAATGCAAGTGAGAGGGATTAATTTATAGGACTTTTCTTTAAAATACAGATTAAAGAAATATTAACAAGCTGGTGTGTACATGTTTTATTTGGGGCTGTTGTAAGGTGTAAACTGTAAACAACTATTGTGTTAAACAGAGAACTGTTGTAAACAGCTGCTGTAAATTAGGGCTGCTGTAAAATACAGCTTCTTTATTGTGTACATTAGGGCTGCTGTAAAAAACAGCTTATATATTGTGTAAATTGGGGCTGCTGTAAAATACAGCTTCTGTATTGTGTAAAAAACAGCTTTTGTAAAATACAGCTTCTGTATTGTGTAAAAAACAGCTTCTGTGTTGTGTAAATTAGGGCTGCTGTAAAATACAACTTCTGTATTGTGTAAAAACCAGGAATTCGGGTTGCTGCCAATGCTGTCATGTTCATGTTGTGCGTAAAAAAAAACTGTGTTACAACCGGTCTTTACGGTCTGTGGATCGGAAAGACCGGGACCATATTTCTCGGTCTTGGTCCGATCCGCGGTCCAAGTTTTCGAAAATTCCGGTCCGGTCCAGACCGAAAGCCCAGCCCTAACTCAAATAGCCCATGAATCTCATTGTTAATCTTAATAGAAAAGGAGGTAGAAGACACACATTCCATGACCCAATTCACAAATAAGGGAGGCAAGACAATCTCATGCAAAGCAAATTCAAGAAACTTCTAAGATAGGGTATCATAAGCTTTAGCAAGATCCACATTCAAAAAACACCTACGAGTATCCCTTTTCACATTATATCTACGGAGAAGCTCTTGAACTAAAAAATGTTATCCGACATGAGTCTCTCCGGCACAAAGGCCGTCTGAGCATGATCAACCAAGTAAGAAAGACATGACCCTAGTCTAGTAGTAATGATCTTAGATATCACCTTATAGACCACATTACAACAAGAGATAGGTCAAAAGTTACTTACTTGGTTGACCTCATCTACCTTTGGAATCAAACTCACAACCATGTGGTTGAGTTGTTTAAGGAGAACTCCATTTCGAAAGAACTCCTTCACGGCTGCGCAAAGTTCACCACTGGTGATGTCCCAAGTCTTTTTGAAGAAATTTGATGTGTATCTATCCGAACCGGGTGCCTTGTCCTCCCCAATTGCCCAAAGGGCTGTTTTATCGCCTCAATGGACACCGGAGCAATGAGCATTGCTTTGTCCTCATCCTTCACTTTGGCTCCAATAGAAAACATAGAAGGGTCCACATCTTTGGTGAAATCTGCACATCCAAGAAGCTCTTTGTAGTATCCAACAAACTCATTTGCCACTTCCTTAGGGGATTTAGAAATAGTTCCATCCCTTTTTAGAATTGACACAATATGGTTCTTATGTCTATTGAATCTCATAAGAGAATGAAAATATTTATTGCATTGATCACTTTGGAGAGTGTAATTAGCTTTAAAGCATTGTCTAAGGAAGGAGTATTCCGCATTGTTGAGCCTCTCCGCCTTTGTTTTAGCCCTCATCAAAGCTTCCCAAGTTCTGAATTTTCCGGATCTAGCCTCGCATCTTCCATGACAATGTTGAGAGCTTCACTTGCCTCCTTAGCCTTAGCCGAAATGTGTCCGTACTCCTTCGAACTCAAAGATTTCAGCGGCCCTTTGAGCTTTTTTAGGAGCTTGCAAAGTCGAAATTGGTAGGATCCTCTCCAAGATCCATATCAATTCTCCTTTACAAGATCTCCAAACTTACCATGCTCGCTCCACATATTCAAATACTTGAAAGTGTGTTTCTTTCTTCCTTCATTCCTACAAAGAGACACAATAGCCAGCTTGTGGTCCGAGAGGCCCCACAAATCGGGATAATTCACATGATAAAAGATATTGTAATTAATCCAATCATGGTTTAGAAGTACCCGATCAATTTTGCTCCATTTGCCTCCCTTGAACCAAGTGAACTTGTTATTACTTCTGTAAGGTGGATCCTCAAGTCCAAGGTTCTCACAAGCCTCTAGAATGTCACGACACTCATACATGGTAACCGGCTCCGCGTTCATCCTCTCATTATGTCTCCTAACACAATTGAAGTCCCCAAGCACCATCCAAGGCATATGGTGGCTGCATAAAGTGTTAGAGATACTCGACCACATACCTCTTCTATAAACAACCATGTGTAAGCCATAGAAAAAACAAACACCAACTTTCTCACCGGTAGCCTTGTTAGTCACAAAATAAGCTATGTGTTGAATTCCAATCTCAATAACTTCCAATAACACAAAAGAGGGATCTCAAACCACAAGGATTCTACCTCTTTCATCAAGTTGGAAATTACAGACAACATTCCAACCAATGAAGCAATTATTCATGAAATGATCAAGATTGAAACTACCCTCATGGAGTTTAGTTTCAAGAATGGCACCTACCTTAGAATCATTCTCCCTCACAAGATCTCGGGCACCATTTTGTTTCCGGGGATGGTTCAACCCCGCTATGTTCCATGTGATGATCCTCATCAAGACCTATGGCTGGTGTTGTTCTTACCTCCTCCACCATTCTTGCTTCTAGTCACACGAGCACTCGCTTGGGGGCGGCTTTGGGGGGCACTTGGTCTCGGTTCTCAAAGCATTCACAATAGTATTACCATTAGCAATGAGGGACTTACCTTTCCTTATTTGAGCCATAGTCATGACCTTGGTGAAGGTGGTAGAATCCTCCGAATCCGCATCGTGACCATCCTCACTCTTGGCATGCCTAAAGCTCTTCTCCGATGAGGAGATGTCAATGTCCCTTGGTTCATCACCAAGGCCGATACCTTTCCTCCTTCCTTTCCTATCAATCACCTCATTTTCAATAGCAAAATCATGAGAAAGGGCTGGAATATTTACCTCATTTTGCTCAGGGATCTCGCTATGAGCTTTAGCTTGCTCATTTCCTTTAGCTTTGTTAGCCGAGTTTTATGTTCTCTTCTTCCTTTTTTGAGCCAAGCTAGATGTGCCTTGAACATGGATATCCATAGTAGTAAAGGTAGGAAAAGGAGAGCCAGAAAAGCTTACATTTGGAGTGGAAGTGCTCCGCAGCACTACATTCTCCCCATTAGATCCTCTTTCTGTCATCACGTTAGAGCATGGGTTAGCTTTCGGCTGGCTGTCCTTCTTCCTCGAATTTTGATCATTACCGGCCTTATGAAGGTCATTGGGGCCAGTGGGAGCGTTGTTGTCCAGGGGATTCGTAGATGTGATCGGAGGCATGACATTCCCTCCGTTGTCCACCTTGTCGCCAGCTATAGGAGTAGTTGTATCTTGATTGCTTTGAATGTTTTCCTCCATGCTAGGATTAGACACTTTACCACAAATCTTGCATTCATTAGCATTATGCCCAAGAGTAAAGCATTCTTTGCAAAATTTAGGCTCTTTTTCAATGAAGAATTTGCAAGAAAGAACATCGCTATCATCAAAATATAGGTTTACCTTTCGGATGATATCCTCACCAAGATTTACCTCAACTAAGGCCCTTGCATATGTGATCCTCTTCCTCTCCTTGGTGACTTTATCCAAGAACAAGGGCGTTCCCACATGAGAAGCAACCTTACCTATGATCTCCGAAGTCCAATAGTCCGAAGGAAGGCCATGGATTCTCACCCAAAGTGGCACGGTGGCTATGTCCCTTCTTGAGCCCGAGAATTTTTCCGGAACGTTCTTGACCAAAAGCGGCCTCCTGTTGATGAAATAAGGACCACCCTTAAGAACTTGATTAGCTTCACTTTTGGATTCAAATGAAAAGAACATCCAATCATTCTCCATTCTAAATTTGGATTTTACACCCCATGACCTTTGAAGCTCATTTACCTTAGCCCGGGAAGAAACCCACATATTGGCCTAGTAGAGTCCATCCCCAAACGGATTGTCTTGAGAGGGCATAAGAGACCTTAATGTCTACCTTACCTTTGGTAGGGGGATAAAACTCAAGTTTACCCCTTAAACCTATGTTCATGAACACTTTCTTAGCAGTGGAGGCCCAAGCATTAGAATGAGGAGTAAAAGATTTACCTTTGTCGAACTTACCTTGCTTGGAGTGATCGGCATTGGGGGCCTTAGGCTTAATTCCATCGTGTGACTTACCGTGTCCGGGCATGGAGAAGTTATCCGCTTCACTTGGGATCGGATGGCCCTTTGTGGAGCTATTTGAGATTGGGGGCTGCCCACTGCAAGAGCTATCCTTAGCCGAGTTGGGGTTATCCATTTTTTCAGAAACCGAGTGCCTTTGTTTGGAATTACCCGATGAGTGCCCTTCGGACACTAGGGAGTTATCCAAAACTAGAGAGGGGTTACTCGGTAGGATCCGAGAGCCGGATAGCTCAACGATATATAGGGGGCATGGAGCTATCCGAATAGGAAGTGTCCAGGTAGCCCAGGGGAAAGCTATCCGGATCCTCACTCATAAGCCCCAGCGAGCCAACCGATAGGCCCCGAAAATTACCCTGTTGAAGCAGCATATGCGATATATCGGATAGCCCTCAAGCGAGGTGATTTTCTTGGTTTGATGGTTTTTGACCATGAGCAGCATTTGGCACCAAGATTTTAAAATTCAAAATATCAAAAATTAGGGGGTCAAAGATAGGTTGACCTGGCTATGGTTGGGGGAGTCGAGCATTAAATTTTCCTTGGAACCACCCAAGTTGTCGTTAATGCTAGAGGCTCCTTGCATTGAATGCGACTCATGTATCCCCCATGCTCCAATCTGACCGTTGTGGGTTGTGGTGCCATCTTCGCCAGCTCCTCTTGCGCCACCACCAACTCAGGGCCGACACCACCATCGGAACCACCATGGAACTCATCGAAACCAAGCCCTTCTAGCTCGGAATCATCTCCCGGGCCTAAAGTCTTCACTTCTCTGTCCAAAAAACCATTGGGAGGGTTAGAAACAACATATTTTGGAGGGGATTTACCTTGTTCATCATCCATGGTAATGTTATCCTCAGAGGTTTTGGGAGAGGCATCCTCCGTGTTGTTTTCAACCATAGCTTTGTTTTTAGCAACCTTCTTCATCCTCTTGAGTTTCTTCTTTGAATCATTGGGGACATTCTTAGCACCATCCAAAAATACCTCCTTGGGTCTCCAACGGCATCCTCATCCAGCTCGGAGGACTGATTTGAGTTCTTTCCCATCGGCACCCTAACACATATGCGATATATCAGATAGGAAGTGTCCGGGTATCCCAGGGGAAAGCTATCCGGATCCTCACTCACAAGCCCAAGTGAGCTATCCGATAGGCGCCGAAAATTACCCTGTTAAAGCAGCATATGCGATATATCGGATAGCCCTCAAGCGAGGTGATTTTCTTGGTCCGATGGTTTTAGACCATGAGCAGCATTTGGCTCCAAGATTTTAAAATTCAAAATATCAAAAATTAGGGGGTCAAAGATAGCTTGAACCTGGCCATGGTTGGGGGAGCCGAGCATTAAATTTTCCTTGGAACCACCCAAGTTGTCTTTAATGCTAGAGGCTCCTTGCATTGAATGCGACTCATGTATCCCCCCATGCTCCAATATGACCATTGTGGGTTGTGATGCCATCTCCGCTAGCTCCTCTTGCACCACCACCAACTCAGGGCCGGCACCACCATCGGAACCACCATAGAACTCACCGAAACCAATCCCTTCTAGCTCGGAATCATCTCCCGGGCCTAAAGTCTCCACTTCTCTGTCCAAAAAATCATTGGGAGGGTTAGAAACAACATATTTTGGAGGGGACTTACCTTGTTCAT
Source organism: Persicaria tinctoria (assembly GCA_037127255.1). Classification (NCBI taxonomy): domain Eukaryota; kingdom Viridiplantae; phylum Streptophyta; class Magnoliopsida; order Caryophyllales; family Polygonaceae; genus Persicaria; species Persicaria tinctoria. The sequence goes on along the minus strand of JBANSL010000013.1, from coordinate 27,904,160 downwards.
CATCCATGGTAATGTTATCCTCAGAGGTTTTGGGAGAGGCATCCTCCTTGTTGTTTTCAACCATAGCTTTGTTTTTAGCAACCTTCTTCATCCTCTTGAGTTTCTTCTTTGAATCATTGGGGACATTCTTTGCACCATGCAAAAATACCTCATTGCGTCTCCAATGGCATCCTCATCCAGCTCGGAGGACTGATTTGAGTTCTTTCCCATCGACACCCTATCACATTACTTCACAAAGCACACAAGCAAAAGAGAAAAACAAGAACACAACCAAAGCAAGAGTAGGAAGACGAAAGCAAAACCGAACAAAGCACAAGAACAAAGAAAAACAAACAAATAAAACAAACCAAAGAAAGAAAGCTCAAGAGAGGAATAGAGCCCCGGGAAAGAAGAGAGGAGGAAGAAGAAAGGGAAAAGGAGGAAGGAGGGAGGAGGAAGAGAGAAACCGAGAGGAAGAAGGGAAAAGCCTACCACCACCGCCGGAGAGCTTACTTACCACCATCTATGGAGGGAGAGGAGGAGGAGCCATGGCGGTTGAGGGGAGGAAGAAGTAAGAACCAGCCCGACCGGGGCTTGGTCGGAGGACTGATGAACGGTTTTTACTCACGTAAACCGTATCAAAATAAAACTCAAACCTAAAAACTAGTATAGCAAGTAAGAAAGAGGTCGATCCCAATGAGAATCAAGTATTTCTCAACAATGTGCATTTACCAATTAGTAGAAAAAGGGGGGTTTTGGTTGATTGAAATAAGAAAGAAAACAAAAATAGACTATAAACAAGTTGATGCAAAACAATTTAGAGAAGATCGCTTTATCTACAACTATCCACTTTATTTGGTTGAATTTATATTGTAACTTCCTCTTGTCCTTTTAGGTTTCTTATGAATGCCCTTGTCCCGACCTCATATAGTTACTAGTCCAATCAGTCCTAGAAACCTTTATCAATCGAACAGTCTCTAAAGAAGAATTTAACTCAATTGATAGCTTTAAGTTCAGAGATTAACCAAGATATTTGCAATCCCTAAAGAGGGATTTAACAACACATCCAACTTCCTACCTATCCAATTAGTTCAATCAGCCCTAAAGGGACAAGTTTGCTACTTGGATTAAGGTTCGCAATCAGGAATCTACAAAACCCTAGCAATTGAATTGATTCTACCAAGTTGATCAGGCAAGATAGAATAAAACAATCAAACATTCAAGCACAAAGAAGTCAAAACATTCAATATAGGAAAAAAAGAACAAGATTGAGAAACTCACAACTCAATCCAAACTAAGCTTCAAATTATAGGTAGAACGGGAGAGTTTAAGTCTCCATAAAAACAAAACAAAAGACAATTAGGATTTAGGAGGAATAAAGTCAATCGGCCGGTCACTGGTCACATTCTTGTTTTGTCGTATGAATGTATATATATTGTGATAACCCTAATCTAACTAGTTCTATCTATCCTAATACAAATATATAATATTCTAATATATCTAATCCTACCGATCTAACTAATCTATTATAATAAAACAAAGCAATGCAACACTTGTTGACCGGTGATCAAGCACACATCCTGGAGCCGCCTTTCTTATGAAATTCATCAACCCATCTATAGACTGGCTCCATTTAATTTGTCCAATGTAATTCATTTCGGCTTCGCTCCAAAATACATGAAATCAATAAAATACGAATGTAGACTCCGAAAACCAAATAATAACAAATAAGCTATAAAACATGTAAAAATGCTCTAAAATAATATGCAAATATCTACTTAAAACATGACTAAAATAGACTCTATCAAACTACCCAATGCTTAGACTTTTGCTTGTCCCCAAGCAAACTATCTCAAATAAAGTCACCTTGTACTTAAACTGTGCATAATATGCATCATAACTAAGCTAAATGCAACCTATTATGCCTACCTAAATGCATGCTATCAAACTCCCCCACACTTAAGCTTTTGCTTGTCCTCAAGCAATGAAAACAAATATAGAATTAATAATCCCACAAATATTCATGTTGTAGGTTTAGAAAAGTAACATCAAGCAATAGGAGTCATGAATAAGAGAACAAATATCCTAGCAAATATACGAGCGATCCAATAGTAAAGGCAAACTTAATCCAACCTCCCCATGATAATGTGTTTCACTCAAGCTCTCATGTGTTTAGGCTTTAAAGTACAACTCCCAACTCAATCCAAAATGTTTTATACACCGTGAAAGTCATCACTTGCAAACCACATCATGATGACTTTTATAGGGTTGTAATGGGGCTTTGGTAGGAACATAAGGCATGGAAAATATTTAGGCTTGTGGTGCTAAAAATCCAGGAAAAAGAAACAACAACCAACCAGAACAACACCAAAACTTCCATACTTCGCAAACCATTCCAATAACATAAACTCCAATACACATCAATAAGCACTTTTCAATTTCAATAACCATATAACTCATGCAATTTTTCCATTTGGATGATGACTTCTTTTCTTTTCTTGTATGCTTACTTTTTCCCCTAAGTGAATTTTATCCTCTCTAGTTCCAAGCTTACTAGACTTTTACTCCTAAGTGAATTTTATCCTCCTTAGGCCCCTAGTAATAATTCATCTCTATTATGCAAGAAGGGTTACCTTATTTCGGCTATGCCTCTCGCAATGCACAACCATACATACATTATCTTCAATCAAAGCAACTCCAACACAAAGATTTTTCACCATTTCTCCTTCTAATTTTCGGATAGGGTCAGGCAATCATTGGCTATGATATATTTTTGTGGAGCTATAAAAAAGAATAGACTTTACGGCTCAGACGGGCTTCAAGCAAAGGATAATGCAAAGGGTAGATAAGGTATATATAATATAGCTAAAGAAAACATGCCTCAATCATTTGAAATTCACAAGCAACAAACATGTGCAATACGGTATTAAAATAAGAAGCATATGGAGTGTATAATCAGACAATAAAAGAAAAAGGGAAATAATTATGAATAGTCCCTATAAGGCCAAAATCTCAGAAAGGGTTATGTTTTTGCTAGATTTCAATTTAACCTCAACTACGAACCATACTTGCTCAATTATATTCACAAATCATGCTCCAAAAATCATTTTCATGCAATTCAATCAATTCATGGGATTTATGCAATTAAGATCATAAAAATGAATTAGAGGACAAACTAAACCAAGATGGATATCGTTAATCACACCTAAATGCAATGAAATACATAACAAAAATTTAAAAAACAAAAAAAAAAAACTAACATATATATAAAGACGGAGGTACACTTGAATTCCCCACCCCATGCTTAAAATCTTACTTTGTCCTCAAATTAAATAAAAAGAAAGGCAGAGGAAACTCATAAAGTAATCAGGCATTCGAGATAAATCATTCAGCTAAAGAAGAGGCGGTGGTCTTTTCTCTGAACATACCATAAAATTCAACACTTCTCATAGTTATAGGACTTGTGCAACACCAAAACAGCAGCAAAACAAGGTTTAGCAGCCGATTCAATTTAGTAACAAAGGAATATCAAAAGCAGAAAATTCAGCAAGGTAGGTGGCAATTCCTAAGTACTAACTCCCTTAAAATATGATAAAGGATCAAAACTTACAACCCTGGGTGTTCCAGCAGAAACTTTCAACAACTCTTGGATGCAATTGACACTCGTGAACCTTCTTGGCATTGGATAAATATAGGGCTATCCTCTTTGCAAAACGCATGGCCAAGGCACAAAACAAAAAGAATGCACCACAAACAAACACATTCCAACCATCAAGAAAAATATACCATCCAAGAATGAAGAACAACAAAGACCATCCACACCAAAAAAAAATCATCCTTGATGCTCAAACTCATCCATCTTTCGGAAGTAAAATCATGAAAAATTTGATGGATACAAGGAGCATGAGATAATCAAGTGGTCAAGAACGAATCATAAAAATCACTTAGGCCAACAAAACTCAACTGATGTTTTGACAAGACGGAAGAAACTGATCACCTCCAGAGAGTTCAAGGCAGAAAGAGTTTTAAAATCAACATTATGGCATCTTAACAAAATCAATAGTAGACTTACTCAAGAGGAAACAAACTCAAATGGAAATATCTCACACATAACATTGTCTAGGAGAATGCTCAAAAGCCAGACAATTGTAGCACCAATCCCCCCAATCAAGGTAAATACAAGCAACACTTAAAGTTCAGACAAATCTCACATAACATCCGAAGTAGTTCAAAGTTGAATAGCAAAACATCAACAATGCAGCATTTCAAGCACTTGTTCAGCACAATAGACTTCCTAGCACATTATCAATAATGCTCAACAATTTCAATCACAAAGTTGAAGCGAAATCAGGCATTCACACCACAACAATCAAACTCGAACATAATCAATAGACGAAACAAATTAGTTCAACATTAATTAAGCACACAATCAGTCCGGAAGATCCTAAAATCGCATTCGATAAACACTTAGAGCATGGAGAGAATACTTGGCACTTACCTAACCGAAATTGAAGGACTCTCAGATAGGGATTGGAGCGATGGCAGCAATAGTAGAAAGTGTTGAGAAGAATCGGGCGGCAAGGGCTGAGTACGGGAGCGTGTGTAGGTAGCGCCGTAGCGGTCAGAGGAGGCTTGCAGGCGGGGAAGATGGTCGGGAAAGCTGTTGGGTACGAGGGCAAGAAAATGGAAGATCTGGTGGAGGGTGCGGTAGCGGTTGTTGCTATTGGAGATGGTGGTTGTGCAAGTCGGCCGGATACAAGGGCAGCGCCTTGATGATGAATGCCGGCGAGATGAAGATCGAGTTGAGAAGTGCCAACTTAGGGTTCATGCCAAGAGATGGGCGAAGTCCCAACGAAGAGTGGAGAGGTGACAGAGTGGTGGTTGCTGGGGGAAGGAGGAGACGAGGGCGAGCAAGAGGTGGTGGGGTGAGAAAGAAAGGCAATGAAGAAGGGGCGGCGCTCAAGCGAGCGGTGTTTTAGATGAGTCGTGACTCAGGAGAAGGGAAATGAAGGATTTTGAATTTTTTTTTTTTTTATGAAAATGAAATATATATATATATATATATATATATATATAAATTAATCCTAACTAAAAATAAAAATGAAAAGAAAAAAAAATACCTTCACCTCGAGCTTAGTACGGAGGAGTATTAAAGATAAAACAAATCTAAAACTAAACTAATTAATCAAATCTAAAACCACTAACTTTCGTTTAATGTCGTTAGTTTGACATTATGATCCACCTCTAAGATCTACTCAGACATCGTTAATTCCTTCAGCAACTTGTCAGATTCCTGAGCACATATTCCATACAAGTATATATAATATATCGATAAATTGAAACTAAATAATATTGCAGAGAAGAATCGTTTCATCTTATCGAACAAAAAAGTATGACTCTATGTAGAGGGTATGTAATACAACCAATTAAGTTCCATTGGTGGCTTCTCAAAATATGCGCTCCTCTTTTGCCTTCTCTTAGCGCTTTGTCCGTTTGCACCCTCATTAAATTCAAAAAATAGAATCCTCTTTGTAAAATTTTCCTCATCTTGCTCATCTATCCAATATTCTAAGATCTCCTCGCCACAAGAGATGACAACACAGACGTCACTGACAACCACCTCAATATGCCTAGGAAAAATCTCTGAAATAATTGGAATTTTGATTTGTAGAGCCACTTGAATCCGCCTCATCTCGTTATTGAAATTAGTTTGGATCATTATAAGTTGGGACTCCATTGCAGCAAAGTGCTCTGCCATACGGGGCAACATGGACGATTCTTGTGATGTTTCCGGAGCGAGACATGGATGCTCTAGTTGTCCGATTTGGAGCTCTAATTGTGCAATCTCATGAATGATATCTATCTCACAAGAAAGTTAAGTTTTGCACAAATGATATACTTCCTTAACCTTTCCGATCGGAACCCTAAACACCGGTCAATCTTTAAATATATGATTAGAAACCCTGCAAAAATCACAAAATAAACCATGAGTCATCTTCAGAGGCACACACCTACACACACGAACACAAACAATTAGTAGTACGGGTGTTATGAACCGTAAGATAGGCTCACAACAAAATTAGTTATATACAATAATCGGTAAACACACAAAACAAAGAAATAAACTTTGATTCCCCAGCAACGGCGCCAATTTGATGAATGGTTTTTAGTCGCGTAAACCGTATCAAAATAAAACTCAAACCTACAAACTAGTATAACAAGTAAGAAAGAGGTCGATCCCACAGAGAATTAAGTATTTCTCAGCAATGTGTATTTACCAATTAGTAGAAAAATGGGGGGTTTTGGTTGATTGAAATAAGAAAGAAAACAAAAATAGACTATAAACAAGTTGATGCAAAACAATTTAGAGAAGATCGCTCTACCTACAACTATCCACTTTATTTGGTTGAATTGATATTGTAACTTCCTCTTGTCCTTTTTGGTTTCCTATGAATGCCCTTGCCCCGACCTAGTATAGTTGCTAGTCCAATCAGTCCTAGAAACCCTTATCAATCGAACAGTCCGTAAAGAATAATTTAACCCAATTGATAGCTTTAAGTTCAGAGATTAACCAAGGTATTTGCAGTCCCTAAAGAGGGATTTAACAACACATTCAACTTCCTACCTATCCAATTAGTTCATTCAGCCCTAAAGGGACAAGTTTGCTACTTGGATTAAGGTTCGAAACTAGGAATCTACAAAACCCTGGCAATTGAATTGATTCTACCAAGTTGATCAGGCAAAATAGAATAAAACAATCAAACATTCAAGCACACAGAAGTCGAAACATTCAATATAAGAAATAAGGAACAAGATTGAGAAACTCACAACTCAATCCAAACAAAGCATCAAATTATAGGTAGAACGGGAGAGTTTAAGTCTCCATAAAAACAAAACAAAAGAGAATTAGGGTTTAGGAGGAATAAAGTCAGTCGGCCGGTCACTGGTCACGTTTTTGTTTTGCCGTATGAATGTATATATAGTGTGATAACCCTAATCTAACTAGTTCTATGATAGAACTAGTTAGATTAGGGTTTTCGGAGTCTACATTTGTATTTTATTGATTTCAGGTATTTTGGAGCGAATTCGGAATGAATTACATTGGACAAATTATATGAGGTCGGAGCCAGTCTATAGATGGGTTGATGAATTTCATAAAGAAGGTGGCTCCAGGACGTATGCTTGATCACCGGTCAACAAGTGCTGCATTGCTTTGTTTTTTTATATTTAGATTAGACAGATTAGTTGGATCGGTAGAATTAGATATATTAGAATATTATATATTTTTATTAGGATAGATAGGACGACCTCATATAATTTGTCCAATGTAATTCATTCCGAATTCGCTCCAAAATACCTGAAATCAATAAAGTACAAATGTAGACTCCGAAAACCAAATACTAACAAATAAGCTATAAAACATGTGAAAATGATCTAAACTAATATGCAAATATCTACTTAAAACATGACTAAAATAGACTCTATCAAGGACCAAACACAAGGAGACCGGAAATCGCCAAGGGAGGAGGAGAGAGAAAAGATTTTTTTGGTGTTATTTTATTTTATTTATTTTTATTTTACACTGGGCTATTCATATCAGGGTTGTACGTGTGATGAGTAATTGAGGTTGTTTAGATAAGATTGGTAATGCTTGGAGGATTTTAGCATAGGGAAGGAATCTTAAGAAATGTTCTCAATTTTAGATGAATCTGTGCAAAGAGATGTCAACTTTGGGAACATAATATTTGTATTCAATCGAATAATGGGACTAATGTTACAATTTCAAACATGTTCTATGTACCTGACCTATTTTGGAATTTATTGAGCATAGGCAAGCTTTTAGAAAGAGGACAAAAATTTCACATCGAAGATGGAGTATGCAACATTGTGAGCAAAAGTGGAAAACACATTGCGAAGGTGAAAATGACTAAGAATTGGATATTTCCTCTATCACTTCAAACAAGAGTTGCCATGAACTTGCAAGCAATGATGACGAAGGGAAACTTCATTAGACTTCACCTCGCCAAAGAAATAACTCAAACTAACAAACTAAACTAGCAACCTAGTATAGTGAATAAGTAAGGGGTCGAACCCACATAGAAACATGTACCTCAATGCAATGTGTACGTATTTACCAATTATGACACTAAAGATGGAATAGGAATATGAATGAAGATCGATAATGCAACTAAACTAAGATAAAAATACGAATGGGAACAAAGAGAAGATAAAAGATAAGAGTGTAGTTTGTCTATAATTCACAAAATTGGTTGATTTACTTGATCATTGAGTTGATTGCAATATTATTCCTAAGCCTATGTCGACTTGACTAAAGTTGAAGGATCCACAGGGATACAATCATCTTATTCAATATCACTAAAGGATAGCATTAAGAACTCAAGTGCTTAGACCAATTGGCATATCGATTCAATGCAATTAAGACACAATTGGAAAAACCCTGATTAGCATAATCAACATCTAACGATATAGATCAATTGTTATCATCCACTGCAAAGGCATAGAAATATTACTAAATCAATGACTTCATTTGCTATCAAGAAACCAACAATAGATTCATAGCATAGATGCGAACTCTAATTAGATGCGCGGTCATACGAAGAATAAAAAATATAAACAATGAAGAACAAGATGATAAATAAACTCATGAATAATATAGAATTCAAGTCTCACAATCAATCAACCAAGTCTTGAATCATAGTAAAACCACACGAATTCTAGGCAAGCATAACGTACCTTGAATCCATAAACTTAAATTCTCTCATCTCTCTTAGAGTTAATGAATTATTGGAATGTTAGTTGATTGAATGAATGTTGAAAATATGACTAATATAGGGCTCAAAGGCGTCGGCCAAAACCATAGGAAAGATAGATAAAATTTCCCATAAAGATAGACTTGGGCCGCATATCGTAAATCCGGATCTGAAGAGAACGGTGGGCATTGTGGATTTGGCGGCGGGCGCCGTCCGTACAGATTGACAGTATTAACAGACTGGACTTCTAACACACTTTTTGGAGTCATCCTTTGTTCGATTGGTGCATATGAATATGAGTTGGAAAGCTCTTTTCAAGCACTACGATTCTCATGAAGACCTCAGAAGCTAATTCCAACTTCTCATAACCTTACAGATGGGATTTCTCCATGTTCTCCATTTCCGCTCTTGTTCTTTAGCTCTTCTTTGTCCATTTGCTCCATTCTTTCTCCACCTTTCGAGATCGGATCTTATAACCTAAAAATAAACACTAGAAACCATAGATTCCCCACTTCAAATACCAAATGACCAACAATATGAATAAGCTTATTAAACATGCAATATGAATATTTAATGCACCTAAGACTACCTATAAATGACCATATAAAATATGCATTATCAAATGATGAAGGATATTAACTGGTATATGGCATATGTGATTCAATCATTTGAATTTTAAAGGGTTGAAATTATTGGAACAAAAGGAAATGGTGGCTGGTCTTCCTATAATCAATGCCCTTGATAGTCCTTGTGAGAGATGTATTCTTGGGAAGAATCATCATGAACCATTTCCGGTTGGCAAATCAACTAGAGCAAAGCAACCATTGGAGCTATTGCATACAAATATTTATGGACCCATGGAGGTAGAATCCCTCGAACACAAAAGAAATTTTTTACTTTTTGTGGATGATTTTACCAGAAAAAATTGGGTTTATTTCCTAAAGGAGAAGTCTGAAGCATTCAAGAAGTTTCAAGAATTCAATAAACTTGTTGAAAAACAATATGGTTTCTCTTTGAAGACTTTGAGATTGGACCGAGCAGAGAATTCACATAAGTTGATTTCAATGATTTTTGTAAGAAGGAAGAGATTCATCGTGAGTTAACAACTAGTTATGCACCTTAACAAAATGGTATAGCTGAAAGGAAAAATAGAACAATATTTGAGATGGCTAGAAGAATGTTGAAAGCCAAATCATTGTCAAAGCCTTTATGGGAAGAGATTGTTTTTTGTTTTGTATATGTATTGAATAGATGTCAAACAAAGAGCGTTCGTGATAAGACTCCAAAACAAGCTTGGAGTGGAAGGAGGCTAGATGTATCTCATTTACATGCATTTGGGTGTGTTGCATATGCTTATATACCTGATCAACGAAGGAAGAAGATTGATGAAAAAAAGCCAAAAGTGCATTTTTGTTGGCTATAGTGAAACAATCAAGGGCTATTGTGACAGAAGAGCTAAGAGCATCCAAATATCCTCAATGAACAAGAGTTAGGCCAACTTATTTGAATGATTATGTTGTAACTGGAGATGAGGATGATGAAAACATATTCAATGATGAATCTCTTGTCAACTTTTCCTTATTTGCCGATTTTGATCCAACTTCCTATAAAGAAGCTGCGGTTGAGGGAAAATGGGTTAATGCTATGAACGAGGAGATTCATCCGATTCAGAAGAATGACACGTGGGAGCTAATTTCTTTGCCAGCAGGAAAGAAGCCTATTGGAGTCAAATGTGTGTACAAGACAAAGTACAGACCAGATGGGCAAGTAGATCGATACAATGCGAGATTAGTAGTCAAAGGCTTCAAGCAAAAGCCAGGAATTGACTATTTTGAGGTATTCACTCCAGTTTCCAAAATGGATATAGTTCGTTTGATTTTATCTATTACAACTCATAATAGATGGAAGATTCATCAGATGGATGTGAAATCAACATTTTTTAATGGTGTTCTTAAAGAAGAAGTGTATGTTGAGCATCCATTGGATTTTTTTTGAAGACAGGAAAGGAAAGATACTTACTGCAAGATGGTTTCCAAAAATACCCTTATGAGCATCCATTGGGTTTTTTTTAAGAAGAAGTTTATGTTGAGCATCCTCGTGCCTGGTATTCACAAATGGATACATACTTACTACAAGATGGTTTCCAAAAATACCCTTATGAGCACACATTGTACACAACCTCAAATGACAAGGGAGACTTATTGATTTTGTGTTTGTACGTTGATGATTTGATATACATTAGAAACAATGACACTATGATCCAAGAGTTCAAACATGCTATGACTCTTCAATTTAAGATGCCCGATTTAGGGATGATGTCATACTTTCTCGACATTGAAGTGGTGCAAACAGATGATAGGATATTTGTTTCTCAGAAGAAATATGCAAGTGATATTATGAAGAAGTTCAAAATGGAATCATCTTCTCCAATTCGAACACTTGTTCAAGAACGTCTTGAAATGAAGAAAGAAGGTAGCAAAGAATTGATAAATGCTACTTATTTCAAGAGTATAGTTGCACTACAAAAAAAAAAGAATTTTGCCACGCACGGTAGCAACGGCAAGGGTTTGCCTAGCCAGTAGGGTGATTTTGGCCACGGTGAAGCTACGGATGAGGAGAACGGTAGCAACGGCAAGGGTCTGCCGTAGCTAGTAGGTAGACTTTGGCTATGGCGTAGCAACGGATGAGGAGCCGTAGCTGAAATTTGCCACGAAAACAGCAATCCCGTGGCTAACTTCACTCAAGCTGGCAATAATGTATGCAACGGTAAGGTCCTACTGTGGCAAAAAATGAAGAAAATGTGCCAAACTTATCACGGCTTGGCTCCGTAGCTAAATAAAGTCGTACACTTAAAAAAACATCTAACCCCTTTTTTTCACTTTCTCTATCATTTTCTCTCTCCCCCACTCAATCAGATCGCAAGCCACCTCTCACCAGATCCCAAATCCCAAACCCTAAATCGCCCTCAAACCCCCAAACCCTACATTCAATCCGTGAGCCACCTCTCAAATCGACCTGCTCAGGCGACCCTTCCTCAGTACTGCCTTCCTCATCCGGTCGTCATCTCTCCGGTTCAGTCCTGCCTTCCTCCTCCGGTCGTCCTCGTCGGTTCAGTGATGTTTTCCTCCTCCGGCGACCCGTCCTCAGTGATGGCCGTCTTCCCCCTTCCCCCTTTGAAGGCCAGTTTGTTCTCTTTCTTTGATTAGGTTCTCCACCTGCTCATCTAGCACTCTTAATTTGAAGGTCAATTTGTTCTTTCTTTGATTAGGGAAGTTGCTGCCCATCTTCCCCCTTTCTAATCGACATTTTACAATTTCCTTAATTTGCCTAATTTTTAATTTGTTAGGGTTTGCTCTTCGTTGATGTTTTGTTGTTGTTTTGTTCGATTTGATCTAGGTCAAGAAATTATGTTTTGCTTGAATTGTCGCCCCTTCAAGTTACTGGTCAAGGAATTTCTTTATTCTGGATCCGACCTAACTCAGGATTGTGGTTTCAAAATGAGGTTACCATCCCCTAATTGAGGATTTTCTACTGGTTATTCTGGATCACATCTTGGGTCTTTTATTTTCAATTGTTAGCATTGCGATTTAGTCTTTATATTTGAGGAGCGTAGTTTGGATTACATAAGAGATGTCTAGGATAGTGTTATCTTGAAGTTGAGGTAATTTACTGCGTTCTGTCTTATGATGGATGACCTTATCTTGAAGGTTGACCAGTATTTTTCTGTTTAGTTCATGGTGTGTTGAACAAATCCTGTGAGATCTTGCATACCTAGTATCTTTTAACCTTTGAGACCTTAAATATCTCTACAAAGCAATATTTTATATGTCTGCAGTGATTCATGGGAAATGTTAGTATAACGAAAAAAATCCTTGCTATGTAATAAATTTGAGATACCATTCTGATATATTTGTAATAGTTAAGTTAATTTGCTATTGGGTGGAAAACTTTGATGAGGCCACATCACTTACTTAATTTGCTATTGGGTGGAAAACTTTGATGAGACGACATCACTTCTCTTCTAGTATCCTATAAACTGATTCAATTTCTCCCTTGT